>OU823241.1:25318179-26707470 GCA_917490735.1 Dryobotodes eremita | reverse complement strand
TTAATAATAAGACAGCGATTTTCTGAAAAACTTGGAAGTAGGTATTTCTTTTTCTAATAAAATTTTAACAAGTCAAGTAATTTAGCGAAAATAAACTAGCAATTTTGTTAATATTGGTTTGGGTAACCACGGACTAATGTTATAAGGAATAATCCTTACGTACAATATTACGCACACGATTAGATATGGTTCGAGTTTCGTAAGCAGCTTCGCAGTTTAGGTACATTTCTCAATTCTATTTGTAATGGTCTCCAATCATGAGAATTAATCTTCCACTAACAGGCAAATCAAAAAAGAGCTCGTTATGGTTTGCTGCAATTAAAGACACATTCCCATATGCAATGAAACTTCTGCGAGTGCTTATCCAATAGTATTTTGCAAGTATATATAGTCTTCCAGACTGTATTTCGGCCATGGCGGCCAATCTCAACGGAAACTAGCCTTCGGAGCGGGAGGTATTATAGTGCACAAGTGTGTGCGCAAACACAGGTGCACTCTCTCTGCCCTCACTTTCATAGTTCGTTGGGACGGCAATCCGACACGACCGGAGAGAGATCAGGCGCAGGACCAACGGCTTAACGTGCGCACCGAGGCACGGGGGTATCACACCGCCAAATTCCAAACTCCGGGCTGTTACTAAAAAAATCCTAATGGAACCTAATAACATATTTTGCAAGTAGATAAAAAAGGTAGGTAGGTAAGTAAATGTATGTGTTTACTTGCAAATTACTGTCGAACAGTCTGTCAGATATTTCTCGCAGAAGTTTTCTTGCATTTGGAACTGTGACTTATAACTGCCAAAATAACACAAGTTTGTGCAGGTTCAGCTCACCCTCATTTTTGACAGTTGTACTTATTTTCTTCGGACTCTTTCTTATTTCATGTGCCGGTTATATATAGAAATTAATTGAAGTTGGTTAAACTCATTTAGGGCCATTTTCTTTGATCAAGAAGCTTATTACACAGTAACACTACTCTGAACTTAGGAAACCTCATCAGGCTATTTCTTACCATTCTTAAGGCACTTGCACCACAAATGACTTAATACGTCTAGCGCTAAACAATTTTAAAACACCATTCTGTTTCTGCAAACCGTTTGAAGATGACAGAGACAGAATGATGCTTAAAATATGTTCAGCAATAAACGTGGTAAGTCATTTGTGGTGCAAGTGGACCTAAGTCTTTTAGTTTCCCAGTTCCTAAAAACATAGCAGTATAATCAATTTATTTATTTTCAATAGTGGACCGTACCCTTCGCCGGTGAGCGCACAACAGGCCTGTATGTGCCACGGGTGCTGCTTTATCGACGTCAGATCCAACTGTTCTGATATCTCCGCCGCCGTCATCGAGCCTTTCACGTCCTGGAAGCAAGAAAACGGACTGGTTTTAATCACTGGCATACATTATATCACACCTGTATTCACCGAAGATGCGAAGGTGTATGTTTAGTAAACCACGTAATATGGGGTGAGCGCATTGGCAACAGGATAATCTGCCTATAAATTTTATTACTGCTAAACACAGGCCTCCTTACTGTGAAGAGTGGGCCGTAATCCATCACGAGGGGCCCAGTGCGGGTTAGTGGATGCCGTGTCCTCAAATTTTTGGTTCGAAGACATGCCGGTTTCCTTCACCGTTTTGAGAGCAGTTGCGATAAAAAAAATTAAACGAAAATAAAGTGTCTGCCTGCCTTCTAAACTATGACCTATAACTCTCAAGTAACGGCCGTTTCCACTGAGCCACACAATCAGGCACAACGGCACAAATCCAGACTTCCGAGTTGCTACTGTGAATTTACTAAAGGAAAACCAAACAATTTGGAGTTGCGGTGGTAAAATTATTTCTACATTTCTTTAAAAACTGTACTCCACACTTGTTCAGTACTTCAGTGTCAGAATCCCTAGAAAAGTGTTCAATAGAAGAATGAAAAATATGTTTGCGTCAAACAAAGGGTATTTACGTTTATCATATGGATTACAAGATGTCATTGAGGATTCCCTAAATTTTTATGGTGTACATAATAAAGAGTATTCTATTGTATTCTATTGAATATTATGTTTAGTGCACCAGAAATAAATAACCTAAGAAGGTTTTAACTCCTCTATAGTACAGCATAAGATAACTCTATTGCATTCCATAATGCATACAAATATAGAATCCGATGTATGTGCTGCTTATAAATGTTGGGTGACTTTAATGCTCACGAAAATGCGCCGTTTGGCCGTGAATTACTGTTGTTTTGTGACGAGCAAAAGCTAATATGTGCGGATATAGTGATGTTAGGCTTAGAGTCGGATACGCATACTTTTACTAGTGAAACACATGGCTACAACCGGTGGCTAGACCAGTGCGTAGTAACGAGTCTGCTATAAGCACTGTCAGGTCAGCCAATGTTGTTTATGATGTACTCTTTCCATTGCGCCACTAACCACTTTCCATTGCGCATTGTATGTGACGTGAGAGGGAATGGCAGTGGTCTGGCTGCCGCTTGTAGCAAATATAATAAAGTATTGTAGGGAAATAGATCGTTTTGTCAGATAATGGAATATACTACCTATTGTGATTTGCATCTGGAGAAAGTAAACGCTGACTTAGGTTGTGTAAACTATGATAATAATGTACTATGTAATCAATTTACAGAGCACTGCAAATTTATTGTGTACTGTACTGTGATATTGTTTTTGTACTTGGGGGGGGGGGGGGGCGATTAACAAGTTACTGTATGCACGTAAGCCACATAAACCAGTTACGGACTGGAACTATCATATGCAAGAATGCCACAGCATAGCGAAATTTTATTACAATTATTGGTGGGTGACAGCTGGTAGACCGTCTGTGGGTGACTATAATAACATGGTAGTCAATGGCAAGATATTTAAAACAAATTAAATTGGTGTCAACGCAATGAAGAATCAATTGGAATGGATATATTAGCTACATATTGTAAAAGGAAGAACTTCATACAATATGTTTGCGAATAAGTTTAAAATGGAGCCCATGCCTGTGGATCCGGCTGACCAGGCTGCAGGGGGTGTGGTTGAGAATTGTGTGGATCCTGAGCAGTTGCATTTTTACCGCAGGATATTTTTGACGTAATAAGAAGCATGAAGCGTGGTAAATCTGCGGGTCATGATAACTTGAGCATTGAACACTTGATTCATGCAGGAAAAATCATACACGTCAAACCATGTACACTGTTTAATTTATGTATTAAGTACTCTTACTTAGCCGAAGCCCTAATGAGAACAATAGTTTTACCGATGACAATAAATAAAACAGGGGATCTCAATTCTGCTACCAACTACCGACCAATCTCCCTTGGAACTGGCCTGGGTAAAGTGTTGGAACGTCTTCTGCAGCCCTTACTGTTGAAGAGTGCTAGAGCATAGTTACATCATAACCACTAATTTAAATGCTACTATACTGTTCAGGATTATTCAATAGAGGATGTAGGGACATATTGATGTAACCAGTGCACCAATTTTAATAACTATTATTTAATACTTTGACATTTAATTACAGATATATCTTGACATTCTCATTCAATACATGACATTTCGAATTTTAAATAAACTATTGACATTATTATTTTTCATAGTGAAATTACCAAATAATGCACGAAATAAACTTTTTATATATTGTTCTTACTGTGACATTTATCCATAATTGTATCTTGACAATATTATTTAACAAATGACATTTTAAACTTCAATGCTCTATGGTACATTATAGTCTACTTCATTTAGTATGTTTTCTTTGTTATTTGCTACGGTAAATGAATAAACTAAATTGTGTTATTAATTATGAATAATTTTTGCAAGAAAATGGATTAAAATAGTAAAGCTTGTAATTTGCATGCCTCAAGGTGTAATATGGTTGGACTGTGCTATATTTTCAATAACTTTATGTAATTAAGTACCCATATTAGCAAATAAATGATGATTATTATTATTATTATTATTTTTCGGTTCTTTACGTTTCTTCCCATTTAAGAGAGGTTAAGAAACCTTACATACGGGTCGGGACCAAGTATGTAAGGCAAAATTTAGATAGAAAAGGTGGATGACAATGTTGAAGAAGTCAGGAACTTTCGGGTGATGCGACAGGTGTTAAGAATGGTAGCTTTTTGGAGCATGTAAGGTGTGTGAGCTGGCATCTGTAGGGTGTTAAGGCTTTGTGTGAGAGATTTTGGTACTATACCAGTAGATGAAAGGACAATGGGGACAATATGAACGGTTTGTGCTTTCCATTGGGTTTTAATTTCTATGGCGAGATCTTGATACTTACTGAGCTTTTCGGATATGGTGGTTTGAATATTATGTGAGTTAAGTATTGCTATATCTATCAGATAAACTGTTTTATTGGTTTTGTCGTGAACGGTAATGTCAGGCCTATTGTAATGGATAGTTTTATCTGTTATTATTGTTCGGTCCCAGTAAATTTTCTGATCCTTACTTTCTAATATTATTTCTGGTTTATATTTATAATAAGGTATGGTTTCGTTAACGAGTTTATATTTATAAGCTAACTGTTGATGTATAATTGCAGCGACTTGGTCATGGCGGTGTTTATAATCAGTTTGTGCAAGTGATTTACAGGCTCCTGTTATATGTTGTATGGTTTCAGAGGCAGTGTTGCAATGTCTGCACAAGTCAGTCAGTTGATGTTGGTCCTTTATGATGTACTTTCTGTAATTACGAGTGGCTACTATTTGATCCTGTATGGCCAGCATAAAACCCTCGGTCTCGGGAAACAATTCACCTCGTTTGAGCCATTCGTTCGACTTAACTTTGTCGACGTGTGGCTGGCTCAGGTAGGCTCGGTGTCTTCCGTGTAGGGCTTTTGCAGACCATGCTGCAATTTTTTGTTGTGTACTTACAAGGTGTTCATTTATATGCGTATTCCTGTTTTGTAGGTTTAGTGGTGGTAGTTTCTTATCTGTTTCCGTAACCTGTTTGTGTAGTGATGAATGTTCTGATTTGTTATGGAAGTACGCTCTGAGTGAAAGTATCTGTTTGTTGTGTAAATTGTGTATGTCTATTAATCCTCTTCCTCCTTCTTGGCGCGGCAGTGTAAGTCGTTGTATGCATGATTTTGGATGGTGTTTTCTATGTTTGGTTAGGAGTGTATTGACAGTGCGCTCTAGTTTTTTAATATCAGTCTTTGACCATCGTATAATTCCGAAAGAGTATGTGAGAATAGGTATTGCAAATGTGTTGATGGCTTTAATTGTGTTTCTAGAGTTAAGGTTGCTTTTTAAGATAAGGTTTAGGCGGTGTGAGAACTTTTTTTGAAGTTCTTGTTTTGACATCTTTTGTTGTATCTGCCTGGACTGTTTAAAACCTAGATATTTGTATGTACTCTGTTCATCCATTGGCTCGATCGATTCACCTGATGCTAGTGTGTAACTGTTATTTTGTATGTTTCCTCTAAAAATTGATAGAATTTTGCACTTATCTACTCCAAACGACATGCAAATATCGTCAGAAAATTGTTGTGTTGTGTCAGCTAGTTGGAAAAGCGCTTTTTTGTCAGCTGCGTATAACTTTATGTCATCCATGTACATTAGGTGTGTAAGGGTGTATTCTGTGTCATTATTTGCCAGGGTGAATCCAGCGTCTGTTTTATCAAGAGTGGATTGAGTGCCATGCAAAACCACAGAGGACTTAGAGCGTCTCCTTGAAAAATTCCACGTTTTATACAGATTGGTTCAGTAGCTACAGTCGCGGAGGATGAATTAATTTTAAGAACAGTTTGCCATTTCTGCATGGAAGTTTCTAAGAATTGTTTCAGTGTTGGGTGAATTTTATATATATTTAGGACGTGTAATAACCAGCTGTGCGGAACTGAATCGAAAGCCTTTTGGTAATCAATAAACATTGTGTGAATATCCTTCCTGCTTTTAACAGCACTGTTCATAGTAATCGCGTCAATGGTAAGTTGCTCTTTACAGCCTTGGCTATTCTTACGACATCCCTTCTGTTGTTCTGCTAGAATGTTATTTTTAGTTAAATGTTCGTATACTACTTCACTTACGCAGGCTGTTAATATTTTGTACAAGGTTTGTAAACAAGTAATTGGGCGGTATTTCGCTGGGTTTATAGTGTCATTCATGTCTTTAGGTATCATGTAAGTTACTCCGTGTGTTATGTATGTTGGAAGTAAATTTGGTGATTGAATGAATGTATTTAAATGGTTATGTAAGAATGGATGTATGTAAGAGAATTTCTTATACCAGTAGTTGTGGATGTGGTCTGTGCCAGGCGATTTCCAGTTGTGTGTACGTTTGATGACGTCTATAAATATATCTATAGGTATAAGCTCAAATTCCATTTCTGGAATTTCCCGTGTTGTTTCATTGACCCAGTCTTATTATTATTATTTAAACTTATCTCCTATTTGAGTCTTCGATTCGTGAATGATGAGCTTCAAGTCTCAGTCATTCTCTTCAAGAGTTTTTCTTGAAGACTCAATTCCTTTGTAAGACCAAAGTGGCTGTTAAATGACTCTGGCTCAGCTTGACTCTAGATTCCGAGCCTTTTTAGCACACTGAGTCTTGCATAATTGAGTCGAGTCTTTAATATTACGACTCGAGCACTCGAGTCCTTTGTAACACTGAGAGTAGATGATGCTCAGTTTGATTTCCCTCCTGATTTATCGACTGACCTAGCAATACTGTCATTAAAGCATAAGGTGAACTATTACAAAAGTCGTAACACCTCGGTTTATGCATGTTTCGTGGACCTGAGTCGCGCATAATTTTGATCTGATGAATTATAATTTCCTCTGGGGAAAATTGCGCGACTCGGGGTACATTCGGACTTAGTATGTTACAATACTGGTACGGTAACCAAACTAACAGTGTTAGATGGGGCGACGCACAGTCTAGCGATTATAGGTTAAAATGTGGCGTACGTCAGGGGGGACTGACATCTCCGGACATTTTCAATATCCACATAAATCGTCTTATTGAGGAGCTGAGGAGGGCACGTGTCGGGTGTCATAGAGGCGGCGTGTGTTTTAATAACATAAGTTATACCGATAACATGGGCCTCTTGAGCCCCTCAATAAGAGCTCTCAGACAACTAGTAAGTAATTGCGAGCGTTATCCCAGCTCTCATGGCATGGTCTATAATGTTATGAAAAATGTTATGTTAGTTTTTAGAGCTGGTAAGGGACCGGAGGCAGTCCCAGAAGCTTTTATTTATGATTCACCAGTAAGGGTTGTAGGAACGTTTAGGTATCTAGCCAAATCTTTACTGACGATCTCACAGATGACGCTGACATAGAATGGGAAAGACGGACGCTCTCGATAAGGTGCAGTATGCTTGCGCGCAGATTTTCCCTTTGTAGCACGTGTGTCAGAGAAACGTTGTTCCGTGCATATTGCCTCTGTTTTTACACACGCCAGCTGGGGATAAAATTTAAAAGGCCGACACTAAGTACCATGCGTGTGCAGTACATTGATGCCTACCGCATCTTAATGAAATTTCCGCAGTACTGTAGCGCGTCGAGCATGTTTGTTGAAGCGAGAGTACCGGACTTTTATGCCATTATTCTATCCAGCATAGTATTATCATTGTTTTCCAACAGTTTACGTAAAGCGATGCAACCAACTTTTGAGGGTCGTTAGTGAGGATTGGAGCAGTCCGATCCACAGGTATTGGCTCGAAGTTCATCGGAATGTCAACCAACGGTAAAGATTTTATGATATTTTTATTTCATTTTTGTTAGTGACAATTTAATGAAATTTTATTTTAATGTCTCTACAGTTTTAATGTTTTTAATTTTATATGTATTTTATTTTAATGATCTAATGAATTTTAATGTATTTTATCTTAATGATGTTATGAATTTTATGTATTTGTGATTTGTATAATGGGACTTCGTGCGTTTGTAAATAAATAAATAAAATAATGTGTACTTATGTGGTAACACTGAGAACATTATGGACCCTGCCGGACACAACAAAATAGTAGTAGGAATCTATTATGTTCTAATCATCCTTGATATTCCTTAAAGCAAAACTACCTACAAATCTCTTAATACGGTGCATTTTAGTACACACACACACACAGCACGTTTGTTTTCCCAGTCCCACATGTGTTGCAAATTGCAAGTGCGACACACTTATCAGTAATAACAAGCAAATTGGACCCCTGTGCAGCGCGACCTTCCTGCCAAAACCATTAAATCTGACGTTTGACGACCGGCAGCCGGCATCCTTGTCACATATTAGATAAACATCGCTCGCCATGTGGGTTAGTAGAATATCAAACATAATAAGCAGTTATAGTCAGCTTTAACTACTGAAGATATAGAATTTGGAAGGTATGATCCTAAGAGCCAAGCCTGCTAAAGCAGTGGCACATTGCCAGGCTGGCCGGAGCATTAAAATCGTAATTGTTGATTTTGACAGTTTTGGTAATCTCCTAATTGAAAGGCATCAATAAAGTTTTCCAATGGCGTGCCACTGACATTCCATTGAAAACAAAACTTAAATGGCACTGATATTTTGATAATCTCCCTGTTAATCAAGGAGATTTTTAACAGCCAATATTTTTCATTATAATTTGACGAAGATTACTTTCTACCTCAATTCCAACAGAACATTATCAAGCGACCTTTATCAATTTAAGAGATTAGACAAACTTTTAGCACAATGGTAATGCTGTTGTCTTAGTATGGTTGTCACAATGACCAATCATTGAAAGAGCATACTCGGCCAGCAGGGGTCGAAGTTTCTTTGCGAACAAATTCGCGGGAACCTGCTTTCTGTCTTTAGTATTATCTTCTTCTCTCGTATCGGCACTAATTATACACATAATTAAAAATATCAGCTAGTCAACAAGGTCAGCAGGGCTGCCCAGGGTGGGAATGACGAACCTGACTTAAGTTTTTATAAGACGCAATATCTCTCGGTTTTTCCGTAAATATGTTTATAACTTTTGAACCACAAACCGTGTTTTTGTAAACTCGTAGTAATTATGTTCTCTAGGCTAGGTTTTAGTACATATTTTATTACACTAGGTAACCCCACCCCATCTAGATTTATTTTAAAGTTTTATCAAGTACACACTGACTCATCTCCGAAACTTAACAAAACCAAAGAGCGAAAACCTTGACATCTATTTAATAAAAATCGTAACTGACATACAACGAACAACTTAAACCGGTCTACAAGCATACAATTTTGCACAAGTTTTCCTTATAAAGGAAAGTGAACACTAAGAAAGGATTTTTGATAATTCACCCCTTATAGGGATTCACTTGGGAAAGAAAGCCTATAAGGGAGTTCGTCATTTTCTACCGAGGGGAAATTCCATCAGGCACGACTTGTAACTATACAAGGTGGCAGGACCATCGACTCGCAAACTGTAACCATGAATTCAGCACATGATTCTGACCCTCTAACGAAGAAATTTGGAGCAGGTTAACAAAAAAAAAAAAACTGTTGTTTCATAGAAAAGTGCCATTTTGAACTACGCGGTCAAAATGTACGGAATAGTTTTTTTTTTTTTATAACCGACGGAACATTTCAACGCAAGTGGGTCCAGAATCATGTACCGAATCCATGGTAACAAGTTGCGCTTCGATATCCCTGCCACCCTGCATATAGAAGGATCGGATTCCCTCCCTATAGAAGTCAGCCAGGATTTAAGCTTTCACTTTTATCGCAAATTGCGTTTACCCAGTCATTTTACTTAACAGGTTTGACTGCCTCCATTAAGTTTGCATGTATATTGTATTAATCTCGGAGAATAAACACGCGCTCAAGGATACCAAACAGTTTGGTTAACAATTTCGAATATAAATAAAGATGACGCAATAAGATTGATTCAGGTGGCTACACGAGACACATGATGGCGGTTTTATTATAATGTACTGTAATGCACAAAAGAGATTACATTTGTTATTTTAATGTGGTGTTAAAAATGTGTTTTGTTGTAAAGTTGTAACATGCTAGCTTAAATGTTTGCTCGATGAATTTTAGCGTGGTTTGTTTCATTGCCCGAAACACCTACGCAATATCTACCAGATTTTAAAATAAGAAATTAATTTCTATGAAATTATTTGCCTGATAAGTTAGCTGAAACTTATACGGAGGCCATACTTTAGTCTTTTCTTTTTAAGTGACTGGATGACCTTTGCTTTTGTTTTATTACCGAATTACTTTCGTCTTAAGAAATTATGTAATTCATTACCAACCCAAAGAAATAAGTAATGTATCGAATTACATAGTACGACGAACCAAACAGCGATATATTTTAAATATCTTCGCGTCTATTTACCTTCTTATTGTGTCATTGTAAGTTAAAACATTATCGGAGTACTTTCACATTCCACAGACAGATTTGAAGGTTTTATTACATGACCTACAGCGACAGCTACTAGGTAGTTTCAAATTCATTGTTACATTGACATAAGTAGCAGTGCCAGGCATTGCTCGCGTGGCCTAACATAACATAACGTCACGCCTGCAATCCCCGAAGGGATAGGCAGACGTGTACCTTATATAATACACTAAGTCCCATGTAATAGGGGGCGTGCCTTTAATATACGTTTCTAGTTTCTGCCTGCGACTTTGTCCGCGTCAAATTTCTTCCTCCCCCGACCCACCCCGTCGCATCGCATCCCCTGCCTGCGCGATTATTGGTTCGTTTTCGCTTAGAGTTCTTACTTTTTTTTCATTTTGCACGGCCCCTAAGAGCCCTAGTAGCGTGATGTTAAATAGCCTTCTTCAAGAATTGGGCTATCAAATGCAAAAAATATTTTCCAAATCCGACTGGCAGTTCCAGAGATTAGCGCGTTCAAACAAACAAACACTTCAGCTTTAGTGTTAGTATTATAATATTACGTAAGCATATATACTTAACCAAGACAAAGAATCCATACTAAATATTATAAATGCGAAAGTAACTCTTTCTGTCTGTCTGTTACCTTTTCACTTCCAAACGGCTGAACGGATTTGGATGAAATTTTTCACACGGACAGACCATGACCAGCACCCTAATTGAGTAACACACTAACAGTCACAATCTGAATAATTTTGAGGGATATTGCTAATCCATGGCTTCATAAAATTTATGTTCGAAAAATTTGTCTGCTCAACACAATGATACATCATTGGCTCAATATACGTAAAGAACGCAATGAATGTTGTTGAACGGTCAAAATGAAACCCATACCTACTGTTAGTGTGTTACGCCATCACCCCGCTGAGCTAGGGCATACGATACTTTTTATGTTCTCGTGGGATAAGTTTTGACCTCCACGCGGGTAAAAGCTAGTGTATCTATAAATTTAAAATCGTGTGGCTTGATATACTAAAACCAAGTCAGAGAACGTATCTATGAATTTAATTATAAATGCTTCTCAAGTTATTTACACGTTTCTAGTCATGCACTTTGTCTGATGAATGGAAGCTGAAACTGTTTGTTTGTTTAAATTATTGCGAGAAGACGAACTTAACGGGTTTCTTTTATATTGTGTTTAAATTCAGTGTTAAGGTCTGATCAACCGCGTTTCATAATATGTTGGCCCAGAACACAGAATCAGCAGCGTTTAGAGAAGGCAATGCTAACAAAAATTCGCGGCATAATTTCTGTCACAGACCGCCTTCAATGACGTCAGTGTCTAGTCTATAACGTCATTTGTGTCATAGTGCGAATAGACAATGACACGCTTGGTTTGTATGAAAATTGTTGAGAATGCCGGCTCTAGCGGTGGCCGCAAAGGGCTCTCTGTGCTCTGTGTATATAAGGCAAGGAAGGATAAATATTACCTGTTTATTCGCGTAGACCAGGAGGCAGGCTCTGCTCAGTTCCTCGTGTGTCAGCATCTGATGCAACTCCTCACGACTTATACTCAGCCGGTGGCGGTCCGTCGAGTCAATTACCATTATCACGAACTGAATAGACAGAAAAATTTACAATTTGGGATTATCACGCGCCACAATATAGTATTTTTATCTCACAAAGAGACGCGCGCTTTACTTGTGGTTACCAAGTGTACAAACACGCTGTGAATGTGTGTGTAAGCGCAGGAGCTCTCGGTACCGGCCGAGACAATTGCGAAGTCGGAAGTCACAGCGTGTTTGTACCCTTGGTTACCACAACTAAAACGCACGTCGCTACGTGAGATAAAAATACTGTAACATAGAAGAACCTTCCTCGTAGAATCAATAGAATTTGTAATAATATTAACTAATACTGCAAGTACTTATTGATGTCACTTATTAAGATAAAATCTCTAAATTGCTTTTGAATAAAATTTGTACACCATTATTCTAAATCAATAAGATTGTACAAGAACGGTTTGGGCAGTGGACCCCAAAAAAGGCGTTTGCCTGTATTTTGGGGGTCGGAATCGCGACATTTTCAGTTAGGGATAGTACATAGAAATTTACATAAATGTTGTGGTAGAATACACAGAACTTATAAAACTATTAACATCATACAATGAAAACCTACATTCTTACAAATGAATAAATTCTGATTGTGAAGAAAGCAGTTAATCGCAAGCAGTTAATAAAATTCATCATCGCGTTTAATATGTCGCGAAGCTGGCATAGGCTTTATGTGCAGCTCAGCATTTTAAACTATTAACTCGTAACTGCTTCATGAACCTAAGGCTGAATTTCACTTGCACGCCATAAAACGACAAGGTACATGTGTCTTTATGACAGTAAGATAGTTTCAACTTTAGTGAAGTTTCAATTTTGTGCGATTTTTTATTAAGTGATAAAACAATTACGAGAGCGAATATACAGTACTCATATAATGTTATTGAGCTCCATAAGTTCTAATAGTTGAGCTACACGATGACTGACAAATCCGTGCACTGACTGGACAGGTCCACTCAAATCTGTGTGGTGCTTTCCTCAAGCCACCACTTCAGATGTTAACCTACATGGTTCTCATAATAATCTGATTATTACAAATAATTGTATATACTTTAAAATAAACCTCGGAGTTTGTTTCGGGGTTTCTTTTCAGGTATGAACAAGACTTAGTTTAAAGAAAAAACTTTTTATTTAAACAAATTTTCAAAATAAATACATTATACATAGGTTTTGAGTCTAATGCCATTATCACCTTGCCCGACCTGGGAATCAAACCCAGGACCCCCACGCTCAGCAATCGCGCTTAAGGCCAACTAGACATAAGATGCAGGCAATATTTTATCACACAGGGTGGCAGGGACATCGACACGCATCCTGTTACCATGGATTCATTACATGGTTCTGATCCGCCCCTGCGTTGAAATGTTTCGTCGGTAATTTAAAAACAAATCAGCTGTTCTATACATTTTGATCGCGTAGATATTGCGGTTTTCACTTTTTGCGCATCGATGTCTCTGCCACCCTGTTTAATTTTGTTTGCAATTAAGATAAAATTTGCACGGTACAAACAATTAACTAACCGTCACTAAGGGCCCGTTGTTTGATACAGAGTTAAACATGACCAATAGTCAATTAAACAATTTGTCACTTAACATAGTCAATAGCTGTCAAAGTTGAACTAGTCTGTCTGCGCATGGTGAACTTTTATAGCAAATGTACAATTTTTTTAACTGTTTAGCTTAACCATTTGTCAAACCACATACTTCTGTCATTTTTAACAAATTGTGAATTTAATCAAACAACGGGCCCTTTAATCTATATACATATTATACATTAAATTCGCTTTTCGTGTCTGTTTGAGTGTTTGCTCAGTTCTACTAAACTAATACCTACACAACGGATTTTGATGCGGTTTTTATCATTAGTTAGAGTATTTATTCGGGAAGGTTGGCGCATAATATATTAATATTTAACTTAGCTATAGCACAGACATGTCGGTGTCTTGACGATCGTCACAATTGTGGATCCTGTGAACCTGACGGGTCACTAGTATTGAGGATAAAACGCAAGCATATATTATTAAAAAAGGCAGTAGCAGTGGCTAAGTCGACACACAACAGACATGGCTTGGCTAATTGACTAAAAGAAAGCTTATCATAAAACTGTAGTTTTAGACAGATTTAACTGATTCAATGAAGTCGCTTTCGAGCATTAAAATTTATGAATTACCATTCGCGAATTACATTATTTACTCGATCAACATATTTTTTCATCATGATTATCACCTAAACCTACTGCTGGTGATAAAACTTCTAAATTATCTCTAAGTACTGCAATGCTTGCCATCCAAATAGCGTTGCTGATACCTATTTATTTAAAAATATATTATTCATGTTAACTTGATGATGATAACATACTGGCAGTATTATATGATAGGCAGAGGTCTAATATAAACTTTATATTTTTCCAGTGGTGTTAGTTCCATGTATTTGAAGATGACCGGGTAAGAACCAGAACCCTGGCTAAGATGGCCTATTAGAAAAACCCAATAACACTTTGTTCTGCCCGGGATTTGACGCTTAGCAACCACTAGACATACGAGACAGAAATTATTTTTGACTTGTTCTCGCAGATTTGACACGATTCATTGCAGTTAACGTTCGCCATGAAGCCATTTAAACCATAGATAAGACAACACTTCCGAATATTCATTTTCAAATCACATTAATGTATTAAAAGACAAGTAAATAAAACATTACTGTGACTGATAGCATGCATCATCCCATTGCTGGACAAAGGCTTTTCCCATAACATCCAGCTTTTCGATTCATAGCTGGTGTGGACCACTGGCCGTTTGTTTTGTCCAGCAAAACTTTACAGGTCCAATATTTTACTAAGATTTATCCTGTTAACCCTTAATTTAGACGATACCATTTAATTGCAAGTAGGTCTCGAAAGTCATTAAGCATAGCCACAATGTATTGTGATTGGTAATTAGCAACAAACAGAAACGAACAAAATAACATTTCCTTATCACTTATTTACTATACTCATAACTCATAATATTGAAATTACAAAAGGTATTACAAAATGTGTACCTACATACACAGTTACTCAGAGCAAGTAGTCATTCACTTAAGGAAGGACATTGTTTTACACATAGGTGTGTGTATTTGGGAATTTAAGGCCGGCTGAATATGGACCAGAGTTAATTGATAATTCAAATAACGACACAATTTTTTTTAAGGAAAGTTATATTGTCGTGTGTATTCATTTGTAATCATATGACGTAGCGTCTGTCACATTAACGTCACTTGGGCTCTTAATTTTCTGCTCTCAGGCAACACAATAATGAAAGTAAGATTACTTTATTGTTACCTATGGTACTAACATTCAAAACCTAAGAAACAGCCGTTATAATTACCATATTCATAATACATGCTAAATAGGTATAGTAATTTTGGTAAATTATAATTCCACAAATTCAATTATTCATATTAGCTGAAGGCGTACAAGATCGCAAAAAATCGTTTACAAGGCCGAATCGTCGCCAAGCTACTTGAGGGTAAAAGATATAGAAGGATTATATGAACGACATTGCCAAAACAGCTGACATTGTGTTTTTGAGACATTATGGAAAATTATTAGATCTATGTACATTAATTTAAGAACTAAAGATAATATTCCTATAATCATTCATAGCTTAATGTCGCCTTGAACAAAACCAACTAAATATTAAACCACTTGTGTCCCTGATTGAGGATCCCATTAGCTGAGTAGAAGCATTCAATAAATTACTGCACACAGCAAATACATACCAATAGTTACTACATTATATTCTGGTGTCAATAAAAGAATGAGTCAAAAGAAATATCATATCTTCTATACTAATATAATGAAGCTGAAGAGTTTGTTTGAACATGCTAATCTCTGGAACTACCAGTCGGATTTGAAGAATTCTTTTTGCATTTGATAGCCCAAATTTTTGAGCCGAGCAAAAAGAAAAAAGTCAGAAAGAACGCTAAGCGAAAACGAAGTAAGGGGGCACAGCTATAGGATATATTTTATATTAAAACAAGAAATTTCACGCGGACGAAGTCGCCGGCAGAAGCTAGTCACTGATATATGCACATAGAACACAGCATTAGGTAAGCATTGTGGTTAGTTCAAACACCTCTATAAGAATACTCTGTTTTATTTATGATCTTGCAATGCATATTATGTTTGTTTTCTAGTTACTGAATAATATGCGGTTTACCTTCTTCTTTTCATACTACAGGTACCTTATCAAATGTATTATTTATAGCCAAGCCAAGTAAATTACGTTATTGAATAGATCATGGATTATTTACAGTTAAATCCCAACTCTGCGCCCAGGCTGCGTATTTGGCACAGCATTTTTTATTGCTACACTGATAGAATTATTGTAGGTAAATGATAGACTTGACTACAGACCTACTGTTTAACAAAGATGGTGCCTGAGGTAGCTGCGCGGTGCGGGAAGGGCTCTCGTGACACGTCAATACACCCCTTCCTCTGCACCGCACCGTAACTTCCTGAGGCACGTTCTCAATTAAGCTGTGACACTGTACTTTCAATCTTAAAGTAATCAGTTACCTCACTGTTAGTGTAGTATGTATTCCATGCGGATCTCAGGCTCTGCTGGCCCCCGAGATCCCACATGACGAAGCGAAGGTTCCTCCACACCACCTCCTCTACATTAGAGCCTATGGTCGGCCTGGTGTGGACAGCTTCACCCAGGAGCAGCTGGTATAGTATTGTGGTCTTGCCGGCATTGTCCAGACCAACGAGGACAAGCTTGTGTTCTGTGGATGGGTGATGAAGAAGAAATTAATGTAAGATTCATGAATCACTGTGCAAGTGTTGAAATTCATTATGATTTTATTAAGTTAATTCGAGGTGGAGCGGGAAAAGAGTTCCTGTAAGGATTTGGGGGACACCTTTGCCCAGCAGTGGGACAGTAAAGGCAAAACAAAAAGGTAAATACAAACAACAACAATAACAAGGTAAATTTAGAAATTAAGTAAATAAACAATCATGTATTTTAGATTACTTAATTAGTTTTACGTATCATTTTCAATTTAAATTGACTTCTAGGTAGTAAATCCTTATAAACCAACAATCATTTCTATCTTAATCAATCTAGCACTGATAATTATGAAAATATATTTCTAAGAGTTAGATTGTTACAATGAATTGTTTCAAAACAATCTTAATATTTGAGTAACATCAGTATCGAAAGTATCACTGGTGTAATATTGTTACAACATTATGATGACTTAGTGACAAGTAAATTTAATAAAATAGTATGTAATATTATGAGAACAAGGACTCATTTCCTAATGAGTTGCTTTTCCTCACTTTATTTAAATTGTTTTTCTGTTGTGTTTAAAAAAACAATAAAGACCATATCGCTCATTTGGAGAAACAAAGATGTAACTACTACTTTTAAAATTTTACAGGAGAGTGATTTAAAGTGGTTTTTTTTATCTGTTACATGTGTATATTAAATATTTCATGCCTCTGCTCCTCTGAATTTTTTTTCGAGCACAATATGTATCGACAACTCATTTTGGGAAAAACTACACTTACGTCGTTGTTTCTCCAAATGAGCGATATTTTGATGAGTTTCTTGTAATTGGACTGATTTGTTGTCACATGAAGCTGGAAATATCCATATTTAGGAAAAAATAGCAGATAGTTTACTTAAAACCTTATATTGATTCTGATGAGTGTACTTAGATAAGACATTTATTTGAATAAGAAACTATGGTCATTAATCACAAGTCACAAAAACTACAAGTACGCTTTTATTAAAAGGCTGTATATTGCTCCCAAAATAGTTCATTCATGGACTATTCAAAGTTCTTACCTACTTTCAAATGTATGTTTATTTTTTATGGTAAATAGTGATAAAAAAAGGAAGTAGTAATAACAATATCACACCTGTTTTCCCTGAAGGAAATATTAGAAAATAGCAAATAGGAAACATAAGAAATAAAGTAAACAAAACAGATATCTTTGTAAATTAACATATTTGTATTGTTACATTAAGCATGTAAGTAACTGATAAGGTACAAGTTTATAATTCGTAACACAATTCCGGAAAACTGTACTAATAATATGTTTGAAGACAAATATCTTTGGATATCATTTTAAATACTGTGTTTAGTTACATCTCACAAATAAATTGGGTCACACTACTGGACAATGATCCTGCTTTATCAGTAGCAGTTCATACTATAAACATGAATTTAGGGCCTCGTAAGACATCTTACTTTTATCTTATCACCAACGTCAAACTTACAATATTGTACAGTTACTTACCCTCATTCCCGAACAAGCTCCATATCTTTGATATAAGTAAACCCATTTTGGCAAACTTTGTGGCAGTTTGCACTAAGGATCAAGGAGACAATGACTGTAAGGTAAACTACTTATTTATTCTCATTGTCGAAAGCGTTTCCACAAGTACACGTAGTGTTATGACTTAAAATTCCACTGCATACTACGTAAGTAACTCTTTTCACGCTCTAGATCACTTTAAAATTTCACTAAATCGCATTTTTATTAATATTTGTAGCAAAAATATGTTTGGTAAGCGTCTGTACTTTTCTTGCGACGTTACGCGAACACTGGAAGACTGGAAGTCAACGTCAGTTAAGACAGAAACACACAATCACCCTCTAGTGAACAACTGTGACAACTTATGACCACAGAACACTTATACCCTGTGACACTACACGCTCACGTACACGCTACACAGACCGAACAGATAGTAAAAAAAGAGTTGCCATGGCAATATTTCAAATGTCCACAACCGTTGGTAAAACTCAAATGTCAATGTCAGTTTTATTATTTGTAAAGTATGGTATAAAAACAGGGTCAGGGTCTCAGGGAGCTAACCACAAGCTTTTAAAGCAAGACCGAAGTTGAACTGCCCTGCTCTTTTGTACATACTTTGACATCTTATTGGTTAACATTAACTGAAGAGGGTCGCTGTCCCCCCTCCCCCCGCTAATCCAAATTTTCCACCCAAGATACCGAAAAACATAATCGGTAAAGTTACATAGCAGCCAGAGATAATCTGCCGTTTATTGTTCATGTTTGCCTTATGGATAGTCAGGGATATCCCCTATTGAATGGTCGGAAGCCATTTTTTCGCGATAGATGGCGCATCGTCGATATGGCCATTCATAGCTGTCAAATCTATGCATTTTGTAACGTAAGCTAAGTTTTAGTTTATCAGCCGTTGAGTTGGGAGTCCATAATTATTTTTATTACAGAAAGATCATATTATTAGAAGCCTCCACGTCAAATTTTAAGTTGCGGAGATAAATGGTGCAAGAGAAAAAAAGAAAGAAAACCGTAGAATAAAAATTTACCAATATTTTACCAGTTTTGACATTTTGTCTCGCCATTGAACGTTTCGTTTTACGTAAGGTCAACGCACTAGAATGTTTCACTTCAAATAATGATGAAATAAATACGTACATTTAGTGATTTAGACACTTTTTATGTATATTTTATTATATTACATAACATCACTGATATAATTAGTGCTATTAAATTAACACGTATAATAATTTATCGACTATTGCCGATATATGAAACTAAACGTAAAACGATGCCATTTAGTGCTGTCTGGTGCTGTCACTGTTACTTCACAAAGAAGGCTAAGCTTAACACTTGGGGCACCCCGGCTCGGACAGATTAGGTTCGAAGGGGCGACGGGGGCTCAAGTGAGCGAGCGAACGAACCCTGTCATCTCCTTCGTGTAGGTTCCTTTAAACCCTGCAGACAGAAATAAGAGCCCCACTAGGCGGGGCTCCGTCGACTACTCCCCGGAGGGGGGCTGGTCCACCCTTCTTACCCACTTCCTCCCCCCATAAGTCAGGGAATAGATTTAAAAAAGAAAAATACTTATCTTGCCCGTTGCGGGGAGGGATCTCCCTCCCCCTCTCAAATATACACATATAATATACCTACCCTTTTAAAAAAGTCGTTCCTTTTTAAGCCTTGATAATATAAAACTCAGATACTAGGCCTAATTCAAATTTTGCGTAGGGCCGCCGTTTTGCTTTGGTTTTTCCTTCCATAACCAAACGATATTCGTTTAGAGAGAGCATCTAGTTCAGTCTGTTTTCGCTGAGGAAGGCAGTCAGGACCGCAAGGTGGACCGAAGACCAATGGAAGAAACGCTGGAATCCAATGGATGCGGGCTGCGCAGGTCCGGTCGTAAGCCTCAAGTTGGACATATTTCGGCAAAGATGATGATTCAGGGTCAACAACTAGCAGCAGCTAGTTTTCTGAACTAAAAAAGCTTTTATTTATTTATATTCTATAAACTTTTTGACATATTTCTCGATTCAGATGCTCTTAAGTTGAGATGTCATCAAAATTGCAAACAGTTTTGAAGGTGGCTTCCGTGTCGACCATGACATGGTGTGACCATGCAAAGCACTTGTGAATTCTCCTCAAACATAATATATTCGATTATGCACTGCAGTCGTGTGTAAAACATAATATGTGCCATTAAGTTGTCATATAAGTTAGCTGGATTTTGTTCTGACTATAAATTTCATAGGTATACCTACATCATAACACCACGCTTAGTTGGCAGAGGTGTGATTGTGTATGTGTGTGTACTTCCATATTTCACCAGTTACATTTAAGTCCCCTATGTAATAAGGTGCGAGCCTATTGCCCTAAACTGGGCACAAATCCAGACTTCGGGCTGCTACTGAGAAATTCCACGAGGAAAACCCCAATAAGTCAATAACACTTTGATGACCCAGAAATCGGACCCAGGACCTCATGTTCTGCGCTTGCGACTACTGGACCAACGCGTCAGTGACGAGTTGAGTAGATAGGTACCTATGAATAACCCCGACGACTCCCGAAATAGTTCCCCCTTTTTTCTGAATGCCAATTTAAACCAATACTTATAACTAATCTCTTAACATGTCAAATTAACATAACTGATCGTTGTACTTTTGGTGGCCAATCATAACAGATTTTTCACTCAGCTGTAGATGTTTTCCAAATCGGGTGTAGAAGCTGCTTTTCATTTAATAAGGTAGTAAAAATACTAGATCCAGTGATGGTATTAACTAATTCTCATAATAATAACCCTATCATGTGACTTGATAGGGTTATTCTCATTGTTTTTATCATTTTGGCGAGTACCTGAAAGCTTGTCTTTCTATGAATCAAATTCCCCGGTTTGCTCACAGTTTATTTCAAATATTTCCTACGCACCATTTAGCTCCTTTTTTATTTTTTGTACTCTTCGTATTTCCTGTGCGTGTCCCAAATAAAATATTTTCTTTCTTTTCTTTTTTTTCTCATGGCTCTTCTGTGTTTATGTTTAACTACTTTCTTTTAGTTAACTAAATAACAAGAGAGAATAATAAGCTCGCAATAAAAAATAAATAAATAATTAGTGCTCCGAAATTTCAGAAAAAAAATTTTTTTTTTTGGTTTCCATAAGCACTGTTAAAATACATTTTAATGAACCAATAATCAAAGATTTTCCTCTGTTTCACCATAATACAGGATAATAATGTTTTTATTGTTCTGGTTGGGCAGTAAAACAATAAAATAAGAACAATACGCAGTGTTATTAAAATACTCTAGTCCAAGTTTACGAACAGATGGACGCAAATATTCAGATTGGCCTTTTTACCAATTTCAGCATTGTCCATCTGGTAGTACCTCATCACTTTTTTACTTGCATACCTAGATGGGTGCTTAAAACCTTGGCATGATTATTTATTATGTGTGGGTATATTTTTTAAACGTAGGTATCGCACCGTAAAACCTGTCTTGGTAAAGACCTTTCAAAAGTTTTAAGGCCGTATAAAGCGTCCAACGATTGGAAGACGAGTGTCGGTCGTCCGGCGGGGAGATGGGCGGACGTCGGATGACATTACTACCATTGCATCGCGGGTAGAACTAGCTGCAGAGCGGGGTAATTGCGTAACACACTAACAGTAGGAATAGCTTTCATTTTGACAGTTCAACAACATTCATTGCGGTATTAACGTTGTTTAGCAGACAAATTCCAACATATGAAGCGATGGATTAGCAATAGGCTTGAAAATGATTCAAATTGGGATTGATAGTGTTAGACAATCATGGCGCTGGATGAGGCTGACTTACGAGCGTGGGGATTGTCCCAAGAAAAGAGAGACTATCAGCAGTGGGTGATATCGGCCTGTGGATGATCTCAATACATTGAAATCTACATAACAAACGATATAAGCGCAGGTTTAAAACAAAAACAATGTTACTGATACCTAATATGGAGGGAAAAAATAAGGAAAGGAAAGCCACAAACATAGTTTCTTGTTTTATAAAAATTGAACCGACGACATAAAAACTGAAAAGCGAACAATTCAAATTAGACTACCTACTAGGTTTTTAATTCTTTTCGCTTTTCTGTTTTTTCCTCGGTTTAATTTTTTGTAAAATATAAAAAAAAAAATTGCCTTTCAGTTACATTTTTCATCGGTTTATTGTTGTGGCTAAAAACTACTACCTACCAAATTTTTTGCATACTTTTATTAAATACTTAAATACCTCGGCCATATATCGAGGTAATGTTAACCTTGCCTATTGGCACAAATCCAGACTACGGATGGCTATTGTGGAATTCCTAGTGGAAAAAACACTGCCTGACCTAAGGATCGAGCCCGCAGGACCTTACGCTTAGCAGTCGCGTTTTCGACCTCTAGAACAACGAGCAGTCAGACAACATAATACTTACCGCAAATAAATGTATTTTCTTTCTTTTATTTATTTCTTTCTTGCTTGTTAGGTAGATAGATGGGAAGGAGGGTCGGGTTTTAATTATATTACAGTCTGGACGTCAAGAGAATGCGTTTCTGACACCTGTCAGTGCGACAATTCTAGTAATTAATATAGATCAAATTCGCAAACACGTATTTGTTTGTATCAAACTAACGGGTGTCAATACCGCATTCTCTCGTAAGCCAGACTGTAATTAACCGTAGGATAACAATTAAAACAAAGAAGTACTTATTATGTATATTTTCAATTTCTCACATTTCATAAAAATAGATTTATTTCAGTCTACAAGCATTTTTTTAAACTTAAGTACCTACTATAACTACTTATTGTTGTGAAAAATCGATAGGCGCGCGTTCAGAGGAAAACAAACTCGTGTGCCGTGACGGCAAACGGCATGACGCTCTCTTATGCCGTCATGCCCCGTCATGTCAGAAAAATATATTTCATTTGTCTCTATATATTTTTTATTGGTTTTCTTTAATACATTATTTCAAAAATTATTAATTACGATGATTCATATCTGCCGGACGTCCCGTGACCGGCAACTTTTTTTTATAGGTTCCTTTCAGAAATTGTGTCACCAATCTCATAGACTTTAGTTCGAGTTTTCAACAAAACGGTCAAAACGACAACGCTTATTGGATACCAGCAGCTTTAAAAGAATCACAAAATTGATCTAAGCCGGTACACAGTCACCACTCACAGCAGTCAATTAACGTCAATACTTGATAAAAATAACAGATTTCTGGGTTTGTGACCAAAGCTATTGGGTACAGGCAACCGCTCATCAGTGGTAACTCTTGCACTACGAAAATCACCCTTACTGCTACGACATAAACTCACTGTCAATGTCAAATTGTCACCATTGATGTGCAGTTGACTGCACCACATTATACGTACCTAAACGTAAGATTAAGGCAATTATTCGACGTTTTTAGGTGTAGCAGCAAGAAATGGCCATAATTGAAGCAAATTTTCTGGATAGACTCACACATTTTTAAGTAGGTACCGCTGCATTTGCATTGCATCTATTGTTGACATTGGTGCTGATACTCTTGTACACCGAACTAAACTAGCTAAACTATCACTAAAATTCCTTACTATTCTCCAAAAAAATATCTCTAAATATAAAAATTATTTTGATGCAACTAAAATTTTATTTGACAATCGCGACTCCACGTGGTAGTTGTTTGCCCTACCCCGTGATTTTTTTAGAGCCGGTGGCGTGCTTGGTGGGCAGCTCGACGTGTTTTATATGGATTTTTTTAACTTTTTGTATGGCAAATATGAAAAATCCTACGAAAAACCTACATGTAGAGTTTTATAGGAATTTAAAGGTTTTATAAAGGGGGTCGAAATTTTCATTATTTTTGTGATAGGATACACCACTTTTGAGATATAAGCAAAATAAAAGAAAAAAGATACAGTAGTGTTTTTGCACCTAAAGTCTCCGACTAGTATATTTATTTGTGACCTGAAGTCGAGGTGTTGTGGTGAATTATAGTTCATGACAACTAATTTTATTCCACACATGTATAATCGCGATTAAAAATAGCCAAATTTAATAGACAACCAAAATTTTAGGTGAAAACGTTAAATTCAAAATAGCAAAATTGGCATTTTCACTAAATTACTGACTCAGTAATGCTGTCAAACTAAAATATAGTTAAGTTGTGGTCTATTTCAGAATGGGAAATCGTCGTTTGATAGAAATAAACTAAATTTGAGTGATTTTTAGCCTAGTTTAGAGAATTTTTTGACAAGAGAATCGGCACCATTGTTGGTCAAACCATTCGCTTGGTATAAATCGCATTCGACTGATTGTATTTTAAGTCTTTCCTGACGTAATATGCCAACCGCTTGTTACATCAAGGCTAAAATGTTATCAAAAGACGCAGTTTATTTACCCACAATACAAGAAATGAACTTCATGCAGAACTCCAAGTCCATAGTGCGCACTGGTGTTTGTATTTAGGTACGCGTTATAAATAACAGTCCATCGATGTATGAATAATGTACATTTAAAATTGTATCCGCAAGGTTGTAAGCTCCATTGGTGGAAAATTGCCATGATTCAGTTCAAATGATTCACAACCTTCGTCGGTACCCGGCAGATTCGTTTGATGCACAGATTTGGCAGTGCGTAGTATCTTCTTTAAAGAGAAATTTGGGTCTCCACTACAGTGGAGATTTGCAGAATTATCAATTTGACACGAAAAGCTCTGCCGGTGCAGTGTCATAAGAGCAGTATTTGGAATCGCATGTAATAACGTACTTCTGTGTAAAATCACTCGGAAATTCACAAGAGCAACATCACATGGAAACGAAGTCTTGACTAACGGTAGAAACGTATAGTAGCAAAGGTTAGTGTGATTCTTGTCTATAAGAAATATATCTAGGAGGTAGTCCAAGGTGTTGGCGAGATAAAATGCAGATAAACTAGGTAACTTTAATTCATCATGGTACCGAGTAAAACTTTTATCACCGTCCCCGAAGTTTTCTAGCAATATGAAATTTCTATGACACGTGCTTCTACTATCTGCCAACCCTTCATGAGTTCCTCGGCCATCGTTAAATAGGACCCGTCTGTCTAGCATAACCAGTATTTGTCCTTCTTGTAGAGCTGTGACACCTTGAGCATGATCTGTAATGAAAGTTAGCCGATTTCTTCTGTCTTGTATATATGCCATACTTGTAATCGGGTACATATTAGATTCAATACGTCTACTAATATTTAAAACTCGCGGTGTGTATTGAAAACCATTGTTATCTGTAAAAATCTGCGGAGGATTACCATTTACTATATCTGTCTGTACGGAAAGGAAAAGTTCTAATTCCCTGTTCTTAGGAGATATTTCATAATCTACTTTACTTTCAATATAAATAGCACTTGACAAAGGGCTTCTTAGAAGATTGAATATTTTTGTTGTATGTTGTAATAGTTGACCGTAAACGCAAGTCAATTCCGTCGTTACTAGGCCCGATACGATGAACACTACCTTCTTCTTGACTCCTAATCTATATCCGGACAAAATGTCTAGCAGAGGTTTGGTGACATTTGTGTTGAATAAAAACATTCCTGAATTAACATCAGAGACCCTGAATGCGCCGTAATCAATAGAAACGCTTTTCTCGATGTTTGTTTCTTTCTCAATAACGGTTTTCATGAGGCCGGTAAATTCGTCGAACAAGATTCGATGTTTGTAACTTTCAAGTTGTATATCACCTGATTGTATTGGTTGAATTGTAAACGGAAATATTGACCCATTATTCACACCATCGTCAACACGACATGATAAACAATATATCGTAGCAGTGTTTTGCGAGGCGTCATATGTTTCTTTGATCTTAAATAACTCAAGCGCCATAGGAGGTATCATTACTGCAAATATAATTTTGAAGAACTTCCTAGATAACTTGATCATATTTTCCGAACTATATTTCCACATAGGATTTATCTGAACTGTTACGTCTTTTTTCCTGTAATCCAATATTCTAATGTTGGGATGTCTGGATATGAGCTCCACAATTTCAGTCCGCTCATGACTTAGGGAGTTGAATATATAAACTTGATCTCCTGGGGAAACTGTTTTAAATAAAGAGATGAATTCACCATCTCTGTAGACATACTTTTGCAGATATGGTATGTGTTGTTCGGGCTTTAGACTTAAGAAACTCGCTGCCAGTTCTTGTATATACCAGCAGTCTTTGACGGTTGTCAAAATCTCGTTATGAACATATTTCAAGACGTTAGCTGTAACTGTTCCGCTTACAACATTGCGATCAACTAGCCGCGCTACTGTTTCCCTCGCTTTAATTAAGAGTTCATAAACTTGAGATATGTTCGTGTTTCGAAAAATGTTATAATTTAACGCAAAAGAAAATAATATCTCTGTCGTTCGTAGCGTTGATTGAAGACGCCTAAGTACAATTTTACTAAAAGGTCTAGATGTATAAAAGCCAGTCCAATATGCGGGGCTTCCAGAGCTTATATCAGCGAAATTAAGAAAATCACCTTTTAAACTATGTAAGTATTTATATTTGTCTTTTATAGAATTGAAATAATCTTTTACTGTTCCGAATTCTATTGTAGCTTTATAAATATCTTTGTTAGCTGTTACAAAATCTACAATTTTCTGATAATTATTGTACTGGAAATCAAATTCAGATTGCATTTCATAATGATATGGACCACCTAAAGGTGCAATTATACTGTTGTGAGGTGATATAGTTCCTGTTTTAGAATACTGTTCTAGAAGCAGCTCTGATTTTTGTTTTAAATTATAAGCGCTGATATCAAGGTTTTTAAGGTTTGTGGCAAAATTATATTCTGCAGCACAAAAAGGGCCATTTGGACCACACGCTTTAAACCCAGCTGAATTGAATTGAAGAAAGTGTGTTAAAACTGCGTGTCTTGGATAGCGATCATTACCTATTTTGCTTAATGCTTCATTTAGAATTGTTGGATATGATTTATCATCGTCCCAATTTTGTATCCAAATAAAGTCACTGTATTGATACTCGGCAAAAAATTGTTCCCAAGCGTAATGAACATTTGTGATGACCAGGTCATTTATATCGGATGCAGAAAGGAGATAGACCATTGTAGGGCTATGAGTAACGCTGTTTGTAAGCCAACCGACTTTTGGCGCATAATTTAGATGTTGTTTCAGCCACTGATGTCCTGAAAATGATTAGACTTATTTCATGGAGCTTTTTTGTCAAAGAAACCTAATACTTAATCAAAACGAATGTTTTGAGAAAATACAACTGAAATAATTTATTTACCTTCCAAGAGTTGATGAACAAGTCCAAATAAATGCGTAGTTGCTTCGTCTGGTTCAACCCAACCTCCAGTGGTTATTTCAAGTCTGCCAGATTTTAGTAACTTTCGGAACGCCTGAATCACACAAATAAAAAATAATTCATTTGGTTATTCTTACTTATGCAGCAACTAAGATATTTAATATATCCTTCTTACCGATCGATTTCTGTGTGTAGTTGTTTTCCACCAATAACTCAAATGTGAAACTTCGTTCCAACTAAATGTTAATTTATTGTAGAATTGCAATTTCTTCACGATATTCGATAAAATTTTACCAACGCTGTCTTTGTGGTATTGTTCGAATGTTCGTTTCCATATTGTATCCACGTGCGTACGGGGTACTAATATCACCTGGAAAATATTAAAGAAGTCTTCAAGTTTGTCTTTTTGTACGAATTGATATGACAACTATATAAAAAATGCAGGAAATACCTTAAGCGGGGGCCATTTCGAATTCATCATCAAAGATTCGTAACGGCTATCAAAAATATGATTCCAAAAATGCTGCTTACTTATCCAGAAGGGCTGTAAAATTGACATGAATTAACTGTATAATATTTCTAACGTGTCTACTTTATTTATACCTACAGCAGATCTTACCTCTATATTTAATTGCGAAAATTTCTCTTGAGCGTCTATGTCGGCTGTCGCTACTTTAATTACTGAGCA
This sequence comes from Dryobotodes eremita, assembly GCA_917490735.1. Taxonomy (NCBI): domain Eukaryota; kingdom Metazoa; phylum Arthropoda; class Insecta; order Lepidoptera; family Noctuidae; genus Dryobotodes; species Dryobotodes eremita. The sequence goes on along the minus strand of OU823241.1, from coordinate 26,679,295 downwards.
AGTGAAAGGATCTGAAGTCAGATTATAGCTGAACATTGTACTATCCATGGGCAAACCTTCAATTAGAAAATCAGCCTTTTCATTGTCAGGATCGATGTCTATAATACTATGTTTTGTTTCTTTACGGACAGCCGGAGCTTCAGTCTGGGTTTTTAATTTAGATTTTGGTATTAAAATACCTTTCACTTGTAAACTTTCCTTTTCTTTAGGTATATCTTGAAAATCAGGAATGACCACAGTGTTTTCCTTGCTAATTCCTCGTTGTTCAAAGCCTTGTACATCGTGTTCTTCTACGGGTGGGAAAAACCTGGATGGTGTTGGTATTTGATAATAGTTTTGAATAGCCAATTTTACGTTGTCTGGATTGCCTAAGTTGTTTGATAATTCTTTAGGTGGTTGCAAAGTCACATACATATAGTCTTTACTCGTATTTCTATTATCCATACTGAGTTCATTTGCAGTTTCTGGTTTAGAAATTTTCATAATCGAGTACGATGTTTTGCCTTTACTCGTCTCAGTTGAACCCAACATGGTTGATACCTTTGACCTCTGTAGATTATGGAAAACTGTCTTTGATTGAGTGATGCCTGGGAAATTAAACGCATCGTCGTCACGTATGGAATGATTTTTGGAGTTACTTATCCATTTTTGTTGTGGACCACTTATTTCACTGAATGGCCTTTGTACCATTTTCGATTGGTTACGAACGATTTTGCGCAAAGCTGGAAGTTAAAGTTTTGTTAAGGGCGAAGCGCAAGGGTAGCCCGCGAAATTCAAATTTTCTTACGTTTTTTGCAATTTGAAGGTCAATGTCAGGTTGTATTTTGCAAAAATATGATTCGCGGTCGTAACAAATATGGCTTTACAGAATTATAATCATTAGAATCAGCAAGACCACTCCTTAAGTTAGAATTGGAGTCAAATGTCATTATTTCATGAAATAGTCATTTAATACAGTAATATGAACTCAGACAGATGTATTGCTGATTCTAATGATTATAATTTCGTAAAGCCATATTTGTTACGACCGCGAATCATATTTTAATCAAAATACAACCTGACGGTGACCTGCAAATTGCAAAAACCGTAAGTAAATTTGAATTTCGCGGGCTACCCTGAAGGTTCCGCCTTAACATTGAAAATAATTTTTATATAAGCAGGTATTTTAAATCTTTTTTAACCACTTTTAAATGAAAAATAAACAAGGTTTAACGTTTCTTACTCTTCTCATAGCACGCTACGGGCGTCGTCAGAAGGATTACAAGTAGGACAGCTGCATACGAGACGCGGAGTGCACTGGCCATCGCCGATCACCGACTAACTGACACATCTTGCGTGTTATTTAAAAAATATGCCTCGACCCACTGTTTGGATACCTACAGTGTCATGTTATGTTCCGTATGGGTTTCTTGTTTGCAAACATTTTTACATTGAACATTACCTACCGTTTCATGTTTTGATAGAGGGTGAGGTTGACTTGATTCTCTGTAGGTGCATTGCGGTACATTGTTAGTGTGTTTATTATTACACAATTGTCATCAACGTCTGGATGGACACTTGCGACAGACATGGACATAATGATCAAACGAAACAGTTGAGTTCCTTGAATGCATCAAGTTCGACACACAGTAGGTAGTTAATTAAGTCTAGTCAGGTAATTCTATCCGTCCAAAATCAGCCTATAATGTTCTCACTGCTGAGACAGACCTCCTCTCTTCGGGAGGGCTAAGAGTGGGCTGCAATTTATCACGCTGGCCCAGTGCGACTTTTTAGATCGACGTCACAATATGTCTTCGAATTTCTTGGTATAGGACATGCCGGTTTCCTCACGATGTTTTCCTTCACCGTTTTGAGAGCAGTGGTGATGAAATTACACAAAGTGCCTGCCTACGTTCAAACCCACGACCTATAGCTCTTCAGTCGGGTCCGTTACCACTAAGCCACCCATCACTGCTCTACTGCCTCCTCTCTCTAATTCTGTCTTTATGGCGCTGAAAGTTTGTATGAGGAATCTGATATTATCAAAGTTATAATGATACTAGCTTCTGCCCGCGACTTCGTCCGCGTGGAATAGTTACTTTGGGCTAACGCTAACTTTAACCTGCGACTTCGTTTACGTAGAGGGTGAAAATATATTTAAATAATACGTACGTTAAGGAGCTGTTTTAGGTACCTACATCACGCTTTTATCAGTACACGGAGAAAATATTTTTTTAAATATTCCTGGGGAGTTTATGAATTTTTACTGGGGCTCTGCAGTAACGCGGGACCATATGCGCAAACCCAAGAAAATTTACCGGGTTACCCAGTACAAATTCTAGGACAAAAAAAATTAAGGTTTTAGAAACTATACTGGGTTGCCGATTAAATTTTTACTGGGGTACTGAACGTCATTTTTGTCTATTTTTCCTTCAACAAAACGGTGCTCGTGCTAAGCCTGCTGGAATATTTCAAGAAATCTTTTCTCCGTGTAAGAGTGGAACTTTAAAACGTTAGGTAAAAAAGTACTGGGTCTTATAATCTTATATCATGTAGATTGTGGGTTATTCTCAAAAAAAAAAAAAACTCAAACCGAATGTTATTTTAAAGTACTTCTGCGTACACTATATGTTTAGTTTTGCTTCCTTCCGGCATGTTATCTCGCAGAGATAACTGAGGCCACCGCCCTTCCCCCTCATGGCCGGCCTTGCAACATTATTTTGCTGCGATGTTATTTTAAATCTGCGATATCTCCTAAGATATTCATTGAAATCAAATGATGTACAGGGCAATTTTGTTTTAAATTAAATACTTGTGATGAATAACGTATTTATTTGGATAAGGATTAATATCATGTTTATAAAAACACCTTCGCAAATAATGCATTATTTTAGAACAAATTTGGTTAGCATAAAAAAGTTTATAGTGAGCCAACCTTAAAATATAGACATAAGCTGTCGCAGACTTTTTTTAGAACGTTTAAAAGGAAACAATTCTGTAATACCTACATGATTTTTGTGAAACTTTAACCGTTTACGCAGCGCACGCAGCAGAAGCTCTCAAAAGGAAAAAAACCCACGATTTTGAAATATTGCTCATTGGTGCTCCGTCCCTATTGGTCTTAGCGTGATGATATATAGCCTATAGCCTTCCTCGATAAATGAGCTATCTAACACTGAAAGATTTTTTTAAATCGGACCAGCAGTTCCTGAGATTAGCGCGTTCAAGCAAACAAACAAACAAACAAACTCTTCAGCTTTATTATTAGTATAGATTAGTATAGATTATTAGTATAGATAAATTGGCGCTTCTGGTTAGAAATTAACGTAATTAAACGTATGTTTGACCGTTTTTAATGAAAATTTTACCCATATGGGGGAGAAATAAGGAATGGATGTTACGATGGAAATCTGATGCCAATTTTTTTTAAAGTAGTTATTATATTGTTTTGGAATATTAGTACTTACCTACTTACCTAATTAATTATTTAGCAGAAATAAAGAAATACCTAGTATGTTTTAACCAGTTTTTGATGACTTGCTTACATTTTAATGTTAGAGACTTTTTTAGAAAAACATTTGAGTTACCAAACAACCGACTTCCCATGAACACTACAAAGTGAAAAAAAAAACTTTATTTTCGGAATTCAGTGTTTTTGGTTTAGTATTTCCGGTTTTGCCACCGACTTCCTAAATTAAAGTTATTTTTCACTTTGTAGTGTTTTTTGGAAGTCGATGTTATTTTTTTTGTGGAAACGTTTTTATTTTTCCCTTTTTAGTTGTGGTACCTACTCCACACAAATCCATATACCACTATACCTAATTACTAGGTATATAATAAAATGTAATTTAATTTAAAAAAAAAACCGTTTATTTCGTAAGGCGGTTTGTAATTTATCTAAGTTACAATAGCCTAAGGTCAACAGCTCATCACTTTTTACAAAATATTGCTTTTCCGGATGCAGGGACGTTAATTGCTGAAGAGTTCTCCCGGTACTTCACCATCAGCTCCACTTCACATATAGTGAAGTGGAGTTGATGGTGATGGCATTGTGACGAGCATAAATTGCTTAGCAACCATATTAAAGTAATTGAATCCCAACCCGTGAAATACTTATTATTGTGTAGTTCCAGTGGCTTCATTATCTGTGGTCTTCATCACCAGTTCCACTTCACCAAATGGTGCTATCCAAGAGCAAATGCACGAGTTGCTATAAAAAATACCCAAATTACTCTAGGTGTGCCTATAATATTTGAAGAGTTCCTTCGATTTCTTCAGGATCCCATCTTCAAAGCCTGCCCTAATGCCAATGGGACCACCTAGAAAGTATATCCTTTCAAACTAAAAAATATATTTTCAAATCGGTCCAGCCGTCTTTGAGTAATCGGGGCACACAAATAAAAAAATAAGATTTCGACCAACTGAGAACCTCCTCCTTTTTTGAAGTCGGTTACAAATGTGTAGAACAATGAATCAACTCCTACACGAATGGAAAGTAACCCGTTATGTAATCTCTATGGTTTTAGTTTACATAATTTAAATAGTGATGTATGTAAGTAGGACAGTACTCGGTGGGGCAGAAACGCAAATTGAATATTGATTGTAGGTATCTCTACCGTCGTATTGTAGTATTTTAAATTTTAGATGACATGTATGAAGATTGTGTAGTGTACCTAACTACAGTGTGCTATAAATTTGGGGTGTACTATAGGTACACCTCTGAAAGAAAAAAAAATACGTTTATTTGCGGTAAACATCACACAAATACAAAAAAAATAACGAGTTGGGGGAAAATATGCGTCACATCCACGCAAAACGGCAATCGCTTAGCATAATGCTACGACCCTATGCGAGACAGAGCCCTAGTGCTGGTTTTCAGCGACAGCCGGCGTTGACGTGATGACGTCAACCAGTGCATAAACCAGCATACGTAAATTGAACATAACAAAGAAAACCGGACAAGTGCGAGTCGGACTCGCCCCCCGAGGGTTCCGTACAAAGTAGGTACATATTATAAATAGTTCAGGAATCGAGTCTCGCATTTTTTTCCGAGGTTTTTCAGAAATTCATTTTCCAAAACCTATAATTACTTATATTATTGTGTTTATATGTGATATTGTGGTTATACTAACAGTTCATACCAAAATTATATTTAATATTATTTATCCATATCTATCTACTTCTATATTATTATGGGTATCATTTAAGCTATTACCAATTTAATTAGTTTTGTGTTTCTTAAATAATAGGGTTTGTCCTCCAAATAGTAGATCTGTCACCAAAATGTAGTCACCAAACAATGCAAAATCAGTTCCACAATAAATCACCTAAAATCCTGAGATATAAGGTCTAGTACCAAATAAATGTTTTTGTATGTATTATATTGTGTTGCTAACAGGCACCGAGCCTTTGTTTCGGCGAGGCCTCCTATTTCTGAATGGCGATAGTAACGATAAGGCGTAGTCGACGGAGCCCCGCTTCGCGGGGCTCCTACTTCTGGGTGGTTTGAAAAAAAATAACCACGAAGGGGATGGCGGGGTCTTTCAGACCCCTCCATCCCCTTCTAACCTAACCTGTCCGAGTCGGGGTGCCCCGAGTCTCGAATTAATTTGATAATTCATACCTGGGAACAATTTTTGTTTATCTGAGAACGAAAATATTTCGTGGCGATAGATCTATTTATTAGGTGATACAACTTGATGACAAATATAAATTTTGGTGATAGAAAATATAGTTTCCTATTATTATTATAAAGAGGGAAGATTTGAGTTTTCTTTGTAAGGATTTAACTCTAAAAAGGAGGTAGGTACTCAACCGATTTTAAATATTTACGCTGCTAATGTATAATAAGTAGGTACAGTCAAGTTCTTTAATATATGAGCATTTTCATGAATCAAAAATACATAGGCAATGTTAAGTTTCATACAAGTCTAAACAGCTTTGCCTTACAATAAATTGTAAACAATCTAAGACATAATAAATATGTGACTACATTATATCAATAATATTGCTACAGACAAAGACTCTAAAAATTGTGCGCAATCATTGTTCATATTATTTAGCGCAAGGTAGGTTCACAAATATCTATGCATTTTTTCTATGAAAAATATCTTGATAATTCGACATGTCTCGAGTTGTTGTCAAATTCTTTGAATAATTTCTGAAGAAGATTTTATGTCTGATAAAGATGGGCGTATATCTCTATAACGTAGGTAATAACAACACTAGATACAATAAAGAAAACATTTTCCTAAGAAACGAAGTGGGCGTATCTCATGTGGGGTTTGGGGGTGGATGAATGCCGCTGGGCCCATTGAAATATGCGAAGTCACTGGTCTTATGACAGGTGTCGATAACGTGGACATCTTAAAAAAAAGTCTTTCTTCCGACCGGTAAAATTGTTTATCCCGATGGCCATCGAATCGAATTTATACAGGATGGAAGTTCCGTCCACAATGCGAGAAGGGTCCAGGAGATTTATATTTAATTAAACTCCCGCCAAGAAACCCGGACCTAAACCCCATAGAAAATGTATGGGGTTTAATGGTTCAAAATTGGGACTGGACGCGAGTTAGATCAGTCAACAATTTAAGGGCCCAAGTATGTACATGAGATTTGGGAAGGCTTTAGAAGTAGCGCTGCCTGTTCACACATGGTTGCAACAATGCGTGAACGTTTGCAAAATGTTATTGATGTCAATGGTGGATATACTAGATTCTAAAACTGGCAGCACCATTGCTACAAGCTTGCCTGGAAGTTTCCTACCTTATTTTAAATGTTAGGTTTTCAGAAGAAGAAAATAAGAATTTAAGAACAATAAAATAAATAATAAATCATTGAATCTAGGGCTGTATTAAAGCTTGCTGTCTGCTTTCTACGTGAACTGAATGTGACCTATGTTTGTTTAATATCCTATTAAAATATAATATGTATAATACTAAGACACTTAAGTAGGTAGGTACCTATTTGGGATTGTTTCATTACAAAATTTAAAAAAAGGACTAAGTAAGTACGCATAACAGTGCAAACTGTTAGGTACTACATACACCAAAGTTATTAGGTACCTATACATATAAAAGAGGGAAAAGGGATATCTTTTTTATTCTTCGTCATAAATCTAAAACGTCATAAAAATAATTAAAAATCAGTTTAAGCTTGTGCCAATGAAGCCCTTTCATACGATACCCCACATGACACGGTTAACTCACTTCAACATTTGGACACCCGTTCCTTCCATAAAGACCCTGTTTCTTTTTTGTGATTAAATGAAAAATATACTGCTTTCAGATTTTTCTCTTCTGTACAAATTAACCGCGCATACCGTTGTTTAACTTTTTTACTTTAAATAAAGACTATATTTTTATGATTTACTCGCAATTACAAATGTATAGTTTTCAGATTTTCCCTGCACTTGTAGTATAAGACGATAGTACTTGCCAAATTTCAGTTCTAGGTCAACGGAAAGTACCCTATAAATTTTGATTCCCTTGAGAGCGTCGAAATATACGTTTTTTGCGGCATAAACGGCCGTATCTTTTTTTTACGTTAGCTTACAAGTTTGATTTTTTCACAGCTTCAAGGGACTGTAGACTTGAATATATGGTTTTAAATTCGACTCGATACCTCCACGCGTTCCCGAGATAAAGGGTCTTGACCGACAGACGGACAGACGGACAACAAAGTGATCCTATAGGAGTTTTTTTTTTTGAGTTCCATTTTTTGCTTTTGAGGTACGGAACCCTAATAAGAAATAAAATAAATACACTATACCTAGTTCTAAATGTTAACCCTTCGGGAATTACAGGCGTCATGTTATGAGTTTATGTTAATTCTCACAATCAGTGAGCAGGTAACTTTTTTTTTTTTGTTTGGGAAGTTCTCAAAAGACCTCTCCAGCTCGGGGCGGGGCGGGAGGGCGTGTCAGACTCTTACTGACTAAAACCCAACCGTGTTCCTTTAGTTGCCTGTGCGCCAGGGCCATGGTAACTCTTTCGAACAATCCGCGACTCCGGCAGGCATGACCCTGTCGGACCCCGTCAATGGTGCTGACATCTCTTTGAGGCGCGCGTGGAACACGACGCGCCGTCGACCCGGGCCTGGTCCTTACCGGACGGCAAGCTGCCCATTGCTCGCCATCCGCAAGCCAGCGCCTACGGTGGCCGGGTGTCGGCTATTGACTTCCGACGCCCAGGGTGTCTCCTCCTGTGGCGACTAGGGGCGTGAGGGCACAACGATTACCTCGCCTTCACGCGCCCCACCTCCTCCTTCGCAAGCATTACTGCTTCGCAGAAGAAGGTGACGGCTTCCCTTTCCCTCTCGCTCCGTACCAAGTCTTGGACCAGGGTCGGACGCGAGAGATCGCTGCCACGAGGACACGGCGGTGATCCGCCCAAGCTGGGCACACCTCCATCGCATGCTCCTCCGTGTCCTCCGGTCAATCCACACAATGGTAACACCCGGGCGTTTCCTCCCGCCTTATCCGAAACGGGAACCGCCCGAAACAGGCATGACCGGTGAGGACCTGCGTCAGGCGGAAGGTGAGGACGCCGTGGCGCCTCTCAAGCCACTCCTCAAAGAGGGGACTTACCGCCGCAATTGTGGCGTGCCCAGTGAGTAGGTACCTAAGACTTTGTTAATCTTCATGTGTCGTCAATTTTTTAAATAAATCTTGGAATTCAATTTTCACTTCCTTCACACACTTCTACATAAATAATTTACCATTCGCTTTTTGAAAGTTCTGTTCATGTAATTCTGATGCCAATATTTGTTCCTCCTGAAACGTTTTGGTCCAAAACTAGTATTTTAATATTAAGTGGGTATTAGGTAAGATTGAAATTAGGGCCATTTGTTTAATTTACTGAGATCAATTTAATACCTACCTACACATAACGAAGTCTGACTTAGGTAGGTACAGCTAAAGCGATCAATTTTATTGAAACTTTATAGGTAAGTAGTTACCTAATTTCAATAACAATAGTTTGATCGTTATTGAAATTTACATAAAATTAAATACTATTTCAATGAATTGTAAATCATTGCGTTGCAGCGTTGGTGTTCTACTGTTACGTTTAAAATGCATTTCTAGATCGATTTATGCGATAAACAGCATAAGGTTTTTTTTTTAGTGAAATCAAACACTGCGTTGTTAAAATGTGAATAGGGAGGCAGATGCGGCAACATTTTTTATTTCACACGATCTATCTGTATTGCTTTTGCGTGTTTCGTTGGTCTATCGGTCTCAAGCGTGGCTGCGGAGCGTGGCGTCCTAGGTTTGATCCCTGGGGCAAATTGTTATTGAATATTCTCAGTAGCAGCCCGGACACCAGATTAATGCTGGACTGCCCCTTAAAACATAGGACTTGTAAAAAATGTGGGTGCATGGAATTACATGCTCCCAAATTTTTCTATTTACCTAACAAGGTACCTACATACCTAGAGGTGTATATCAAATACATAGGTATATACCTCTGTCTGACCCTTCGGAGAATACAGGCGTGGTGTGTGTATCTACTTGTCCCGCGGGGCCCTTTCATACGCGGCGAACTAAGTGGTCTGACTCTGCTTACACCCTGCTTCGAAAGTATCTTTGTCATTTACAAGCAAAATTTATTTTATGACAAGCAGCCAAATCCTGGTAAAGCAAGGAATATTACTACAAAAACAATGGTTTCTTAGCAAATACTCTAAAAAAAAAAAAAAAAAAAACTCGTGTGGCACTCGGGGACTGCCGCGGTAAAGCTATTGCATAGCATTTTCTTTCAACTTATGCAATTATAATTATTTATTTATGCAGTATTTTTTTTCTTTGATATTAATTCAAGTACAGTCGTACCATATACATACACATTAAGCGAACGCTCGGCCGAGCTACATGGTAGGCGGAGTGAGGGGTGTTAGGTTTTATTTTCGTTACGGAATTTCTTGATTCGGTCGCCGCGCTCAAAGCCCGCGATAAAAGCTATGCAATAGCTTAAAAACTCCTTCACTACATAATAGCCTATCCAAAATTTGGTAATTCTGAACGCATGCGCGACTGTGAAACATGAAGTTAGCTACAATTTAACTACCAACCTGCGGCAAAAAATGGGCGGGCTGTTTTATTGATCGACTCTCGACCCCCAATGAGGGGTGAGACTGTCGGCTCGACACGAGTTTCGACCACTGCCAAATATAAATACAGTTTAGTCTTTTTCTATGAAGTGACAAAAAGAAATGGTAAGAAAACATTGTACACTAGTGTATCGTTGTCGTTTATTTCTTTCAATTGTTTATTTTTATGCCACATGGGATTTTTTACACTGATTTTATTGTGTTGAGTAGTTGTTGACATAAGATTATGCGAAATACTTGCGTTGCTATTGCTTCCGCCTACTGCCTGCCTACTCCCAAATAGTATAGGTACATACTCGGTTTTACTAGTATCAATTAAGATAAATTAAATAAGAAATTTGTGTTAATTATATTTGATACCATAATAATCCTTTAATACTATGCAATGTTGTTGATCAAAGTAAGTAGATACCTCGGTAGTTAATAGTTAGCGGTAATATCGGGTACTTAGAATGGTTAGCACAATTATCGAGAACCTGCAATTATATAATGTTCTTAGAAACGGCCCCATTCCGTGGAGCTAATTAATTTCATACAATATTACGTATTCTCATATCAGACTATTCGAACTCTTGGCCATTTAATTTGAATGATAAGTTCTTGAGGTTTTTAATGGTAATCGTTTTATTAATAAAAGCGTTTATTATTGGATACTACTCTTGTTATTAAAGTTGTTTGTTTGTAAGTGGGCACAAAGGCAAAATACGATCGTTTTTCTTTTTAATATTTAAATATTCTTCTTCAATATTTTTCTCTTTATATTTCTAAATGGACCTCGATTATAATCAATGTTACTTCTCTTTTTCCAGGATCCAAATGTAATGACAACGTCTGGTCTGCTGGAATGGGAGTTTTCCTTACCATCAGACCAGATCATCTCCCACGGCTGGTACCACGGAGCACTCAGCAGGACAGCGGCCGAGAGCCTGCTCCAACAGGACCGGGAGTTTCTTGTGAGGGACTCATCTTCACAACCAGACAACTACGTGCTCAGCTGCCGATCCAATGGACAACATTTACATTTCGTTATACAACGGGTAAGTAATCACAGCAGCTGCGATCTCTTTTTAATTTGTAACTAAAATATGACTAAAGAATGCTTCATTTCAGATCATCGTCCACCCGGACACGGTGTACGAAAGACACCAATATCAGTTTGAGGATGAAGCCTACGACACAGTCGCCGATCTCATCACCTCCTACGTGGGATCTGGTAAACCTATATCAGCCGCATCTGGAGCCAGGATACAATATCCAGCCAACCGGGTGACGCCTCTGACGAATTATATTCAGAACGATGATAATAATCTTGTAATTTCACCAGTTGGAGACGGCTCCTACGGCAACCCATATAGCCTATACAGCCATTTTGCAGCAAAGCCAGGAATGCAACTTAGAGTGCCTTTCAAGAAACAACGATCTCATTCACTGACCCCTATTGACATAGGACAACATGTCACTCACGGCAAAAGCGCGAGCGCTGATGGAGTCATTCAGAGTCAAACACACATGCATGGGAAAAACTTCTGCAGCGAATCTAACTCCAGTTCGAGCACCTGGGATGCCAATCTTCCAACTAGTCCTCCAGCAAAGCCAGCCAGATACGATGGACCAAAAGCAGATGAAAGACGATTAGAACTCCAGCGACTCTACCAAGTTTCGGGATCAGATTCAGGCAATGGATCTGGAGATTCCACTCAAAGTTCAGCGCACAGTGATCCAAATAAATCAAGAATAGAATCTGATTATAATTTGGTGACACCGACCATAAAACAGCAATTTGATTACGAACTCACTGAAGCGAAACTTTTGCAGTCAGAAAATTTGGATTACGTGGTGGATTCAAGAATTAATCTAGAAAACTTTCAATCGCAAATTATACCGACTGGATTATCAAAACCTCTTGAATCTGAAACGCTACACACGATCAAGCTTTTATTACGTACGTCTGGGCCAAGGATTTTGGCGAATCACATGACGAAAGTAGATTTATATTTCTTTTTTGACGATGCGATTCAAATTGAAGGTCTTGAGAAAACCGCATCGGGATTGGAACTCTTATTTTTACCCCAAGGGCGACCGCTGCGCTTAGATGTTATAGAAAGGTACAAATAAATAAGCATGACTGATAGAAATTTATTATTTTGAAGAGAAATAAACGAGAATTTGTAATTTCCATTTTTAGGCTCGAGACATTTCGTTTGCTGATAGCAGTGACGATATTGACCTGTCAGACAGACAGGCAGCGAGCGGACACCATCAACGACTGGATCCTGTTAGCAGTTGAAACAAAGACTGCTTTGGGAAATCTGTACGGGTTTTCAGCCATAATGTTTGGGCTGTGTATGCCGCAGGTATTGAGCATGTCATTTTCGATTTAAAAATAATAACTTTTCCGACCTTCTATGAGAAGTGATTAAGTTTTTTCTGTATATTCGAAGGTGGAGTGCCTGGAGAATGCATGGAACATTTTGAGAAGGGTTTACACGGACAACGCGTTCATGTTCGAGGCTAAATTGAGACCTTGCTTTAAGAGTATGAACGAAGGCACGAATCCTTTGCCTCCCAACACAACGACGCCGTACATCCTGCCACCAGTACTGTGCTTCCATTTATTTGGTGAGTACCCTAAGCCTGCATGTTGGCAGCTGCATTCATGTTGCTTTAAAGGTTGACAGAAGGAAGAAAACGTTTCATACGGAGGAACAAAGCAAGATGATGAAATTATTCTTTTGCTTTTACAGACGGCGAAGGCGGAGGTCTATTGCAACCAGACGACACCTTCCCTGGTAGCCTGGTAAACAGCCTGGACTTTGACTTCAACGCGACTGCAGCCCATTTGGACGCGGCCCGGCATTTCCCCAATCAAATCGAAATGTTCAAACGAAACGCTAGAACTGTAGTGCAGGAGATGTCTTCCTTAGGACCAGTTTTAGACCCCACTCTTCTCGAACTGTTCAGAACAGAGTTCCACATAAACTTTCTATGGGGAGAAAGGGGAGCTTTAACAACGCCAAATCAAAGATTCGCTCGACTAACGGATATTCTAACTGCAATGGCAAACAAGTTAGCCTGTCAACCGCCTGATACAGATGATAATGTTTAAGTATATTTTTAGAACCTTTTACCATATCACCCATTGTTATATCACCGAAGTAATCGCAACGCCAATTTATAGAATTGTATTTCTTGTTTTAAAATAGACGTGATGCTCATTTTTTGTAGTATCTGTGTATGATATTGACAGTTATTCTAAGCTGTATTAAAACGTGTTTAGTCTACTTGTTACTGGCTTGTAAAAAATAATTTTCATTGGACACACCGGTTTTTTTTTTGTTTTCATGGTAAGCCATTTAAAGACCTTAATAATATGAGTATTTATTTCCTAGTAAAGTATGCAACTTGTGTGAAATCTAGTCCTAGATGTTATAAAGATGCAATGGCGTGTAAGTTAAGTCCTGATTTTATAAAGACGTGTGTACCCTTTAATGATCTCAAATTAATTGTATCAATTACGATATTTGTTTATACATTTGTAAAACGTGAACATTATACCGATATAAACTGAACATTAACAGCGTTTTATTATGCCAAAAATAACCTTTGGATACTATCAATACCAAGAGGCACAGCAGAAAACTATGCCCGATGACATAGATATTAATATCATGAATACGCGAGCCGGCAGGTTCTGTCAAGAGCTGCCCGCATCCGTCTAACGGGATGAGTAGGGATGCAGGGGTGAATCGGGACGAAAATTTAAAAGGGGTTTTAAGGCGAAAGTGTCAGGGTAGCCCGGGAAATTTAAATTTAGTTATGGTTTTTGCAATTTGCAGGTCAGTATCTGGTTGTATGTTGATCTAAATATGATTCGCGACCGTAACAATTATTTAATTATAGAATTGTAATCATAAAATCATCAATACATCTCTCTAAGTTCATATTACCTTATTGAATGACTATTTCATGTAATAATGCAATGCAGGCTACATTGAATATATGATTATTATTTTAATATTGTGAATGTGAAGACTATGTGGGTCATTGTTGCTTTTTTCTCCTCAGTTAATTTTAATCATGGTCTAGCAGTATGAGTAATTTTTGTGGCCTACCCAAATGTCTTTTCTTTGGTATTGTTGGTCGAATCGTTGAGCTTCTTAAGTTCTGAGTTGAGCTGCACGATTACTGACAAATGCGTGCACTAACTGGACAGGTCCACTGAATCTGTGTGGTTTTTCCTCAAAATACCATTTCAGACACAAATCTACATGGTCTTCGCATGATCTGACCAAGATTGTGTCTGGACTTTAAAAGAGACTGTGACCTTCGAGTTTTGTTTCGGCCTTTCTTCTGAGAGTAGTAAGATAGGAAACGCCGACCTCATCTAGTTTTTATTAAAATATGATTGACGTATAAAAGTGTTTGTTCAAACCTATTTACAGAAATAAAATCATTTATCACATTTGAGGCTAATTTTAACTTAAGGAGTTGTATTGCTGATTCTAATGATTATAATTCTGTAAAACCATATTTGTTACGGTCTCGAATCATATTTTAATCAACGTACAACCTGATACTGACCTGCAAATTGCAGAAAACATAAGTTAATTTGAATTTCGCGGGCTACCTTGGCGCAACCCCCTTAAAATAGAAATAATATAGTTCGTTCACCCCGTTTGTACAGTACCAATAAGCCGTCGGTTCACATTCTGATGGGTCTAGATATCCACGCTGAACTTTTCGTTACGTACGAGGGGAGGTCAAAAAGTTCGAGGAATGAAAAGGAAGGGATGTGAAATTAAACATGAACTTATTTTTCCTTTTCAATATATTTTCCATTAACCCTAATACACTTCTCAGACCTTTCAAATAATTTGTTTATACCTTCGAAAAAAAATGATTTGTCAAGGCCCTCAAAATAGGCAGAAATAGCTGACTTCACTTCTTCGTCATCGGTGAATTTCTTTCCACGAAGCTCTTTTTTCATGTTCGGGAACAAATAATAATCACAAGGGGCCAAATCTGGACTGTAGGGTGGGTGGTTTAGTTTCGAAGCCGCACTTGTGTAAGGCAGCCATCGCAACATGACTCTTTTGAACGGGTGCGTTGTCGTACAAAAGGAGCACACCTCGAGACCACTTTGCACTTCTTTTTTCTTTCCTTGCATTTATTGATTTTTCTAGTAACGTAGCGTAGTATTGCCCCGTGATATTGACACCTTTATCTTTATAGTCGATCAACAAAATCCCCTCTGAATCCGTAAAAACTGTAGCTATAATCTTTCCGGCCGATTGTGACACTTTGAACGTTTTAGGCGGTGCTGCGCCTTTTTTGTGCCACTGCATGGACTCTTGTTTTGACTCGGGCTCATAGTGATGAACCCAAGTTTCATCCTCAGTCACAATTCGGTTCATAAACTCATCCCTGTTCTCACTACACAGATCCATAAACTCGCGAGGACACTCGACGCGCTGCTCGACGCGGTGTGAGCATTCTCGGCACCTATCTTGCACTGACCTTAGACATGCCAAGATAGTCATGGAGAGAATGCTCAAAATAGTCGTAGACGATACTCCAGTCATCTCTGTGATCTATTTTTTCTTCAGACGAGCAACTTCGAGAATAAGTTTTTCAACTTTTTCAACAATGTCTGATGATGTTGCCTCAATCGGCCGACCAGAACGCTGATCATCTTCAATCGAATCTCAGCCTTGCTTGAAAAGAGTATGCCACCTGTAAATCATCGATTTTACAGGGCAAGAGTCCCCATAAACAGATGACATCTCTTCCATAATTATTTGAGGTGTTTTTCCTTGCTTAGTAAGGTACTATATCACGGCATGAAACTCAATTTTCTCCATAGTCAATGGTCTTTTCCCGATTTAATTGTTTATCCAGCGAAATCTCAAAGGTTAATGAACTCAAAAAGCCTCCAGCCAGGAGCGAAATTTTATACTAAAACTTTTTTAATGACCGCACGCTAAGGGCACCCCCTGTGGGGTATGGACCTTGGCTTAGGGCGTCACTGAGAGAGGGCAGCAAGTGGGGACAGGCTGGATCGAAAGGTTAAATATGAACCCATCGGGCTGAATCTTAGTATTTATAGTTGTATTGAGTCACCAAGTAGTGACAGGTAAAAAAAGTCCTCCCCTCCCCACTCTAACCCCTTCATTCCTCGAAATTCTTGACCCACCCTCGTATAATCATGCTCACAGACGCAATGTTATGGCGCAATTGAGATAGAAACAACACGCCGAGTCATACAAAAATGAAGTACTTACCTAATGAAAGATTGTGAAACAGGTGCCTCTTCTTTTCTCTGTTTCAGATTTGATCCCAGGATTAAAAATTCCTCATGTTGATGAATACTTTCACCTCCTGGAAGATTAGCTATGATTTCAAAATCAGCCTATAGGCATAATGGATAAGCAGAAGTGTGTAAGAACAGCTTTACAGAACCTTTGTGTGTGGAGTATCTTGCCGGCTCTTCTCCATAGGAAACAACCAATTGGAACTGTGCACCTAGCTTCTGACGTTTCATAAGTGCCCATGTAGGTTTATGTGAAATAAAATATTTTGATTTGATTTGATTTGCAATTTTACCTTGCTCAGCGCGGAAGAGAGTATACATTTAAAGCACGCTGTGAATGTGTGCGTGAAGACGAGTAGCGTTAGCACATAACACACACACGCAGACACACACACACTTCCGATTTCGCCATTGTCTGTGACGGTACCGAGAGCTCCTGCGCTTCCACACGCATTCACAGCGTTGTACACTTTTGTACACGTTTGTACACTTGGTAACCACAAGTAAAGCACGCGTCGCTTCGTTAGATAAAAATAACTATAATACAACGGAGAATACACGTCTATACCCACCATAAATGATCTAGGTAACTGTGTGTTCATATATATAGCACATGGATTTGAGAAACTTGACGTGACTTTGTAGTGTCTCGTCTCTTCACTGGTTCATAGAAAGCACATGAAGTTTTAGAAAGGGAATGTCACACACAGTCCCGTTCTAAAATAAAAATTGTATTCATTGCAGGGGAAATTATTGAAACAACATTTGAATAATAAACTAACTTTATTCATGAAAACATACAAAATATCAACCTAAGTTAGATACAAAATTATCTCATACATTTTTTTTTAAGTTGTATTTTCAGTAAATTACATTCCCTATAACACCATTGGTTACCCAGAAAAGAAAGGAAGAAAAGTTAAGAAAAAACCGTACTAATAAGATACGAGTTTGTCCCACAAAAAAGGAGAAACTGACAGACTGACATTGATTTTCTTCGATGGATTTATTTTGAATCCGATTTTTTTTATTTAAAAAATCTTATTCGTATATAATTTAATAAAATTATAATTTTATATATAATTTAATAAAATTATAATTTTGTATATAATTTAATAAGCTTGAAACTTGCCACGAAAACATTTTAAAAAAAGTTTCTTAATATAACTATCTCTCAATTAAGGTGTTAAAGTTTGTATGGAAGAATCTTAACGCGGGGTCCGATTAACTCGAACCTCGGCATTAATACTTTTGACAGAAAGTAACGCATTACGAGATTTTGGGTTTTCGAAAAGCGACCCCAACAGGGCAAAAAGGATAATTAAATTTTTAGGGTAGGATTTTACTCCGTGGCTTGGTTAACTCAAAAGTTGGTATACATTATCTAAAAATTAAATGATGAAACACATGTTTGAAAATTTTTCATAAACCCACATTTCATGAAAAAAGTTTTTTCAAGCAAACTGTGTAGGATAGTTTAAATGAAAAAATATTTTTCACTTATCAATAATCTTGAACATTTATCCGAATGCTTCTCTAAATAAATAATAAAGATCGTAATAATTCTATACAAATATATTTTTAATCTGCCTTTCAAGGGAGGATACAAAATCCACGCGGACGAAGTCGCGGGCGATGTTAATCTGTCTAGTCTTTTCCTTTTCTGTCAGATACTAGTAATGAAGGCAGGCACACGTTTCGAACTTAAATATACACGTATTATATTGTATAATAAAAATTATATTCAGTAATAGCAAGCTTACCTCTTATTTAATGTTTTCCGGTACTTATAAAATATCATCAAGTGAATAGGATGGATGCATGACTCCTATGTATTCCAAGTCTGAGACAATCTTAATATTAAACGCCATTAAAACCAGCATTGTAATTAATACAATCATTTCAGGTGAATAAAAATTACATCGCCGTTTCTAAGGTGTAAGTCTCTGATTCTTCAAGTAGACACAAATAAACTTGCTGTCGAATTTATCAAACAATGCCCAATATTTTGTGTTACTTCATAATAAGCAAGTTTTATTAAACCCCAGCATAAGCCCAATAGTAATATTTCGCATCAGTCCGTACACAATACATTAAAGTCTGTACAAAACTTGATGATCAAAGAAAAGTTTTTAATCACCAGTAGGTGTCGACGTCGCACTATCGTTAATATTATTCATAAAATACAATAAACAAAAATAAAATTTTGGAACAATCTAAAATAACATTTTGAAACAATCTTATGATACAATTTTGCAACAATCTAAAATCTGGTTGTTTACAATTTTTTAAATTATATATTATTAACATTTCATCATGATAATGGTTGTTTAAAACTTTTGAAATGATCTAAAATTACCATGTCATAATAATGGTTGTTTTTGTTGACCAAATTCAAAATATGTATAAATGAAATTTGTGTCTTAATTAAGTTACAGGTCGTCAATATGTTTGACGACAGGTCGACAGTCTGTCTGGGGCTTCTTAGCGCAGTCGTGGTCCATCAGAATTTGAGAGACTTGGCAAAGAGCGCCATTGTGGCCTGAGTCTTGTCGCCGTTGAAGCGCCGCAGCTCCACGATAGCCTGAAACGAAATGGGTTAACTGAGTAACCGCACCACTAGTTGGGACTACTTCGACGAAAGAATAATAAAAGGTAATTAGGGGTGTTTACTTTGAAACAAATTTTGCTGTGGTTTTAATCAAATCTTGAGGGAATTATTTCATGTACCCTATTATGTTAATCCAGGGCAGGGTCCATCTGTATGCCTATCATCCAGAACTGTTCAGCAGTTTAAGCGTGATTCGGTTACAAACATTTTCGCATACTTCCACATTCATACTATTAGTAAGGAAGGATCATATAATAAACAGCTCTCTACCTGTTCCCTTGTGAATCCAAGGGACATAATTTCTTCTACTTCAAGTTCGCCGAAGTTATCATTCGGCATGATGGTCTGGCTAGGATCACCCAGAACTGCAAAGATATTAGAAAAAGTACTTTTAAAAAGTTTTGTTTAAATAATACCGGCTGAATACATGGTCTGTTGAGGAGGGAGATAATTTTGCCCGATACCATACTAATTCTGCGCCTTGATTAATAAAGTGCTATCTACCTATGCTCTACTTACCCAATCTCTGGTTATTGATCTGGTTATTGATTTGCATTGGCACTGGCGTTGATTGGCCGCTGGTTGTCGGCCTAAGTAGGTTGCCGCCGGATTCTGTTCAATGTCAAATATGTTACATAATTTTCATAAACATCACCAACCCAGTTGTGTCCAAATGTGCTTAAAAGTCAAGTGAGCCGTTTTATACGCTAAAAAATGCAGGACGACCGTACCCGATCCACTTAGCTCAGACTCAATTTGAAGACGCAAACGTACAATCAAAGTATTGTGCTCACTTTCTATAAATCACTATTGTTGCATGCCAAATTGAACCTCTTTTGTTATTTAAAATCTGGACGTAATAGATCTGTTAACTGTAGGGAAATGACGCGGATTCTGAGGTCTTATAGATGTTGTCTTCATTATAACTATACAATAATTTATAATTGATGAAAAATATATACGATATATGAACACACAAAAGATATCAAGCAGGGGGCTAAGTCAACTAATTTAGAAAAAGTCTCTCCATTGTGACTTTTTGACAGATTTGTCATAGAAAATCTGTCAAAAACTCACAATGGAGAGACAATTGCAACGTTTGTAAATTAGTAGACTTAGACAAATCCAAAAGAGACACTATATTTTAGGTTAGATTCAAACAGTCTTCTAGTGCAAACACCCACAAGCAGCGCCAATTTGTTCTGGAAAGCTTTTCTAATTATAAAATTTTGAGATACCCAAACGCTAAGTAATTGTCTAAAGAATTTGACAATATCATCAACTAAAATGTTGTTTCATTGAATGCCTGCTGTCAAATAAATTTAATCACAAACCAAAAATTTAAAGCTAATATGTTAACAAGCCAGTTTGCCATGATCTCTACTCTACTTACTCGAAAAAGTACAGTCAATGAAGTTATGACAGTAAAATAACGAATAACAACAACATACCGGAAATAAGTCAAACATCCATAGCTTATTAACGCAGTTAAATTCTTCCACAAGGTGAACATTAACGAAATTATCAAAATAGTAAAATCCCCATGCATTGTCGAGTTGAGTCCCATTGTTTCATTCATTTCTCAACTTGGTTTCATTATCGTTTCCATTCACTGACCCAACTTTCCCGACAAAAATGCACGCGTTACCGACAAGCTGTTAGCTACTCCGCACATGCAATCAACTACACAGAAACAAGGGATTAGTTTTACGATTTTTATTGTTTTATAAATATTATTACGTTACTATTTTTATTACGGTGCAAGAACAAATGACATCGCCACAACTGTCCATATTTAACCGTACATGTTATTTCTTTTTGGCACGCCCACCTTGCTTTGACTTCTCCATTGCTTCTTTGACTTGTCGCTCTTCGTGGTCCCTCATAGACTGGTTGACGATTTCGTCTTCAGAGTAGCCGGACAGTCGGGCGCATTCCGGCAGCTCTGACTCGGGCAAGAACGGTGTCTCGGTGCCGGTCGTGCCGATACGAAGAACGTTCCGTTTCAAATCTATGTTGCACTATGTAAAAAGTCGTGAATGTATAAGTGAAGCTGAGTTCCCACAGACAAAAATAATCTACTACCAACTAAGTAATAAATAATTTGTTACCTGATGTCTTTTGAGCATGTCTAAACCAAGCAGCATGTCCATGGGCTGCTCCTCAAGCACGGAGAAAGATGTTGTGAGGAAGTCTTTTTCAATTCTCATCTGCACCATATGGATTCTGCCTATGATTCTCTGCACTCCGACGCCTTTCGCGATGCCAGCCCATCTAGGGAAAAATGTAGGATATATATCGCGATGTGTATTTATAGAATCATAGATAGCGCAAGCACAAAGTGAGCTGCGTTTCAATGAGCTGGCTGTGGTCAATGAAAACTTTGGGTACACTTCGCTGGACACAAAAACGCATTCTGTATTCGATAACGTGAGCTTATAATTTTCAAATGCTCTTTTTAAAGGTTTTGGGAAGAGAAACAAATATTTTTTACTTATAATTTTAATAAATTCTATCCGCCTATGTTTATGCCCATATAGGGCAAGACGGTTAAACACCAATTCGGTACAGGATGTTCATAAGTTAGGAGATGTCTTCCCGTCACCACTATTCAAGCTATGCCTTGCAAAAAGCATAATATAAAATAAGTTTTAGAACTGCGGTTGATCAAAGAGGTATTTTCAAAATGGGATATATGGGTGGGTAGTTATCAAAATCCGTTGAGCCGTTTTAGTGTGAAAGCGTAACAAACATACAAACTCACTTTCGTATTTGTAATATTAGTTAGGATTAGGATAGTTAGTATGGGTAAGGTGAAACTAATAATACTCCTACAAAGATTAGTGTCGCTAATGCGTGTGACAATAACATGTCTAGCAGACAAAAGGAGCAGTGGGCTGGCCATGTTCTTAAAATACATACGGGAAGGTCAGGAGTTAATAATCCGCTGACACAGGCCGAGAAAGTAATGGAACAACCCAAAAGGCCGAGAAAGGCAACAGAAACAAAAAGGGGGAAAGAATACGAGAAAGTTGGAACCGCAGTAGTAGGACTTCATAGGGTAAAAGAAAATTAATAACTGCCCTA
Organism: Dryobotodes eremita; assembly: GCA_917490735.1. NCBI lineage: Eukaryota > Metazoa > Arthropoda > Insecta > Lepidoptera > Noctuidae > Dryobotodes > Dryobotodes eremita. The sequence goes on along the minus strand of OU823241.1, from coordinate 26,657,198 downwards.
ACATTCTAAAATATAAAAAAGAAACGGCTACAGAAAGTTTTCTTACAGCTTCACTAACTTTGTTGAATTATGTATGTGCGTAGATGTAAAATATGCTATGTTTCTATTTGTTTCTGGAAAAAACAGCCGTTTACAATTTTTTTACAAGTTTTTATTCACGTTATATTGATTAATATATCTTATGTACATAAAGTGATTACTTTATGTACATAAGAGATGACGATGAGAGATGATATACTTATGCGAGATGAAAACATTTTTTGTTGTGGATGTGTAAAGGCTCCTACAAACAGGAGCGACACGCGACGCGAATCGCGAGCGACACAAAGGCACCGCTCGTCGCGGGACGAGCGGCGCCTTTGTGTCTATTATACAGTGTCTATACAGTGTTTATTATACAGTGTGGCAGGGAGGGACATCGCCGCGCAAACCGTAGCCATGAATTCAGCATAATTATGATTCTAGACTCCCTAGCGTAGAAATTTTTGGTTGGGTATCAAAAAAACATCTGCTGTTTCATAGAAAAGTGCAATCAGTAGCTGCGCAGTCAAAATGTTTGGAACAGCTATATTTTAACGCAGGGGGTCCAGAATCATGTGCTGAATCCATGGTAACAGGTTGCGTGTCGATGACCCCCACCACCCTGTATTATTGACGAATATCGACTTGGGTATAAGGCCAAAACACTACTATACTTATATAATGAATAATAATGATACTTTAATTTGCAGAGATCCAAAAATGTGGTAGAAAAACCGGATTATTGGATTCCAATAAGAAACACAGTACATTCTGAGTTCTCAGACTATTTAATTAGAAGACAAAAAAACGAGAAAATTTCGTATATTTATATAAATGTAGGGGATTGAGTGAAAGCTTTTGTAACATACATTTCTTAAAGTTAACACGTTCTCTGCCAATAACAAAATATGTCTTTTTCATTTAGGCCGTGGCGTTCACTGTTGGGCGACAACAAACATTTCTGTTCATATATGATTAATGATTTTATTTTTGTAAGTAGGTTTCAACTTTTACACGTCAATCATATTTTAAAAACTAGATGAGGTCGGCGTTTCCTATCTGACTACTCTGAGAAGAAAGGCCGAAACAAACTCTGAGGTCACAGTCTCTTTTAAAGTCCAGACATAATCTTGGTCAGATCATGTGAAGACCATGTAGATTTGTCTCTGAAATGGTCTTATGAGGAAAAACCACACAGATTGAGTGGACCTGTCCAGTAGTGTTTTTCAGGTCGCGTCGCCCAATGGTGACCGCGCGTTAGACCCGTTTTTAAACTGCGACTGTAGGACAACAGACAGAAAAGTCTTTAATTTTTTTATGACAGGGGGACCCGCGCGGCTCTGCATTTTATCCTGTTTAGCTAGGTTTTTGGAAACAAGACAAGTCTGAAATATATCTCGTGTTTTTACTTGTGAGCTCAAATTTTCACTAAAATTGACTACTTATATCGAATGTACCTGTACCTTTGTGTAATAATTATATACAAAAATAGCGTTTAGCGTTAGCATAAACAATTTTAACAAAATATGGACCAGCACCCTAATTGCGTAACACACTATCTATCACAATCTGAATCATTTTGAAGCCTATTGCTAATGCATTGCTTCATATGTTCGAAAATTTGTCTGCTCAACAGCGTAAAACACGCAATGAATGTTGTTGAACTGTCAAAATGAAACCCATTCCTACTGTTAGTGTGTTACGTAATTACCCCGCAGAATTCGCAATGTTAGATCGAATAAAAAATATTAGCTTTCCGCTCGCGGCTTCGCTCAAACGTGATTTATTTTCCCGCAGAAAAGAAACCATAAAAAGAAAAGTTCTATACAAGCTTGGCGCACGTGCGAAACAAAAGACCCGTCTCCGCTCGGTCTAGCGACTAATTGGAGTTATTAAAATTATTTTGAACAAAAACGGCGAAGTTTGGTCACAAAACGTGTCATTCGACTGAAAACTTTTTGAAGTCCTATATCAGCCAGGCTCACGCGCGGGTGGGCGTCATCGCGCCCCCGCGGCCCTGTGACAGATTCCCGGTATTCGTTGCGTAAAGGCCGTGTCGGTGGGTGATGCTTATTAACACTTAAAATAGGTATAAATTGTTGCTTGTGAGAATTAAAAAATGTTTTATGACGTCAAATATATCCCTTTAACCTATAAAACACACTGATGAAATTTGGCAAAAATATTAATTTTTGTCTGGCTCCAGATGAAAATGGGGTGTCAACATCTTAACATTTTGAGACAGCCATGTTATAAAACATACTCTTTGTTAAAGTTCCTGACTTCCCGTTATATTTATTATATAGCCGTTGTTAACAAATTCTAATACTGACTCGTTATTGTAAGATATCGGAAGAATCATCCGTTTCTTCTTCTAGAATCTACACACATATTATATCATCTATCTATACAAATAAATAAAATTGAAGTGTCTATTTGTAATGTCAAAATAACAGCTTATTACTAAATGCATATAAAAGTTTATACGGTACTTATAACAAACTACATTTTTTAGGGTTCCGTACCCAAAGGGTACAAACGGGACCCTATTACTAAGACTTCGCTGTCTGTCCGTCCGTCTGTCTATCACCAGGCTGTATCTCAAGAACCGCGATAGCTAGACAGTTGAAATTTTCACAAATTATGGATTTCTGTTGCCGCTATAACAACAAATACTAAAAACAAAATAAAATAAATATTTAAGGGGGGCTCCCATACAACAAACGCGATTTTTTTGCCCTTTTTTGCTCGATATCAATAATGGCAACTGGTAGGCACTTGAAATAATCACAAAATACTCAGTTGTATTTTTACTTTCATAATAAATAATAAAATTAAAATAAAATAAATATTTAAGTGGGGCTCCCATACAAAAAACGCAATTTTTTGCCTATTTTTGCTCGATATCAATAAATGGTAACAGGTAGGCACCTAATTTGTGTACCTACCGTTGTTTACCTAGTCAATGGTACGGAACCCTTCGTGCGCGAGTCCGACTCGCACTTGGCCGGTTTTTATTTTAATTTGGCTGTCTTTCTGTTTGTTCTGGCTAATCTCCGAAACGGCTGGACCGATTTTGACGGGACTTTTACTGGCAAATAGCTGATGTTAAGGAGTAACATAGGCTAGTTTTTGTCCCAGTAGCACGTTCTCGTGGGCTAATTGCCGACATCCACGCAGGGGAAGTCGCGGGCAGCAGCTAGTAATAAATAATTGAATTGAAACAAACATAATTAACTTCTGAAGATGTCTGGTTCATGTGCCTTAAATATGAACGTTTAAAGCCGCTACTGTATTGCGGCGCACGGACACGCTTAGCACGTGTAGCTTAACACGTGAAGCTTAGCACGTGTAGCTTAGCTATTTATGAAAATGTAGGTGGGATCGCCATCGCCCAGCAGCATCACACACGCTTAGCAAGGATGCATGATCTGCTGACGTGAGTCACACGACATTGTACTGTAAATGTTTTGGCAGTATAATTTTGGGATCAAACAGTAACATCCGCTGTTCATCTTCCACATCCCAACTTTGCCCAGCAATGGGTAAAGTTGGGATGCCACCCTTTGTGCCAACCTCCACGCTCCATTGCCAGTCTTATCGAAGTTCGACTCCCGACGGCAACAAACAACGCTTCTGTTGATAAACTTAAAATTGAATACTGTTGAAAAAGTGTCGTGTGATCCCAGTATAAACTGCAAAAAAAACATGCAGTACAATGTCATGGAAATGACCGGTCATTGACAGCTGCCTGGCCTCCTGCCAGGTGGGGCTCCATAACATCTTTTGCTACAAACTCTACAGAGAGGGATAAACGTAACGGTTGTACTGTGCATAACATCCGAAACCACTCCGAAACTCTGTCACTCCGAAATCTGGGCGCACCGTGCTTGTGCTGAAGTGGCAGGGTCGCAGCTAACGTGCTTAACCTCAAGTCAATCTGACTTCGTATACTGATCATCAAATTACTCACGAGATTCATAAATTTTTAGGGAATTCTTTCATCATGGCCGTCATCGTAAACATCCAAAACATCCGTAAATAGGAGTTGTATTCTACAAAAACATGTTTAGCACAAACTTATTGAAAGAAAACACGCGTTGATGACAAAAGCAAATATGTGGAACATCTGAGGTCCTATCAAAATTTGCAATGCAGCTAAAAAATAGTTGGTAAATTTTTCGCTTTGCTTCGCATGTAAAATAAAAGAAAGGAAAAAGAAATGGAACCAAATGTTTGGCTATCATGGTAATTAGCTAGTAAACACGTAAAACAATGGCAATATTATAGAATCAACCAAATTGATTAATTTTGATTTGAAAGACCCAGAATTGAAGGGTATGATGGGTAACATTAAATTATTCACTTATAGCGCTAGTAGGTCATTTTAGCGCGTGGCCAGAATCCGCACCAACGCCGATATATTGTTTTTGAATACATTTCACAAAACAATTACAGAAATGTTTACCAACAGCACCCCCTGTAAACGTTATTCGAGCACCAAAAGATCCTTTCATAGCAGTATATTATGTTTACACGATTCTATGTGGTTGAAAAGAAAGAAAGAATTAAATTTATTCGGACACAGTTTGTGAAACAAATAATACAAATAATAAAATAAAAAAAATGGAAGTAAACAAAGCAGTCATCAGTGCTTCATTCAAATTGAAAGGCATAAATCAAATGAGAAACATACCTGGTGTCCACCAGCCGCATGATGTTGCAACGCTCAGCGCACGCTGCTGACATGATTGTTGTCTGAGCACCAGAGTCGATAAATGCCTTCACTGGAAATCTATAACAAATTAACAGTGTGCATAAATTATTATCATCACTGACATAATTGCCTTGAACATACACTGCCTAAGGTGCAAGCAATTGATTTTAATTTTCAAGATCTTTACTCATAACAACAGAAGCATAACACTAAGTGATTAGAATAAAGAAAGTTTGAATGCAACAAAAGTGTGTTCTATTGACTATTTATTTTATAACAGTGAAGATATACTTACTTACAACTATCTACCACAAAAAATGAGACACAGAAGAATATGAACTGAGCTACAAATACTACTGATCAAAATTAAGCAAACAAAAACTAGCATATAAATGATAGCCTTACCCATTCACATGGCAATTGATGTACAGCATCACCACAGTGCCGAATGTTTCAGGGTTGTACTCCATGGCTGCCTCCATGTTGGCTTCTATGTTCTTCTGGCGAATCTCCTCAGCAATCATACGCTGCGCTTCTGTATCAAATGGATCTGAATTCATCATCCTGAAATAAGTCTAGCTTTAAGTCATGTCTCCCTATTTACACCTATCTCACGAAACCAATCTGTAATGTTTTTCACCTTATACGCTGTTGCTGACGTTCCGTTCTAGCTAAGATTTGTTCGCGAAGCACAGAAGCAAATGTATCTATGAAACAAGATTTAAATTTTCAACATTAAGTTTTTGTTATGGTTAATATTATTGGTTAAAAATCAGCAATAATCCCTTGTCATTATTAAGAGAACCAACTTATATTATTAAAGTTGGTTTTCTCAATATTAACTGTTAATATTATTCCAATCACCGTTATTATTAATAATTTCTGCATACCCTTAATAGATTCAACGAATTTGGTAAGAAAATTTGTAGGTACCTCAGAACTTCAAAGTTTTCCTGTTTAATTCGGTTTTAGTGCTGTGTGGTTACTAACCTAATCTACGTAAACAGAATTTTCTGCTACCTTCAGAAGATGACTTTAGTTTTGCTAGCCTGTTTAGTAACTCAAATAGATTTGTATAAGCTGAGTTTTATTTTTAAACTAATAAAAACCTTGAATCTATACTAGACTTATTTCAGAGATTATCTTTATAATAGTTTACTACTAGAAAGAGAACTCAAAAAAAAAAAATATGATTTCAGCCTTTTAAATAAACATTGCAGGAAATACCTCTTTCCAAAGATAAAATAATAGCTATAATACGTAATAACTTACAAAAATAACCAAATCACTATCCTACTGCAGATATGAAACATAGCGTAGGAAATTAAGAACATGCACTGAAACAAACTTGTTTATAAAATATGTAGGTATACATAATTATGTAATAAATAGAAACCTCCATATTTTCTTAAAGTAAATATGTACGTACCTAAGTTTCCACTGAGAAGTGCATCAGCTAATCTTGGGTTATTTTGCTTTAGAAGAGCGAGTTGATCTGGATTAGCCAAGAACATTTCCCTGATGATACGTGGGTCCTCTTCAACGGGTGGATTTCTAGCTGCCATTGAAGTGCTTGCACTGGCTGGTGGGACTCTGATGCCACTGAAGTCTAAACTGGCTAAGCCAGTTGGCAAAGCTGGAAGGATGATGAGATTTTTAATTTATTTACAAAAAAGTAACTCAGCCTGTAAATATAAAAAATATTTATTGACATTAACTGTCACTGTTTTTTTTTTTAATGATTTATTACATTAGCTCTCTTTGTTTGTATCTTGGCTGCCAGTAATAAATTTGACGAAAATATACTCTGTCATTACTGACAATAGGCATGACAATGCAATTTTTTATTGCACAGTGAAATTAAGTCAATTGTGATATCAACATGTACCTTGACTGGAATCAGTTTGGTTGAGGTTTGAAGCTGACTGCATCATGTGGAGAAGCACGATGACGTCCCCGTCGTGAACACCGTGCTCTTTTAAGGATTTCTTATCGTCCAAAAGCGGCATTCCATTGTAATTGAGGATGATATCTTTCGCAGGGAACCCGGATTCGATTTCACAAAATGCTTTAAAATTTTCCAACTCCAAATCTTCGGATACGTCCAAGACGAAGATTTCATCGTTCAGAGTTGTAATTGTGACTTTCATTGTGAAATTTGGGTGATGCGGCTACTGTAAATGAACTGTGGTCACTGAGGTAAATACGTGTTGTTTAATTTAAACTCTGGGGATGACTGGCCAAAACATTTTAAATCTCGTATACGCCCCTTGAATACACTCGTTTTGTGTACACTAACACAAGCACAACTAATTATTACTCTTGGAAATGTTCCCTGCGTTAAATAAATAAAATTACAAAAGTAAGCTAGCTATTCACAAAGGTGGACTCGGTTGCGGCTAGGGTTGGCTTCTTCGTTCCTCCTCCCTACGCTCTGCGCTTGGTTAACGGTATTTTTATTGTAACACTCATGGTTGTAAATAATATTTTTAATAGATAAATTTGCAATTTTCTACTTTTTTCGTAGTTTAGTAACTCGGACATTTGACATATCATTATTTTTTAAATAATTACAGTAATTATCGGTTTTGTGAATCGATTCTTGTTAAACTGAAATCTTGATTCGGTTTACTACATCTGTGGCAGTTGGCACGCAGCGGCCAACATCACTATTTTTTAAAGGTAGTCGAAGAGAAAACTCGGTGGAAAACAGTGGAAACGTCTCCTTTGTTACATATATTTTCTTTTTATGTAGGTAGTCGCGAGTGTGGAGTGTTGGCTTTGGTGGATATTTACATAATTATAAAAACATGCGTTTGTTTTAGAAGTGGGGGTAAATAGTGATCCTCGAGTTCTGTGAGTGTTCTGGATTTTTTAATTTGCAATGTGAAATCGACGACACATGACGTAGATTGGTGAGATATTTTTTGTTACTATTTTTATTTTTGTAAAGACTTTAAAAAAAATACTGGTTTTAATGGATTGTATTCTTTGTACGTTATATATATTTGTCATTGATTTTTTTTCATTAGCGAAAGCTTGTTCACAAAACAAAGCGAAGCAGTCGATGTCGAACGAGATACATGTTTTTGTTATTGACTCATTTGGGGTATTATCTCACGTTTTCATAATGGTTCCGTCTGAGATTATGCACTCAATACTGTATGATATGATTACTAATCCAGGAAAATAGTAATAGTACAAAGTATTATTTAAAAAATACTGTATATAACTAAGGTGCATACCTATGTACATTATTTTCAATTTACCATGTTTTCCACAACAATAAAAATATTGTAATTCTAATTTCTCTAATTTCTAAAATACCTAAATATTGTGGAAAATTATGAAATCAATGGATCGATTGCATGACTTATGATAAAAGACAAGGATAAAGCAATAACATGATAGATCTAAAATTAAATTTAATCTGCATGAGGATTCAATTTATCTGAAAATGAATTCCATTGTAATTTGAGTAATAATAACAAAGCAAAAATTAAAAAAAAAAGGAATAAAACTTTCAGGGTTCTTTTTAAGTTTCCTCTAGAAATTTATGAAAGATCTATTCATTGTTTTATTTAATAGGATATTAGGCTCCATTGCCAATATAAACCAGGCTTAATATTTTTCTCATTTTGTAACATTTCTGTATGTAATAATTATTTGCTCTAATTTAACAATACAAGTGTATTCCAAATTATAATACCATTTTGGTAGGTACTTACACCCTGTTAGTCACTTCCTGTGGTGATGTACTAAGATTTAGCAAAACCATACCTACAATTCAAGAACATTTTGTATGTTGAAGCTTGTATTGAATACAAGTACATCTAAATTATTAAAATCTTGTCCTCAGCTATGGTATTACACCATCAAAATTATCCACTTAGTTGATAATTTAAAGCATCCTGTAGTCTCCCGGGATTGATGGAGTGCACTAGACTAAAACTTAATCTCTATAAATTATGTTTTTTTGTGTACCTCTTGTTAGAGGTCCTTAATCTTAATTAATTATAAATACGAAAGTAAATTTGTTGCTTTGTTAGACTTTCACGCCAAACCGGCTGAATTTATTTGGATGAAATTCGGCACACAAATAGACCATGACCTGGGTACGGACGTTAGCTACTTTTCATCCAGGATCGCAGACGAAGTAGCGGGCAACAGCTAGTAAATAAATAAATTATAAACAATTGAGAGCTGATGCCATTCTGATGACCATGTTTTGCAAATATGCTGTATCCCAACTGCAATTAAACAACTCAGGTCATCAGATCAAATACAGTTTCCATAGAGTCTACAATCCTACCAACACCCACTTTCTAATCTCATATCCTGAGGAACTTTTATTGCCAATATTTATTTGCAGCCGTACTGTAAGCAACTGCACATTTCCGTGTTTCCGTAGTCCAGGTCCTTCCAGCCATTCTCACTAAGTCATCTTGTCATCTTTTCAATGGTTTTCCTTTTATTCTCTTCCCTCCCTAGGGCACCATAGGGTCAAGCTTTTCCATTTAGTTCATATATAGGTATGTATATTTTATGATCAATTTTACTTTGGAAATTGAAAAGATACAATACTAAAATTTGATATTAATGAGTAAGTAAATATTTATTTACAGCATTCACATAAACCTGCAGGGTAATAAGGTATCACACTAACAGTAGGAATGGGTTTCGTTTTGACAGTTCAACAACATTCATTGCGTTATTTACGTTGTTGAGGAGACAATTTTTTCGAACATATGAAGCAATGATAAATGATTTTATTTCTGTAAGTAGGTTTGTACAAACACTTTTACATGTCAATCATATTTTAAAACTAGATGAGGTCGGCGTTTCCTATCTGACTACTCTGTGAAGAAAGGCCGAAACAAACTCAGAGGTCACAGTCTCTTTTAAAGTCCAGACATAATCTTGGTCAGATCATGTGAAGACCATGTAGATTTGAGTCTGAAATGGTCTTTTGAGGAAAACATACCAAATAGAATGAGTGGACCTGTCCAGTCAGTGCACGCATTTGTCAGTAATCGTGCAGCTCAACTCAAAACTTAAGGAGCTCAACGATTCGACGAACAATACCAAAGAAAGGACATTTGGGTAGGCCGCATAAAGCACTCAAACTGCCAGATCATCATTGAAACTACCTGAGAAAGTGAAAAAAAATAAAACTGACGCACATAGTCCTCACATTCACAATAATTTGATAAGAATGTTATACTTCAGAAAGTAAATTGTCATGTTATTCTATATGTAATAATTATCAAATGTCAAAGTTTATGTAAAATACAAATTAAAAAAATAGCAAAAATAAAAATAACAAAAAACATTCAGTATGCAAAAAATTGGAGCAACTCTATCCCAAGCCTTTTTGTCCTCAATATAATCTTTAACGGTATAAAAGGCTTTCTGGCACAACTTACGTTTAATGAATGATTTGAATTTATTAAGGCTTAGATCTTGAACGTGGCTTGGAAGTTTATTATAAAAGCGTATACATTGACATCTGAATGAGCCACCTATTTTCTTGAGCCTTGTTGTAGGTACAACAAATTTGTGTTTGTTCCTAGTATTTATACTATGGATATCACTGTATTTTTTAAACAATTTTATATTTTTATAGGCATATAAAAGATTTTCAAAAATATATTGAGAAGGCACAGTCATTACATTAATCTCCTTAAATTTGTCTCTGAGAAATTGTCTCGGACTTAATTTATAAATTGATCGAACAGCTCTTTTCTGCAAAACAAAGTTAGTCTGAATGTCGGCGGCATTTCCCCACAACAGAATACCGTATGACATAACACAATGAAAATAGCTAAAGTAAACTAAACGGGCTGTCTCTATGTCGGTTAAATTACGAATTTGTCTAGCAGCGTATGCTGCGGAGCTTAGCTTCTTTGACAATTTATCTATATGTGGGCCCCACTGAAGCTTAGCATCCAAAGTTAAGCCCAAAATGGATTAGCAATAGGCTTCAAAATGATTCAGATTGTGATAGATAGTGTGTTACCTAATTAGGGTGCTGTTCATAACACAGTGACGCTACACAGACTTTTATTTTACATAGATCTTAAAAATTTTTGGGAAGACTTTTGTCTCCGAATAGATCAGCACTGCTTCAATCTGCCTAGCCTTTACAACTTCGTTGGGGTTGGCCGAGTCTTAGTGAAACCAGATGCAGCGGAGTACCAATATTTTAAATGAAGTGTTTGCCTATCTGACTTCCACAACCCAGTTACTACATAACACAATACGCCTACAGTACTGCTTGTTTTGTGCAAAACAAATTGTTCTGAGTTTCATTGGTACGTTTTCAGCTCTCGATAATGTCTTCCATGTATTAAAAAACTTTTTAGAATCATTATTTCATTATGTAGTGGAGCTTGTCTGCTTATTCTATAATATTTTTTTGCTTAGCTAACTCCTGTTTACGAAATCCGGCTTGATCTGTCTGGTGGCTGACGTTCATCCAGGTTCCCGTCTATAAATATAGATGATAAGTCTTATAAATATGGATGTCAGACTTATGAGGCGGTAATTGCCGATATCACTTGTCGCCTATTTGGTTTAATTTTTTTTATTTCAACGCATGTTCTAGTATAGTCTATTTTACATTATTATTTTACTGTTCTCTCCAACAACATACTACGAGTTTTATTTCGCAAATTGAACCACAACTAACGATATGGGATCTGTTTAGCATCGTCTCTATTTTCAATACTATTTACTTCGGCTTCGACACTATGTAAAACAAACAGTTGTTTAAGATTCGGAACTATTTCGTAAAGTACAAGAATACAATCCATTGATTTAAACCAGTCTCGAGAGATTTTCTGACGTATGCTTGGTATTGCTATGTCCGATATACTGGTAAGTAGCTTCTGCAATGTAGACCCTCTAATTCACAAACAACACTGAAGTTGAACACGTTAGTACATAGGGTTACCATATCTCAGGATTTGTCCTGAGATCTCAGGTCACCTGACAGGATTGCGGCCGGATTGAGGGAAATCTTGGGAATCTCAGGATTTTGCGATTTTTTAATAAAATAAAGTATCTGTATCTAGATTATTCCGGTTTTTTTTTTATTGGTAAGTTTCAATCAACATAAAAAAATATAATCTTCCTTGGATAGTAGGTACCTATCACAGCACAACGCATTTTTTCACATAATCATGTGAAAAGAAATGCGTCGTCGTTAATTACTTTTGCGACAGAATCTCCGGACTTTTCTATAGAAATCAGGCTTTTTGTCAGGACTTTTCAATTTTCCATATGGTAACCCTAATCGTACAAGTCTTTTTGTCGCTAAAATATACCTTGAAGTCACAGAGACAGAATGACGACGAGAATTTGGCGATGAAACTGATATTAAATACCTTTTTTTCTTACAGAACTTCACTTATTCCAGTTAATTATAATTAATTAGCTACCAGTGAGTTAACATGTCATCAGTGGGTCAGTTAGTCCCACAGGTGACGAGAAGCCCCCCAAACATGATGGTCAAATTTAACGGCCCCCACGTCGAGGGGTCTTTCTGTACGTCAATAGATTACAACTATGACCCTGTAATAAGCGTCCTATGCGCTATGTACATAGCATTCGGCATAGTTTACACATTGTTTGGTAAGTAATGTAGCTTTGTGATTGTTCTCTTATGGGATGAAATGGTGGAAAATTTCAGACAGCAACTATGACTATTCATCGCTTTCCATCAGGCGAGATCGAGGTCAAGACCATGCTCATCTGGCGATTTAAAAAAACGCCCAAAATGTAGTCTTTTAGCTAACTAACTAAGCTAACGAAGGTTTAATTCGGTTATTTTTCGCACGCTTTTATTAGCTTCACTTGTAACTAACAAACAATCTATATCAATCTTAGAAGTCAATTTTAACCTACTTCTAATGGTCGCATCGAAATGAAACTTTGTATGTATATGTAGTTTGGGTGACAAAACTATAATTTGGTATCTTGGAGCTGATCTGATGATGGAGCTAGGAGGTGGATAGTGGAACTCTCCAGTGGCTACTAGTAAACTGCTCTAGTCATAACTTCGTTGACTTCAGACTTATTAACTGAATGAAGAATATACTAGACAAAATAGAAAAAATATGTACTTTAAATAAAACTAAAAAACACGCTTTTATGTCGCACAAAAATTATAAAATAATTAATATGACTTGTATCTTCTTTTATATCCTATGGTTAAATCAAAAAGCGTAGAGCGCTTTGTTTAAATAAATTAAAGTACATACAACTATAACCCGCTCCACGCTTTTTGATTTAACCATATGTATTTTTGGAGTTATAAATTATAATTATAGACAGACAATATAATTATATATAATATATCACCGAAATAGTTCTGTGAACCCTAAATAATAAAGTTATTTTAAAAATAACGCTTGTTTATTACATTTGTGAACACATCAATTAAATTATTTTGACCTTTTAAGCTTGTAGAATGAATTATAAAACCGACAAAAACATTTTTAGACGCGATCAAACTTGATTTGGTTATAAAGTAATCTTTAATTAAGGATTACTTTATAACCAAATCAAGTATTATAATTTATGTGCGATATAAATACATTAATGTATTTATATCGCACATAAATTATTTACTGTACTCATAATTACCTAGTTGTATGAGTAGGTATCGAAATTAAACGTAATGAAGTTCTTTATTTATGTGGAATTTTAAATGCTGCTTAGTTTATTGATAGGTATAGCCGACGTCGTGATTGCTAACTTAAGGTGAGGTTGCAGTACTTTTTAATTTTCCTAAACCTCTGTAAAGCTAGCCAAATACTAATATAGCGCAAAAAAATATTTTTGCCTAATTTAACATGCGGTCTAGCGCTGTGTGAACTGTGAAGACAGAAACGTGGATTATGACAATAGTCTCGAGATTTCTTTTTCACAAACATGACACTAATTCGCTGTTTAAAACATGTACCTTGAAGAGATTCCATCATGAAACCACATAAAAGTTATATCAAAAGATAAGGCTTATTGTTTTCTAGGGCATGTTGAGAATACATTTTATAATTTCGTTAATATTTTTAAAATATATACAAAATCTAGCAGTTCAAGCGGCCGAACAGATCGGCCAATGCCCGCCGGGACGCACTACAAGGGGGCCTTAAGGTTGAATGTTACATGCAAGTCGTAAAACGACAAGAATATAATAAATTACTCTTTCTTACGTACACCATACAAATCTAAACTAATATTATAATAAAGAGAAAAGATTTGATATTTTGTGTTTGTTTCTCTTTCACGCTAAAACGGCTGAACGGGTTTGAATGGAATTTGGCAGATGGGTAGATCATGACCTGGATTAGGACATAGGATATTTTTTATCCTGAGATTCCGCCGGGATCGAGACTTATGCGGGTGAAACCACGGGCCGCAGCTAGTTGCAGATATGAATGTAGAAATTTTACATAGGGTGACACAATGGGCGGCCTTATCACTAAAAGCGATCTTTTAAAGACGACCTTTGTTCTATATATAATTATATATGTATTTGTACCAGTTAATATAATACCATACTTTCAACCTTAGTGAAGTTAAAATTTACTTGAGTTGTAGTCAAAAGTGGTAAAGCGGTTACGAGGTCGACTATACCTAAATAATCTTAAAATAACATCTGACTGCGTTCTAATTTTTTGTAATACCTAAAATGTACTCGAGATACTCAATTACAACAATAATATAAAGCACCGTTTTTGTGTGTTATGCACACAGTTAGTTACGTTCTAAAAACATCGCAACATAAAGTAGAATCGCGCAAGCGTACGCGCAGATAACTGACATCCCATTGTAATTTATGCGATGAATCCGCAGATAGTCAATGTGCTAATATTGCTAAATAAAATATAATTGAATAGAATAGAAGAATTTATTTGTGAAACATAGGTAGTTAGGTACGTACAGTACAACTATTTCCTTAAAACACGGGAATCATCGGATTAAATCTAATAATTGATGTAATTGATGGACATGGAAATTAGCATCGTTTGATTCGGAAATCCGATGATTCGCGAGGGGCATTAAGAAAATAGTTGTACTGTACCTACATACAAGGATCTTAAAAAATAGGTGTTGCGCAATGTTTTGCCCATAATAACTTACAAATGATTAATTATTTAAAAACGATTGAACACGATAACTTGTTTGTTAGATACTGTTTACTCTTTTAAATCCTCCGATAAAAGTATAACGTAAGTTTTTGACATAGGATTTAAACTTTAGAGAAAACCTGTTGGTAACTGCGAAAATGATAAAAGGAGCAAAGTGGTCAAAAGAATCAACAGAAAACTAAAACTGTGTTTTAAATTCTTTCATCCCGTAAAAGAAAAATACAGCTTAAGGACGAAGCGCCAGGTTGCCCGCAAAATACAAAATTTCTTACGTTTTTTGCAATTTGCAGGTCAATGTTGGGTTGTATGGTGAACAAAATATGATTCGCGACCGTAACAAGGATGTATTTACAAAAATTACAAAATTTACAACCCTCGAAGTTCATAATTATAATCCTATTGAATGACAATTTCATAAAATATCAATCGGTAGGATTATATTGTTTATAAATATAAATTTGAATTTCGCGGGCAACCTGGCGCTTCCCCCTTAAACTGTTATTGCTGAAATGAAGTAAAATATTGTTGTTCTTGAAGTCTGTTTATTAATCAGAACACTGTATTTCAGGCTATCGATGTTTCAAAGCCAGCATGTTCCTCACGGGCTTCACTTTCGGCTCTGCCATCGTTTATCTAATTTGTCTCCAGGAATACCTGATGCCTCCGTACGGTAACGTTGGTAAGTCAATTTCCTTCTCAATTTACCTAACCGTGCCTAGCAACTACGCCCAGACGTGCAGCAACACGGAAATCTAGTAGGTAACTCAGCCGAACCTAATAGAATATTCCCTGGGTAAAATATTCATAATTTCCAGGAGGCGTTTATTAGCAAGTTTCCAGTATCTAATAACTTATTTAGTGATTTTGTATCGTACTAAGCGTGACTGGCGGTGCATTCACATCGGGCCGTATTAGGTACTTATGTCTTTACATAACTACTTAACTACTGTTTTAGGTGCATTGCACTAAAGAGAGGGCTTTCTATTTTTATTAAATCAATGCACTTAGCTTGACGAAAAATCTGCTGGTGTCGCTCCGATTCGACATCTGCCCCTGCAGTCTCGACATTAGACAGCGACAAAAATCGGTCGCTAAGTCGTATCATTGTCAAACTTCGTTAATAGATTTTCATCCTTACGCTTTCGAAATAAAGTTGAAAATCTATTAAAGGAATTTGAGAATGATACGACTTAGCGACCGATTTTTGTTGCTGTCTATGTCGAGACTGCCGGCCCTGGTAATGAAATGCATTTTTACTTTGTTTGTTTGATTGTAGGTGTGGCTTTGTGTGCCGGGCTTCTGTTCGGTCTCATCACTATGCTGATCCAGTACGTGGGACTGTTCATGACGGGCTTCCACACCGGAGTGCTGCTCGCTATCGCCGGCTTGGCCATCTACGACCATTTCCTGGAGGCCCGCCCGACCACAGTAAGTATTTGCATATCCTCACACTTGAATGTGTATTCTACCATGGTTTGTGCGTGATCATATCGTGACCATGCCTATGTAGGTCGCAATCGCGGAGAATACCAATTCGACGGACGTAGTATCTTTCTGATTGACGGAAATGTCGTTGTTTCTTACATTATCGCGAAATAGAACAGTTATTGCAAAATGATAAAATACTGATGACAATTTCTGTCATTCAATAGAATTATATGAACTTAGAGGGTTGTATTGATGATTTTAATGATTACCAATTCTGTTAATACATACTTGTTACGGTCTCGAATCATATTTTGTTCAACATACAACCTGCCACTGACCTGCAAATTGCAAAAAACGTAAGAAAATTTGAATTTTCCGGGCAACCTGGCGCTTCCCCCCATAACTAGACTTGCTCGTTTAGAAATTTTATTTAAATATAGGACTCTGAAGTATAGGTACTAATGGTAGTTGTTGTGGTAAAATGAAATTATAATATTTATATTCTAATTAAGTTACTTAACTTTATGACGAGTGACGAAGAAGCATGTTTTCGACTATTTTGAGAATGTTGCTTAGTCGTCGTATGTAGCGCGTCATCGAACTCATCGATTCGGTGTAAAGTGAGTGATTCATTGTTATCTCGTGTCAGTAGGTACGAACTCGGCCGCAGCTTGACTGACATACATTTTGTTGCTTTATATAAAACTTTTTGATTCAAAAGAAATTCGTCATATAGGACACCGGCCCTGCAACTCCAATATTTGTTTTTAGGTCATGTATGATGTGATTGATGACAGAGTTACAAAATCGATCCTTCCATAACTGCATATGGGAGCTCCACCGTAGAATTCCTACACTGGAATAAACTTATTGCAAGCGATCCGCTCGCTATAAAAATCAAATTCAATAGCACAGTTCTGCGAAACGAAAAAGGAATATTGCTCCGTAAAAGTCCATATATTTTCCTAATTTGTAAAACGGATTTCTGTATGTCCTTCAGACGACTGCTCGGAAATAACGATGCTGCTTTGTTACTTTTTACTTTGAAGTTTCAACTTTACGCTTTCGGAACCACACGAACAGACGGCTACATATCAAGCTATACATTTCCAGTATAAGCTGATCTGGCATTGTACAGGATTTCCGTACAATGAGAGGTCAGCTTATACTGGAAACTAATAGCATGATATGTAGCCGTGTGTACGTGTCTTGTGCTTTGAGTATGGTATGACACGGTTTAATAGTCAAAGGTCTTATGTAACTATCCTCGGCCTCAGTAAGCGTATTGAGTAAGTAGGATTATTTACACTACATTAAACACTTATACATATAACTTTAAAAAAATATAATCTTCTTCGTCTTAGTATGTCAGTCTAAATGCGTGCCAATCTAAATGGTTTCGGCCCAGAATCCGGATTCAAGTTTGTCGCCGTCAGTAGCGTCCATCAGCTCCTGCAACTTGCAGACAACCGGACACGCAGGACATAATATGAAGTGCCCTATCATTTGTGGAACAGGACCCGTATCCAAGTCGTAAGGACTCGTATGCAAGTGGGAGATTTTCAGCAGGAGGTCTTTATTTTATTTTAGTGACATACATTTTGAAATGTTGCTTCAGAAAGGGATTAGTGGTGCCGTAGGATTATTTATTTTGAGAGATTTTCTTTAATAAGAGCCTGAAAACTTCTTCCATACTCAGCGCTAAGTTTACCTAATTGCTTTTGCGGGCCACCCACAATGTCGATTCAATTTCTTTTCAAACATCCACTCCTAAACACGTGAACAGGCTGAGTCCTAGGGTAGTTTCATAATACGCGCTCTGTACATTTGTCATCACGCGGTTTCATTGGTGTCGCAATGAAACTGCTTTTGATTTCCTGAACGATACAGATTTTTGCGACAAAACGTGTCTCGCGGGAAATATCTATTCCCTAGGAGCAACTTGTTGCAATATTTATCTGCTGAAATAAATGCGACAAATGCATTTCTTTCTCTGCATGGCTGAGAAATTACTTACTCAAACGTTTTGTCGTGCAACTGACACATTTAATATTGAATGATAGGAACTGCTTTCCCGTGAATGTAGTAGCCGTTAAATCGATAGGATGCGACGGATCTGTAGTTGCATCTAACAATATAATGTGAGTATGTGACCTCAATTGCATGCTCCGATGTGTTTTACTCTCAGACGCACAACGGACATCACCGCTAGCTATGCGCTCTCCAACTATTTACCTATACAGTTTATCTCTGTAATACAAATAGCTTATTGAGAGATTCTGCACGGATGAATAACATTAACGGAAATGGACAGTATTTAATTTAATAGAGTCACAACTTGTAATAGTGTGCCCTTTTATATTCATTTCAAAAGGCGTATTATTAAATACATTTTGTGATTTGTATAGGTACCAACTACTTACGGCTGACCACTGATCATTGTGGTCGGTCAGCGGTTCTTTTAAGAACTGCCCTTCACAATATTGGTCGTCTAGTCTAGACTTGATTTCAGTAGCCGGCTTTAGTCTTTGAGCTGATGAATAGAATAAAAAATAAATAAAACTGTGTTACAGCATCGCGCATAAACGGCCCGTGATATTGAAAATTTGAATGTAGATACACAACGTTATGCAATGACTTCCTTTTCAGTTAGACGAAACACTACAAAGTTTCTGTGCAATATTTTTGTAAATAACTGTTGAACACAGTTTCAGTACCTGAGAGTAGGATCATTGTTTTATAAAATGAAATAAATTTGTTCCTTTTTGTAAGCGGTCGACCAAATTCGTAATTGATTTTCCAATATTGAACACGTGCCGAGCACGGCTTCTTTTCAAAGCCTACTGCCAATCCTTTTACACGTGCAGCCTTTGGGTGAACTTTACGCAAAGGGCATTTAGTGGTTGCGTGTACAATATAACAACACGTTCCGGGTGTTGATGGAGCTGCCGTGTTTTTGTAGCGCGACCGACATGTTTGCCGACGGGGACGTTGATAGTTTTTCGGCCATCATGCGCAAGAGTTGCGTATCTTTGCTACGCCGTATTCGCGCCAGCCCCAACGCCATTCTTAGAACGTTGGCTGGTGGGTGGGACTCTCCGATCTTGGGGCGGTGGATACGACTGCACGCAGTCAAGTAGACATTTCCCAGGATCGGCGTGCCTTACGCAGGTTAGAATAATTGTTACTAACACTAGTTTCATAAGTTTACGTTGTTACTAACAATTATGGAAGTGATTCTGAATTAAATGTTTATTAATATTATTATTTTTAAAATGTCTTTGACATACTTCGGGACCCCCGGGTCCCGGACCTTGGAAGGCGGATGAGGTGCCGGAGCCAACTCGCAGAAGCCCCTTTGATAATTTTTAATGATAAGGGGGCACCAACCAAAGATTATTTCTGTATGCACTATGCAACTGTACCCAGGGACAACCTCCGGTTGGTGCAGAACTATTGCAGAATATGGAAAATAAAGATATTGGTTTGGGTAGCTAAAGTGGACTGGTTGCAGAAAGACTATATATAGCCCTTGCCTGACCAATGTTTTATATACAATACACACATAAAATGGCAGGGGGTGACTTGCACACTCAATAATGGGCCACTGGAAAGCGTCGCTAGCATAGTGACGTAGCGACAAAAGGGGCAACATATCCTGAGGTGCTTGAGGAGTGGAGAGGTATTCCACGGCTATCAGAATAATCCCAGAGCCCGGAAGATGGTCAAGATCCCTACCAGCACTTACTGAAATACTTCCTTTCGCCGAGCACATTTTCTCTTGCAAATCCCACTCAAGCCGGCCACGGTGGGGTCTCTACTGCCCAACAGCTTGCTGCTGCATGCTGCCCTGCGGATTTCTGTATTTCTCTTGATCTGGCTGCTCACCCTAGGCCAGTTCCCGAAAACTAAACTCTACCGGCTCAGACCTAGAGTTCGGAGTGCGCAAGCCCCACTACGACTTCCCTGTTTCCCTTGGTCACGCCATCACTTGAGAACGACTTTACCGATTTAATCCAACTTCTTTTTTTAAGTTTTCTAGTATTTTGTAGAAGGTCCTTACGGAAAAAAAATAAGAAAAGTGACGGGGTGGGTCGGGGGAACAAGAAATTTCACGCGGACGAAGTCGCAGGCAGAAGCTAGTATATTATAAAAGAAGAAATTGACTAACTAGTTAGTCAGTCAATTTAACTAGACAGTCCTAGTCAAGTCAGTTCCCAATCCCAGTAGTTTCGGCTTTGAAAGTCGGAACTACTGGGACTAGGAACGGGAAATTTTGCTCACGACTTCCTTTTACAACGTGTGGAAGCACTAACAAGGTGTTTTTGGAAATTCGATCCTTAAAGGGGTGAAAAGGGGGATTTTGTTTGTATGAAAAGTCTTATTCCTTGAGTTAATAAACTTGAAAGTTGGTACGTATACACTAAGTAAATTATAAAGTTTGTAATTTCGTGTTTTTCTCAACTATCCCCCTAAAGGGGGATTGGGGTGTGTCAAAATTTGTATGGCAGAATTTTAATGCGCGGTCCGATTAACTCCAAACTCAGTATTTATACTTAAGACCAAAATTTAAGATTAACGTATCAGGGTTTTTCGAAAATGTACCCGTAACAGGATGAACAGAGGTAGTCAATTTTACAGGCGAGGATTTTACTGTGTGGCTTGATTAACTCGAAAATTGGTATAATAATAATCATTGAGTCAAGTTATGGAAACAACGCAAACGATTTTCCAACATTCAACCCTTGTGGGGGTGAAAAAAGGTAATACAGTTTATATGAAAAATCTTATTCATTTGGTTAATTAACTTGAAACTGGGCCCGATTACTTACACTTATTAATATGTATAAATAAATAAAAAAGATTTTAATCATTAGGTATTACTACTATTTAAAGGGAATGGACGGGTAGTGAAATTTGTAGCGGAAAATATGAAATTCACGTAAACGAAGTCGCGGGCGAAGTTCTGAATGACTGACATACTTATCAGAAATTAGGGGTTCCTTCTATGATGTAGGCGACCTCTAAGGGGATTTTGGGAATTCGGCCGTTAAAGGGGTGAAAAGAGGGGATTTTATTAGTATGAAAAATCTTACTTCTCGAGTTATTAAACTTGAAACTTAGCCTGAATACATTCTTAAATGAATAATAAAGTGTGTCATTATTAGGTTTCAAAACCACCCCTCAAAGGGATTTTAGAGGGTGCAAAAATTTGTACGGCTGTCCGTTTACCTCAAAAACGGTATTAAAACTTGACAGAAAAAAGAGTTACAAATTTTTGGGTTCTTCGAAAATGGACCAGCAAGAGGGGGTTCAGTGTTTGAGGGAGGAGACAAAGTAAAAATATCGTAATCATTAACTTTTCCGAAACTACTCGTTAAAAGGGGTGTAGAGGGTGCTACATTTTGTAGGAGATAATACGAAATCCACGCGGAAGAAGTTCCGGGCGAAGTGCTAGTTGATTCATATACACGTAGTTACTGATTAGCGAAAGTATTGTACCTACCTATAGTTTTTGTCAGAAACAATCGATTGGCAGTCACAATAGCGAATACAGTTGCTTGTAGCTACAGTTTTTCATTGTAACTCTTGAACAAAAGCAATTTATAGGGGATTATTAACATAACAATGTTGATAGACTACGATTGGAAATACAAACATGATCCAGTTTCGATAAAAAATTAAAGGCATTGGGTAATGGTACAGTCGGTCTCGTAATTCTAACTGAAACTTCACTAAGGTTGAAAATATCAAATTTTCACATTGGTATTAATGCAAAAATAGACCTTGACGTTTTATGACGTGCATGTGACATCCAACCTTAGGTTGATAAAGCAGTTACAAATTTCAAGTCGATAGCGCCTTAAATAAATACGTAATTGTATACAAATACGACAAGTATAGAAAAAAAACACTTTATTTCTTGTTTTTTCTCAAGTCTAGACCAGGAAAAGAATACTCTACGGGTATATAACACGAGAGGTGACTAAAGCATTACGACATGTATATAAAAACGAGTGACCGTATCGCACCACATCACCAATTATTACGATAATTAACCTGCAGAAAACGCTTAGGTACATTCAACAGGCGGCAGCCTTTTAATCAACTTTACTAACCTTGCAATTAGGCTAAGCCCCTTGGACGGTCCGACCTGTATATAATTATGTATATAATAATAATACATTTTGATCCTGCGGGGTAAAGGGTCGCGCAGCCAGGCGCGGCGCGACGGTGCGACGCGCGACGCGATTCTGTTAGAACATTTCCTTGAAGTTTTCATAGAAATTGTTCTACTAGAGTCGCGTCTCGCTATCGCGCCGCGCCTGTCTGCGGGAGCCTATCCAATGGTTAAAGGCCCCCGCAGACAGGCGCAACACGACAGCACGCTCAAAGGAGCCGCGTACCGTGCGACGAGCGGTGTCTTTGTGTCGCGCGCGATTCGCGTCGCGTGTCGCGCCTGTTTGTAGGAGCCTTAAATCAAAAGGCGTGGAGCGCTTTGTTTAAATTAATTAAAAGTACACACAAATAAAAACCGCTCCACGCTTTTTGATTTAATCATTGGATATAAAAGAAGAACTAATACAAGTCAATTTAATTATTTTATATTTTATATTTTTTAGTGCGTGGTCAAAGCGTGGTTTTTAGTTTTCTTTTAACTAGGTATATTTTTTTTTTCTTTGTTAGTTAAGTAAGTATATTCTTCATTTAGTTTTAATAAAGTTAACGAAGTTATGACTTGAGCGGTTGATTAGGAGCCACTGAAAAATGCCACTATCCAGCTCCTGGCTCATAAATGATAAATTATTTTATTTCTGTAAGTAGGTTTGAACAAACACTTTTACACGTCAATCATATTTTAGCTCCATCATCAGACCCTCGACACCAAGTACAATATATTGGACTCATCAAAACGAATCGTATGAAGTCGAACTCGAGGGGTTTACTAGTAGCCCCTGAAGAGTTTCCTGACTCCATCATCAGATCAGCTCCAAGATACCAAATTATAGTTTTGTCATCCGAAATACATATACATACACAGTTTCATTTCGTTACGACTATTAGAAGTAGGTTAAAATTGACTTCTAAGATTTTTTACATTGTTTCATAGTTACAAGTGAAGCTAACAAATGCGTGTTAAAAAGTAGTCTAAATTATTATTATCCATACTAATATTATAAATTGGAAAGTAACTTTGTCAGTACCTTTTCACACCTAAACCACTGAACGGATTTCAATAATATTTGGCTAGGAGATACATGGCATCCTGGGGAAGGACATAGGCTACTTTTTGTCCCAGTAACACGTTCCCGTGGGATAATTTTCGCCATCCACGCGGGCGAAGCCGCGGGCCGAAGCTACCTAATTATAAATAAAGAGAAAAGATTTGATTTTCTTGTGTTTGTTTGTTATGCTTTCAAGCTGAAACCGGTTAGCAGATTTTAATGAAATTTGGCACATGGGTAGACCATGACCTGGATTAGGACGTAGGATACTTTTTATCCCGATATTCCCACAGGATCGAGGCTTGTGCGGGTGAAACCGCGGGGCGCAGCTAGTGAGATATAAAGTTGAAACCTTATTAGTACTGGAAATGTGAGAATGTGTTACTTATTCCCTTTAGCGAGTGTTTGCGTAAGAATTTAACCTGAACAGGGTTTGTTTACACTTTTATCAGATAGTTTTAGACTAGACCATACACCTCGTAATATAACAAGTAGGCACAAAGTAGTATGAAAGTAAAATTAAAGTGCAAGAAAATAACAAGAAAATACATTAAACAATAAAAGGATTTAAAAAATTCCTAGTAAAATGGACTAACTGGTTAGTCATTCAGTCGGCCTGACGTTTCCAAATGAACTCATGCATTTTTTGTATGAATAGTAACAGTCACGTACGTACCAACTTATTTGTAAGATGCCTCTGGGCGGTGCCTGATCCCTGAAGACATTAGCTGTTAGTAACCAATATTCAATTTTCAATTCGTTAGGTAGACTGTATACCTTTGAATACTCGCATGTCATATCCAGACATATACAGTGGATGATGTTGTATTAAAAATGTTGCCTGCATCATGGTCTAAAAAAACAAGGTCTGGCACTCCGGGAGTGACACATGCTTACGTCACTATCCAGTTGCCACTTGATTGCAACAAAACACGAATTATGGGAACATTTTCAGTCACTATTCTGTTAAAAATATAGATATATATAAAGCATTTAAATTGTCGTTTCGTTTTTCTAATCAAACGAAACAATTCAATTTAAACATATACCAACGTAATTGTTAGTTAAATCTTCATTGTTTTATCGGATTCGCACAGGTAATAAAGGCGGTTGGGCAGTTATTATTACACACTACTGGTAACACAGCGGTGATGACGTAGGCTTGTGTCTCCCACGTGACCACTGTATCTCGGAATACTATACCTGGCGAAGTATTATACCATGGGTCGAAGTAAAAAGTTCGTTCCATTTTTTAATTACACGATAGATATGAGTTTTCATAGTAATTTATTTGGCCGCTAAACACGACAGATAAGGATTTTCATATTAACATTGCCGGCCGCTGCTCGCATGTATTTGTTCAGTACAACATTTTCGATTTATCTCGATGAAGGTTGTCAAAATAAAAAAACATAAAGTGCAAGTAAAAATTAACCTTATTGTGCTTAACATATTTATTTTTCGTGCCTGTACATTTTGAGTTCTTGTTGTTACGTTCTCAACAAGTTAGTTTAAAGTGCCCCGCTTATAGACAATTTAAAGTATATATTATTCACGACTGCGCCTTCGAAAGTGGCACAGGAGTCAATCAACTGGCTGAGATGCCCCACATTGCTGTTTATGCCCTGAAAAAAGGAACTCCAGTATTTTATTTAGTTAGTGTGTTATTTTTTTTATTTTGTAGTCGTAGTTCCACCAAAAACGCAACAATAATAATTCGTTTCGGAAGCTGATGGAAAAAATCTAACAATGGCAGCATTTTTTTGTGAAATGTTTTATTTATTTGATACAGATGTAAGCTTCCTCTCTGGCCCATGGTGGCAGAGTGGCAGTCGCATTCAATCACAAGTCTTGTGTACTTATTGCTTCTGCAGTTCGGCACGAGAACCCTTGTTTATTTTTCCCGGTCCGTACATCTGTTGTTGGCTTTTTATTTTCATACTCGTTTTTATTAACATTTTAATTTACTATCGGTAAAAGCACGTACGGGTAGAGGGTTATCAAACTCAAACTTAAAATATTTATTTCAATTAAACCATTTACAAGCACTTTAGAATTGTCAAGGAGTCGGTCAGTCAGAAGTCTAGTTGCTCATTCCAAAGCGTAGTAGGCCTATGAAGAAGAATGGGCAAGAAAGTCCATGGACGCTCTTTTTAATTATATTGTTACAAAAATATATGTTACATCATTAATGTTGAAGTTATAATTATTATGTGACAACGATGTAAAAAAGTCGTACCGTGCACTTTAAAAGCGTCCAGAGTACAGCGAGAAGAAACAAACAAAAAAAACAAAAATAAAATAAACCGTGGCAGCTAGCAGTCCCAACTGACGGCGCCCGTTTACGAACATGAATAAGACATACAAGCAAGGTACAAGCACAGCACATACAACACAGATACAAACTTTATTAAAATCCGTCCATTTCCAGGTATTCACCCACAGAGACTGCAATGCAAATGTAATTCCTGTTGCGAATTCTATGAAAACTGTTTCCTTTCACAAAGCTTTGCGAACGACAGAGGACTGTTTGTTTTTTACAAACATGGTTTGTGTAACAATCCAGCTATAGGTACTTACTTTTCCTACTCGTAGATTGATGTTAGTGTACATTAGAGTTTTGTTTGAATATTTAAGAAAAACGTGCTGGGTTAGCTCATCGCCGTACCCTGTATTGATCATGTTAAGTTTCTGAGCATTCCGGTTTCACGACACGGCAAACAATACGTATTAAAACGACTAAGATTTTCTAGAATTCAGCGAATTGTAAATAATCTGATAGCAAAGAACTGACTCACCACTGTTTAATTCAATTGATGCTCTAGGTACCTAATTAAAGACCCAGACTTATTAGATAGATTTCTACTACGTAATATGTAATGCACAAATATCAAACAAGTTATTGGAAAGCACAAAAACTTTATCTTTACCGTAGACCTGGGCCTTGATAAAGGTTTTGATAAACAGCCGACAGACAAGCCAGGTGAAAGTGAAGCTAGCGATAGTGAAATCCAAATGATGATTAATTAATGAACACGTTTTAGCGACGCGAGTTGCCGGATACACTAATGCAGGCGAAAGTATTCAATGCTACAGCGGTTGCACTTAGAAGATTAACTAAACCCCAGTAGTTATGGAATCAAAATATAAAGCTAATGGATTAGATGCAACGCAGACCAGTGATGTAAGTATTCTAAATAGTATGCAATCGAAACGAAGTGGAATTGAATGAAGGGACCGTATCCAGTAGTTCAGTCCCAGCGGATCGATTGGTCAGCTAATCTTTAAAACTGATTGGCTTTAAGGCTCCGTCAAACAGGCGCGACACGCGACGTGAATCGCACACGACACAAGGGCACCGCTCGTCGCGCGACAGACGGTGCCTTTGTGTAGCGTCGCGGGTCGCGCCTGTTTGAAGGAGCCTTGAGGGTTATCATGAAAACTCACAACACCAGTTGACGCCACTTTGACAAGAGGTCTTCCATTTCGACAACAATATGATGAATGATGAACGAATGATGACGTTCATCATTCGTTCCATTCATTCGTTCATCATTCAGTCACGACTAAAGAAAATATAGGCGCTTTGACACTTTTGACAGGAGCCCGGACCTGACGTCTCACTGCCGCCACGTAGTGCACGTCATTTCAGAAAACCCTCATTAGTTAGGTCAATTGCTCATTGCAGCGAATTGTATTTCATCAAGATTGGTGGGTAGCAATCAAATGCAATTTTGCAATTCAAATGTCATGTTCCAGTCCAGTGGGTTGTTAATCGCAGTTAGTAACTGATCCGAATGACAGAGATTACTGCCCGGCGCGCGGAGCAGCCGCGGCGGCGACAACTAAAAGCCCTCCCTAGTCCCTCACCGGTAGCGTTCGCCTGTAATATTACAATCCAAGATTCGATTTTGTGCATTACTATATTACCATTGCCTCGGTTCTGCTCATTCACAGATGTAATACTCGAATTTGAACCGTTACAGTACAGGAGAATGCTCCCGGTGTGGAAACGCAATTACACGTTGCCTTGAGAGCGAAATACATAGGTGCACCTATGAATTTCACTCTCAAAGCACTATGAGCAATGATTAATGATGCCATAATTATCGTGAAAGGGGATGAACCATACCTAATTATTACCAGGGAAATTGTTATTTGTACAACGTCGTAGATGTGCAATTATATTTAAATAATATCTTCATAGTTGTCATAAAATACTTGTAAGCTATGTGATGATGACAATAATTATGTCATATTTGTTGTAATAAAACTGTTTTTTCAACATCAATTTTTCAAACATGTTTATTCAACTAAAAACGTGCATTATTTTCTCATAAAACAGATGCAGCAATGCATGCGTGCGGAAATTGTAGACTTGAATGGTACACAATTTAGTAGCCACAGTCCACGCAACATTAACGCCACAATAACAAAGTTATGTACCGATGCCGTTGGATTCATTTGTGTCACTAAGAAAACAAAAGTTGTTTAAAGTCATTTTTGTTCATTGTTGTGGGGCGATTATTGTTGATGTACGACTATTGTAGGCTTAAAAACAATAATATATAAGCTCTTATCATCATTGTATGCTTGCGCAGCGAATACTTACATGGTATTATAAGCACGATATTTCGATAAATCTGTTTATTAATTATGTTTAACGAAATTGTGTTTGTAGGATTACCAATTTCAAGTGAAAACTAATTAAATTAAGCGCGACGCATCTACCTAAAAACTTTCATAATAAAAATTTATTTCGTTATGTATTATTTTTCAATGGGTCTGACTACTTGTAACGTAATGGATCGTAAAATTATATTATGAATTAAAGGCTCCTACAAACAGGCGCGACACGCGACTCAAAGGCACCGCTCGTCGTGCGACAGGCGGTGCCTGTGTGTCGCGCCTGTTTGTAAGAGCCTTAATCACTTAGCTATGCAAGCATTTGTTATCAGTTTATGAATGTAGGTATAATATGTTGTTTTTTTGTTTTTTGTTTTCAGGCAACCGAAAGAACACGGGTGGGTTTTAGTCAGTAAGAGTCTGACACGCCCTTCCGCTCCGCCCAGAGCGGGAGAGGTCATTTGATAAATTCCCAACCAAAAAAAAAAAGTATATGTGGCTTGTCCATACCCTATTTGTATCTGTGAAGTCTATGAAGCAACAGTGGTGAAAAAAAAGGGGTTGTTCTATTTTTTTCCCCAGTTGTGGTGTACGTTTATACCTCAGCGTCGCGACTGAAAACGTTTTCAATTGATTTCCTGTTCTTCGGTTTACAAAATGTCTTGTGACAGAGGCATTTTACTTAACTGATTACTTAGTGGTGTTGGATTTTAATGAGGTAACAGCGCTGTTTCTATGCAGCGCTGCTTTAATTTAACACCTTGTTGTACTTGCGTACGTCACACGTAACACACTTTCTGCATTGTTCAGAGCTCTTCTTTCATTCAACACCTGAAAGAAGGCCTGTTGAATTCGATACCTACGTTAAAATGTTAAACAGAAGGATATATAGAATGTTATCTCATCTGAACCGTGATTGGCCAGACATTAAAATGGCTTGTTTAATGCCATCGCTTGCCATTATCATTTCTAATTCCAATCAGAGGTATTTGTTACGATTTTTGTGTTTAGTAAATACTTTTTGCAATAATAGTTACAGTAAAAAATTTGTCTTATTAATTAGTTTTTTTTTTTTTTGTATTTCGAACTTTATTCTTAATACAAAATTAACAACCTAAGACCGGACTAAGTTGTCAGTTTTGTAAAAGGAACTGTGTTTTGATTTCTGTTAGGTTCTTATTTTAAAAACAGGCTCGATGGTTTAAACTATGTCTAAAGAAAACCTTGTGTTGTAATAAGACCGTTAAAAGTTTAAACTGACCTGACATTAGGTAAAATGTTGCTGAGTGTTATTTAGTTAGCTGCTGCTGCTTGCTCATCATGCTAATTCCCGCGAATGCTTAATTGGGTCAAGTAAAAATCTGGTATACATTGACACTGATATATTTATTCCGTTGCGACTGAAGCCTGAAGCGAATAATGTTTTGTATTGTATTTTTGTGCGATGTTTTTCATTATTTGTAGTTTCATTTCCCAAGAAATTCTTGATTCTAATTGTCCTCCCATACCTATTAACACTGTAATATGAAAACATTGTAAGAGCCAATTATTTAAAAGAGTAACCGGCGAGTTTCTTGTCGGCTCTTCTCCATAGGAAACGACCAATTGGAACCGTGCACCTAGCTTCTGACGTTTCATAAGTGCCTATGTAGGTTTATGTGAAATTAAATATTATGATTTTAATTAATATTATGTCTTTTGTTTCAGTACTGGCTCTGTGTAGTGGTGTTGCTCTGTTCAGGAATATTCTTCGCTGTCATCAACTTGTATTGGAAGAAAGGTAAGGCCGCTATCTTATCTCAACAGATAACTTTGTGATAGTACTGACACTTTATTATTATACCTATTTATTTCGTACAATATAACTTGTGTAAGAAGGAAGTAATATGCAGGTTATGCTATCATGTCGTAAAATACGATGGTGATTAGTGGTCGATGGAGAGTGCGTAGGTACGGTCACCAAATGTGATATGTAACCGGGATCTTCGGATATAATCGAAGTTTAGTAAGAAACCAATGGATGGGTTCGAATAAAATTTAACTTAATTAATAAAAAACAAATAGTTAATTTATCAAATTAAATTTCATTTGAAAATATCCATCGGTTTCTTACTAAACTTCAACTATATCGACGACACTGGTTATTTATTTATTTTGGTGACTGAACCTACTGTAGGTACCAACCCAGTTCCAAATGGCTCCCACATACTGGAGTAAATAAACTAATATAAATTAGGTACTTAAGTGACCAACGTATTAAGGCTTTTGCAGACAGGCGCGACGCAACTTTAGTAGAACAATGTCTATGAAAACGTCATGGAAGTTGTTCTACCAGAATCGCTTCGCACCATCGCGTCGCGCCTGTCTCTGGGAGCCTTTAATGGAACATGCTAAGCACTGAGAATCTAAGGACTAAGGAAATACTGAATTGAATTAGCTAAGGTTTTGCAACGTAGTTAGGATAAAAGAAAATATTTTAAAGGTTTTTAAAGTTTTGTTTCGTCAAGAACGGCTGTTGAACAAATACATCAGAGGCTAATTCGTGTCGTAAAATTGTGCTGACATATTGTCATAGTGGGCTTTGATCATACCAACGCTGATATTTTTTGCCTAAGTGGGATCCCCCAAATTGGCCCGCGAAATTAAAAATTTCTTACGATTTTTGCGAATTGCGGCGCCGTTTTACGTTGTATCTATCTATACATAAATAAAAAATACATACACACGAACATTTAACCTCCTCCTATTTTGAAGTCGGTTAATTAAAGTCGCTTTTCGTGGCTGTCTGTCAATCTCTGTGACCGCGTTGTTCTTCTAAACTACGCAACGGATTTTCATGCGGTTTTCACCATTATTTTGAGAATTTATTCTGAAAGGTTTATATGAATAATACATTACCTAATATTGAACAACATAATTATAATGTAGAAATCTTGGTGTTTTGTCAGGTCACAAAAACCGAGCGAATCAGGGGGCCTACTTTCTAAGCACGAAATCCGTAGTTTAGGCGGACGGCGACGTTACGGATGTTTCCTACTCCGTATCACTTTCGAACATAACATTGGTCCGGAGCCTGAAAGAAAAATTTATGACATAACGAATTGACAGTTGTACTTACTCCCGATATGCTTTTGCCCGTCCGAAAAAGATATTTTATCGGGAGTAGGGTTGCCTTGTAAATATCGAGCTACTTTCGATCGGGCCAATATCTTCTTTGACGGACTTGGTGACTAGGCCCCAGCAGGTCTAGTCGCTCATCACCATGTCCGGTTCAGAACGAAGTACTTTATTGTGGTTTTGATTACAACAACAATAAAGTAATTAGTTCTGAACTCTAATGATTATACACAATAAATCTAATAATTGATGGACATGGAAATTACCATTCGTTTGTATCCGGAAATACGATGGTTCCCGAGGGACATTAAGAAAACAGTAATTGTACTGTCCATAATTATTTTGGCGCCCAAACTAAGAATGAATGATAACACGATTTGACTGTTGTCCTATCTCCAAATGTATTTATGCCCGTCCGAAAATAATAATTATTCGGTTGTAGGTAGGGTACACTCCGAAGTATCCAACTACTTTCGGAGGGGCCTGTATTTTGTTGACGGACTCAGAGAGTAGGCCCCAGGGGCGGGTCGCTAGTTATAATAGTATAAATAAGGAACCTACAATGTGGAACTACCAACGTAAGTAAAATATGAAGTATCACAATGATGTAGAATAGAATAGAATAGAATACTCTTTATTATGTACACCATAAAAATTACAGATATAAATGTAGACATTTTACTCAGGGTGACACAATGGGCGGTCTTATCGCTAAAAGTGATGATGTATTGATTATACTACAATGCAAGCCGAAAATTCATACTAATATTATAAATCCGAAAGTAACTCTGTTTGTTACCTTTTCACGCCTAAACCACTGAACGGATTTCGATAAAATTTGGCAAGGATATGGCTGTATGCTGGAGAAGTACATAGGCTACTTTATATTCCAGAAGCACATTCTTGTGGGGTAATTTCCGAAATCCACGTGGGCGAAGCCGCGGGCAGAAGCTAGTTTATTATATTTAGAAACTCCCATTGATTAGCAAAAAAAAAATGAAAGAGGGCATTAGTACCGCTCTTTCATAAATTTTCTATTAGGTCAAATAAAATATGAAGCTTAAAGCTTTCACGAGTGGCTTTTCTGAGGCTTCATATAGGTGGGTACTTAATTAAAAAGCTCTATTCAAACTGAGGCCAATATTTTGTTAAACAATATTATTTGCATTTTATGTCTGTGATTTGCTTAATTAGACCCTGATAGACAGTAGACCTTCGAAAACTAAACCATACCTAGAACTTTAGCATATTATTATATACCTACAACTAGAGATCCGCCCGTACTTGGCACGGGTGAAAACTACTGACTTGGCGATGTGGTCGAAACATTGAGATTTCTGTGCTATTTCTAAATTAATGTTTATATACCTTCCCGAATAAATGCTCTGAATGATAATACAAACCGCATCATCATCCTGTGTGCAATGTAAAAGAACTGAGGACACGTAAACACGAAAAGCTACTTTGTTTCATACTATTTATAGCGGCAACGTCACAAATGTCGCGTGAACGTTCAAGTGATCAACGTTATTGTAAGTTAACCGATAGAATCCCGGTGGCCCTCTGTAGGGCCGGGGTGGCGCCACCGTCAAGCCCCGCTGGCCCTCTAGAGGGTCGCGCAATCGTGCGGTTAAATAATCATCATTATTGCTTCTAAATGAGGGCTAATATCGTCTTTTGAGCATTTCACTGTAAGGGCCTTTTTTTTTTTTTTGGGCTTACGAACTGTCTTGTTCCACGACATACCAGTGGCGCCACCCCGGCCCTACAGAGGGCCACCGGGATTCTATCGGTTAAGATAATCGTACTTAGCACTAACTCAAATACATGATTGCATAGACTGTTTCAAACTCAAACTCAAAGCATTTATTTCAATTAAACCATTTACAGGCACTTTTGAATTGTCAAAGAGTCGGTCAGTTAGTCAGAAAGTTGAAGCTACTTGCCCATTCCAAAACGTAGATCTCTATGGAGAAGAACGGGCAAGAAACTCCAAGGACACTCTTTTTAAATCAAGATAATACAAAATCCTGGGTACATTATTCTTGTTGCATATGCGAGAAAAATGAAAAAATATATATATTAAGAAACAATTCAAAATAAAAGATTAATAATAAAAATAAGCCGTCGCAGTTAAGAGATGACCAGTCTCAACTGACGGCACCCGTTCACGAACATGACGCGTGGATCAGCACCATCCAGCACAACCATTTTGTAGGGAACCGAATGATCCAACACACGCGCCACCAACAGTGAGACATTTAAGTGAGCATGACATAGTCTCAACTGCCATGCTATCAAGTCAACATACATAATAATTATATAATAAACGAATCCATGGTACTCACATTTATTTACAAAATTGACAAAACTATAGTTTGCTATGTATTTGAGCGATGGATAACATTTTACTAAATCAAAGAAAAGACAATCATTAAAAGTGTCTATTTTATCTCCATATCCACAAAGTGTCCCTCATGTTTCAGTTCTAACAATCTTCGGCACGAGCGTGTACGGCGGCGCTGTGATTGCGACCTCCCTCGACTACTTCTTCGAAAGAATGATGATGCTTAAATGGGTCAGTTGCTTTATATTTTCTTTGTGTTCGTTACTGCTTTGATCTGCTTTACATAGTTTAATTTTAAGAACGGGTCATCAACAGGTCATAACCATCCGTCCGTCAATGACCATCATTTCAGTCGAAAAACGTTCACTCCTGGACATAAGCCTCTTCCAAGCTTCGATGCTTGACCGGTCCGGTGCTACTCGCATCCAGCGGTTTCCCGCAACTTTCACCAGCACCCTAATTGCGTAACACTATCAATCTCAATCTGAATCATTTTGAAGCCTATTGCTAAACCATTGATTCATATTTTCGAAAAATTTGTCTGCTGAAACAACGTAAATAACTCGTGTTGTTGAACTGTCAAAATGAAAGCCATTCCTACTGTTAGTGTGTTACGCAACTACCCCGCAGGTCATCGGTCCACGTTGTGGGAATCCTACCAACGAAGTTCTGGTTTTCTTATGACGGATAGCCGTCGTCATAAGCGAAAAGAAGTTAACTTTAACCTAGGCTTCATCACACAGCAGTAAACGATTTCAATAGAGAAAGTTCGCTCAGCACCTAAAAGAAAGGAAGAAAGAAAAGTTGTTTATTCTGCACACATTTTAAACACATTCGCATAAAACAAGAAAATAAACTAAAGTCACATGGCACTTATATCATAACTAGCGAAATGTGAATTTACTCATACTAGCGAAGCCTCTGGAAAATACAGGCTTTATGATAAGTTATGATCCAGTTTTGCAAGATGGCTGCTATATGCCTATGTTATTGTTGCATACTACTTTTATTTTTGTTGAGTTCCATTGTCATAGTGCAGTCAACAAATAAATGTTCGCAATGTTCTAGTTGTGGGAGCGTGCGAAATTGGAGCCGGCTGTGTCACCACCCTGCCGACTGTCATGGCTGACGCTGGCTGCCTGGCCAGCTGCGGCCATCGTGGGCCTCACCGCGCAATGCGCTCTGACCGCCACCGGGATCTACCACGAGCAAAGTGAGTATTAAGTCTCCTACACTGGGTGTAAAACGACCCATCACAAAGCCACTATCTACGCATTCGGTACATCAAACTAAGTAACATTGAGCAAGAAAATTGCTGGAAACGAAAAATCGCTGCTCACGGCAGCGCGCAATGCAACTCACGCAAAACTGTGCAGGAGTTGTGGGGGTATTAAAACTTATTTTCGTGTAAAAAAATTAAAACAAATTTCACTTTCAATATCTCCGCAACCAGACGGTTCACAAGTACAGTTCATTGAACAAAAATGCCCACAATAATGAGGAGTAGTGAAGTGATTGTCTTAAGCGTATTTTTACATCCGAAACAAAGTTGCGCAACATTGTTTCTGCAACATGTTTATGTGTAGCGGGAAACAATGTAAAAGTCATTAGCGACATTCAATAATACTCATAGCTATTAATTATAGGCTAACAAAATAGTTTAGTACGGAATACCAGCTCCTTAGAACAAGCGAAAACACGAGGCGCACGCATCGGATATGTACATGTCGGATCCTCTACATAAGACCTTGATTAGATATAGTGTCAGATATACCTACTGTGAGGGCAGGATTGGAATACGGGTAAACTAAATAAAGAAATAACTCCTTATTATAACTACTAGAGGTACGACTCTCCACTGTTATATTGTTCGTAGATGCATCTCGAACAATAATCTTGTTACAAAATATTAAGGTTTACTAACATAGATATAAGATTCTTTACTTACTAACCGACTGTGGATGTAGCTCATCCGAAATAAAGTTTTTTTTTATAACGTCCACACTGTTAGTTCTTATAGAGTCAATTACAGGGACTTTACTAAACGCTACAGAACTATCACTCTGAACTTAAACAGGAAACACTGAGCAGTTCCTAGCCCACGTGTATCGCGACCACGTCTCAACGATCACTGTCACTCCATGGTCCATATCGATACCATACCCCTAGACTCCGCACAACGCCAATCAATTTAAAGGCGTTTCTGTCACAATTTTAAGTGCAAACTCATCATAACGGATCCGACTTACAATATGTACTGACAAAGTACACTTTCAAGCGAGTGCTAGTCGCGAGCGCGCAAGCATTAGCGGTACACACAGCTTCATAAACTAGGTACCCCAGCCAAAGGCATGCAAGCTCAAATCCGCTTCAGTTAGTTTTAATCATGATCTGGCAGTTTGAGTAATTTTTGTGGCCTACCCAAATGTCCTTTCTTTGGTTTTGTTCGTCGAATCGTTGAGCTCCTTAAGTTCTGAGTTGAGCTGCACGATTACTGACAAATGCGTGCACTGACGGGGCAGGTCCACTCAATCTGTGTGGTTTTTCCTCAAAAGACCATTTCAGACACAAATCTACATGGTCTTCACATGATCTGACCAAGATTATGTCTGGACTTTAAAAAAGAGACTGTGACCTCTGAGTTTGTTTCGGCCTTTCTTCTCAGAGTAGTCAAATAGAAAACGCCGACCTCATCTAGTTTTTAAAATATGATTGACGTGTAAAAGTGTTTGTTCAAACCTACTTACAGAAATAAAATCATTTATCATTCTTCTTATCTCGTCACTATGCTAACAAAGTATTTTTTCAAAAGGTATAAGCGCACAGAAGCGTCACATGAAAGCCCAACAGACTCGACCAATCACCCGCGAGCAACGAACCGAGATGAAACAACGCAAATACAGATACCTGTACCAGGTCCGCACCGCACATGGGGATGTAATTTCACAGGTATGAAATCATTATGATTAGACCACAGTAAGACAATAGATCACGCTGGCTCAGTCCTCACGCACACCGCACTTTAGTATTCCACCGCACGTTATTTTCATTTATATTTTAATTTGTGACACAAAGTGTCGTCGTCACTATTTTATGTCTTCCTTTCTTTTTTTTTTTCTCTTGTTGTATATTGGCACTTTGTACCTACTTAACTAAATTGTAATCACGTTAAATTTTATTATTTAATCGTGCTTTGTATGTTGTGTTATGTCTCTTGTGTTCACCAAATAAACGATTTATCTATCTATCTATCAGTCGGCGATTTCGCTTGGCATGCAGGTGAATCCTCAGCTAAAGCCCGCTAAATTAAAATTTAAAATTAAAAGTTTTGCAAATTGCAGCTCTGTTTTACGTCGTATGTTGATCAGAATGAAATTCGCGACTGTGGGAATGATATATCTATTTAATAAATAATAATCATCAATTTCATATCAATCGTCAAACTTTGGAAATTTGTTCCACCTAAGATTTTTTTAGAATATTTCATTTGAAACTTCTTAGGTGGAACAAATTTCCAAAGTTTAATATTACGTAGTAGTTACGGATTATAATTGCCAATGCTTGTGAAGTCAACTCCATGATTGTAACCGTTGATTAGATTTCACCATCGCGCGTTCGTATTTCCGATAGATGATGATCGCCGATGCGCAAACCTTTTCTGGTAGATCTGTTATCTTATTATCGTAAGCGTTTTTCGTATAAATCGTACTAAAAAGAAAACAAACAATGAGAAAAGATTGCAAATTGGACTCTGCATGCATTACAACGAGGATCCTCTCAGGTCAACTCGCAACTACTTAATTGTTTTTACCTGCAGATGTTAATAATAGTTCAAGAAATTAAGATATTTTATTTATTAAGAATTAAGATATTATTGGATTATGTTTATTTAGTCATTAGAAAATACTCCTCCAAATTCTTATTTCTACTCTTTACTAATGGCTTTTGTAGACAGGATTTTAATTCAGATTTGTTACAGTTGTCATGTCATTTGGTTTAAATAGGCTTTTATTTTAATTATTTTATTTGTCTTTTATAAAGATTCTTCTATATTTTGTGAATGTGAGAACATTGTAGGCGTAACTTGTAGACTGTAGATTTGTAGACCTTTTTCTATTTTGTTGAGTGTCTGTTAATTGTTGACAGGCCTACATTGTCCTGCCATACCTATTAACAATAATTTGAAAACATTGTAAAAGCCGCTTATTTTTAAAAGAGTAACCGTGGTGTTTCTTGTCGGCTCTTCTACGTTGGAAACAACCAATTGGAACCGTGCACCTAGCTTCTGACGTTTCATAAGTGCCCATGTAGGTTTATGTGAAATAATATATTTTGATTTTGATTTGTACTATGTGAAAAGTCCGTTGCGAACTTGCGACAAAAAGTGCGAAAAGAAAATTATTAACTGTCAAAATAAATTATAAACTATAAAATGTTTCACTGTTTTGATTAATTTATTAAATAAAATTATGAAATATTACTCTATACTGCACTAAAAGATAAATATTTGATAGTTTTTTGCAACGTTGTCAACTTTCAGAATGTTCCTTTTTAATTGAACTTACTGCTCTGGGCCATAAAAGTAATTGCGATATGTCTACTTCGACAGTCGTACGTACAAGCGCTGCAGAAAAAGGCTCAATGTGGGAACTGGAGCGGTGAGTGCAGTACTCTTCAGAGCGACTCGACCCACCTTACCGTCCTAGCTGGCTCCGAGGCCGCCCCACCTACCGACAGCGACGACGACCTGAACCAGATCCGAGCAGCTCATTAAATATGGGTACGTTATTATTTATTTTGTAAATAAGAATTGATATATTTCGGGATCCTGGGGTCACGGACCTGTAGCAGTATCTACACTGCCACATACGAGCTACGCGTCACACCTGACGTCACGCAAAATCCTGCATCGCGCAAGCAGAGTTTACCGCGCAACACGCGCGTATACAACGTCCCGACATCAAACGTCGGGTAGTTACCCAACAGACACGACCCCCGTCTGGTCGGAGGATCCTCCCTTTTCTATAGAGGTATGAGTGAACTTTATACCCTGTTCCTCTATAGACCTTTGGAAACAGTACGAGGGCCTGAAGCCCACTCGCAGAGCCCCGTTAGACACTTTTTATTAAATGAGCCAACGACCGAGGATTATCCCAGTATTCACTATGCAAGTGCACCAAAGGACAATCCCCGGTTAGTGCCAGGACTATTGCAGGATATGGAAACAAACATATTGGACTATGGGTTTGGGTAGCTAAAGTGAATTGGTTAAGAACTGTGAAACACTATGGCCCCTGCCTGACCCTCGTTATTACCACAAGGATTCCCTTTGATACTCCTTCACACCGTAATACATTTTATCAGTCCATCCATCGAATGTATCGCGATCTTACGCTTCTTCTTTCCAATTTCTAAGGAAGACAATCCAAGTCGGCCCGCTATTTCCTTCTATCTATTATAATTGTCTATACAAATAAATAAAATTGATGTGTCTGTTTGTAATGTCAAAATAACAGCTTTTTACTAAATGCCTATGAAACTATATACGGTACTCATAACAAAAAAAATACTATTTTTAATTTTTTGTCGGTTTGCCTGTTTGTTCCGGCTAATCTCCGAAACGGCTGGGCCGATTTTGATGGGACTTTCACTGGCAAATAGCTGATGATATAAAGAGTAACATAGGCTAATTTTTGTCCCAGCAGTACGTTCCCATAGGATAATTCCCGACAACAACGCGGGCGAAGCCGCGGGCATCGGCTAGTTAGTATAATAAATATGAAGTACAATTTGATTTAATTTACACTCTTATTTAAACTGACAAAGATATCGTTTTGATGACTCCATTGTTTTCTTTTCAGAATGTAACATCGGAACAAGGCAGGTAAAGCGGATCGCAGTTTATGTTCATTTTATATTATTTTCCAGTATTATTGCAAGAGGAATCCACTTATATAATTATTACAAGTAGTTTTTTATCATCACTAGTAATCGTATATTAATTGTATTTAATGTGAATTTATTGTTGTATTATGATTATAATTGAATGAGTCAGTGACGGAGTTCAAGGCCTAAATTAATTATTTATTGCCAAATATAAGTTAGTTTTAAGTATACTTTTATGTCAATTTTTGGCTGAATTTTTGATGAATTTATCATAGAAAACAAAACCGTCTCTTTCTATCAGATTTTATACTAAAGTATTTATTACTGAACATTCCAAAGTTAGCTGATTACATAAGTTAGTACTTAGATTTAATTATACGTTGTTTTGACGCGAATTTCGAGATTTTTCTATATACTGTATTCATCACTGCCATCTGTACAATAAATTCTGTCCTTATTATAATATCGTGGTCTTGAACTCCTTGCGATATGGTTGTATTAAGTTGATAAATTTATTTATACATTTCTAATCAAGTACTGATTACGATGGCTTCGTATGTTGGTACCAATATTGGCCTTAATGACCAACATAGTTGGCGCACAAATGCTGGCACAATGATTGGTAGAAGCCTATAAGATAAGGTAGGAATTCCAACGGGCTATCAATAGGTCGGTTAGGATGCTTGTAATTTAAATGCGATATAGATGTCGAGGTAAGAGAGTTTTGCAGAAATAGATAGGTTATTGGCATTTGTGTGTAATACTTCAAAATGTCTAATTTACAATGGTTATCAAAACGTGCAATAGATTCGTCGCCGGGCTTATAGAACTCCGCGATAGTAAAATAAACGAAGTATTTACTTACTTAGGTGCAGGAACCAAAAACTAATAATAAAATAATAGTCATTATGATATAAAACAGTGGAACATCACATAACATAACTTTAATTTGGGCGGAGTCGGCGGCACACTAAAGGCGCTCTTACGAAAACGACCGCAACCGCAATAACATAGAACCAATTGTGTCGCTGCGGTCGCCGCTTGGGGTTTGCGGTTGCGGCCGCCTTCAGACGAGCACCTTTCACATCACTTTGTGATAACCAGTCAGATTTTATATATTACCAAGATCTAATTCACAAAGTATGGAAATTGCTTCAACTTGTACTACAATTTGTACGTAAATTACTAATGTTGAGCACGATGCGATTTGGATGTGGTGAACGGGTATACTCTTGTGAAGAGTTTAGACATAAGTTAAATTACTGATTATTACTAAAAGTGTATAAGTAGAGATCGAATTTCTTATAAAATATCTTGTACTAGGTTTATTTTGCCCATTTGTTGAACGGCTTTAGACGCCAATGCAAAGCATACAGTTTGTAATGTAACGCTAAACTTTATAGTTTTATTTTTTATTAAGAACTGAACCTACTTGATCGTTTGAGCGAAAGCAGAAGCAAATGCTGAAAAATGTGATAATTTTAATAACAGGTAATGTTTTGTTCAATATATTTACGGGAACACCAGGGCCGGGAGTCTCGACATAGATACCGACAAAAATCGGTCGTTAAGTCCAATCGTTGTCAAATTTCTGTAATAGATTTTCAACCTTATGCTTTGGAAATAAAGTTGAAAATCTATTAAAGGAATTTGACATCGATACGACTTAGCGACATATTTTTGTCGCTATCTAATGTCGAGACTGCCGGCCCAGTTCGCTCAAAGCAGACGCGCAAAATGTTAGATCTGCTCAGATGGTCAGTAACATCGTACATTCTTTGCACAATGTGATAATTTAATATTTTGGCCAAAGTTTCTTTTAGTTGTTACATGGCTTAAAGCGTAAGTTTATTTTTTTATCTTTTATGTTATTATTTTGTCATTATATGCGCAAATTATTGTTAAAACAGGTATTTAAGATATTAATTGTCAAGATTTAAACTGTAACACGTAACGGTAATCATCGTTGTACTGAAGGGAATGTGAATGTTTTGTAAGTTACGTGATCAGGTCTAATTGCCTGAACTGTACATTTTGGTGAATAGCCTTGAGGTTGGGGAACTTTGTGGACATTTTAAATTTTCGATCAACATTGAACTGACTTTAGAAATGATCTGGAGTGTTGAAGTTGAATGAATGCACGGGGTTTACAAACATAACACTCTCTGGGTAGCTAAGATAGGTAATGTTAGCGAGTCAGATTAGTCAGCAAGTCAACAATCTGAAGCCAAAACAGGTAGCTGTGAACGAAATATAAAGGTTTTAAATAAAAGCTTAAAGGCTCCCGCAAACAGGCGCGACGCGACTCTAGTAGAAAAAATTATATCAAAACTTCATTGAAATTGTTCTACAAGAGTCGCGTCGCGCCTGTCTGCGGGAGCCTTTATGAGACTCAAGCAGCTAATAACGATAAATTAACATTTTGCGTGCAGCGTTGTAAATATTAATGATTTTTACGTGGTTACAATGTGGTGATTAAAACATTGATTTCTCGCCTCGAGGTTATAGCTCTGTCTAAGTCTGTTTGAAAAATATAGATGTACTATATTGTAGGCATAAAGTAGGATTTATATTATTAACTTAGGACATGTGGCGCGTTTTAGAGATGACTATTATTCTTTGTCCCTCTCTGTCTCTAAACACACTTCAACGCTCAATTTCTAGTCTTTATGTATTTTATTTCAAAATTATTTTGCTATGTCGTTTAAAGATTTTTACGTCTACAGTATGGGAACCGCATATATGCAATAAATGTAATCACAAATAATACTAGTCCACAGAAGTAAAGCAAAATTTAATATTAAATTTAAAAAGTGAATTTTCCAAGCAAAATAAATTCAGTAACAGTAAACACCCTGTTTAGACAACGTACCTTCGTACCTAGTCGTTAAGGTGTACCGATTTTACATTTTAGGCAAATAGGTAGAATACGAAACAGCGTCGTGATAGTTTGCACTGCGTGGCAACGTCGCTTTTCAATATTCAAGGATTCAAGTTCAATGAATCATTGAACCTAGTGCAGGGATCGGCAACCTGCGGCTCGCGAGCCACATGCGGCTCTTTAGATGTGAAGTTGCGGCTCTTTAGTTCCATACGCAAATTATATTTATTTTTATACCATATATATATTATCTAATTTGTTGTGAAGAAACACTACTTATATATGAATAAATAGATATTTTTCTTATGAACAAATAGATTAGGGTTTTTTATCAAAAAACTTTATTTATGCAAGTAGGTACTATTTATTGTAGGCAAGATTTTTTTTGTGGCTGTTTAAAAACGTTGAAATTTTGTAAATAGTAATTTTTTACTCTTCCGACTCAAAAGTTTGCCGACCCCTGACCTAGTGATTCAATTCTACAGAGTGTTCAAATTTGGTCAAAATTAAAATTCTACTTTTCGACCTCATTACTGTACCGATTTCGTAATTTTTTTTTTGTGTATCGGTATGTGGTTTCATTTATTGCATATATGTGGTTTCCATACTGTATATAATATTCGTTTAGTTGCTAGTTTAAATATATATAAAATAATTATTTATCGACTATTTAGGTTTAATATCTAAAGACTCCTAATTTATTCCACTTTATTTTGATTAATACAAATTATTTTATTTCTGTTATGTTTTCTAATATAATTTTGTAATCAAAATTTTATCATTGATATGAATTGTTTTTGTTTTTTTACCCAACCCCGTACAACACATGCATATTATACACACATCAAACGTGTCTAGGGATCACGGTATTTAAAAAATATATTTTATTGCCCTATTGAAATTAAATAAAAATTACTATTTAGATTGATTAAATAATTTTTTTTCGTATGTGTAGATCGACGAAGTACTCTCTGCTTTT
The DNA here is from genome assembly GCA_917490735.1 of Dryobotodes eremita. Classification (NCBI taxonomy): domain Eukaryota; kingdom Metazoa; phylum Arthropoda; class Insecta; order Lepidoptera; family Noctuidae; genus Dryobotodes; species Dryobotodes eremita. The sequence goes on along the minus strand of OU823241.1, from coordinate 26,613,813 downwards.
GCATTAATAAAGAATTTTCGCGATTTTGCTTATGCTAGATTTTTCGCCTTAGTTAATCCTGATATTAAAATGTGATAAAAACATTTAAAAAAATTAAAGGTTTTTATTGCTTAATATAAACAAGTCTGTATTTCCGCCGTTAACGCGTATAACATCATCGATTCGACATGCTCAAAATGAGTTCATCCAAATCAAGTTGCGTAGTGGCTGCCCATCACGTCCGTTGTAACAGGCTAAAAAGGTTTTCTGGTGTGTGTACGGCATCCATATTTGGCAGAGCTCTTCTTTGAAACATATCCCATGCGTGATCAATGGGATTTAAGTCTGGCGATTGAGCAGGCCATGGTAGGACGTTGATATTAGCTGCGGCAAGTGTGTTTGAAACGACTCTGGCAGTGTGTGGACGTGCATTATCATACATAAACAGAAATGAAGCACCAATTGGGTCCGCAAAGGAATGACAACATCTGATACAATCGTTTCAGCGTAAATCTGTGCATTGAGATTGCCTCTGATCCAAATCAGTTTGGTTCTTCCGACGATCCAAATACCCGCCCATATCATGATTGTTCCACCACTGTATGGTATGGACTTCCTGCCATGATTTTAAACGTTCTTAGCTTCCCAGGGTCCTCCAATACTGAGTACGTCTAGTATTTGGCCTCATACAAACAGAAAAACACAACGCCACTCTTCTGTCCAATATCTGTGTTCACGTGCCCATTGTAAACGGGCTCTGCGATTGCGGGGCTCAATAGGTGGTACATGTAGCGGCCTTCGGGAACGGAGATTGACTTCATGCAACTGATTTCTTATAGTTTGATCGCTTATTAACATCCCTGAAGTGCTATGAAGCTTCGTAACCAACATCATCGCGGTCATTGTGCGATTTCGTCGAGCAGTAATTTGTATGTAACCATCTTGTCTGTGTGCGGTGATGCGAGCGCGTCCTCCATGTTGCTCTGCCTCGCTGCCAGTGATGCGGTAACGTGTACAAAGCAGACTTATTACACTGTGTAGTGCCTAGAGTGATTGCCACAGCACGATGCCGAGAACCAACTTCCCACGGCTCTGATCATTTCTTCTCAGCTCAAATGACGTCTTCTCTCCATAATAACGATATTTTGTAAAGTCAAAGTCAAATCATTTATTTCAAATAGGCACATAAAAGGCACTTTTGAACGTCAAAAATTACAAAAAAATAGAATTGATTCTAGTTGCCCCTTCCAAAAGGTAGTTTCGGATGGAGAAGAATGGGCAAGAAACTCCACCGTTACTCTTTTAAAATGTTTTACAATGTATTTATTGTGTATGTAAAATATAAATTTATTTATTCCACTCAGAAGTATGGCAGAAATTGTACTGATTTGGGCTCAAACCCATTGCAGGATTGTATAGGAATACGACTTGACGGAAGATTTTTATCTTTTGACCGAAAATCATAAACTATTCCCTTTTCAAATGACGATGATGATAAAAAGTATCCATAGGAGTTAACAAAACTATAATTTTTTAATCAGATTTTTAATCTCTAGCAAAAAAGTGCTTGATCCCTATACACTTTTGATGTGTATATACTTAGGTACTATATTGTCCTGTAAGCCATTTCTATATACATAGTAACTCAACACAATTGAGTGCCTTCACTCACTTTAATCTTTTGACCATCACAGTCATCCAATGATGATCAAGAACTATTCGTCATCACGCGGCCCGCGGTGAGGAATACAGGGTGGCGATTTAGTCACCTGCATCCGTCAAGGGAGTGATTCTACCCGTCATACTAAACAATTTTTTCTATGAAACTCATGCGACTCTGGGAAAAAAATAACAAATTCCTATACAACAGTATACAGACTATTTCGATACATGTATGTTTTTGTTTTTTTTTTTTTGCGAATCAGTTATGAGTTTCAAAGCGAAAGTTGTTCTTGTATGTTTAATTGTACATTAAATTAATAATAAGTCAATGGTAATATTTCACTAGATTATACACTTCCTGTCCACAACATTTGTTATGAGAAATATTAGGTCTTTACCTATGAAATTGCCGTTCTGCAGTACTGGCCATTTCAAATCAAAATAATTTTTGTTTGGCTATGAATTCTAATTTCAAATTAATTTTATTTTAAAAACATGGATTTTTTTTTCTAAAAGTAGTCATTTCTTTATTGATTAGTGTTACATTTTCATCGCATTTCAATCTTTTTCGTCATCATGGATACGTTAAAAATTCGAGTAATTATGGAATATGAGTACCGTCGTGGCAGCAACGCGGCACAAGCGGCACGCAACATCAACGACGTTTACGGAGCTAACTCTACAAACCAACGCACCACCTGTTATTGGTTTGCTCGCTTCCGTTCTGGAAATTTCGACCTGAAAAATGAACCTCGCGGTCGTCCGAAGACTTTGGTCGACAATGACGAATTAAAGGCGATTGTGGAAGCTGATGATACACAATCTACGGCTGAATTAGCAGCAGCTTTCGACGTTAGCGTCAAAACAATATTGGTCCATTTGCGTCAAATTGGCAAGGTAAAAAAGCTTGACAAATGGGTGCCCCACGAACTCAATGATCGCCAGCGCGAAGTACGCGTCGAGACGTGCCTTGCACTGCTCAACAGACACACAAATGAAGGAATTTTGAACCGCATTGTTACCTGCGATGAAAAATGGATTCTGTTTGATAACCGTAAGCGCTCAGCAAGTTGGTTGGATCCTGGTTCAGCACCTAAACAATGCCCTAAACGAAAACTTACCCCTAGAAAAGTGATGGTCACTGTTTGGTGGTCTAGCGCCGGTGTGATTCATCACAGCTTCTTACCAAACGGGGTGAGCATTACTGCAGATGTGTACTGTGAAGAACTGAACACAATGATGGAGAAGCTGGCGCATCTCCAACCAGCATTGGTCAATCGCTCGTCTCCGCTGCTCCTGCACGACAACGCGCGACCTCATACTGCACAGCAGACGGTCTCCAAGTTGCAAGAACTGGGGTTGGAAGCTCTCCGTCATCCGCCCTACTCACCAGACCTTGCGCCTACAGACTACTACTTTTTCCAGAATTTGGATAACTTCTTGGCGGGAAAAAAATTTAATACCCGAGAGGCAGTACAAAATGCCTTTGAAGAATTTGTTGCCTCCCGTCCAGCTGATTTCTTTAAGAAGGGCATCAATAAACTGCCACTGCGATGGCAAAGATGCATTGATTGCATGGGTGATTACTTCGATTAATACAAATAAAAAATTCATGAAAAAAATTCGTTTAAATTTTTTCATACAAAACGGCAATTTCATAGGTAAAGACCTATTAAATAAATGTAAACGGTATACCCGATAGATTATGAATTTTGAATCATTCAGCTTTGTGCAGTAGTAGTAGTCAGCCGATGTTGTTTCTCAGTGTTTCGTTATTGTAGCGGTCAAAAGGTTAAATATAATATACATCTGATATACACAGTTTGAAATAGTTCATACGTCGATACATAAGATTAACAATAAGAAACACCTACTTGCCTTCTGTGTGTATGCCCGCACTCTGCGGCGCAAATTAATCTATACATGTAGAAAACTGTATTTTTTCATATTGTGGAAGTAATTTCTAAACAATAATAATTATATTACTCAACCGCTATGGTCTTACCAGAAGGTAGTTTCAGACTCATGGACAGAAGCCTCTCAAATTATCATCTCATCAATGTTTATATTATAAGCAACCGTGACATACGAACACTGCCGAATATCTACTCAACAATAAAAACTAATTACAAACGAGGCTCGATTTAGACTGAGTTAGTCATGCATATAGTTATAAATTACTTCCGTTTTATTAATTAGTTTAGTTCATAATTATTCAGGAACCGTTGTGTATAACTTAACATAAACATACTACGTGCGTAGCCTTAAAATCAGCCTGAGACATCATTTCTTCTATATACTGCCCATTATACAAATTGGAACTATTTTGTTTGGAGTTATTCTCAGCTAGTACTCTAGGTTAGGCTATGTCGGTAAGTTACCTCATAGGTGGGTTTGGTGTCCTTAGTTTCAAGTAGAATATTCCACGATAAAGGTTAGTATACAATGCTAGAGTTGGTACGATAGGGTCCACTACACGGCGTAGCTTCACTGGACACCAAACTCATAGCAAATAGGATCGGTGGTGCCTCGGACGTCTCTCGACTTTTTTCACAATCTACAGTCAATTTAAAGATTTTGTTTGAGGAGAATTTTTTGGATGAATCGGCCTGACGTAATATTCGTATTAACTTATTAATAATATTATATTTGTAATCCCTTATATACTATTCACTTAGATATTTTGAGTAAGTATGTTTAAGACGTATATTTTGCATTTAACCTAATAGGTACCTACGTATTATGATAAGTATTTATATTGATTTGGTCGTAATTGTTTGCTTTGAGGTGTCCGAGTGGGCTATCGCTCACACTGAGCTCATCGCAGGACTTAATTATAGAATTTAACACGTAATGCTATTTTTGTACATAGGGGAGGTATCGAACCAAGAAAATATATTTTCGAAAAAAAATCGGGCGAATATTGCGAATTAGGTCCAAACAAATCAAATTATGAATTTCATTTAGAATGATGTATCGTATCATTAAAATTTAGTTTTAATGACATCTTTCACATCTATATCAATTAAGGAGGTATTCGAGTTATTAGGGTTGAGACATACTACCTACTCTTCAGCATTAATTCGAACCGTTTTAATTCTATGGGTGTTTTGTTTGACACAGCAAGCGCGGAAACAGTGGCTTGGTTTTATCGCATAGATACAATTGATGGTGACAATTGTAGCTCAACCCTTACTTTATAAGATGTTCAAATCCAGTGTCATTGATGGAGAGACTGTGCGTGGGTCACAAAAACAAATCTTCGATGTTTTCTCACTCAATAGCTACTCCTTACAACAACTCGGCAGACTCAACTCTGTTCGCTCAAGTATTATTCTAAAGACTTTGTAGACGTTTTTGCAAAATATACTTGTGGTATAAAATTGTTCACATTATTGTTGTGTAGCTTATACAAACCAGTCCGGTCCAATTCACGTCTGGATTCATTTCTAATTGATGTTAAGTAGTAGATACATAGATAGGTGTCGTAGTATTCAAATGTTTGTATAAAATACGATATTCGGCTCAAGCCGCTCTAAAGGTAAGCAGATGGTAAATTTATTAACAAAATTGTCTCTCAATCAAAATTGTGTTTTATGTTTTGATTAATTTCTGTGTCTTTGGTTTGTGTGTTGGTTTATAAGTTGGTAGGTATAGGTAACTTTGTCCAGGTTTGGTATAACTCCACCTGCTTTATCTGTTGTTTAAATGAGCGGTGTTTTCTGACAGGATAGCAGGTGTCGTTTGGTAGTTTCTGTCATCTCGTACGAAAAAAAGAGTTTTTATTTAGTAGGTGTACATAGATGAAGAGGATATGAGTTGCCTGACGAAGATATGATAAGGCAACTTAGAGCGATTAATCAGTTTTAACGGTGTCTTTTATAAATCATATCACTCATTTAAATAACAGATAAGGCCTGCTATATGTAAGACCAGATCTTAGATTAAGTATATCTGTGCAGGATTCGATAGATATAAATAGAAACTAATGTGTTTTGTTGTTGTTCAACGGCCGCGGCCGGTTTCTTCATCAGCAGTCAAAGTAATCAGTAAAAGTTACACCTTTTACTTGACTACTATTGAAACTATGGCAAATGCGTTTCTTGGTTCAATTAACAGTTAAAATAAAAGTTAAAAGAGTTGCCATAACACAAATGTCATAATTACCCCAAAAAATCGTGAGGAACTTTTTTTACACATGGCAGCATCGCAATGATACTGTCAAGTGCCAAATCAATGTCAAAGTGAAAGTTCAAGGTTTTTTTTAGGGTTCCGTACCCAAAGGGTAAAACGGGACCCTATTACTAAGACTCCGCTGTCCGTCCGTCTGTCACCAGGCTGTATCTCATGAACCGTGATAGTTAGACAGTTGAAATTTTCACAGATGATGAATTTCTGTTGTCGCTATAAAAACAAATACAAAAAAATTGAATAAAATAAATATTTAAGGGGGCTCCCATTCAACAGACATGATTTTTTTTGCCGTTTTTATAGATAATGGTACGGAACCCTTCGTGCGCGAGTCCGACTCGCACTTGGCTTGTTTTTTTCTTCCGTCATTCGAATACCAATGTCTACGCTGTTTAGAATATTTAAATTAGATTGAAATATTGTATTTCATGATTTAAATATGGACCTATTCGAAGTTTGTCAAGAAAACGTGGACTTAAACTTGACACCTAGGTTCGTAGCCTCTATTTAGAGCCTCGACGTAAAAAGAGGGGTGTTATAAGTTTACCATGTGTATGTGTGTCTGTCTGCGGTATCGTAGCTCCCAATCGGCTGAACCGATTTTGATTACTTAGATATAAAAAAGAAGGATATCTGTTCAGCCGTTTTTAGAGGCTTTTGTTTGAGACGAGGGTTTTTCATTTCAAATTTAACTTTTTTTATTATTCTAGGTGAACAGAGTTTTACATCAAGAATACCTATCATGTTGGGTCAAAGATATTATAAGTAAAAAACATAGATAGGTTACCTACCCAAGGTCCGATCTTCAAAAACGGCAAACTATTTAGATGACACGTGGAAGTAGGACAGCATGTCGTAACTCGTAATTATGGGAGCGGAAAAGACGAAGAAAACTTGGCTAAAGTGCGCGCCAAATAAGTCTGCGCGCGGCCGAAATTGGAAATTATCATTTGCCGCCATCTCGACGTTTAATTGTCAAGAGAGTGTGCTGTGTTCCGTGTTATCCAAAGTTAATAATAGCCTCATTATGCTGACAGTGATTAAAAGTGCTGGCAGGGCACACACGCGCGCAGAATTTTCTTGCGCGCACTGTATTATCGCTCACTTACTCACTATACATAGTGTACATGCCCTTCTCGTCGTTAGTTTAATAGCTACTTTAGATAAATAGCTACTTTAACTAGCAAAAGAACGCATGCAGGATCAGTAGCTAAGCGAGCGAACGATCAGTCTTTCTCTGGTTCGAGACGGGAGCTGACGAACTAAAAGAACTACCTAGTTCGCTAAGGGGCAGTCGCACACTTGTAGGTATGCGCAAGACTATAACACTGAAATTAAAAAGTTGAAGAAACTGGCTGTAAAACGTGTTCAATGCTCAAATTCTGAAACCTGCGATTGTGGCTATATTTATTTAAGGCCATGCACTCCAATAAATATGGTCTATTTGGTCTAATAACATACCCAGAAGTACCTACTTGTTTGGTCAACCAATGCTCGCCCGTACTTGAGCATATGGGGAACTTCCCAACATTCAGAAAAAATATTCATTCGTAGAAGTTTGTATCTATCAAATCCTCATTTTAGACTTCAAAGACTTTTAATTTCAAGGCAAGAATGTCTCGTGGAGCAATGTATTCGGAACAAAATTAGGAATGTATAGTGTGTCCATACACATTTAGTAATATAAGATAAAAGAATTTGTGGTGCATTTATTAGCCGAATAACTTTATGAGTCCTTTAAGAGGGCTTACAATGGTCCACTAGCGCCACACCTTTAAAAAATAATATCTCGTGACTGAGAAGGAATTATGAATAACGGCGGGTAAGGACCCTCGGTGTGTCTAGAATTTTCTAATATTTTTTATAACCTTTCATATTGAGACACGAAGCAACAAAACACGATCTAGAGGAATGTGACCGCTTCTCTTTAGATCGAATTTTGTTGCTTCGTATCTAAATATGAAACTTTACAAAAGGTATTAGAAAATTCTAGACACACTTACCGAGGGTCCTTACAAGCTGTTATTCAAAATTCCTTAGTCACGAGATAATATTTTTTTAAAGGAGTGGTGCTAGTGGCCCGTTGTGTGCCCTCTTAAAATGTTGTTTGTGATGGTAAGATTTAAATTATAGATAACTTAGGGAATGCAATATCCTTCATATCGAAATCATTTCTAAAGTTTTTAAGCTGCCCCCCTTAAATCCTGGTGTTCGAAAGTAAACCTTATGTCTCGGGTAAAAGGTATATTTTTCAAGACTCATTAAAGTTATTCTGTTAACGTGATTATGAATGAAAGTATGGTCTATCTGGTATCTTAGAAAATGTCTGAAGACGATAATAAAGGTAAGCATAACATGGATGATGTAACTAATAGATATTTTTGGACTAAACGTCCCTTCTTGCCAAAACTGTAATGTAAGAACGTTATTTTGAATAAATAATTTGTTGTCATCTCACAAAATTGGGTTTGTTTGACTATTATGTTATCCCCAAAAATAGGCACCTTTAAAGAAATAATATTCTTAAACAATTTATTTATATAACAGTACAACACTGTGGTTTAATTATATTTATCGTATATGTACTTAATTTACATTTTCAGTGTAGGTATATGATTTATTAACTTTAACTTATACATTACGTTATTTTATACATTTTATAAAATCCAAAGTCAGTATTTCTTAACCACTGTGTAAAATGTATCGAGCCAGTAAAAGTGTATTCAAATCCATAAATACTTATGCTATACATAGGTATAGCATAAGTATTTTTGGATTTGTATGTATAGACATACTAACTTATTCTTTCAGCGTCATAAAATGGTCCAACACACAATTACATGCACTCGAAATTAAAACTAGAACAATTCTTACACAACTCAGATATCACCACCATACATCAGCCATAGAAAGGGTAATTATGTCCAGAAGAGAAGGAGACAGAGGGCTAATTGAAATATCATACCTACACAAAAGGCAAATAATAAACCTAAAACAATTTTTCAATAGGAAAAAGAATACCAGCCAATTGCACATAACAATAGTAGTTATAGATAAAAAATATACACCACTGAACCTTAGTGAAGACTATTCTAACAATATAGATAAAGCAAGACATAGAAGAGATACTAAAAATAAGGAGGCAGAAAGAACTACAAGGAAGACATCCAAATGATGTATACCAAACACACATTGATAAAGAAGCTTCAAACAAATGGCTTGAAATCAGTGGATTATTTCCAGAAACAGAAGTATTCAAGAACGAATCATAAATATCAAAAGTTATAGCAAATACATAATTAAAGATAACACAATAAGAAGCGATTTATCCAGAAAGTGCCACAGCAAACTTGCGGGGTAAATGCGTAACACACTAACCGTAGGAATGGGTTTCATTATGACAGTTTAACAACATTCATTGCGTTATTTACTTTGTAGAGCAGACAAATTTTTCGAATATAAGAAGCAGTGGATTAGCAATTGGCTTCAAAATGATTCAGATTGTGATAGATAGTGTGTTACGTAATTAGGTGCTGAAACTATACAACACATCACAGGAGCTTGTACCACACTCAACCAAAACGATTACACTGTAAGACACAATCGACTTGTTAATATTATACACCAAAAACTCGCAACAAAACACAATCTCATGAAGGCTCCATACCGTACCAGAAATACCTACTCATCTAGAGCTGTATTAGAAAACCAATCTTACGAATTGTGTTATGACCGCACCTTAATTACAGATCATATAATATATAACAACAGGCCCGATATAACACTTGTTGATAAAGAAAACAAACACATACATAATAGATATAGTAGTTACAAATACCAATAATGTACAGAAAACTACCACTGAAGAAATTAGGAAACGTACAGAACTACAAGAAGAAACTACCAGAGTTTGGAAATGAACAGAGTAACCATAGTCCAAAATCAACGACTGGTATCATACCGAAACAACTATTTATCAGTTTAAATACAATAAATCTTTCCAAATATAAGTACTTAAATATCTTACACTACAGAAAGCACACATGTCGCATAGATCTGAAATTCCTACAATTCGATTTAGACCATAATTTCAGTGCAGTACAAAACACCTAATTTACTCAAACTTAAAATCTCACATTGGTTTACACTCGTAAGATTGGTTCAAGAAACCTGAGCAAATAAATTAAAAAAACAAAATAATAATATATTTATTTGCATAAAAACACGGTATAAAAAGATGGTACAATTTGGAACAAAACATGTTTTTCCAATATAATATTAAGCATTTAGATTTTTCAGGTCAATGAAATCACTATAAAAATTATTAGCCGGTCCTTCCCCGTAGTCAAACTATTTTGTCCAATTGATTTGACCACAAGAAAATTTCATTTCCCCGTGGTCAAACTACTTAAATGATCCTCCCTGTATATAAAGTTTGACCACTAAAGCAGTTATAATTAAAATTAAAACCGTAATATAATTTGTTCGAAGTTATATAATAATGTTCCAAATGATTAAATCACAGTTACCAGAATGGTCCCCTAAGAAAGTTCATTTGGACTTTGTAACTGCAGCTGCAAACACATTAATTCCAAAAACCAAGTTGGTTTTTATCATCGGTTTCTATCATTTCACAAATGCTCGATGCAAAAATGCCAAACTCAATGGTACTCGTAAATCTCAGTGGAAAAACAACGGAGGCACTGTTGCGCTTCTATCACCGCACCTCTTGCAAAAAAACATGAATAAACAAAAACTTTTTTGCAAAAAGCAATCGGCTTCCACCAGTAATGTGTTTTTTTTATTCATGGGCAAACGTGGTAGCCGTGGTCTAAGGTCAGGTGATGTGAACCGGTACACACGGATCGCATCCTCCAGAATGCTCCATATTTCCACATTGCACAGGTTATCTGCAGATATAGCCCTAGCGTCCTCCTCCTCATCATGCTGTTTTGATGGCAGTGGAATCTCGGCAGGCGCCCGAAGTTCTAGGATGGGGGAGGATTACTAGCAGAGCTACTCTGCATTTCCAAGCGCAGCCGATCAAGTGTCGCGTTACCAAATCTATGAGTGTGTTGAATGACGCGCACCTGATCCGACAATCGTTGAGCCGAGACATTGACGGCATGGTTCAAGCACCTGAAACAGAGAGAGCATCCGACCTCGGTACGCTGTAAGGTTAATTCCTCCATCTGTAGCCCCATAATATGCGCGCGTCACTTTTGATCTATGGCTGGGTCCATCGCATGCACGACACATTTCCACCGGCAGCGGGGATCCTGTTCAACGCCTGTTGGTCTCGAGGTCTTAAGGTCCCGAGGTGGCTGGTGGTTTTGGTGACGACGGTGGGGAGAAAAACTCGTCGCTCGAGCTCGACGCAACTGCAGCGACTGGTGACATTGCGCTCACGGTTGACTGTTGAGCCTGTGAGGCGGAGCTGAGCGATGAGTTTTTCTCCCCACCATTAATTTTTCTTCTGCTCATTGAACACCAAATCCTTCGATCTCTATCGAAAAAAATGCAAATGTAACATACCTAAGACCTCTCCCAACTAACTTCCATTCTCTTTTATCACACTTGCTCTCCCAAAATCATACAATTAGCCTAATAAAAAAAATAAACTTGTTTGTAAATTATTTATCTATGTATTATATTTTGTATAGTATGTTTTTGTGTTGTATAGTAGAATTTTATATGTTTGTAAATTAGAATACACTAGCCAATCGCCCCGGCTTCGCACGGGGCTGGTTTCAGTGTGGAGTGATTAATAATATTATGTTACTAATATGTAACATATTGGATTGGTTTATAGGCACGCGCTGCGCCCGCCGGCCGTTACCACCTGGAACAGACGTACAGTCACGAGCACTAATATGTATAAACTTAGCAACTTCTTAATTTGATTTTCTCCTACTGTATTGATTGTAATTTTATGCTGTTACGAATATAATATTTTCAAACCTATACTGTTTTGAAATAGGTCTTATCTCAAAGTTGCAATCAATGTTCTACGAGAAAATCGCTTTTAAATCCTGCTAAGTGTATACATATTAGTGCTCGTTACTGTACAGCATGACGGCCACTCTGCCCCAACATTTTAAATCTCTGATATGTTCTAAGGTCTGATATGTTTCATTTTAATGATATGCTGTACAGGGCAATTTTGATCTACATTAAATGCACAACGTATCTAACGTATTTAATTGGATAAGGAATAATATTGTATTGTTTAAAATAGCTTCGTGTATAACCCATTATTTTTTTGTAATATGTAAAAGATAAAAATAGTTACTGTGGGGTTATCCTTAGGAGATAGACGTATGCCACCGTGGACTTTTTTGTAGATCTGTTTAAGATATACAATTCCGTAGTACATTATTTTGATCTATCTCGGTTTAGCCAGCGATTGCAATATAAGCGCACAAAAATATATTTTTTATGAAATCACATTACAAATCCTGGAAATTCTCAGCTTTTCTCTGCTTTATTATTCATGTATTATCATATAAACTTTCCTCTTGAATCACTCTGTCTATTGATGAAAACCGCATTAAAATCCGTATGCAATTTAGATTGTAAATATTTCAGAGGGAGTTCCCTAATGTCTTTAGAGTATTGTAAAAAAAATACTGGTGTGTCAAAATTATTTTTATGACATTAAGTAGTGAGCATAAGTGTGAGCATTTTTAGTTGTTAAAATTAATTTTCATTCTTAATTGCAAAAATAAATTCAAAATATACCTGTAGTGAATTTATGTCGCATAAAAAACAGAGAATGTTTTTTCACAAAAACACTAGCTTGCACTTATGGACGAACAGTAAAAGTCGGACGGAACTCCGCTAAGACAAAACCGAGTCTCGTTTATGTGTGTGTTGCCGTTTGCGCGCATACTGGCCGACCGTTTGGCCAACTAATGTGTGAATGTGTGCGTGCAGCGGCACAGTACGTAGGTACAGCGAGCTGGCCGACTTGAGTGACACAGTTTTTTGTTAGCGAGAATCTGTCCGACTTATTTGGAACGTCCATGCTTGCACTATAATAAAGTCCTGTTAAGGTTAGGGGTTTTACATAGATAGATAGAATACTCTTTATTATGTACACCGAAAGGTCAGCAGCGTGTTAAGGGACTTATACCACAGAAACTCTTAAGCACTTTTTCTGTACCAATAATGCTTCATTTATGTTCGTAGAGTTACCCCAGAGTAGAAGAATATACCTGAGCAACGAAGAAACATGTCCGTGGTACTCGTAAGCAGTACGAGCAACTGCTTTAGGTACACGCAGTACGTTATAACGTTTTTTTTAGGTTATTTTTTATTTTTAAAGATAGGACAAATTATCAATCAGCATCAACGAAGTTAACTTCGTTCATTTGTTGTCCATGACAAGCAAGTAAGTATAGTATTCCTAAAGTGGACTTGTTACCTACCAAGAACTATGCAAGGACTATGACCCCTCCCTGATCAATGTTTTATAGATACACGGATTAGATGGCAGAGGGTGACTTGCACACTCAATAATGGGCCACTGGAAAGCGTCGCTAGCATAGTGACGTAGCGACAAGGGGGCAACACTTCCTCAGGTGCTTAAGGAGTGGAGAGGTATCCCACGGCTATCGGGACAATCCCAGAGCCCGGAAGATGGTCAAGATTCCTACTAGCACTTACTGGAATACTTCCTTCCTCCGAGCAAGTTTGCTGTTGCGAATCTGCACTCAAGCCGGCCAATATGTAAAGGCAAAAATGAGGTGAGAGTTCTGTTCCTCGTCAGTGTTCTCTCCAGCCGGCCAATAAAGGCATTCCAGAGATGAGGAAGAGTTTTTCCGGGAGATGGGGTCCGTGAGGTCCCGCTACTGCCCAACAGCTCGCCACATACAGCCTTGCGGGTTTCTGTTTCTCTCTTTGTTATTGTCTTTTAATTTATTTACCACTAGCGGCCCGCCCTTGATACTTGATAAAGTATCAAAATTTATTTATGAAAATATGAATGTTGGTTCTTTATTATGAATGCTTTATACACATAAGCCTCCCGAAATAAATGCTCTGGGTGATGAAAGCATCAGAAGCAGTTTCGTGGTTTAGAAGAACAACATCTAGGTCACCCCTCAAAATCAAAATATTTTATTTCACATAAACCAAAATGGGCACTTATGAAACGTCAGAAGCTAGGTGCACGGTTCCAATTGGTTGTTTCCTATGGAGAAGAGCCGGCAAGTAACTCCACGGTTACTCTTTTAAAAATAAGGGGCTTTTACAATGTTTCAAATTACAGCGTTGATAATGGGAGGATAGTCTGTCCTGTCTGCCCTGTCCTATGAACTGTAGGTACACCTCTGCTTAACCCTTAGGGAAATAAAGGCGTGATGTAATGTGTCACCATCATTCAAAGAATTTATTCAGAAAGGTTATGTGTGTGTTTGTGTGTTTTGTCATGTCATGTCGTAAAAACCGTGCGAAGCAGGGGCTGGTCGTTAGTTATGGCTAAAAGGTAGTTTTCCTTAATGTACCTAAACTGATCATACTGGCGACAGTATGAATTTTTAAACAGGGTGGAAAATTAAGAACGGAAGTCTGGAAAGGAAATACCTTATGGTAATAGAAATTTTACAAATCTTATTTTCGAGTACCTAACGTTGTAACCCAGAGATAGCTGCTGCAAACCCCACTATATCAAGGAAAAATTCAAACGTTACCCTCAATTTATATCCTAGAAATAGCCATATTTGTATACAACTCTTTGATTTTGATAAGAAGGAGCGCCGTAAAACTAAATTAACTCTAGCAGTACCTAGACTAGAGAAGTATATAAATAGCCCAGAATACCGAAGCATCCAAATATATAATAAGTTACCTGAATTTACAAGATCGACAATAACACTGCATATTTAAATCTAGACTTAAGTCGAAGTTCTGAGGCTAAAATAAATATTATGTATAAAATAATTCTATTATCTTTGTGTTTCAAATGACGTTAATTATTATTTATTTATTTGGATCTCCAATGATTATACTACACAATTTCATGCAGGTTTACAAGCAAGTGTGCGCTTCCAATTACAGGATACCACATCATTCTCTTATAATCTAGGTAGATACAGCAAGTTTGACAAAGCGAAAATATTAAAATAAAATATCAAAACATACAACACGAAAATCGTAGAAAGGAAACAAAACGAAAGAATACTAATTTAAAAAAAAATATCACCATAAAAGACAACATACAAAAATAACAATAATTATGCCTTGTACCTATATTAAGACTTTTCTAGCTTTTTTAAACTTTTATATTTTCCAATTCATTACCTACGCTTCGATATTTCGTTGTACTGCCTACAGAGCCTTGGAAAAATAAATTGTACTTAAATACAATTTATTAATTGTTAGGAAGAGAATAAGTATTATATTCATTATTGTTGTAATATTATCTTGTAGGTATGCAATATTTATATAAATACTAGAGACCCGACCCGGCTTCGCCCGAGTAGCATTTAATTTATACTTCAGTCACAGAATTCATTATATTATTATCATTTAATTTATGTATATTTTTTCATATATTTAACACGTGGCCGGCTACGCTAACACCAAACATTGAAAAAGTAAGAACAATTGAATTTCACTGTATTTCGTTTATTACAAAATAAATTTAGATTATACCTTAGCCTCAGTAACACGTGGTGGTTATGCTATTAAATTGTAGCTTATATGAAACGTTTGTATTTTTAACATAGCGCCATCTATTGAATACTTACCCAATCCAGTCAACAGATATCGCCATCTGTTAGAATCGTTTGGAGCTAGCAGATAATTGTGACTGTCAAATAATTTGCAATAAAATAATATTGCGACTATAAATTGAGATGTAAGCTCTCCTATCTTTCAAGTTGGATCAAATTGAACACGGTGTGCAAATCAAATTTAAAATCGGTTCAGTAGTTTAGGAGTCCAACGCGGACTAATAACGTGACACGTAATTTTTATATATATAAAGATGTTAACTCTAAGAATAACCTAGCTATAAGTTAATAGGTATTGTAATAATACTTGCTTCGCTTTAACTGGGTCATGTAGGTAAGCTTAAGTTTTAGCCTAGTCATAGTCTCTAACTGTGTGTACATCGTGCAAATAAATAACTAACGCTTCGTTTGATAATTTGATTACGAAGTAAAGGATCTCTGTATTTTTCGGATAAAATATGAGTTGCGAAATAAAACGATAAGATTTAATTACATAATACATTTTATTTTTTACGAAAAAAATAGAGATGAACCTTGATATTAAGTATTTTTTTCGGCTATAGATAGATATGTAGTAAAATTAACTATCATACACGGTAAAACAAATACCTTTTTATAGATTAATAGGTACGTCTAATTAGCAAAACGTCCGACTATCGAAATATCTAAATGGAACGCCTCTTCCCTACATACATATGTAGGGTCAACATACAACCTGATACTGAGCTGCCGATGGCAAAGACAAGACAACGTGATAGAACAGATATTTAAACAAATTGGAATGCTTTTATGCATTACAATTTGTTTAAATATGTCTGTCAGTACTTTTTGTACTGAATAAAACTTACGTAAAACAAGAACTTGTAAGATAAGCCTCAGGCACCTGTTCCAGCGTCGACAAGGAAGCGGCTACTAGCTATCAACAATTTTCTCGCTCAAGAAACGTCTAAAAGATTGTAGGTGAAAATAAAAGAGATACATACAAATATTAATACTTGATCGTTGACTTTTCACACCGGCCGCGCCGGCGAGTACTCGTTTATCGCAGTGATAAGAGCTATCAAAGAGAGTACTCGCCCAGTGACACTCGCTTGGCGGGCAGAACACTTGCTGAGAGACTTAAGGTACGAGTTCGTAGCCGACTGCAGACATCAGCAGCAGACGTCGGGTCGCTGCGACACTACTGGTTTCTATGTATTTCATAGATACCAGTAGCGTCGTGGCGACACCTCGCCTGCTGCTGCTGCCTGCAGTCGGCTACGGACTTGTACCTTAACGCTTGGTACAGTCGCCAGCGGGTCAAGCTACACGAAACTATGAAATTTCTCCAAACGATTTTAAACCTTAAAATGTTGATGATTAAGTTCAAAATCGAATGAGAAAATCTGACAGTTTGTAGTAACTTCATGTGCTGGCAACTGTACACGCATACCAGCAAGTAATCACTCGTCATCGTCACGCGCTCTCTGCTCGTTGCTTGCGAACTCGTTTTTAATTGCTACCCCTACTCGCTTCTTGTTAATCGCCGGCGACGGCGGTAGGATAGGTGCCTCAAGCTTTGAAGAAAATGTGAAGTTATTTTTTTTCGTAAGTTTATAGCATTAATTAATAATTGAGATCAATGTTACGTGTACTTATTTTATTTGAATTATTTTATGTACAGTCCTGATAGTATCCCTCATCGTCTGCGTCTGACGGACCGCGTGGCGCTTCCCACTCCGGCGCGGCGGGTACCAGTAACTTCGGCGGCGCCTCCCCGCCGCGGATGTATAGAGCGTACATCGCCATCTCCACCTTATTCACGTTGGCACGAGTTGTTTGCAGCTTGCGGAGTAGGATACGGTTCTCTGATGATATGCCTGCAATAAAAGTTGGAGCTGTTTTGGCACTTTGGTTAGGTTGCTGGATTTCTGATGGGGGCCATTATTGAGGACATAGCTGAAAGAAGGTTGTCTAGTGCGATCCAATTTGGAAAAAGTTTGTCCTAGAACTCCTACAGATAATAAATATTTAAAATGATAAAGACACACTCAGACTGACATGGGGAAATCCTTCAGTGAAGGAGTGAAGGGACTATATATTTTACAATTGGAAAACCAGAGTCATCATCTTCCTGTAATGAAGCACATAGTTAAGTTTTTCATGATACCAATGCCCCCATCAGTCTGTCTGTGTATGGCAATAGTGATGATCAATAAATATAATTCATGTAAAATCTTACCCAAATAACCAGTATACAAGTGTCTGATAACATCACAGGCCTGGAAACACTCCTCAATATCTCCACTAGATATACTGTTGATGGCCTTCCTCATTAGTTCTCCCGTCAGGTCAGCTAAACCCAGCATGTAGTCAGATTGTGGCAACAAAGTCACCAGAAGTCGTTGCTGATCATCCTCTGTAATATTATACTCAAATTCCTTCTGAACTTCTGGGTAAGTGATGATCCTTTTGTCAGTCATAAGAGATAGAAAGGTCCTGGCTTCAACATACTCCTGGAAACCAGCTGTAACGGCCCTGGAGTGCAAGTGTGCTGGGCTGTTTTCTAGTTCTAAACCAATGCTTTTTATTGGCTCATTGATTAGCTTTTGAATTCGTTCTTTGGCTTCAGTGAGAGTATTCTCTGATGAATCCTTTCTGAAAATGTATAATTATGTTAATTAAAAAAGTCATACTACAAAAATATACTATATGCAGCAAGGAGTCGTTTGTGCTATCCATATATTATATAATAGGGCAAATAATACAGCTAAACTATAATTTGTCAGTGAGCCCCAAACTAGACAGTTGCCAGCCTGGTATCTTGAGGCTCGGAATTCGATTTTCTGAGTGGGGACTAATAAAGTGATTTCGGGTTTAGAGTCTATTGTGGTGTGAGGTTGTGCATGTGTGTGTATGCGAAAGTGTATAAGAGCATGTGCGTGTATAAGTGTGCATGTTTGTTCTCATTAAACTTTGTTTAATTCGGTGGCAGGTCAAGTCTTTATATTAGTTGCTCCAAGTCATCATAAGTAATGTTTTTTGACATTTTCTTTATAACTTTTTTGCAAGTAGGATTTTTATTTCACAGATTTTACAAACTTTATTGTATGTGTACATGACAGAGTTGGCCTGGGTTCGTTTCGCTAGCAATGGGGTGCTGTTAGGTGTTGGGATTCTATTGATTCTTTTGATTATGATTGATATGTTATCAAGTCAGCTTTTAACATTTTTGTGAGTTTTTGTACAGGCAGAAAGAATATACAGCTGGCGCACGGTATTCACATTCACGGTAGAGTAAATCAGTAGAGAGTCAGAAGTTTTCTGAAAGTTACTTTAAGAAGCGCTTTCTGAGCTCTTTTTAACTTCGATCTAGTAGGTCTTTCCCGCACTGCCCCACACGCTGATGCAGAACTGAATGATGGATTGGCACAGTGCAAGGTAAACTTGTTGTAGTGTGTCTGTGGGTAGGCAATCATGAAGTCTATGCAATGGTATTGTTGTTATTGTATTAAAATCTCATTAAAATAAAACAAGTGCTGCCACCTAGTATCTATTTGTGTATTATAAAACTAACATGTCATTAACATTAATGTTTATTGCCACAATTGGCAGTAATGACAGTGGATATGCCAGAGTTTGCAGATTTTCCAAGAATTAATTAGCATGAATTGTTTTTATTCACTATTGGTGTATACCAGTTGAAGCAAGGAAGAAGTTTTTACAGTGATCACATCTTCGATATTGGATCCTTTACAATGAGCTCAATAATGATGTGTCACATGAACACCTGACGATTTACAAGGGACGGATTTATGGATAATTCGTGGAAGACTGCAATCCCAGCATGTCAGAGCATAGCATGTATATGTTGTCATTAGATAAATCATTATCAGGACGAGAAGCAACATTAGGGTTTTATATATTCTGTGATAAGCAATCGCTCAGTACTATGGCACATGCGGCATAGGCAAAAGAAAAATTGGGTGCTGTTCTCATGTTATGTGCATAATATGGTTTATTAGCTATGCTCGAAATTTGCAAGCTATTACTCCTCCAGCTTATGGATTAGAGAATATTATTGTTGTGCCAGATGATTACGATATAATCGTTAATCCAAATTAAATGAACTCCAAAAAAATGCTATCTCATATAACAAAAAAAGTATTTTTTTTAACTCAAATAAAACAAAGGGCAATTGTCATACAGCTTCAGTGCTACATTAAGAAACGCAAGTCCTAACTGAATACCTATAAAAAAAAAATTGGCCTTCGCTTTTACTTTTGGACCAAAATGGATGATTTCCTTTAGAATATTTAAAGACAATTGAAATGCCAGCTGATCTATTCACTAAAGGCTTAGGTAGACTGAAACATGATTACAAAACTTTAATGAATTATGCACCTAAACCTTCCTCATGAATCACTCCGTCCGTTGGTGAAAACTGTATAAAAATCTGTTCAGTCATCTTGAGTTTATTGTATTCAGGCAGACAGACATACAGATGCGGCGGGGGAACGTTGTTTTATAATATGTATTGATAAAGAAATGGCAGAAAGAGGTAAGTGTTATCCCATAAATTACTCATAACATTTAAGTATTTCATTATTATTAAGTACACAAACTAAAGATTAACTTTTAAGTTTATGACTCTGATAGGGTGTAGCAAGGACTAATATTTTACAAATGAACCCATGTATGCCAACTTCTACAGGTACTTTCTGTACTCACGTTATAGGCGAATGTAACAAGAATATGATCCTCTTGCTCTCAACAGTGATATCTCGCGACCATTTGACGAGTCGCTCGTGCCTGTCCTGACGCTCAGTCAGTTTCATAGCAGCGGCTTTGAATATAGCCAACACGGGACTGTCTCCTGCCAAGGAAGTCGCAGTCTCTCGTGCAACGGAAGCCAGCGTGTGGTCTGAGTTGTTCGGACCTTTACGATTACGTTTTTCTGAAACATTATTAGGGTTTTGGTATTTATATAATTACGTATAAAACTCAAGAGACTAAAAATATTGAGTAAAATTGTTAGTTATTGCGTATTTTGTATAAAATCAATACGGTACAATATGCCGCGCAAAAAAAGTTTGATAATAAAAACTTACTTGGACCAGGCATAGTTAATAGTGGTGTAGTTACAGAATCTCAATTCTCAACTGTTTCTATACAAAATTAGATTCTTTGTAATATTTTCGTTGAAAGTGCTTAGTATAGATTTTTTAACGGGTTTAGTCGTGTTTATTTATTTGTGCCACTCACAGTTTTACATAAAATACTACGCAGTGTATTTTTTAAAGTACAGTGTCAGTGTCAATTTGTTTGACTTTGACAAACAAAAAATGTTTTTTTTCCATAGCATTTTTCATCGTGGCAACTCTAGTTCAGCACAGAACTAATCTTGTTTCATTCGTTCGTGATTTTTAAAGGAGTTCATGTTCAATGCTGAAATTATGAAACCTTAAGTGTGATTGTGACGAACCAATATTGTGATGTCTAATATTTTTAGTTTAACAACCAACCACAGAAAGGCTTATGCTCAAATGTGGAATCCAAATTAAGTGAAGGTGACATCAGGGGCGCGGCCACTGGTTCAGCAACAATCTGGTGGTGCCTTACTCTTCAGAAACGCTAACAGCTCTAGAGAGTAAACACCCAGTGCCTGCGGATGGTCCCACCTTTACCGACCTTATTAATTCAACCTTTCTAACCGTTTCGGCCCCCCAGTTGATTGTAGCCGTGAGCTCTTTTCGAAGTGGTTCCGCCGGCTGCCTAGACGGCCTGACACCACAATATTTAAAGGATCTACTGAGTTCAGGCACCGGGGAAGCTGGTGAGTGGCTTTTGAAGGAGCTTGCGGCCCTGATTAACCTCATGCTCACCGGCGGTGTGAACGAGACCGTCGTCTATATTTTGTACAGGGCCAACGTATGTGCCCTACGCAAGAAGGACGGCGGCATTCGACCCATCACCGTTGGGTGCACCCACAGGCGTACGGCAGCCAAAATGTGCTGTAAGCTGTATAGCGAATCGCTTACAGCTAAGTTTCAGCCCCTGCAGCGTGGTTTTGGCTCGAAAGGGGGCTATGAGGCTACCGTACATACATGCCCTTTTCACATTTTTAAACTGCAACAAAAGCGAAGTCATCCTCAAGGTTGACGTGAAGAACGCCTTTAACTCTGTAAACAGGGACAGTTTGTTGGCTGAAGTCAAAAAGAAGTTACCCGAAATTTATGGTTTTATGTGGCAATTTTACAGCCCTTCCAAATTATTATAAACGGACAATGTTTTGTAATCTGCAGTAGGATGCCAACAAGGTGATCCTCTCGGGCCAGTCATTTTCAGCTCGGCCATTCATCCAATTATTCAGAAACTTAATTCAAAATTTGATGTGTGGTATTAGATGATTGAACGCTAGGAGGTGATGTAGACACTTCCAAATCCAAATAAAAAGTCCAAATAAATGTTGTCAATTCACTCTGTTTAAAAGTAAAAATGGGTGTTCCACAAAGCTCAATATTAGGTCCTTTCCTCTTTTTAGTATATAGTAACGATCTACTCCATTTATTAAAAAAATAAATCACAAATGGTGTTATTTGCTGACGATACTTCCATAGTTTTTAAGATAAATAGACGTGCATCAAATCTTGACGACGTAAATAACGCCCTACTGCAGGTACGAACTTGGTTAACTGCTAATAATTTAGTAGATATTAAATGGGTAAAAAACGAAATGCATAAGATTTGCTTTACCGAATGTTAAAAGTAGTGATTGTGACATACTCGTATTAACGAATAAAATTAAACTAGAATTCGTCGATAGGTACAACTGTTTTCCTGGGGATCACGCTTAACTCAAGGCTGCAATCGGGACCTCATTTAACATCTCTTGCAGGACGGCTAAGTTCAGCAGCATATGCTGTAAGAAAAATCCGTCAATTTACCGTAGATACCGCGAGGTTAGTCTATTTCAGTTACTTTCATAGTATCATGTCTTACCGTATTTTACTATGGGGACGGGTTGCAGACATCGAGTCTATTTTTATTCTGCAGAAAAGAGCCATCAGAGCAATATATTACCTCCGCAGGCGCGATTCTCTGAGGGAAATGTTTAAAACATCATCATGACGGTACCTTGTCAATATATATATATATATATATATATCTTGTCTTATCAAACATCATGTACGTAAGGAACAATTTAAATATTTTCAGTAAAAGAGGTGAAAGATACAACTATATGACTAGAAATAGGGACCAATTAGTTCAACCAGGTTTCAGACTGGGTAAAGTAGACACATCCTTCATGGGGTACTGTTTAAAATGTTACAATAAAATACCTTCCCACATACTCCAACTAAATGAAACGAAATTTAAATCTTGTATAAAACGCACACTACGAGTATGCGGATAAGCATATTATAAAATGGGGGATTACATCGCTGACAAAGATGCTTGGCTCAACGCTGGTCCTGCTCCACAGGGGCGTATAAATTAATTAATTAGCATTCGAAAATATTGTCGGAGCTGCTGAAGATTGTAAAAAGTATCTTTGCATTGTATAAATTCAATCTCTTTGTAATGTATAATTGCATAGCACATATGTGAGCAGTATGTATCTACTATAAAGCTACCATTTATTAGGATCGTCTTTCATTGACTTGAATGTGCGCTGGCGGCTGAGAGTATGTCATGCTCACTCAAATGTATCGCTGGTGGTGTCGCGTGTGATGGATCATTAAGTTCCCTTCAAAATAGTTGAGCTTAATGGTGCTAATCCATACGTCATGTCCGTGAACGGGCGCCGTCAGTAGGAATTGGTCATCTCTTAGCTGCCACGGCTTATTATAATAAGAATAGTTATTTTTGTTCTTATTGTTTTTATTACGGACGCTTTTAACGTGCACCTCTTTTTACATCGTTCTCACATGTACAATTTCAACATAAATGATGTAACCAAGTTTTTTTTGTAACGCTATTTTGATTTATAAGAGTGTCCATGGAGTTTCTTGCCCGTTCTTCTCCATAGGTACCTACTACGCTTTGGAAAGGGCAATTAGCTTCATTTGACCCCTTGACAATTCAAAAGTGCCTGTAATTGGTTTATTTGAAATAAACGCTTCGACAACGTTTTGAAAGACCTACATGCAACTTCTCAAACAGCAATTAACTTGGACCGAAACCCCTCAAAATGTGAAATTTACCTTTCTGTAAGTACCGACAGACAATTGACCCTAGAGAAATTTAATACAATAGCCCCACAACTCAAAATTTTTGAAAAAAGTGCACTGCAACTTCTAGGTTCCCCAATTTTAGAAGACAACATTTCTCCTGTCATCGACGATAAAATCAAAAACTTCAACGAAATTTCGGACAGACACAAAAATTAATTTACATTCGGTATTCCCCTGATTAGATACTGTTATTTTGCCCCATTTATATATTTTCTACGTTCTTCCCCTTTATGGAAGCAGCCACATCTGTTGGACAAAATTGACCAAATTATTCGCAGCACACTAGCATCCATTTTAAATGTAGCTTTGGGCGATCGAGCTTGGCTTCAAGCGACTCTACCGATCTGGTTTGGTGGCCTTGGCGTCCGTAAAATTACCAGTATTAACTTGCCGACGTTCCTCTTCTCTGTCCACAGCACCGAAAAGTTGACTAGGATAATTTTAGCTCCTTCCCTGGTGGACTCTGAAGTATCGTGCTTGACTGATGCGGTGAAGCCTGGACAGCGGTTTGCCCGGATACAGATCGGCCCGTGAACTCACCTTCCCAGAGACAGTGGGATGAATCGCTCAGCAGGTTGGTACGGAATAATCTTATCAATACTTCCTCCTATACTGCTGACCGTCTCGTCCCGCCTGCTGACTGTGGAGGAGTGTGAGTAGGGCCTCTGGCTTCAGGCGCTACCGTCATCCAACATAGGCACTATGCTGGAAGACACCACTTTCCAGCTCGCTACTTGTCTGAGTCTGGGTGCTCCTTGCGGGGCTCCACATCGCTGCCAGTGCGGTGAAGCTGGCGACTGCATCGGACACCATGGCCTATCTTGCAGTAAGAGCGCAGGCCGGATAGCACGGCACGCCAGCATTGATGATATGATCCACCGTATTCTTGTCATGCCAGCTGTTTTAGAACCCAACGGCTTGGCACGCGACGATGGGAATGATCATAATGCCCCGGAAGTTAGGTAGGCCTTTGGTGTGGGTGGCAGCATGTGTCGACACCCTTGCCATCCCATGTTTCTAGCACGACGGGCTATGCTGGGGCGGCTGCTGTAGGTATGGAAAACCTCAAACGGCGAAAATATTCCAATCTTATTGGGAGTTATATGTTCGAGCCGTTTGGGGTTGAAACACTAGGGCCGCGGGGCCCGAGTGCCCACTTGGGTTTTCAAGACATCACCAAGCGGTTGGTCAACCCTTCACTTGACCAGAGGGCTGGCCTATTTTTTGGCGAAAGAATCAGCAGCGCCATACAACGTGGCAATGCTGCCAGCCTTTTGGACACTTTTCTTGTCGACAGCAATACGGACGAATATTTTGATGCCCTATTATTCTTTTCCTTGTTTTTTTTACATGTTCATACTTTTAATATCATTTTAAGTCTGTTAGTTTATATACATACTATCCAAAGTTAAAAAGTGTAGATACCTTGTTTATTGATTTTTGTACGCCGTCAATGCGTAGTGTACCTAGCTATTCATATTTTATTTACAACACCTGTTTTTACACCCACCTATGTTTAACAAATAAAAACTTTGACTTTGAATAAACTTGAAAATTTTCGCGTATACTTATCTATCTTCTGCATCTACAGGGTCAAATTAAATTAGTTAGTGAAACTCCGCAGACGTGATGGGTATCTATCTAAAGATAAAAATAAAATAAAAATATATATTTTGGGGTCAACGATCTTATGTGGTATAGCTACGTTTACAAATCAGTTTATTTTTTGGTAAACTTTACAGACGTGATGGGTATCGTAATTTTAACACGATAAAACAAAAATATTATCATCAAATCAATTTCTTTTTGTTTTAGCATGTTTGGATTTATTTGGGATACCCATCACGTGTGATGGCTCGACCGATTGTGATGAGTTTGGTAAATTGTTGTGTGCGCGTCGGAGAAAGTCCTATATGTAAAAGGCATTGCACCGCATCCCGGGTATTAGCTAGTCTTAAATAAAATAAAAAAGATCGTGGGATCGTGGATCATCAATTTTCGAAAACCACCTCTTAAGGGGATGTTGAATTTTTTAGGGGACAATACGAAATACTCGAGGACGAAGTCGCAGAAGTGCAAGTTTTCACATAAAAGAGCGCGATGAGCGCTTTTGGTTAGGACGTGGCCTTAGACGTTTGTAGGTACAATCAAATCCTCAGTGCTTCGTTTCAAGTCAAGAATGTCTCGTGGTGCTATGAATCCGGAACAAAATTAGGTATGTATGGTATCTCGATACACATTATGGTGCATTTATTAGCAAAAAGGTCTTTTAAAATGTTGTGTTTGTGATGGTGAGATTTTAATTATGAATAACTTAGGGTATATAATATCCTTCATATCGAAATCATTTCTAGTTTTAAAGTTGCCTACCCTAAATCCTGGTATTACAAAGTACCTAACCCTTGTCCTCCGGTAAAAGGTACATTTATTAAGATTCAATCAAGTTGTTCTGATAAGGTGATTTTAAATGAAAGTATGATCTATCTGGTATCATAGAAAATGTGAGACGACAATAGTAAAGGTAAGCATAACGTGGATGATGCATGTAATATATTTTTTTGGACTAAACATCCCTTCTTGCCAAAACTGCAATAAAATAACGTTATTTTGAACCTTAATTATTAGAGATTACAATGTGGCATCACTATTCTGTTTATTTAGTCTGTGGTCCTTTACATTAGACTAGCTAGTAATGTAGGCACGTAATGGAGATTCCGTCATGTAGTAAAGATGAGTTCTATAAAAGGTTTCTCCAATTAACGCTTTATTTTCTCCGGTGTCCCATATACTCTAACATTAATAATCTGTTGTCATCTCACAATAATTGGGTTTAATTTCACGAATTAATCACTGTATTATGTTAACCCCAAAAATAATACAGAGAAATAATATTCTTAAACAATTTATTTATTTATCAACACTTTGGTTTAATTTTATATATCATTTAATTTACATTTTCAGTGTATGTTATATTAACTTTAACTTATTCATACGTTATCTTATAGGTACATTTTATAAACTCCAACACTTTACATTTATAATACTTATGAGTCTAGATATTCTTTTGTGTCCTGTGAATATATAAATAATGACTTATTTAAAGATTCAGTGTTAACTTCATATACGCTGTGCTTGCTAGTTATATTAATAAGAAAACATTTCAGGTTGAAGACTAAGGTTGCCTTTACTATTTTGGGTATAATTATTATTCTTTTGGCCTGACACGGGACCTATAATTTGACTGAAATTTTTTATTTAAATGTTAATTAGTTTAATTACACATAGTGTCTAATGCACGTTTACAATAAGACACCAACTTTTCAAATAATAATAATAATAATAAATCAGACATAACAATTGGTTTGCGCGAATTTACTACATCTAAACCCTTGATAGTCTTAGTTACAATTTTGTTGAATCAGTTGATTTTTCTAGGGATCCATTACCCATAATCCTTAGGTTTACTTTTATTTAATCCATTACGTTTCATCATTCTTCACCAGTGAAGAGAGAACGAATAGTTATTTCATCAAAATCTTTGCATCAATATAATAGTCTTTCCAATTCAGCAGCGCGCGTGAATCGTGTTATTGTATAAATAGATATAAATTGTAATGATTGACGCGCGTTCGTGAAATGCCTCTTAACTACAGGGTTAAAATAAATTAGTAAGCGAAACTCCTCAGACGTGTTGGGTCGATCCATACCAAAACATGATTAAACAAAAAAAAAGGTCGATGACCGCCTTCGTTTTGAGACAGTAGACACTTGAAGTGTAAGTTTAAACAATCTGTTTTTTTTTTGTCATTACGTGCTAAGATATCGATACCGATCACGTCTGTGTAGTTTATAAAAAAAACTGGTTTCGCAAGTAACTACACTATCAGCGGTCGTTGACCCCTAAAACAATAACCATTTTTTTGTTGTATCGTGAATAGAATTTTGATACAACTGAGGAGTTTTGCTAGCTAATTTAATTTTGCCCTATATGGCTGTCTTGTATTTTTTTGTTTTTAAGGCGTATGTCTCAGGGTAACCCGCGAAATTAAAATTTTCTTACGTTTTCTTGAAATTTGCAGGTCAGTATCAGGTTGTATATTGATCTAAATATAATTCGCGGCCATAACAAATATTTATTTATAGAATAATATTCATAAAAATCATCAATATATCTCTCTTAGTTCATATTATCCTTTGAATGACTACTTATTTCTTGAAATCAGGACATTTGACGCCAATTCTAACTTAAGGATTTATATTGCTGATTCTAATGATTAAAATTCTGTAAAGCCATATTTTTACGGTAGTGAATATCGATGATTGCGAATCATATTTGAATCAACATACAACCTGACACTGACTTGCAAATTGCGAAAAACGTAAGCAAATTTGACTTTCGCGGGCTACCTTAGCGCATCCCTCTTAATGTTTTATTTCCTTTGTGAACTCAAGAAACTATTTGCTTTCTTTAATTCTTGTTGTTTGTTGTTTCATATGCTCTGGTGCTATATGCAGGTGGTGATTTCTTCCACGTAGGACGATGGGAAGATGCCGTAGATGCCGTTTAGATCACCGCTCCACCAACCGTCGTCCTGTTTCTCGTGAATGTTTATAACGTCGCCTGGAAATTACCATAAATTCAGCTTCAGGGAAGAAAGGTTTTATGTTTCATGCATATGGTAGCACATAGAGGTGGTTTTCGATAGTTAAATAATTGAACCTGTTTTTGCTAACAAATAAAATGGCGCTGTTAGATTTTCAAAGCTCGGCTTAGCGCCGTAAGTTGAAAATCCAACAGCACACTTTTATTTAGGTGTCCACTCAGTGTTTGCGATAGTGGGCAATTGGTAATCTCTATCCCAAAGGTCTTCACAGTAGTCAGTACCTATCTAGATAAGCATAACCTAACAAATAAAGAATGGATCAGGGTTCATATCCATTTATCTTCCAGATAAGTTAACCGACACTCGACAGCTATCGGATATCGCTGTCCCACAATAGATTTGCTTACTTTGTCATGGATTCCTTTACAAATACTAATATTACATAAGTACATATGTACAAGTAGGTAGGTAATTACATTATTTTTCGAGCCAGGAATCGAACCCGAAGCACATACTGGAATAGGGAAGAAAGCTTTAATACGGCTCGCCAAAGTCTAACCATATCTAAAATTAAATTCTTTGCGGAAAGCTTAGACCTGTAAAAAACAGTTTCAGTAGATAAGTTCTCGTTTTCTTATTGTATTCCTTTGTGTTTAAAAAAGTGGACAGAAATAGTGTCAGATTAAGCTTTGAAATACTTTTTATAAATGTACAAAAATTCGCTAAGCAATTTATGCGCACAATGAAGATATTCACAAAAACTTGACAATGTTAAACATAAGAAACCAAACTATTCGAAGGAAACTAAAAACATGTAAATTTTAGAACATTATGCAACAAAAGAGTCTGATTAGATAACAGTAAATTCTTTGAAAAATACTTATGATTGCAATACAGGGTGTCTCAGAAAGGAGTGGTCAACTTTAAGAGGGTGTTCTAAAGGTGTATAATACTGTCCATCAAACTGAACAAATTTCTCCATGAGACCAATACCGTAATCGAGAAAAAGATATCTGCTGTCACGTACCAAACTTCAATACCTACTCGACCCAAATGTTTGGGAAGGCGGATAAATTTTTCTAGATTACGGTGTTGGTCACATGGAGAAAGTTGGACAGTTTGATGGTCTATACCACAGCCTTAAATTTTTGCAACACCTTTCTGATACACCCTGTATACCAAAACACACTTAACTTATCACATACCTAGTAGGTAATAAATCTTTTTCAGGTACATTATGTGCAAGCTATTAGAACATTACTACCAAACGGATTATGGGATTCTGAGTCAGGGCCTTAGTGAGTTTTTGCACTGTGTCCGAACCGAAACCGAGTTCATTCAGAATTGAAAATGTTTCGTCACCAATTCGTCACCCCCATTCAAATAGTACTATGGCTGCTTCGGACCGATATTTCTCGGATTCTAATCCCATGCAGTGCGCAAACGCTTTTATCATAGTTGATGTGCAGACAGTTATTTAGATTCATTCTGTAGTTCTGCACTAAGTAAACGGAGTGATAATTAGCCACTGCATGAAAACTTAAAAAATTATGTTAAATGCTAACTGCATTTTGCATTTAATGGAATGCAATCTCTCCATATTACTGCGTCCGACCGTAGTGTTATGTATTCGTCACTCCTACGTTTGTTAATTTAAATAACGTTAAGTCCCAATGAGCAACAAATCTCAGCAGGCATTTCTAGACATTTAATGACAGTCATATTTAATCTCATGGCCATTGTACCTAGATTTACTACCCACTAACTTAAGGAAATCGTTTGTAAGTCACTAAGAACAGTGAACTAACGCCTAATGCACAGTTCCTGAGGTCCGCAGATGAACACTGAATAGCTATTGATTCGACAAACTCATACATAGCAAAGTAGTGCTAAAACTAAGTGGTCAGAAACATATGCCCGGTTTTATATGCCGAAAACCTAACGGAATTCCTAAATAAAAATGCGCTATTACATTTCCAACTTTAGGCGCTGAGCCCAGCGTTGAAAATCTAACAGCGCGCTTTTATTTAGACATCCATTTAGGTGACGCCAAGTGTTAGTGAGAAAGGGCAATAATGTGTCAATATATCGCAACCAGCACTATCGAATCGATATACGACAGTTAAGAATACCTCAGAAACTGGGCATACGTGCGGTTTTATAATAAGAAGGAAGGTATTATAAAGTTACCTGGTGTTAAATTAAGTTCATCATTCAGTCTAGCATCGTAGGTGTATAAGGCTCGGCACTTCCCTAATGACGGCGTCTGTGGAACCACGTCTCCGCTCTCATTCTTTATAATATCAGTCAAATCCGTCGAACTATCACTTTGCGATGAAAATTCATCTAAAAAAGAAAAGAAAAAAGTTAAGTGACGTAACGTTCGATATTCGTTTTCAGAAAATCATATCTTTTTCAAAGGTTTTCGTGACCACGACTGATTGCTAAAAATTGAGAATTATTGAGCAGAACACGTCAATAAAATAACAAAAGAATGCATTCTTTGTTGTTGAATTACATTAATATTTTGTTCTACATGACTGAACAGGGGTTTTTGACCGGTCGTTCATACATCCCATATTCCCCCCTTTTCACATCGTTCTCCTCTTTCATGGATCAGTACATCGTGTGTTATACAGGGTGGCAGGGCCATCGACGCGCAACCTGTTACCATGGATTCTTGACCGTGTAGGTAATGCAGCTTTCTATGAAACAGCAGATTTTTTTGAT
The DNA here is from genome assembly GCA_917490735.1 of Dryobotodes eremita. Taxonomy (NCBI): domain Eukaryota; kingdom Metazoa; phylum Arthropoda; class Insecta; order Lepidoptera; family Noctuidae; genus Dryobotodes; species Dryobotodes eremita. The sequence continues at coordinate 26,582,694 of OU823241.1, read as the reverse complement.
AACTGGCGAGAAATTTCTACGCTAGGGTGTCTAGAATTATGTGCCTAATTCATGGTTACTGTTTGCGCGTCGATCTCCCTGCCACCCTGTATATCCACTCATTAGTCATTTAGCTTCTTAACTAGAAACCGTTTATGTTGTCTAACGTTTACTTAAAGTTAATCTCAAAATGATGTATAGGATCATCAACAAGAATTCATTTAAATGTCTAAAATCTTTGTTCCATAATATTTTGTCAATGTGTAGCCACAAAACGTATTACACATTTGGTACTTAACTGTAGCTACACGTTACACTATTATGAAAGACAAATTGTAAACAATAAAATCAATTATTCTTTTCGTTGTAAACATCTTTTTGAGGCTAGTGTACGTCAATTTATGAGATTATTTGTTGTTATTTAGATCAACTGATCGCAAAATCATGGCCGTAAACTTATTATTGTCTATGGGATTCGACCAGCACCCTAATTGCGTAACACACTCAACCATTTTGAAGGATATTGCCATATCCATTATCCATTGCTTCTTAAGTTCCAAAATTTGTCTGCTCAACTACGTAAATAACGCAATTAATGTTGTTGAACTCTCAGAATTAAAGCCATTCCTACTGTTAGTGTGTTTCGCAATTAGTCCGCTGATTATGTTTCCAGTAACATAGGGTGAATCAATGTGAACGGCTTGCCACGCATTGACTGAGAAACCTTACCAAAATCACTATCCTGTTGGTTAGACAGTCCATCTCCCGCGCCACGTTCGCTCCAGTCTAGGGGGCTCTCGGGTGGATGAGGAGTGCTAGTCGGCGGCGTCAGCGTGGGCAGCGGAGGAAGGTCGACCACGGGCGTGGCCGGCGCGCTTTTGTGCTCAGCATTCCTCCTGAACGAGAGGTGCTCTATCCTCAGCTTGCTGGATGCTCTACTCATGATGGAGTCCCTTCGCTCCCTCTCCTCGCCCCCGTTCACGCTTTTGGTTAAGGCCGTGTAGTTTGGTGTGAGGTTCTTGTTCACCTCGTTTTGGTAGTCAGCTTGCAGCCATGGTGGTACCTGGGGGTAGAGAATACTTAGATGAATTATTTGTAGTTTTGAATGACGTGCTTGCCGAGTCATTATCAGTTTTTTTAACTGTTCCTTCTATACATTGCGTGTATTGTATCTTCAGGGTTTTAACCTTACCCTCCTCTATCTCTTCACTTCCGAAGTATAACAACGAGACTACTTTTTCAAATACTTACTTTAAGTATGCTCTGTTGCAATCCCTGCTTATCCCGAATGATCTGTATGTGCGCCGCGAGAGGATGCTGCACTGGTGGCCTGCTGTCCAGCTCGTTCAGACTCGCTGTAATCTTGTATCTCACTGCTTCCAAGTACGTCAGCATACTTCTCATCTGAGAAAACCGACTTAAGGTTAGGACTCGAAGATTCAATAAATTCACATGTCGTTGTAGCTGATATACTTTGATTCAATCTGCATAAATTTCCTTGGTATTCGCATATCCTATAAGTAAGGAGGCTACGGTCACTGTTTCCTGCTAGCGGTCTAGTTTCTAGCATTGAGGAAGACGCTCCAAGTGCTGGCGAAATATTCGGGTGTGCTCGTCTACGCACTGATTAGGTAAACCCTTTTCATGTCCAACGATAGTCGAAGGTCCTTACAGATTAATGTAAAATCAGGACTTGCCTGATCGACTTAACTTACTACGTCAACTCCTTGTGCTATAGACATTCGATACAACTGTCAAAGAATTACGTACTCAATTTGATAAACAATTACTTAATTTGGCTGACTTTGTGTATTGTTTTGAATGAATATATTCGAGCTGGACGCCATGCAGGACCACTGTCCACTGACCATTATTCTGATTAAGCTATATAGCGTCCAGCTCATATCAATTTACTTACATGGTACAGTTTGTCGGCCACATTCTGTTGTGAATCGTCGTTGCCAAACGTAGGGGTCTGTTTGATGGCCATCGACAGCTTCTCAAGTCCCTGCTTGGATTTTCGTTCTCTGTCGATGTCCTGTTTTACTAGCTGGAGTATCTTTAGCAGCGCCTGAAACACAACGAGAAAAACGATTGTTTAGCACTCTGTGTCTGTAAGTCACTGTCAAGTCTGGTGAGCATTATCTATCATGAATTAATGAGGGCAAATACCTAATATATGTATTAAAAGTAACTCACAACTGCTGTGTGTCATGCTGTCAAGAAGATTACTATGGTATAAACTTATGATTCCGGCTGATGATTTCGTAGGACTTTTGTCAGATATTCTTGTAGGTTATCTTAATCTGCGTCTTTTACTTTAAGCGTGATTTAGACATTAGTTAATTAATTACTTCGAATTTAGAGCAGGCACGAGCTAATCTCGCACTTTTGACTTGGTAGCTGGAAGAATAGAATAGAATAAAATACTCTTAAGAACTGCACTATCGAGTTTTAGTCGGTAAGGTGTCCGACAAAACCATAATCTCCGTCCATTCTCTCCAGGCGAAGGATATCCATAATTTCCTAACAAAAAAAAGGATGGTACCCTTAAGGAGTTATTAAAGAAAAAAACGGTGTTGCGATACATACCTGTTTACGTCGTTCTCTGTTCATAGCCAGGGTGGTGTGTTCGCAATAGAAGTCCGGCAGCAGCTGTTCGCTGGCCCCGGTCTGCGCAGACCGCACGCCACGGACCACCCTCATGTCCGTGTTCGCGTTTGCATTCTTTATCGGATTCACTAACACGTTTGTGGCCTGAAAACAATAAGAAAAGTTAGATTAGAAGCAGGTTAAGGTTGGGCTAGTCAATTTTACCACTTGACTTAATGTTAGCGGTCTTGGAGCTAGTTGAGGAAATTGCTCCTGTCAGAAAGAAATAACGATTATTTCTTTCGTTATCACTTTCTTGTCTTCAATAAAATCGCTTCTATGCTGCATTCGCAATTAAGTTTCCAATCATGTAAAGAAATGACTTTTCAGAGTCAAATAACTTTAAAACCTACACATGAAGCTCATCACGCTACAACTTCAAATAAAATATGTCGTTTTCAATAGTCTTACTTAAATCAGCTTAATTTACATTAGGATGAAGTTGATATTGGTTTAATTAGAAATAACATCAATTGGAAACGGATTTGAAATTTGAATAGAATTTAAGTGAGTTTGGGGATAAGACATATAACACAAATAAAAGACATGATTGCCTCATACGATATTTGCAAAAGGATACTCATAAACATCATACAAAAAACGTAGTTTACCTACTAAACAATGATTAGATCATGAGTACTAAAACTTGTTAATCACCTCTGCTAATTGAGCGGGCACGGCGGACGTCAGCCTGAGATAACAGTCGGCTGCAGTCTTGAGCTGGGCCAGTCGCTCTTCTTCCAAAGACTCCAGCATGCCAGCTCCTTTAACCACGCTTGTCTCCCATTCCAACCTGGAAAAAATGATTATAAAAGTTCAATCAGAAAGCTGAAGAAGTCGAAGAATATACAGAGTATATTTACGGCAGAAAAAGAAATTATAAAAAACATGAAAAACTATTTTCATCATCGATTGGTTGCATACATAGAATTTGATCAAAGTAGTTTGTTTACCTTGAACGTTCCGCGTGCACGCACACATTATAATATTCAACTTCAGTTTTCTTCACAGCATCTTCTGTCTTCCTCTTCTTGACCTGAAGCTTAGCTGCGTCCTTCTCACTCGTAGCGTTAGGTAGCCGCTCTGCGCGTGCAGCGCTCAGGATGCTGTGCGCGTGTGGTATGTGTCCCACGCTCGAACTACGCGACAGACGGCTGCAAACAAACATAGCAAGCTCGTGACTGATTCTAAACGCAGGGAGCGTTTAGTAACTGTAAGTATTCGCAAAACAAACAATCGCTAGGCCATTCGCATCCGCAAAAAACGAAGGATCCTTCTATAATGACTCGCCGATGTAAATGTCCCGACATACTACTATCAGAATCAAAAAACAGGACATTAGCATCGTCAAGTGTGTAGTGTGTAGGCAGACCTAATCTCCAACGTGGCGTCCTGTAGTTTCTCGTTCTCCCGCGCCGCCGTGTGAGAATGTTTCTTCGACTTTGCCTCCGCTGTTCTCCACTCTCCGAGAGATCGCGTAGTCTTGTCAACGTTACCTTCGATCTGCAATTAAAATCAGATCAACAATGGATTTATTTTTATTGTTTGTTTTTAAAGACCACCGTTTCAATTGTCTTGAGTAACTTACCTTCTTCCTAAGCTTCAACTGATTGTCGATTACATGTTTCATTGGTTTCACTAGCTCGTCAGATAAAGCACTTGAGTAATTTCTGAAATAGAGCAATTGCAGCGTTACTAACGTTCAAAATCTTTGTGAAATAACTGGCTGTTCAAAGATTCTGCATGTTTGCCAATTACCTGTGGATTTCCGAGCGTTTCTCCATCTCCAGCGCGACATGTTTCCACGCCTCGGCGCACGAGCCGACGCTCTCCTTGCAAGCTTTCGTCAACTTAGTCCCAAGCTTTGCTAAGCATTTTGAGTAGTATATTTCTGCTTCAATTCTACAAAGAACCGATATAGTACATGAGTGTCTACTATCTGCGGAGTTTCACAATCTGTGACGGAAGCGAACGTTCGTAGGAAATAATTGCGGTGGCATAATGATTTGTTTTTACGTTTGCTCGTCTTTGTGGTTGTGTAAAAGCAGTGATAATGCATTCTCGGCCAATGGGAGGATTTCAATTTTTAGAGCGCGCGTTATTTGTGTCTCGCGTCTTGGCCCACTTGGCGGAACCTCGCGACGAGCTATTTTTGATTTTGTGGCCATTGCCGTGCCCTTTCTTTCGTATGCAACATTATTTTACGACGTGCTCGATATCTGTATATCGCGGGGAAAGCTATAAGCGTGCGTGTGAACAATATAATATCAATTATACAGCATGACGAGAACTTTCGTATTGTTCCTGTGCTTGTGCCGGCTGTTGTCTCGGACCGTTCGCGGAACAGGATCGCCCGAGCGATTTGCTCGTAAACAATAAGGTATTGTTTTATAGTAATGTCTGGAAAGTAAACGTTACGAAGAAATGTCGATAAGATTGCTAATCTGGTGCGTGCACGACTTGCACTGAGGCTGCGCGCACGTCGAGCGCGGCCGGCCGAATGATGCGTAACAATTTTACCAGTTATTAGAAAAAGTGATAGGTAGTACCGTTATTACGAACATTGTTATGCTGATTGCACATATTACAAAGCGTTGTTATCTGATCGGTAAACTCGTTGTTTATTTAGTGATAAATATAGCCAAGCCTACTACCTAGCCTCGGGTGTCTCAATTAGCAAAACTCAATTATAAGATCCAACTTTATATGGCAATATATTAACTACAAAGGCAATAATGTTTCTAAACTGATGATTGGGTTACATAACGCTTTAACATAAAACGAAGACTAAAATCGTTGGAATTGATTTCTTGGCCAAAAGACCTTGGCGATTCTTCAATCAGTAACTGCATTAAAGTTAATAAATAGGTGGTCTTACCTCTCTTGTAATATAGATGATAGTTCTTTACTGAAGTCGCTTCCCTGTTTCACGTATCGGCGGAGCTCATCGAAACCATTTTGGGCCTGAAAAGAAGAAAACCCTTTTTTTAGATTGATATCAACGTTAACATTTATATAATGTCTGGGATTATATAATAGTTTCTTAGGATATTTATATTACCTAGTAGGTTTATTGTGTTACTTTATAATTGTTATAACCAAAGTAACTTGCTAATATAATAATAATTCCTTTATTGTCAGGCAACTGAAGCCCATAGATAAAATACACAAATTACAAAAAGCACAAAAATATGAAGTGACCTCTTAATAGTAAAGTTTCGAATAAGCTAAGCAGTTTAACGATTGCAGTTGCCTAAAGGCTTCTGCAGACAGGCGCGACGCGACTCTTGTAGAACAATTTCCATGAAGTTTTCATAGAAATTATTGTTCTACTAGAGTCGTGTCGGAGCCTTAACACTGCTGTGCGGCCTTATATAAATTGACTGGATCGTACACACGTTGACATATCAAGCTATACATTTCCAGTATTAGCGGACCTCGCATCGCATAGGCTTTTCGTACAGTGAAAATTCAGCTTATATTGGAAATGTATAGCTTGATATGTCATCGTGTGTACAAGGGCAGTCTGGAGTCTATGTACTTTTTTTACAACAACACGTACACTACAGGGGGTCTATTCTCTAAGTCCGTCAACGAAGATACGGCTCCGTCCGGAAGTAGATAAACCGTCTAAATAATTGTCAAATTATTTTTTTCGGACGGGTAAAGTCATATCGGTAGTAGACACTATTGTCAAATTGTCATGCATTCTTAGTTCGGGACCCAAACTAATCATATAATGTCCGTAAGTGAAACGGAGTAAGAAAAGCCCGTAATTTCGGTCGGAATAGACCCACTGATATGCGGTCTTTTTTTACACATAACTAATTAGTTATTAGTTCGCTAGATAGTTTGACTAAGTTTTTGCACACATAGGTAAGGATAATACAGACGATTTTGGTTAAACAAAGTTATCCTATCAGTTATCAACGAAGATACGGGACCGTCCGAAATTAATTCGACACTTCGGAGTGAACCTTACACCCGATTCATTAACTTTTTGGAAGGGTTAAAACACATCGGGGGTGGGGACAACTGTCAACGTCAATAAGTAATAAGTAATTAGTTTTACGAAGGCATGAGCCGTTCTCATATAGTTCGTACCGATATTAGAGGAGATCGCTTTTCAACAGAAGACAGAACCGTCACGAATCGTGACATCATAACATCACGCTTGTATTCCTCAAAGGGCTAGGCAGAGGTGCACCTAATAGTACAACCACTTTTCACCAGTTATTTTTAAGACCCATGTAACGGGAGGCGAGCCAATTGCCATCAACCGGGCACAAATCCAGACTGCGAGCTGCTACTGAGAAATTCCAGATGGAAAACCTCAACAACATATTGCCCGACCCGGGAACCGAACGCAGGACCTCATGCTCAGCAGTAGCACTTGCCATCACTTGACCAACGACGCAGTTACGTCACATTAAAACAACTTTAACACTGTCACGTCAGCGTTAAATTGTGACGTCGCGTCATATTTTAACGCTGAATCCTCGATTTACCTACGTCTCATCAAATTATCCTTCATTACGATGTTAACGAGAATGATTCATCTAATCATACCGAGGTCCGTTTTCCTCGAAGTCAACATGTATTTTTTTATTACGACTTCGACACTACAATGTTCTGTATCTATAGTCGTTTTTTCCCATCATTATGGCGATGTAGTATTAGATATTATGTAGAATGTGTGGAGTAAATGATGTGTACAAATGTGCCATGCATGGAAACTATGGAAAGTGTTTGCTAGTAGGCACCTACGATCTTATTTTCTTTGCACAATAAGCTAAGTGCAGCAAATATTTGGCATCTTTAAACGACGAGCTCTACCGACGTCATTGTCTCTGGTAAAGTGGGGCTACCTCGACGGAAAGGCAGCTGGGTGTGGATGTGGAGCTATGTCGCAAACTATGCTCCACCTTCTATCTTGCCCTCTGTGTCCCAAAACTTGCAGTCAAAGTGACCTCTGCGCTGCCACAGACAACGCCGTGGAAGTGGCGAAGCTTTTGGCCTATAAGATTTGAGAAAAGTCGTGTCAGCGACACGAAGAAGGAGACTTCAGTTTTCAGTGTCTTCAAGTAAGACAAAATTATTTACACATCGGGTCGAATCGGAAATTATTATTATTCATATAACTTGACACTATTCTGACCTGGCATTATTTCGATGGCTTTGCGCTCAACTGCCATCAATTAACCCTGCATGGCAATTTTCACCAGTCAGACAATGTTATTTTAATTAATTACCTACAACAGAACATTTCAAATACCAAGTAATGGTGACAATGACAAGCCTGCTCGCAATCTCAAATGACAATAATGAAAGTCAGATCACAAACACGATAGCTAGAAATGATGAATGATGATGACGTTAAAACATCGAGGCAGACATCTTCGGTTAGCTAGCCAAGTAAAAAGAAACACATCGGCGGCAACACAGCCTGTAATTATGTATGTTTGCCATCACGACAACTTATCATGTCAGTAATACCTGAGTTTTTGTCACTTCCACCTGTTGTACAAAGCAGATAATGTATTTTGTACATGACTATGTATTTTATGGTCGGGTTATAAGGTTGATTTTGCAATGGGATGTTTAAAAGATGTCGTGAGCACAGGTGATAATGATAGCTAGCAGTCATTAGTATGTGTATAACTAGATGTATTGATATTAATACGTATATTAGGTATCTATAATTTGTTCTTGTTGTGACTTCCTTAAGGTATGTTTTGACGTTCCTTTACAAATGGTCAATGACTTGATGACTGGGTAACATTTTTACTGCAGCATCGGCATTTGGCATGAGCTATTCGTTCATGGGGATCTCCTCTTACCACAAAATCCGTAGTTTCGGCCTAACTTACGGGCGCTTCCTTCTCCGAGCATCACTTACGGCGACAATATTATTTCGGAGGCCGAACTAAGAATGTTCGATATGGGTTATTGCCCGTATGAAAAATTATGTCGCTTGTATTACCGGATCAACAACTTTCGGACGGGCCCATATCGTCGTTCACGGACTTAAAGAGTAGACCCCATGGTACGAGAGAGGAAAATATCTACTTATAATGAGATAGATACTTAATAAATATCAGTCTAGATATCTATATTAGCAGCCCGTGAACGTTTGAAAACCGCCGGAAATATGTACCTACCATAGCAGTAATTTACGTAAATTACCAATACGTAAAGGGAAACTTTAACAATCACCAACTAAAAATGGAATGGTTTGACAATATTTAAAGCAAATATAAAGGATGATGTTTAAATTTAAACCAAATGCTTACTAAATTAATTGGCTCGTGTTTAATCGCCTACCAGAAAAGTACCTATTATACTACCAAAAAATTCGAAATACTCACCAAATTATGTCACCAGAATGGATAAATGCTCACCAAATTGTGTTTCATAAAGTATTGTAGAAATGAACCTATTTTCCTTTTTTATTTATAAGGCGTAGTCGACGGAGCCCCGCTCAGCGGGGCTCCTACTTCTGGGTGGGCTGAATGGGTTAAAAAAAAATAACCAAGAAGGGGATGGCGGGGTCTAAAAGACCCCGCCAATCCCCTTCTTATCTAACCTGTCCGAGTCGGGGTGCCCCAAGTCCCAAGCTCGCTTCGTCCGCTCTTGCATCCTATCCCACCCTTGCACTTCGAAGCAAACTTATTTTTGGTGAGTAACTTAAACAAGATTTGGTGAGCATTTATCCATTTTGGTAGGCAAAAATAATATAAATACAACACGTAGGTACAATTATTCTGATGAGTGTATAATTATTTTAGAATTTAAAACATTGTTCTTTAGGCACCTCGGTATAGAGTGGGTTTATTGTATTTAAAGTTAACATATTTTACTTGGTACTTAGTCTTAGGGTCTAAAAATTATTTTGGTGAGCATTTAAATTGTAGCCAAATTAATTTAACATTTAAGGCTCCTTCAAAAAGGCGCGATACGCGACGCGAATCGCACGCACGCGACACAAAGGCACTGCCTGTCGCGCAACGAGCGGTGCCTTTGTGTCGCGTGCGATTCGGGTCGCGCCTGTTTGAAGGAGCCTTTATACAAACAGCATAAAGGTAGTGAAGCCACTAGATAACATTTTCAGGTTACAAGGAAGGAATCAATCAATCTGCCTACGCTATTCCCGTCTATGTTCGGGTCGGCTTCCAGTTTCACCGGATGCAGACGAATACCAGTATTTTACATGGAGCGTCTGCCTATCTGACTTCCACAACCCAGTTATTGGATAATACGATACCCATTGGTGACAATGGTTGTCAGACTTTCAGGCTTCTGACAACGTAACTACAGTCAAAGATCTACAAATGTCAAAAGGAACTGCTTAAAGTGCTTTCAGAGGCACGGAGGGGTCTCGATATAAAATGGATGGTCCCCATCCATGAACCGACCGCGGCAAGCGTAGCTTAACCTTCGATCGAACCATGCGGCTGTTATTATTTAGCCACGAGCCCCTCTTACAAGGAAGGAAGTTCCGTACAATTAGAACTATCAGTGTTTGATCGGTTAAATCGGAATGTTTTGAACAATTAAGACCCTTTATCGTGTGTGTTAATTAATATGAACTTCAGTTTTCAATGTCTAGGCTGGTGAATTCATGAACAATAGCCAGTACCCTAATTGCGTAACCCACTATCAATCACAATTTGAATCATTTTGAAGCCTATTTGCAAATACATTGCTTTATATGTTCGACAAATTTGTTTGCTCAACAACGTAAATAACGCAATGAATGTTGTTGAACTGTCAAAATGAAAGCCATAGTATGTTACGCAGTTACCCCGCTGTTCCTAATATCCATTAACGGATAGTTTTATCTACCAATCGTAAGTGTTTGAAACTTTTCGGTACTTTGAACCTTTACATACAGGGTGGCATCGAAATCGACTCGCAAACTGAAACCATGAATTCAGCACATGATTCTAACCCCTGAGCGTAGAAATTTTTTGTTCGGTCATAAAAAAAAATCTTCTGTTTCATAGAAAAGTGCAATACCTACGCGGCCAAAATGTACTGAACAGCAAAAAAAAATTTAAATAACCGACGATTCATTTCAGCGCAGGAGTGTTCAGGATCATGTACTGAATCCATGGTAACAACAGGTCGTGCGTCAATGTCATCCTGTATAACACCAACACGATGATGATTAACAACTAACGTCACGACGAGGACTGGGACCTTTTCATCAACAAATATCATCATTCTTCTACTCAATAGTGAAAGCATTTATTTCAATTAAACCATTTACAGGCACTTTTGAATTGTCAAAGAATCGGTCAGTTAGTCAGAAAGTTGAAGCTAGTTGTCCATTCCAAAACGTAGATCTCTTTGGAGACGAACGGGCAAGAACTCCAAGGACACTCTTTTTAAATCAAGATATTACAAAATACTGGGTACATTATTCTTGTTGCTACTACATGTGAGAACAACGTAAAAAAAATATATATATTTTAAGAAACAATTCAAAATATAAGATTATTAATAAAAATAAGCCATGGCAGTTAAGAGATGACCAGTCTCAACTGACGGTGCCCGTTCACGAACATGAAGCATGGATCAGCACCATCCAGCTCAACCATTTTGTAGGGAACCGAATGATCCAACACACGCGCCACCAACAGTGAGACATTTAAGTGAGCATGATGCCCTTATGGGCTCTATTTTATTAAGAGTCGGTGTTGTAGGTACACGTTTATTTTCTGTTGTCTCTTTCAGCCCTCATAATAATCCTATGTTGGGAAATCCCATCGACAAGAATTACAAACTTTCATACAAACGTTTATAGTCATACCCTATGTAACCAATATAGGGGATGAATTTTCAAAAATCCTTAGTGCTCACCTTCGTTGTATAAGATGCTCTTGCGCAAAATGGGATGTTGCTAGACCTAGCGGTTTATGCTGGGCGTTGTCCGTCTGTGAGTGAATTTAAGATTTTTATTATGTGGATTCACTTCCTCCTTACTCCTAGAAATACCATCTTGAGCACAATGCACCTTTTCTTTGACCTTACTGCCTCTATTCTTATCACACACGCTCATATTGTTAATGTTTCTCGATTAGCAGTCAAATTTAAACGCTTTATGGTTTGTCTTAACTTTTAAAAGTATTTATTTGAAGATATTTTTAGGAGGATCACCTCCACACGCGAATATAATTAGCTCGGATCTGCTCAAGTGTTGTTCTGCATTATTTATTGATAAAGCTCCTTCGTCATAATTATGTTACATATGAGTACATATCTGTACGTTTATTATGTTGGACTTATTCAGTTGAAAACCTTCGTGCGCGAGTGTGATTCGCACTTGATAATTTTTTTTAAACTGTCTCATATCTTTCGCTGTTAATAAATACCTGGTCAGTCATTAGACACACATATTATACCTAATCATAATATGTTTCCGAGTATTCAATAACACTTATTTACGAATAGTTTCCTAAAACAGTGTGGAAATAACGATAAATTAACTAACTAACACATCGACGACGTGTAATTCCCTCAATTAAAACCGATTACCCGACTTTCGCGGAAAGATAAGGAGGTGACGTATAGCTGTTGCGTTCCGTTTTCCGCAGTGTAAATAGTTTTGTAAAGCGGAATACTAAACATCGGATATGCTCGTCGATAATAACAGTCAATGCAAGTTTTCTTGAAGACTTGAAAATAACTGATAATAAGGAGATGTTTTCACATATTTTTTTTTTGTAGTAGGTATCCTAGTGATGGAAAATGCTGCAAAATATGAGCATGGAAAACTCTAGATAATAAAAAATTGTACTAGGTACCCTACGTATTATGTTTCAATTCAAGATCAAGAAAGTATGAGCAAAGAAAGTCCACAAATAAATATGTGTACCTAACCTACAAGGCAGTTCCTCTTTACTGTTACCTAACACTCAGGGCGCCCATAAGTGAAAATATTATGCTTATTTATTCATCCATCCGCTCAGCAACGTTACATACTCCGGTACTTCACCAGCATTTTGTATCAGGTGTTGTAATGAAAAGTTGTCTTCGTTTACACCGCCATTACCGTACGCGCATCGTTCACAGACAAATAGTTCTTTATGAACAAGTCACGCGCCACAGTGGTGTACATCAATGAATTAAATTATACCTACCCATACATTATACAAACGTACAAAACACAATAACTTTCTTTACAAGGCGGCTTTCACTACAAACAAATATAGTCCTTAACTGTATTGTCCTAAAGTTTAGTTTAGCGCTGGGGATGCCGCAGTGTTGATTTCAATATGGTTGGTGCGCATGATTTGAATGTCGAACCGCGCACGCGCTTCCGCCCGCCCCGGGAAGTGCGCGCATTATGAAATGGAAACGGACCGAACCCGAATTAGGTGAATTATGGTCTAAATTATATTTTATAGCAAGATAAAAGCAATGATGGTCGTTCAACCATAATTATCCGGCTTACACAAGAATGGAATAAATATTCAAGAAGCCTATTTTGATTTTTAAGTACGCACGATTGGTGTTCTTGATCATCGTAATCGGTAGTTAAATTCTAAATAGGTACACGGGGGATAGATAGTGATTTGTGCTGCTGTTAATAGCTTCCGGAGTTCCGGTTCCGGTTAGGTACGCGCAATATTAGCTCTATCCACTAGTCAAATCATCTCTTGGAGAGTATACCTATAGTATACTAAGTAGGCTTATTTTGCTTTTTTCATGTGCTTATAATTTGTGTGCCTTACTCTGGATCGAATTTTATTTTTTTTGTTACTTTCTTTGCTCGCCTACCTCTATAATGTTGAGGATTTTCCAGCAAAACAACCATGTACAGGAAATTGTCATCCCCATGACAAATGAATAAAATTGAAATGTCTGTTTCTAATGTCTAAATAACTGATTGTTCTAAATGCATATGTAAGTATACGGTACTTATAACAAAATAAAACATTTTTTTAAGTTTTTGTCTGACTGTTTTTTCCGGCTAATCTCCGAAATGGCTGGACCGATTTTGATGAAATTTGGTATAGGGATACTTTGAACCCTGGGGAAGAACATAGGCTACTTTTTGTACCACGCGGGTGAAGCCGCGGGCGGAAGCTAATCCCATAATAAAATACAGACTATTGCGCCATCCATGGTGGTAAAAACACTTTCACTCCTCAGTTTTTCTGACAATCAAGTAAAAAAAAATATCTTTTTCAATTGCCCCAATTACCCATAGTGATTACACTTTCACTCGCTAACAACTGAATTATATTGTGGTCGAAGATACCCAGCCATAATGACAGTTTTAATTCTTTTTTACTCTTGTTTTATTATATCTTAATGTGGCTGACGAACCAGGAAAACGGATAAGATAATACTTTATAGTTTGTTTTCATAACATAATCAATGTTTGTCACGTTTCGTTTCTTTCTCTAAAACCGAGATATTTATAGGTACGAGTATAACATAAATATCACGCCTGTATTTCCTAAATGGTTTGGCAGAGGTGTACCTATAGTACAGCCACATTTTTTTTTGTGAGTAGCTCTAGATAGCTACATTAAAGTGACCAATTATTCAATGGAATATGTTTTACGTAAGAAACCTTACCGGTGATATAGTTCGATAGAATACATCGAAAATTGGTGGCGTTGGTGGTGGCATCCCGTATGACAGGAAAAAACGGACCACAAATATGAATAGGTGAAAACACAATAATATTAGGTCTTTACCTATGAAATTGCCGTTCTGCAGTACTGGCCATTTCAAATCAAAATAATTTTTGTTTGGCTATGAATTCTAATTTCAAATTAATTTTATTTTAAAAACATGGATTTTTTTTTCTAAAAGTAGTCATTTCTTTATTGATTAGTGTTACATTTTCATCGCATTTCAATCTTTTTCGTCATCATGGATACGTTAAAAATTCGAGTAATTATGGAATATGAGTACCGTCGTGGCAGCAACGCGGCACAAGCGGCACGCAACATCAACGACGTTTACGGAGCTAACTCTACAAACCAACGCACCACCTGTTATTGGTTTGCTCGCTTCCGTTCTGGAAATTTCGACCTGAAAAATGAACCTCGCGGTCGTCCGAAGACTTTGGTCGACAATGACGAATTAAAGGCGATTGTGGAAGCTGATGATACACAATCTACGGCTGAATTAGCAGCAGCTTTCGACGTTAGCGTCAAAACAATATTGGTCCATTTGCGTCAAATTGGCAAGGTAAAAAAGCTTGACAAATGGGTGCCCCACGAACTCAATGATCGCCAGCGCGAAGTACGCGTCGAGACGTGCCTTGCACTGCTCAACAGACACACAAATGAAGGAATTTTGAACCGCATTGTTACCTGCGATGAAAAATGGATTCTGTTTGATAACCGTAAGCGCTCAGCAAGTTGGTTGGATCCTGGTTCAGCACCTAAACAATGCCCTAAACGAAAACTTACCCCTAGAAAAGTGATGGTCACTGTTTGGTGGTCTAGCGCCGGTGTGATTCATCACAGCTTCTTACCAAACGGGGTGAGCATTACTGCAGATGTGTACTGTGAAGAACTGAACACAATGATGGAGAAGCTGGCGCATCTCCAACCAGCATTGGTCAATCGCTCGTCTCCGCTGCTCCTGCACGACGACGCGCGACCTCATACTGCACAGCAGACGGTCTCCAAGTTGCAAGAACTGGGGTTGGAAGCTCTCCGTCATCCGCCCTACTCACCAGACCTTGCGCCTACAGACTACTACTTTTTCCAGAATTTGGATAACTTCTTGGCGGGAAAAAAATTTAATACCCGAGAGGCAGTACAAAATGCCTTTGAAGAATTTGTTGCCTCCCGTCCAGCTGATTTCTTTAAGAAGGGCATCAATAAACTGCCACTGCGATGGCAAAGATGCATTGATTGCATGGGTGATTACTTCGATTAATACAAATAAAAAATTCATGAAAAAAATTCGTTTAAATTTTTTCATACAAAACGGCAATTTCATAGGTAAAGACCTATTATCATCTATCTAATTACAGATATTTTTCTTATCCAATACCGCTAGCATTACACACAAAATTGTTAAATCACCATTGTATGATTACTCATTGCAAGAGCCGCAACGAAACGCAATATTTTTTATAGAACTTGCGCCAAGCCAAAGTTAAGGCTTGTACACACTGGTGCGACGCGACGCCCGACACAAAGGCACCGCGTGTCGCGCGACGAGCGGCGCCTTTGTGTAGCGCTGTCGCGTCGCGCGTGTCTGTGGGAGCCTTTAATGATCATAATTTTTAAGTAGGTAACCATGTACAATATCATTACATGAATAGTGAATACGGTACAGGCATGTTTTTTTAAGTTATTGCATAGCTTTTGTCGCGGGCTTTGAGCGCGGCGACCGAATCAAGAAATTCCGTAACGAAAATAAAACCTAACACCCCCCACTCCGCCTACCATGTAGCTCGGCCGAGCGTTCGCTTAACGTATGTATATGGTACGACTGTACTTGAATTAATATCAAAGAAAAAAAATACTGCATAAATAAATAATTATAATTGCATAAGTTGATAAAAAATGCTATGCAATAGCTTTACCGCGGCAGTCCCCGAGTGCCACACGTGTTTTTTTTTAACATTTCCTCGGCTTTACACCACCTGTTTTACATGATGCATGAGAATGATCTTCCTCAAAGGACGTCAAGATGTTTCAACAGCAGCTGGTCGGACAACAGCGACAAGTCGTTAATAATTACTGTTTAATCTTTGCCTTATCTTCAAAATC
Source organism: Dryobotodes eremita (assembly GCA_917490735.1). Classification (NCBI taxonomy): domain Eukaryota; kingdom Metazoa; phylum Arthropoda; class Insecta; order Lepidoptera; family Noctuidae; genus Dryobotodes; species Dryobotodes eremita. The sequence continues at coordinate 26,566,309 of OU823241.1, read as the reverse complement.
CACTGTCAAGTGTCCACAAAGAGAAATGGAGAAATCAGGAGGGAAGACGTGGTCTATGCATTGCGGAAGCTTATGGGACACTATCAATTGTATATTTAGGAAAGGGTAACTAATAAGTTCACTGTAATTAAGACCTATTTTTAGACCCTCTCCAATCAATACAAGACACAATCTAAGTAGATAAAACGTCAGAAAGAAGATTCCTAAAAAGCTAAATAATCGTCAGTACTCAATGCCAGTTTGCACAAACGATTGAAGCAATCTCGTTGAGCATGTAGTTACGTGAAGCCTTCCCAAACAATGATTGCACGGTGTTATGAGCACACTCGTTACAATAATTGCATATTACATTGATTTTGACATGTCCGACATTCTGTATGACTGTGCTGTTGATTGTCTCTTTGGTTTTGTGGTTTTAAGCGCAACTGCCAAGAGGGCGTCGTCCGGGCGTACCTAGAAAAGAGGATATTATGATATTATGGGGAGCATAATATGCTCCCCAAAATATTAACGTCATAAATAGATATTATCTTTTTATCTTTATGTATATAAAAATTACGTGTCACGTTGTTTGTCCGCGATGGACTTCTAAATTACTGAACCGATTTTAAATTTGATTTGCACACCTTGTGCAATTTGATCCAACTTGAAAGATAGGATAGCTTACATCTCAATTTATAGTCGCAATATTATTTTATTGCAAATTATTTGTCTATTATTTGACAGTCACAATTATCTGTTAGCTCCAAACGATTCTAACAGATGGCGTAATCTGTTGACTGGATTGAGTAAGTATTCAATAGATGGCGCTATGTTACAAATACAAACGTTTCATATAAGCTGCAATTTAATAGCATATATATATAAAGAGAAAACATATGATTGTTTGTTTGTATTGAATAGGCTCCGAAACTACTGAACCGATTTCAAAAATTCTTTCACTGTTGGGAAGCTACACTATCTCCGAGTGACATAGGCTATATTATATTATGCTTTGCTACCCGGGCGAAGCCGGGGCGGGTCGCTAGTAATAATTATAAAATATCATCCATCATCATTCTACTGCTTTTATGCCAATTTATGTGGAGGCGTCGCCACATATCATTTTCTTCCATACTTCTTTATTATTCTTCAATCTATTCTGTCTCGGTAGTCACCACCTTTCTAGCCATATTATATTTCACACAATCCATGCAGGGTTTCTTTGGTCTTCCCCTAGTCTTATAGCCGTCCAAATACTCAAAACTTTCATCACGACATTTTACAGAATCATTTAATATTTAATCAATTTTGGAAAGGGACTCCGAACTCATTACTAACTAATTTAATTTTTAGTAGGAATGATAAAATAAAAGACGTATCGTATTCAATTCAACCTTCCTCGACGCAGTATGTTCGGGATGACTAACAGACGGCGCGTGCGCTAGTGCATTCGTTTTCTCTTTCATCCAATATTCCCATGCTCCAGATTATTAACGTACCTGGCATGACACTGACATAATGAATCGATGACCCCGAAGGTGATCAGAATCATATTCTAGATTCTGATGTGATGACCGCAAGCACCGTCTGTTAGTCATGTAAATACTGTTTGTTTGTTGTTTTCGAATAATTTCTTGGTGTTTTTGTTTACACGGTCTTCTGTGACCCCGTGGTAACATTCCAGTCAGCAAGTTAATAAAGCAAAAATGTTAATTAAAAGAAAAACAATAATTAAACGAGGGTGTAATCGAGTAGGATTGTGCCTGTCTGTAGTAACAAGCAAATCTAAATTAGCCGGTGACACTGCTATGATTAGATTATGGGTGGTTTTTAACCGCACGTCAATGTGTCATCGCAAAATATTTATCCATATTAAGGCTCGTTCACACTGGCGCGACGCGACAGCGCGACACAAAGGCACCGCGTGTCTCGCGACGAGCGGTACCTTTGTGTTGTGCTGTCGCGTCGCTCCTGTTTGCGGGAGCCTTTACTCACCCACGGTCCGCACTCTAGCCCAGCCCCTGCAGTCTCGACATTAGACAGCGACAAAAATCTCAAACTCAAACTCAAACAGCCTGGGCCTAAACAGCTGGAAATTATCTATTTATGTTAATCCAAATAAATTGATCTTTGCCTTGTCACAAGTCGTATGCCCGATGGGATATCCCTACGACAAACTTTTCCAAAAAAATGGTAAGTAGAACTATCACTTAATTATAAACAGAAGTCTAATTAGGTACCGTACCGTACCACCGAAAAGTACTCGTTCTTTTTCGTATTTGTGTGTTTTTCTCTGCGTCATGTTCATCGCAAATAAACGTTTTTATTTGCGGTGAATAATGTATAAAAGGAATTTATCATTTAATTTCTTTTTTTCTTCCGTTTACCAACTTCAAGGGTCTTCCAAAATGACGAACTGTCATCCCCAATTTAACCCCTTTGTCCATTAGGGGCTGAATTTTCAAAATTACTTCCCTAGTGCTCACTTTCTTTTATAAGGAACTATTGGTCAAAATTTCATGGTTCTAGACCCAGCGGTTGAGGCGGTGCGTTGTCTACCAGTGAATGAATGAATGAATGAATGAATGAATATTAAGTAGATGGGGAAGGCCTTTACTCAGCTGTGCGATGATGCCGGCTGAGGATAACCAGTATTACTCACCCAATAATAGTCCTTGAAAACGGTGTTATTAGAAGACCTGAGGTTGATCATGTCTTCCAGGGTGTTCTGCCACCGGTCCATCCCGGCGGCGATCTTGTTGGACACGTTCTCCCGATTCATGGTACCCTCAGCGTCCTCGTCCTTGGGCGCAGCATCACTGCTGCCCGCCTCCTTGCCCGTCTGACTGCCTGATGATGATGCTGATGCTGATGAGACCGGCTCCTTGCCCTCGCGGCGTGTGGCACTGAATGTCCTGAAAAGAGAAAGAGATTCCATAATTATAACGGTCCGGTCAGGTCAATTTTGATGTCTTATCTTGATGTTTATACGGCTTGGTAATTATGAAACTCGTTACAGACGGTCTTTAGTTGTGTATCTTAATTAAAACCTACATTTAAATTGCTTGTTTAATTGAAATAAACATGAACTTATAATTAAAAATATATATATCGGAAATTACTTTTAGATTCACGTTGCACTTGGAAGACGAAGTTTCTGAACTTAGCAACTAGTCAGATGGAGCGTTTATCGGAATGTTAGTAACAAACTTAATGCGTCCGCTGACAGGCAATCAGTGAAGAGATGTGATTCATACTTCCTATTGTGGATGCGTAACACATTTCTTACTCACCGTTTCCTATAATTATGAGCATTTTTTTTAACTATATGGAGAAACTAACGTAGTATTGGATTTCTCAAGTCTGTAATATAAAAACTGAATTAATTGTTATTTAATTTAGTACCTAGTGTATATAGTTAGTTTTTTTTAGTTTGTTAGTTTTACTAATGTATACACATAAGCATGTTTATGTGTAATTGTGCATACATTTAGTAGGAATTAAGTTTTAGTCTCTGGTCTGTTCTCACTGAACCGTTATTTCGGTACATAAGATTGTGTTTTATTATTTAATGGGTTTAGGGAGAACAATACTTATAAAAAACCCATTTGGATGATAAAAGCACTTGTTTATTTTGACTCATAAAAAAAATGCATCAATGGTTGTCTGTTTGCACTTAAGAAAACAAAAAGAAATACATTCTAAAAGTTGTTTCATAGTCATTTGAGGCTAGATCTAGAACGCATCCAAAACGGTAATGTACAAATATTACATTAGTAAATAACTTTTCGTTAAGTAATAGCCAATGACGTAACGCCTACGTTACACACACTTGGATCGTGCGCTAACGCAGTCGTGAATTAGACAAAATACAGGTTTTCTAATATGATTACTGCAATCGAAACCGATGCGTTTAATAAAGGTGCACTCAACAGCTTCTAGATCAGAAACTGGTCACGTGCAAGATTTAAATGAATTTTATTAGTCTTTCAAATAAAATACCTGCGAAGACGCACGTTAACGGACTTAAACTTGTCTGACGAAATGTGGGTGTGTAGTACACACCGAATATAGGTAAACATCTGCCTAACCCTCCGCGGAATACAGCCGTGATGTTATGTGTGTGTTATGTTATCGGTACGACCACGTAGAAGACGGCGGGTGGAGCTTGCCCTACAGTCTCGACATTAGATAGCGACAAAAATCTATCGCTAAGTCGTATCGATGTCAAATTCCTTTAATAGATTTTCAACTTTAAGTACAAAGCATAAGGTTGAAAATCTATTAAAGGAATTTGACATCGATACGACTTAGCGACAGATTTTTGTCGCTATCTAATGTCGAGTCTGCGGCCCTGGCCCTGCAGTCTCGACATGAATAGCGACAAAAATCTGTCGCTAAGTCGTATCGATGTCAAATTCCTTTAATAGATTTTCAACTTTATTTCCAAAGCATAAGGTTATCGGTACGACCACGTAGAAGACGGCGGGTGGAGCTGGCCCTGCAGTCTCGACATTAGATAGCGACAAAAATCTATTGCTAAGTCGTATCGATGTCAAATTCCTTTAATAGATTTTCAACTTTAATTACAAAGGATAAGGTTGAAATCTATTAAAGGAATTTGACATCGATACGACTTAGCGACAGATTTTTGTCGCTATCTAATGTCGAGACTGCAGGCCCTGGACAAAACCAATAAATAAGCAATGGTGCATATTAGCTCCAGAGATTGCGACTTAAGTAACTGGAAGTCACGGGGAGAGGCATTTGTTTCCCCGAAAGGGCAGAGGTGTACACCTCACACTCACACCTGTCACCTCACATTTCGTCACTCGCGTGACTAAAAGTCCTATCTAATATTTTTTTTGTTGATTTAAGTTAGGACAACGGACAACTACATTTTTCTATTCGTGATTCTTAACTTTTTTTTTTAACTCAAACTCAACTCAAAGCATTTATTTCAAATAAACCAATTACAGGCAGTTTTGAATTGTCAAGGAGTCGGTCAGTCAGAAAGATGAAGCTAGTTGCCCATTCCAAAGCGTAGTAGGTACCTATGGAGAAGAACGGGCAAGAAACTGCATGGACACTCTTTTAAACTCCTTTAAACTTTACTAACCGTCGTTCCTCTATGTTATTTGGATCTCAAAATATAGTGAAAAATGTAAAGAATCACGAATAGAAAAATGTAGTTGTTCTAACTCAAATCAGCAAAAAAATTAGATAGGACTTTTAGTCATGCGAGCGACGATATGTCTAGCAAAAGGATAACGCACGGCTTCTTTACATCGTTCTCACATAAAATTATAAATTCAACATTAATGATAATGATGTAACTAATATTTTTGTAACAACATAATTTAAAAGACTGTCCGTGGAGTTTCATGCCCATTCTTTTCCATAGGTACCTACACTACGCTTTGGAATGGGCAACTAGCTTCATATTAATAAATAATATAAATACTGTTTTCTTTAAATAATGTAACCTTGTGTCAATTATGTACTTTACCTGGCGTGTTTGGTGTTCTGCACATTCCGTGCCTAAGTAGGAGTGTGTCGGACGGAGGGCAGACGCACAAACTTGTAGCTGTAATTTTGTGAAATAGCTTTTACTGTAATTGGCATCATTACTATTGTTGTTGCTAGTCATGTTGTGTGATTACGCTTTGGGTGATAATCAGGTCGAAACCTATAATCTGTACCTAGTGATAAACTGTGATTGTCACCTGTTGTAGTTGCCTTCTGAATAAATAAATATTCTGACTGACCGACTCCATGACAATGCAAAAGTGCCTGTACATGGTTTAATTGAAATAAATGGTTTGGGTTTGCAGGATAATAGTAACTAAACCAAAGAGCACGTAAACGCTGCGAGCGACGGCAGTGACTAGAGACGACATCGGCCATACTAATTAAATTCGCGGCGCCGAAAGTGCGTTGAGCGAACTAGTTCTGACACGGACCGCCTTAAAAGCCGTCAGTTACTATATGTCATTCATTACTCATTAGTGTCGTAGTACGAGTAAACGGTGACACGCTTCATTTGTATGGAATGTGTTGACAATGCCGGCTCCAGCAGCGGCTTCCGAGGCGTCTCCGTGCTCTGTGAATACTGAAGGCTAGCGTTCAATGGAGATAAAGTTCTGATTAGCGTTATATCTGGCTAGGTATTCAGGGTAGTATTCTTTAGGGATTCATCATGCTTTCGTTTACTGGGACAGGCGGCAACAGCAGAACCGACCTCCTGTTGTCCATGTTATGGTTAAAACAAACAACGATCGCTCTGTCCGAAAGTAGTTATCCCGTCAAAATAAGTGTCAAATTCCTTTTTTTCGGACAGACAAATACATATCGGTAGTAGGGACTACTGACAAGTCGTACTGTCATTCATACTTAGTTCGGGACCAGCGCGGTTATTGCTTAACAGTTCAACAACATTCATTGCGTTATTTACGTTATTGAGCAGACAAATTTTTCGAACATAATGAAGCAAGGGATTAGCAATAAGCTTCAAATCATTCAGATTCTGATTGATATTCTGTTTCGCAATTAGGGTGCTGAACTAATCACATCATATCCGTAAGTGATGCGGAGTAGGAAACGCCCGTAACTTCGGTCGGAATAGACCCACTGATTTCCAGTCTTTTACCTACGCTTTTACCTATCATTTGTTATTAGTTCGCTAGATATTCTGACTAAGTTTGTGCACATATAGGTAAAGATAATGCAGACGATTCCGGATAAACAAAGTTATCTTATGAAGTCATTTTTATGACTTTACGTACATTATAGCCGGTATATTTTTTACGAGTCATGGCTTTTTACTGGTCTACCTTAGTAAGTTACCGTGTAGCTATGTATAATTAATTAACCAATGACAGTAATTAGTTTGTTTATATAATGTAGTCATGCGTAATAATGATAATCGTGGTGGCATCTCTTTTATTTGTTCTTTCTCAGAAATGGTATACACTTTCGCTCAAATATTACAGAGAATCTATGACACGCATGGTGACTCAAAATAAAATGTTCTTTTCGCTATATGCCAAAATAATCATTAACTAATTAAACGTAAAGGTTAAAATTGCGCAAAGACGAAAACCGTAAAAATAGCATTCGTTCCAGACTGCACTACGCGTGTGATATTTACTCTTCCTATAATTAGTTTCATTTTGTTTGCAAATCTTTAAGTAGGACATTCATCATCATTAGGATACCAGCTAAGTCACGGAGCCAATCTCTAGTGATGGCCCACGGCCTTGCTAATAAATAGTTATAAGTTTGAGGCTCTACTGATACTAGATTATGAATGTAATTGGGTGCAGCACGATGGCCGTCTGGTGCAGTAGTATTCGAGTATGTTCGATTCGGATTGTTTTCGTCCAATGATTTTACAAAAAAATATCGAATCGATTATGAAGAGTGTTAAAATACACAACACAAAGAAGCGAGTAAAATGTACTTGGAAAAACAACTCTCGATAGAATTTTCTCGAAATACTCGAATCACAGCCCTACGCAATAGAAACAGGTTCTCCATTTCGCAACGTTCCAACCAACATACACGACCTCATAATGATAAATAATAGCACTTAGCACTTCAGATGGCTCTGACGATCAGCTGTTTTAGACCACACTCTACCATTTACGAGATGCTCTGGAGGTCGGATACCATTATCGTTATCATAATTCCTATAATCAGAGAGAATGTTTAATCGAATAATCGCTTATTTTAATTATAGACTCTATAGTGTTGTTAAGCCCCAAGGCTCACATGATGGGCAGATTTTTCTGTAAGTAGTGTACCAGTTTCTATTTCAATCTGAGCTTGACACCAATACCCAACGGCTGTTATAATGAAAGATCAATTTATTTCAGCTTAGTGTATCGGAGCCCGGAAATAAATCGCGAAGTGCTGTCGATAATGACAATGGATTTAAATATTTTTAATACCCATGCATTAAAAAACCAATCATAGATTTTAACGTGCAAAAACTTGTGAGTGCAACAAAAACTAGCTGGAATTGGAAGCCATTTTTAACCCACTTCAAAAAGGAGGTTCTCAATTCGTCTGTATTTTTTGGTATGTTTGTTACGCGATATCTCCGGAAATTGTGGATCGATTTCGAATATTTTTATTTAATGAATAGGGTACGCCTCAGGGGTGGTCCCTGTATTGACTTTGCTTGGGTACTTTTTCAGTTAGCTTCAATAATACGTATTTTTTCCACTTAGTGTATATTGATGATGTTATAATAACTTCCTGTAACTGTTATTTACATAGCAACACAACTAGAAAGTGAAAAATAAAAACAACTTGCCAAAAAAAAACCCGCATTACAAAAAAAAAAACAGTACAAAGTAAAAATTTACTTTAATGTCGGAAGTCGGTGGCAAAAAACGAAAATACAAAATACAACACCGACTTCCGAAATTGAAAGTTACTTTTCACGATGCAATGTTTTTTTTTGGAAGTCGGTTGTTTCTTTTTGTATTGTGTTATCAAGTCTCTATTTAAGTGTATTTTGTGTTAATTGTTTAGTTTAAGTTTTTGTATTATTGCTGTTTATTAATTTAGTAGTTAGTAAAACATCATGATTCATGAATGAATTTTCATTCATTTCTAGAAACAAATGACGTCGATGTATGTTGTTTTTTTTTTCATCGTGTGTTTGTTTTTGTCTCCTTCTGCGTGATATATATATATAATATATGTTTACCGGTTTAAACTATCTTATGACTATAATATTATTATAGTCATGGATAGTTTAAACCGTTTACCAAGCGTGTTATTACTTTTTTCGGCAAGTGATAATGATTAGGAGATTTTATTTATGGCTGTCGTTGGTCTCAGGGAGAACAAGTTAATACTTAATGGATCTGACATTTTTTATCGATATTACTCGATTATATTCTCAACTTCCGCCAACACTGCTACTGTTAAAATATAACGATACACATTTTTAAAAGTGACGACTAAGTAATTTCCATAGTTTTTAACGAACGATGGATCATTCCGGTTTGGAAACAATGCCTTTTTGATAATGCAGTTCTTTCCACTCAATGAGCACTTTGTGTCCTAGCTATTCATTATACATCTAGGTATACTGAAACGGCCATTATACTGTGAAGGTGATAGATTATGGAAACAGTTCGTTTGGAACGGTTGCTATGTTACGTTATTTAATATTTATTATATTTCATTTTATTTATGTTATTTAACCTAACTTTACGTAGACTGTTTAAAACAGATAAAAATACTATAAACCCTGCCGGTATATTCTATAAAAATCTCAACTTGAAAACTTAAGTGGTGTGCTTGAAGGGAGCTGTCATTCCAACTAGAAAAATCAAATCTAAATTCTAGGGGATTGACACTTTTGACACTTCACCAGAGTTTTCACGATGACATTTTGACAGTTCGGCAGGACCGGTAGGGTACCTACCTAAAGTCTTTATAGTCTAAAAGGAATCACAACTCGGAAAGAGGCTTCAAGAATTGTTTTCTTTGAAGCCTTGTCCATTCTTTTTATTATTAGTTTTAGAATGCAAGCAGGAACTATCAGAGTCAAGGCATTTTTTTTATAGGAAGCTAAATTGTAAACTAATTCTAATTGGTAGAATCTACTTTTTCAAATTAAAGCTCTTGACATTCAATTAAATGTTTTATATGTTTGATGAGATTCGAGTTTTTATAATAACGTTGCCTAAAGGCGCCCGCAGAAAGGCGAACAGGTTCTGGTAGAACAAATTTCCTTGGAAGTTTTCACAGAGAATGTTCTACTAGAGTCGCATCGCGCCCGTCTTTGAGATCACGGCAGTGTTTCTTCAATGATACGACAGATACGTAATTAGTCATCTCAGGTAAAGCTGCTCTTTAATTGTAGTCTACGATTACTCTAGCTATACCTCTACTACAGGCCACACGTTTGTGTCAATAACAGATTAATATCAAAGTTCTCCAGCTCCATACCTCTAACATGTACAAGGCCATTTAGCTAACACTTTTCAGGAAACTGCAGTAAAATGTCACACGTCCAGCAGACCTCATTATCTATTCCTATTCGTAGATACTGCTTACCACACGTAGCCCGGAGCGAGGCGTTACTATTGCTCATATATTTCGCAGCGCCGCCGCCGTCCGTTACATAATGTAACCGCTTCGACCGTTGGCAACACTACGTCACTGCCCACTATTTACCACTTGAACCTAGGGTTGCCAGCAGCAAAAACAGCAAAGGTGACAAATCTAGTGAACTGCGAGCTTTTTTGTGCTGTTCTTAAGGTTCCGTAGTCAAATGGCAAAAACGGAACCTTTATCATTTCTGTCTGTGCATCCGACCGTCTGTCTGTCCATCCGAAAGTCTAATAGCCATTTTACTCGAAAACTGTTGGCACTATATCTCGAAAACTGTTGGCACTATATCAATGAAAATTGGGAAGGTGTATTCTCTGCACTGCTAAACAATGGTGTAGTAAACTTACGAAAAAATAAAATTGGGGTGGGACTCCCCATAGATGTAACAGAAGGATCAAAAAAAATAAAGCGCCTGAGCGTGTGGGGTATCGTAGCATGATGATGTTCTAGCGACTCAATTGTCCGAAACTACAAACTCACCGCGAACGGAAACCGCAAAATATTGACTTTTTCATTTAAGACAAAATTTTGTGGGTTGTGGGATGTTTTCGGTAACAACCGCAGCACCGAATAGCTCTGTTTTCCAGAGTTATTTTTTTCGAGAAATACAACGATGTACAAACTTATTTTTACGGTCGGTAAAATAAATACTGTGGATGCGTAAATGAAATATGCATCCAACAACGGAACCCTTTGCTGTACGTGGTCCGACACGCACTTGGCTGTTTTTTTATATAATTGTTGTAGAAAAGTCGTTAGATAAGGGCAGATTGACAGTAATCGTACCTGTACCTTGAAGCTGTTTTTTTATCTCTTGCATCATCATGGTAGGTAGTTGACGGAACTAAGTTTGACAAAAAGTTATAAACTGGGATTTGAATAATCACAACAATTATATAATAAAACAATTTGCGTATAACAATATATATATACAGGGTGGCAGGACAACGACGCGCAAACTATAACCATGAGTTCAGCACATGAATCTCCCATACAGTAAAAATTTAACAACAGTTTTAAAAAAAAACTGCTGTTTCATAGAAAACTGCTATACCTACGCGGTCAAAATGTATGGAACAGCAATTTTTTTTTTAAATAACGCATGTATTTCAACGCAGGGTGATTCAAATCATAAAGGCTCCCACAGACAGGCGCGTCGCGACAACGCTACACAATAGCGCCGCTCGCCGCGCGACTCGCGGTGCCTTTGTGTCGGGCGTCGCGTCGCGCCAGTGTGTATGAGCCTTAATACTGAATTCATGGTTACAGTTTGCACGGCGATGTCCCTGCCACCCTGTATACCTATTTATTATAAGATTTATTATTACTTCTCCTCCTTCTCCTTCTACCTACAGAATTAATAAAAAAAAAAAACATAAATATAATCTTAAATTTACCTATACAAACAAGACTCGCGACAGCCCTATTCGCGGGTACCTATCCTCCAATCATTGAATTTGACTTTCATCACTGCATTGTGGTATTTATAACCTGTATTTATATCAAAATAAACGTAACAAATGTTGATTAAACCCTGAAATAATATTATCACATATTAAAGGAGCTAAGTATTATTAGAAAACAGGTGAGTTTGCCACCTGCATTTGTATTAATTCGACGCATTTAACGTGGTTATGTTGAAACTTTGCCTCAACTCGAGTATCAAGACATCAAAATTCCGTGCGCTTTGCAGAGTTGGTTTATGACAACATAGATATCGGAAATAGAATATGGCAATTAATATTAATTATGTGTGACATCAGTGACATGAAATTAACAAACTTCTTTTGATATTATTTAAAATGCAAGTAGATGGCATATGAGTGGAGGACGACAGAGGAAACGAAATACAGATTGTGTAAAAGATGAAATGGCTAGAAAGGAATGAAGAATCGACGTAGAAAGAATTATTCAATAACAGCTGGTCTATTTAGTCTGTATAAATCTCACAACTTAGGGAAAGGGAGTTTGAAGTGAGCTGTCATTAGTGTCAATCTCTTGCTGGGTAGAATGACATCTCACTTCACCTAAGTTTTCACCATCAGATTTTTACAGACTAAAACGGCTGGTACTAGTATTACGATGACGGCTAAAGGCTCCTTAAAACAGGCGCGACATGCGACGCACCAAAGTACCGCCTGTCGCGCGACGAGCGGTGCCTTTGTGTCGCGTGCGATTCGCGCCTGTTAGTAGGAGCCTTAATATTGATGTATTGTGTGTATGGAAAATATGAATCCCAAATAATTTGGAATAGAACAGGAGGATGATAGTACAAATACAAGTATAGGTGTTTAAAATACTAGCTTCGGCCCGCGACTTCGCCCGCCTCGATGTCGGCAATTATCCCACGGGAACGTGCCACCGGGATACAAAGTAGCCTATACCCTTCTCCAGGATGCCATCTATCTCCTTACCAAATTTTATCCAAATCCGTTCAGTGGTCTAGGCGTGAAAAGGTAACATACAGACAGAGCTACTTTCGAATTTATAAGTATGAATATCGTTAATTTTTCTCATGTGACAAGCCAAATATATCCATATTATTAGGTGTCAAAGTTATCATTAGTTAGCGCTTTAAATGATTGATGTGAATGTACATGACGAATAAAATCATGAATGACATCGATATTACTATTCAAGTATTTTTATAGTGTGTTATCTAATTGACTGTCATTTGCTGTATATGAAAATAAATACTTATTACAAGATGTTATGAGAATATAAGTAGACGTATTCGTTATGCAGTATATTTTTGGCGGTGAAAAGAAAATACTTTCACTACCCATAAAGCGTCGATTATTTATAATAATTCTTTGATAAAAAGCCTTTTTTATTTAATATGGAATAAGGGAACTACATTTTAATGGCTTATAATCGCCGCAGTGAATCGAAGGCAATTTAAATCGTGTCAGCTTAAAACTTAGCTAGAAATAGAATAATTAGCCTATAATGTTCCCACTACTGGGACACAGGCCTCCCTTCTTCGAGCTGTAATTAGGGTTGCCAACTTTTTAATATCAAATATAGTATAAAAAAACAAAAATAAAAACAAATAGTAGGTAGATGGCGAAAAAATAAATACAACGTAAGTTTAAAAAAAAAAATACAGGTTGGCAGGGATATCGACGCGCACCGGACCTTGTAAAGGCCGCAGGAATCCGCTGAATGCGAGAAGCACAGGACCGTTCGAAGTGCTTGGGGGAGGCCTATGTCCAGCAGTGGACTTCTTTCGGCTGAAATAATAATGATGATGACTCAAGTGACCAAACACGAGACTATTCGATAAACTAGTACTTACCTACATAAAATCGAAATGAAGAAGTAGGTTTATTGGATTAGCTGTTAAACCTACTAGACGTCTACCTACCCCCGCAAATCGTTAATGCTTTGGTGAAATGGATTTCCTAGGCCCTAAGTAGCTAGGACTAGTCCTCGTAGGCGAAAAACTAGGCAGACAACTAGTCACTTAGGTGTTGTATTTCAACTGGCAATTGCTTTGTTACAAATGTTTAATACTAGTGGCTCTTTGAGCTATAGGCGTCGCGAGTCTGTTTTTGCATAGCTTAAAACTGAATAAATGCTCACCGCGCACCTTAAAACAAAAAGCACGCGCAAAGAGCGCGAAATGACTGCAATATGTTTTTTTTTTTACGTTTTGAACCTCCACATTCCCGCCATTTTGAAAAATGTCGAAATCTATTTTGAAAAAAAAAATTGTATATGAAATTTCAGGCTTAATTAAATAAATTAACAACGTATGAGAGTAACTAAAAAAATATAAAAGTGTCGTGACGATCAAAATGTTATTAAGACGTTTTTAGGTGATTCGCCAAGTGTGCAGAGTGTAACGTGGTTCCAGTAAATAAGAAGGGCTGTCAAATTCAATCAAACTAAGTATGTACATAAAAAGCCCTCCTGTAGTGCAGTGTCTTGTAGTGCGTCTCGGCGGGTACTAGCCGGCCGGCGCGAGCGCTTGAACTGCTAGAGTTTGTACTTAGCTATATATTTTAAAAATAATAACGTAATTATAAAATGTGTTCTCAACATGCCCTAAAAAACAACAAGCCTTATCTTTTGTTTGAATTAACTTTTACATGGTTTCATAATGGAATCTCTACAAGGTACAAGTTTTAAATAGCGATTTAGTGTCATCTTTACTTTTTTTTTTATCGATCCTATTTACATAATTCATGTTTCTGTCTTAACACAGCGCTTGACCGCATGTTAAATTTTCCTAAAATATTTTTATTTTTGCTGGTCATTTTCATTTGGCTAGATTTACAGAGGTTTAAGAAAGTTAAAAAGTACTGCAACCCCGCTTAAATCTTAAATTCACAGACTGGCAACGCACAGCCCAAACCGAAGAAATGAAATGAAATGTCGAAGTTATGACATTTCGTTTGTAACGGAGGTGACCACAAGGAAGGACTTTTTTAAATTCATCCCCTGAAGGCGTTAAAGAGGACGAAAGTCTCATACTTCTCGTGAACTGCCCATTTTGCTCAAGTCAGTCCCAAAGTGCACCACACATTCGATTCGTCGAAATGGCTCCAGAGCTTTTTGCCCTTGAACACCAAAATCACCCTTGCTCAAATTCTTATATAGCCCATTATAGACTACGCTGATGCCTGTTATTTGGATGCCACCGAGGAGCTTTTAAATAAACTTGAGCGTTTGCGCAACATCTGTACTTATTCGTTTTGTTTTTAACCTTAAAAAGTATTATGATCACGTTTCTAACTTTCACAAGATACTCAAGTGGCTCCCTATTCGACTTCGCAGGAACTCTCGGATTTTTTGTCTGCTATTTAAACATACTTCACAACCCTAAAACGCCATCCTATCTACGGGAACGCTTCTTCTACGCCCGTCCTTTTGAAACCATGCAGGTCGCATCTTAGAAATCTCCTCAAATCCCCTCCCCACTCAACCGACTTCTTCTCCTATTCCTTCACTGTGCACGCGGTACGGTTGTGGAATTCACTTCCGCCTGACATTAGGGACTGCCAAACTGTTGCAATATTTAAAATGAGAGGGAAAGAACACTATCTTTCGACTTTGTCATAATTTCATATGTATTTATCATTTAAATTAGAGAATTGTTTTTGATTGTATCTATTTTGTTTTCCCTTCTACTCTTACACACGTTGTCTACATCTCTTTTAATCAACTCTCATATCGCAGGTATGCTGGAAGAGATTTCTTTAGAAATAAGCGACACCTTTGTACGTATTTTTCTGTTCCTTTCTGCTTGTCTGTTTATATGTGTGTACATAAATTGTTAAATAAATAAATGAAAGTTTTTATGGAAATTCGATATTTGGCCAATGCGAAATCCCATCGGGCACACGGCTTGTCCAGAAATAAGCTCACTACTGCTTAGGTACAACATTTTAAATAATAATATGCTATGATTAAAACGTTAGCGATTGGTCTAAATTTCTTGAATATAGGCCACGCATGCTGAACTGAAATATTATCGCATTGCAGATTAAACTGGTACTTTCTATAAAATACTAGTTTCTGCCCGTAACTACGTCTGCGTTACCGGACTAAAAAGTATCCTATGTGTAAATACGAGTTATAAACTACCTGTATGCCAAATTTCATCCAAATCTGTTCAGGCATTCTTGCGTGATTGAGCAACAAACATCCAAACATACAAACTTTCACATTATAATATTTTAGAGGATATAATATCTACATAATAATATATCCTCGATATGATACGGCTATTATCCCGATATTATTAGGATATTTATCATACGACTAGCTGCTGCCCGCGGCTTCACCCGCGTGGTTGTCGAAAATTATCTCACGGGCAAGTGCTACCGACCAGGCCCTGCAGTCTCGACATGAATACCGACAAAAATCGGTCGTTAAGTCCAATCGATGTCAAATTTATTTAATAGGTTTTCAACCTTATGCTTTGGAAATAAAGTTGAAAATCTATTAAAGGAATTTGACAACGATACGACTTAGCGACAGATTTTTGTCGCTATCTAATGTCGAGACTGCAGGGCCAGGACAAAAAGCCTATGTTACTCCTTATAACATCAGCTATCTGCCAATGCAACTCCCGTCAAAATCTAGTCATCCGTTTCGGAGATTAGCCGGAACAAACAGACGGAAAGACAGACAAAAAATTTAATAATTGGTATTTTGTTGTAAGTACCGTATATACTTTCATATGCATTTAATAAAAAGCTGTTATTTTGACAGTACAAACAGACACTTCAATTTGTATGTATAGATTTATAGATAACGCTAGTCCACATCCAGACATGTGTGCCTACTTTGTAAGTTTGTATTTTGCTTGAGCTCCATAATATTGTGTCACTTTAGATTGCGAGCCGAAAATAAAATAAATAAGAAATGATCTTCGTAATAAAATAAAAAGAACAGACGGTGATCGAAAGACGACGCAGAAAGAACACATCTGTGCAAATGTGAGTACATTAGGTGCACTAGTTCTCGAGAAATGGAGGAAATGTAACGCGCAATACAAGATGACGCATATAAATAGACATTTTTTTTCTTGATAACGTCTTTTCACTCTGTTTACTGTCGATCTATACTGTAAAAATCTCACCGTGAATACTTAAGGATGATTTCCATCAAACAGCTCGCATCGCATCGGAACGGAAAGGATACGGACAGCCGATCGCGTCCGGCAGGATGTCGACGCATAGACGATCGGCTCCGTACCGTCAAATAGTTTCATTCCTACCGTGTTGACGTGTTCTAATTCGGATAAATGTGTGATCGTATACGACGACAGGCGAACGGAGCCGATCGCGCGTCGCATCATACTTTCGACTACGATCGTATGTCGCGGTCTTCCGCGACATACGATCGTAGCACACAGCAGCTTAACCGCGGGCGTCTTAGCTGCTGTGTGTGGCTTAGTAACATAGACTTTAAATACTGAGTACACGATTTAATATCGTTTAAAGATTCTAAAATCCGTTCCGATCCGATGCGATGCGAGCCGTTTGGTGGAAATCATCCTTTAGGTGAAGTGATTTTGAAGTGGGCTGTCAATTATGTCAAACCACAATATTTTTTTTTGAACCATCAATTGAAATGACAATTCACTCACTTCACCTAAGTTTCCACGGTGAGATTTTTACAGAATGTCATGACCGGTTGTAAGTTTAATATTTCTGACTGAGAAAAACATGTAACATTTCAACCGCTAATAAATACAAGACTTTTAATCTTGGCACATGCAAATATCGCCTTTAACTTCTCCAAATAAAGCCCAAAGTGTTATGCATTGAAAGTGTATTTACAAACTTGTTATAATAGTTTCGTAAGCTGAATCATGGCATTATCGACGTTTTTTTTCGATTTTGCAAAGCTAAGATTAACAATCTTGATACGGCGATAATTATTGTGTTACAAGTTAACAAAAAGAATAATGGGTATATTTGAGTAGCTAAGATGGCTATTTTAATCGTTATCATTGTTTGAACTAGTATTGTTGAGAAACCGTGCAATTTCTTCATCAACATATCACGACTGTAATCTGCGAAGGGTTACGTAGAGGTGTACCTATAGTAGGTATACACCTACATTTCGCCAGTTATGTTTAATTCCCATGTAATAGGGTGCGAGCCTACTAACAACCGGGCACGAATCCAGACTCCGGGCTGCTACTGAGAAATTCCAGATGGAAAAACCCAATAACATTTTGCCCGACCCGGGAATCGAACCCAAGACCTCAAGCTCACCAGTTCTGCTTACGACCACTAAACCAAAGAGTCAGTTTGTTCAACAAATTCTATTATTTGTTCATCTAATGTTATTATTTGTTCATAAAATGTTATTATTTGTTCATCAAATGTTATTATTTGTTCATCTAATGTTATTATTTATTCATCAAATGTATTTATTAAAAGCAGTAGCTTGCACTCCGTGAGATTTTACATTCTAGAGCAGTAGTGAGTTGAGTGTTGGACATTTTGGCCGACAGCCAAAGGTTCAGTATTCTTTCTTTACATTGAGAAGCACTCCACTCAATCATTTGCATTACATCAGATCTGATAGACAGTGCTTATCACACATTGACGCAACTGAAATAGTACAAACATTTATTTCGCCAGCCCACAGTACCCGCTCAATTTCAATAAAACTACACGCGTCATTGTTCGTGAACGGGCGCCGTCAGTTGAGACTGGTCATCTCTTAACTGCCACGGCTTATTTTTATTATTATTCTTATATTTTGAATTGTTTTCAATATATATTTTTATTCATTGTTGTCGCATGTAGAAGCAACAAGAATAATGTAGCCAGGATTTTGTAATATCTTGATTTAAAAAGAGTGTCCTTGGAGTTTCTTGCCCGTTCTTCTCCATAGAGATCTACGTTTTGGAATGGGCAACTAGCTTCAACTTTCTGACTAACTGACCGACTCTTTGACTATTCAAAAGTGCCTGTAAATGGTTTAATTGAAATAAATGTTTTGAGTTTGCTCAAAACTCAAACTCAAACAATAGGTACTATAGTCAAAACTATCGTACCTATTTACTAAAAGCATGTAAAACAATATTTAATGTGTGCTTAAACTATAGCCATTGTGTCATATACCAACGTAACTAACGCCAGAATATATAAATTTCTTAACAGACAAGAGTGCAGCAAGAAATGTGAGACGTACGAATTTACGCAACGTAGAACGGCTAGCCTTAATGATATGCACATAAATAACTTTGTAAGAAACACTCAAGTTTATTTACAACCTTGTGTCAAAACAATTAAAGCATAGGTACTCAGAATTGAAGTTAAAACATAAACAACTTCCTTCCTATGGCACGTAATGCAACAGGTAACTCATCAAGCGACCATCATAACAAAACCCCCTGTCTATATGAGGAATTGAGTATAAATAGGTCTGAGCTATCTGGTTCGACCTAGCTGAGGGAAATCGGGCTCGAGGATCGGCCTCCGAATGACAATCGATTTACTGCGACGAAAGTGTTGCAGATTGATGCCTCTATAGCAGCGATTTGGAGACTTTCACTGAGTGCCAGTGACCGCCGTGATGTCAGGCGACGTCATCCCGCGCAGGCGGACACTGATTGATCGCACGCGCATGTATCTACAGTAAACCGAGATTGTTGGTAACCCTACGAAAATCGCCGTTATAACTATGACATAAAGACGAATTCAATGTCAAATAGTTACCATTGATGAGCGGTCGACTGTACCCACAGCACAGCAGAGCTCATGTTTGACAAACGACACCTCAAGGAGCCGCCACAAGCTCAAGCATTCTTTATGCGGTAATCATTATAAATTATTCACATCATTTGTCAACATGCGGTAGTAAACACGCTATGAACAATTTGTTATCGCTTAGTGAGTCCACTTTCTTTAGTTTATCGATGAGCATGCAATCGATTCATCGTTACAAAATCGATTCGAAAAACGTTTGATGGTCATGTTGTGAATGCTGCTGTGAAATTAATATTGAAGCCTTGAATTATTTATTAGATTTGATTTGACATACCGATTACTATTCCCGATAATTCGACAGTGTTATTGAAGTACGTTCAAAGGATTAATATCAAACTTGAAGATCGGTTTCAAAGTAGATTGTAATCGAGGTGACCTAGTCTAATCAGTAGTACATTCTCAGCCATATAGAGGTCTCGTTTTACAGATCCTTGGTGATGATTATAAATATGAAATAATTAAAAAGGCAAGATAAAGAAAGACGGAAAAACAACCGGACAAGTGCGAGTTGAACTCGCGTGGGGAGGTTCAGTACGAAGAATATGTTTACCCACCTAGGGTTGCCATCTGTCCGGCTTTAGCCGGACATATTTGGGATTTTTAGGTCGTGTCCGGCCAAATATATAATATATGTCCGGCCTGTACGGCTTCTGTTAGGCTTTTTGCTAGTGTAACGCGGTGCACGCAACGCCTGCAGAACGAACGTAATGCAAGTTACGCAAGGCGCAACGTGGACAGTGGCTATTCTTGGTTCGCGCGGGTTTTGTCTTTAGTCGGTATAAAAGTGATGTTTGGCTATAAAAGAAGGTATAGTCCGCCTTTTAGGGCAAAAGGCGGACTTTATGTCCGGCCTAATACAGCGCAGAGTCAAGCTTTTTTATTTTAGAAAATGGCAACCCTATACCCACCAAAAACATTTCATGTAAAGTAGGTTGCCAAGACTCACATAACGTTTACACTGTTCAAAAGTTATCAGATCTAATGTAGAGCCAAGCCCCTTGACAGACAGACAGACAGAAACACGAGTGATCCTATAAGGGTTCCATTTTTTCATCATGGCGTACGGAACCCTAAAAACAAGAAGTTTAAGAAAATGTACAATGTTGATAAAAATATGACTGTGCCAGTTAAACATAAAATGATTCTGGACTACTTAACTGATGTCGACAGGAATCCAGATTGCTTACTGACCAATAAAAACTATGAAGTTGAACGTTGCCAAGCGTTGAAGGGAATATTTTACTCAACTTATCAGAATTTTTCAAATTAAAATCGTTTAGCTTTTTAATAAAATTACTAGAACCTGAAAAGGCCAGTACCCGAGAACCGAAACAGAAAAACCAACAATAGAAAAAACCGCGAAAGAAATTGAAGAAAAGCATATGCCATCTAGTATCAAAGGCAAAGTTTACAGCTTGTGACTAGCCACTTGTGGTTTGAGCATAATGACCTGCCTGCAGCCAGTCTTAGGGTGCAACCAGATTGTGGTCGAACGACGTCAACCACCGACTCAAAAAGTGTCACCTCATACATCATACGTCTTAAGATGTATAACAATATCGTTAATCGACTGCGGTTGGTTGCACCCCTAATAAAATTAAGCACAGTTTGTTGACGAAGGTAGCATAGAAACGGCCGACTTATGGTACCGCGGGATAATTGCATAACACACGCACAATTCCAATGCAATGCAATGAACTGTAATAATTCCAGAAAGGAGAAACTTAAAGCGCATTTGAAAACAATAATGGAAGATTTATTATAGATATAGAGTGCCCAAAGGCTTTAAAGTAAAGAAAAGACGAATGCATTATGTTAAAGATGCTAATGATAGCGCTAGCAAGGCAGTGAATTCTGAGATGACTGCTTATACAGGGTCGAATTAAATTAGCTAGCGAAACTCGACAGACATGATCGGTTTCGATATCTAAACGAAATAAAACAAAAAAAAAATGATTTGTCGATTACTTTTTTGGGGTCAAAGATCTCTAGTAGTGAAGTTACTTAAAGTATGGCATTATCAGCCTAATAATGTGCCCACTGCTAGGTTACAGGCCTCCATTCGGTGAGAGGGAGTCTGCGGAGTTTCGCTAACTAATTTAATTTGACCACGTAGAGGTGTATTTTAGCAAAAGACGTGCTGCGCAGATCTAAAATGAATTGCGGTAAGGAGGATGATCTGTAAACCTCCAAATTTAAAAAAAATAAAATAAGCTAATTGCGCAGTAGGTCGCCATTAATAGGATGGTAACGCAAATTAAGTTATTATCAGTTCAAACTTATTCTAGACAGGATGACACCTCTTAGGCAAGCTATTGATATGAAAATCAACGTAATTAAATGCAGAACCATCAATTAAAGTTTTGAGCGAAAATTGCTAACCTCAATAGATTCACGCAATATATTTTCGTTTTTTTAATATAACGTGAATAGTACACGCAAGCAATGCAATACGAGATTGTCAAATTCAATGACATATTGTCACTTTGACAAGTTAGAGACCTTAGAATTAATTAATTTGGAATCGAAAGTCATATCTATCGATTTTATTGATATTATTTCATGTAGTATCAAAGTAGTAGATAATATATATTTGGCCTTTGATAGTTTGAACTATTAAAGTAATAATATAGGTAGGAACATTAACAGGTATAAATACAGGTGCTCAACAACTAGTTTTAGATGCGAAAAGTCATGACAGATTTGTCTTTTTGTATAAATAAACATATATACATATATTTAGTAGTACTGATGAATGATTACTTGAAAATATTCCACTAAAACACCACAAAAATAATAACTTTTAACTTTATTGGGAGCTGTTGAGCCACAGACCGGAGAAAAATCAGGTGCTTGGTCATCCTAACACATGAACTCACTCCAACGGGATAACCTATATCCAAGAAATAAACAGTTAACAACAATTCAAATTAGTCCCCTGATATAAACTTGTGGATTGTGTTGTGCCTCAAGTGTCTTTTTAAGCAGGTGAGAGATAGTAAGCTTTTACATTCAACCATCGTAATTCGTAAGTTTATCTGATGAGTGCGAAGATTGTTCGGACAATTCCCACGTCTTTTGCACTTTCAAATTAAATGTTGGATTAAAGTTGCGTTACGCTTTTTACTCAGCAGCGAAACATACTTTTAGAATGTGACAACATTATAGACTCCGAATTTTTCAAACATCGCAATTTTAACAGTCGCGTGGTGAGCATAGACTAAAATAATTCATTGCTGATTACCAATACGGAGAAAACAAGAGAATGTCTTTCATTGTTAAGCATGGGATAGTCACCATTAAAACATTCTCCGAAAACAAAAGACGTCCGGCATTGTTCGGCGGCAGACTCATTAAATCCCTGCCATGATTTTTATTAAAAGAAATTAATCTCAGTGCAAATATCGACCTACAAACTAACTGACAGATCCATTCTGCGAAATTGCGTGACGGTGATAGGTCAGCGCGCGACATAGATCGTCTGAACAATACCACATTAAGCCGATAGCGACGATTTGATCTACTATTCTCGCTCCTTGTTTGTTTATCGGAGTGCCAATCTTAAAGCTGTGAACACATATCGAAACTACGTATTTATCTAGACACAGATGTGTCCACAAACGTGGCATTTTCAGTTTGACGTTTGTGGTTTGGTAAACCTGACCGTTTGATTAGCACTTCGTCTAAGCTGACGCGACGGGAATAGTTCAAATTGGTTTCAACAATAAATTGTGATACCTAGAAATGTTTCACCACTTAACATGACCAAAATACATTGATGTGACGATTAGTGACGACTTTTATGGTATGCTAGTGGTTGGGAGAAAAAGATGAGGATCCATCTTTGATTTTGATACATGAATTGGTTTCGTGAAATTTAACGTATTAGCTTAAAAACCTAAACCAATAAAGGAAGAAAATCAAATGAAACGCTTAAAACGATGGAGATAAGAAAAGAAGGTGACAATAATGTAGAGGGACTATAAGAAAGAAAAGGTTAAACACAAACGTAGTCACGGCCAAAGGTTTAATACCAACAAGGAACCAAAGTAACAAAAATAAAGCTGACCAATCTCAGAGCCGAGTTTATAGACCTTTAATTCGTGAGTCACAAAGGACAGCGGGCCTTTATTTGGAAACTTGTAAGAATATGATGTCGAACGAATCGATTGGTCCGTTATTATATTAAGTAAAGTGGCGTAAGACTCATTAAGTGTGGTGTGGCAAGACAGTGGTGTGGTGGTCACGGCCGGAGCCGTGTGAAGGGGACTGCCGACTGGGATGACGAGGTGGGAACTGGAAGCGTCGAGACGTCGAGAATAGACCTCTCGATTTACTAGTTTTTGTGCAGCGGAGAGAAACGTTACTGGATTATTAACTGGATTATTGTTCTCTTCGTATTCCGCACTGTGTTGTGAGTAAGAATAATTACAAGATGTAGCAATATTGTTAAAAATGTCTATGGTTAAAGATCTCTACATATAATATTGGTCTAGAATTAGAATGAGTAATTATTCAAATAATGGTTCCTGTCACGTGTATGTTTATGACATTTTCTGTAATTTCTAAACATTAGTAAACGGACATATTTATAAGATCAACTCTCCTTGAGTCTGGTTACACGAGACCTGATTGCGCAAATTAAAAACAAAATAAATTAAATCTTAAATGAAATCGTTAATTCGATTAGGTAAGTTGGCATTTGATAAGGTACATTACATTGCTATTTGAATTGATTGATTGGAGAGGACGTTGGAAACCGCAAATCATTAGAGGAGTGCACAACTGCACACCTTACAGTTTTGTTACGCGAATTGATAAAAACATGATAGTGCCAAACTGTTAATCATACATTGATATATTAAATAGACCACTAAAGATAGAAGCATGAAGTTATAAAGACGACATGAGAAAAGTATTTTTCAATTCCTCTCCTAAGCGGCTCCAATTGCGGTTTGAAATTTATATGACAATGAAGTCCAATGTAGGTGGAGTAGGTCCTCAATCTGGCATCATAGAAGGAGAAGCAACGAATTCCCATGCCAGTTTTCTACTTAACTACCGATGTGTCAAGAGCACAGATTGTTTTTCGGCGGTCATATCTAAGTAACTAGTCGGTAGGTAACGAGAATCCTGCGGGGTAATTACGTAACACACTAACAGTAGGAACGGGTTTCATTTTGACAGTTCAACAACATTCATTGCTTTATTTACGTTGTTGAGCAGACACATTTTTCGAACTTAAGAAGCAATGGATTAACAATACGCTTCAAAATGATTCAGATGGTAATAGATATTGTGTTACGTAATTAGGGTGCTGTAAGTCCTACGTTCCTAACAAGAACATTCAAAATATAAGGTGTCACTGTTGGTGGTTGTTCATCCATTGTGTCCCTACTCCGTGTTTTAGCATCACGAACAGTGGGTGTTCCGTGGTGAGCATCGGAGTGGAACCAACCGCTACCGGAGTCGGCCATCCAGCACATCCAGTCTGTCACTATATGATTTATCTGTGGTCATACACAGACTAATATTAGTTCAACAGCCACCAGCTTACAGTGGGACAATTTTGTAATGTCCTAGAGCAAGCAGTTAGACTGTGACGCAAATCATGTAACGCGTTGTCATGCTTCGCGATGCAGAGAACTTATGGTTTTCGCGAAATGCTGGCAGTTCCATATCGGTGGAAAATCAATCATATTATGTGGTTTGTCAATTTATATTGTAGACAACTTATATTGTAGGTAACGTTACTTTATTTGTGGTTTATGGCAGTGTGCATATTGTTCAAAAACAAGAAGAATTGACTAAGTACATAAATGAGAAAAGGGACCCAGAGTCTAGTTGCTGTAGTAGATTGTGCCGACTAGATGATTATTTTAAATATGTTCCACCTAAGAATTTTCATATGAAATATTCTGAAAAAATCTTAGGTGGAACAAATTTCCAAAGTTTGACGATTGATGTGAAATTGATGATTATTATTCAGTAAATATATCATTTCTACAGTCGCGAATCGCATTTTGATCAACATACGACGTAAAACAGAGCTGCAATTTGCAAAAAATCAAAGAAAATTTGAGTTTAGCGAGCTAAGGATTCACTTTATGCGTGTTTACCTATCTAAATAGAGTAATTAAATACCAAAGTCCTGCTACTCTTCACAAATTAAAATACAATGCATTTTTACACCCACTTGTAATTAATACATTCAAACCATATTCAGACTCAACACTCGGTTCGGAATACTCCGGATACACGCTCAGAAAAAAGTAGGGCCACATGTGCAGCCAAGTGTGTGTCAATGTCAAAGCGTGGGTGATCACATCATATCCGGCGCAAGCAAAACAGCCGCAGCCAGCCAGAGAAGACGTCATAACGATCATGGTCTTATTTTTTTGTACTGTATGGTGTTTTAGTTTATCTGAACTCAAACTCAAAGCATTTATTTCAAATAAACCAATTACAGGCACTTTTGAATTGTCAAGGGGTCGGTCAGTCAGAAAGATGAAGCTAGTTGCCCATTCCAAAGCGTAGTAGGTACCTATGGAGAAGAACGGGCAAGAAACTCCTTGGACACTCTTTTAAATCAAAATATGGTTACAAAATATTGGTAACATCATTCATGTTGAAATTATGCATGTGAGAACGATGCAGAACGTTAAAAGCGTCCGTAATAAAGAGACAAAAACAATTCAAATATTAAATTAAAATAAGCTGTGGCAGCCAAGAGATGACCAGTCCCCACTGACGGCGCCCGTTCACGAACATGACGTATGGATCACGTATGGATTGTAGCTGAATCAAGGATGGACAAACGATAGGCCCGGGGGGAGGGGGGGGGGGGTTGCTTTCATCTGATCATCTTCAACTCGGCCCGTCGTGGACTCTTCTCTATTCGAGTTACTTCATCGATAATAACATTATATTCTGCCACGTCTTTCAGAGCTGCTCTGTTGTAAAGACACACCTGAGTCTAGAAAATAATTACTATCACAGATTATAGCAGTGGTGGCACGGTGGTAACGGCCCCGTGTTACGAGTTGTAGGTCGTGGGTTCGAACCCAGGCAGGCGCTTTACTTTGTGTAAATAATTTCATCACTACTGCTCTCAAAACGGTGAACGAAAACATCGTGAGGAAACCGGCATGTTCTAGAAACAAAAATTCGAATACATGTCACATCTACCAGCCCGCACTGGGCCCGCGTAGTAGATTACAGCCTACTCCCTCTCGAAGAGAGCAGGCCTGTGTCCCAGCAGTGGGAACATTATAGGCCGACTATGATGATGACAGATTTTAATGCAGCTGTCAAACTAACCGTACGTAGCTACTCTTTCGTTTATTATGACACCATACTCGTAATAACCAACATATTGCTTCAACTTGTAAGTAGGTAAGCATATCCTACTTAAAGAGTATATAGTAAACCTAATTCGGAGTATTCGGACTGCTTCCAATATTTTAAAACAAAAAATTTCCACATCTACCCAGCCCTTCACAAGTGAAGACAACCAACGAACAGCGTTTCATTTTTGATTTTGTATATACAGGTTGTTAAAAAAATTGCGTGTCATAGCTTCAGGGTGAGTTCAGTATCGATAAAAGAACCCGTAAAAAATAAAATACCTTCAAAAAAGGTTTTGAAAAATCCGATAATTATCATAAGATGAACCTAATGTAGTACTTACTAATTAAATAGCAATCGTTTAGAATTGATTTAAAAATTGCTTATAATAAGTTTTTATTTTGTTTAAATGCTAATGAATAATTTCTTAGAATTACCTACTTACTATTGAAAGCAATGTAATACCTACGCCGGAAACTTCGATAACGCCGGGTAGATAGGTAACTAGGTTTTTTATTTTTATTTTTTATAATTTTTCCTGGGTTCCTTTATCGATACTGAACCTACCCCTAAGCTATGGCACGCAATTTATTTAACATCCTGTATAAGTACTAATGCATAGAAAATATGTAGATCATATACTATGATTAAAACCACTATTGTTCCATGTTTGAATTCAAAGAAAAATATCATTATTCTTATCCTTTTTTTATTACGACGCTACACTAATAATATTATCATTTTTCAATATTTAAGTAAACCATATGCTTCAAATTCAAATAATTTATTTTCTCATAACTAACAGTGACATGATAAATTATTTCAAACAAGCTTTAAAACTAGTGGCTCTGTGAGCTGTAGACCTCGCGAGTCTGTCTTTGCGTAGCTTAAAACTGAACAAATGTTCACCGCGCACCGCTGAAATATGTTTTTTTTTTACGTTTTCAACCCCGATATCTCAACCATTTTGAAGAATTTCGAAAAACTGGATCGACAGGAAAATTCCGTATAATTATCGAACCTGCTCACAAAATTTGGCGAGAATCGGTTGCGAAATACGAACTGTAGAGGAAGGAGAACAGCCGGTCATCCGGACATACGAAAGCATTTTTGCCCAAGCTGAAACGGAGACGGTTCGCTCGCGCTTAGCGCTCGTTCGGTCAATTAGATAACAAATATAGTACAGTTAATTTACATCATAAATGATGACGTCATAAATCGACCGGCCCGAAATATAAGCACCTAAGTAAGTGACGAGTTTCTTAAATGGTTGTAGCAAAAGCACTAGCAACACAGAAGTCCTTCCTCTGTGAAAGCTAAGAGACAAAAACCCTTGTATAGTAGTAACATAAACATATTAAAAAAGAACTGGCCAAGTGCGAGTCGGACTCGCGCACGAAGGGTTCCGTACCATTACCTATAAAAACGGGAAAAAAAATCATGTCGTATGGGATGTTGTATGGGAGCCCCGCTTAAATATTTATTTTATTTTGTTTTTAGTATTTGTTGTTATAACGGTAACAGAAATACTCGTACATAATTTGTGAAAATTTCAACTGTCTAGCTATCGCGGTTCTTGAGATACAGCCTGGTGACAGACAGACGGACGGACACACAGCGAAGTCTTAGTAATAGAGTCCCGTTTTTTCCCTTTGGGTACGGAACCCTAAAAAACAGAGTAGTAAGTAGACGCCGCGCCGAGGCCGTCCCGCTCTCTCGTTAGAGAGAATTAATAATTTTATAATTACTTATTTCATATTGATATTGGTAACTATTCCATTTTCCCACGTTACAATTAAATAACATGAACTTCTAATAAACCTAAAGCAATTTCGAAATAATATTATACATTTATTAATATTTTGTTTTATACAGTTATTAAATGAATTTTAAGTGTTTGGATACTTGATAACTATCGTTGAAATGTTAATACATTTTCATCGATTTGATACAAGCATGTAACTAAAAAATGTTCAGTAGGTACTTGAATATTAATTGTTCGACAAAAATTAATCGCTTTTTAGTCCTATAATGCTGTTTGATTAAGAAATTTAGTTCAAACATACCTAATCCCAAAGTCTCACGATCCAATTAAAGCCATAGAAGTTAAACAGATCCTGGTTTAGGGCCAGTATCACCATACTGTAGAATTAACACTATGGTGAAACTGGCCCTTGGGACTTTGAGTCGAAAACTTATCTGAAGCAGTCCGACTCCAGACTTCAAAATGTCGAACGTCCAGTAACGCTAAGACAATGACTATTTCAGCTAGTCCCAAGCATCCAATAATATTTAATACATATTATAAATATTGCTAGTTCTGCGTACGTTTGTTTAATTATAATGTTTATATTCAAACAAAATACAAGCACCCGCCGTGAATTTAGCTTGTTTTGATAATATTGTAACTACACGCGACATAAAATTAGACAAACAATATAGTCGTGAATGTTTTGTCTGTCTGACTGTTACTTCTTGACCGTCTAGACTACTGGGCCTTTATCAACGTTTGGAACAAATTTTAAATTAACATGACGTGGCGAGGGACATAGGTCCTTAGGACATTATAGGTCACAGGTACCTTTTAATCGGTTTCAAAAAGCCCTAGAAACCCTGGTTGCTATAGAGAAACCGCCCGATAATGGCCCGGAAGTTTAGAAACATGGGTTCTTCCGGTACTCGAAGTTTTGAACCTAATTAAAGCAAAGTTCTTATTTCTTACCTAGGTAATACGGGCTGGTGTCCGCAACTCCACGTCAATGCGCGTATTTTGCGTACTTCTTACCTAACATTTTCTTGTTTTATTGAACCCCTTTAGCCTAATGACGTTTTGTGATAGAAACAAAGTGGTCGTTAAAAGTTATAACTTATGAAATGCACTGGCGTGCACACTAAGCTTAATTTTTTATTTTATTTACAGACTTCAAAAAAGCAAGGAGCTTATCTGATATATATATGTATGTATGTATATATGTATTTACGATGCTGCGTCATATCGAATCTAGCGATAAATAACACACATAACATAAAATCACGCCTGTATTCCCCGAAGGGTTAGGCAGAGGTGTACCTACAGTACACCCACATTTCGCTAGTTATATTTAAGTCCCATGTAATCCTACTATCCTACTAACATTATAAATGTGAAAGTGTGGATGTTTGGATGTTTGTTACTCAATCACGCTAAAACGGCTGAACGGATTTGGATAAAATTTGGCACATGGGTAGACTATGACCTGAATTAGGACATAGGATACTTTTTATCCCGATATTCCCACGGGATCGAGATTTCTGTGGGTGAAACCGCGGGGCGCAGCTAGTAGGGAATAAATAGGTACTAATAATAGGTACTATTACAACTAGAATATTTCAGCGTAATAATTACTAAAACACATTAGGAACTGCCAAACTGTTGCAGTACTTAGAAGTAGAGTGAAAGAACACTATCTTTCTACTTTGTCATAATTGCGTATGTATTTATTATTTAAATTACATTTTATTTTTTATATATTTTAGTGATATTTATTTTAGAAGTATGTATGGAAGTATATTCTCATATTGTATGTTTATATTTATATTGGGAAATTATTTTAGATTTTATGTATTTTATTTTCCCTTCTACTCTTACACACGTTGTCTACATCTCTTTAATATACTCTCCTATGGCAGGTATGCTGGAAGAGATTTCTTTAGAAATAAGCATCACCTTTGTACGTATTTTTCTGTTCCTTTCTTCTTGTCTGTTTATATAATTATGTGTGTACATAAATGGTTAAATAAATAAATAAAAACGCTGAAGTAGTCTAGTATCTACTTATTAGGTAAGGTACATCAACCGCTACTAATACTACAATAACAAAAAAAACATAATGCGCAAAGTTCTCTAGGTTACAATTACAAAACGTTCACTCTCAGTTATAGAGGCTCGTTACTTTCAGGTCTAATTTTAAAGATTGTTATAAAACATGAAATAAAATGAAGATATGTTACTACATATCTTCGTTTTATTTTTCCACGATAAAACGAAAAACCGGAAAAAAAGACCGGACCGGTATCGTAGAAAAATAGGTCACTAGTTGATAGACTCGTTTCGTGGTGATAACAGATCGATTGCGCGCACGCAACGACATCACCAGTGTCATCCTATGTGAGTCTGTGCCAATCTTCTCTGGCGTAATAAGTCCGACCGTGAATACTGCATACAATATTTTTGAAGAATTATAGAGGCTCCATTCAAATCTATATACTAATTTATAATAAAGCTGAAGAGTTTGATTGTTTGTTTGAACACGCAAATCTCTGGAACTGCCAGTCAGATCTGAAAATTTCTTCTTGCATTGGATAGACTAATTCTTGAGGAAAGTTTAGAGCTATTTATCATCACGCTACGATCCTTAGGAGCCGAGCAAAAATAAAAAAAGTAAAAGCGCTGGCGGGCGATGCGATGTGACGCGGCGGGCCGGGGGCGAAGGAGTTTTATAAAAATGTGGCAGTTATTTTAGTATAATTTTAATAATTTATTTTAGACAACTAACTATTTATACTAAGTACTAAATTAAATGACGAACTAACTATACAAATAAATACAAAAACAAAAGGACACTTAGGCGTCGAGCTGTCATCCGGAAACGTGCCCAGAAGACTGGCAGCATTGCCACGTTGAATGGCAATGCTAATTCTTTGGCCAAAGAACGAGGCAGCCCTCTAGTCACCTGAAGGAGACACGCACTCGGGCCCCATGACCTGAGTGCTTCGACCCCAAACGGCTCAAAACTGTAGTTATCCATAAGCTAACGCCGCTTGAGGGTCTCAGCTTCCGCAGCAGCGGCGCCAGCACAGCCCACCGTGCTAGGAACATAAGATAGCGCAAGCCGTTTTTTTCTAATACCGCTGGTACTCCGGCGGTGACATGGGATTGACGAATAATATCGTTGATGCGTGCGGGCCGTGCTATGCGAGCTGCGCTCCTGCTTCTGAAGGACAGGCCATGGTGCCCGAGACTGTCGACAGTTTCATGCGGAGCAACACAAAGTGCGCCCACGCGGAGACAAGTTGCGAGCCGAAACGACGAGTCATCCATCATAGGGCCTATGGTGGATGACAGGAGCGCCAGGAGCCACAAGCCTGACTCCTATTCTCCCACATCCAGCAGACGGGCACACTCAACAGTATTAGGTGACGTGTTTACCAGGGTATTCCGTATAACACTGCAGAGCGGCACGTCCCACCGTCGCTGGGAGGAAGGGTTATCGGAAAATCCGTATTGGGGCAAGCAATTTTCCAAGCGTCCATCGCATCGGTCAAACACGGTACCTCAAAATCGACCAGTGAGGATGATATAATGTTCCTGTATAATTTATCGGTACTGGGCCGGCAGTCTCGACATTAGATAGCGACAAAAATCTGTCGCTAAGTCGTATCGATGTTAAATTTCTTCAATAGATTTTCAGCTTTATTTCCAAAGCATAAGGTTGAAAATCTATTAAAGAAATTTGACATCGATTGGACTTAACGACCGATTTTTGTCGCTATCTATGTCGAGACTGCAGGGCCTGTGCTGTGGACCGAGGAGAGGAACATCGGTAAACTAATACGTGAAACTTTGCGGAATTTTGAAATTTTTGTATATTGTGTATCTTACGAGTTTACGACTTCCACGCGAACGAAGTCGCGGGCAGACGCTATTTAATAATATACCTTGGAAATATTACGAATATTATAAATGTGAAAGTTTGGATGTTTGTTCCTTAATCACGCAAAAACGGCTGAACGGATCTAGATGACATTTGGCAGACAGTTAGTTTATAACCTGGATATAAAGTATCCTATGTGTTACAAAGGATACTTTTTCCACGATACTCCCACGGAATCAAAACTTATGCGGGTGAAACCGTAGGGCGCTGCTAGTATTTCAATATTCATGGTCATGAAACAGCCCTTATGATGGAATAAAACTTTTTATTAGTACCTGATTTTAAAACACGAATAAATTGCACATGACCATTTAACAATTATTCTGTAAAAAGGAGTTTCAAAGGCCGGTTAACGACGAGAACACATCATAAAAAAGTAAATCATTATTAACGTGCCTAATTAATATAATTATATCGATAAAGGTAAAAATCATAATTATTATTTAATGTATTTATTACCCGTAGTTAATGATTACTTCATTAAATAGTTAAAAAAAATGCATTAGGTATTCCTTGAATTTGGCTAATAGGTAGCGAAAATAAGATATGAAATCAAAATTTTGTCCTTTTATTAAACTTATTTAAAACAAAAAAAAAACATCTTAATGATTTTTGGTAGGGTAATGCGTTAACTCAGCATTTATAATCTTCAAAACAATTGCATGACACAATAAGCGGTGTCATAACTCACACGTTCCTATAGTAATTATGGCCGCAAATGTAATGTTATTTCTTCATTCGCCAAAACCTGTGGTTACACTGTCGAGCAACCTTCCATACACGGTTTCACAACTCGAAAATTCGATCGAATCGAAGGTCGATTTGGAATCAA
Organism: Dryobotodes eremita; assembly: GCA_917490735.1. NCBI lineage: Eukaryota > Metazoa > Arthropoda > Insecta > Lepidoptera > Noctuidae > Dryobotodes > Dryobotodes eremita. The sequence continues at coordinate 26,533,076 of OU823241.1, read as the reverse complement.
TACAATGATACGATCATGAAAATTCTCGGTACGAATTTCTGGATTATAATTGACAGGTATCTTAGCGATAACGGCACCACATTGGCTAAATACATACAGAATAAAAATGCATTGAAGGCGCGCAATTAGCGATGGAGATATTATCTATTTAATTTTATTTGTGAGTTCGTTTAAAACAAAAATAAAGTTTTATTTCATTTAAAGCGCGACGTTATTATTTTTTGGGTTAAGGTTCTTTGAAAACTAATGCAAAACACGGTTATGTTGTATACTTTTTACATAAACACCGTGTATTTTAAATTTGTATATCTACACTATTTAAATACTAGCTGTTGCTCGCAACTTTGTCTGCGATTTAGGATGAAAAGTAGCCGTCCTTACCCAGGTCATGGTCTATCTGTGTGCCAAATTTCATCCATATCTTTCAGCCGTTTTAAGGTTCCTACAAAGAGGCGCGACACGCGGCGTGAATCGCACGTGACTCAAAGGCACCGTTCGTCGCAAAACAGGCGGTGCCTTTGTGTCGCGTCGCGTGTCGCGCCTGTTTGTAGGAGCCTTTAGCGTGAAAGCGTAACAAGCAAACAAACTGACTTTCGCATTTATAAAATGCTTTGACTTAAATTTTTACATCATTATTTCATTATTTACTTATGACATAAATATTTCACACCCTATCTTTTATCAAAACTTTAATTTATCATAATGGTGTACACATTTAAGTTAGACATGTAGCTACCAACTTGCGGTTTCGATATCAATCCGACAGTATCGATCAACAGCTGCATTGATGTATCGATTTACCAATACTTTATAAGTGTATCTTTATTATTATTAAACAACGGATAAGTTCAGACGATTCTCACGATGAACATGTCTGATAAAAAGCTATTGACATGGAATAACTATATGTGATGTGTAATTAATGATATTGGAAAGAATAACTTCACAATTTTGGCGTCTGTTCAGTATTGACGACGATGGAGGATGGACTCTGTCGGTTTAAATAGCATAGCATTCTTTTAGGTTGTTAGAATTTTATATTCGACGGTTTACTAAGATTGCATAAGGTTCATTCAAAAAGGCGTGAATCGCGCGCGACATAACGGCACCGCTCGTCGCGCGACTGGCGTTGCCTTTGTGTCGCGTGCGATTCGCGTCGCGTGTCGCGTATGTTTGAAGGAGTCTTAAAAGAACGTTGTAGGTATATAAATGTACTAAAATGTACTTGTATCTCCGGATGAACTAGTTTGTTAAACTTACGGATTGACAAATTGATGACCCTTTTTTAAATGGACAAATATTTTGATTGCATATTCCTTTTTTAATCGTTAATCCGATAGGGTAGACGAACCAACGAAATGGATTAAAAAAAAAAAATTGATTGCATTATCTAGGCCTTGAATTAATTTACATCATGTCAGGTCTTATTAAGTCCGAACAGTCATAAACGTAACAATTATTATTTTCGTCGGAAACCATAATTAACTTTATTCGAATTTTATTTACGTATTACAAATAAAATCGACTGTTTCAAAAGGTGTGCATACGCAAGCAAGGAACTGAGATGCATAATGCAACGTGAAAGTCAAAATTGTTCTGATTATTTTATTTTTATCCCCAACTCAAGGGCGGCAAGTATTCGTTTCAACACTCGACGTTCCGCAAAGGGATATATTAATAAATGTTGTTACAATTTACTTTTCGAAACGTTTTTTTTTTAACTTTCTCAAATAACGAAATTAGGTGGGTCTGTTTTTTTGGCCATAATGTTACAAAATGTCCGAATAAAGTTCGATATTATGCAATACTTTCATATTATTATGAGTGCTTGACGTGTACTTACTTATTGAAAATCAATTAATAGTTTATAATTAGACACATGAGCTTCCTGACTAGTTTGGGACTACGGATATGCGTGTACATGATGAATTAAGAAGTATAATTTAAAATTATAATTAATATTGAGTGTGTTGCTTGGAAATCATCTTTAGCAAAGGAAGCGGTGGTCTTAACTACATTAGTGAACTTCCTGCGGTGTTCGAGATTAAAGTTAGCTATTCCATTAAGGCTCCTACAAACAGGCGCGACACGCGACGCAAATCGCGCGCGACACAAAGGCACCGCTCGTCGCCCGACACGCAGTGCCTTTTTGTCGCGTGTGATTTGCGTTGCGTGTCGCACCAGTTTGAAGGAGCCTTTAAACTTACGAAAATACTTTAAAATTAGACGTTTTAAGAGAATGTACAAAGCTGAATTTCAGCAGTACGCAGCTGCCTATACAGATAAACCTTTCATAATGGCTCACCTAGACGTTCTCGTGGATTTCTTGTACCTCATAGAAGCAGAAAGTTACTTTTCAAGGGATAATAATATGTCTTTGGATACTAAAGCATCTTCGTGAAGAGGTGGGAAACTTTACTCTATACTTATCACAGTTATGATTACCATAGAAACACAGATAACATGGAGAAATCCCGTAAGGTTGTCTCATCATTCATACGATTATTTCAATGGCGCATTGTGTACTATATTGTGACATCAAATGACGCCATGTTTTCAACGAGAGCGGCGCGGCGCGAGCGCAGTGATTGTCTCTATGATAATTTCATCTCAGAACACGTCTCATTCATAAAAGTGAGTTTACTAGCTAGTTTTTAACTTCTTCGTCAATAAAAGGTGCGGAAAACTTTCAATTACAGAGTCAAAGTCATGAGGGCAAAAAACAGCCTTGTTATAATAACCAAACCATTTTACAGTAGGTACATTCGGATACCTGCTTAGAGGTCATTGTTATTTTATGATCAAACGTGTTGCGTGCGTTGTTAGAAAATGGACAAAATAACTGTAATGTTACGAAATTTTCGCGAGGACAGTGTTTTATCGAATATAGTGTGAACAGTTTACTTTAGCACCCAGTATTCGCATAGCTTGTATACAAATTATACTGTGGTACTAACAGACAGGGGGGCATCTAACTTCATCCAAGAGCCCGAAGGTATACAGGGTGGCAGGGCCCTCAACGCGCAACCTGTTACTTTGGACTCAGTTCATCTTTCTTGGACGACACGGGTTAAAATTTTTCGTAATTAAAAATAAAATTGCTGTTCCATACATTTTGACCGTGTAGGCACTTTTGAAGGAACCAGCAGATTGTTTTTTAATAACCGACGATATATTTCAACGCAGGGCGTTCAGAAAGAGGTACTGAATCCTTGGTAACAGGCTCGCGTCGTTCGTGTCGTATTGACTAGAGTCGATTGGAATATAACCATACTTCGCACCTTGTTTGAACATATCATTATCATCTCCAGTAGGTACCTATCTTATCAGAAGATCAGTGCTGTAGATATGTCTAACAATATTGATAAGTCTTAAGTAAGTAGGAAGCGACAAAAGAAATTGTTAGTTTTAACCTAATTTTACAAAACATTTTCGAAGAAATCCGGAAAACACGAGAAGGGAATATAAAACTTTGGTATATCTAGGGGCTTCCCATGTAGCGATAGTGTGTCGTATTAAGGCTCCCACAAACAGACACGACGCGACAGCACGACACAAAGGCACCGCTCGACGCGCGACACGCGGTGCCTTTGTGTTGCGCTGTCGCGTCGCGCCAGTGTGAACGAGCCTTTATTTATAAATAAACTTATTAATGCTACACAAATAAGCTTCAGCCCGAATCAGGCCTGCCGGGGTCGCGGGTTTGTCCGAAAGGGTTACCGTGGCCCCGGCACCTATGTGCCTGTGCAATTGAAGGGACACGGGTGGGTTTTAGTAAGTAAAAGTCTGACACGCCCGCCAACTCTGCCCAGAGCGGGAGAAGTTATTAATTGATCACCTACCCAAAAAAAAGGCTCTCCCCTATTACGTGGCCAACATAACTGGCGAAATGGTGGGTGTACTATAACCTTTTGGAGAAAATAGGCGATTTTATGGCATGTGCTAATAGCTTAGTTCGATTTTGACATAATTAAATACTTAAAAAAAGAAACGTGCCTCACTCTCTTACTGACTGACTGACTCATCAACGCCTAGCCCAAACCCTTGCACCTAGAAAGCTGAAATGCACTTAGGTTCCCTTAAAGGCTCCTTCAAACAGGCGCGGCACAAAGGAACCGCCAGTCGCGCGACGTGCGGTGCTTTAGTATCGTGCGTGATTCGTGTCGCGTGTCGCGCCTGTTTGTAGGAGCCTTAAAATTAAAATGATCTAAGATTTGATTACCGACACAAAAACCATTTACCTTTTATTGAAAAAAATAATTATTGACGTGACAGGACAAGATATTGATGTCAATTGTACAATGAAGGTACCTACAACCAACACAATGCGCACGGAGCAATAACGACCAACACAGATAAAAAAATATGTAAAGTGAACTCAGTTAGGTTATAATCAATTGTGAAGGTCGTTCGATTTTTTAGAAATTTTGATTATTATATTCGGCAAAAGTGGAAACATAAATATTTTTTTAATTATCGCTAGGCATGCACACTGAGATGACCTTGTTCAAGATGAGCCAAGATCTACTTTTTCAAAAGCTGATAACGTAATGTGCACATTGTGTACTCGCTGCAGAACTACATAAACCTTTTGCGCACAGGTCAGAAGGTGCCATAGAATAGAACAGAATAGAGTAGGTACTTTTTATGATGCACAACATACAAATTACAGATGCAGGTTGGCAGGGACATCGATCCGCAGACTGAAACCATGAATTCGGTACATGATTTTCTAGAATCATGTACCGAAAACCTGACGAAAAATTTCGTCGAATTTCGAAGATTTCGAATTTTAAATAGAAATTGGTCGCCAGTCATAAAAAAAAACTGCTGTTACATAGAAAAGTGCAGTATCTACGCGGTCAAAATGTATGGATACTTTTTTTTTTAAATTTCAACGCAGTGGGTTCCGTATTATGTACTGAATCCATGGTAACAGGTTGAGCCTGCCGGGGTCGCGGATTGTTCGAAAGAGTTACCGTGGCCCTGGCGCACAGGCAACTGAAGGAACACGGGTGGGTTTTAGTCAGTAAGAGTCTGACACGCCCTTCCGCTCCGCCCAGAGCGGGAGAGGTCTTTTGACGATTTCCCACCCAAAAAAATAAAAAAAACACGTGTGGCACTCGGGGACTGCCGCGGTAAAGCTATAGCATTTTTATCAACTTATGCAATTATAATTTTTTTTATTTTTTTATTTATGCAGTATATTTTTTATTTGATATTCATTCAAGTACAGTCGTACCATATACATACACGTTAAGCGAACGCTCGGCCGAGCTACATGGTAGGCGGAGTGGGGGGTGTTAGGTTTTATTTTCGTTAAGGAATTTCTTGATTCGGTCGCCGCGCTCAAATCCCGCGATAAAAGCTATGCAATAGCTTAAAAATTATTGGTAACAGGTCGAGCGTCGTTGTCCCTGCAACCCTGTATGCAAATATAGAAATTAAACAATGGGCGGTCTTATAGCTAAAAGCGATCTTATAAAGACAACATAACATTTATAAATACAATAAATACTAGAGTTGCCGCGAATAGTGTTTATAGCGAATAATCGAATACCGATTAATCGCCATTCACTTTGGCGAATAGTCGAATAACTCGAAATTACTATTCGACATAAAAAAAAACATTAAACACATTAAAAATATTTCTAATTTCTTCTAAGGTTGTGAGAAAAGAAAACAATAAAGTTAAAGAAATCTGTTTCATGTTATACATACCTACATATATGTAGTAAATTTAATTTTCCATTTTTAAATGCTGGCAACCCTTTTCTTGTACAAGTCTTTCTTTACGTTCTAAGTTTAGTTTACGTTACGGGGAATACCCCGTTTTGTATAACCCAGCGATTATTATTGTAGGGGATTTCCCGCTCAATCAATACGCTTGTGTTTAGGATAGGCGGCACGCATTTGTTAATTGATTTTCGACATCGGTTGACGTTTTTTTATTTTTTATTTCTATACTTATTTTAAAATTGCTATTGAATTAAAGACTTGATGAATACTTAATTAGTTAAAGTGTTACTTAATAAAAAAGAACAATCATGCCAAACCCAGGAAAAAAATCTCATGTTTGGCTACATTTTGAAGAGGAAGAGAACAGTGCAAAATGTGTTTTGTGTGGTGTAAAAATAAGTAGAGCAGCAAAAAAAGCAGGGACAACGGCTTTGCAGAATCATTTGAAATTCAAACACCCAGGTTAGTTTTTTTTACCTATATTATTTATTTTACCGTTACTAAGTAATAATAAAATAAGAACGTTATTTAATATAATATTTGTTTCAAAAGTTATTTTCATTTATGAAGTATATAATTGTACTATTGTGAGTTTTGTAGCACATTATTTAAATAATTGCCGCTACCTAAGTTCCTGATTAAAGGTTCTTTTCTTTGTTCGCAGATGAGTATTGTAAAATGTATGGAAGCTCAAGTAGTCATGCTCAATATAATGCTCCCGCAGGAGCATCTTCAAGTACCTCCTCATCCACCCAGTTGCCCAGTCAGCCTTTGGTGCAACAGTCACTGCAACAACTACTTGAAAAAAAAAAGCTTTGGGACATCAACGATAGCCGAGCAAAAAGATATCACTACTTGATTGGTGAAATGATCGCTGTTGACAACGAGCAACTTTCCATCGTCGATCATCATGTAGGCTTTAAACGTCTTCTTAATAATGCTTTGCCGCAATACACCATTCCTGGCAGGACATATTTTACCGAGAAAATAATTCCAGACATGTATGAGAGAGTGGTTAGCAAACTAAAAAACGAGTTAGAAAAGGCTGAAGCTATAGCATTCACTAGCGATCTTTGGACTTCTTCTGTAAATAATGCTGCATTTCTGAGTTTCACCGGACACTGGATATCAGAAAACTTTAAACTGAATCATGCCGTTCTAAACATGGCGCATTTTCCTGAATCACACACATCAGAAAATATCAAAAGAGAACTGTTACAGTGTGTAACGAAATGGGACATACCCATCACTAAAATTGAAGCGATTGTTCACGATAATGGGGCGAATATGGTTAAAGGAGTTAAGGAAACTCTACTTCCTTCACAGCGTTGCTTCATACATACTCTCCAGCTGGTGATAAATAATGCATTAGATAACAGTTCTCCAATAAAAGAAATTCTTACTAGTGCCCGCCGCATAGTGACACATTTTAATCATTCAGGATATACAAAACTTGAAAGTATTCAATCTGAGCTCGGACTTCCTAACCATAAACTGATTCAAGATATTCAAACTCGCTGGAACTCAACATATTACTTACTGGAGCGTCTATCTGAACAAAAAAGAGCAATTTCGGTGTATATTTCAGAATCAAGGAGCGTGAATTTTGAAAATTTGACCAGTGATCAGTGGGAGGTTATAGAACATCTGTTAAAGCTCTTAAAACCTTTCGAAGAGATAACAAAAATCACGAGTTCCACATATGCACCCATATCAGATGTGATACCTAGCACTGTTTCATTAATCAGATACCTAATGAAAGATGCGCTGATTCAACAAACTGCACACGTTGATGATTTTAGAAAGGCGTTGATAGAAAATATGGAAGCCCGTTTTAACTTGGATGATCTATGCTTTACGAAGACATATTACTTGTCGACATTTTTAGACCCCCGCTACAAGAACTTTTACTTTGACGCTACCCAAGTTGAACGGATCCGTAGAGCTGCGCTCAGAGAAGGTCTTAGGCTTTCTTTAGATGACGAAAATGATGATTCGGATCCAGAAACGGCATCCAAAAGGTCTCGTTTAGACAATGTAAATGAGCATGATTCGGAAACTCATAAACTATTTTGGGCATGTTTTGAAGAATCACCTATAGAGCAACCTACTGAAGAGCAACCCAAGAATGCCACTGCTGAAGAAATCGCCAACTACATCGCATTAGCAAAGGCTGACAGAAAAATAAACCCATATGAATGGTGGGCTTTGAGTACCAATAAGAATAGATTTCCTATTTTAAGTAAGCTTGCTAAACGATACTTAATCACACCAGCAAGCTCTGTTTATTCAGAAAGACTATTTTCCGAGGCAGGTTTAATTTACGAGGAAAAACGAAACCGACTTGCTCCAGAACGTGCAGAAAAAATTGTTTTTTTGCACCACAATCTGCCTCTGTTGGATTTTAAATATTAATTAAAAAGCCTTACTAATTTAATTTCATGAATATGATAGGCACAGGCACATATTACAGATAATAATTGATATTGTGTATTGTTTTATTAAGTAAAATAATTTAAAAAATGATTATTTTTTACTCATTAGTTCTTTTGTTCGTTAAAAGTTTATTTTCGACGACTATTCGCCGAATGCCGAATAATACTAGCTATTATTCGGTATTCGACGAATATCAAAAAAATGACGAGTAATGCCGAATACCGAATAATAGCGAGTATTCGCGGCAACTCTAATAAATACGTAATACATACCTATACTTATCTATATATATTACCGTACCTACCCACACAAATATAAATATCAGATGCCGAAAATAATCACTTTAATGCCATTAATGAGTCACCTTTAATCAAGATTTCTGTAATAAGTTTTATCTTTCTAATGAATAAATGTCTGCCTATAGCACCAGGAAGCTGCAAGCAATCGTATAATCGAAATTTTCTATTATCTAACAGTTAGAGGTCAGTTTCATAAACCGATATCACGGCTACAGTTAATGTACTATCAACAGACTTCCTTTTGGACATTGTTGCCAGTGTCATTGGCTGCTGACCGAGTTAAAAAAGTTACATTGTAATGGTTGTTCTAGCTTGAAAGGTGTTCAGGGCGCACAACGGTCATCCAGCGCCACTCCTTTAAACAATATAATCCCGTGATTGAGAAGGAATTATGAATAACGGCTTGTAACTTTGTAAGGACCCGCGGTGTGTCTAGAATTTTCTAATACCTTTCATAAACTTTCATATTTATTTATTTATTATTTATTAAAACTTTATGCACAAGTAAAAAAAAAAATACTGTACAAAGGCGGACTTAATGCCTGAGGCATTTTCTACCAGTCAACCTTAGGGTGAAGCAACAAAATTCGATCTAAAGAAAAGCTGCCACATTCCTCTAGATCGTGTTTTGTTGCTTCGTGTCTCAATATACTCGTAATACTTTATAAAAGGTATTAGAAAATTCTAGACACACCGAGGATCCTTACAAGCCTTTATTCATAATTCCTTCCCAGTCACGTGATAATATTTTTTTAAAGGAGATGGCGCTAGTGGACCGTTGGGCGCCCTCGTAACTGCCTTGTTGGTAAGTGGTCGCAAGCGCGTGAGGGTTCAACTCCCAGGTCGGGCTAACAGTTATTGGGTTTTTCTGTCAGGAATTTCTCAGTAGCAGCCCGGAGTCTGGATTTGTGCCCGGTTATTGGTAAAAGGCTTGCCCCCATTACACGGGACTTAAACGTAACTGTCGAAACGTGGTCGTACTATAGGACACCTAAACCTTCGGGAATTGCAGGCGTGAAGTTATGTTATAATAATATGTTATTTAAGTACTAAGATAGGTGACACTCGATAAAGGCTCCTACTAACAAGCGCGACACGCAACACGAATCGCGCGCGAGACAAAGGCCTTTGGGTCGCGTGTCGCGCGAGGCTGTACGAGTCTTAATTCCTAATATAACATCACGCCTGTGATCCCCGACGGGTTAGGCAGTGGTGTAGCTTATATTAGAACATACGCTATCAAAGATTTTGATGTACAAAATGTCCAGCGTTAACAAAAAAAAAATATTTTCTGCTTTTGTCGGTATCAGCGTTGCAGACAGTAATTATAATGTCCGGGACAACAGTAGGAATAAAGTTGTAAAAAAACTTACCATCTGATTCAGTCGAGGTTCACCACAGAGTATCCGATATCCCTAGGGAATCGCGTGACGTAACACAAAAGAGAAAGTCTTGCTCTCATAGCAAGAATGCAAGAGCAAAAGGAAGGCGGACCTTAGCCCCGTAGTTTAAAGTCAGGTTTTTGAACAACAGCAAGAATAAATACAAAAAAAGTATTGGGGAATTGTTAGGTTTCATAAAAACTCGTTTATTTCAGTCCGTTCTTTAGCAAATTAAAAAAGAAGTACTGGCTGTTACCCGCGTCTTTGTTTGCGTGTATTTTTTTTTCCATAACTAATAACAGCCGCATTGGCCGATCGATCAGGTTAAGCTACGCTTGCCGCGGTTGGTTCGTGGATGGGTGACCATCTTTACATACCGGGACCCTTCTGTGCCTAGGAAAGCACGTTAAGCCGTTGGTCCCGGCTGTCATTCGTGGATCTTTGACAGTCATTACGGGTCGTCAGAAGCCCGAAAGTCTGACAACCAGTCTTACCAAGGGGTAACGTATTACCTAGTTATTGGGTTGTAGAGGTCAGATAGGCAGTCGCTCCATGTAAACTACTGGTATTCAGCTGCATCCGGTTAGACTGCAAGCCGACCTCGACATAGTTGGGAAAAGACGAGGCAGATGATGAATATTTATCTTCCAAGTATCCAGAATGAAAAGTAGCCTATGTCCTCCCGGTCCAGGCTACCCATCAGACTTTCATAACGATTGGTTAAAGGCTCCTACAAACAGGCGCGACCCGCGACACGAATCGCTCGCGCACAAAGGCTCCGCTCGTCGCGCGACGAGCGGCGCCTATGTCTCGCGCTGTCGCGTCGCTCCTATCTACGGGAGCCGTAAGGCGTGAAAAGGTTACAGAATTACTTTCGCATTTATAATATTAGTATGGATAAAGAATATAGAAATCCCAGAATTGGTAGCATCGCCAAAAATCCTTTCGTATGTTATATCGTACACCTCAGTATTAAAATAAATAAATTAGTTTATTCATTTTCTCACCCAATGGTTTTGTAGCACTTAACAGTTTTGAACTTTATTAATTTAATTTCTATCACAAAACTCAGATCAATAGCCGTCATTGAAATCTACACCGGTAATCTATCCTCGAATTAAGGGCACTGTCACACGGCCAGTCGCCGTTCTCAATTTAATAAACCTTCGGGACTGAACAATATATTCATCGGTACCGGTTTTTAATGTGGAACAACTAGGTTTTTCCTTTCAGTTAATTGTCATGTCGGGTCTGTTACCGTAGGCTATTGTTGCAATCCGCTCAGGGACGGAGGACAGTTGATTTTAATTTAATATGGCCAGTACAACCACCTTTATAACCTTGTTTATTGAGGTGGTTGACACTTTCGAAATAAGGTTTCAAGCTTGACAGCCGTTTTAATTGTAATTTGTTCAATTTCCTGCTTTTAAAATGTATTGTTTCGCTCGAGGTATTATTTTAGAAAATATTGTACAGTTTTTCTGCTAATTTCGTGATAAAGATTGTTTTATAATACGTTTAGGAAATTAATATAAAAATGTATTACAGAAGAAAACATTCAATCGAAACGTGCTTAAATTTAGTTTGGTGTGTTTTATTACTTTTACACCTAAACGTAACAAACTGACCTTTAACAGAAAGAAATCTGGTTTATACAGAAAAATCAAAGAACAAGACTTATTTGGAAGTAGCTCGGTAAGACAAGACCGCTACCTACGTGAACACAGGCGACCTTGACAGTTGCAAGAAAAACAGACGGGTACCGGTCTCCGTGTGATAGTACCGATACCAATGAGTACAATACTCAGTTGAATTAAAGGCTCCCACAGATGGGCGCGACGCGACAGCGCTACACAAAGGCGCCGCTCGTCGCGCGACACGCGGTGCCTTTGTGTAGCGTTGTCGCATCGCGCCAGTGTGTACGAGCCTTAAATGTACCTCAATGTAGATTGCAAATATTTAGGAGGAATGTATGTTAATGCCATTCAGGTGTGTAATAAGTTACCTAACTCTTTTAAGGAACTTCCCATCCCCATTGTTCAGGAAAAAGCTAACCAGTGGTTATTGAATAATTAATTGCTTTTATGACATTGGCGAATACACGGGCGAATACATGGAATATGGTACAAAATCCAAGATGACAATGTACTTCGTTTTGACATTGATATTAAAGTAACGATTACGTAATCAGGTATAATAATATTAATTCATATTGGACTACATTAAAAACTATTGTAAATCACAAATCTTAAAATGAATTGTACTTAATTATTTAAGAATGACATTTGAATATTTGTACACCATATGTTGTGGTAGAATGTATAGAACCTAAAAAAATATTTACACCATACTATGTAAAACTACATTGTTAAGGCTCCCTCAGATAGGCACGACGCGACAGCGCTACACAAAGGCGCCGCTCGTCGCGCGACACGCGGTGCCTTTGTGTCGGGCGTCGCGTCGCGCCAGTGTGGACGAGCCTTTACAAATAAATAAATTCTAATTCTAAACCATAAAGAAAGAAAGAAAGATAAAGAAAGATAAATGATAAAGATTAATGTGGGCACCTACTGGACGAATAAGATACAGACCAGGATAAAAGCAGATGTGCTCGTGCTCAGTATATTCTAAGCTTCGATGCGGTCAACGAGGGTACTAGATTGCCAAGCGCAGTCGCGACTTGCAGGACTTCTAGATTTTTGCCGTGAGTAGGTATACCTCCCACGCCAGAAGGTGGGTCGATGTTCTGGTGAAAGTCGCGGAAATCTGCTGGATGCGGATAGCACATAACCCAGGACCGGTCAACGTAGCATTGCTTGGGGGAGACCCATGTCCAGCAGTGGACGTCTCGGCTGAATGAATTGAGGCTTTCCCCTAAAAATATGTGGACTTATATCAGAACTATCTATCAATAAGGTTTAAGGCTCCTACAAACAGGCACGACATGCAACGCGAAAAGCACGCGGCACAAAGGCACCGCTCGTCGCGCGACAGGCGCTGCCTTTGTGTCGCGTGCTATTCGCGTTGAATGTCGCGCCAGTTTGAAGGAGCCTTTAGTTGTATCATAATTAATGAAATAACTAATATGATATAATAAGCACTCGGTACATTTGTTAGTTAAAACACGTTGCATTTACGAGGTTACGCCAATAAACGTGAAATAACACGTAATTTATTATGTTGTAAGCAATTATGTGTTTCATTGATTAACAATTCTTGCTTGTCAGTTTCTCCTTGTGCGAGGTTGGTTTTTGCTACATGCAGGTTTTCGTGTGAGTTTTTAGGATGGATCTTCTTCACTCAGAACAGTTTAAGAACAGCTCTTGTCGTAGTGATAATATTGGCCAAGAGTAGTAGCGTAAAGGCTCCGCTCGTCGCGCGACGTGCAGCGCCTTTGTGTTGGGCTGTCGCGTCGCGTCTGTCTGCGGGGGACTTAACAATTAGTTTCCCTGGCTGTATATTTAAGTATGGTCACACGTAGTGGGTATTTTAATTCACAACGTGTTGGAGTTTAAAAGTTTCTGTAGAAGGAGTCCCGAAACACCATTTGAATAAACAAGACTGGAATTAATTATACACTCGTATTAGCATGGCTTAAATAAGACCCAAACAGTCAGATACATAAGCCAAAGATGTAACAATAGAATATGTAAAAACTACAGGAAAAATTTATAGGAAACCCATTGGTTTCCTATTATTTTTCCTGTAGTTAGTAGACCACAAATAATTACAGTCATTGCTGTAATTGATTTTGATATAATAGCCAACAAATAAGGCTTGTCGTTGGTCTCGGCTGTCATGTGTAGATCTTTTACAGTCGTTACGGGTTACAAGCCTGAAACTCTGACAACCAGTCTTACCAAGGGTTATCGTGTTACCCAGTAACTGGGTTGTGGAGGTCAGATAGGCAGTCGCTTCATGTAAATGATAAATGATTTGATTTCTGTAAGTAGGTTTGAAGAAACACTTTTACACGTCAATCATATTTTAAAAACTAGATGAGGTCGGCGTTTCCTATCTGACTACTCTGAGAAGAAAAGCCGAAACAAACTCAGAGGTCACAGTCTCTTTTAAAGTCCAGACATAATCTTGGTCAGATCATGTGAAGACCATGTAGATTTGTGTCTGAAATGGTCTTTTGAGGAAAAACCACACAGGTTGATTGGATCTGTCAAGTCAATGCACGCATTTGTCAGTAATCGTGCAGCTCAACTCAGAACTTAAGGAGCTCAACGATTCGACGAACAATACCAAAGAAAAGACATTTGGGTAGGCCACAAAAATTACTCAAACTGCCAGACCATAAAATACCATACTGGTACACCATAAAATACTGGTATTCAGCTGCATCGGGTTAGACTGGAAGCCGACCCTAACATTGTTGGGGAGAGGCGAGGCAGATGACGGCATTTGAGACATGCTGGCGCGGAAAGAGGAAAACTGGGCCGCAACTTAGGAGAGGCCAATGTCCAATGGACGTCGACCGTGCATAGATTGAGCACCCATCAAGCAAGGCAATCTATTGACTGGTTCATTAGTTATGAATATCATCATACACGTTTAGGCAGCCCGCGTTCAGAATGCATAAGCAGAACGACTACATTAAAAGCGCGCTGTTGGATTTTCAACGCTCGACTCACAGCCTAAAGTTGAAAATCCAACAGCGTACTTTTATTTAAAAGCGTTCATTTAGGTGTCTGCTAGTGTTAGTGAAAACGGACTCTAAGATCAAGCATTGTGAGTTTGTGACCTAAGTTATTGCTGGTTCCACTAACCACCTGCTTACCTACCCTCAATTGACCAGACAAGCTGCAAGATGACCTACCCGTCTCCCTTCTTAACTCATATTAAGTTACAATCTTCACAAGTGTTCCAATCAAGTTTAATTAAAGTAACGAACGCCCGTTTTATTAACGGAGCGTTTCTGTGATTCATCTTTGACACAGATGTTTTTCGAACTAGCGAGATGAAACCGAAAGTCAATTTGATTGAGCTTTGCTATGATTTAATTCTATGCGATGGCGACGCCCATGTTTTTTGTTTTTATTATTGTTTTCGGTTTAACTCACGTGTTCGTCTTTCTGACTGGTTACATAATTAATTCTTGAATACAGGCAATACTTTTGTGAATGTATGGATTCTAACCGAAAACAAAACAAAAACAATGATTGTTATTATAAACAAGTCTATAGATTTTAGAAGATTAAGTTTAATTTTTTTGATTTTTTTGAAGTCTTTTTTCAAGTAGAAAATGATTTTATGTACAAATTACTTTGATTTGAGGTTATTTAAAAATCGTCTATAAGACAATGTTAAGCTAATTAATAATTTAGACACAAGTGCACGAGTAATTGTGGTGTCTGTGGTGGTGAGTTCTAAATCAGTTTCTTTGAGGAGAATAAAGGCTCCCAGAAACAGGTGCGACGCGACAGCGTGACACAAAGGCACCGCTCGTCGCGCGATACGCGGTGCCTTTGTGTCGGGCTGTCGCGTCGCGCCAGTGTGCACGCGCCTTAAATCACGATTTCGTTTACGCGGTTTCCTAGTTGTCTGCGGTCTACACACAAATCGTACTCTCAGATGATAAGCTCTACCAGCTGGCTCACTTCCGGTCTTATATAAGACACATATTAACTCTACCTATGTAATTCAGCAGAGCATTTTGCGTGTTATTAAAAGTTGTAAGGTTCATATTACACGTAATTGCGATTAGATTAGATTTCACCTGATAAATGCGCCTAGTGGCTTCCCTATTATGTTCTTACGGTAAACACGCTTTAGGTAGCCACGAGCCACCCAACAATGGGTACATTTTGATGATTAAGTAACAAAAAACAAACAACAGTGAAAAATATCAAATCTCTATTTTCGTGAGGGCAATAAACCAAATATGCTTTCACTATTCTTACCCCCTCCAGCCTCCCGCGCACATGATCTCCGTCTCATTATGAAACCTCGAATAATACCTGCGTTAGGGGAAAGTATTTTAATGCTAAGTTAATTGGGTGCTGCCAGACGCTCTCCAATTACTTACATGTTATTATTACAGTCGACTACTGCACACGGCCCGTTTTATGCAAATACAAGTGCCCACTTAAAATTCAATTATTCAAGTGTCTTTACGTAATGTTAGAGATTAATACCGGCTTGTGAGATGATCACATGTCGAACAATCGATTGCTGAGCTGCCTTTTGTGCTCCTAATCACCCGCAAATTAGTGTAATGAGCGCTGACGACATCGCGTCATGCGCACAGCGGCGGCGCGGGCGGCGCGCGGCGCGGGCGCGCAACGGTCTGCACATTTCACAATAACAAATGCTAGAACACCACTAGATGGGTTTAATGCGCCACATTGTGATCAATTGACTTTAATAGAAAAGGTCGCGGTAATTACATTAGCGACGCTCTCCTAATGTGTAACACTGACCCCAGCTAATACTAACCGACCGACGCGCGACGCTACAGACGGAGAAAGGCGATTTACGATACTCTTAGTAAATCGAAATAGAACAGTCTGTTGGCAGATTATAGCGATTTTCAGCGTTTATCGAGCAGGGGACACAAAAATAGAGTGCGCGACGGAGAAAATAGCACCAATTTCGTCAGTGGAAAGTTGTTTGGGCGTATCTGTTGATATCATTGTATCGGAGCTGGTCTACATCGGGTTTCCGATCCCTCGGTGGTTACAATGTAACTGTACAGCCGGTTGACTGATGGCTGGCGTTGTGGAGACGCTAATGCCATGAACTGGGTCAGTAGAACCTGCGCGTGCGCCTACAACTAACACTTGGAACTTGTACAAACACATGTGGTCGATATTAGGGCACGTCGATAATACAGATTGTTGTAATTGGACAATAGACGCAATGTAAGTATGTAACGTTCTTTTATAGGTATTGTTTCAATTTAATGTCGCAACTGTTTGGTCAGATGAGGTGTTAACAAGGTTTTGGCCGCAATTTAGAAAGGTGTTTATTAATATAGGTACTGCTAGTACCCAAGTTTTTTCGCTCGGTTCAAGCTTGAGGCGTGAGGCGTGCGAATAGCGCCCATTGGACACACGTTTCCTGTGTACAGCACAATGAAAATGTTAGACAATGAGGGGTTTGTGAGAGATCGTGTTTACAAAACAGACGCAACAACCTTGCTGCTTGGTTGACGGCTGATAACTTATCTTTATTGTTTGCTAAAGCGGAGATTTGTTTTTATGATTTTTTTGACGGTGATAGATGCTGTTCGGGTGTTACACGCATGGGAGAGTTAAAAAATACCTGCTATTCGCAAAGTCGGAGTGTCAAAGACTTGCGAAAAGACAAATTGAAAAGTCGTATTAGCAAAACTTTAGAGGAATCTAATCAAACTACATACATAGATACATACACGTCATTTACAAGAACTTGCATTATATCTAAATTAGCTCAAAGTACGGACAATTTTTTAATAGTAAGTACAGTTATCAACTCTTGGGAAGCAGGTCGTATTGTCAATTTAGTTTAAAGACAGGAGGTGAATGCTCTAGACTTTATAACATGTGTGTCAATAAAGTGAGAGGTAACTCAAAGTGGAAGATAATGGATAATGGCCCCTCGTGGGCGTTTGGGACTTTTAGGGGGCAGTAGAAGACCCAGAAAAAATTAGGGAGCGTTGAGATGGGATCTTAAGACTATATAATATTACACGTTTAAATATAATCGTGACAATAGCTGTTTCAGAATCGCGGAACAGAGTAAGTAAAAAAAATTGGGGTCTCTAGAAAAAGGAACCAAAGTGGGTGTTGAACAAAATAAGGTACAGCACAATGAAAAGAGAGAGAGAGCCCATGGCCTAGACAAAGTGACATTCTATGATACGATGATAGGAAACTCAAAAATTTATGGAACTGACATATGCCAGTAAAAACTGATGTTGATCCTGTTGAAGTCGCTGTAGAAATACGAAACGTTTTAAAAGCGATTGCCACATGTCTAGGTCCTCCTGGATTTCGTTCATTTACTTCATAGTCTACGCTTACTCAGCAAATTGATGTTCTGTAAGATCGAGTTAGTGCACGCAGAAGAATGTTATTTTCGGTGGCGCTCATACTCTTGACATTATTACCTTTCTACCTTTACCACGTTAAGATATAGACAGACATACAGTATACCGTCTTCTTATCGAGAACGGTCAAGTTACAGATCACCCGAGTAGGACTTGCAGCAAGTAAGTTGATCATCATTGTGGTTAATCAATAAGTTTATTCTGTTACGTCACGCCTCACAAGTACGTATTGGAATGTCAAGGTCAGGCACCGAATCTTAATAAGGTGTCCAGTCAATGGTAGGTTGTAACTTGTTGTAACGGTCATTGGGTTCAAAATTAGGCACATTGTACATTCGTCAGCAGGTCAAGCTACACGAAACTGTCAAATTTCTTCAAACGATTTTAAACCTTAAATGTTGATGGTTAAGTTCAAAATCGAATGAGAAAATCTGACTGTGGTAATTTGTGCTAGCGACTGTACAATGCCTTTATGGCTTTTCATACGAAGACTTTAAGATATTTATAAATACTCAGTTTAAGTAAGTATACGTGTGAATTAGCGCATGCCAAAAACATTGAGGTTCACAAACAATAGAAGACAATTTGACAATGATTTAACGGTGAAGGTCTACCTAAAGGGCTTAAGAACCCCTTGAAGAATAAACACGCTAAGCTTGTTAGTTATATTGTTGGTGTTGGTATATCTGATAAATGAATCTTGGTACTGATAAATTAAATGCGGTAATACAAGCGACACGCCCACTGAACGATTGAATGGAAAGCCGAGTGAAACCGAGCACGATATATTTGTGATAAACATTCGAGAAATTAACCTGGACAGTAATATTGATTAAATTTGCCGGCTCTACAGATATTGCTGCGGTTATAAATATTACTGGCTTTTGCGCGCAGCTTCGCCTGAAATTGTTCCACGGGAACGTACTATCGGGATAAAAAGTATCCTACGTGTTAATCCAGGTTATAAACTATCTGTGTTCCAAATTCTATACAAATCCGTTCGGAAGTTTTTGCGTAAAAGAGTAACAAACACCCATCCATCCATCCATCCATCCTCACAAACTTTCACATTTATAATATTAGTAGGATAGGATGGTTATTTAAAAAACCTGCGTATGCTACGGTTTCCTAGAAAAGCGGTGGCCGCCACATAACGGCCGCAGTGCCGGCTGTTATGAAAATTATGGCCCCGGGTTTAACATTACGGTGTCAAAAACGCTCTTTAGGAAAACACATCAACTTACTTTCATATTATAACGTTTTAGTGACGTCATACGCCGGTAAATTGCGGACGCTATGTGGCGGCACCACTTTTCTAAGAAACCGTATCTTTTTCTAAAGTGCTGTTACCCGTGGACGTGGCAGAGACTTAAGGCTCCTGCAAACAGGCACAACACGAGACGCGTATCGCACACGACTCAAAGGCACCGGTCGTCGCGCGACGAGAGGTGCATTTGTATCGCGCTGTCGCGTCGCGCCTGTTTGTGGGAGCCTTAAGACTTGCCCGCACTCTCCTAAAAAAAAGCAATACTCTGATCTCAGCACAAAAAGTGAGCTACTGTTCAGTGGCGATACCTACGTGTTGTACATGCGGTAAGCTGCCACAGCATCCGCCATCATTACCACCGGCTTTACAGAGCGGAAAGTAATTATGTGTACACATCCTTATATCACTTCCAACGCTTCGATTACGCCTATATATTCGTCCGACACGTGACGAACCGACGCGACGTTACTTATAATCTTTTTACTTAGGTACAGAAAATGTTTTTTGTATCCGAGTTAGTAATTTCCCAGGGAAAACTTGCGTCCGTCTTTGGATTGGTTTTCTCTTGTGATTGTGATGAATTGCGATCACAACGGATCTTGAATTATTCGTATTTAGAAGATATGGATCGTCTCTGCTCCCGTGGACATTTATAATACGTGCATTTTCTTACCAAAATCCAGGGTGAAAAGAAGCCTATGTCCTTCTCCGGCACCCTAATTGCGTAACACACTATCAATCACAAACTGAATCATTTTGAAGCCTTCTGCTAATCCATTGCGTCAAATGTTCGAAAAATTAGTTTGCCCAACAACATAAATAACGCAATGAATGTTGTTAAACTGTCAAAATGAAAGCCATTCCTACTGTTAGTGGGTTACGGCATTACCCCGCAGGTTCGAGGCTACCTTTCTGTCAAACTTCATAACGGATCGCTTTAGTGGTTTACACGTGAAAAGGTCACAGAGAAACGGAGTAACTTTCGGATTTATAATATTAGCATGGATGCCTTCAAATTAAAACAAAAAAAAAATATTTACCTGATTCGACTCAGTGGTTCTGGAGCTAAAGGTGCACTGTCGGACAGACAGAAACATTATGTAATACAGCGGCGGTTTACAAATTGGATTATTGAGATTATCCAGAATAATACTAAAATATCTAGCCTAGGCCAGACGTATTGAGTTATCCGAAGCACTAGGAGTATTTATAGAACTTTTTTATATTGGCTGACTCTCAATATTTTAGGTTTCTTTAACATTGCGTATGGGTGTACGTTGCAAGTTTACATAGTTAAAACTAACGACATCTAACTACAATTTTACAGGTTTTTAAATAAGAATTTTACTAAGAGCAGCGGGGTAATTGCGTAACACACTAACAGTAGGAATGGCTTTCATTTTGACAGTTCAGCAACATTCATTGCGTTATTTACGTTGTTGTGCAGACAATTTTTTTTAACACATTTATGAAGCAATGGATTAGCAATAGGCTTCAAAATGATGCAGATTGTGATAGATAGTGTCTTACACAATTAGTGTGCGGAATTGCGGATCTTTCCAAACCATGCGTTTTCAGATATCCGTATCCTGACATAACCCGTTATTTTCATTCCAGCCTTTAGTTTATAACATGACGTCACTATACAAAAAATCGCTTATTCATCCAAAACATTTACCTTATAGAAATGCGAATAGATAGATAGATAACTACACGTAACATATAACATAACATCACACCTGTATTCCCCGTAGGGTTAGGCAGAGGTGCACCTATAGTACACCCTAATTTCGCCAGTTATGTTTAAGTACCCTGTAACAGGGGGTCAGCCTATTCACATCAACTGGGCACTAATCCAAACTCCAGTCTGCTACTGAGATAAACACATACTAAGATAGATTACTTCCTACTATCTTACTAATATTATAAATGTGACATTTTGTGAGGATGGATGGATGAATGGATGGATGGATGTTTGTTACTCTTTCATGCAAAAACTACTTAACGGATTTGGATGGAATTTGGAACACAGATAGTTTATAACCTAGATTAACACGTAAGACACTTTTTATCCCGGTAGTACGTTCCCGTGGGATAATTTTCGACCTCCACGCGGGCGATGCCGCGGGCAAAAGCTAGTGTTATAAATGTGAAAGTTTGTGAGGATGGATGGATGGATGTTTGGTACTCTCTCCCGCAAAAACTACTGAACGAATTTGGATAGAATTTGGAACACAGGTAGTTTATAACCAGGATTAACATGTCGGATACTTTTTATCCCGGTAATACGTTCTCGTGAGACAATTTCCGACCTCCACGCGGGCGAAGCCGCGGGCAAAAGCTAGTACAGATATAAATCTAGAAATTTAATAATAATCACGTAACGTAACACTAATAACAAGTTACAACAAATACAGCATAAATAATTTATGGAAAAACATACAAATAAACAATAAATTGTAAAACTCACGTCATGTAAGCGTCAATGTCGACTGTATCTTTATTATTGTACTAACTAACAATTAGTGAGGCTGTACCACATACGACGAAGCCTCGGCCATTATGCACTTATATTTTTAAAAAACTTTGTGAGCGAAAGATAGTGCGTGAAATTCATTATCATGTATAATTAGTTAGTCATACGAAACGTATAAACCTCTTCGGAGATAAAACCGCTTAAAAATCCACTTCCTACTTAGAAAGAACGGCAAAATGGTAATTTCATTCGGAAACCCATCAGATATTCAGTCAAAATAACCCATAATTGACACAAAACACTAAATCAAATCATGATTTATTCCGCCACGACGACGCGACGTTATGATTTAACACTATATTTGCATTTATTATTACACAACATCGATCACAAACGATAAAGTTTACGTTTTGCATTAATTTTCCAATAATCTAGTGGTTTGTGAGAGCGATAATATTTGGACGTTACATAATTTACGTAATCTAAGGCCAGTGGGACAGGCCGACGTCTGGTTAATTGATTGTCACCCTTTCTATGGCCGGATTATACGACATTCACGTTAACTTCTTTACCTAGTTTGAAACTAATTGGACTAAGGAGCGAGCTCTGTCAAGCAAGCTATGTTACTGAGTAAAGGCTCCTTCAAACAGGCTCGAGTCGCGACACGAATCGCACGTGACACAAAGGCACCGCTCGTCGCCCGACACGCGGTATCTTTGTGTCGCGTGCTATATGCGTCGTATGTCGCGCCTGTTTGGATGAGCCTTAAGGCTCCGCAGACAGGCACGACACGACAGCGCAACACAAAGGCGCCGCTCGTCGCTCGACGAGAGGTGCTTTTGAGTCTCGCGCGATTCTCGTCGCCTGTCGCGTCTATTTGATAAAACAATAATGCAGGATCGTATTCAAGTTTATCGTTGTGAAATTGGGTACATAAACATTGATCTGTGGGGTGATTACGTAACACACTAACAGTAGGAATGGGTTTCATTTTGACAGTTCAGCAACATTCATTGCGTTATTTACGTTGATGAGCAGACACATTTTTCGAACATAAGAAGCAATGGATTAGCAATAGGCTTAAAAATGATTCAGATTATGATAGATAGTGTGTTACGTAATTAGGGTGCAGGATCACGTCCGTTTTGTATCAAGACATGATAATGAATTTCATATGATCTGCTACAGTGCCACATTGGCTGTACAGAATACTACGGAAAATTGTCATTATTATCATTTAATTAACGCACAGATCTACTCATTACCCTCTTGAAAGGTCCTGACCTCCTTGGGGAACAATCAGTGGGAAGACTAGTATTGTTGTTGTGTTGTGTTGTGTGTTATTGTGGTGTTGCAGAAGCTAGTTCATACGCTTGATAGTGAAGACAACATCAACTGCTTAGCATTTTCCTAAATATTGGAACTCAAACATCAGAATTCACACACACAGCCAAACTTCTCACTGATTCTAAATCATCATGCCTCTAGATTCTTTTTAAAGGGCAAGATTCGCAAATCGCTCTTTGATTTGAATTTGTCAAGTAAAGTAAGTCTCTCATACGAATGATAACTTTATTTGAATAAGTTTAATGATAATGATACTCGTACAAAACGCTTAATTAGCGTTTTACTTTTACCTAAAGTCAATGTGAGATCTGTGAATGTTGCCCTTAGTGTGTCCCGTAAATAATGGATAAACCATAACGGGTAGGCAGCTCACCTGATTTCCAACAAAAAATCTGAATAGTTTTTTATTTTTATTCAATTTTGGTCTTAAAAAAAAAGGTTTTCAATTCAAGATTTTTTTGTCTAAGGCAAGTAAAACGTTATTTACAAAAATGGTAAGTATCTTATTAAATTAGTAAGCTATTCAGAAACGTTTCACAAAAATTATACCTAAAAATGTTATAATTTGCAGCGACAGCACTAAAAAACTGAATTCCGGTAAAGTTCAAAATTAATGGCAAAATTCGAAAAAGAGTCTTGACAATAAATTTATACCGTAGCGATTTTTTTTATACTATTCAGTTTAGTTGTTGGAAATCAAGTGAGCTACCTACCCGTTAAGGCTCCCACAGACAGGCGCGACGCGACAGCGCGACACAAAGGCGCCGCTCGTCGCGCGACGAGCGGTGCCTTAGTGCCGCGCGCGATTCGCGTCGCGTGTCGCGCCTGTTTGTAGGAGCCTTTACGTTTGATTCATTATTTACGGGACACCCAGTATTACTAACATAAGTAGTAACTTATGCAGCTATGCCTAGCTTGAGCCACACAACAATAACATTTCTTTGAAACATTTGAATAGTGCATAAAGCGCCGTTGTCCATTGCCCCTGCTTTGGTCAGTTAGCCGACGTTCGCACGGACATAAAATATCGCGGCTGGATTTTATCGCGCACTGCTTAGCGCCGAGAGTTGAAAATCCAACAATGTGTTTTTCGACGCGCTGGGATGCACTCTCTTGGATTCTCAATGCTCTGTTCAACACCGAGAGCTGAAAATCCAGTGCGCGATAAAATCCCGCCGCGATATTTTTACGTCCCTGCTTTGGTCAGTTATTCTCAGTTATAACTGTCTTATGTTATGTATTATACATTATCATCATGAGGAAATTGCCTCCATGATACTTAAATTTAAGTACTGGTACACTAGGGCAGCCAGCACAACTTGTTGGCTGGCAATTTTTTTTGGATAACTAATAATAACCCTCAATCGTCTTATAACAAAACATGATGTAACTTTAGCCCGAGTCAAAGGTTCGAGCCAATTTTTGTATTTCGATCTTTATGCCGACTTTAGTAAAGTTCTCAACACAACATTGACAACCTAAGACCGGACTAAGTTGTCAGTTTTGTAAAAGGAACTGTATTTCAATTTATTTTAGGGTCTTATTTCCAAAACAGACTCGATGGTTTAAACCAAGGCTAAAGAAAAACTTTGTTTTGTAATAAGATCGAAAAAAGAGTTTGTTCGAACGCGCTAATCTCTGAAACTATCAGTCGGATTTGAAAAATTCTTGAGGAAGGTTATAGGATATTTAACATCATGCTAGGATCCTTAAAAGCCGAGTAAAAAGAAAAAAGTAACAAAGAACGCTGGGCGAAAACGAAGTAGATAAAAGAACAAGAAATTCCACGCGGACGATATCGCGGGAAGAAGCTAGTATGTATTTTTATAACAGCAGAAACTATTCATCCTCTGATTCTGACTAATTTAATACGGAAGAAGAGAAACGATAGCATCGCCAGAGTAGCTTGACTTGGTAATGGCTGCGATGATATCAAAATAAATGACATGGAGGAATTGAACTCCGTCCATAACATTACCAAAGAACATAAGTTCCAAATCCGCTGTCAGTCATCCGGCTTCTAGGGAATTCGGATAACTTCCAGGACTTTCATGGCTTGGAAGAGGGCAATTTCCATAAAAGTTGCGTCTTTTGTTGGCAATCTCCGGAAATGCTGCGTCTTTTGTTGGCAATTTCCGGAAATTCTGCGGCATTTCTATATTGTGGCCCGGTGATAACGGCTGCGACTTACGAGTTGTAGGTCGAAGGTTCAAACCCAGACAGGCGCTTTACTTTGTGTAAATTAAGTCCTCACCAAGTCACTACTGCTTTGAAAACGGTAAAGGAAAACATCGTGAGGAAACCGGCATGTCCTAGAAACAAACATTCGAAGACATGTGATATCTGCCAACCCGCACTGGGCCCGCGAGGTGGATTACGGCCCACTCCCTCTCACCGTGAGGAGGCTGGTATCCCAGCAGTGGGAACATTATAGGCTGATTGATTATGCTTATGCTAAGTTTTTTGTAGACGTCAAATTTCTTTGTTATTGTATTTTAAAGAGCGGCAAGTTAAAGGGAATCAGGCCTTCAGGGGAAGAATCTTACAAAACGGAGCACAGCAGGCGATTTTGGGGACTATTTTATCTAGTCTGGTTTCCGAAAATGCTTCTAAAGTTAACATAATTATTCTTTAGTGAGTCTAAACAGCATCACATCTCGTCTAACGGTCAGTAAGTATCACATGTGAACAGGCCTCTTCCATGGTCCACCAGCTCTCAAGTATGCGCCCCATCATGGACCACTGCGCCAATAAGTGGCTCAACAGATTCGCTCGATTTCTATTCAAATTGCATTGTAATTTCCAAGTCATGTCGAGATATATTTATTGAGATGGAAGATTGTTGGTTTAACTTGCAAATATTCGTAAATACCATTGGATTGGAACTTTCGGTTTGTGGTTACGATCCAGATCGAAAGGGACTAGATATCTCTTTAATTTAGTGGCTTTTGCGTTGAATCCTAACTTATTATGTGCCACGGTGCCACTTTCGGTGTCACGTTATCTACTTACAACATGAAAAAATGGAACAGCGCGAGTAAAATGACCAATGCGGTAAATGACAGCCCGATAAAGTACAATATACTAAGTATGACATGATTCAATCAGAACTTAACAACACCCGCACCCTAATTACGTAACACACTATCTATCACAATCTGAATAATTTTGAAGCCTATTGCCATTGCTTCATAATTATGTTTGAAAATATTGTCTGCTCAACAACGTAAATAATGCAATTAATGTTGTTGAATTGTCAAAATGAAACTCATTCCTACTGTTAGTGTGTTACGTAACGCCGGTTTCTGAATTGAGAATTTTATATACTTAAGGTGAAAGCCTACAAAATTAAAAATGTATTTGTTAAAACGTAAGTAATTTTGAATTTCGCAGGCTACATTGAAGTAGTCACCTTAAGTAATGCCAAAGTAGAGTTGTTTCCTTTAAAGTAACTGCACCCTAATTACGTAACACACTATTTATCACAATCTGCATTATTTTCAAGCCTATTGCTAATCCATTGCTTCATACGTTCGTAAAATTTGTCTGCTCAACAACGTCAATAACGCAATGAATGTTGTTGAACTGTCAAAATGAAACCCATTCCTACTGTCAGTGTGTTACGTAATTACCCCGCTGCTATAAAGTAGCGAAACAAATTGATGGAAGCAAAGAAACATTAACCCCAAGAATATTGCCCTACATATGCATAAGGAGGAGAGTAGGCCCGGTATGCATAGCGGATACCTGAGTATTCTGTACTATCGGGTCAATGAAATTTACACAAGTGCCCTTTTCAAATAATATCTATTGTCTTACACTACCGGTACAAGTTTTACGTAACATTTACTTTAAGAATTCTTCGGGTTATTTGTATATTTCTATTAGGTAACTATTAAGTATATTCTTTTGTTGGGAAACAGTTTTTTATTATTTTTTTTAATACTCGTAGCATGAATTAATGTCAATTGTTTTTTGTGTACTTACCACCTTTAATGATGCGCTGTTTATGTGCTTTTAAGGATACAGCCTCTGTAGTACTAAATTACTAATGAATTTACGACTAATTTAGTAAATTGTCATTAATCCTATGGTATGAGAGAATTAACTAAATAATTATAGTTTTGTCGAACTGTTATTAAAAGCGTAAAGGCAAACAGGTGCGACGCGACAACACGACACGAAGACACCGCTCGTCGCGCAACACGCGGTGCCTTTGCGTCGTGCATTACGATTCTTAATATGGCAAAAATATGCACTTAGGTACATCTTTCAAACAGGAGTTTAAGAAATGAGTAAAGTTAACGGCAGTAGTAGTAATCAACAAGGTTTAACGCAATCTTTTATAACAAAATACTTTGTCGGTGAAAGCAATACGTTGTTCGTATAATTGCATAAGATTTGTCAGTTCTCATCGAAATATTCACCATTTGTGTGCAAACATTTCCTTTAGTTCACATTAGTCAATTTCAGACTACGTACTCAGAGTAATTGAGTAAGTATTGTGCAATGGACATCCTTTCACAGTGCGCGTGCGGCTAACTAGAAGATATTTTGAAATTGTTAATTATTTGACTTTGATGATGACAGTCATCCTACGAGACTTAAGACTACGACTTAATGTTTTATTCGAAAGCTATCTTGATACATGGATCCATGGTATTGCTAACAATTGGCCATTGTGTACTTACTTAGTGTACAATACCGCAAAAAATCAAAGAAATTCATTGCCATTTGAAGAGAACAATTAATTAGATTATTGATGAATAATTTTGATTGAGTGAGGTAGTACACCTTATTAACTGACCTGAATTGGTAATTTAAATATTATATCTTCGGACAATCCGGTGTTTAATTTGAGTAATAAATAAGTGAAGTAATTTCCTTGTAAATCGAAACCAAGGTTGGGGCTCAATCACGTCAGGATTAAGTATCGGAAATTAATTATAAATTGTAGGTAGCTACATGCGTATTCTCCGTTTGTCGAACGTTCCAAATATCACTCAACCACCTTGCAGCATCGTTTATAGAGCGACCATTACATCTTGATACTCGGGAAAATACTCAACTACGTCAATATGTACTAATTTCAACGTAACAGTGCTAAGTGCTTTTGGACCAAGTACCACGTCATACTGGTCACTCTATACTAGGACAAGCAACTTGATATTACGGACGAAATGCGACACTATCAAGCTATGTTGTCAGTGTATTTTGTAATCATTGAAATAATTGCAAGACGTTTAAGAGGCATTTTGGTACAAATTGGTTTTGGTACAGATTAGGATTTGTGATTTTTAATATCATTATCTTGAATTGCTTGTGTGGATTTAAACTTAACAGTTGCGATACATAAAGAGAGATAGCAGAATGCTGTGTGATGACACAAAAAATATGCTTCATTCACATGAGTCTGCATGCTTGAAAGCTGATTTTACTGCGGTTTTTATCAAAAGGCGAGGATAAAATAGAAAACCCAAATATTGAAGATAGACAAGATAAGTACCTACGTTTGTGATATAAGTTATATCTACGTGGAAAAAAATGGCCAAGTGCGAGTGGGAATCGCACACGAAGGGCTCCGTACCACCATACAATAATTAACACATTATAAAAAATTCTTTATTAAAAAGACGTTTCTTATATGGAGACCCAATTTAATATTTTACTTTATAAAATTTTTGTTATTTGTTGTTATAGGGGCCAAAGTAGTACAAACTCGTGAATTTCAGGTATATACTTAGCTATTACGGTTCAAAACATACAGCCGACTGAGTGACAGATGGACTGGACCGACGCGCCACGGACGGACGGACAGCGGAGCCATAGTAATAGGGTCCCGTTGGCACCCTTTGGCTACGGAACCCTAAAAAGAATACGACACGAGCCCTAACATTGAAAGTGATTAACACGTTTTATGACAAATTTTAGACTACATATTAACAACTGCGTAATTTTCACCTTACGTTTACTTTCAAGTTTCACTTTGGAGAAACTTATCAAATAAAATTATTAAGTACTTAACATACAACATTAAAAAAATAATTAGTAAGTCTAAGATATGAATGAAGCTTACTAGGGTAGGGTTGTCAACAGCTGTACCTATTATTCTCATGTTTATTTTAATTGGAAAAAATGCAGTAATTGTAAGTATCACAACAACAATGGAACCAAGTTCCCAAGCTCGTCAATTTTTACCCGACTGCGCGACCGCAGAGACTGGGTTTTTTTTTTTTTTTTTTATCAAATCGATTACCTTTGCGGGTTTTTTTACACCTCTTCTCCCTATTCCAGTTCATTTTAGAGTGAATGATGTCTATGGTAAATAAGTAATTACAAAAACAAAAAAAATGCGTATCAAATCAGACCTAGGTGAGATTGGCGAAAATGTATCCCCTATTTTATGCAAAAATGCAATTTAAGCTGCTGATAAGATATTATTGCTTTTATTTTTCTGGCAACCCTCACTGCAATGTCTGCCTACATATTAGCGACCTCTGTGAAGGTAAGTCAGTTATTTCGTAATTAATTACTACGTGTTATTTGTTTGGCAAGAGTGAAGATATTTATACCCACAGCTTGCCCACGCGTCGCTCTCGCGTGTGCCCGATGAGTTAAAATAACACTGTTGTGGAAGTGTGGACACCATAGACATAATAACAAAATGGTGGACACCGATGCTGATTAATTTAATGATAATATTCTCTCGGTTCGTGGCCAAATAATAACAACCGCACGAGTTGATCGAAGATTAAGCTACGCTTGCCGCGGTTGATTCGTGGATGGGTGACCATCAATTACATATCAAGACCTCGCCGTGCCTCGGGAAAGCTGTCATATATGGATCTTTGATAGTCCTTACTGGTAGTCAGAAGCCCAAAAGTCTGACAACCAGTCTTACCAAGGGGTATTGTGCACCCAGTAACTGGGTTGTGGAGCTCAGTGAGGCAGTCGCTCCATGTAAAATACTGGTAGGGATTCAGCTACATCCGGTTAGACTGGAAGCTGACCCCAACATGGTTGGAAAAAGGCTAGGCAGATCGGTACTATCGGTTTTTTTTGTTTTCAAGATTTGTAGTTGTTACGTCTTGAATACTTTGAGATGTTCGGATTTGTTTACTATCTGTGAATATGAAGGTAAGTAGATTTGCATTGTACACTATTCCCATACGTAACCTTTGACTCATATTTTTGTATTAAACATAGATCTAGGTACTCTATAAATATATATACTCTACTCTACTCTATACTCTATTGCGCACAGGCAACTGAAGGAACACGGGCGGGTTATTCTGATGTCGCACGCAAAAATAAAGGTAGGTACTGTATAAAAACTCGATTAAAATTAAGGTGTTACTAGCGCTTTTCCATTAAACATGCACGCAAGTACAGAACTTCCATACAGATACGTATTATTCATACACTAGCTACAGCCAGCGACTTCGTCTGCGTGAAATTTCTTGCTCCCCCGATCCACCCCGTCGCATCGCATCGCCTGCCCGCGCTTTATTACTCCGTTTTGGACTTCTTCTTTCTGACTTTTTTTCTTTTTGCTCGGCTCCTGATGGTCCTAGTGTGATGTTAAATAGCCTATAGCCTTCCTCAATAATTGAGCTATCAAATACAAAAATATTTTTCCAATCCGACTGTTAGTTACAAAGATTAGCGCGTTCAAACAAACTCTTTAGATTTATTATTAATATATTATTATATATAAATAGGTTTAATAATTAGGCGACACGTGACACGGACATACTAGGAAACCGAAGTGGATTTAAAACGAGCAGATAATATTCAACAAGTTGTTTTAATTTAATTTTTAACATAAAGACCATGCGATGCTAATGTCTCGTGCAACAGAACAAACCAGTTTTTAGAATCAATAAAACGTTCGATTACGGATTTTAATATTTTTAAGTTCACTTGTTAATAGCTTAATTTTCCGCTCTAAATGATCAATGTTTGTGTAGGTATGTATAGAAAAGTGGAGCACAAACTGACCAAATTTTTGATGTAGCTTATGTACCAACGCTAATATGATTTTAGATAATATGAAACTATAGTATAGACATTTTAACGATACATTACATATTAGGAAGATAGGTATATTTTATCCATTAAAGGTGTAATGTAGCAACATGACCAAAAAACCCAAAAAAATGTATTAATGCTAAACTAAAAAAAAATCGCAAAAAATTACCTTTTCAACAAATTCGCCATGGCCACTCGCATTAAAAACTTATTTGTAGAAAATTGGCACTAAGCACACACAAGCCGTCCTCAGTCCATTGCCGTAGCTCACTATCTAAGAGAAGGTGCTATCATGACAGATCGAGGTATTCTCAACGTTATCAGCTCTATAATCTTGGAACAACATGTCAATCATGCAGTCATGCCACTTATCTCGCGCTCTTCTGATAGAACAACATGGAGGAAATAGACAGAAGGTCAGAACTTAGTTATGACTTTTTTCTACAATTTTGTCTCTAACTGCCTTCATTTAGATCTTTTTTGCAGTAAAAAATGTCAGGGTAATTAATTAATAAGCAAATTGACTACTAACTTAGATGGTCCGTATATTCAAATCACGACTGACATTCTTTGATGCTGCGGCCATATTGTCACGATGAGGCGAACTACACTTTGCGCGCTCTCTCGCGCACACCGCTCGACGTCTCGCTGTAAACAGCGAGCGCGCGAAACTGTAGTTCGCTTTACCGCGACGATGTGGCCGTAGCATGAAAGTTGTATGAAATGGCTATAACACGGAAAATCGACGAAGGGTGTCAATTCGCTTAACAATCATTTTCCCGTCTGTACTAGTCTAGATTTCTGGTTTGACACAACACAAAACGTCTGAAAAGTTTTCGCAATTATCAGCAAACGTTTCGACGCAACGTAAGGATTTGAATAAAGGCTCCTACAAACAGGCGCAGCACGAGTCGCGACACTAAGGCACCGACAGTCACGCGACTAGCGGTGCCTCGGTGTCGCGTGCGATTTGCGTCGCGTGTCGCTTCTGTTTGAAGGAACCTTAATGTGACGACTACTTTGTCGGCTTTAGTCTTTATGATCATAATCATTGGTGTAGTTCGTACGTACAGTCACCAAAAGTGATAAGTAATCAGGGTTGTTGGATATAGTTGAAGTTTAGTAAGAAACCGAAGATGTTTTCCAATTAAAATGAATTTAATTAATAGAAAACAAACTGGTAATTTATCAAATAAAATTTCATATGAAAACATTCGTCGATTTTTTACTAAACTTCAATTATATCCGGCGACCCTGGATACTTATCTCTTTTGCTGACTATACACCTGTCTGTTCTTACTTCACTATCAAAACTGCTGTAATGAACAGTTCTTTTGTACTTTCTTACGTTATGACATGCGTCTCAGCTCTCGCTATGGAATAAAACCTATCCATTGTATCTGTTGTCTTCCGACTGCTGAATGCAGCAACTGTAATATATTAAGTACTAGCTGCGCCCCGCGGTTTCACCCGCATAAGTCTCGATCCCGATGAAATATCGGGATAGTAATTACCCTATATTTTAATCCAAGTTATGGTCTACCTATGTGCCAAATTTCATCCAAATCCGTTCAGCCGTTTTAGAGTGATTGAGTAACAAACATCCAAACATCCACACTTTCACATTTATAATATTAGTAGGATTACGACCTGGCACAATAGAATCTAGGTTGCCCTGATCGGCTGGCTGCGACTAATGTCAACGACTTCTTCACAATCAGCTGGATCGGCGACGATCAGGATAAAGGCTCGTACACACAGGCGCGACGCGACGCCCGACACAAAGGCACCGCGTGTTGCACGACGAGCGGCGCCTTTGTGTAGCGCTGTCGCGTCGCGCCTGTCTGTGGGAGCCTTAAAGGCTCGTACACACTGGCGCGACGCGACGCCCGACACAAAGGCACCGCGTGTCGCGCGACGAGCGGCGCCTTTGTGTAGCGCTGTCGCGTCGTGCCTGTCTGTGGGAGCCTTAACTTGCTGAGCGTTTAATCAGCCTTTGGCAGCAACGTATAGTTTTTAGGTTTCCGTACCCAAAAGGTAAAACGGGACACTATTACTAAGACTGCTGTCCGTCTGTCACCAGGCTGTATCTCACGAACCGTGATAGTTAGACAGTTGAAATTTTCACAGATGATGTATTTCTGGTGCCGCTATAACAACAAGTACAAAAAAAAACAGAATAAAATAAATATTTAAGGGGGCTCCCATACAACAGACATGATTTTTTTGCCGTTTTTTATAGATAATGGTAAGGAACCCTCCGTGCGCAAGTCCGAATCGCATTTGGCCAGTTTTTTTTAAATAATTTCTGATTGTAATGACTGATTCGACAATGATAACATAAGTAAATACAGACAAGAAAATAATTATAAGGCTAATTGACACGTCAATTTGCCGTGATATACCCATTTCATACAACTGTCAAAGAATGACATTTGTAATTAGAATAGACAGTAAATTTAAGCTGGCAGTCAATGAGCTTAACGATTAATTTCCCTGACTTTGCCTTATTGCTCGTACACACTGGCGCGACGCGACGCCCTACACAAAGGCACCGCGTGTCGCGCGACAAGCGGCGCCTTTGTGTAGCGCTGTCGCGTTGCGCCTGTCTGTAGGAGCCTTTATCCTTCCATCCATAAAAGAAAAAGAAATGTAGGTAGGTGTTTATACTGTACAGTATAAAGGCTCCTTGAAACAGGCGCGACACAAAGGCACCACCTGTCGCGTGACGAGCGGTGACTTTGTGTCGCGTCACGTGTCGTTCTTACGGCTTCTTATGTTTGATTAGTCGTTGACGTTCTATAATTGTGATGGACAGGGAACAATTATTTGCGAGCAATCAATACTTTGTGAGCTTCAATCTTATTTTAGACTTTTAATTAACTTATTTGATAATTTTTAATTAACTTATTTGGTAATTAAAACTGAAATCAAAGGCAAATTTTTGCTATCTACCCACCTATTCATGTTTTTTATAAGTAGTACGCACCTATCCACGTAGAAAATAGGTCGGTAAACATTATCGTCATTCTGTGGCAGGCAGGTAAACACAATGCAATGAAAACGATAGGATGGTATTTCAATTATCTAGCAATTAATGAAGTTATTTAAAGAATATTTTGCATAGCTAGCTAATAACCAAGACATTTTTTGCTTGTACCTTCGGCTGGCCCTGACGCAAACGTAGTGAGGTCAGCACCGCAACGTTATTTGTATAAAAGTATGCAATGGTTACAATTTAACTCCTGTTTTGATGATTATAAACGAAATGTAATAGTCGTACTTTTAATATTAAATGTTCCTTAAAGAGCTTTTATTATATTACAAATATGCTGCTTTTATTACAAAAAATATTCTGCATAATATTTACAAATTAAGTAAGTACTTACCTACAATTAATTACAATAAAATGATAACTATCATCATGATCATCATTCATCACCATCATTATTGGAAGCCTTGTCCCACCCAATGCCTCTTCCCTTTTGTGTTATGCTTCCCTTCATCCTAATAACGTAACACACTATCTATCACAATCTGAATCATTTTGAAGCCTATTGCTAATCCATTGCTTCATTTGTCTGCGCAACAACGTAAATAACGCAATGAATGTTGTTGAACTGTCAAAATGAAACCCATTCCTACTGTTAGTGTGTTACGTAACTAACCCGCTGTTCCGTGCGAGTCTCACCAAGGGCTTCCCCGCGATCTACCTGTACCTCGACTTACAACTGACTGAGGAGTTAAGGCTCCTACAAACAGGCGTGTCACAAAGGCACCACTCATGGCGCGACCTTTATGTCCCGTCGCGTGTTGTGCCTGGTTGTAGGAGCCTTTAAACGAGATGTGTTTGGATAGTTTCGCAAATATGGGTAGGTACACACGGCGACATATCAAGCTATACATTTCCAGTTTTAGCTGAGCGCGCATTGTATAGCCTTCTCGTACAATGAGAAGTCAGCTTATACTGGAAATGTATAGCTTGATATGTGGTCGTGCGTACCTACTGTAGAAATTGAAATGCTTTCTTAGAACTAGGTGAGCAGTGAACAAACTACGAGACGAATACGTCAATAAATCGCAAGCGTTCTATAAATAATTCTATTGGGAGCTTTGGCGCCAAGACTTTGAAGGCAAACAGTTCAGTGGCCAATGACTTGTTGTAAAAAATGTTCAAAGGTTCAATGTAGGTATACTTAGGTAGGTGCACTGATTGACTCTTAAGTAGGTAAATAAATAAACTATTTTTAAATTGGGTCGTTATCGGGGTGCACCAAAAAGAATTGATTTTTTAAATTAACTCCTATAGGTAGGTAAATATGATACACGTACAGTCAGTCTCAAAGAGATGTATGTAACATAGACAAGAATTCATTTGATTGTTTACAATTTGTGTGATTGTGTCCATCAAGCTGACTGTACCTATTTACATTCGCTATAGAAGAACATAACAACGTTGTCAAAACAAAAAATATTATTATTCCTTGTTTATTTATTTCTCAATACGAATCAAAACAAACAATATTTGTTAGTAGATATTATTTTATTATTATTATTATAAATTACAAAACCAAATACGACGTTGAATAAATTCAAAATAAGAATCATTTGAAAATGGAATGCAATAAGCAACAGATAAGAATCGTTTAAAAACAAAGACAACTAGAAACTGTGTACACTTTGTTAGTTCAAACCAAGTACAAACGTGTATTTGATTCGTTTAGCAATTAATATAGTTTACGTAACGAAAACAATTTGCAGAGATTGGTGCGATTCCAGCCGTCCACTTTACAAACTACTAGCTTCTGCCTTCGCGAAATCGTCCGCGTGAAATGTCTTGTTTTAACACAAAATATATCCTTAGACTCACAGCAATACTGTAGCTTCCCATTAGTGAAAGAATATTCGGAATCGGATCAGTAGTTCCAAAGATTACATACAATTAAGGGTTTTACAAACAAGTGCGACACGCGACGTGAATCGGGCCTGTTTGAAGGAGCTATTACAAACAAATTCACGAATTTTATCTCTTTATAATACTTATTAGTATAGATAAGTCAGGGTACATAACTATGGATCTTATAGGGTAACCAGAGATCAAATAAGGCTACCTACTTTACGAAATAATTATCTGGGTGCTTTTTTTTACGAATATTTTCACTCCTTCAACTGTTTATATATATAATTTCGATTGAACCAACTAATAGCACCGTCAACAGAGTTTATAATAAAAAAATAATTGTTATTTTTTAACGATTCATAAATTATCCCTCACGAATATATTTTATGTTCTTTCCTATTGGTAAGTAACTAATTTAAATTATCATTCAATTCTATGCCTCCGACTGCATGTTATCATGTTGCATTAAAACTTTGTAGGACTACAATCGATGTTTTAAATTTGCCTTTAATGTTTGATCATGTTTCGATTTCTTTCGTTGGCTATTTATTATTACTGAATTTTTGATCTTGTTTCGGTTCTAAGTTGATTTTACATTGACTGCCTTTTTATGCAGGCGGGTTTTTGTTTTTTTAATTATTATTTTTATTTAGTATTACGGTCATGACCATGATATACTTTTTTGAAATGCTTACGATGAGCCCTTTAATTTGATACCCGTAGTGCAGTACCTATTCGAAACAACTTTTATTTTCACTCCAAAAAATGGCATCTCACAGCCGCCATGTTTGTTTTTTTTAACTTATCTAAGAACACTTAGGCGGTCAAGACGTATCTAACGATGTCTTTGTTATATAAATCCGTCTAGCGGTTTGAAAGACATGAGGTAACAAAGAATATTACATACATACAATATTCGCGCGAAAAACATAACCCTTTCCTTGCAGTCGGGTAAAAATAGCACTACATTAGTTTTACCTATCCGGAAATATTTTTTACATTTTCCATAAATGTACAAATTCATTTTCATCAAATAATTTACCTACTTTGGTGTGTACTGTGGTTATTTGTTATCAATGACGTCAATTAATATTAGTGATTTTATATGGTTTATTGTTCTTAGGAAAATGAAGGGGAAAACCCATTACTACAAAAAAACTTCTAATGAAAAGGCGCCTTTTAAAAAACCTAAATTGATCTTCATGAATCCTGTCATTCCTTTTAATTACTAACAAAAAAAAAAACCTGAGTTAAACTGCAAAGCCTAGCTTTGAGTCTATCTAGTCATTTATATTAGTGGATATAACCTCAGCCCCGCCTGGTAGGGCTGAAGCGGTACCCACTACTGAAGAAAATTCATCTGGTCCTGCCTTTAATATAAGTCTGAGTTGACCCTTCTTGACATGCGCAATATCTACCAATCAAATTGATGCATTGGACCAACGTCGTATGGCGCTACAATTTAAAATACATCGAAATCTTCAGCGAATAAGTGCACCAGAAGCATTTAAAGACCACCATTTTGACAATAAAGTACATTTTTACTGATAAATGCCACTTTTTATGACAATAATTGTTTCATTAATTGTGGTTACGACAATGGATTTGTGACTTGCGCACTGGAAAAAAACATCCACCGAGACAACTCACTCCACTTCAAAAAATAATAATTATGATGTATCGATGAGGGCTGCGAAGGTCAAGTATCAATTTCTACCTAGTCGTGTTCGTTTCATTGTTACGTAGGAATGAGATGTTTCCAGAAAATTCCGTCTTTTCATTACGACAGATTACGTCGACTATAGGAGGTTCTAAATGATAAATGATTTTATTTCTGTAAGTAGGTTTGTACAATCACTTTTACACTTCAATCATGTTTTTTAAACTAGATGAGGTCGGCGTTTCCTATCTGACCACTCTGAGAAGAAAGGCCGAAACAAACTCAGAGGTCACAGTCTCTTTTAAAGTCCAGACATAATCTTGGTCGGGTCATGCGAAGACCATGTAGATCGGTGTCTGAAATGGTCTTTTGAGGAAAGGACCACACAGATTAAGTGGACCTGTCCAGTCAGTGCACGCATTTGTCAGTAACCGTGCAGCTCAACTCAGAACTTAAGGATCTCTAGTTGGATTTGTTTCTAATTCCTTAGTCGATAGTAGTACTCGTGTGTAATGAATAGTATCAGCCTGCAATTTGTCCCACAGCAGTACCCTAATTACGTAACACACTATCTACCACAATCTGAATCATTTTGAAGCCTATTGTTAATATTGCTTCATATGTTCGAAAAATTTGTCTGCTCAAAAACGTAAATAAAGCAATGAATGTTGTTGAACTGTCAAAATGAAACCCATTCCTACTGGTAGTGTGTTACGTAATTACCCCGCTGGTCAACGGCCAGTCTTTTACAGGGTAAGAAGCACCATGATCACCGGTCACCATCACCACGTTTGTTCGATGCGAGTTGCTGATTTTAAACGTGGAACGTGAACGTGATTTGAAGGCCTGAGTTTGTTTGTGTGTATTTAATATTGCATTTTTTATTGTATTTCTTTTTTTTTATTAATTCTTATTATTGTGTTTTTTTATGTTTGTGTGTATTTAATAATGTGATGGTAATTAATTAATTTACATTAATTTAATATTTAATCATATTTAATAATACATGTGGACTACAACAATTGCACGCCTCATAAGCGAAGCGCGTGAAGTAGTGCTCTGCTCTCGCCTTACAAAGAACAAGTAATTCCTTGAGCTAAAAATGTCTCTATTTACTTCATATCCCACTTGTAGAATAATATTCACACACAAACGTCAAGAAAAAACACGAGTTTCAAGAGTCATGTTATTTTCAAAAGACATTTTGCTATTTAAATAAAAATTAAATTAATTAAAAATAAATTAAAATATTTGATATAATTTTTTATAGAATTGAATGAGAATGCACTTTGAAAGAGTGCACTTTTGGATTTTCCAAATTTTTATTTTCTTAATTACTAGCGTAGGTTTTTCCACGAATTTTTCCTTCACAGTCAGTGATGGTGCGCAATAGCAGATGAATTTAAAAGGTCCATTACGAAGTGGAAGCCCCAGTAAAACTCCGACAAACAAGCGCGACACGCGACACGCGACACCAAGGGCTCGCTTGTCGCCCGACGACCGGTGCCTTTGTGTTGCGCGCGGTTCGCGTCGCGTGTCGCGCCTTTTTAAAGGTGCTTTTACAAACAGACATAAATTATGTCGGGCACTGAATTATGACGCAGTTTGTTCAATGAAATATATATTATATATATATATAATTGTATAGCTATTATTGTTTCAGTTTTCCTCAGCAGCCTTAAGGTCCTCTTGTAGTGCGGTGTGTCTTGTAGTGCGTTTCGGCGGGTACTGGCCGGCTGGTGCGAGCGCTTGAACTGCTGGATTTTGTATAATATGTTATTTCTTATTTGTATAATATCTTTTGATATAACTATTACTTGGTTTCATGATGGAATCTCTTCAAGGTACACGTTTTAAATACTCGTAGCTATTTAGTGTCATTTTCATGTAATTTTTTTATCGATTCACGTTTCTGTCTTCACACAGCGCTTGACCGTAGGCTCAATTTTCTTAAAATGGTTTTTTATTGCGCAACCTTTGCCTTTTTCTAGATTTACAGAGGGTTAAGAAAGTTAAAATTTACTGCAACCTCGCCTTAAGATAACAAATAATGAATGACCTTCATATGTCATTGATTTTACACCATTGAAGTTATCAGGATAACCACTGCACTGAAAACAAAAGGCGCTAAACGTATTGAAATAATTAACTGAATGTGCATTATCTCAAGAGAATAAGAATTTTTAAACAAAGCCTTTGACAATTTGACGTTGATGATGATATTTTAGCTTCCTCCCTCTTTTTTACATAGGCTCTCTAGATCACACAGCACGCAATCGCCGCATCGCCAGCGACAAGAGACGCTTTAAGGCTCCTGCAAAGAGGCGCGACACGCGACGCGAATCGCACGCGACTCAAAGACACCGCTCGTCGCGCGACAGGCGGCGCCTTAGTGTCGCGTCACGAGTCGCGCCTGTTTGAAGGAGCCTTTAACGAATGATATTCGTGTCCGAATTTGGTGCAACTGAGCGCATGCTTAAAGTCACAGACAGGGCATTGTTAGAATTGACGCGGGCCGTTCATTTTTTATGAGTAAACGGTGAAGTTTACTGATACGCTTGGCTTGTATGGAAAGTGTTGACAGTACCGTCTCTAGCAGCAGCCGCCAAGGGGTCGCCTTGTTCTGTGGCCTTAGATCATGTATTTTATTTTCTCTCACTTTTTTTAACAGATGTGAGCCACGTTCTTATTCCTAAGAGGTCTTGAAAGAATCCGGAATTGCAACAACAACTACCTTCAAACTGTTTGCCAATCGTGATGATTATGACAAAAATTCCTACGACTGCTCGTTGTTACTGATGACGTCTACGTTTATTCGTAGACATTT
The DNA here is from genome assembly GCA_917490735.1 of Dryobotodes eremita. Taxonomy (NCBI): domain Eukaryota; kingdom Metazoa; phylum Arthropoda; class Insecta; order Lepidoptera; family Noctuidae; genus Dryobotodes; species Dryobotodes eremita. Next base: position 26,492,674 of record OU823241.1, on the reverse strand, counting down.
CCGATATCCACTTTCGGTAGTAGCAATTTCAAACAATAAGCTGGTGACATTATTTTCTAAAGGTATTAAAAACTCTGTAAGTTCCTTAAAATAAGTACAAAACACTTACGTTCAAAGTTTTGCAGACTTTAAGATACGCAGACTTTTGGATAAGCATAATCAGCCTATAATGTTCCCACTGCTGGGACACAGGCCTCCTGTCGTGAGAAGGAGTGAGCCGTAATCCACCACGCGGGCTCATTGCGAGTTGGTAGATGTCACGTGTCTTCGAATTTTTGGTTCTAGGACATGCCAGTTTCCTCGCGATGTTTTCTTTCACCGTTTTGATAGCAGTGGTGATGAAATAATGTACACAAAGTAAAGCGCCTATCAGGGTTCGAACCCACGACCTACAACTCATTACTCCAACCACTGATTTAGGGCCACCACTGCACTTTGAAGACTGCGGTATATTAATATAGCTTCCACAAGTGGCGGTACTAAAATGTACGCCCGGCACACCCTTGGCAATCAGCCCCACTACCAATTTACTGACTGCCTAATATTTGCTCCACGGTATAAGCTATCCTTCTACGAGTACATATCGATATGAGAGAAGAGAGGGTAGTAACAAAAGTGGCAGTTAAAAGATCTGGATTTCGAAGAAGGTAACTCAGGTCGCACTGGGTCCACGTGGTGGTATAGGGCCAACTCCATCTCACAGAGGGGAGGCCTGCATCCCAGCAGTGGGAACCTTATAGACTGATTCATTTTATGCGATACACTCGGGGAAGTATGGCAGAAGAAATAGGAAGCCCTATAGATACCCAGCAGCGTGTGATTCCGAGTTGAAATGATGGTGGTGATGCTAAAGTGCACTCTAGCAGACTACGGAGGACATGATCCTTGATATGATGGTGTTAATAACGCATTAGTAGATTACAAGAACTAAGTTAACATTTCTGTGAGTCATGATGAGTCATGTAATGCAGAAACTATTAAACCAGGGTCATTAGCAGTATTCTATCTCATTAGGGATACGAGTCCAAGATATGTTACGCACCGCTACGGGGTTCTACATTCTGTGTTATAATATATATTATCTTGTAGAATAACTGCTGGGTACAGTTCTGTTTCTGACATAAATGTCAACTTGTTATATGGAATTCTGGACTACGGGTCGCAAGTTTTAATTGCCGCTTCGAACCACAATTTATGCTTGGAATTTATGCCTATTTGCTGTGTCTACTAATTAGACATGATGTTTTAAAGCTCCGTCTTTGGGATGACCATTTTTAGTAGCAGCTCATGAAAGAGGTGAGAGATCATTCTAGTTTTGCATTCTATGGACATTTACAATGGAGACTAGCTCAACCCACATGTGACTAACATAATTATGCAGATATTCTCAAACTTACCAAAAAACATATAAAAATACAATCACGTTAAACAGATAAGTAGTTCTTGAGTTATGAGCGCACTGATAGACAGAGATACGTTGTCTTTTATACTTAAAATGAATGGAAAGGATGATGCGTTATGAATAATTGTATTAATTCATTGTAGCATCATTTGGAGACATCGCAAATGGTATCGTTAGGTACAGTTCACGCAAACCTTTATGAGCTCTCGGAAGTTGCAGCGAGTGGCTGCGCAGTATGCATATTATAATGTCCGAGGGAACTCTCACTCTCACTCAAATGTACCATGCGCGGTGTCGTTTTTGGGCCTACGTTCAGAGGGCTCATAAAGTTTTGCGCGAACTGTACATACGATAGGTTTGGTTATACGATACTTTAATTTAAATTCGGCGAATCAGGTTTCTGTCACGGTATATTAGCTATTCTAACATAGTATATACGAGAGAAGCAAAAGAAGCCCAGGCGATTTTTTTACGATTTTCAACTCTGGGTCGAGCATTGAGAATCCTACAAAGTGCATACCAGCGCGTCAAGAAATACACTGTTGGACTTTCAACTCTCGGCGTTAAGCAGTACGTTGAAAATCCAATACGCGATAAAAACAATCGGCACGAGGGCGAAGACCCACAGATTTGACCAACAGCTGGGGGTCTATTTTTAAACATTAGTTAAAGTTAAGTAATGATTAACGTCTGCTTAACCACAGGTTCATCTAGTAACCCTTCTGTTAGCTTCGCTTTAGCTTAACTCCAACAATAGATTTTCTGATTTCTTAGCTGAATGATTCACTACGTGATATATATATATACACGTGACTGAAGTTCTAGTGCTTCTAGTCCTTACTGAGTAGCAAACAAATTTATATTTTATCTTTGAGAAGGTTATTTTTTTCTGTACCACCGATATCATCATGATAGAACTTGTTTAAATTTTAAGCCATATGTACCTAATATAGAAAATCCATACTAATATTAGAAATCCGAAAGTTACTCTGTATGTCTGTCTGTTACCTTTTCACGCCTAAATCCCTAAACAACTGAACCGATCGGGATGAAATTTTACAGAAACGTAGCCTGGGACTTGAAGGACATATTATGCTATGTTGCATTTTGGATCTTTGTATTAAAAAATATACACGCAGATGAACCGCGGGCAACTGCTAGTTATAAATGGCTTAAAAGTAAAATGGCAAAGGTATCACGTGTTTTGAACAGCTCGGGATTTTGCTTACCGTGTATTTTTAGATATATGCCGTCCATAGACAACCAAGTCCCAATAGCGGCTATGGATATTACCTATGGTTACTGATCATGCAAATTTTAGGTTAGTAGGATCGAATATTTTGTTGTGTTATTTTAGTGAAACTTCTCAGGGTAACACTAAGGGCCGTATTACAGAATATTGCTTAAGACTCTAGCATTACACAAAACTAGTTTCAATCAACCAATGGCTTTTAACGACTTTTAAGTACTTAATGCTTGAGTTTTGAGTGAGGTTCTCCTATCTTTTTATATGAAGTTAGACTAAGTTCGCACAGACGTAAAAATATTGCGACGGGATTTTATCGCGCACTGGATTTTCAACTCTCGGTGTTGAGCCGAGCTTTGAGAATCTAACAGAGCGCATCACAGCGCGACGAAAAAACACACTGTTGGATTTTCAACTCTCAGCGCTAAGCAGAGTGTTGAAAATCCAGTGTGTGGACTTAGTCCAGGTTCACACGGACGGATAAATGTCACGGCGGGATTTTTTCACGCACTGGATCTTCAACGTACTGCTTAGCGCAGAGAGTTGAAAATCCAACAGTGTGTATTTTCGACGCGCCGGGATGCAATCTGTTGGATTCTCAATGCTCGGTTCAACACCGAGAGTTGAAAATCCAGTGCGCGATAAAATCCCGTTACTATTGATGTTTACGGCATATCTTTTGCTACTTGACCTTGAGGCAATTAGCACCCTCGAAAAGCCGGCAGGGAAAAAAACATTGACAGTCAATCATTTCCCAATAAAATTAATGTTTATTACATATTATTAGATAATTATAAATAAATGAATGATAGCGTAACGGTTGACAGGGAAGAATGAAAGACGAAAACGTGTTGCGCCGACCCCAAGTAAAGGCTCCTACAAATAGGTACGACACGCGACGCGATTAGCGCGCGACTCAAAGGCACCGCTCGTCGCGCGACGAGCGGTGCCTTTGTGTAGTGCTGTCGCGTCGCACCTGTCTGTGTGAACCTTAAATGGGACAAGGACAAAAAGATGATGTCTTATTAATTATTAAATTTATTACTTATAGCTCCTATAAAGTCTTGTCTATTCTTAATCACGTGTCGCAATTAGTGACGATTTCTTCAATCATTGAGTAACAAACATGAAAGTTTTGTAAAACTTAAGTAATGTCATGTCCTGATTATTCTAGTCAAAGCTCTTGTTTCTTAGTTCTAGTTGTTTAACATAAATGTTGAGCAATTTTTTTGGTTGTGTTGATTACTTCAATAAAATAGATGAGTATGGCGTAATTAATGATTAGGTATATTTCGTGTACGATAAAGGCTCCAGGTAAACAGGCACGACACGACAGTACAACACAAAGGCGCCGCTCGTCGCGCGACACGCGGTGCCTTTGTGTCTTGCTGTCGCGTCGCGCCAGTGTCTACGAGCCTTAATAGTGATTATGACATTAAAAAATCTAGCTAATTCAAACAAGCAACAGTAGGTAGGAACATTATTATCTACTAGACTTTTGTGAAACTTTATCAAAACCAAACCATGTTTTTTATTATTTAAATGGTATAAACAGTGATCTACTTCGGCCTTAATAAAGATAATTTACATAACTTTTTAATTAATTTGTAATTCGAATGCCTAACCTCGATAAAAATGTGAAATCTTATTTTTAATAAAGGCTCCTTCAAACAGGTGCGACACACGACGCGACACAAAGTCACCACCTGTCGTGCGACGTGCGGAGCCTTTGTGTCGCGTGCGATTCGCGTCGCATGTCGCGCCTGTTTGTAGGAGCCTTAACTATTCGCAAAAACTGTATTGAGTCAGTCAGCTGATGAGTCTAGCTGTATGTCGGTTTGTTTATTTGTTTGTTTGTTTGTAAACTGATAAAAATACCTTGAGTTTTACCTAACACAACAGTAATATCTTAATTACTTGCCGTGTTATTATTACCATTGGCTGACTAGTGGCACAGGTGAGTTGCACACAGCGAGTGATCGTTTTCCACCTAACAAACTGTGTTAAATGTAACTTTGCAATTGGATGACACATTAGTACAGCAGTATGTATGTTGTGTGCAAAGTACACAGCGTACACACATCAGCGTCAATATTTATGACAAATTAAGGATATTTCAGTGACGGTGTCTCGTTCATTTGGTAATAGGTATGAAATGAGTAGGTATTAGGTACCTACTTGCGTCACAGTCCCCCTATTCATACTCCTGACATTCAAGTTGCAATTACTGTAACGTTGTCAATAGAGTCCATTATTCATTTGTCTATAAAACGACTAATGAATTCTAACAACTTGTATATTTATTCGCATTTTTAATATACCTGATTAAGTTTTTATTAAGTCGTATTAAAAATGGAAAGTAAACAAAAAGTATCGTAAAATTGTTTTATTTTGCTCAGCGGTTTACGATGCCTTCTGTATTGTTTTGAACCATGTAACATGATTAACTTAAATCCCTTATATCTAATAAAACAGGCTTTAGTACTTGCCGCTCGCAGCATTTCCATTATCATAGCTACGTAACAACAATGTCAACAAAACATGTACGTTTGGCCGCGATTTGAGGAAAATCTTAAAAGCAGACAAGACTCACCGTGTATAGATACAGCTGTAAATAAACACTAGCGACAAATCCACTCACTACTCATCCACTGACGGTGACGCGGTTAAATTGTTTTATTTCACTTGGTTTTCTCGAGGGGAAAACTAATGAAGTATCGTAGAGTACGTCCCAACGCGAGCGTGCGTGTGCACACAACCGTCACCCGCCGGCGTGGAGGTGCGACTGAGTGAGCGTGTGCTCCGACTGTCCGTTGGTCCCACCATTCGGATTCAGCGCCGCGAAGCTGCGCCGGCGCTGGGGACCTGACCGATTTGCCTCGCCCGCTGCTGACCACTCAAACTACGAGATGTCACTAATACTTTGAAATCCGTTGCATCATTCAATCGGAACATTTTACCCAATTTCAATATTCATTGCGACAACATTGACGAGACTAATTAGAATTACACCTATTTATAGTTCTTATGAAAAAATTAACCTTCGAAGAAAGACATTAACAAAAAAAAAAATATGTCAACAGTTTGAGTGACATTTATTCTCTGTCAACGCATTTACTTGTGCATTTTTTGTTTCTGATTGAGTTTCAGTTTCACTATCCTTTTGAGGAATTAAAATCTAAATGAGATTCGAGAAATAAAAAAATGGCGTCACAGACAAATCTCGATCCAAGTGGTACAGGGTTCATGTTCAAACAAAGCACCAGTCGACTTACCTCAGTAGAAAAGGCTTTGCCGCCGAGCAACTCGCTCGAGGAACCACCGCCAGAGAAACCAGTGCCAGAAGCAAAGACAAAGAGGTCGAAGAAGATTTGGAAAGATGTGTCAGTGGAGTCTTCGCATACCAAGTTTTTAAAGAGGCCAACCCGTTTAGCCGAGTTCGAACATGTTACTAGGGATGAATATCTCAGTATATCAGAGTCGATGTCTGGATCAGCGGATACTTTTAGCTGCATCCATGGACCCGAAGGCAAGAAATACACACAGAAGGGTTTATTGAAAAGAAATATCTTGAAAAATTTGGATCCCATACCTTTTAGTAAGTTTTTAGCTTCAAGTCTGATAAATGTATGAATTCAGGTCACATTATCAATTCATCATTAATTTGACCTGAAGATAGTAAATAGCTGAATATTTCTATATTCTTTTGATTGATTCAGTCGGCAAGGGTTCTGAAGATTAATTCCCGTAATCAAAATAGAATGCGAATGTTAATAAATATACGGGAACAGCTTCTCTGATTCTGCTCTGGCTAGAGCCAATAAAATTTAGTACCTACCTTAGGAAAGAGGAAATTTAATATAATAAACAGAAAAAATTGATGTATATTATCAGGCTGGTGTCTGCTACTTCACGAAAAATATTCACACTACACATAAATCAAGAATAGGTAATTCCAATTCAGAAATCGTCAATTGTGTACTTATCGCTCATCTGCAATTTTTAGTTAAGTATACAGGCGAACGCAGCAAATTATATTCATTTTGCTACACAAACGACGTTACGCTAAAGCTTAAAAATGTGAGTTTATGATTCATCGCACTCTTTCTACTACTTTAGAATTTTTAAATCATCATATCCAAAAATTGCTCTTTTTGAATTATGTCTAGCTTCTCGCAAATGAACGTTATGTGTTTTACATACATAGCTAAAACAGAAGCTATTGTTCTCAATACTACTACACGGGTTACACAGGTTGGAAGTCCCTGACATCCAGGGTATAACATTATTTCTTCTTGTAGAAAATTTACAAAAAAGGAAATTTTGTTACCAGGGTCATCTCGGTTACTATAAAATCATTGTACCTAATAGTGCGTTTCTATCAGCCATGTATGTTGTACCCGCATTATATTTCAACTATTTTTGTCGCGAGGACTCCAAATAGCAAATGACACAGTATTTATGAAAGTGCACGTGAACAAATAGGACGATTGTCCTTTTATTAAATTAAAGTGCGCTTTCCCTCGCCCACTTACCCTTTTAATCAGCTATCATATTAATTTCTCGTGCAGCAACGTTGACCTGACCTGAAAACAATTCTATTGTTTCACTACCTATTTGTAATTTCATTTGCTGGCTGATAAAACTCAGTTATTGTTGCTACGGCTACGTTTGCCAATTTTTGTATCAAATGATGTCCATTGGTTGGATTCCTGGACAAGGTAATGTTAATTACTTTAAAACGTCAGTCTTTTCAATGCAATAAAGTATGCATCACGACTATTCACTACTAATCGCGAGCATATTCAACTGTCATTCATTGTGTACTGCGCTGGACCATTAGTCTTGAGTAAAGCAACAATCTACGTTATTTATCGTTCTATTTATGTTAAAACTGTGGTTATAAGTAATGTTACTAAGTCAGGGACTATTTTTTCATCGTTCTTTGAAAACTACAGATGCACTCATCTATTTTTATCTTATATTTTTTGTACCGCTAAACATGTCCGGATACCACCATGATCTTATATATAAATAACTTTAGATATGTCCAAGGAAATGCTTCTAAGAGCTCTTTGACATTTATTTATAGTAGTACCAACGATAATTATAATATATCTATTTAGTATTGATACCAGGCTGTGTAATTATTCATGATTTCTATTCGAGTTGAGGACACGACAATTAAGTCGGTAGTTAAAACTAATCGGAATAACTGTTTCATGTTTATTGTCTATAAAATCGTGACTGACTTAATAACTTTAGTGGTTCATCTTTAGATTTCCTTTTGATTAATTGAATGCAGAATTACAATTTAATTTACAAGAAAGCGTGAAATTACTTTGCATATGATGTTTGTGGAGTTAGATTTTTGACAGTTTGACAATTTCTGAAAGATCTGTCTCTGATTGATGCCTATATTTAGTGCGCCTTCTTGCCACACGTAATATTTTAGTAATATCGTTTTCTTATCTACTCTCCGTCTTCATCATCTTTTCTTCATCATCATCATTTCTTATTTAACTCAATTAATTTGCGGTCGACGCAGCATATTTTCTCTTTCTATACCTACATGTTTCTCAGCTGTTATCTCAGTATTCGCCTCGTTTTTAGCAAGATTATCATCTCCATCATTTTCATCTTTCTCTATCCATTCATCGTTTTAACGTGAAAAACTTTAGCTAGTAAAAACGTTAGCTTTACACCCCAATTGCGTTACACACTTTCAATCACAAACACAAGTCTTTTGAAGGAAATTCTTAATCCATTGCTTCGTATGTGTGAAAAAGTCGTCTGCTCGCCCACGTAAATAACGCAATGAATGTTGTTGAATTGTCAAAATGAAAGGCGTTGCAATTGTTAGTGTGTGCAATTACCCTGCAGGTTATAGCTGTGACCAGACGTTTTCACGAAAACAAATGGCGCGGACTCGGAACTGCGCCAACAATTTTTTTTTCATGTTCATATCACTGATATCAACTTCTTTTAGACCGCCAATGGACCGACGATTGTGCTCCGACATTCGAATGGGAAATGGCCAAGATAATAGAGCAGATGGTCGGAAGCCCAACGGTGGAACATCAGTTAGACCGCTTGCAATCACATCTACGGGACTTCGCTAAGACTACCCGCAATGGATATGTATCCTTTTCTATAAAACCCATAGACTTCACGAAGTAAATATACTCCCGGACTCCTAAATCGAGCCAGCGTGCATTTTTATGTTTAAAGATGATAAGTCAGAGAAAAGTTTTGATGCAGTTATGTAGCTGACTTACTGGCCGTCATTTCGGTGTCACTATTGTTCCAAATTTTTATTCACGAATTTGAAAATGAGAAGTAAATCAGAGTTTGGTCGCTCTTAAAGAAGCATCAAGCTTTGATCAGAGAATCTATAATATAAGTCAATCATTCTTTCGTTATATGTTTTGTTAAAAAAAGAGTACCGAAATTATTTTTCTCTATTTTTGAATCCATTCTGACGTTCAAATTATTGATACTGCACCTGAAGTAGCCGCGCAAGCTGTGGCACTTCTTCAGTCTGGGCTTAGTCAGCAAAACGTAAGTGCACAACTTCATGCAAGTAGTTCTTCCGTTCAAAGAATTTACCATCGATACCTGGAGATTGGCAGTTTCGAGCATCGTCCAGGAGGATCACGAAAGCGGCCCGGGTCACTACAGCACGACAAGATCGGTTTATCTTTATCACCAGCCTGCGTAATCGTCACCTGAGTTTACAGATCCAAGTACAGCTTCGAGACTTTCATGGACTCACTGTTTGCGCTCGAACTGTTAAAGGAGACTCGAAGAACTTGACCTGTTATCTCATAAGCCAGCCAAAGGTCCCACACCGATACGAGCTCGTCTTCGTCGTTCTTTTTACGGATGAAACCAAGATTATTCTGTATGGCAATGATGGATGATGATGAATGTCTCTATTCGATAGACGATGACATATCCACATTTTAATTATTTATTTTTATTTTTTATTACCTAATGTGGGACTGGGTATTATTAGTAGGTATGTAGTAGCTTGTTGTGTATTGGATTTTTTAATTGTATTGAATTTTAATGTTCTATTTTCTATAATTATTGTTTTGTTAATGTGTTGGTTTTATATTTTTGATTATCGTGTTTTATTTTTTTCTTGTATTTTTGATTATCGTGTTTTTTTATATTTTATTGTTTATGATTTCAAACACAATGTAAATTGTTCCTGAATAAATTGAATTGAATTGAATTGAATTGAATTGATGTAGGAAAGTCTACCAAAGACAGGGAGAACGTTTTCAGCTATGTTGCAATGAGGAGAAGGTGAGTTATGGCGGTGGGTCATGGACAGTCTGGGGCGGAACGAAAGAAAAACTGGCCTTGAGGTTGTGACGGGACCACGGTTACCACTAAATAGCGATCGATACATTCATCAATGCCTAGAGGCTCATGTGATGCCATATGCTGATTTTGTGGACCAGTATTTCATTTTGATGCATGATAATGCAAAGGCGCTCACTGCAAAAATTGATCGAGAATACCTGCATGACATTAGTATCGCGGTAATGGAATGGCCAGCAAGAAACCTTGATATGAATCCAATAGAGTGCTCTATCTCCCGTAAGTGCTTACGGGATGAGCTGAAGAGGCATCTTCGAACTCACCAACCAGCTCCAGAAACTTAGCAGGAGCTGAAAATTGCCAGCTTGGAATCATGGGAAAACATTCCACATCATGTCATAGTGGCATTAATGAATTCCAAGCCGAATCGCATGACGGCCTTCATAAATGCTCTTGGAGGCAACTAAAGTTACTTCTATACATCGTGGCGCTACAATAGCGACATTAATTTAACACATGGGTAGGGCTAGTGGCCAGTAACAATGAAAAATATTATAAGAAAGTTTTTGTATTAATTTAATAATTTATTTGTAATTTGGTTTAATTTCAATATGGGTGTATTTCTAAAATAATAAAAATGATTTGATTTGATTAATGCTGAAATGAACCTTTTTGGCGCAGCCGTGGGGCACACACTGTTGTTGTAAAAAAATTTTTTTTGTTATTTGTATTTGTTGTTTCACGAATATTTTTTATTGTTACAGGCCACTAGCCCTACTCATGTGTTAAATTAATGTCGCCATTGTAGCGCCATCGCCACGCTGTACGCTGATGCACGTTTTCTCTATGTAAACCATTGCTTTCTTCAAAAATTCCACTCTACTTTGCCCCTGAGAAACGCAAAAAGACGACTTATTGCAATTAAACGGTTTTTCTTTTGTATTCCCATTTCAAATTTGGAACAATGACAAAGGGAAATTGAGTGACTGGCTTCAAAACCACGTATATTTTTGTCTTTGTACTACCATTATTTAAAAAGCTAGGTATCTTTTTAAATACTGGTAGTACCTACAAAGAAAAAAGTATACGTGGTTTACCTTTAAACATAAATATGCAGGGTGACTCGATTCAGGTGTCCGGAAATGTATGTAAGTGTATTAATAGTCGCCGAGTTATTTGCGAAGAAGCTGGTCCGGGTAAGTATTACCACCATTCTTTTCTGTAACGAAGCAGTGTGCTCTGTTCCAGTTTTAAGAGATTTTTACAGTGACATTAGGCTTTGTATTTGGGATGGCGTGCACTTGTGGTCTGCTATTGTAAATTTCCACAATATGACCAGCTAAGCTTCACTTTCACGATCATATTTGAATGACGTAAAACAATTAGTAAGCCATTCCAATGAAACTCATTTCATTGTGATAAAGTATAAATTAAAATGATTGCCGGGAGTTTGATAAAACTTTCGGCAATCATTTTAATTTATACCTCACGTTACCGAGATAGGGGTTACATTGCAATGACTTACTAACGGTTTAACGTCGATCGTGAATGTCCTATTTTACCATCACGTGGGTTGTCTGATAAAGCTCATAGGTACTATTATTTACCTTGTTAAATGTAGGCATATACCTACACACACCAGTAGCGAAAGGTAAATTTTTCTAAGAGGTTAACCGGAGTACATATTTTTAATGTGATTATATTATTTGTCTATAGAATACTGACTGTGCCATTTTTTTATGGGAAGCCGGTAGGAATCGAGTTGTATGGGACCTTCGCCACTGACACACACACACACACACCCACCCTCACTTATACACACACCCTCACACACACACACACACACATACTTACCATCAATCAATTGTACCACGTTGACAACCTTTACTATGTGATTATCATGGGCGTCCTGGAGTTCTAAAATACAGGCCTAGGCTTAGGGTCCGTCGCCGCTGGAGGAGACACCCTGGGCGTCGGGAGTCGATTGCCGACTCCCGGCCACCGTAGGCGCGGGCTTGCGGACGGCGAGCAATGGGCAGCTCGCCGTCCGGTAAGGACCAGGCCCGGGTCGACGACGCGTCGTGGTCCACGCGCGCCTCAAAGAGATGTCAGCATAATTGACGGGGTCCGATAGGGCCGATGCCTGCTGGGGTCGCGGATTGTTCGAAAGAGTTACCGTGGCCTTAGCGCACAGGCAACTGAAGGAACACGGGTGGGTTTTAGTCAGTAAGAGTCTGACAAGCCCTTGCGCCCTCTGCCCAGAGCGGGAGAGGTCATTTGATGAATTCCCACTGAAAAAAAAATAAAAAGGCTTAGGGCTCGTTGTTTGATACATAGTTAAACATGACCATTAATCAATTTAACAATTAGTCACTTGACAATAGTCAATAGCTGTCAAAGTTTAACTACTCTGACTGCGCATTGTTAACTTTTATAACATTTTTTTTTTAACTTTAGTTAGTTTAACCATTTGTCAAACTACACACTTCTTTCATTTTTAACAAATTGTTAGTTTAATTAATGCATTTAGTATGTTTGACTACTGATCAAACAACGGGCCCTAAGTTTAGATTCCAGATCTCTCACATATTACATTTTTTTAAATAAAATAACTGATAAATTAATTTTATTATAACAAGTATAATAACGTAATTTGTGGAGATAAAATAAACATTATTTATTATTATTATTATTTATTACCTATAGTTCTCTTAAAAACAAGCAGCGAGTGGATGTTCTGGAGAGTTCCTGCATAATAATGGACTTCTTGATGGAGTCTGCACCCCGATTTCCTGTTCTAAAGGAAGAAATTATGCTGCTGCTCAAAAACTTGCAGAAACCGATTTTGCTTAAAAAAGCATCTGAAGCCTTTTCATATGTTGACGATGTCATGTATTTTATGGGCTTTTTGGGTTAGTTACCAGACTTGATTAGAGTTTATTGTTCTAAATTTTTTATTTTTATTAATTTATTTAAGTTTAATTGATTATGATTTATATATATTGATAGTATTTTTAGTTTTTTCAGTTTGTTTATATTATAAATTACTTTATTTTTAATAAAAAAAAATATAATTTAAACTTTAAATTAAAAAAATAATTTGAAAATTGAAGTTCTAAAGGAAGAAATTATGCTGCTGCTCAAAAACTTCCAGAAACCGATTTTGCTTAAACAAGCATCTGACGCCGTTTCATATGTTGACGATGTCATGTATTTTATGGGCTTTTTGGGTTAGTTACCAGACTTTTTATCGATTACGTGTTAAGGCTTCTTCAAACAGGCGTGACTCGCGACGCGATACAAAGGTACCGCCTGTCGCGCGACCAGCGGTGCCTTTGCGTTGCGTGCGATTCGCGTCGCGAGTCTCGCCTGTTTGAAGGAGCCTTTAAGCTACGGTTCCCTAAAAGAGCAGTGGCCGGCTCATAACACACACACAGTGACGCAAACGTGACGACCGTCATGAAAATTATGGCACCGGATTTCAGTTTATGGTGTCAAAAAAAGCTCCCTAGGAAAACACAGCAACTTACTTTCATAAATAGCCTTCTAGTGACATAACGTGAGCCGACGCAGGGGCGTAGCTATCGCCGTATCAGCCATATCAATGATACGGGGCCCCCAAGCTACAGGGGCCCCCCGACGACGAGACGTGAAAATTCGTAAAATATTATCCGTAATTCTTATTGATAAGAAGCCCGTAATGAATGAGTATCTAATGAAAAAAATCTGATTAATGAAATTGGTTTGTGGCTTCAAACTCACAGCATTTATTCAATTAAACTATTTACATTTGAATTGTCAAGGGGTCGATCATTTAGAAACATAAAGCTAATTAAATGCCCATTTCAAAGCGTAGTAGGTATATATGGACAAGAACGGTTTATTCTTTGGTATTGTTCGTCGAATCGTTGAGCTCCTTAAGTTCTGAGTTGAGCTGCACGATTACTGACAAATGCGTGCACTGACTGGACAGGTCCACTCAATCTGTGTGGTTTTTCCTCAAAAGACCTGTTCAGACATTAATCTACATGGTCTTCACATGATCTGACCAAGATTATGTCTGGACTTTAAGAGACTGTGACCTCTGAGTTTGTTTCGGCCTTTTTTCTCAGAGTAGTCAGATAGGAAACGCCGACCTCATCTAGTTTTAAAATATGATTGACGTGTAAAAGTGTTTGTTCAAACCTACTTACAGAAATAAAATCATTTATCATTTATTATTTATAACGGGGCAATTAACTCTTAGTAATAGCTTTACTTTTCAAGTCAGTGTGCTATTTTGTAAAAAACAATACCTAGGTTAGGTATTGATTTTTGAAGCTTCGCTGCAGTCGGGTAAGAAAGGCCGCCAACAAATTTTGATACCGGGCTCACGCGCGATTTCTAATCGCATGATAACCGCATGATGATAAAAAAATGCTAAAAAAACATCACGTGATTAATGTACAACCCCTTAGAGTTGCTACGCCACTGAACCGACGGTAAATTGCAGACGTTATGTTACGGCCACAGCAGTCTTAAGAAACCCTAGCTTTACACTCAATGCCGTTGCAGTCCATTACACGTATGGAAACCGTGGTCCTAAACTCCTGTTTCACGACAACGTATTCTTCAATCTTCTGATCCTGTGTCCACAGAATTGACTTACGGTTCTCCAAAGTTTAGCAATGAGACCTGACTCTACCATTTAATTTCTTGCCTAGGTACTTGTAATAGAACTGCGAGATTTGACACCAGCCCGAACTCCTGATAATCTTTAAAACTCCATATGATTTCTAAACCTCGCCTTGATTCATAAACGTCGCGCGTTATTGTGATATATTTAGACAAAACTTCACTTTTTCTGAATGAAATAAACTGCACAATATCTTGGGAATTCATTGAAACCGAACTGGTATTACGTAGGCTTTCGTGTTCATAATATTAGTATAATTGAGGCCAAGTCAATATCGCCACGCCACTTTGTGGTAGCAGTTAAAGAGGACAATGTCGTTGTCACTCGAGGGGATTTTACTCCTTTTGCGGTGATATGATTTATGGCCCATGTTCGTGCTTCACATATCAATTGTTTCGACTCTGACGTCTTAAAACGGTCAATAGTAGGTCAGACTTCGAGTTCGTTGAAGATACGTGAGTAGTTATTTAGTAATATTTGATTAAAACATTATTGAATCCTCCAATCCTTTTCATTAAATTGTTTGACAAAATGATTGAGAAAATTCTATGGTTTAAATGGTAAAACAGTTTTTACAGTCTCACTAATCAGTTTCAAGATGCTACTTTGCTATACTTGTTTCTATCATAAATATTGCTAGTGCGAAAGCACACAATGCCATATAGAAAAAGCGTCTACAGTCATCAGCAACCGAATTGCATTATAATTAATGTCCACGCATAATACTACGAATGTCAAAACAAATTAAATAGTTAATTACAATACCTACATTGTTTTCTCTTGGAATGATAATAAACATTTCAAACTACTTCAAGATGAAAGCAAAACAAAACACACAACTACTAACTGAACGCGAATGAGATGAATCAATAAACGGAATGAATAAATGAATGACTTTTCATTCAAAGTGTCATGGAACAAAAATAACAAAAGAGATGACAGCTGTTTTCGCTATTAAAAACTTAGATGAAGATTATCCTTTATCATGAGTCTAATACTTAGCACTCTGAATCGCTAGACAATTATTTTAAAATTACTGTGAAATTAATGCCTTGAAATGGAACAAGGGCCTGGGACTAACATAAAAACTCTTTAAAATTCGATTGCGAAACTTTATTTTTTTTGAATTTGCTGATTTTAATTTGTAAATAGTTCATACCCCGATCTATCCCAGAGTTGGAGACGCACAAAAATTAAGTAAAACGTCACGCTTCATCTAATCTACCTTGAGACACTTGAAACTTGATTTCCTTAAATTAATCTGAGCGAACTTATAATAAAGCGACCAATATAATAATTTGTGTAAAATCGTATGTCCACCCATATAAAACCATGAACAATTTCATGGTGTTCGGCCCCTTTCTCTCAGCTCTAACTAAAGGTGATTCTTCTAACTAAAGTAGGTTCGCCACAACGTTGCAACGCTTATCTGAAACGCGACACCGCAGCCACGAAGCAGCATCTTATACAAAACGCTAGGTTTTGTATCTTCAGCTTTTGAAACTTTTGTATTTAGTTACAGTTTAGTTTTGGTATTATTTAATATAATTACTTTATTACTACATTTACTACCTCCACCCACCTTTCATTTTGTAGCCGAGAATGTTCGTTCGAATCTGCGTTCTTCTAACAAACAATCTTCTACTCTGTCCTTCTCATACTTCTGACTTTGTTCATTCTTCCTTTCATATTCAGTCTATTCTTCTTTAGAAAGATCTCTTGATATCAGGACGGCCACCAGTCGGTGTGCATTTAAGTGGAAATAGCAAAATTATAAAATAAAAAATATAAAAATAAAAATAGCGTAGTCATCTCCATACCTCTCACCCTTCAATTTGTACATGTGTAGGTATTTAAATATTATAGTAATTATGTATGTATGTGTATTATAAGTTTATAACCTGTTTATATTTTATTTATAACTAGTTTCAGCCCACGGCTTTGCCCGCGTGAATGTCAGAAATTATCCCACGGGAACGTGCTATCAGGACAAAAACTAGAATATGTTACTCATTATAACATGAGCTATCTGCCAGGAAAGTCCAGTCAAAGTCGGTCCAGGCGTTTCGTAGATTAGCCGGAACAAACATACAGACTGACAAACAAAATTAAAAAAAATGATTTTTTGTTGTAACTATCGTATTTACTTTCACATGAATTTAGTAAAATGCTGTTATTTTGACATTACTAACAGACACTTACTTTATTTATTTATTTGTATGTATTTAAAGACTAGTTGATCCGACAGACATTGTCCTGCACAAATTTCACTAGTTCATACAAAAATCCTATAGAAAAAAGGACGTTTAGTTTTTCCCGAATTTCAATATTTTGAGGAAGACTTTTCCAATTTTTCTTTCTACAAAAACCTAATTTTGGACTATTACAAACATGTTAAAACCAAACATAGCCAAATCGGCCCAGCCGTACTCAAGTGATGTGGTTACCAACGAACGACTGCATTTCATTTTTAGTTATGTATATAGATAGATAGATAAGAATAAAAAAAGATAGATAACCGCCTTGTTCCTTCGTTGATTCTTCTTATCTGAACGTACCTGAACCAAACAACTTTGTTTCAGCGTACCTGCTAATAAGATTGGACGATGATGAGCAGTTCCACATAGTGTCCAAAGCTATGATCTTTCACCTGTCGGCTCCCGATAATGTTCGGGGTCCAGGGTCGGTATGCCAGCGTCTCACCATGGCTGCGGCAGCCCCGGTCCTAAGGGAAACCATAATCAGAATGGTTGCTGTCGCCGATAACCATAGGTTTTCAATATTCTTGGAGATAGTGCTTCTGCTGGCGTGCGATACAGCGGAGAATTGTACGTTGATAATTATTAAGGATTCTGGTATTTAAGATGTATCAAATAACAAGCCGTGTGCCCGATAGGATTTCCCGTCGGCAATTTCTCGGGAGCCTTAGAGGATGAATTTGCAAATAGCGATGATACATAAACGTCACCAAATTTCACGCAATACAAACTCCTCCTTGGGGAAATAATTTACAAAAATCTTTATTTTGTGCTCACTTTATAAAGAACTTTTGTGAAAAATTTCATGTTTCTAGACCCAGCGATCAGCCCCGACTTTCGAGTTGTAGGCCGTGAGTTCGAACCCAGGCAGGCACTTCACTTTGTGTATTTAATTTCATCACCACTGCTCTCAAAACGGTGAAGGAAAACATCGTGAGGAAACCGGCATGTCCTAGAACCAACAAATCCGAAGACACGTGACATCTACCAACCCGCCCTGAGCCCGCGTGGTGGATTTTAGACCACTCCCTCGCACAGAGAAGAGGCCTGTGTGACCTGTGTCCTAGCAGTGGGAACGTTATACGCTGATTATGTATGTTATGTATGTAGTCTGTCAGTGAGTGAAATTAAGTTTTTGTTTAAATAGACGATAGATAGGTAAAATGCTGCAAGATTCAACCACGCTACGCCCCGCATGCTGAGTCAGCATTGCTAATCTTACCACAGCATTAAATTTTCTCCTCTAGTTCATGTTGGTACGGGACTACTTGACACTACTTGGTGACTAGACAGGATAAGTGATAAGCACCATTGACGGGGTCCGATAGGGCCATGCCTGCCGGGATCGCGGATTGTTCGAAAGAGTTACCGTGGCCTTGGCGCACAGGCAACTGAAGGAACACGGGTGGGTTTTAGTCAGTACGAGTCTGACACGCCCTCCGCGTGGCACCACGCTCCGCTCAGAGTGGGAGAAGTCATTTGATGATATCCGAACCAAAAAAAAAGGATACGTGATAAGGGCAGGAGCATAACTGGGCACATTAATAATTATATATTTTTGCCAAATTGACATTTCCTTGAATAAATTATTAGATTATACAGTATTGGTATTCCTTATTCAGTTGAACAAGGATGACGCCCGTCAATAGAAAACATAATGCCGTAAAAATCTTCCATGGGTTTTATCCAAATAACTATTTTCCTATGTGTATCATACATTACTCAGAATGTGTGAAATATTCATCTAAGTACCAAAAGTATTTAAGGTTTGCATTCGAACATAACGTTGTCTAGTACTACTGGTAATACTGAATAACTGATGCAGGCTTTAACAACAATAATGGGGTCGCGTCGTAACAAAAACTACTGGCCAACGGCTATACTACGAGCAGTGTTGCCAAACCAACCAAACTAAAAAACACCAAATCAACCATAAAAAGCGGTGGCAAACAGGCAATAGTAATTTCAGAACAGTAATTCTACTGTCTAGCATAATATAAAGAATAAAAAAGTATGATAACCCGAAAATGCATAAATTCAGCAGTTTACAAAAAAATAGGTTAGACATGCGAATCAGTGGATGGTAGACCTAGGCTAGACACGAAAAGCAAGAAACAAGCATTTTGGATTTTTTGCTTCAGATGTTATGAACTAAAACAAAACAGGGATTCCATTGGAAAAACATTAGATCTTCTGTTAAAACAGTAGGGTTGGCAACACTGACTACGAGTATTATTGTCATCTCAATGTCATAAGCAGTACCATTTTCTTCTTGCAAAAGAACATTTTAAATTGCCAATTACTGTTGGTTTGCCGGTTCACCGGCTGAAAATAGCCGCTTATATACCTGATAAACGAACCGACCTGTTTTGATCGCCTCCTTTATTGTTAACTTTCTATTTAATATCTACGAGTATTCTGGGTTTGTGTGTTGGATTCGGAAAATTAAAGATACAGAGTTACGGCTACTTAAAATAGGTGCGACACGCTACACTGAGGCACCCGCCTTTGTGTCGCGTCGCGTGACGCGCCTGTTTGAAGGAGCATTTAAAGTGTGATTACTCAATGACGTCACGCGTTATGTGTGAATCTATTTTGTTTGGGTAGGTATTCGTGCAGATATAACATGTAGTACACGAAGAAATCATTAATTGAGAAACTACCTTTGATATGTACGGGTCTTTTTATACAAAGTGGCGCGGACCTTATAACATTAAAATTATACCACGTATAGCATAGCATAATCAGCCTATAATGGTCCCACTGCTGGGACACAGGCCTCCTCTCTTCGAGAGGGAGTGGGCTGTAATCCACCACGCGGGCCCAGTGCGGGTTGGTAGATGTAACATGTCTTCGAGTTTTTAGTTCTAGACGACGATGTTTTCCTTCGCCGTTTTGAGAGCAGTGGTGATGAAATTATTCATACAACACAAAGCGCCTGCCTAGGTTCGAACCTATTACTTACAACTCGTAAGTCGCAGCCGATACCACCCGGCCACCACTGCTACATGGTATACTTAGAAAATATACAAAATTTTAATGAAATCTATTCACAAAAAAACTATGCTGTCCCATACTGTCGAGCTACGTGTAATGTAACAAAACAGCGGATTCAGGTTCAGGTCAGGATTCAGTCAGGAACAGCGGCTTTTTTTTTTTGTGAATAGATATCATTGAAATTTGGTATACTGTCTAAGTATACTATGTAGTGGTATAATTTAATGTGGTAAGGTCCGCGCCACTTTGTATAGGAAATCTCTGCACAGAGCTGCAGTTTCCAACTAAGTAAATTCAAACATGATGCATGATGATGTGTGTCAATGAAAAGTAGTTAAAGTTAGTTTTTAGATAGTTACTAAGTCTTAAACAATAGCATGATTATTTGAATGTAATAATGAGGATCCTCATCACTCAATAGGTTATACTTTCTCATATTCAAACTTTGATTTCGTCATGTTTACCTTCTTTCCGTTGTTCGAAGTTCAGATATTGATTTTGATTTTGCAGGCATAGAAATGATGAAAGAAGATATCATTGAGATCATCTTTTACCGTTTTAACCCTTACTTTCCTGATAGAGTACTGCCGCATTATGACATCAACCCTCTGGATTGCCAGGACCTCAACGTTAAATTGGGTAAGACAATAATGTTTAAAAAAATGTAGGTCCAGTTAAACCAAAAATAATATGCGCTTCAGTAATCTTCGTGTTTTCGAATTAGCACGAACGTTGCGCCACAGAGTAATAACCCCCCACAGAGGCAAAGCGTCTTAGTGTTGTACTGCCGCTCTTTGTGGTAGTGGACCTATCATAGGTACATATCGGTGTACTGCATCTTATTGCGTCTAAATGAAGTTTTCTTTCTCTCGGATTACCTACGGTTGCAGATCTTCACCTCTCACTGAAAAGTTTTAAAAGTTCTTTTGAATTGCGTAGAAGAAGTACTTCCAGGTTTTAACAACTCTATATTAGATCACAACACCGCGCGTTCATATTTCTGAAAATAGACGATGATTCTTTACGCCACTTATCGCCGTCTGTGGACATATGATTTGATTTGATTTACATTTTATAATAAATAAGCCACAGATAACGAACTTTCATTCCCCTTATTAACCTCATTACGACATGAATTTTCAAAAATTCTTCCTTAATGCTCCCTTTCGTTGTATGAGGATCTCGTGAAGGAAAATTGTATGCTACCCAGCGGTTTAGGCTGTGCGTTAGTTATTAAGGCTCCCACAAACAGGCGCAACGCGACTTTAATAGAACAATTCCTATGAAAACTTCATGGAAATTGTTCTACAAAAGTCGCGTCGCGCAGTTGCGTCGCGCCTGCCGCGGGAGCCTTAAGTCAATGAATGAGTTTATGATTTTTATTAAGTAGAATATAAACTAAACGAAAAACAGTGACGGTTATGCAAACCAGTTCCGAATCAATTAGTGTTAATGTCCGTAGATCATTGAAAGTAATTAGAGTTCAGGCCTCAACAGCTGTAATATTGTAATATTACGTGATCGTAGGAGAGAGCAGCATTAACATGGCCATAAGCCTGTCACTGCTCCTAGTACTTCTGAAGACTACTGCTAAACATTTGGATGAAAACCCGGGTTTTAGAAAACTGCTTCCTGCCCCGGACTGTTATGCACAAAGGTGAGCTATCATTTTGAGACTTCAAAATCTTATTGCTTAGTGAACCTAGGACGTCCGTGCGTTAATGGCCATCATAATCAAATGTTATTGGGTTTTTCCATCAGGAATTTCTCAGTAGCAGCCCGGAGTCTGGATTTGTGCCCGGTTGATTGTAATAGGCTCGCTCCCTGTTACGTGGGACTTAAATGGCGAAATGTGGCTGTGCTTAGGGACACCTTTGCCTAATTATTCGACATCGTTTATGTAACCATGGTGTGGTGATATTTAAATACTTTTAAATCTTTTAGTTACTTATTTAAATTCTTTCATTGATTTGGCACACCACCTGCTCGCTAATGTCAAAGTATATGTCATGCAAACGGAACTTATAGCAAGTCATGTAAGTCCTGCTCTAGCCGGGCCTTAATATTGTACTGAATTTCATTTTAATGACCCGCTGGTCATGAATGTGACTTGTTTTTGGAACCTCAACTGAGAAAATCATACGGAAACTTTTACCGAAAAAACAAAAATGTACAGCTCGACCAAATAGTTCTCATTGAAGTTGGTTGGTTTATTTAGTTGCCGTTGATGAACAAAATAATTTAATTTCGCAACAAAAAACAATAAAATAGTTATATTATAGTAACAATAATGTACAGTACACCTATTTTCTTAATGTTCCTCGGGAATCATCGCATTTCCGAATACAAATGAATGTTCATTTCCATAACCATCAATTCAATTTCAATTAAAATGGAATTCAGAACTAAGTAGGTAAGTTATTGTGTTGTTACGTCAAAACAAAACAAGAATAAAGTACTTAGTTCTGAATTGGAATGGACAGTATGGATGTGCCATACTGTTCAGCAAATTGCACAGATGACTGAAGCGTACAATCAGCCGCGATGTATGGCATTTGTGGACTACAAGAAAGATTCCATCAAAATATGGGCAGTTTTGGCCTCTCTGCAACGATGTTGAATTGACTGGCGCTACATCGAAGTGTTGAGATGTTTGTATGACGCTGCCACGATGTCTGTCCAGATCCAGCATCCTAATTACGTAACACACTATCTATCACAATCTGAATCATTTTGAAGCCTATTGCTAATTCACTGCTTCATAAGTTCGAAAAATGTGTCTGCTCAACAACGTATATAACGCAATGAATGTTGTCGAACTGTTTAAATGAAACCCATTCCTACTGTTAGTGTGTTACGTAATTACCCCTCAGGATAAGAAAACCAGCCCCATCCAACTGCTCAGAAGGGTGAGACAGGGGGATATGATATCCCCGAAATTGTCCATCAATCTGTTGTGTAACGACATCACGACTGGACTGGTAGACAATCAACGTGCATGTCGAGTACAGCTCACATCTTCGCTTTCCCGAAGACGTCATCATAATGGCAGAGTCGCTGGGACAGTTAAACCAGATGCTGCACTGCCTATGAATGAAATAAAGTCTTGGTTGGATTTGTTGGCCTCGACATGAATTTAGAAAAAATTTACACGTCTTGCTGAGTCCAATCCACATCAAAGGTTCACTACTCGAAGTTGTGAAGGAGTAGATATGTTTATCTGTGAGTCATGATCACCACCTCGAAAATGGAGCTTTCAGAAGGATCCAGTTGGGTTGGCAGCATGGAAAACTTCGTCAGGTCTTCTCTTCGCCTATACGTAATGTCCTGCCTGCTATTTATTGCTCATATAAAAATGTTTATTATTTTTGCGTAAACAAATAAGTACGTTGAAATAAATTAATAAGCATTGCACATTTATAGTGTTTAGTTTACTAGAATATCTGTATAAACATTGGCGCTGATGACGCCGATATAAAAGTCCGCAGCGTCGCGAGCGGCGCAGCGTGGCAAAAATTTCGGCTGGCGCGGGCGCCGGCGTGCGCCACCTCGCACACCTCTAATCAGAACTATAATAATAACTATAGGTATATACATATCCTATCCAAATACTTGCTAAAGTAACTCTGTCTGTCTGTTAACTTTTCACGCCTTCATGGCTGAACGGATTAAGATGAAATTGGCACTTTGGCACACAAGTCTGTAGACCATGACCTGAGTTAGGACATAGGACACTCTTTATCTACCGAGGTTCCTGTGGGATAATTTCCGACGTCCATGCGGGCGAAGCCGCGGTCTTATAACTAACTTTTCAGCCCCAGCGCAAAAATAGGGGTGTTTCAAACTAAGGTATTGTTTTGACCAACGACTAGTGAACCGATTCAACGCAGGTTTTTTTAATAAAATTATTTGGCGATCTAGCACGACGCACATAGCCAGTGCTGCATCTTACTAAGAAAGCGATTTGTGCCCGTTTACACTAATAGTAACATTGCATCTAAATTTATACTGAAATAAAAGCACGCTGTTGGATTTTCAACTTTCGGTACCTACTAAACCCACGACTTCGTCGGCGTGAAATTTCGATCCCGGCCTACTGCGTCGCATCGCATCGCCCGCCCGCGCTATTATCTATTTCGTTTTCGCTTCGCGTTCTTTCTGACTTTACGTCTTTTTGCTCGGCTCCTAAGGGTCGTAGCTTGATGTTAAACAACATAACTGACCTTAAGAATCAAATGCAAAAAGAATTTTGAAATCGTACTGGTAGTTCTAGAGATTAGCGCGTTCAAACAAACTCTTCAGCTTTATTATTAGTACTTATAGATAGATAATTATTGTAGCTTCTGCCCGCGACTTCGTCCGCGTGAAATTTCTTGTTCCCCCGACTAACCCCGTCGCATCGCGTCGCCTGCCCGCACTATTATTTCGTTTTCGCTCAGCGTTGTTCTGATTTTTTTTCTGTATTTGCTCAGTTCCTAAAGGTCCTAGCCTGATGTTAGGTAGCCTATAGCCTTCCTCAATAATTGGGCTATCATATGCAAAAATAATTTTTCAAATCCGCCTGGTAGTTCCAGAAATTCAAACAAATAAACTCTTCAGCTTTAAGGCTCCCAAAAACAGGTGCTACGCGACAGCTCGACACATAGGCGCCGCTCGTTGCGCGACGAGCGGTGCCTTTATGTCGCGCGCAATTCGCGTCGCGTGTCGCGCCTTTATTATTAGTTTTTACGTCTCTTGGCATTTCTCGGGATCCTGGCATCCCGGACCTTTGGAAGGCGTACGAGGGGCCGAAGCCAACTTGCAGAGGCCTGTTAGACGTTTTTAATTAAATGAGACAATTGGACTATAGATTTGGGTTGCTTAAGTGGACTGGTTATCTAGGACTATGGAAAGACAATGAGCCCTGCCTGATAAATTTTAATATTATTAGTATAGATACGTAGATTTAGATGCATTTAGGTGTTGCTTAGTGTTAGTGAAGACGGGCATTTGTGTTCAAGATCACTGTGCCCTGGAACCATATTTATACAGTAGTATTTTTCTTTCTTATTTTCATAACTGGCGAAATATAGTGTACTTACTAAGTATAGGTACACCTCTGCCTCACCCTAAGAGGAACATAGGCGTGATGTTGCTGATGTTATCATTCTTATGTTCCCAATACTATTTATTTTGTTTTGATGCTTTCTTACTACGGCAGATGTTTCATCTGGGCATATCGATACGAGTGCCGAGCTCGGGAGCATCGCCACGAGCGGATTACCCTCACTGTGATAGCAGCAATCATGACCAAGTGCTATGGGGATCGGCTGCTTCTCTTCTCTTCTATATTGATGCCAGGTAGCATACTCAGACCTATAAAAAAAAGGTAGCTTACTCAGACCTATCTCAGTAAGCAATGAAAGATAAGGTAGGGTTTTAGTTTACCGATAGCTAAAAGCATTTGATTGCAGTGCTGTTTTCAATGTGGGTTATGACAGCGAATGGTGCAGAATTCTGTAATGATATAAAATTTTGTGGAATCTAAGAAAAGTATCACATTCTTACGACTGGCTTCAAATATAGCCTGTGTCTACGAGACGAAATATAATCAGGAGAGCTGTTAAGACCCTTTGGGCTCCCGATCCAAAGCTGAACAAATAATACTTAAACGATTTTACCCAAAAATTATAAAACATAACGTTATTTTATCAATGGGGATATTGAATTCGGAATCAGTTCCATTAGTAGCAGCCATAATTTGAGCACTTTCACTTCCGACGGACATAATTGCGTTGCTCGAAGAATGGTCGCCGTTCAACCGTGTCCCGTTGAAACTGACGAATCTGGTTCATCCAGAGTTGCATCACGATCATTATCAGCTGTTTTGTGTTCGCAGATGTCATGTCACTGTCAGTTCTGACTGAACTGCCTCCAAGGAATGACTGGATTGGGACTGTGAACTTTAATACCTCGCAACAAGATGTTCAGTTCAAGAAGACATTGATTTATTTTGTTGTTGATCTGCTTAAAGTGTTCCCTTACAATCGATTCGTAAGCTTTAGCTTTAATCATAAAACTTGTAATACTTACAAACATTTTAATAGAACCTTCTTTACCAAATGATAAATGATTTGATTTCTGTAAGTAGGTTTGAAGAAACACTTTTACACGTCAATCATATTTTAAAAACTAGACAAGGTCGTTATTTCCTATCTGACTACTCTGAGAAGAAAGGCCGAAACAAACTCGAGAGTTCACAGTCTCTTTTAAAGTCCAGACATTATCTCGATCAGATCATGTGAAAACCATGTAGATTTGAGTCTGAAATGATGTTTTGAGGAAAAACCACACAGATTGAGTGGACCTGTCCGGTCAGTGCACACATTTGTCAGTAATCGTGCAGCTCAACTCAGAACTTAAAGACCTCTTCCATATATGTCAGTCATTTTTAATCCATAATTATGTCTGGGAACCATAAAACAAGCAATTATTTATCTAACTTTTTTAGATGATGGAGTCTCGGCATTGGCTTCTGGGCATCATGTACCTACTGGACCCAGGTCTCTGTACACTAAGGTCACGTTGGGCGCCGTCTCTCTTTGCTGAGCTCCGTAAAACAGCTCTTCAAGCATTGGTCTGCACCATACCTTTATCGGAACCGACTTTGGTTAAGAAGTATGGATTGATTAGAAGGTGAATATCTTTCATATTTTTCTTGAGATAAAAGGTTTTTGAGTTAGAATAATATAATCAAATAACCTATGAAGTCTATACCTACACGACAAATACGGCTACAATCATGAAGCTGGTGCGGTTTCTCTGTCTTATCTTAGTTTAACTTTTTTCGTACCAAATCACTGTTTGGTACGGCACTCACAAAGTTCAATTAAATCATCAGAAAATTATCATCTTATTTCAGAATAATGTGGTACATTGAGTGGTATTCAGAGAGCCCGTTCGAAATCCCGATACTGTATTGGTGCGTAAGACTACTGCAGGTCGCGACTCACCACAGCCACAACCCTGAACGCGGGAAGATCTTGCAGGACCTGTTTGATACACACGGCATTATTATAATTATGAGTAAGCTAATGGAAGTTGTCTATACAAATTAATAAAATTCAACTGTCTGTTTGTAATGTCAAAATAACAGCTTTTACTAAATGCATATGAAAGTAAATACGGTACTTATGACAACAAAATCTATTTCTTTTTAATTTGTCTGTCTGTCTGTTTGTTCTGGCTAATCCCCGAAACGCCTGGACCGATCAGACGGGACTTTCATTGTCAGATAGCTGATGTTTATATATACTAGATACTTTTTATCCTGATAGCACTTTCCCGTGGGATAATTTCCGACATCCACGCGGACGAAGCCGCGGGCAGCACCTAGTTAATTACTAAAACTTAGGATTTACTGATATTGTTATCCCTTGAACTAATTGTCAATGTCAGCTTGTCAAACCATTTGCTGCGCTATACCTTCGTGGGGTGCTTAACCACCATTGAATCGGTTGGTCTTTAGTAAAGATTACATCCAACCAAATAGGTATTTACATCTAAATATTGAAATATGTCAAGGACAGGGCCTCCCGGGCTGCAACTCTTTTGGATTCATTATGTCAAGTCAGTCATGACGGGCTTTCGACACCAGAATTCTAAATTAAGAGTATGCTCTGACAAAAAAAAACACTCACAGAGATGGCCTTGACCCAGAACTGTGTGATCAAGAAATACTGACCAATGACTTGCAGCCGACATCCTGACATTGTGATTCTATTCTATTCTATTCCATTGTCCTTATTGTTGCTCAGATCTCTGTTTCACCCTTTTGGAACAAAAGATGCCGCCTGTGGAGAAGAGCCAGGCGGTCATAGCATTGAGTCTTCGCTTGCTGGCGAGCGCTGTGCTCAAAAATCAACGTGTGAACTGCATAGTCTACCCGAAAATTAGGTGGCCCGTTGCCGTAAACGAGCTTGCCAGAAAGATGATGGATGTGGTTCTGTATTCACTTGATAAACACTTTATTATCAGTGACAGGTGAGTGGGCCCGACTACAAAAAAAAAGTTCAAAACGAGCTCATTTTTCAAGCAGTCTGATGTAGTTCCTGGCAGTTATTTATTTCAATCTCAGTTTTGATGCCGCCAGCCTGCTTGAAAAGTGAGTTCGTCTTGAACTATACATATATACACAGGCGAGAAAAACATAACCGTCCTATTGTCGCGCAGACGGTTAAAAAAACGAGTCGTTACGGTTCACTGAATCTAGCCAGATTATGGGATTTGTAACTTGTTCCGACAACTGGGTTTGTGTTATTTGAAATGTATTAGAGCTGATTATTTTGAAATTACAATAAACGTTACTTACCCT
Organism: Dryobotodes eremita; assembly: GCA_917490735.1. Lineage (NCBI taxonomy): Eukaryota > Metazoa > Arthropoda > Insecta > Lepidoptera > Noctuidae > Dryobotodes > Dryobotodes eremita. The sequence goes on along the minus strand of OU823241.1, from coordinate 26,464,411 downwards.
ATCTTGTTTAGAAACAGATATCTACAGTTCAGAAGCTAAGGCGTCTAAATTCTAAGGTACACAAGTTTAACTCATGTTGTCCTAGTGTCCTATAGAGGGGCGAAGGTGTTGAGACCAAGCTTTAATGTACCCAAGGGGGGTACATTAAAGCTTGGACGTTTCTCTTTATAATACTTATGAGTTACTTTCTCGATATAAACTGGGCATAATAATATTATGAAGATATTATAATAAAATTGAAGAATTATTGATACTGTGACGTTCAATTTTACTTTAAAATTTATTGATAAAATCAAACATTATTATTATAGGTGGTTAATAACGCTATTAAATTTCACATGGGAAGCGATTATTTGGAATACCGACTATAGAGAACAGTTTGTGTCCGAAGATGGCATTTATAAACTGTTGGATATGATTACGGTAAGTCGGTGAAATTATTATGTAAGTACTGTCGCGGTATACCTAGCCACAAAGGTGCAATTTTACGACATTTTTACGATTAATTTATATTTCCTTCAGAGTTTAGCTGAAGGTTCGTTAACAGTAACATATCATACGTTATTACAGTCGGCCCAATACCGTCTTGCTGGCTGGCTAGTCTTCTTCTTCTCCGTGTCGCTGGCACGACTTTTCTCATATTTTGTTTGCCCAAAACTTCGTCACTTCCACGGCGTCATCGGTGGTAGCGCAGGGGTCACTTTGACTGCAAGTTTTGGAACACAGAGGGAAAGATAGAAGGTGGAGCATAGTTTGCGACGTAGCACCAAATCCACACCCAGCTGCCATTCCATCGAAGTAGCCCCACTTTACTAGGTTGGAGTTACATCTTCCCACTTGTGTCCGAAGACGGTTCAGGGACTTCCAAGTGTAACACGACAGGTTACACCCTGCAGGAAGATGCTCTTTTGGTGGTAGATAGTAAGTGGGAGGGGGAATAGTGTCTTGCCACGGTTTGCAACGGACGTCGGCCGAGTTTCCTGGTAGAGACGCTGTCGTTTCAGGAAGCTGTGCCTGCTTTTTAGCCGTTGCATTGGTAGTTGTGCGCCAGATAGTGGATGTCTAGTATCAGATTCCTGTTTGTGTTTCTACACTGCGCTTGCAACTTCTTTTCGGACTTGTGGTTGGTGGTGCTATGCCAGCTGTGGGATAAAGTGCGCTGACTGGGGTCGGTTTCAGGTAGCCGGTAATCGTTCGGCAAGTTTCATTTAGCGCGACATCTACTTCCTTGGCATGTGCGGAACGATGCCACACTAGGCACGCATATTCTCCCGCAGAGAAGCAGAGTGCTAGGCCAGTAGTCCGGAGTACCTGAGCTGAAGCACCCCAGGTAGTTGAGGTTTGGCGCCTGAGTAAGCTGTTACGGAAGCAGACCTTTTGCTTAGTTTTGAGGCAATGGTTCTTTAATGTCAGCGCTCTATCAAGGGTGACACCTAAGTAGGTAGGGTTACTGCAGTGTTCGATGGTACATCTTGCCAAATGATATTCAGGATGCGTCTTGCCGAATGGTTGCGGACATGGAAAGCGCATGTCTGTGTTTTTATGGGGTTCGGTCTGAGAGCATTATCAGTATAATACTTTCCAAGAACTTCTAGGCCTGCCTCTAAGATGTTTTCAGCGTCCCCAAATCTGGCTGACTAGTGATAGTTATATATTTACCATGCCATAAGCTATTCTGATTTAGATCGTGCCGTACTACTACTACTATTCCTACTAGTGCCTACTCCATCAGCTCATTATGTCATCATTGTGAACAAGGTGTCTGGCATGTTCCAAACTATAATCACAACACAATTGATTCAAGTTTGAGCATCGCTCTAGAAGAGGTACCCCGAAAAGATCTCTAAATAATTGATTCCCACAATCGCCCGATGTTTGACCACTTAATCTGAAATAGTGAATGGATTATACAAGCACATTCATTGCACATTCTAAGGATAGGTTCAAGTGTTCGAGACACCACTTTCACAACGTCGTTGATTTATGCATAGACTAATATCAATTCTCACTATCTTGTAATTACGGTATGCAATCACGTTTAGCCTGGACGAGGGTTACTCGTAGCACTTGTGGTAATTTCTTTAGCTCATACCAACTAACAGTGCTATTAATATGGCTGTTAAGATTTGCGTGCATTCGCTAGGGGAGTCGTGACTTCCTACTTGGACTATTCAATTGGAGTACGCTGGTAGTTAGCGACTATTTCTTTTACTATCTAGGGACGTGGTTCTAAAAGTTTTGTTGATCCTAGAAACGGAGTAAAATAGTGTTTAGCTGCAATCAATTTATAATTTGTGCAACTTTATGTTTTTTGTTACAATCACGGTTTGGAAAGGTCGAATTAGCTATTGGACGAATTAATTTGACACTCACTGTCTTTGACGGTTCTACGAGTACGAGTATATTGGGTCGGATAGATACAGAGAGGATGTAAGAAAACCGTTGGAACGGACGGCGCGATACGTTTGTGTAGTAATTTAGGTATCTAACTCTCAACGTTTGCACGTAATAGATAACGGTTGGGCTATCGAGTCCAACGTTTATTTTTGTTTTATATTTAATCTTACAAAGGAAACAGTTTGATTATAGCAATATCTCATTTGCTTATAGATTCAAATGTAATTTACTATCCTACTTATTGAATGGCTCATGAGCAATTAAAGAATAAGTTCACATTAAATAATGTAGGTGCGAAGGATTAAGTAGGTTCTCCTAAGCTTTTATTCCTTACCGAACCTACAAGAGCCTTCGCACTAAGCTAATTTACTAAGATTTTTAAAAAAAATTGCCTGATGGCATAATTTGTGGTTTTGGTGAGCCAAACCCACAAATTTTCTTATCCTTTACCTCTATCAGTTATCCATTTTCATTTTAGTTGACGCGGACGCCAGTGCGTTGCATCGCACTAGCGCTGATCTGTGACATCGCCCGCGCAGGCAATGCGGTCGGTTACCTGGTATCTTGGCGAGCCAATCTCGGAGCCTCCAATGCGGTACGTCGTACTTACCACAGAGCATGGAATCGCCGCGCGCGCTGTGCCGCCCGCCGCGCACCGACTGCCATCGAGATGCCAATACATACCCCAAGACGTATGCACGGTCGATTTTTTTACGTGCAGTTTATTTTCACGTCTCGGTACTGAGCCGAGCATTGAGAATCCATCAAGTGCGTCAAAAACGTGCACATTGGGTTTTCAACTCTCGGCGTTAATCAGTGCAGTTGAAAATCCAGAGTGCGATAATAAATCGCCCGTGGGTACTTGGGCTAAGAATTGGCGTCTCAATCGCAGATCCATAATACCTAATATTATAAATTCGAAAGTAACGCTGTTTGTATGTTACCTTTTCACGTCTAAACCACTGAACGGATTTCGATAAAATTTGGCAAGGACATAAATGCGGAAAGGACATAAGCTACTTTTTGTCCTGGTAGCACGTTCCCGTGGGATAATTTCCGACATCCACGCGGTCGATGCCGCGGGCAGAAGCTGTAAATAAAATCGACTTTCAGTTGACAAGAATTGGTCGCTTCGATGCCACTCCGTCGTCGGTTGGCACTGACCCTTATTGGTGCCCACGCAATTAGCGCTGAGCAAGTTTCGTCTGGCACAGGCATTGTCAGAATTGTCACGGGCCGTCAATTTCTATTGCTACCTAAACGGTAACGCCCACTGACACGCTTGGTTTGTATGGAAAGTGTTGACAAAACCGTCTCTAGCAGCGACCGCCGTGGCGTCTCCTTGCTCTGTGTTACCTACGTAGGTACTTTACCCTCGAATCTGATCAGGAACTAAGTGTAGGGTACGCGCAGTGAAGGGTTTGTGGCAATTAGTGTAGCATAGTTAGTGCTATTTGATTTGGTAGGTATGGTAGGTAAATGTTTGCCTTATATTTTTGTTAATTCATCTTATCGGGTTTGAAAGGTATCCAGTTTAACATGAATGCCATTTTAGTTCCCTGCCCAGAATCATATTGGAGCAGGTGGAGTGAAGTGAAGTGTAACCATGTTTTGATTTAAAAGAGTGTCCATGGAGTTTCTTGTCCGTTCTTCTCCATAGGTACCTACTACGCTTTGGAATGGGCAACTAGCTTCATCTTTCTGACTGACCGACCCCTTGACAATTCAAAAGTGCCTGTAATTGGTTTATTTGAAATAAATGCTTTGAGTTGAGTTTGAGTTTGGGTAAACTATGACTATCTTACACGTGGTTCGTTGGCGTAAGTGCATTCCAGCTTCTACAGGAGTTTCACTGGTTGGGCTGGGAAGCCTGGGAATTTCTCGTAAAAGAAATTAGTTTATCCAAAATCCACGTTACCTACATACAATAAAAAAAACAGCAGTAGTTATCGTTTATGTCCGCCGCGCCGTCCAGCTCTGTCCGGAGTTCCGGACCTGCCTGCTCGTTGTTATGTGAGACGATGATGGCGATTTTTTATGGCACACTGGTTTTATTATCAGTATTGAACCGAGCGTTGACAAACCAACAGAGCGTATCCCAGCACGTCAAACAAGCATCTGTTCATTAGTTCAATTCTCGGCGCTAAGCAGGGCATTGAAAATCCAGAGCCCCAAAAAAATCACCGCGGCATCTCCCGTAGGTGACGAGGGCTTAGTCATGTCTTGAATTTCAGAACCCAAAAGTGGTGAACCGCGGTGCTACAATAGCAACCCTGCTGGCAGCATTGTTCCGTGAAGGATGCCAATCCGCAGGAATTCCGCTAAATCAAGACGGAGTTCTGCAAGGTTGAAAATATTTCGGTTTATTTATTTTGTTTGAAAGACTTAGGAAGGTGCTACTTACTGTCTATCATAATATTATGACCCAGGAAGGGCTAGGAAGAATAGTCGGTAATGTAGGTAGGTGTAGATGTGTAGATGTACCCATGATTCGCCAGTATAATATTGTATTAATATATATATTAATATATATATATATAATGGTAATATTACCATTAACCGTTCACAAATCCAGACTCCGGAATGCTACCCATTATGAAATATTTGGTAATTTCCTATATCTCGACCCAACTGAAATAAACTATCAGACATGTGGTCACCGTAAAGCTCTGGCCATATTAAGGCTAATCCCGCGCGGGATACGGGACGTGGTAGCGCGCGTAGATTGTTTTAATGATTAGGAAGTTGCGTGAGTATTCACGCCATGCGCCAGTTAGGATACCTTCATACAAGATAGTTGACGCAATCGGCGCGAGTGTATTTCGTCCCGTATCCCGCGCGGGATTCGCTTCAGTATGGCTGGAGCTTTAATATTTTTGACAGACTTGGACTTTCCCATCATGTCGGTGGATGCCCAGAGAGAGTTGTTTAACACTGATGCTAATAGAAACTTTGGTCATAGAACGCCGGTTTGCTTGGCCGCCGCAGACCTACCAGGGTCATGTATGTCCAAGGTAAGAATTTCTGATGATCTGAATTTGTTCTTCCCTTAGCACAGAAGAAAAAGTGAAATCTGTTTAGGTATCTGTAAACGAACGTTATACAGTAAGAAATATACAACCTATTGCTAAATTTATATAGGTTTTTTTTGGGTGGGAAATCGAAAAAAGGAAATAGGTACCTACCGAAGGTCTGGGTTCCAACTGTCAAAGATGGAGTCAAAGACGAATTAGCAGATGTTGGGTACGATGCGGTGTTGTTTTTAAATCCACGCTTTTTAAGATTTTTGCGCCTTTCAACCAAAATCCGCTAATTGGTATTTGACGTTTAACTCAAAAACAACCGAAGTTATCGGGATATTTGTTGCAATTTAGCCTCAGATAACTCGTTTCAAGGAGTGCATCGAAATACCATCATAGTTTATACTTTAAAATTGTTACAGGCCTTTGCAATATTACATATGTTGTCTGAAGACCTAGCATACAAAGTTTCGGTAGCTGATGAAGCATATAACTTATACAAGAACATAAAGTTGGCAACGGAAGACGAGGTATAATGTTTCTTGGGGGCTGGGAGCCCTCGGGCACTATAGGTACTTGGCCATGACCTCGACTGACGACTAAGAAGACAGTTTGATCGACCAGGACCTGTTTAATTTAACTGGCAATGTGACGTGCTTATTTCTAAAAAAAAAAATACAAAATTGACACATTTTCACGATAGGTGCTGTTTAATAAAGCACTAACTATGATAAAGTTGTCGAATTGTCGGATTGCTGCCTGTCACCTGTCGGTTTTATTAAATAGGCCCCCCGTCGCGGCCAAACTTTCCTCTTGGTCATAGCTTCTGCGGCCAAGATTGCAGCCGGTCGTGCGACAAGTCGTCGCAGTCGTCAGCGTAAGTAGTGAGCGAGTTCCCTTAGCATACGTGCAACTTGCAGCGTCGGCGGCGATCAGCAATTTACTTGCTGTTGCTTTAACGGAAGCTCTTGAAACAGTGACTAAGCTTTCTGAACTGAGATTTCTAACATCAGTTTATCAGCGATTTATGAGCTAAAACGAGTATACGGCGTGTGCCAATTTCAGCTTAATCGGATGCAAGGAAGTACATGAAAAATAGATTACTTCAACCGGAAACACAATACTTTAGTACCAAGTACTAAAGTATTTTGAGTTGATGATTGCTATGATTATTTAATTCGTTCTTAGGTACCTATTTTGTATGTTGATAATTAAATCCACAAATCCCATTTTACACTAATTAACTAAATTTATTACTTGGTAACGATTGACTTTACGTGTCGATGTATTAACAGCAACCCGTAAAATAATGTATTACCGTTGCGAATAACATTTTGATCAACATACTATGTACCAAACAAAGTAGAAAAAGTTAATAATGCATCAAAAATCTCAACCCCACTACGGGAAAAAGTACCCAAAAGTCTGGCAACATTGAAAAACACGTGGGAAAATTCGAACTTCACGGGCTTCCTTAGAGTTTCCCCTTCAAATCATAGATGTCACTACATAACGCCCGCGCCGAGGCTACGAAACAGGCCAGAAATCTTACTAGGAGCGCAGTAATGCAAGGAGCATACGATCAATAAACGGTGTTGCCAGGTGTAGTTTTATCTTAGTCCCATTATGGATGACTTTAAATAATTTCGTTTTGACGTTTACACGTTACAAAGTCGTAAATCATTAATAATTGTAAATACAGTACACGCCCGTTGATATGCCACGTGGAATTTTTGACACACATTGCCACAAATGTTTGTTTTGTTGCAAAAACATGAACTTTCTCATAAAACTCCATGTGCAACAACAACAACAACAACAACCAGGTAAAATATTATCAAGATAACTGTTATTTTATTATAATATTATGTTTTATTTATAATTATTCGCGCCTTTTTTATAAGTTCGCGAAATGCCTAGATGAATTGGATGCACTTTACAGCACACATACAGAATGCAGAAGGGGCGTAGCGTTGTAGGTACTTAAGTGACGAAAATATACCGAGTCCATTACACAACAGAGCCAAAGCTAGGTTAAAATGAAACAGCATCATGTTTATCTATATCTCGTACCTGTGTGAAACTACGTTACGTCTAGACTTACAGTGCTAGCCTCATCCCCTAGCTAGTCAGTTGGCGCATGCGTAAAAGCAGTCTTCCAGCAACCATGGCTCGGTATGAACGTCATGTGTGCTGTTAGTTTCCACAATAATAAATGATAGAAAATGCTCAACCCGCCGAACCTTTTATACACTTTGTCAAAGAGCAAATTGGGCTCGCACAATAAGAGTATCGAACCAAACTGCACTGAGCAGTATATGGGCAAGTTTCTCGAACGAAAATTATCGCAAAATTAATGTGACTAATTTCTGTCGTTCCGTAATTATTGTATGGTGCGTTATTAATAAACCTGCGCTAGCTCCTCAACTATAGGGACATGTAACAGCCGGTTTCTGATTGAAGAAATGTAAATAGAAAGAAAGTTACATCCTTCCAGGGTGTCACATTATTTCATCGATATAGAAGAAAACTCGAAACATTATACTTACCGGTATTTATGTTGACAAAGGGTTGTCAGATATTTTTGATTTCAACGAGGTAACACATTCTTATAAATTTAACTGAAGAGGCAGATATTTATAACGCAAGGCATGTTCGATATTATTGCGTTCTAAGAGGTGACACATCTTTTTGAAGCCAATACAGCGTCCTATATTTTAGCGTTTCATATCTCGTCATACAGTTTTGGTGTACTTTCGATGTCATCTTTATGCTGCCACTTGTATACTGCCTTTCTAAAATAATCACATAATTATGTTTGCCACCATCATGACGACAGATAGGACGACATATGGATGAATCATGAAATCAGATATTATTGCCCACATTGCCGAGCTGTCTATAGTTACCTATTACATGTTCATGACTGTACCTGTACTGTACCTTAATATTAACCTTTTCGAGATTCTTTTTCAGAAACCCATGTCTTGTGGATAAATAAATGGTCTTTGTTGAAGAGCTATAGTTGCATCCTTCAACTTCTTCAAAAGCACGTAAAAGCACAGATGTTTACAGTTTAAGGTTGAACATACGGTCTGCTCTTGGCCATTTTCCCGCTAGATGGCGCTGAAGTCAACATTATTTGTTTATTTTGTTTTAAGTGTAATTGGAACATTAATAAGTCGTAAGAGTCGTCGTTGTCGTATTTGTGTGCTCAACTTTCAACTACTTGGTGGCTAAGAGCATTGTCAAATGTGTTTTTCATAATTGTGAGACGCAATTGACGAGATTTTGCATGATTTAGCACACATCTGTCCAATTTAAGTAACTTAAGTTTAATTAAAGTTGAGAATACTTAAATCAGAAACAAACAGTAGATTTTTATAGGTACAAGGGTCTAAAATGACCCATTATATACGAGGTAGGGTTGTTCCCGAGCGTTAGCGAGAGTTTAAATAGAAACCGAGTTGTAATGGCTTTTAGCGCCGTGTGTTACACTCTACTTTTCACTACGATTGCGAGAAAATAAAATAATCCAATACAAAATTGCAGTACAACAATTTTTTTAATGTCTTAGGTGTATAACGCATGATTATATTACCGTCTGGAATAATTAGGGTATAATAGAAGGAGAAGCCTTTGGCGTAGAAATGTTGCAATTTTCTTTTCATAAAATATGTTTTTATATATGCTTAACAATTGTTTAATATGGTACCTACGCTATAATTACTAATTTAGTAAACAACTAATCAAAATAGTTTATTGTATACTCTAGCCAGCTGTTCAAGGATGGTCAAAAAGGCAGTTATCTTGGAACCCGGCAAAATTATCACATGAAGAGTTCCATTCTCTCTCTCCGTAGGTATTAATTACATTTTCATCGTCGTCGGAGTCGTTCTCCGGTTCCAAGATAAATGCGAGCGGCAGGTACCTACTGCACTAGATAGGAACTTAAGTGTACCTAAATGAAAATAAAAAGTTCTGTTCCTAGGCGATTTTGGTTCTCTGCTCCCATTACCTGACTTTTAAGCTGAATGAAGTTTGGAGGGAAACCCAAATCCAGAGCGTTCCACTGTTCGTGAGGGACAATACTATTCTGGAAGACTTCATTAATATTGGCAAGTGAGTTCTCGATTGACTTTGGCCCCATTCCTCTAAAACCATTTAGAGGCCCCTATATCGTCAGTAACGGTCGCGCGTTTGCATCGATACAGTCGCGATGCTGTCGCGCATATGTAACGATACTATACTGTCGCACGTTGCAAACGCGACTAACGCGCGATAGTAGCGATGCTGAAGCGCGTTTACAAAACGCGCGGCAGCATCGCTACAAAAAGTCGCCGTGGGCGAGGGGCCTTATGGTAGGGGAGCCCACGATGCTAAATGGGGATTTACTCGAGCGTCGTAGAGACTTATTGGGTTGCAAAGCTTAGATGATAAGAAGAAAAAATGTTATATGATATATACCTTTACATCGGTGGGGGAAGCGGCTATAGATTTTTAAATATGTAAAAAAAAACTGCTGCATGGACATCCTCGAGCGCGTCAGATATTGATAGCATCAATGCCCTACGTATTTTTAATAATGTACGTATGTTAATCTGATCGTTTGCATGATGCGGGTGGTTGTATGAAAGGGTTGAAAATGAAAAAAAAAAAAAATTTGTCGAGCGCGTCAGATTTTCTAAGGGAGTGTTAAGTGCACCAAAAAAAAGCTCTCATTCACTAATCTGACGATTTCGATGGGACGCAAACTCGCGGCCCTTTTCATAATCTGCAAAAAAAATTCGCCATTTTGAAATACTCAAGCGCGTCAGATTAAGATATATATGGTTCATCTTTGTGTTCTAAACGTACTGTCTCATAATCTGACGATTATCTAGAGGGATTCGCCTGATCTGACAAAAAAAAATTAGAAAAACGGTTCACCTTAAAGGCCATCCCTGCAACTTCCCGCTAATTCCATTCCTGGGCGCTTAAAATTGTACTTATGACATTTTTGAGCTCAAAATATAATTTATGTGATATTTTGAGCTCGCTGAGTTCAAAGAAATAATATTTCTATGCATTTGAGCTCTCCCAGCTCGAAAGTCTGATAGAAGTTTCATAGAACACTATTTTGGAATTTTCAAACCGCAATAACTTTTGAATGGATCAAGCAATTTTCACGCGGTTGGCGGCATTCGACGCAGTTTTATCATCCTCATAAGTCATTTTGCAATTTTAATTTTTCGAACCAAACATTTCGGAGTAATCCCGAAAAAACACTTTTTCGGGTTTCTTTCGTTCACGATCATCTCTCGAACGAATCAACCGATTTTGACCAGCTTGGTGGCGATCGACGTGGTTTTTCAAGCTCAAATGCGGATTAGTTTTTGAAGTTGATCGATAAAGCCGTTTAAAAGTTATTCCAAAAAACCACTTTAAAAAAAAAATGATTTTTTTGACATTTTTCAAAATTTCTCAAAATCTATCGGCCCGAATCGGTTCAAATTCACAGGAAATCTAATTTTGAGGGAAATCTTTAGAACGCCGTTTAGTAGATTCCGATCGGTTTAGTCGTTCAAAAGTTATAAGCGAATCACATAGTCACACACACACACACACACACATACATACAGACATAGTGACAACATCGCGGGGGTAGTCAGGGAAGCTTCCTATGACCTTAATATTTATAAACTTTAATTCACACAAATAATATTAAAATAGCAAAAAAAGCCAAAACGTTGGAAACACGTTGTAAACAGTATGCCACGAACGAGTCTTTATGATCAGCTGTGATGGCGTCATGGCAGCAGAAACCAGAGTGGGGACGGAGTGAGAGAGTAATAGATAGAGAGGAATAGAAACGCGGAGAAGGAAATGTAGGCATCACGCCGCTGCACGCATTTAACTTTATCGACGAATTTTTGTTATTTCGGCTTGCGGAAATCGTCAGATTATATATTTTTCATTATTCTTGAATTATTTCCTTCAAAATAAAAAAAAATTTAGCTACGCTCGAGAATGTCGAGATGACGTTTTTTTTTTACAACTTTGTTGCCCTCCCCTTTCTTTACGTCACTCTCAAATTGTCAGATTAGTGGAATATACACTTTTTAGGATGTAATTAACTCACCCTACCTTAATCTGACGCGCTCGAGAATTTCTGATGGTCAATTTTTTTTTACTAATCTGATCCTGTATTCTTCACGGGCGGCCTTATACATGGGCCTCATGTTTTGTGGAGGTACTTAACCGGGTACAAGGTATCCGCCTGTATATTAATCTGCCGCGCTTTAGTAAATCCAGAAATCCCCGCTTGGGCTCCCCTACTATTAGGGCTGATTTTACCAAAGTCAGATATCTTTTACACGTGGAATACAATTTACCTCTGACAGTTCTAGTATGGAAAAACTGTCAAAGATTCAAAATTTTTTCTCAGGATAAGAGTTCTTTTTTTTTCCTCTTTGGCAACTGAGCCGATGTCGACTATTCTGCCAGCGTCATGTGGTGACGGCAAATCAGCAAGATGAGCCGTCGAACTTTGTACTTCGTGTTAGTTCTAGTTATATGTTAGTAGCTAAAAGGACAAGACTATTTTTGTTAGTATATTATTTTTATTTTATTATACATATTATACACCACAAATCTAAATATATATAATATATTTACAAAGTTATTCTCTATGTATAAAATTTTGATGAGATTCGCCCATAAAGTATGTACCGTCAGCCTAAAAAAGATGCAAACATCGACAAGAATTAATTTAATTGTCTACAATCTGTGTTAGAATACTGTGTCAATGTGTAGCTATAATTAAGTAGTAGATAATATGTACCCAATGTATAATATGTTTTGTGGCTATACATTAATGCAATGTTATGGAACATAGATTGTCGAAGGATACATGTTTTTGAGGCTAGATTGTCGAAGGATACATGTTTTTGAGGCTAGATTGTCGAAGGATACATGTTTTTGAGGCTAGATTGTCGAAGGATACATGTTTTTGAGGCTAGATTGTCGAAGGATACATTTTTTTGAGACTGACTCTACCGGTACCTACATTTTGGAATTGCTTGTCCTTATTTCAGGGGCTGGGCTAAAGAAGTAAAACGTCAGCAAGAAGATGTCGTTGCTGTTGATCGGAAAAGGGTAAGTAATTACATAACATTACGCTTGTATTTTCCCGAAGGGTAAAGCAGAAGTGTACCCACATTTCGTTAATTATGTTTAGGTTCTATGTAATAGGAGGCGAGCCTTTTGTCATCAACCGCGCACAAATCCAGACCCCGGGTGCTACTAAGAAAATATTGATGTAACAAACCCAATAACACTGCCTGACCTGGGAATCGAACCCAAGACCTCTTGCTCAGGTATAGCGCTTGCAACCACTAAACCGACGAGGCAGTAATTTTTACTTTTTAACCGACTTCACAAAAAGGAGGAGTATTTTTTAATGTGTTTTAGCTCAGAACTTTTTTCCGGGTGAACCGATTTGGATGATTCTTTTTTTATTTGAAAGCTGGTGCTTTACATGTGGTCCCATTTAAATTTGATCAAGTTCGTTCGTTCGTTTTTTGAATTATCCTTAATACTGCGGATTTTTTTCCACTTAGTTTATATTAATGATGTTTTAATAATTTCCTGTCACTGTTATTTACATATCAAGTAGTTGTATACGAATGTGTGTGGGGTAGATACCACAACTAAAAAGTGAAAAATAAAAAATAAAATACAAAAAAACAACCCGACTTACAAAAAAAAACACTAAAAAACGCGAAAAATTACGAAGTACGGTGCCATCCAGACATACCTATTTACAAGTATGGTGCCATCCAGACATACTTATTCGAGTAGAAATAAAATAATCAAACTTCCTTATATGGTGTTACAGGAACGTGAAGAAGAATCTTCGCTTTACGCCTTCCTGGGTCGTATTCGTCTGAACATTGCACTTGATGCGTTGCGGTCCGTGCGTTGCGTGGCGCGGTCGACGGACCACAATCACATCTCGCACTCACTGCTGCACGATGCGGTGTTCGCGCATCACCGCCGCACCGTATTCGCGGACAAGAGCAATGCGGCACTCTTGCGCACTTATAAGTCTCCTTTGGATGATCAGGTATTCTACTTCTTCAAGTAAGCTGATTATTTGCAAAATAATGTTTGACAATGGAATTTTCACATTACGTGAACGCAGGCGGTGTGACTTGCTTAGCCCTTTGACCCTTCGATTAACATGGTTGATCGAAGCTTTGACCATACCGAAAGCGATTGTCGCGCGAAAAGGCGATTACGCGATCGTTTATACAGGGTGGCAGGGGGACATCGACCGCAAACTGTAACCATGAATTCAACACATGATTCTAGACTAGGGTAAATATTACATCGGTTACCTATAAAAAAAAAAATCCTATACGGTACGGTACCTACGCGGTCAAAATGTACTGAATAGCAATTTTTATTTTTTAATAACCGTTGAGAAATTTCAACGCGAAGTGGTCTAGAATCATGTGCTAAATTCATGGTTACAGTTTTACGCGTCGATATGGATGCCACTCTGCATTAATGATGACGTACAAACACGTTTTCATTGTCAAAGTCAAAATCAAATCATTTATTTCAAATAGGCACATAAAAGGTACCTACTTTAGAACGTCAAAAAAAAATTAAAAAAAAAAAAAGACTAGTTGATCGCGTACGGCGAGTACGTCATCGCGAAAACGAGCGCGTCGATTGCGACAGCGGCTTTTCGTTAGGACCGCGGCCTTATACGGTTGTTCAGATTGTCGGTGGCGGGCAACGGTCTGTCCTCTGACTGAACAATACACTAACCGAAAATAAGACACAGATAACTAATGACGTAATTATTGTCTTACCGCCTTAAAGCGTCTCACACTGGCGATTTCCTAGCCTGTTTCCAGCAAGACGATTTGTGTACGTCCTCTTCGCGGATGCGACGCGAGCTAGCCGCGACTAAGCGACCTGTTCTCCGCGTTTTCACAAAATTGTACACTCGCTTGTCTCAATCTCTCTTGTCACGCATGTTAATCGCTCACGTTACGCAAACGCGGCGAACACGTTGCGCACACGAGGCGTCCCCGCTCGTGTGCGTACGAAACGAGTGCGTTGAACAATCGCCCCGTTGGGAACACGCTCGCAAAACGCCAGTGTTAGAAGGCCTTTACCCAGTTACCCACCCTCTTTATTGCAGAACATAACGGGACAAAACGTGAAGGTAACCAGCATCCGATCCCCGACTTGCAACAAGCCGTTTATTTCAGAAAAATATGATCTAGAGCTGGGCTGTGAGTGTGGCTGCGGAGAGTTGGGACATCCTATACAAAATAATAACCACCTATCATATGATATTATGCGACCGGAAAATTAATTCATCAAATTGTTTAATTTTCCTTTTAGATTTTAAATCCATTTTTAAACACTTCCACTAAAAAACCTGTTTATTATGAATGTTACTAAACGAACAGAAAGTTTTTTTTTCTATCTATTATATTACTACCCCAGTCAGAATCAATGAAGCCACTTTGAATATTTTTGTAATCATTTCGGGCTCGGCCCCCTATTACATAGGGCTTAAGTAGCGAAATGTGGGTGTACTATGGTACACTTCTGCCTTGCCTTCTGAGAAAACGGTCGTGATGTTATGTATTTTAACTTATTGTTTGTTAACCCATGCGGCGTAGTAAATGGTAGTATCGTCACATAAAACAAAGCGAAACCGAGGCCTTCATTGCCCTAGTTATTTCTCTATTGATGATAGCTTCACATGAAATATCTATCAGCTATCACAAAAATGCATTGTCTATTAAAAGACCAGCATTCGTAGCATGGCCACTATAGAAACGGAAAAATGGAAGAGAAAATGACTGATTGTAGCAATATTTCTACGGCGCGATGTCAAAATTCAAGAAAATAATGAGTTTGTCAAGAAAGTGATTTGTCTTCTCTTCGTAGAGTAGAGATAGATCACGCCATGGTATAATAATATACTTCGCCAGGTATAGCATTCCGACACACAGGGTGACACAAGCCTACGTCATCAACGCTGTGTTACCAGTAGTGTGTGATAATAACTCCCCAACCACCATTATTACCTGTGCGAATCCGATAAAATAATGAGGTTTTAACTAACAATTACGTTGGTATATGTTTAAATTGAATAGTTTCACTTGATTAGAAAAACGAAACGACAATTTAAATGCTATAAATATATTTTTTAACAGAATGGTGACTGAAAATGTTTCCACAATTCGTGTTTTGTTGTAATAAAGTGGCAACTGGATAGTGACGTAAGCATGTGTCACTCCCGGAATGCCAGACCTTGTTCTTTTAGACCATGGATCACGCTACGCATGCAGCTGATCTAATTCTGTTTCTAAGGTTCCTTATTATCTCTAGGAGGGGGTTAGTTTAGTTATCTTTTAACAATAATTTACTTTCATGCACCTATTTGCGAACTAAACACGAAACTCCCTACGGTGGAGGTTATCGTGGCGGAAGAAATCTGTCCTGGAGTTTCTGCAGTAAAATTTGTTTAGTTTAGATAATAAAAAAGGTGATTAATCACATGCTAAAATTTTGGTTGAAACGAAAACAAAATAAAACTTGTATATAAAAGATCTGTATTTTATTTCAGAAGCCGTTAATGACAATGTGTAAACATTTGTTACAAACATTATGAAGCTTGTTTCATGCAAAACAATAAAACATGGTGTCAGGGACACTAATTATAAGAATACAATGATAATGACACAACTTATCTAATAGGTAGGTATACAAACTGCTACAGGAGACGTCTAATGCAAAGTTTAAGCCATCAAAGTTCGGTTGGAAAAAGAGGGGGCGCCATATAGCTTCATCTCTTTCTTGCATTAGAACAATGATGGCTTCGACACTTCACTAAACGGCCCCAAATATAGAATACACGTTTAAGATTTGTTTTTACATTAATTTAAATGCTTAACTACCTCTAAATATCTAAACAATATGAAATATACACCCATGTAATGTATTAAGCGTCTAAAATCATTCGCTCAGTACAGTAAAAGTAAAATGAGGAATAATCTTGTAGTAAAATGATGATATAATATACAAATGCAATAAATAATGTTACATTCTTGTAATCATGATGGTAAAAATATGTTAGTTGATTTAGGGTTACAATTTATAAATAACGATAAACATAGAAAAACGTCTAAGTCCTAAATGTACATTTTAGTCGAAACTAGTACTTAAAAAAGCGATTGGAACGAAGAAACTGCTGGCTATGTTTTTATTACCTTTGGCAAAAAGGTAAGTAAAGTAAGGTGAAGTTCAGTTTGCGTCTGTGTGATAAACCCTAACGCTCGCGCAATTATAGGATATGTACACAATTTCGCCCAATCGCATTGGAGCTCACGGAGGTTGATTATGCTTCCAAATTAATAAGCACCTGTACAAAATGAGAGTTATTATTTTGCATACAAATTACATCATTATGCACTCACTATTAGTAAATAAGAATATTATTATTGTAAATAACTATGCTTTGATGTTTTTATAGTACGTTATTTCGTTGTGTATGTATATAAATATTGTCAATAAACCGAAAACAAACGAGTCCTCGCACAATAGTTGACCAAGACTGGAGTCTGGATTATTAAAATATTGGTCTTGGTATTGGTTGCAGTTATCTGCTACCAAACCAATAACAAAAAAGAAATATTGTAAAAAATAGGAATTTTCTCTAGGAATTGATAATTTCCCCCTTTTCCATTAAATGTCTAATCTGTGTTAACGGCAAGTTATATATTTGTACACTAAAACTAGGAGAACTTGGGCTATAGTTGTAAAATTACACTATTTTTTACAATGAAAAAATTAAAAAATATGGTAAAGAAAAATTGATAAATCTCTCTAATTAAATTGATAATTTCCTCTTTCCCATTAAAGGTCGAATCTGAGTTACCGGTAATTTATATATTTGTCCATTAAAACTAGGAAAAGTTTGTCTATGGTTGTAAAATTACACTTTCGGCGCGCCAAAGAAATGTTTTACGAAGGATCTCCACTACATGGTTTTATCTTTTCACTTACAATGAAATTTATTTATTTTAATGGTGTGTATATTAAATGCAATAGTGACTACCTGTCTATAACTTATTCAATAGATTCGTAGTTCCTATTGTTTTAATGTAATTATTTTATAAATTATGATTAGGTAATGAAGTCCACACATTGCGTACTTTTCTATATGGTAATGTTAGGACCAATTTAATGACTATTATTTTAGTGTCCAGAAACTTATAAAGACGCTTTATCGGCCGGTGGTTCATATTGGGGCTAATTCTGGTGTTCGCTAACTAAATTTAATTTATTGCTCTGATAAGACTTTGTTGCCCTAATTCGATTCGATAAATTATAGCTGTAGCAGTACGTCATTATTGACAATAAAATACTGAAAATGTTCCTTCAAACGTAGCTGTCAATATTTACGAATCTTCATGGGCGGGCAAATGTAAAAATGGACAGCTTGCCGCGATAACAGTTTGATAGTTCGAAAACGTCGCTGTCCTTGTCTCAAGCTATATGTTGGTAAAAGATAGCAACACTCTAATGTTAGTTTAGTTGGACCACAACCAAATGAGCGCCTCTGTGTGTGTGTATATGTAATATTCGCATATAATAGTGCACCGGCATTTAAATACGGTTATACAGGGTTATTGGTAAAACACCAGCAACCTCTTAAGGGGTCATTGTACTCATCATTATAAACAACTTTAACTATGGACCAAACCTGAAATCGCGAAAGAAATATCAGCTGTTCCCTACGTTTTGACGTGTTATGCGAATATAAATGTAGGGAAAATCATTTTTTTTTTCGCGATTTCTGGTTTGGTCCATAGTAAAAGTTGTTCACAATGATGAGTACAATGACCCCTTAAGAGGTTGCTGGTGTTTTACCAATAACCCTGTATATAATAAATAATTATACTGTATGATACACACATATTTTTTTTGTATTCGATGTGTTTTAATTAATGATAAGTTTGTCTTAATGTAATTTCTTACTTATATGGCAATACTAACTACACCCAGAGTTGACTTCACATCTTCATGTCTACACTACATTATTCTGATGATTAAATATTTAAAACTAGTACTAAAAAGACACGGATATACATAATTTAGCCTACTGTGGCAAAAGGTATGTACTTATATACTTTGATTTAAAAATATTGAACACGGACATCGGAGTTTTAACAGCTAAGATGATCGAAAAAACTTAAAATACATGAGCAACAATTTGAAGAATAAGAATATAGTAACCATCAATATGACGTCATCAATGTGACGCAAGTCTATTTACATTAATAGAATTTCTCTATTTACCCCTATAATCCCTATGAACTGGTTAATACACCTCTGCCTAACCCTTTTCGGGGAAAACAGGCGTGGCATTGTTTCCTGTCATACAGAGCCTAATTTATTATTTGATTATATTCCGTAATACCTAGAGTATTCTTGACCATAGGTACAGGAGACCAAGAAAGTTTAGATCCAGTTTTTTTTTTGCGGTAGTTTAGATGTTGTATTAGCAACTGGTACTCATAAAATATTATTAGAATAACAATAGATTTAATAATAAAGAAGGAAGTAAAATAAATATGAGTTTGATAGATAGACAGAATGTTGAATACCTGTGGACGGACCAGAAAGTCTTTAATAGTATACTGTTGTGATGTGACAAACGCATTTATTGGTTTTGATTAATATTAAAGATGCCACAGAACTTACATATCCATCTACAGAAACTACCTTTATTTAAGCTGTAATCATAGACTGCTATGCTTAATTGCCAACTATATGCTTAAGGTGCTCTTCCGAAGGCGACCGCAAACCGGCAAACGGTAACGTCTCTGAATGATGAAATGCTTCCGTAGATGGCGACATTCACCGTTTTCATATAGTTACATAGAACCAGTCGTGTCGCTGCGGTCTGTCGTTGCGATTTGGCGGCGTTGCGGCTGCAGTTTGCAGTTGCTGTCGCCTTCGGAAGAGCACAGCAAGACAATCGGCAGATGGGAAGGCCATCGTTAAAATTTTAGTTTTTAAGAGTTTTGCTATATTTGCCTTTCTTTTACGTCTGAATATTATCTAATTATTAACACAGGAAATAATGTATGGTAAATCTTGGATGCGAGAAGCACAGAATCGGTTGAAGAGGCGGTGTTTGGGGCTGGCCTATGTCTAGCAGTGAACCTCTTTCGGCTGACATGATGAAATCGTTACATACTCTTTTGATTACATAGGATAAATTTAATTTAGAAAATAATAAAACCTAGAGTGGCTCCTTGAACTAATTTGGATGCTAATATAATTTGGGAACTAACCTAACCTAATTAATACCTGCCTACACAAATCAGTGAAATGCAATCTTAATAGCTAATATGCGCCTCGCCAAATATGAGTGTCCTACGATGGCATTTCAAAATGAAGTTTTAAAGGAAAAAGTTATTCAAATCTACAGGCAGTATTTTTTTTGAGCCATGTTTTTGCAAGAACTATACGGAGTATAGGTTTATCCCACTGTTCACTTTACTGATGTTGCATTGTGATAAACCCTAGCGCTCGCGCAGTTATAGGATATGTACACAATTTGGAGCCCACGGAGGTTGATTATGCTTCCAAATTAATAAGCACCTGTACAAAATGAGAGTTATTATTTTGCATACAAATTACATCATTATGCACTCACTATTAGTAAATAAGAAGATTATTATTACATAGCAATTTAAAAAAATAGAAAAGTCAACTGTTATTTTAGGTTTTAGGTTGATCGTAAAGCACGAGGCGCAATAATATTGAAAGATAATTTTGATGTTCCTGTTAAAAATCAAGTTATACTAATATTTTTAACCATTAACGAGTGACTAGCGAAACGAATGGTTACAACTAACATCAAAACGATACACTTGATATGATTATGCCAATAAATTACAATGGAACACCATGAAAAAGATTTAAATATTATTTAAAGATGGCTTCGCATTTGGCGTAGGTCCAGTATAGCCGTTCGTCGAACGTTTACGCAGCGTGGCCGCTGCGCAAAGTAACGCGCGCATGCACGCGACGTATTTTAGATACAAGCACGTCTATTCGACGCTAGCGCAGATATTTCCGCAGCGTGTAAGCGGCGTCAACGCCTACGCCGGACATAAGCTCATGACGAAGACAGCTTCAGTAATCAAGCGATCGATTAATTAGTTTAAAAGTAGTAAAGTGTATCAAAACGAGGGTTGGCACGTTACTTGAGACGTGGTCTCAGTCGTTGCTTCGAAGGCACTCCACTTGGGTACACTACATAAATACGAAAAACTTTATTCCGTCGGTCACAAATACGAATTTCAAAATACCGATTTTCATAATTCCGAATGGTTCAAGATTCCTAATATAACAACCCCGATTTATCATTCATCCTATTTTTATAATTCCAAAATTTCAATATTGCTAACGTTTATAGTTACTATTCTCAAAATACCGAGTTTCAATAGATCAAATAATAAAAAGTCCGACTTAGTGATAATTCGAATTCCGATTATTAAAGTACCGATTAGTTAGAATTTTGAAATAAACTATATGATAATCTAACCTAACCCAAATGATTCACCAACAATAGAGGGGTCCTGGCGCTCGGCGGGCGCTGCCGCGGCACGCTCGCTTCGCTTGCTCGCCTTCGCGCTTTAATGGGCACTGTTCTAACCTAACCTACCCCACAGGATTTAATAACAGTAGATGGTACCCGACGCAGGTATATATTAGGAGAAAAAAACACAAAAAAAAATATACATACATACTAATAACAAAGTAGACGTTTTTAAATTACATTAAGTTTACTTATAGATTTTGAATTTATACGCGTAACTGAATATTATACTAATTGAATCCGAATCCTAATTTTAGCAGTTCATTGGAAGTATTGAAAATCGGAATGTCGTTTTTCGGACCGCAAAACCCATCGAGCATTTGATTCTTCGAAAGTATGAAAATCGGAAAACAAATAAATCGCATTTACGACATTCTGTAAAATAAATTTCGTCATTTTAGACACTATAGTGATTTAGACATTATAATTTTTAGGTATTATGGAATTTGGGACTTTTAAAAATTGGAACATCGAAATTCGGAATAAAATATTTCGGAGTATTTGGGTGTTCCCACTCCACTTACATAATTATGACCATCTATTTATTTATATATCTGAACTACTTTATTTTTACAGTTGCAAAAGGCCGCTGTTGATGCCATACTGTTATAATTAAAATATCGTATCTAATATGATTATAGAAACCTCATATAGCTAAATTACGGCTATGTCGGTGTCTGTTAGGACATGTTGAGAAATTTCTTTTTATAACATGTATTGAAATGACCTAAGATCTATAATATGGTACACAAGTATAAGAGAAAGTAGAGTTTAGTAATGTGTAAAATCTAAGATAACTTCCTTAATAACTGCCAGACACAAAATACTACAAAAGTTTTTACTTATAAGCCTCGAGTAATCATGTTGAAGTCTGCAATCTACAGTAACCTTAACCATTGAATAAATTATGTTCTTATCTTTCATAATTATAATATTTACATTGATCATTGAAATGTACCTATTATTGTACATAAAATATTACCGATAAAAAAAAATCACCTAAACGATATAGATAGGAAATATATTTATACATCTAACTTTTAAATTCAAAAGCAAGAAATAATATTTGAATTTTTACATCAATCGAATAAAATTTTAATTAGACCACGAACGTGTTATAAACTATGATACCAACACTTATCGGGAACGATCATTTTATTATAATATAATCATAATGAGTGATAATTTTAATGAGTGATGATATCGAGTGCCACCGCGGCGCGTTATCAATACCTAATAGAGGCTACCTTATCAGGTCAGTCATACGTCATTCAAAGTCTTGTCTCGTAAGTCTAGTCTTACGTTCCTAAACATTTAAATCCACGAATATTGATTATCTCTTAATCTTTCTACAGTATCTTCCAGTAAATAGACGTGTCTATACTATACACATTATGATATACATACATTTAAAAAGCGGTAAGAACATATATTTTTCTTAATTCGTTTACTAAATCTTTTAGAAGTGGGTTGTTGGAATTAAATTATTTACTGAAACTTGCACAAGTAAAACATCGTTGGTGTTTCTTTTTATGTATTAAGTATGACCATTGTAGAGAGAATTTCCCCTATGGATGAGTCATAGAATTTAGAGCGATTTTCCTTCCTGAAGTTACTATTCCAAGTGATCCAAACATGATGGTGTAGCTAAATTTGCTTGTATCATTATATCCGATGTTTTATCTCAGACGAACTGGTTGATAATGCTGGAATTAATATTCAATCGCGCACAAAAGTTATTTATTTAAATATTTAAAGTGTGTTTGCTTTTCTCTTACAGCTTTTGTAAATTAAGAACGAATGCTTACTAAAAGCTATTGTTAACAGACGCAACGGACATGTTAGCCTATCAGAAACAGTTGAATATTGCTAAAATATGAATAGATTTGCATAGAATAAGATAATATTTAACAATGCTTTGTTTCAGTTCAGACAAGAAGTGGGCGGTATACACTAAATAGTGCAATTAAATTATTATTAACATGATTATAATAAAGATCTATCTACAATCCCTCAAGTACTTTCGTGTTATGAAATAAAGCAGTGCGAATGAAATTAGCATCGTCTGAATTTTGCCTGAAATAATGATAATTGGTATCGTTCGAGAATTGACAGCTAGCCCGATAATGACTTTTTATGAAATAAAATATATTATTATTTTCATGGTTGTTGTCAAACACATCAGTTAATTAAGCCTGAGTTTATGAAAAATTTTGGTCATAATTAATATTGTTAAAGTATGCTCTTGGGCACACGAATAATCTATAATCCCTACCGGTATTGGCAACATAATCGGATATCATTGTCATCTTCTACAGATTCTAAAGTCAAAATCTCTGATATATTTGAGTAGTTTATTCGCACTGCGCCATAGCTAGAAACCTTACTCTAATAACATCATACAGTCTTACATCCAGTCCAGTTTAGGAGCGGTCGGAGCCCTCAGAGTTGCTGAACATTGAGGCGACCATGTTGTCGAACTCAGGTACAGCGTCTTCGAACATCTTGAGCTGTTTTGACATCGACTCGGAGTCCGTTGAGCCCGAGGCATCGATCACGATGTCAGTCCATTCGTCGCTGGTGGACCGCGCATGCAAACATTCTTGGTAGAAATTTGCCAGTTCTGCTATAGGGCTGCCGTCAGCGAATGGGAATTCCTGGAAAGTATGACGAATAGTGTAAGAATTCGTTCCGCCAAAAATTGGATGTATAAGCCAAGCGCAAGCGCATATTACAGCCGCCCGCCTGTAGTGTGCGTTGGTTCATAGCAAAAGTGCAAAAGGGATGAAGGAGGATTTCTGCAATGCGTTGCGTTGCAGCGCGGCCTACTCCAATCTACCATAGCCTTTACACGTTCATTTTGCGTACAGCTAAAGAGCTCCCTGCCAGAGTCTGTATTTCCCAATATCTATAACCGAGAAGTTTTCAAGTCTCGAGTGAGTAGGTTACTTCTAGACAAGAGTGGACTATCGATGGCATCTTCACTCAATATGAAGTAAGAAGCGGTCAAACACGAGCAGAATTTATTGTAAATTTGAGCTTTTTGGTAAAACAAATAAATATATACTATTGATACTGTAGTTTCTCATTCTAGGAATCTTTGTCCGCTCGAACGAATGTTTCTATGTGATATATTGAAGCACACAGTAGGTAAAATGTCAAGATTACCATCAGTCCCGAGTATTTGTCTCCGTTCTTGGGCTTGGGCACTTCGATAGCCCGGCTGACGGTGTGTGATGAGCTTGGCACACTGGTGCTGCAACTCGGCTTGTTTGCATTCTCGTGGTCTGATGTCGTCAGTGCCTTCATTTTCTGTAACTATTTTAAATCATGATCAATTTCTATTATACATTAAGGAAGAAAACGGTTAAGGCTGGAAGTTGTGTTACGCGGACGTCAGTTATGCGTACCATTAAGCTGATGATAAATGGACGTGTATAGTGCAGCACTGACGGTCAGCGAGCGCGAGTCCTCATAACGTCAGCACACCGACGTCCACGTAACACTATTTCTAGCCTAAGTTCACCAGGCATGTCTATAAACTCTGAAGGCCAGAAATCTCGGAAACTCGAAAAGCCTAGGTAGACCCGCGCCCTAATATTGCGTAACTCACTTTCTTTTACAATCCGAAGGATTTTTAAATAAATTCCTAATCCATTGTAACATATGTTAGCAAAATTCGTCTGCTCGACAATGTGAATAACGCAATGAATGTTGTCGAATTGTCAAAATTAAAGGCATTGCCATTATTAGTGTGTTACGAAAGTACTCCGTCGGTCACATCTGCAGCAAGTCAGACGGCTTGTTTGAAGTTTACAACGCTACAAGATTATTTCGGCGCGTGGCGAAAATTGGAACTAACACCGCCATCTTGTTTTGTCGGGGTGTCCCTAAGTAAAGCCCCTAATTAACATGGTGTTACTCTAGACAGGTCTTTAACATTCAGCAAAAACTGCAAGATTATCAAGCAGAAGGTGCCCACTCGCAACATTCTTCAGCGACTAGTCTCATCCAAGTGGGGTGCTTCGCCTGACGTTATAAGGACCACTGGGCTGGCGCTATCTTTTTCCGCGGATGAATTCGCATGCCCCGTGTGGAGTCTTTCTGCCCATGCAAAGTTAGTGGATACAGCTTTAAATGAAACGTGCTGCATCATCACTAGTTGCCTAAAACCGAACCCTTTGCACGACGGCATCTTTGTGCCAGAAAGGCTAGGAAAAACCGAAACAGCTTTTTAAAGTGTGTCGTCCCAATCACAGGCGAACGATCAAAAGAAAGACTGAACCTGTGGCGAGACAGTGCTTTACCTATACCATTTATTACTCCTGGTGAGGATCTCCCACCTGGACATGAGTTGCCTCGGCTAAACTGGAAGTCTTTAAACAGATTCCGGACCCAGGTAGGCCGAAGCAAGAAAACCTGTTCAGATGGAGATTCTTCGACGACTCCACCTTGGAGTGCAAATGCGGTGTTATTCCACAAACGATGAGACACTGAATATCGTGTCCTGAATGTTCTGTCGTCTGCACATTACAGGAACTGATGGACGTTAGTGACGGCGCCAAACACGTAGCCGAATTCTAGGTTGAGTCCATTTACATTGCCATCGACACGCTAAGAAGAGGAATACAATTTCACAAATGTTCACCAACAACCCCTGCCAATGCCATCCAGGCGCCTAAATATTCTTGTAGCACACTACCGTGAGACAGGTGACAAACGAGCAGACGGCTCTCCTGATGGTAGCTGGTCACTGTAGCCTATGGACATCTGCAATACCAGAGGCTCTGAAGCTGCGTTGCTATCCCAGACCTATTGCGTTGCTATCACCGTGAGTTGTCTCTGGGGTAGATCTAGACAAAATCATTCTGGTTGCTAATTTAATTACATAATTTGTTCACAGTGGGCATCGTTAATTATAATACAGTAAACACATTAGAGTCCTTTTTGGCAACAAATTATATTATTTCAATGTTAAAATCCCTTTTAAAGTTTCGTCCCGATTCACCCCTGCATCCCTATTCACCGCATTTGACGGTACCTAACAGTACATTCTCATAATAATATGTAACTATTAAATCAGTAGTCACACTCATAAATCATACAGTTTGTATGTTAACAGAGGTGACTATTTAACATTACTCGGATTATGTTAGTGTACATTTAGAATAAGATATTTTGTTACCTTCTGTTCTCTTTGTTAATAAAGACCTTTGAAAATAAAATCAATCAATCAATGTCTTACTAGAAATAAATGACTGGTCCATAGGCTACAGTAAAAACTTACCATCAGGCAAGCCGTCTGCTTGTTTGTCACAGAATAAAATAAAACAAAATCCACTTACTGTTTCCATTTTCTCTTTTTCAGCAAGCAACCAAGCCATGGGAGGCTCTGGAGGCAGTTGCTCACTGAGCGTCCTATGTAACTCCTGGATCTTCTTTTGGTCAACAAATGCTCCTGCCGTCAAGGGTTTGGATAGGTCCAATTCTTTTTTCTCGTTGCGATTTTTTCTAAAATAAATAAAATACAATTGTCAATTTTAGTTGGGATCAAATCTTCTTAGCGTGTCGATGGCAACTGGCATCTTAGTCCAGTACTAAGTTTTCAGTTTTGTATTAAGAGCTTTACAGTGATTGGAATAAAGTTCGAAATACAAAAACTTAGATCTAGTTATGTAGTAAGACAGTAAGAGTTGGAGTAATATACACACATGCTCTTATCCATAGTGTTAGCATTAAAAAGCTGATGATACAGATGATACTCAGCATCATCTTTAATGGCACAATACTCGTGTCGAGCACTAAGTTCGTTGCCTATCACGGTCTACGTCTGATTTTTAGAACAGACCTTCTTGGTCAATTTTAGGGCAGTGGTAATTCGTGTCTTGTGCCAGCGTAGGCCTTGACGATACGAAAACGTAAAATGTATACACTTGGCATCTTTTAAAAATGATTTTCTGCTACTGTGTACATTATTTTATATTGTTACAAAATATAGTATTTTGGAACCCATACTATTATGAAATAGGTCTTATCTCAAAATTACAATCATAATTCCACGAGAAAATCAAGTGTTTACATATCTGTGCTCAGCGGGCAGCGTTTCCTCCACGGAGACGTTCGACTCACGCCTTCACTGCCCCGACGCCACATACCATCTTTGATATAACAACTTTACTTTTGGGTTTCTCCTTGTAATTTCTAAGTAGCAGCCCGGAGTCTGGATTTGTGTCCGGTTGAAGGCAATAGGCTCGCCCCTATTACATGGGACTTAAACATAACTGGCAAAATGTGGGTCTACTGTAGGTACACCTCTGCCTAACCCTTTGGGGAATACGGGCGTGACATTATATAATAACAACTTACTTGGGACTCTCCGTGTAGAAATGGTCGCTCTTGACCATAATGCCTGTAGTGGCCGGAGAGGCTTCATACTCAGTCTTCTGCCTGGCTTCAGGCATGATCGTCATCTTGGTCCTGTACACTACCTCTATCATCAACGTCCCAATTGGTGTGTGCAGCTCACTCACTTTCACAGTCTTGCGTTTTTCTCCTGGAAGAATCGATAGAATTGTATTTTAGTAATACCATTTAGAACATAGGTTCTCAACGTGTGCGATAACACCCCCTCGTGAGCGTTTGAGACTTTCAGGGGGCAGTAGAAGAGCCGGAGAAAATCATATCCTATCTTACGGCTATATAATATTACACGTTTAAATATAATCGTGGCAATAGCTGTTTCAAATTCGCGACAGATGGTAAGTAAAAGATTGGGGGCTCTAGAAAAAAACTATTCTCAAAGTGGGCGGTAGGCAAAATAAGGTTGAGAGCCTATTATTTAGAAAGACGACGTGCTTTGTGCTTCTATAAATCAATTTTAAATTAAATTCGCTTTTCGTGTTTGTCTGTGACCGATTAGTTCTTCCCCCTGCGTTGAAATTGCTAGCCGATCACATATACATTTTGACCGCGTAGGTATTCCACTTATCTATGACACAGCTGTTTTTTTTTTTTATAACAGACGAAGAATTTCTACGTTAGAGGGTCTAGAATCATGTGCTAAATTCATGGTTTCAGTTTGCGCGATGATTTCCCTGCCACCCTGTATTAAGCTCGGTACTTGCTCCACTTTATGCTGTCTAAACGCAATCTAGAAGCATATACGCTTCGTTCTAAAGCACACGGATGGAATGCATGGCAGAGGATTTAAAACCGATAAAAAATTCTATACTTTATTGCTCAGAGATAGACCGGCCTTATTTCTCTCGGTCATTAAAGGGCGCATCTAGTTATATGCCCTTGGAAAAGTCTCATAGATCTACACAAGCCGTTCGCGATAAGGCACACAGACTCCGATAAAGCGTTGCTATATTGAATCAGACGCCTGTCCACCTATACAGGAAGTGGCCATGTAGGTTGGCAGTCATAAACATAATGAAGTCTGTATGCTTGATTAGTGAATGCAGTTGAAGATATTTTACATAAACGGATATGTTAATATACAGTAGCGTTGTCAGCAAAATGTGGCTCAGTTAATTATTATCTTTATGCAGGATATCATTTATTGCTTAGGCATTTAAATAAGCAAATATGCAACCAACAACTTAGTGATACCTATTCTGATTTATCTGATGGTTCATCTTATCACTTGCATCTAAGTTAATAATAATTAATTATTTGTAATTATGTGTTACTGCACCGACTCCATCTAAAATGGGACAAGCGTAAGAGGACGATGATTTTCTTACCTAATTTATCATAATTTGGTTCACCACCATAAATCTTATGCGAGATCTTGTAAGACTCGTTGTGTTGGGACCGGGACAGCTTGTACGCTGGCGTTATCCTGGAGATGCTCAATGTGGATTTCAGCATCACGCTCATGCGGTAGTACACCGTCGAAGGGGAGCAGACTTCGGACCCTGGCGACAGTTTGACGGTCCACAGCTCTAAGACCATATCGTCTCCATCCACAGTGTGTAAGGATATCTCGATACAGAGAACCTTTGTAAGCGCATCCACTACTTCTCCGTTCAACACTCGCTTCGTGTCCTCCGTCACCCCGGGTTCGTCGGGAATTGATAAGTTGAACTGGAACAAGATATTGAACATTGGAAGCACACATATAGCAGGTATATAGTAATAATAAAACAAATCCCTATTTATTTATTTTGCTTTGTTACGTTTCCAGAATAATTTATGTGACAAACATCTGTTTGTCAAATACATTTTTCTTCGACGCAAAAAGATCAAAACTAGCTGTTGCCCTCAATTTCGTCTGCGGTTCAGCCTGAAAAGTAGCCTAAGTCCTTCTCCCTAGGTTCAAGGATGTCTATCTGTCAAATTTCATAACGATTAGTGGTTTAGGCGTAAAAAAGTGACAGACAGACAGACAGAGTTACTTTCGCATTTATAACATTAGTATGGATTAACACGTAGGATACTTTTTATCCCGGTAGTACGTTCCCGTGGGATAATTTCCGACATCCACTTGGGCGAAGCCGCGTGCAAAAGCTAGTTTAAAAATAAATTTGTATCTCATGATCTTTCATGTATAGTACATTACTGCAGCCGCCGACAACAGAGGCATTGATGCACTAACGTGAAAATATGGGCCGAGGCGAAGCCGAGGTACACATACGTGAGTCCATCAATGCTTGGTTGCGGCCAAGACTTCTAATAGTTCTTTTCTCAAATAATGCGCGGAAATTCAAACTAAGTATATTAATAAACTTAATAATAATTAATAAACCTTGAATAGAAAAGTGTTACGTCGTAAAGGCATTGATTTAATGTTTTCGTTAATTTAAATAGTAGTGGTTTTCCATCTTTGCCAGCTTTATCAAACAATTGACGGGCACCTCTGAATATTTTTTTAAATGTTGATAGCTCATGGGATAGCCCATAAGATAAGGATGTTTTTTAAATATTTTTTAAATAGTAATATAGTAAAATGTTGAAATAATCAACTCTATTTATGGTCTACGCTAACAATGTTCTAATTTTCCTACTTAAATTTTAATCATTGCTTTAAAGTGTTGATATTTCCAAATTTCTGAATAGGTACCGACAAATCTTCACAAAAGGGCCAAAAGGCTTAAAATTCAAATAGCAATGAAAGCTATTCGATTTGTTGATTTAGAGATAAATGCAAAATTATGACCATTTTCGGGTACTTTTCTAAATCAATGAAATTTTGTCATGTTTGCCAACGGCTCCATCAATTCGTTAGATATTTATATATTCACTATAAGTACATGTAACACTATTGCACAGTATAACTTTAAATCGCCTTAAATATCCTTTAAAAACTTGTCCAACTCTGAGTTTTCAAAGTCGTCAGATTTAGGGAAAGCCCACAATTTCTTTATCAGTTTTGCTTATTTAAGTCATTATGGGTTAGGCCACACACGATCATACCCAAAACAAAGCCTCTGAAGATCACGTTAATTTTTGTCAATTTTCGAAATCTGAAAGTCTACTCCTGACCACGGCGATCCTATCTGAAACTTTTCAAATATAGTTTCAGTATTCTCTCATCATGCCGCACCCACTCAGCTATTAACTTTTCGCTCTGCATATACTTGCAAAAGCCCTCTGGGCTCCCCTACCAGTTTTCTTTACCGAATAACAAAATTAGTGATTGTGAGATAGTATTGAATCAAGAGAAACTAGAATTCGTCGATAAAACTGTTTTCCTGGGAATCGCAGTCGACTCAAAGCTATAATGGGGTCCTCATTTAACATCTCTTGCAGGACGGCTAAGTTCAACAGCATATATGCTGTCAGAAAAATCTATTAATTTACTAATGTAGATACCGCGAGACTGGTCTATTTTAGTTAGTTTCATAGTTTTATGTATTACGGTACTTATTTTACTTTGGCGACGGGCTGCAGACATCGAACCCATTTTTATTTTATTCTACAGAAAAGTGCCATCAGAGCCATATACAGGGTAAAATTAAATTAGCTACCGAAACTCCGCAGACGTGATGGTTGTCAATATCTAAACACGATAAAATAAAAAAATAAAAGATTTGCTGTTTTATTTAGGGGTAAATGACCGCTGGTAGTGTTGTTACATGAGGTACGAGTTAAAAAAATATGTTTTATCGTGTTTAGATATTGATACCAATCACGTCTGGGGAGTTTCACTAGCTAATTTAATTCGACCCTGTATAATCTCCGCAGGCGCGAATCCCTAAGGGAACTGTTTAAGGCGTCCCCCCGAGCAAAACGCCGCGCAAGCCGCTTTTTGTGCAGTGTTTAGGATCTATCAACTTGTTATTTAAAAAGAAATATCAAATAATAAAAATACATTAAATTTCTACATAATCTTGACTCCAAAACTGTCCATTGTTTTTTTTTTTTTAAAGGAGTCTATGCTTCATTAATCTCCTTTCAACGAAACCATAAAAATGAGAAAAAAATATCGATTTCATGCTTATCCTCGTAAAGTAAACATTATTTAATTTTGCTACTGATACTAATGGATAGACAATTTAATAAAGAACATTTTATAGCAATTTTTTTTTTCAAAAGTCTAAAATTCAATTTTATAAAGATTTTATACTAAAATCTGTGCGTATTCACATGCGCCCCGTACCGGGATTCAGTGTGCCGAAAGGTCTCGAGGGTGAAACACGTATCGTTTGTCAGCGCTCGATCACGTGACACGTCACATTATCCGTAGATAGTAATATTTGTATAATGTTTGCTTTGTTTTTTTTTTTGTGTTATGCCATAGAGTTATGAAACTACAGACAAGAACATTCACATTGATTCAGTACTAACGTGGTTCAATGCTTGTCATATTGTATTGATTTCAGTGTATTTTAAAATAAATAATCTTTTTAGATAAAAAAAAAAACACTTGTGGCACTCGGGGACTGCCGCGGTAAAGCTATTGCATAGCATTTTTTATCAACTTATGCAATTATAATTATTTTTTTTATTTTTTATTTATGCAGATTTTTTTTTATTCTTTGATATTAATTCAAGTACAGTCGTACCATATACATACACGTTAAGCGAACGCTCGGCCGAGCTACATGGTAGGCGGAGTGGGGGTTGTTAGGTTTTATTTTCGTTAAGGAATTTCTTGATTCGGTCGCCGCGCTCAAAGCCCGCGATAAAAGCTATGCAATAGCTTAAAAATAACCAAAGTGATGTACCTCTAATAGATTAGAAGTATCTATTAGAGGTGCATCACTTTGGTTATTTTTATACAACCGATGGAAATAAGCAATAATGAGTGAGTATTCTACTTATATAATCCTTTTCTTTTTAGCATGCTAAAGTGCAATTTTATTACATGTCATACAAATTTTAATTGGCGACTTATACAGAACTTTCATTTCATAAAATGTAGCACATTCCTATTCTTTCTTCTTTATTTTCTTTTCTTTTTTAAAAAAAAAAAGACGTTGCCCCACACTAGGAATTTCTCCTGTATTGTGGGTGCTTTTACAAACATTTAAAACTCACATACACAAACAGCCAGACCCGGAACAACTACTTGTAGGTCATATAAATATTTGTTCCGTGCGGGAATCGAACCCGCGACACGCAGCGCAGCAGTCAATCGCTTAACCACTGCGCCAACCGTGCCGTCTATTATACACCCTCTGTGTGAAAGTGAGTGTTCATTACACTTGCGAATGCGTTTTATTTTACTATTTATGTACTTAAACATAACCGAACACACCAAAAATATTTGCATAGGAAATCGATCCATGTCCTCATATAAATAAGGAGCACAATCGCATGTGCAAAAAAAAATTGAACTTCCAAGTACTTTTTTTTCGTAAAAACGATTATGCTCCTTATTTATATAGCAAAATAGATCAATTTCCTATGCAAGTGTTTTCATCTCTAAAAGCCGCGGCGGCGGCGCGGGCTGGCATTGCCGCACTGGTTTTTATCCTCACTTCTGTACGAATAAGACACATTATAGCGATCTATACTAATATTATAAAGAGGTAAAAGTTTTTTTACATAAATGTAGAGAAGAATCCATGAATCAGGCTGCAGAAAGAGAAAACCTATTTAGGGATTTGTAAACTAGAAATAGTTAAATTAAGAATAATTTGTATAAAGGTACCTACTTTAAAATAATAAATGATAATAAAATTTACTTTTTGTTTATTTATAGTTTTTATACTTTTATCACTGTCTGAATAATACCTTAAATCTAAAAAATAAACACCACATAATGTTTATTATAGAGCACCATGAATAGTTGTACGTTATGTGTATAAAAACGTGTGCCCCCATCGGGAACGAAGTTTAGTTTAGTATTTAGGATAAACAACCGGCCGCACAAAATGCTCGTCTGCTCGAATCTCGATACTCGCGCACATACACTTGTATATAATAGAAAGAAGCAACGAGAGAGAGAGAAAGTCGCATGGAGGAGGCATACGGCTTTTTTCTTACGTGTCGATTTCTACCAGTTAACTAAAAAACTATCGCCTTTTTCTAGATAGGGCCATGTTGAATTTTGATTTTAACCCCATGATCGTTGTCAGCTCCCTCGAAAACCATGGAAACGACACCCATGACGAAAAATTTGCAAATTTTTGGAGGCGCCATCTTGAATTTTGATTTTGACCCCTATTTTGTTATAAGAAATTTTTGTTAGAGAGAAAGTCGCATGAAGTGCATCGCCGTTTCGTTATTCCTTCCAAAAGTTGAAAGTATTCATGGACGTTAGTACCTATATAGTCACTGAATTCATGATCAACATTATTTATGCGCAACGTTTTTTAATTCATAGAAATATTTTTATTTTATTTAATGCCGTGTCTGTGAATTCTAAGGACTGTGGATTGTACTTGTATTCGTAAGTTGTTCGCCAGAAGGCGCTACTAAAGTTTTGCGAAGTATTGTAGAGGTGGGGTGCGGCAAAGAGGGAACGAATGCTCAAGGTTATTTTGCTCAGGGTACCGCCTTAAGGATATTGACATCATGATGGTAACTTGTCAATAAAACATCATGTATATAAGAAAAAATTACATCTTTTTAGTAACAGAGGTGAAAGACATAATTAAGGTAATAGAAAAAGTGCCTGTAAAAGGTTTAATTGAAATAAATGCTTTGCGTTTGAGATTATATCCTTAGAGTTTGGAACATTTTATCTTCTATCTTAATATGAACTATCAGTACTTCCTTTTAAAATTAGGAACCGTAAAAACGATATGGATATAATTATAATAGT
This sequence comes from Dryobotodes eremita, assembly GCA_917490735.1. Taxonomy (NCBI): domain Eukaryota; kingdom Metazoa; phylum Arthropoda; class Insecta; order Lepidoptera; family Noctuidae; genus Dryobotodes; species Dryobotodes eremita. Next base: position 26,430,084 of record OU823241.1, on the reverse strand, counting down.
TATCAAAAAGCCAATACTACATAACCAAAAGTCTCTAATATAAAATAATTCATGCCAATTAGCATTACCAAACTAACAGCTTTATCTTAAAATGGTGTTAAAAAGTAAAAATCGTATGTTATTATCTAATAGGGGATTTACACTAGGTGGATTTTCGCCGTGCGGGCTGGTCGCTTACTAAATCGCCTCACAAACCGAATCGCCACGCTATTTACACAGGTCGATAAAAATCGCGGATGACTAGTTTATTTTGCATCAAAATATCGACTTTCATGCGGCGGGCGATCGCCTGCGACTAAGCATTTTACCGGTTGATTTCAGTCACCCGCCGCATGCGACCTGTCACTGTACGACAAAAGTCGAAACCAACTCTACTTTGGAACTTGCGATTCTAGTCACCTGTGGCCTAGCCGAATAGCCATTTAGACGTCGTGCAGCAGTGCGGCTAGAGTCACATGTATAAAGCCCGTTTAAGTATCTATAATCCATATATGAGTTATGCATATATTTGGCACTTGAAAACTGCATTGGACTTATTTGAACAGCAGTAAATATTATCACATGACGCAACTAAGCAAACATATAACGTCTACCCATCAGTATATATGTATGGCTTGTAAACAATTTATAAAAACTATAGTAGGTACTATGAGTGTAAATGTTCAGCACGATGGACGAAACGGATTTATAGGATTTATAATGTAGGTAGATTAACACACATCATTGTGTTTTATCTAATATCACTCAGATTGCCTAATGCTGGATTCAAAACTACGTTGGTAAACCTCAAGTGAAATATAAATATTTATATAAATTACTTGCCTTACTTCATGGAGGATAAACATGATAAAGTGTTGTTTGTAGACGACACTTCACTTTTATTTAAACTCAAAAGTCAACAGCTGGTTACTGACAATGCAAATAGCGCCCTCGCTAAAGTAGTTAATTGGCTTATTGTTAATAACCTACTTCTTAACGAGAAAAAAACTAAATGTATTAAGTTTAGGGATACCTCATGTTAGACAAGTAGAAACTAGTGTTCTCATAAAGGGTGAAGAGTTGAAACCCGAAGTTACCACAGTATTCTTAGGCATAACTTTGTATGCCAAGCTTCAATGGGGCCTCCATTTAGATAAATTGTCAAAAAAGCTTGGCTCTGCAACATACGCCATTAGAAAAATTCGTAATTTAACTGATTTAGAGACAGCCCGTTTAGTATGCTTTAGTTATTTTCATAGCGAGATGTCGTACGGTATTCTGTTGTGGGGAAATGCCGCCGATATTCAGACAATTTCTGTTTTGCAATAAAGGGCAATATGTTCAATTTATAAATTAAGTCCCAGACACTCCCTCGGAGATAAAATTTGCAGAGATTAATATAATGATTCTTAGTATATTTATGAAAATGTATTGAATGCACATAAAAAATATTAATCAGTTTAAAAATACAGTGTTATATATCCATAATATATATTGGGAACAAACACAAATTTGGTGTTCCTACAACCAGGCTCAAGAAAATAGGTGGCTCGTTTAGGTGGCCGTGTATACGTTTTTATAATAATCTTCCTTCCTTAATTCAAGATCTAAGCCTTAACAAAATCAAATCTTTTATAAAGCGGAAACTATGCCAGAAAGCCTATTATACTTTGAAAGACTATTATTGAGGACAAAAAGGCTTGGGACTGAGCAGCTTCAATAAATGTACAGTGCATGTTGATTTTTCTATTTCATTTAGCTAACTATTTTAGACATGAATATTACTGTAAAAAGTATTATATTATTTTAATTATGTAAATGTGAGGACTATGTGGGGTCATTGTTTCAGTTTTGTTTTCCGAGTTGAGCTGCACGGTTACTGACAAATACGTGCACCGACTGGACAGTTCCAATTAATTTGTATGGTTCTTTCCTCAAAAGACCATTTCAGACACCAATCTACATGGTCTTCAAAGATTATGTCCGAATATTTATACACATTGACATTGATGAATTTTATATGTACAATGACATGAGTATTTACTTTGTAAAGTATTATATTATTTTAATTATTTTGAATGTGGAAACTATGTGGGTAATTGCTTTTTTGTTTTCTTTTTTCTCAGTTAGTTTTAATCATGATCTGGCAGTTTAGATAATTTATGCGGTCTACCAAAATGTCCTTTCTTTGGTATCGTTTGTCGAACCGTTGAGCTCCTAAGTTCTAAGTTGAGCTGCACGATTACTGACAAATGCGTGCACTGACTGGACAGGTCCACTCAATCTGTGTGACTCTTTCCAATCTACATGGTCTTCACATGATCTGACCAAGATTATATCTGCACTGTAGAAAAGACTGACCTCCGAGTTTGTTTCGGCCTTTCTTCTCAGAGTAGTGAGATAGGAAACGCCGACTTCATCTAGTTTAAAAGATATGATTGACGTGTAAAAGTGTTTGTACAAAACTACTTACAGAAATAAAATCATTTTATCATTTAACCAATTGGCTTCTCTTCTACATAGCCTTTTCTTTCCACTGCATTTGGGTAAAAATAATCTAGTAAGTACCTACCTGTATTGATTTGTATGATGAGCCTAATGTTATCAATATCTCAAAAATGGAACGTCATCGATGGGCACGGCATGTCGTGAGAATGGACTAGACCTGGAGCATCCAAACGTTTATTTGATAGTAAATCAGATGGCCGGAAAAGCGGATAGCTAGGGAAGCCGATGTGGGCCCAAGCTCAAATGGTTGGATGGCGTAAACTAAGATTTAGTAACTATTGGAGTGAGAAATTGGGAGAAAAAAAGCCAGAAATAGGTCACAATGGAGAAACATACTCGACCAGGCTAATGATCATATTGAATTGGATATTTTTTTGAAAGTCTCTCTGCAAACCACCTTTGCAGTTAGATTTAGAAAGACAAGTCCAATACATGTGAGACTGTTTCCACAGGCATCGGCCTACTACTCCCCAAATAGTCACAAACTGCAGTGCTTTTTATAGTTGACATAATTTTCCAGTTGTAGAAAATAGGTACTAAAGAAACGAAGCAGTCATTTTATTGATATCTAAACATAATTTATCAAGCTACAACACATGACCTATAATTTAAAACAATTAAGAAAGTCAGCACTGGCGCTTGGCCTTAGTAAGTACTTCATTTAAAATGTATACACTTTTAAAAATTTCATGTTGCATTGACCTGGCCCACTTGCACGTCAAGTCGGGTTAAATGAATAAAAGTAAGGTTTGTAAACTTGTAGTTAAGTAATAAACATTTTAACTCTTATTACACGTTGCGCCACTAAAAAGTAACACCAGCTCACTAATATCTATCACAATCTGAATAATTTTGAAGCCTATTGCTAATCCATTGCTTCATATGTTTGAAAAATTTGTCTGCTCAATAACGTGAACAACGCAATGAATGCTGTTGAACTGACAAAATGAAAGCTATTCTACTGTTAGTGTGTTACGCAATTACCCCGCGGGTTAGTTAACCAGACATTAGTGTTTCTTGAGTTGGGAACATTGCAGTTTAATCCACGAAACATAAAGTAGAATCACAATGTCTGTGCCCTGATATTGAATCCGACCAAAAATGAATGAACGTGCAATGAACGGAAATTGTATACCCATCTCTTTTAAACTACATTACGATACATAACACGTTCTTGTCTTTAAATTTTATAATATGACATTTAATTTTAATTGAATTGTATGTCTTTTCCATGGAGATTTAGTTTATTGATTGACGAAAACGTCAGATAAGGAAAAATATGTTTTCAGTTTTTTTTTTTTATAATTTGTATTTTTTTTATACAAGTTCATGAATATAGTACCGAATTTTCACTTAATATAACGTCGAACTTCTACTTCCGTCAATTAATTTTGACATTACTGACACTAACCCCGAGTTTAGCGACTTAAGGCCTAGTTTCACCATACCATGTTAGTTAGTTTAATCTTCTGTTAAAATGTTAACGGGACATTAAGAGTAGCGAGTGTTTCACCATACGCTAATCCATGATTAAATGTCCTAATCAGGCGTTAAATTTAATTGCTGCCCCAGAGGTCCGTTAACTTTCTAACCGACATTTAGTCAGTTGGCAAAATCATCGACATGGAAACAGCGTATAAGTTTATTTTCGAAGATCAAAATGTTTTGGAAATTTTGGACGACTTGGACGATTTATTTGACGTCCAAAAATTTATAAAGAACGGCGGCACTATTTTGAAGATTACGATCGACGAGTCGATTTTCGCACAAGATTTCGCTTATCGAAACAATCTGCCTTGGATGTGTTGTATTTGATTGAAAATAAGCTTGAATATTCATCAGATCGGTAAGTAAACTACTAAAAATCTGTAAACTTCGTACCTACCTACCCAATGTGTCAGTACATAATTGGCAATTTTTCAACCTTTTTTGCTGCCGTTGTTACAGCATCCCTTTTTTATTTTCTACGACTTCTTTATTCTTCGAAATCAAGCTAATTAAAATGTATTATTCATTCAATGAGAAATTAGGGCCACGTATTCGCGTTTTCTTACTGTTACACATTATTATTCTTACAATAGAAAAAACACCACGACTGACCACGAACATTACAAAACGTTCAAAAAGATAACAAACAAAATTATAAAAATTACGGTTTACAGTCCGATTCAAACTTTATGGCGACGTGAAGTTTGACTTGTACTAAACTAGCAATAGTTATTTACCGACAAAATTAAATGTTACAAGAACACACTCAAAGTTCACTACACAACTGACATTTTAATTTTGTCGTATTATTTAACGCGAGTCTATAGGTACTATACGGCTAGCTAAAATGATGCATTGTCAGTGAACATTTGCATGTGACATTGCGTCTTTTTAATTTGGTTGATTTGACAACTGACCGTTATATGAGTGAAAGATACACGACTCATTCACTTAACGCTGGGTTTCTTAATGTGATGTTATTTTTTTCTGGTGGAACGTAAATACCATTAACATCGATGTTTATTTTAATGGCTGATTTACTAATGTCCCATTATGAATAGTTTAGTGAAATTGGCCCTAACTATCCCACATCGGTGGGTTAAATATTTAGAAGTTTAACTCAAGGTTTACCACTAACTCTTGGTGGCACAAGATGAATTACTTTATAAACCCTGAATTAGCTGTTAACTCCGAGTTATTTAGGATAACCTATGAATGTGCAAGTGGGCCTTATTCAATCTATACTAATATAATAAATCTGAAGAGTTTGTTTGTTTGAACGCGCTAACCTCTTGAACTACCAGTCGGATTTGAAACGAAGTCGGAGTCGGATTATCTCTCTTTTGCTTTTGATAGCCCAATTCTTAAGGAAGGTTATAGACTACTTAACATCACGCTATGACCCCTAGGAGCCCGAAAAAAAAAATTTTTGTAATAAAATTCTCTATGCATTCAGTTTATACTCAGTTTTTACTGCCGAAGTTGTTAATAAACACGCATTTTGTAATTTTTTATTTCCCAAAATTACAATGAACAACTACCGCTTTAAATCAGTGCCAATAAAGAGGGAGACTTGGCTCTTCGATTAAAATTGATCATTCCATGATTGGACACAATTGTGTAACAATAACTTGCCAACAATATCATGGTAGTTTGAAGCTGTACATCCATTGCTTCATATGTTCATAAAATTTGTCTACGCAACAACGTAAATAACGCCATGAATGTTGTTGAACTGTCAAAATGAAAGCCATTGCTACTGTTATATTATTACGCAATTACCTCGCTAGTTTCTTGCTCAGAGATTGACAGGTTTAACCTCAGGATATTGTATTTCCTGTTAGTGTGAAAGCCACTATAGGAAAAGATGGCTGTTTTTTTTATTTTATTGTAGTGTTATTATTAATATAGCTATGTAGGTAGACGCATTCAGGGCAGAAGGTAAAGCTTTTACAGAGGGACTATGTTTCTCTTAACTAAAAGAAAAGTACAAAACGCTGCATCCAGTGCTGACATCTGATGCAGTTTCTTGTACTAGATATATTAACTTGATCAGTGAGGTAATTGCGTAACAAACTAATAGTAGGAATAGCTTCCATTTTGACAGTTCAACAACATTCTTTGCGTTATTTACGTTGTTGAGCAGATAATTTTTTTTCAAACATATGAAGCAATGGCTTAGCAATGGGCTTCAAAATGATTCAGATCGTAATAAATAGTGTGATTCGCAATTAGGGTGCTGTTTTTGAATACCACGGGTTTGCCATATAAGTTTTTGGTCCAAAAGTGTACCGATATAATGGTTTCCTGGATGTAATAGGAGACAGCGGTAAGGATGACCATTATATTTGTTTCAAATAGGTTTCTTTATTTTTTTCTTTCTAATGAGCAGGTTCCATCAATTCCATATGTGTAATCTCAAAAATGCTTAGGCAAAAGGTCACAGGATCAAAATCTATCATTTAGATTGTTAGGTTTAGGTGACTAAAATTTAATTTTGTTTATTTGGACTCATTAAAATAGTCTAATCTATACGAATATAATAAAGCTGAAGAGGTTCTTTGTTTGTTTGTTTGAACACCCTAATCTCTGGAACTACCTGTAGGATTTGAAAAACATAATTGCGTATGATAATCCAATTCTTGAGGAAGGTTATAGGTTATTTAACATCACGGTACGACCCTTAGGAGCAAAGCAAAAATAAATAAAGTCAGAAAGAACTCTAAAAAACGAAGTAACGGGGCACAGCTATAGGATATATTTTATGTTAAAACAAAAAACTTGCAGAAGCTAGTACAGTAATTACAATACTAAGAATTAGGATACAAATAATGTAAGTGGTTTAGGTGACATTTTATTTGTAATGAAATAGAAAATCCGGCATTAAAGAATTGAAACGCCAGCACGCAGTGATCAATAGTTGATCTTTCAGGAGACCTTTGCTCTGCAGTGGGACCATGGCAGTCTTATTGTTATCTATAACTATACATAATATAAAACAAAGTCGCTTTTCACGTCTGTTAGTGCAGCCACTTAGATCTTCTTAACTATACAATGGATTTTGATGCGGTTTTCACCATCATTTAGAGAATCTATTTGGAAAGTTTTATATGTTATACAAGCTTCTGCCCGCGGCTTCGCCCGCGTGAATCGACATTCGACAATTGCCGACGGCAATTATACTACGGGAACGTGGTACCGGGAAAAAAGTAGCCGAAGTCCTTCCTCAGGATGCCATCAATCTCCTTGAAATTTTTTATCAAAATCTATTCAGAGGTTTAGACGGGAAAAGGTAACAAACAGACACAGTTACTTTCGAATTTATAAATTAATATTTAACTTAGACATAGCTCAGAAACCTAGGCCTCGTTGGACTAGTTGTCGCAAGCGCTACTGCTGAGCATCCTGGACTCGATTCCCAGGTCGGCAGTGTCATTGAGTTTTTTTATCTGGAATTTCTCAGTAGCAGCCCGGAGTCTGGCTCGGTGCACAGTTGATGGCAATAGGCTCGCCCGTATTAAACGGGAGTTAAACATAACTGGCGAAATGTGGCTGTACTAGGCATAGGTGCACCTCTGCCTAACCCTTCGGGGAATACAGGCGTGATATTATCTGTGTGTTATAGCTCAGAAATCTTGATGTTTTGATTTGACATGTCGCCATTGCATCCGTGCCAGCAGGGGCGGGTCACTAGTTATTATTATAATTACAATACTCAGTGCTCTGAATTAGCCTTGGGGAGTAAATCCTTCTTTCCATAATAGGTAGCAATGGAAACCACCCAAAATACTTGTATTTTTATTTAAGATTCCATAGTGATCAGTAGTCCTGCCTTTGTTCCAAACTTTTTAGGGTCAGCTCAGCAAATTTCATTTCAACATTAAGTAAGTAAAAGAATAATAAAGGAAAAGTTCGCATTAGGCTAGCATTAAGCAGAAATTAAGCATGTTTAGGATATGAAGAATCATTAAGATCATAGCAAATGGCATTCTGCAATTACTGCCTACCCTTGAGGAAAAGATATGATTGTATGGTGCTAGTAAGCTAGCAAATGTGGCCCTAGTGTAGAAATATAAGTCGGTTATCAAAAAAAAAACTGTTGTTTCATAGAAATACCTTTGCGGTCAAAATGTATGGAACATGTTTTTTTTTAATAACCTATAAGAAGTTTCAATGCTGGGGTTTCAGAATCATGTATTGAATCCATGGTAACAGGTTGCATGTCGATTTTCCTGCCACCCTGTATACATTGTTTTATCATATTGCACAGTAGGTAGGTAATAGGGGCTGGTGTCCGCAACTCCACATCAAAGTGAGTATTTTGCAGAATATTGCAAAGTAACAACAAAACAACTTCTGTATCTTTACAAATCTATGCAAAGAGTGTTGTGATATTGACAATATGTAACTATATAAATTAAAAATACTAGTATCATTGTTTTATCAAAGCAAAGTGATACAATAAGTATTTGTTTTATAATACTGGGGTAGTGCAAGTCAAACAATCAACTTGTGTACTCGGCTTGTATTAAGTGTAAAGGACACAGTCGATGGTCTTGAAGATAATTGACACCAACTTGAAAATAAGTAGCAGAGCACCCCAGAGCATGACTCTATGCATTAATATGACATAATTTAGAGACACAAAATCATATGCAACAAGTATAATGAGTAAACAAATATTTATAATGTTATTACCATAAACCAATAACTATTATTGGTCTGAGGTTATTACAATCTATTTGGATGGTCCATGGGTATCTAAGTAGCTCAGACATAAATTACTAGGCTAGAGACAAGTAAGCATGCGTTTTTCTTTGTATAAATACCAAAAACATAGCTTACCCATTGCGGCGAGGACTCTACTCCGTTGTCCGGAAACTTGTCATTACAGTCCTGTGTTATTTTTTTCCCTTGCCTGCTCTGAACCACTATTTGCGCCACTTTCAGGGTCAAAACCTTCGTGAACTTGTAGTACAGTTTGCACCTTTCTTGCAACTCGGCGTCAGAAGATGCCATTTTCTTATCATATAGCTCAGCTAAAGCAACAATTTCATGTTCTTTCAATCATTTACGCAGCGTTAAAAAAATTACTCGATCATAAAATAACATCGTAACCAAACTGCACTCTGTATTTATCACTGATTTTAAACTCAATACACCAATTTAAAAAAACAGTATTATTTATCAAGTTTAATCTCAATTTTCTTATTAATAAAAGTACTACAAGAGCAGATGAAACTATGAAACGCAAAGAAGATACCTATGAAAACGCCAGAGTATAAAAAATCATATCACAGAAACTTTGTTGAGATTCCCTGCGTTCTATTCGTCACATGATATAATTCTGTATTTTCTCATTGGCTGAAATCTTTTGGATGACGTTTTTATTGGTTGGATGCCTGTCACTTTAAATCGTTTACGGTTCTTTTCACGCAATAAAATTAAATTTACTAGCCGGCTTGTAAATTCACAGAATCTTTTATTACAAAATCACATCTTTGGAAGTTGTTTGTACTGCGCTGCAATATGAACTTTTCACTTTCCAGCACAATTTACTGTTTTCTCAGACAAAATAACTCGCTTTAGACCAATCAACGCACATGATTTTGGCGCGCGAACTTTGGTTGCCAAAACACACTTTAATTTATTGGAATTTATGTTTAGGTATTTAGGCACCTAAAAATAAATTAGCTCAATGTTTTAAGGCATCTTTCAAACTTACTTAATCAATTCTCACACAATATATTCGAATTAAAACAAATTTTAAATAAAATAAAATTTGTAACATAATCCGCAAACAACTTACACATAGCAAAGTTGGCTGACTGATCAATAGGTACTTCGTCAAAAAACTTCTAGGCACTGCCGTGCTCCTACTGAAGCTTGTTCTCCTGGTATCAAAGACTGCAAGTAATCGAACATATTGCGACTTGCGCAATGGGGCTGTTCTAACTACGCAGACTTACAATAGGTTCATCATAAATAAATGTAGGTCGTCTACTACAAATGTACAAGCTACGTCGTACTGTGTGTGAGTGCACCTGTAAAGGACAGGCGTGTCTACAAAATGCAATGCCAATCGGAAGATTTCCGGACCCGAGATAGGGAGAGCTTACACAATGCAAATGAATGGTCTATTAAAATTATAATATTATTTTAATAGACCATGCATTTGCATTATGAAACCCCTTGAGTACATTATAGATTATAATTTATATAGGTACTCAAGGGCGGATCCAAGATTTATTTCTGGGAGGGACACATGGCCAGACAGTTAAGAAGTGTCTCCCACATCTAGTTGGTATTGCAATGATCTGACCAAGATTATGTCTGGACTTTAAAAGAGACTGTGACCTCTGAGTTTGTTTCAGCCTTTCTTCTCAGAGTAGTCAGATAGGAAACGCCGACCTCATCTAGTTTAAAAAATATGACTGACGTGTAAAAGTGTTTGTTCAAACCTACTTACAGAAATAAAATCATTTATCATATAAAATAAGCTGTTTTTGGGATTCGTTCTTTTTCAATGACATTGAATAACTAAAAGAAAAAACCTCTGCGGTCGGGGACTACCCGTCAGGAAAGGTTCCAAGCGATACCCGCACGCATACACACTCGTATAAAGTTATCGCCATTGCCATCTTGGATTTTCGTTTTGACCTCACTATCGGTTTCAGTAGGTACCCTCGAAACCCGTGAAAACTTCATGAAAACCATGAAAGTCACATGGAGTGGGCATAACGCTGTTTCGTTACGTGACGATTTCTACCAGTTTACTCCTACCGCAAGCCGCGTTATAGAACTGCGTTACAAAATGCAGTTTTAGCACCCCGCCTCGAATAAGATAGATTTTCTTATGACCATAGATACAGAAATAAGAGTTAGTTTGTCGACATATGTAGTAAAGTTTTTGAATTAAGAGAACCTGGGCTGCATGAACGATCGAAGCGAGCTCAATAAATTTAGCACCCCACCTCGAATTGGTTTCGTTAGTTTTTCTTTTTACCATTCATAGTATTAGCTAAAAAAAAATCATGAGTTAAAGAAAGCTTTTGACGCGCGAGGCCCCTTTTCCCGCGCTATCTTTTTAGTATTATATCTTATTCTGAAATCCTCTCGCCGACTCTAGGCCGGTGCATTGTTGGCATAGCAGACTTGTGGGTCCGAGTAACTGACTTTGAACCAAAATAGTTACGCCACTGCTGCTGAAGATATAGTAAGTATTTCTTCAGCGTTCCTCATTGAAGCTATGTCTTAATGGATATGGATTCAGGCCAGTCGAGTCGAGTCAGATTCGAGTTTATTTTAGTTAAACCGTTTGGGGGACCCTGTATCTGCCTTAGTAGGTATCTACTGTAGGTTTATTAATTAATTTCATTACTGTGATCTGCTTCTACTTCAATAAATAATAGTCAAACATAAAATGACAATTATCTTTAATAGTTTTACAAATCGTAACATTTTCTATCATTTTGAGCAGGTTATTTGACTAAAATACATAGTCGATTTCTACAAAAAAACACGGAAGTACTTTATCGGCAGAAAATTCCAAAAACATCTACCTACAACTTCTCAGCTATCCAACGAGATACAATAAGATAACAGGTATCTTCAAAAAAATATAAATGTCAAATTACCTACTCGAAAATGATTGACATTTGCATCCAATTTGCAACCGAAAGACCCCTGATGACCCCATCAGGGGTCATTGGGTTGCAAATGACCTCTCCTACATTCCCATACCGGATTGCCGACATATAACCAATAACCCTGTGTGACTATTCATTTTCCAAACTATAGTAGATTCCTCTTGCAATTCTGTATACTTCCTGATTTCTTCTGTGATAGTTTTTAGGGTTTCGTACCCAAAGGGTGCCAACGGAACCATATTACTAACTAAAGCTCCACTGTCCGTCCGTCTTTTTATCATCAGGCTGTACCAATCTCATGAATCGTAATAGGTAGGCAGTCGATTTTTTTTCTATGCTATTTAGTATTTGGTATTGGGACTGCTATATCCATACTATATAAATATATATATATATATATATATATATATATATATATATATATATATATATTATATACCCATTTTGTTCGCACCGGTGTGTCACCTAATATTAAATAGTATCTAGTATTGTATAACAATAGAGTCATGGGTACCATAATGTAATTAGCATCAGAATCGTACCGATGTATGTGGATATAGTAGAAATGATTTTTAGTGCGTCCAGGTACCCTAGACCCTCGCCCACATTTGGGAGCGGCGCGGAGAGGCGAAACGCCGGGGCGTAACTCCGCTGCCGCGACAAATCGCGGCACAGCGGACAGGGCTCCGGCGGGATCTCATGGCGGCATGGAGAGTCCCCAATTCACATTTGCGGCGGCAAGTCCCCTCTTTGAGGAGTGGCTTGAGAGTCGCCACGGCGTCCTCACCTTCCGCCTGACGCAGGTCCTCACCGGACATGGCTGTTTTGGAATGTTCCTGTTTCGGATAAGACGCGAGGAAACGCCCGGGTGTTATCATTGTGTTGATTGACCGGAGGACACGGTGGAGCATACGGTGGAGGTCTGCCCGGCTTAGGCGGAGCACCGCTGTGTCCTCGTGGTGGCGATCGGCGGCGGTGATCTTTGGCGTCCGGCCCTGGTTCATGGTACGGAGCGAGAGGGAATGGGAAACCGTCACCTCCTTCTGCGAAGCAGTAATGCTCGTGAAGGAGGAGGCAGAGCGTGTGAGGGAGAGGTAATCGTTGCGCCCTCACGCCCCTAGTCGCCGCAGGAGGAGACACCCTGGGCGTCGGGAGTCGATTGCCGACTTCCGGCCACCGTAAGCGCGGGCTTGCGGACGGCGAGCAATGGGCAGGTCGCCGTTCGGTAAGGACCAGGCCTGGGTCGACGGCGCGTCGTGTTCCATGCGCGCCTCAAAGAGATGTCATCATCATTGACGGGGTCCGAAAGGGCCGATGTCTGCCGGGGTCGCGGATTGTTCGAAAGAGTTACCGTGGCCCGGACGCACAGGCAACTGAAGGAACACGGGTGGGTTTTAGTCAGTAAGAGTCTGACACACCCTTCCGCTCCGCCCAGAGCGCGAGAAGTCATTTGATGAGTTCTCAACCAAAAAAAAAGGTACCTACCCTAGACCGAGACCTAGCCTTGGACCTAACATTTAGACAATTAGTCCAGAATAAAAGCTTACTTAATTGAATTAACAAGTTGTAACAGTAATAAATTACAAAAGATGTAAAATTGGTTTAACCAACATAGGTTCAGAGGCGCTTCACACCCTGAAAAAGTCTAGATACATTGTTTTAAATATTAGATTTCTTTAGGGCAGTAGACCAGCCTGAGGGCTTTACATGTAACTATTTGCAATCAGTTTTATACTTTTCACGTAATTTGGCATGTAAGACAGTTTTCTGTTAAAAAAGTTAGTTTTTACCTACATACTGCAGTATAATTCCTGCAATTAGATACTTTTTGTTGTCATTTCGATTAAATTCTTTTTGAGTCATTCGGTCAGCTTTTTTACTTTTTCGTGTTTTTTTGGATTATTCAAAAATTGACAATTGTTCTGAACATTGTCAAGAAGAAAAAATTTAACGCATTCTGTCGTTGGATTTCTTACTGAATGGATATTTTATTCAATAATATTTAATCTTTCTTCGAAAGTGAATTTCAAATTTTTAACCACGATATGTGAGTAGTCAGCGGATACAATCGACTGTACGTTCCCTGGAATTTCTCGTCACTTTTTTCTTTGGTGAGTAATCCCTTTATAGGTTCCGTATTCTTGTTACTTGTGCCTTCTTCTTTAATCTAAGAAGATTTCCTTTTTCTTAGATTGTTTGAAAGGGCACATTTTTTGGCCTTACCCTGCCATTTATTGTTCGCCTGTCTTCTTCCTTCGTCTGCCGGCCGCCGAAGTCCGAGCGAGCTTGCGGAGAGAAGCGCAGGATCGTTGCCGAGCAAGGTCGACGACACAGGTGCCTAACGGACACATCAGGTGCTAAATAAGTCATTTGTGTGGCGCAATAACGCCCAACCATCAATATAATAGAAGTGTTCTGTGTTATACCGTCGTGTGACATTTTAATTTTAAGGTGCTTTCCTAAATTCCCAATATCAGATCTTGTTCTCTTTAAAATTTATCTTAACGAAATTATGTAAAGAAAAACCTTAATCTTGAGCTTATTTGTGTTAAATAATTTATAGAGCGTCACGAATTTCGTACGATTGCAATCGAATTTAAATTCGTCTACCTACTTAAATTCCTAAATATTTGGAAACATCCATAAGTTTTTCTCCGAAAATCTTGTTGTGATATTTTTTTTTGGTAGCCATTTACAATTTCCAACGACTGAATATTTATATTTTTTCTGACTTGTTATTTCTTATTTATTTCGGATGGTTTTATTAATAATAAATTTTACGTGTACCAGCTGTGTGAGTTTGATTTTTAGCTACCCCACGCCGGGATTCGAGTCCCCGTCGTGTTAGCAGCCAGCTCTACGCTGCAATACATTGTAATATCTTTTTAGTATAAATAGATACAGTAATTTTAATAACTTCAGTGGACGGATAATATTGTAAAAATCCGAAAGTACATAAACATGTCATATAACTTATATATTTTTATGTTTTTAGCTGTAAAATATCATGTAACTGTAATGAAAATAAAAATTAATAAAGATTGAAAAAGGGAAGCAAATCGGGGTTCTCGCTAAGGTAAAGATTTAAGTAAACGTGCAATTTTTTGTATTTGTAGTCATCGACAAATTATCAACAAGGCTTAATATAGTAACTAGTATAGCTGTAGAATCCCTGAACAGACCCGCAAATTTGGTAATTTAGTAAGTAACAAATTTAGCAAGGAAATAGATGGCATCCTGGAGAAAGACATAGGCTACGTTTGTCCCGGTAGCACGTTCCCATGGGATAATTTTCGACATCCACGCAGGCGAATCCGCGGGCAGAAGCTAGTCTATTATAAATGTGAGGTTCCTTACTTTAGTAACTAATAATAATATAATAATAATCTTTATTACACAAGAAAGTGGTTACAAAATAGTGTGAAGTCCCTGACTCCTGTGCTAGGTGATATACCTGTGTTACAACTTGTAACTTACAAGAGCCAGTGCCCTCTCCCAGTAGGAGATATTACAGAATCTTATGCAATAAGATTAACACAAATGAAAAGAATATGGTAACAATAAAAAAGGAAAATAAACTAAAAACGGTTAAAAGAAGCCTGTATTGAGTCTGCGAGTGTTTGTGTTTATGTTTGTGTCTCAGTGTGAGCGTAAGTGTGTGTGTGTGTGTGTGTGTGTATGTGTTTGTGTGAGGTTGGCTGAGTGTGTATGTGTGTATGTGTGTGTGTCAATGATTGATCAGGAGGGGTTTTAATGTTACGAAATGGATATGATGATTTTCTCTAGTTTCGTCGTAGTTCAGTGACAGTAGCCATGGCTTAAGAGTCTGATTGACTTTATGTAGGGTTAGTTTATAAATTGAAAGTTTTTTGTTTATTTTATTATACATTACTGCGCTTTGGGCACGATAGTGTCGTCGCGCAAGTGCAGTACGACATTGGACAGACTCACAGATAGGAAAGCCCTCCCGCCGATTACATAGCTTGCCATCTAGTGGCATCGTGGAATGTCGGCGTAAGATAGAGCGAAGCACGTATAATTTTCTCACCGTTAGTACTTGGGCTTCTGAGTACAGCTGAGCTGTGGGATAGTCACTTTTGCGGGAATAAATAACTTTGAGAACAGCTCGCTGAGCTCGTTCCACCCTAAGCATCACTGTTTTGAAGGTACCGCCCCATACCGGGATGCAGTAAGTAATTATCGACTCGCATAGAGAACGGTATACTAGTGATGCTGTTTCAATGTCGGCCGCATGTCTGAGCTCTTTAAATAAATAAATTAGTTTACGAAGCCGGGAGCATAGAGTATCAGTATGGGTGCGCCCATCCAGTCTCTCGTCGATTTAAACGCCTAGATATTTGATACTTAGGACCATGTCAAGACACTTGCAATTGCAAGGAGAGGAGTCGTGACAAATATGTGCTATTATTTTATCCGAGTTCATTGACGGTTTAGGTGAATTTGGTGGTTTAAACTGAATTACTTTGGTCTTTGAGATATTAAGCGTCAGAAGATTGGTAGAAAGCCAGTCCATAATTGTTCGCAAGGTAAGTTCAGTGGTTTGTTTAGACCTGTCCCAGGTCACGTCGGATATCAACAGTGTTGTGTCGTCGGCGTAGGTAAAAATATCACAATGGGAAAGGGATAGTTGACAGAGGTCATTTATGTGAATTAGAAAGAGCGTGGGACCCAAGATACTGCCTTGAGGTATACCGTAGTTGATGAATTCTTCGTCACTAAGAACAGAATCAATTTAAACACATTGGCTACGCCTGCTGAGATAATCTTTGTAAATATCTAGAGCCACACCACGTACTCCCATATGCTCCATTTTGGCCACCAGTCTGGGAATAGACACTGTATCAAAGGCCTTAGTCAGATCTAAGAAGATACCATAGCATTTAAAACGACTATCCAATCTATCAATCAGAGTTTTGGTGAAATCCGAGACAGCATCTTCTGTGGAAATTCCTGACCGAAATCCGTATTGATTTTGAGCTATTAATTTATTTTTACAAAGAAATTTTGTCAGATTTGTGTTGAGGATACGTTCAAGTATTTTAGATAAGGAGCTAAGGACTGAAATTGGCCGATAATTGGAAACGTCATTCTTAGCTTTACCTTTGTACACTGGATGAACAATAGCACGCTTGAAAGCTTTTGGGAAAACACCCGAATTGATGGCACAGTTACAAATATTGGCAATGGGAGGAGCCAGAATGCAGCTAGATTGTTTTATTACATTTGCTGGGATGTTGTCCCACCCCACTGCACAGTCACTACGTAGTCCATGAATAGTGCTTATTACAAGTGCCTCGTCAACCAGTGGAATAACCAAAGAGTTGACTGGAGATGAGGAAGAAGATGAACGATGAACGATGCGACAGTAGTAAATTTTGATGCAAGGTTTGTTCCAACGTTAACAAAAAAATTATTCGCATTATTAACAGATACGGTAGGCGCGACGGAAGATTGAACTAGTCGGAAATATGTTAAATCAATCGTTTGAATTTGACAAATCGGGACGGCAGCGCCATCAGGTGGCGCTCGACAGAGTCTATAATGTAAGAGTATGTAATGAGTATGTAAGATAATGTAACTACCTTTCGGCCTATTTTATTTAACTTGTTTCTCTCTGTTAATTTTGAAGGTGCAAATAAACATTTTTATTATTTATTATTTTTATTATTTATTATTATTATAACATAACGCTTGACCAGAGTTAAAGCAAGGTTTGTTGTTGGTGGGGGATCCCCCACAGCGCTTACTTCCACGTAGTTTCCCCCGGGCAACGCCGTGTCTGACCACCGTAACAGAGTGGCAGACCGGCGGCTAAAGTGCGCTGTGATTCGCAGACAATAACGCGGTCGTCTGCGAATATGACGAGAAAGCCAAGTCGTGACGCCTCTGGGCGATTTTATTCGAATCACTCCTCCCAGGGTGATTCAAACGGCCCTTATCAGGGCCAAACTAACGGCCCTTCTCAGGGCCAACCCAATGGCCCTTGTCAGGGCCAATCCAACGGCCCTTCTCAGGGCTAACCCAATGGCCCTTCTCAGCGCCAATCCAGCGGCCCTTCTCAGGGCCACGCCGGCGGCGCTTTGACGTCTGAAGCTGACCGCGCACCATCTGCGGCCAGCTTTTTCAGCAGGCCGGACGAGTTGTCGGACGCCGACGAATCCAATATGGACACGTCGGCGGCCGAAAACGATCGTCCCCAACGGAAGAGGGCCGCTCCTAGGCTCGGGTCCGGGGGCTCCTCGGAGTCGGTCGGAAATAGGTCGAAGAAGAAGTCGAAGTCTAAAAAGGCTTCAACTTCTACTTCGGCTTATGCTCACGATGTGGGCTTGGTGGACGCCGAGCGCCAGCTAAACCTGGCGAAAAGGGTGCAACTCCAGGAAGACCTGGAGGAGAAGGTCGCAGCGAGGGCTGGCTATGGTGCATCAAATGTGCTATATGCTGACCACTCCCTGGCGGAATTGGGGCGCATGGCAAAGGAGGACAAGGAGGAAGTTCTGGAGGTCGCCTCAAAGTCCTCCAATTTGAAGGGGAACTTCCAGAAGGCCCTCAAATGCCGGGCCGCCAGCATGCACGGCATCGTGATGGAGCTGGTGAAGCGGACGGCCACGGACGAGACGCGGCAGCTGCAAGCGAAGGTCGATCGTTTGCAGGCGGAGGTCAGCCAGCTGCACCAGAAGCTGGCTGAGGTCACGGCCCGACCTGCCCAATCTGCCCCAGGTGCGGTGGTGGAGGGCTCCTCTTCCCCTGCCAGCCTTGAGGCAATTATCCGTGGGGTTGTCATGGAGGAGAGGGCCTTCATCAGAGGCTGCTTCGCGGGCATCGAGGACCGACTCATGCCAAAAAGGCGGCTCCGCCCGCCGCTAGCGGCGGATATGAGACCAACGCCGACGGAGCCGGAACCTGCGCCTCTGGGAGGCCTGGCATCGGGCGAGCAGCCCCGGGCCCCAAAGCCCTCCAAGGGCAAGGGCAAGGGCAAGGGGACCACGGTGCCCGCTCAAACGCCCACCACGAGCGCGGAGGGAGCGTCTGGGTCGTCTGCCACTCCAGCAGCCCCCCAGAACTTGCAGGGAGAGGACGCCCTTCTTCCCTCCACCACCCCGTCCAACCAGCCGTGGACGAAAGTGGTAAAGGGGGGAAAAGGGAAAAAGTCGACCCCCAAGCCCGCTGCGACTGCTCCTGCAGCGAAAAAGGATCCAGCCGGCGGGAGGAAGCTGGTTCCTCCCAAAACCGCGGCCGTCGTGGTGACCATCACCCCGGAGGCCGTGGAGCGGGGCGAGACGTATGAGTCCGTCCTAAGACGGGCTCGTACCAACGCGGATCCCTCCCGGCTGGGGATCGGCAACATCACGTGCCGCCGAACCCTAGCCGGGGCTCGAATTTTCGAGTTCTCGGGGGAGCAGCGCGGCGCAAACGCGGACCTCTTCGCAAAAATGGTGCAAGAGGTCATCGCGGATGCGGCAACGGTCATCAGACCTGTAAAGACCGCAGCCTTGGAGGTGGCCGATCTGGATGATTCGGGCACCAAAGAGGACGTGGTGGCGGCCGTTGCGGCGGCTGGAGGCTGCGACGCTGGCGCGGTGAAAGGTGGAGCCATCAGGCTCGGCCGCCGCGTCATGGGCACCATCCGCGTCGAGTTCCCGGTCGCCGCGGCTGGGGCCGTCATTACTACGACCAAAGGACGGCTGCTTGTGGGGCTCAGCTCGGCTGTGGTCCGGCCGCTTGAAGAGCAGCCTACGCGCTGCTTCAAGTGCTTCGCGTTCGGCCACACCCGAGTCACGTGTCCCTCCAAGTTGACTGGGGAGACTCATGCTTCCGATGCGGGCAGGAGGGACACAAGGGTGCCGCTTGCCGCGCTACCACGCTGCGCTGCGCGGCGTGTGCCGCCAGTGGCCGCCCCGCGGACCACAGGATGACGGGCAGGACCTGTAAGCCTCCCGCGAGGGAGGGCATAGTGCCGGCGCAGGTTCGCCCTGCTGCTGCCACCACCGCCGTCGTTGTCGCCGCTGCAGCTCCAGCGGCGGTAGCCGAGGAGGGATGTGCGATGTTGGAATAATGGTTTCCAACTACCACATCCTCCAGGCGAACACCAACCACTGTAGGGCGGCCCAGGACCTGGTGGTGCAGGTTATGGCCGAGTGGTTGGTGAACGTAGCGGTGGTCGCCGAGCCCTACTCAGTCCCCGGCAGCTGGCTGGGTGACGAGGAGGGCTCGGTGGCACTAGCGGCGCGGTCTTCCACAGACTCCCCTCCCCTCTCGGTTTTAGAGAGGGGACCGGGATACGTGGCCGCCGCGTGGGGAGAATTAGCCCTTGTGGGCGTCTATTTCTCCCCAAACCGCCCTCTTCAGGATTTCGAGAATTATCTCGGAATCCTGGCCGCCGTGGTCGGCAGGGCGGCGCCGCGTCAGGTCTCCGTACTGGGAGCCAAGTCGGTGAACTGGGGCAACCCGGCCACCAACGCTCGCGGGTTCAGTGGAGATGTGGGCAGCCTCCCCTAGACTCTCCCTCTTGAACAGAGGAAGCGTCCAGACATGCGTGCGGCGGCAGGGTGGCTCAATAGTGGACGTCACTTTCGCCACCCCTGCGTTGGCCGCGCGCGTGTTGAACTGGCGGGTGGACCTGGTGGAGACTATGTCGGACCACCGTTACGTACGGTTCGACATCTCCACCGGTGGACCCGGCGAGCCGCGGCCCCTCTCGGTGCGATCACCGTTCCCGCGGTGGGCTCTCACCCGCCTGGACAGGGAGGCAGCGGTGGAGGCGGCGTTCATCCAGGTCTGGTTTTCACTGCCTTCCGCCGGCCTGGATGTGGACACCGTCGCGGGACACCTGAGGGAGTCTCTGACCGAGGTATGCAACTCTAGCATGCCTCGGTCTAGCCGACCACCACCCAAACGCGCCGTGTACTGGTGGTCGGTGGAGCTAGCGGGGCTTCGAGCAGCGTGCGTGGAGGCAAGGAGGGTCTACACGCGAAGCCGGCGGCGGCGGCGACGAGACCACGCCAACGAGGCAAAATGTTCGAGGGGATAATCGCTGCCCGCCTGAAAAGTCATCTGCGGCGTATCGGGCCGGACTTGTCGGACGCTCAGTTCGGTTTTCGGGCTGAGCGTTCCACGGTGGACGCGCTGGCCCACCTTAATGGCCAGGTGAAGGGGGCGATGGAGGCGGGGGACGGATTGTTGGCTGTGTCGTTCGACATAGCCAATGCCTTCAACTCCGTTCCCCACTCCACCATCCTAGAGGCGCTCCGATTCCACGAAGTGCCTCGATACATGCGTCGTCTGCTGGCCAGCTACCTAGAGCATCGGACGATCGTCCTGGCGAATAGGACTGGCCAAGTCCGGCGGTACGCCGTCGAGGCTGGCGTTCCGCAGGGGTCAGTCATAGGACCTCTCCTCTGGAACATCGCCTATGATTGGCTCTTGCGGGGAACTCTCCTCGGGGCCACGAGTGTCGTCTGCTATGCGGATGACACTCTCCTCACCGCCCGGGGGGGGAGTTTCAGGGAGGCGGCCAACCTGGCCTCGGCGGGCGGATCCTTGGTCGCGGGGAGGATCCGCCGCCTTGGTTTAACGGTGGCGCTGCACAAGACCGAGGCCGTATTCTTCCACGGAGCTCGGCAGCGCCCCCCACCTGACGCCCACATCTTCGTGGAGGGCGTCAGAATTGAGGTGAAGGCCCAGATGAAATATCTGGGCCTTGTACTCGACAGCAGGTGGTGCATCGGTCCGCATCTTAGCGGGCTGTCGTCGCGCCTGCTGAAGGCCGCAGGCGCACTCTCGTGGCTGCTTCCCAACCTGGGGAGGCCCAGCGCGCGATGCCGGCAACTTTACGCCGGCATCTTGAGGAGTATGGCCCTTTACGGGGCTCCTATCTGGGAGGCCGAAGGAGGGAGAACGCCGCCGCATTGCGGGCACCCCAAAGGGCCATAGCCCAGCGGGTGGCGCGGGCCTACCGCACGGTGGGCTTCGCAGCAGCATGTGCTCTGGCCGGCACCCCTCCTTGGGAACTCGAGGCGTGGGTGCTCGCCAGAGTATATGAATGGACGACGGGGCGGAGGGCGAGACGAGAACGCCCAGCCCCGGAAGAGCGGGAGGCCGTCCGGTGGGAGGCGAGGGACGCCATCGTCGTCCATTGGACGGGGGAACTCGCCACCGCAGCCTTCGGCCGCCGAACCCTCGACGCGATTGGGCCAGTCCTGCGAGACTGGCTCGAGCGGTCGCATGGGTTCCTCTCGTTCCGTCTGGTGCAGGTGCTGTCCGGACACGGTTGCTTCGGATCGTACCTGCACCGGATCGGACGGGAGGAGACGCCGTCGTGCCATGACTGTGGCGCGGCGGAGGACACGGCGCAGCACACCCTCGAGGTGTGCCCCTCGTGGTCCGAGAAGCGCCGCAGTCTCATCGCGGTGATCGGACCGGACCTCTCACTCCCTGGCTTGGTTAACGCCATGCTGGGGGTCGAGGGGTCCTGGGCGGCAGTCGCTTCCTTCTGCGAACACGTCATGTCCCAGAAGGAGGCGGCGGAGCGCGCGCGGGAGGAGGATCCTCACGCGGCGCTGCTCCGAAGGCGGAGGAGGGGTCGAAGAAGACGTCAGTTTGATAGTCATCTCCGGCTCCTCCCGGGTGGAGACCAGCAGGCAACGGGTGCGGGGGCACCCTTGCCTGTATTGCACAGGCCTCCACCAGTGTCGGACGGGAGTGGCCAGGTGTTCCCGGCCATTCCCGTAGCCCCCCAAGCTGGGGGGCATGCGGGGCCCGCCAGCTAGGCGGGCAAGCGCCGGGAGGGTTGTGGATGTAAAGGCTGAGCCGGTTTCCCATGGCCCTCCCACCACGGCGATGTAGGAACACCGCTGAGTTTTAGTGGGTATACTGTCATTCGGACAGGAGTCCCACATACCCCGTCTCGTACCCCGACGAGCGGAAGTGCATAAAGCATTTATCAGCGACAAAAAAAAAAAAAAAAGTTTGTTGTTGGCGTTGGCGGGATTAGAAACTGTCGCGCGTTCCTTATAGTTGTGTCGTACGAAAATATACCTACAGCTCCGCTAGGAGTAATAGTGTTCTGTGACATATTGTGTGTGATTCGCTAGTGTGATTAAATTGTTCGTAAATTATAATTTTATTTGAACTGCAAACGGTTTTTCTATTGCGCAATAACCAACACTACCCATAGTGCGCCCACAGTAGTTAAAATACTGACTGATAATAACGATAGAGACGTTTTTTTTTTTTTTTTTGGAAGGGCAACTCGCAGTTTTGACCACTGGGGGTCGTGGCTGCTTAACCGGTCTGTCCTGTGGTTGCCTTTCGGATTTTACTCTAAAAGGCCTCCAGCCAGGAGCGGAAAAATTTAAAACTAAAACTTAAATGTTAGATGACCGCACGCTAAGGGCACCCCCTGTGGGGTACGGACCTCGGCTTAGGGCGTCATCGGGAGAGGGCAGCGCGATATTGGGGACGGGCTGGATCGAATGGTTAGCATCATGATTATTAATCGGGGAATTTAAAGCTACAGGCTCAGCTACGGCGCGGGCTGAGGCCTCATCGGACTGGGGACGGGGGGAACGGATGCGGGGGGGTCGTCGCGTGGGACCTCGTCGGCGAGGTCGGAACGATGGCGGTCTGTGTTTGTGCACTGTACTTGTGGCCCTACTGCTCTCCTGGAGGAGGGTTATGGGGTCATCGGGGTCGACTAGGACATGCCGGGGACGGCGGGTATGACTGATTCGGGAGGGGACATAACTGGCGGCCGCGGCAACCAGAGGGTTGCGGTGAGTGGCGGCGGAGTCGAAGAAACGCTTGGATAGGCGTTTCATGAACTGACTGATGGTCGGGATTTTAAGATCGAGATGGAGACTTTCGTTCCGAACGAACCAAGGGGCACCGGTCGCCCTGCGGAGGAACCGGTTTTGGAGGGTCTGCATCCTATGGATGTGATGGGGCTTCGCTTGTGCGAATACTACGCTCGCATAGGTCATGATGGGGCGAATGCACGCTGTGTAAATGCGCAATTTGCACCTAAGTGACAATTTGCTGCGTGCATTCAGGACGGAGTGGAGCCTACCGAGAGCGAAAGCGGCGCGCGAGCGCGCCTGCTTTATGTGCTCCGAGAAGGAGAGGTGCTGGTCTAGGACGACGCCCAAGTATTTGGCTCGCTTCTCCCAAGGGATAGGCTTGCCGTACATGGTCAGCGGACGGGGAAGGAGGGGTCTGAGTCGCGGTTTCGAAAAGAACACCGCTTGACTCTTATCGGGATTGACTTCGATTCTCCACTTCCTAAACCAGTCACCGAGCTGGTTGACTGAGGTTTGGAGAATGCGAGAGATCGAGTCGCGGCCGAAGCCGGTGTAGTAAATGGCCGTATCGTCTGCGAACAGAGCCAACTGAGCCTTTCTACTTTTGGGGATATCGCTGGTGAATAGCGTGAAAATGAGGGGGGCGAGCACGGAGCCCTGAGGGACTCCGGCGCGGATTGGGCGGGGGAGGATAGCGCTCCTTCGATGCGATAGCGAAACGTGCGATTCGACAAAAAGTCTCGTAAGATGAGCACGAGACGATCTGGCACTTTAAGTTTGTACAGCTTATATAATAAGCCGTCGTGCCAAACTTTGTCGAATGCTTTCGCTATATCGAAAAACACGGCACCGGTCAAAGAACCGCGTTGGAAACCGACGCTTATGTGTTCGATGATCCGGTGGACCTGTTGCACGCACGAGTGTTGGGTTCGAAAACCGAACTGCTCGTTGGGAATGAGGCCCTTCGTCTCGGCGTAGTCTCTGAGACGCTTATAAATAAGCCTCTCATAGATTTTGCCGAGGACGTTGAGCAGACTGATGGGACGGTAGCTGGAGGGAGCGGACTTGGGCTTGCCTGGCTTGGGAATACCAATGACAGTGGCCTGTTTCCACGATTGGGGGAAGATGTTATTGCTCATGGCACCATTGAAGATGGTGGTCATGAGCATGATCAGATGAGCGGGGAGGAGCTGTATCACCCTATTGGTGATACCGTCCGAACCGGGGGCTTTGCGGGGCTTGAGACCCTTTATGAGATCGTGCACTTCGTCGGGAGTGACGGGAGGCAGAGGAAACTCGGGGTCTTCTACGGGGGGGAGGGAAGCTCTCCTTTCGACTTCGGCTTCCACCTCAGAGAGGTGGGCCTGGTCTACTGGTTGAGTGCTGGGCGAGCATTGGGCCTCTAGACTATCGGCGAGGCATTCGGCCTTGTCGGCATCATCGAAGGCGATGGTACCGTCAGGGCGGGTCAGGGGGGGCATGGGGGCTACTTCTCGGGATTTGAGTTTCCTCTGAAGCTCCCAGAATGCCAGGTGGGTGGGCTCTAGTTCGCTCAGCATCTTTTCCCAGCCCGCGTTACGTACTTCCGCCACGCGGTTCCTTACAGTTCGCTGCAAGTAGCGCATGTGGGTTCGGTTCGCGGAGCAGGGAAAGTTGCTGTACGCACGGACGGCCGCGTTCTTCTCGGTCAACAGCTCACGTACATCGTCCGGCAATTTCCAGCGATAGTCATCTATCGCTGGAACTTCCCTTGAACAATCGTTCAGGACGGATTGTACGTGTTCCGTGAACGAGCCGATCGCGGCCGTCGTGTCTGCGACTGAGTCGAAGAGGTCGGGGATAGAGTCTAAGTGGGGGGACGTGTTGGCTTTCAGGCGTTCGCTTACTAACCTCCAGTCCGTTACCACTCTCGTGAGGGGGGGTTGGTCGGGGTCGGGGAGACCTATGCGAGGGGCTAGTCTCATTACGACTGGTCGGTGGTCAGAGTCTAGCTCTTGTAGCACTTCTATAGAGGCCAACCGTAGGTTGATATTCTTTAGGAGTGCTACATCGAGCACGTCAGGGGCGTGGTCAACGTTAGCGGGGAAGTGGGTGGGGGTCATCGGGGCGATGACGTCGAAGTTAAGACGAGGACTGAGGTCGAACAAGTGTCTCCCTCGGGTAGAGATAATGGCACTATTCCAGGCGGTGTGCTTGGCATTGAGATCGCCCGCTATGATAACGGAGTCACTCAAGCCGAGCAGGAGGGTCAGGTCGTCAGTCAGTAATTGAAAGTTCTCTGAGGTATTGGTGGGGGGGAGGTAAGCCGACACCAGAGTGATCGGCTGGTGACCCGTCATGCCTAGTCGACATATAGACACTTCTAATCGTGAGAGGGGAGGGGGGTCTATTGGGATGCAATAGAGCGAAGCCCTGTAGTAGATCAGGGTACCGCCCCGGTGACACCGAATCCTGTCGTTGCGGACTACGCGATAGTTTGCGATGGACGGCCTACGGTGATGGGGTTTAAGGAACGTCTCCTGTACGAGGAGGACGTCTATATTGTGATCGCGGAGGAAGGTCGCGATTTCGTCACGCTGACCTATGATGCCATTGGCATTGAAATACCCCAGTCTGAGGGATCGGGGTTTAATACGCGCAATGATTCCTTTATCCATTAATTGGTTTTAGGTTGGTTGGAGAAGGTCATTAGGGTTTGCGTTATCTCCGGATACGCATTGTAAATTTGCTGGATAGCGAAAAGGTCACAGGAATTTCTTGCTGTGACGATTTCGCTAGCCATCTTTCGGGCGCGAGGGGTGAGGAAGACGAGGAATGTGCTCGAGATCACATTGAACGCGTCGAGAGGGTTAGGCCCGACCACTGGAGGAGTGGGTGCGGGCGGGCGGGGTGCGACCGGCGCGGGGGGAGCGGCTTTAGGAGCCGGGGGTGGGTTAGCGCGAGGGGGCGCGGGCACGGGCGCGGGCGCGGGCGGATAGAGACGTACCTTCTCCGTCATATATATCAGGTCTGTTGTTATATTAAGGTGTGGTCTGTAATTATAGTCCGGTCATAATATATTTTGTGGATTTGATTTTCTAAAACAGCTCTAGGCGTGTAGGTACTTGTAGTAATGTGGTGTGTAAGGCTCCTGCATCAGTTTAAGTTTAGTTGTGAGTTTGTGGTGTATGATATTAACAAGTTGATTTTATAAGTCTATGCGTATAATCGTTTTGGGTTAGTGTGATACAAGGTCCTGTGATATGTTGTATCTATTGTTTCAGGTGTGGTGGGACATTTTCTGCATAAATAATTTCTTACTTTTATTATGTATTTTCTATATCTTTTTGTATTTATGACTGGATCTTGAATGGCTAACATAATCCGTTCTTTATTATTATTATGTTTATATGTTGATATATCTCGGCACCGTAGGTTCCTGCACCCTAATTTCGTAACAAATAATCAATCACAATCTGAATCATTTTGAAGGATATTGATATTCCATTGCTTTATACAAATATTCGAAAAAATTGTCTGCTCAACAATGTAAATAACGCAATGAATGTTGTTGAACTGTCAAAATGAAAGCCATTGCTACTGATAGCGTGCTAACCCAGCCGGTCCAATGGAAGGCGTACGAGGGGCCGAAGCCAATTCGCAGAGGCTCCTTAGACAATTTTAAATGGAATGAGGCACCAACTGACGATTATCCCTGTATGCACTAACTGTGCAAGTGCACCCAAGGACAAAAACTGCCGGTTGGTGTCAGACTATTGCAGGATATGGAAATAAAAATAATTATTGAACTAGGTATGGGTTTGAGTGCCTAAGATGGACTGGTTACCAAGAACTATGGAAGGGCTATGGCCCCTGCCTGACCAATGTTTTACATATATACAATACACGGATAAAATGACAGAGGGTGACTTGCGCACTCATTAATGGGCCCCCGGAAACGGTCGCTAGCAAATAGTGACGAAGTGACAAGGTGCAACATGTCAGGTGCTTGAGGAGTGGCGAGGTATTCCACGGCTATCAGAATAATCCCAGAGCCCGGAAGATGGTCTAAGATCCCTACCAGCACTAACTGGAATACTTCCTATGAGCACGTTTGCTCTTGCGAATCTCCACTCAAGCCGACCTATACATATAGGCAAGAATGAGGTGGGAGCTTTGATCCTCGCCAGTGTTCACTCTGGCCGGTCAATAAAGCAAGCCAGAGATGAGGAACATGACTTCTCCCGGGAGATAGGGTCCGTGGGTTCGCTACTGCCAACAGCTCGCCATAAGTTGTCTTGCGGTTTTTTGTATCTATCTTGGTCTGGCTCCTCACCCTAGACCAGTATATCTATCCACAAAGCTACGGTACGCTTTCGTACCGTATCGAACGTCAATGTTAGGTACCTATCAACGAAGTCCTTTAAACGCTACTTATTCACAAATCCGAAACCGTACAATTTTGACAGTTCAAATACGGTATGAAGACACCAACTCTTCCGACAGGTATTTGTTGTCGGAAGTGATATTGAACAACAAATATTGTTTAAAAATAAACTAATTTAGGTACTATCTGACGTAAGTATACATAATGTATCTAACATTGTATTATTGTTTTGACCGCTCCATAGACCCAAGTATATAAATATAAAAATAATTAATATATTTTTTTTAAATTTTATTTTATGTTTAATATATATTTTAGTATATTTTTATTATATATATTCAATTTTAGGTTGTTATATTCGTACGTAACACTTAAACTCGTTCTAGACTTTGATTTAAATTATTTGGATAGATTGAGTACGTGATTCTATTTTGATGACGTGATTCTATTTTTACGTGGTTAGCCTAGCAGTTTTTTTTGTGCGTGCTGCGTCCAATCCTGAGACACGGCCCCGGGCAAGGCCCTCATGCCGTTGCTTGAATGCAATGAGCATCTGCCGCTGCTCCAATGACACTCTTTTCTGAAAATATGCGTTTTCAACCACGCTTTATAACATGAAAAGGAGTAAATAGCAAGAAATAGTAAATAATTTTATATGCAGATAAAATACCCACACCCATTTTTCTGTAAAAACTTATTTTTAGACTAGTCAGTTCCTTTTGTTCAAATTTGAAAATAAAGTCCGGAAAAAGCGATTCAGCCGTTTGGGAGCTCCGAGAGACAGTAGTCCTATAAATAGGCCTCAAAACGTGTATTTAGGCCGCCAGCTTCAAGTCGACTAGGTTAAATAAAAGACATGAGATACAGATCTATTTTTACTGAGTTCAAAAAAAAGGAGGTTGGCAATTTATGTGGATGTCCAACTTTGTTTATTTATTAAATTAATTACTACTGATTGTGGGGGTAAATTGTGGTCACATTACAAATCTTCGCACGCTCATAGTCGCACACGTAGGTTTATGGGTAGTAGATTCTTCATCCATTTTGGTTTGTTTTGACTGTACAGCGGAAGTGTGACTGTAATTTACGTTGTTGTAATTATTTAGAAATGTACGGCTGGCCTTCACCGGCCTAGTACATTACTTGGCCCGCGCAATAACAAAGGTTCAGCTTGGCTGCTCAATGCTGGTCCTGCTCCACAGCCACTCGGGCACACTAGTTAAAATTTGAATGTTTGAAGAGATACTCCTTTCTTATTCCCCCTTTTATTTTTCTGACATTGCGAACTTAATCTTTGTTTATTTTTTATAAAATGTTTTATTATTGAATAACTCCAATAGATATTTTAATGATTCTTTTCTTTTATGTAGTAAAATATTATTCATCGCTCAAATACATAGCAAACTATAGTTTTGTATAATTTAGAAGCATTTTTTCAATTTTGTAAATGTGCGTTTCATGGATTCGTTTATTATATAATTAAGTTGACTTGACAGCATGGCAGTTGAGACTATGTCATGCTCACTTAAATGTCTTACTGTTGGTGGCGCGTGTGTTGGATCATTCGGTTCCCTACAAAATGGTTGAGCTGGATGGTGCTGATCCACGCGTCATGTTCGTGAACGGGCGCCGTCAGTTGAGACTAGTCACCTCTTAACTGCCACGGCTTATTTTTATTATTAGTCTTATATTTTGAATTGTTTCCTAATATATATTTTTATTCATTGTTGTCGCATATAGAAGCAACAAGAATAATGTACCCAGGATTTTGTAATATCTTGATTTAAAAAGAGTGTCCTTGGAGTTTCTTGCCCGTTCTTCTCCATAGAGATCTACGTTTTGGAATGGGCAACTAGCTTCAACTTTCTGACTAAATGACCGACTCTTTGACAATTCAAAAGTGCCTTAAATGGTTTAATTGAAATAAATGCTTTGAGTTTGAGTTTGAGTCAGCTTTAGAAGACACATTTTTAAACCTCGACATGTAAATAGGGCTGTTATATATTTGAGCTAAATAAACAAGGTAATTTTGTTTTCATATAGGTTGCTGAAGAAGAAAAGTGGCTCTTATTTCCTTCATATTGTTTTTTAGATTTTTCGATTTAAATAGATACAGTTGCTTCAATAACAAAGTGTTCGCTTTTATCAAATAAAATAAAAAACCTGTAACTAATGATCTTTTACTTAATCTAAGCTAACTCGCAGCTGGCGGTCTAAACAGAAATGTTATTTAATCACAAACAAGCAAACTTACGCTAAAAATAACGGGCCGTATCAGTAGCGATACCAAGCGCAGAGGTATATAAGTACATAGTTTACTATTAAATAAAACTACCTATGAATCTAAATTCGTTAATTTGATATGATCTTAAAAATCATCATTTCTTTCAGTTTTCTATTTGACATTACTTCACAGAATTTGATCCTTATGAGCGACACTTTCAGATGGTGCAATAATATAGGATGCGTTTTATTTTCCAAAATCAACGGGTTCGATTCCCGGCTAACAAAATATTTCTTTAAAAAATTTCATTTTGTTGGTTTAACTTTTAACAAAATCGGCTTCGAGCCTCCTTTGAGTATTTTTCGGTTCATCTTATAGTTCGGATGAAATCAACATCCACGCACATGAATTGGTAAACCTTCTTCTTTTTGAAGTCGGTTTAAAATAAATCTGTATCTCATGTCATTTATTTAACCTAATTAACTTGACGCTGGTGGCCTAAGTACATGTTTTGAGGCCTATTTAATAAAACTCACAAAAACGAACTATCACTAAGAAATAGTGGCGGTATGAGTGAAATGCGCAAGCACTCCAGCACCCGGCTAAAGGTAGCCGAAGAACACCGCGTAGTTTTAGTCAGTAGTCTTACAGACGCCTCCATCCACCCCAGGATGGAGGACATCCATGAGGATTTCCACACGATAAGCGGTATAAGTAACAATATCGAGCGTAGAGGTTCACCTTTCGATCCAGCCTGTTCCCACTTGCTGCCCTCTGTCAGTGACGCCCTAAGCCGAGGTCCGTACCCCACAGGGGGTACCCTTAGCGTGCGGTCATTTAAATCTAAGTTTTTGTATTAAATTTCGCTCCTGGCTGGAGGCTTTTTGAGTAAAATCATTAAGGCACCCACAGGACAGTCCGGTTAAGTAGCCAAGACCTCAGTGGTCAAAACTACGAGAAGTCATAAAAAAAAAAAATGAGCTTCATAGTTGACAACAAAACATCAAACAGAAAAGTGTTACGCTTATCTAACACCAAAACAAATCGTTAATTAAAATAACGTATTTGTAAATAAAAAGATTGCAGGCATCTTTGAATATTTTTTTAAACATTAATAGCTCGTCAGATAGCCCATAAAATGAGGATATTTTTCAAATATATTATTAACTTAGTGTCATAGTATTTTTTTTTAATAATCAACCATGTATAGGGTGTATCCTGACGATGCTACAATTTTCATACTTAACTTGTAATAATCACGTTTAATTATTTGGCATTTTCAAACTTCTGAATATTGAGAAATCTTTACAAACGTGTCAGCTTCAAATTGAAACAGTAATCGAAGCTATTGGGTTCCTGGATTTACGGATAAATACAAAATTATTACAACTTTTCACTCACTTTTCAGAATTGGTGAAATTTCGTCATATTTGTCAAAAGGCTCCGTCAATCCGTCAGATAGTTATATATTCCCTATCAGGACATATAACACTATTGCACATAATAACTTTCATTCGCCCTGCGAGGTAATTGAGTACCACACTAACAGCTTTCAATGGCTTTCATTTTGACAATTCAACAACATTCATTGCGTTATTAGCAATGGATTAGCAATAGGTTTCAAAATGATTCAGATTGTGATTGGTAGTGTGTTACGCAGTTAGGGTGCTGAACATACTTTAAAAAAAGTCCAAATCTGAGTTTTCAAAGTCCTCAGATTTAGGGAAAGCCCACAATTTCTTCGTCAGATTTGCCTATTGAACTCATTATGGGGTAGGCCGCACACGATCATATGAAAATCAACGGCTCTGAAGATCGCTTTATTTTTGGTCCGTTTTCGAAATCTGAAAGTGGACTCCTGACCGCGGGGCTCCTATTTGAAACTTTTCAAATATATTTTCGGTGTTCTCTCATCATGCCTCACCAACTCAGCTATCAATTTCGCCCTGCATATGCTTGGTCAAAAACCCTCTGGGCTCCCCTTCCACGAGGCTTGTAACCTTTACAAAATGAAATGTCAGACGCATGCCCATGCAGTATTGACTATCAACATAGCGAGTTGTTTGGACGTCTCCTGCACTTCCTCAATGAAATTTCCGTTCTGCAGTACCCATTTCCGATCAATACTTTAGCATAAAAAGCTTTTTCACTTCAGTAGCTCAAACATGTAGGTTTTGCTGCCTGAAATCAGTGAGCAAAATGCGATTTTGCTCACTGAGTGAGACCAAGTAACTTTTTAATTATTTTTTTTCAGAAAGCCGCGAATATCTTATTCAGCCTTGGGTTAGTCATACAATTCGAAACATTCACACTATATCTCTTTCCCGCCGTTAGAAAGAGAGAGAGAGACAAAGACCAGCCCTTTCGAAGTTCCGATTTTGAATTCGACCTCAAAGACAAACACGTTCGGAATTTCGTACTAACTAAAGAAATTTTTCAAAAAGATAATTATGTCTTTTAATGTAATTTATTGAATTTTTAACTTATTGTTATATTTAAAGGAAAATAAGTATTTACTGCAAATAAAACTGATATTTAACATGTACATATTTATTTCTAGTTTCAATAATGTTACGTAATATATTTTGAATAATAAAATATCATGGGTGCTATTTCCGAACACGCCTTAATTTAAATAAAAGAGCGGGTTACTTTTAATTTGCAGAATTGCAGTAATTTTACTTTTAACTTTTAAAATGTTCCATTTTATTGAATTGGTGCCTCTACCTACAATCTTAATTATTTTGATTCACAATAAATAGTTATTTCAATCTATTCCTGTTTATTATTTTATCTCCTAAAGTGTTCTCGCTGCTGAAGTGAAAAGTTATGTGTGTTACACGAGAGCAAAGTTTTTTGCATCTCGTGCCTTTGAATCCCTCGCCACACTCAGGATTCAAAATCAGCACTCGCAGCAAAAAACGACTTTGCTCTCTTGTTGCACAAATAACTATTGTTTTTGACTTGACAAATAATATCCAAATATTAGGAGTAGGACTCTTAAATCAATACAGCGCTATTGATAAGTTTTAATGTAAAAGATATTATTATTTTATGATATGGCTTCCTACCTGTTCCGTACTTATGTATATAATATAGTAGTTATTTAATGCTGGTACTTAAGTAAGGCGCGTAATTTTTTTTTACTTTTTCGATACCGTCTATTTTTTATTTCTAACAATGCAAGGCCTTTTGGCGACTTAGAGTGTAGTAATACTTAGTGCTACACTCCAAATCGCATACATATAGGTATATGTAGTTTTCGTTTAATTTGTGATCGACATAAAATAAACATAACAATGGCGGCTTGTAGACATTGAACAGTGCTGCCACCTATGACGAGTTTTCAGTTCTTAACCCCATTCAGGTTGACCTGAGATTTCGAACGGCTAAGGAAAAGAGACACCTATACCACTGGTAAAAAAGCAGCTGTTGACTTTAAGTTCTTTTTTTTTAACACTGGAGGTGTACGACAGGAATAACCTGTTCGGAGTTGACTTCAGGATGATCTTCCTGACTGAAAAACTTCAGAGAAGTTAATTCTAGCATTGATCTAATATGATAATATAAATAAACACGCACACCTTTACTATAATTTACATAATATAACACCACAATGCACCACAGTGCATGTAGGTAATGAAAACAGACTTAGTTCTCTTGGGAGCATCACCTGTATACGAATTTGACTCATACAAATCTTCAAGTTTCAAAAGGATAGACATAAATATATGTAGTTTCGACGAAATATCAGAATCCAAATTTTTAAGCTATTGCATAGCTTTTATCGCGGGCTTTGAGCGCGGCGACCGAATCAAGAAATTCCGTGACGAAAATAAAACCTATCACCCCCCACTCCGCCTACCATGTAGCTCGGCCGAGCGTTCGCTTAACGTGTATGTATATGGTACGACTTTACTTGAATTAATATCAAAGAAAAAAGAAATACTGCATAAATAAAAAATTATAATTGCATAAGTTGATAAAAAATGCTAAGCAATAGCTTTACCGCGGCAGTCCTCGAGTGCCACACGTGTTTTTTTTTTTAGGGTACTTTCTCCCCTAGTTTATGACTTTTAACATCTTTGGAACATAGGTACATGGTTCCCCGTATTTTTGCAGTCAACAGCTGCGCAACGCATATTAATAAAACGATGCGTAAAAGAAGTCGCTTGTTTACAAAAAAAAAAAAATGGATAGTGACAGCTATCTGTCAAACTCTTAGACGGTGGAAAGTAGCGACGTCTGAACTGCGCCAGTGGCAGTTTTTATCTCCTTTAGATAGTCCCTAATTCGATGTGCTAGATAATTTATAAAACTATCCGGGATGGATTTTGAGACTGTAGCTACAATGCAAGGCCTTTGGCCAACGTTCGAAATGTAGGTTGACCTGAATTATGTACCTACATAGTACCTAATTCGATTAGCTACCGGCCATCGATGAATAATTAATAGTAATAACACCTAGGTAAGTAAAAGTTTAATTTTGAATATTGCCATGTGTGTTAAATAGTGGATAAAACTATGTAGGGTAGATTTTGAGACGTTAGCAGGAAAACTTTCTTAGGAGATTTCCCTTCAGTTTTTCATAAACATGATATTTCAGATCTACCAAACTAGTACTGAGAGCAGTGGTGGCCCAGTAGAAACGGCTGCGACTTACGGGTTGTAGGTCATAGGTTCAAACCCAGAGAAGCACTTTGTGTAAATTATTTCTTCACCACTGCTCCCAAAACGGTAAAGAAAAACATCGTGAGGAAACCGGCATGTCCTTGAACCAAAAATTCGAATACGTGACATCTACCAACCTGCACAGGGCCCGCTTGGTGCATTACGGCCCACACCCTCTCACGCCTGAATCCCAGGAGTGGGAACGCTATAGGACGATTATGTAAGCTAGGGCATGTTACATCTGAAATGTGACATGTTTCATTCATTTTGTAAATCTAATTTCTTTTCGTAGGTATTCATTCACAATGTTTTCAATTTATAAAGCTTTAGGGAGGTAGATAGAGAAGGGCGCATTATTGTGAATAACGCTGATAATGGACCAATCAATAGACTGCTTGTGAAAGATTGTTTATAGGTACTTAGTTTTCTAGTTCAAGCCCGTGTAAACATAATTTTGTAGAATCTATCATTGGACGTCACGGTTTTGTGAATTAACAGGTGCATCTAAAATATTAATGACGGTGAGGTGTTATGTGGCTGTTTCTAAATCGATCATGAAAGGTGGAAATATAAGTATAGGTTAATTAAATATTCTGGCTAGTAAGTGTACCTAGGTACCTAGCTGCTGTTGATATTTAACATCTTTCTTCTCGCTTTCCTGTAATCTGTGGGAGTGATTTCGTGAAAAGGGACGGAAGTGTGTAACAGGAAGCCGGGGAAGTGCGCGGTATTTTATTTGACCAGTGAGCGCGCCCGGTGGTAAAGTTGGCCGTCAGATGGTATCAACCCATTTTCCGAGAGGTTGGTACTGTCAGCCCACAGTGTGTGCGTGTGTGAGACGAGATAGAGAAACGGAAATAGAGAAGGAGAACGCATCAGCTGTGCGCTTAACCTACAGTGTTGTGTATAAAGTGTGCTGTTATTTAAAGTAATTTTTAAGTGTAAACTATATTAATAAATGTATTTACGGTTAATAATAAGTGTCTGAAAAAGTGCAGATCAATGATAAAAAATACAAGTGAGTAATAATGAAGAATTATTCGTATAAATATTTCAGTACTTATCTTTTTTAAATTTTGAGGTTAATTTCTGTCGCTGCTCAATGGAGAAGTTTCCGTATTTTTTTTTAATAAGTACCTAATATAAAAATATCGTACTAAGTATTTAATCTTCATTAAATACTTAGTACGTTTGTGTTTTTTTTAAAGATCTTCATAAATGACGAAGTTATGATAGTTTTACCCTCGCTAGTTTGATAGTTAAACGATTATTTCCGAGTGAGGATTGTGGAAAGACAAACTTATGTTTTTATTCGGTAGGTACATTTATTGAAGTGGAGGTAGAGTTTATTTGCGTATTGCTGTTGAGTAAAGTTTCAGAAACTTGGGTCTGCTGAGGATCATTTTGGATCGTGAAAGCTGGTGAAGGTGTGGTGCAAGCATATTATAAGTTGGGGGATTACATCGCCGATAAATATGCTTGGCTCAACGCTGGTCCTGCTCCACAAGGGCGCATTAACTAATTGATTAGCATTTGAAACTACTGTTGGAGCTTCTGAAGATTGTAAAAACTATCTTTACATTGTATAAATTCAATCTTTTAGTATTATATAATTGCATAGCACATATGTGAGTACTATGTACCTACTATAAAGCTACCATTTACTAGGTTTGTCTTTCATTGACTTGAATGTGCCCTGGCGGCTGTGAGTATGTCATGCTCACTCAAATGTCTCGTTGGTGGTGGCGTGTGTGTTGGGTCATTGTGTTTCTTGCCCGTTTTTCTCCATAGGTATCTATTACGCTTTGGAATGGGCAACTAGCTTCATCTTTCTGACTGACCGACCCCTTGGCAATTCAAAAGTGTCTGTAATTGGTTTATTTGAAATAAATGCTTTGAGTTAGCGTTTTTTGAGTTTGAGTGCTTGAGGCAGCGGGCTAGATGTATAGTTTTGATGTGGATGGTTGCCGTGACAAAGGTGTCCAAGGATCAGTTATCGACGGTGCTTTTAGTTTGATGTTGTCACCAATGCGGCAGCTTATTTTAACCTTATTCTGTATAGAATTTTCAATGTAGCCCTTCGCTACTACATCAGGTTTCCATCCACCGTGTCTTTTAATCTGGGTCATGTCTGCTCCTGAATCTGCCAATAGAGTAGCCGATTTTGTCCTGAAACAATGGCCCGTGTAGAGCTCGGCATTTGTCAATTTCAGGCATTTCGCAATTTCTTTCGGCATGGTGCTGATCTTATTTTTACCAATGACTTGCCTGATGCACATGCCATTATTATAAGCTACGAAAAATCTGTTAGTATTTATATTCGAGGGGCGCAGAGCTTGGTATTTTTCGACAATTCTTACGTATTCTTCACGGACTACGAATGACCGCTCTTTCTTTGATTTCGTATCTGGCAAATTCACCAGCAACAAATCTGAATGTTTTGCGATATCTTCGATTTTAATGTTTAAGAGTTCATTTCCACGACAAGCGCCATTCACTCCAAAAATCAAGGCTACCTGTAACAAAAATAGACAGGTAGGTTAGTAAGTAGGAAGGTAAGTTACGTACTCTAATATAAGTACGTATATACTAATTCTTATGTATTACAAGTTATACACTTTCTTATATTTTATTGATACATATTTATATTTGTAATTATTTATATTATATAATATATATATATTATATAATATAATATTATATAATATATATATAATTATAAATAATTTATATTTATATTTGTAATAAATAATACACACATAAACCTAACGAAGGTTTACAATAATATTAAACTTGAATAGAGCCCAGAAATCTCGATATTTTGGCTCGTCGAAACATTACGCAACGCTTCAGTAGATCGCACGCAAGCAATCGATGCATGAGCGGATCGCTAGTAAGTATAAGCAAGTATTTAGCTATTTTTGTTACTAAATATTCAATAAGCGTAGGTACTTAATTTTGTGGCAAGAAAGCTGTGGTCAGGGGCTTTATTTAGAAACGTTTCCACATTTTGAGCTGTGAAAACTTTTGATTTCTTAGGAGGATGCCCTTCCGATTTCCTTCTTAAAAATTCCAGTTTGGTGTATTATTAATTTGAATATTATGTTTAATGCTTAATGCTGTCCTGAGCATCCAATATATGCACCATAGGTTACTTGACTTCTTTGCATGTACCTACATGGTAAATGCTGGAAGTAGACTAAAAGCTCTGATTCAGATACAGACGTTTTCCATTTGTAAAAATTGCCGTAGGCTTTGCAGTACGATTTCTTGGCCTTTTCTGGGAGAGTAGATTGTTGGCAATGCCAATGGCTTCGGATTTAATGTACTCCGGCCGAAGTCAAATCACTATCGTCACTCGACATTTTTGTGCGAATTTGTAGTTTAATATCAACAAAGCGATTTGCAGTACTCGCGCCTTTTTTAATTTGTGTTCTATAATATTTTTTAATTTGTTTTCTACTGTCAGTGGCTAGTTCGATTTCCGAACAATATTGTCTAATGGTAAATGCACGGTATTGGCATTACTATGGATAATGTTTGTATGCAATCTTTTCTTGAGGTTCCAATGTTCCAAATTCAAATCGCATTAATGACCAGCGAGTCATAATTAAATTCAGTACAATATTAATGCCCGGCTAGAGCTAGACTCCAGGGCTTAAATGACTTACCTACTTTAGGCCGGTTAGGTCTCCTCTAAAGGTATATAATATTCTGTGGGTTAGGTTTGCATGACATAATTTGACATTATTGAAGAACAGGTGGTGTGAAAAGGATAATTAATTGGGAGTAGGGTTCATTCCGAAGTATCGAAATCGAACTACTTTTGGACGGCCCGTACCTTCATTGTCGGACTTACAGACTAGGTAAGTAGCTAGGCCCCCTAAATTTTTCAATTATATTTTCGACGGTCTCTCATTATGCCGCATCTTCTTAACTATGAATTTTTCGCAATGCACTTGGTGTGAGAATGTGGGATGCAACTAGTGTCGACACTAGCTCCTCTGGCTCCATCCTATCTTCCTTGTACGACTGACAGTGCTGATTGCGGCTGCTGCACTGCAGCTGGGGTAAACCTCATAGGTACGGCGCAAATATAACCCGTCCTCATTGGTACGTAATACTATTAGGTAGGTCTTGCCCACGTGGGGTTTCCTGGTTGAATTAGGCATTGAATTGAATTATAATTATCACAATTTTGTTCGTATGGTAGGTGAGCATTCATGAGCTATACAATGGGCAGTCAGACAGCGATACAGATGCATCTGCGGCGCCCAGGCGTTATAGGTCATTGCCCATTTGTACTAGATGCGCAGAAACGCGTGAAGATAATGCGATTTACGTGTGTGCGATATGTGAGATATAAATTGGAATAATTGACGCGCGTGCCTGAAATGCACCATCCTTAGGTGTTCCACCACAGAAAACTACTAGAGTTCCCTTATTACCTAAATATCAAATTGTTTAAAGTTTATCATTTTCATGGAGCATAATTTACTATTGACAAATTAACCCCCATAAAGTTTGCCGGTATAATTCACCCAGCGCCATCTCTTCGGGGTTAATAACATCATTGGAGAGTCGCGCGGTAGGCGTCCCTAGGGGCTGGGCTCCTCGGTTTTGATGTGGAACTGCAGATGTCACTCTTCGGTAGAACTGAATAATTTTATTGTTGTGGAAGACCTCCTGCCGGGTTCTGCGCTCCTAGTACAAATTGACACCGCGTATCTATTAGCAACGCACTTCCGTTTCGATAACAGATCGTCAATTGACTCTCGTCAAACCGTCAAACGCACATGCAATGTCTTACCATGTGATTTGTGAACCGAATAGTAGTCGGTTAGTTACATTATTGACTGCTATAATTGAATCCGTATTTCCGGTAATAATATATTAAAAATATGCAACAAATTATTAGTACCATCCCAGCAGAAAGGTATGTGTGTAGGGTTTAGGCCCGGTTAAGGGGGATGCGCCAAGGTAGCCCGCGAAATTCAAATTCTCTTAGATTTTTTGTAAGTTGCAGGTCAGTATCAGGTTGTATGTTGAACTAAATATGATTCACGGCCGTAACAAATAGTTATTTATAGAATTATATTCATAATAAAAATCATCAATACATCTCGGCAAGTTCATATTACCCTATTGAATGACTATTTCATGAAATTTCTAACTTAAGGAGTTGTATTACTGATTCTAATGATAATAATTCTGTAAAGCCATATTTGTTAGGGCCGCGAATCATAGTTTAACAACATATAACCTGACAATGACCTGCAAATTGCTAAAAATGTAAGTGCTTACATTTAAATTTCGCGGGCTACCTTAACACATCATGTAGACCTACATGCTAAGCTAAGGTTGATTTGTTTGCTGGGGTTCATAAGCTGCCTTGCGTTGTCCCTTTGAATAATACCTTAGTACAATATTACAAAGGAGCATTTGGAGTATATGCTGCTGCCACATTCCATTTTTTTTTCTTATTTTTTTTTTGGGTGGGAAATCATCAAATGACCTCTCCCGCTCTGGGCGGAGCGGAAGGGCGTGTCAGACTCTTACTGACTAAAACCCACCCGTGTTCCTTCAGTTGCCTGTGCGCCAGGGTTCCTCTTCCTTTTATTTGCAGCTTCACTAAATTAGTTGTAAGTCCTCCTGCTACTGCGATTCTCCGATCACTCTTATCGAATCGCGACATTTTTCTTGCTGTCCACTCTACTTACAAGCCTTTCGCTAAACCCACCTTTTTATTTACTGCATTAATCACGTTGCTAAAGCAGAACTCACACTTTTTTCTTCTGTGCGCTTCGTCTGCCTTTTATTCTGCAATCTGAGGATTTTGTCTCGCAAGCTCGTGATTCGTAAATCGAGATAGGTTTTTGTCTCACGTAATCAGTCATAGATGATGTAAGGCATAAAGTAAAACAACAGTATTCAATTAAATATTTTATTCAAAATAATTTTAAAATAGATTTTTAATCATTTATATCTTGGCTTATAGGTACGGGGAAGTCGATTCTGTTGAAATAATAAATACAATTTTACACATTGTATTCGTATTCGTACGCTACTTTATAGCTAATGTAAGAATTGGCGTAAATTGCCTTATAATATTAGTTATATTGCTGCGAAGAGACGTAATCAAATGAGCCGCTAAGGTAATGTTCCACAGTGATACAGCATAACTCTTTATATTGAAAGCCTTTAGGGCATTTTGAAATAATCGCAGGGCCATCCACAATCACAATACAATAGGTTCCAATTATACGTCAAACACGCATCAGGCAATTGGGCAATTTTTATGGGCATGCCCAAGACATCGTGCAATTTGCGAACGATTGCACAGCGATTGCGATGGACTACCTATACTGTATGGAATAAGACTACGGTCATACTAAAGCATTCTAAGCCCACAATAAGTCTTAAAAGTCACAGTGAGGTAAAGTTGCTAGCGTTTAAAATACAAGTTTAATAAAATCCCGATAAGTCACAATTTCGTTTAAAAACAAGTTTTATTAAATACCGATAATATATAAGTCATTCTGTTTTATGGAAAATTATAGGTGATGCTCAGTTTTTTCTATAATTTATTGATTTGTAAACGCAGTAGGCTGCGGTAAGCTGTAAATATAAATCGAGGAAAATGAGAAATTTACGAAATTTCTTTGTATATATGGCGTAAATGACTAAAACACGGAAGTATTGTGCCAATGTATACACTTGGATAAATTCAAAAGCGATATTCGCCTTAATTTTCTAAATGAAATTTTATGTTGTTACGAACACAGCATTTTCGAACCTATAGGTTTATGCAATATGTCGCAATTCAACGTTTGGATTCGTTATTTCACGAAAAAATCGCCATTGAAAATTGCCAAGTGTTGACATATTAGTGCTCGTGACTGTACTATCTTTTCAACAAACAAGTTCTCGGAGTGTACAAGGTCCATTTCGACAGTCCATGACAGGAAGCGAAATTTAATTTAAAGCTTTGATTAAGAAACAATCACATTATTTTATACCCGTATTTATTTATGGAAGACTTCTTGATCTACACCCACACTACACCTGCATTAAATTGCAATTTGGCATACGGGAAAAGGTAGGATTATACTTTTGTGAGAACTTGAACAATATTCGTAAAAGGTATTATTACATAATTTTATGTAGTGTCATTAGTGTTACATTATGTAATTCTGTTTGAATATATAAATAAAATGTTTTGCTGCTTTTTGGTACTCCTCTCCTCTTTTTTTATTAAACACCACTTATTTTTAACGGTTTTTAGGGTCCTGTAGACAAACCGAACTGTGTTAAAGAATTAAGAGTTTGTACGTGCGCAGTAGTTTAGACTTTAGAGACACGCGAACTAAACGCGACAAGTGATCAGTGATCAGGGCGTCGACTGCGAGTAATACTAACCACCCAAAAGCGGCGTCTCAACTTGCGACCTGCGGTATAATTGCGTAACACAGTAACAGTAGGAATGGCTTTCATTTTGACAGTTCAACAACATTCATTGCGTTATTTATGTTGTTGAGCAGACAAATTGTTCGAACATACGAAGCAATGGATTAGGATTAGGCTTCAAAATGATTCAGATTGTGATTGATAGTGTGTTATGCAATTAGGGTGCTGATGGCGAAGACGTGGCTGCCTATCGCAGGAAGGATTGCCGAATGATATGAAAGTAGTGGGATGACATAAATCAGTTAATTATTTTTTTTTTATATTTAAGCTATTTGCAAATTCTACCTTTGCCAGCATTATTCACTGTTTCATGGGCCTTATTTGTACCTCGTTCGATAGCTGATTAAATGAAGACGTTTTCCTTCTCATTTATACGCGTAATTCATAATCAAGTTTTGAGATGAATGGTGTCCAAGTTCATGTACGGTCACCAAATGTGATAAGTAACCAGGGTCGTCGGATATAGTTGGAAGTTTAGTAAGAAACTGATGGATATTTTCGAATGAAATTTTATTTGATAAATGACATGTTTGTTTTCTATTAATTAAATTAAATTTTATTCGAAAACATTCATCGGTTTCTTACTAAACTTCAACTATATCGATGACACTGGTTACTTATCTCTTTTGGTGACTGTACGTAGATGATTTAGGAAATCGTTTTAATTAGCTCTTTGTTATTTATTTTATCTGTTAGATGTTTTAGAACATTTTGTAGCGTCCAAAACTTTGTTAACGTATTCACTTCCAAATAAAATAACACTGATGGCCATTCAATTTGAGAGTTTAGAGAAAAATTATGTATCTCGAATCTCATTGATTTTCGCCTAGGCTTTATGGGGTGCTTAAATGTTGCAAAGGGGTCACACTAACACGTCCTGGAAGGTATACGTCGAATTTCAGTTCATTGTGTATATCCATACTAATATTATAAATTCGAAAGTAACTCTGTGTGTATGTTAGTTTTCAATTCTAAACAAAAATTTGGCAAGGAAATAGATGGTATCCTGGGGAAGTACGTAGGCTTATTTTCGTCCCGGTAGCACGTTCCCATGGGATAATTTCCGAAATCCACGCGGGCGAATCCGTGGGCAGAACCTAGTCTGATATAATTTTGCTTTTTATTTACATCCAAAGGTATTGTTTTGTATTAGTCCTTCATTTGGAAGACTAAATTTTAGGTAAAAAATAAAATTCAAAAGAAATATAATAATATTATAAGTTTTTCTTTATAGAAGGGTATTTTTATCAACCGATATTGCACGTTTGCCCTTACAAATATTTTTAAATAGTTCTATTTTGTTATACCTGAATCGATATTCGTGAAATTTGGCACATGGAAAATTCAACCTGTGGTTTCTGAAAGGCTTATTAACACAAAAATTATCTCAATAAAAAAAAGTGAAATCTCATGTAACTGCTGTGATTAGTTAATCGAAAAACAAATGATGATATTTTCCAGCAGATTTAATTGATTAGGCTCTTTGAAATCAGCCAACAATAAATTCTTATCGGCATACAATGCTAATAAATAGCTCACTTATTATTTCCCATAAAACAGTAATAGTAGCGAACTATATAATTACATGATAATCACGGTGTCCGTCGTCGCAGCTAACTTTGTCAATTTTATATCAACACCGTAGTAGGCATGCGAAAGTGTATGAGCATACATTGTAGCTATAACTGTAGATAGTATAATGAATGAGGTAAAAACGCCATCTCCCTGAAATGAATTAGTAAAACTTCGACCTTATGGCTATGATTTTACGGCGGAGGCAAACCTAGGGTTTTCCTGACAAGTCGCTCAGCAATTTTATTGAACTGATCGCGGTCTTCCCTCCACATTTTGGCGGCGTCGACGTTAGCGCCGCTTTCGTCGTTTGGTTCTGAAATTATATAATTTGGACATTGAGGAAAAATACAGTATAATATCAGGCGACATGGTGGGACGGACAAATTAAATCATTTAAATCTGTTTACTTTGAAAGCCTATTATATTTTAACAGTTATCCCCCGAATACAAAAACAACTTTAAGACGCACTTAGTCTTGTCACAACAATACGAGCTGTAGTGATTACAGAACACGGAGGCGCCTCGGCGGCCACTGTCAGAGATGTTACTGTCAAGACTTTCCATATAAACCAAGCGTGTCAATGCACGTCACCTTAGACCCATGGAAACTGACGGCCCGTGACAATTCAAACGAAGCCCTGGGACGGCAAACATGCGCTCATTTGCGCCAGCTCTGACGGGAAATTTTTCTTAGAAAAGTTTCTAGTCGCTGCCGGCGCGGCAAAGTCAAATCATTTATTTGAAATAGGCACATAAAAGGCACTTTGAACGTCGTAATGTACAAAAAAATAGAATTGATTCTAGTTGCCCCTCCCAAAAGGTAGTTTCGTATGGAGAAGAATGGGCAAGGAACTCCACCGTTACTCTTTTAAAATGTTTTACAATATTATGTAGGTTCACATTGCGGCGATATTGTGCTCTGTGGTAGTGATTAAGGAGACTAACAGCGACTTAAATACAGGGTAGCAGCAGGGTTGGATTTCGTAGTATAATTATACTATTTGTACCATATTTTCATGATGTATCGCAATGCTAGGATTGTTCGCGAAAACACCATAATTTTACCAAGAAATATTTTATGCAGTCTTACATCTTACCATAATCTAAGCAGTTTATTTACGTT
The DNA here is from genome assembly GCA_917490735.1 of Dryobotodes eremita. NCBI lineage: Eukaryota > Metazoa > Arthropoda > Insecta > Lepidoptera > Noctuidae > Dryobotodes > Dryobotodes eremita. Next base: position 26,385,218 of record OU823241.1, on the reverse strand, counting down.
AGCACCGTCAAATCAGAACAAAAAAGACAAAACTCAATGACTCTGACCGCAACACTTAGGAAAAACGTTTTCAATAATATGTGGAAATCATTCTGCGGTGCAAACTTTAAATTTTTATGCTGCCTTTAGCGAAAACATGGCAAAAACTAATCAAAATGTATGAAAAACTACCGCATTTTGCAGCAGAACCTCAGTGGTAGGCGTCAGTGTGACACACACTCACATTGACAATGAGGGCTATCGCGCTTGATTTCGCCACTAGAGGCGCTAGTGTAGAGTAAGGTCTCTAGATGTCAAAATATGTACTGAACGTTCACTGTTTGCGGGATTTTTTATCACGCATTTTAACGAATGATTCATAATAGTTGTAATGTTTGTGCCATTCCTGATTAATTATTGCTTAAGATTTAAGTAAAAAGTTAGGATCTAATTTGGTAGCACTTGAAGGAAGATTAATATTTGTCTGCTTCATGCTTGCCAATTTTAGGAACATTATAATCTAAATATTCATTTGTAGTTTTAAAACGTAACAAAATAAACATACTATGAATATAAGGGTACTTAAACATATCCAAAACATCAAATAAAAGTACTGCAACAGGACCGTACTCGACAGTGGCGCCAACTGGTGAGCACAAAAACGATGGCCCTCATTGATTGTTTTACATTGCATAGACAATAATTTTCTGAGAGCCTAATTCCAACACTGGATGGCAGAGACATCGATGTGCAAACTGTAACCATGAATTCAGCATATCATTCTAAACGGAAGCGTAGAAATCTTCCTTAGGTTATCAAAAAAAAAAAAAAAACTGTTGTTACATAGAAAAGTGCAATACCTACGCGGTCAAAATGTATGAAAAGTTTCAATGTAGTGGGGTTTAGAATCATGGTACTGAATAAATGGTAACAGATTGCGCGAAGATGTCCCTGCCACACTGTTGCATTTGAGTATTCTGCCTTTTATGACTTACCAGCCAGCATGCTGACAACGGAAAGTAATATTTTCTCTACGCTCTGTACGGGCGACCACCGCTCAGCACTGCTCTCGTAACCCATGGGGTCGTCACCAGGTGCGTGCAGGATTGATATGCACACTCGGCCATCAGCATAAACTGGAAATTGGAAAATAATCCTGTGTTATTAGTTATTACACTTTTTTTTTTACACTTTAAGAGATCAAGCCAAAACCGGCCAAGCACTGATTTCGCTAGCTGCGATCATCTCATGGGCTAATTTTATCGATAAATAATAAATAAATAAAATAAAAAGGTTTATTGCAGAAACTTGATGAAAGATATACCTGTGCTAGGAGATCCCGCTCTCCAATGACAAAATTATGAAATGGTATAAGTCATTTATCTATCCTGGCAAAATTATTATTAATTTTAAAGAATGACGTGATTTACATAATCCATTGTAGTTTATAAGTCAGCATCCTACTATTTATATAATAATATTATAAATGTGAAAGTTTGTATGTTTGGATGAATGTTACTCAATCATGTCCCGGTAGTACCGACATCCACGCGAGCGAAGCCGCTAGCCAAAGCTAGTCCCTAACAAATAGCAGAAAAACTATCAGTAGGTACGTCGCTAAAACAAAGTAAAGGACAAATAGAAAATAATAATACTATATGAAATGTTAGCAAAATAATAAGTAATCAATCATCTTGCCATGGCATGCACAGAAAAAGCGATTGTGCTCTTGCAAATGAACATTCAATCGCGGAAGACATTGGCAAAAGCAAAGAAAACATCAAGCACTAAATAACAAAACAAAACATGCCATCATCATGTATTAACATCGCAACTGCTATGATTTATAATAAAGAATAGGGTTGATGAGGATTCCTCTTGCTCGTCCTCAGCTGGTAAATATTTGCTATTCAACAGGGTGGTAGCGAGGCTGAGTGCTTAAAGTGTACATTTATTTATGTATTTCTTTTTGTGAAGGCTAAGAAATTTGAATATACAAATAGGTAATATATCATAAGGTGTGTTTGTTATAATGTGCATCTTATTTGTGCAGACCAAATATAAAAACTGTCTTTCAAATGACTCATGGTTCCCCCATTTCTTCATTTGTTTTTAAAAGTATGAGAAACTGTAACCCCCGAGCCTCTAAGATTGCTTACATAATAGTATAACACCTTCTTTATCAATTATCAATAAGTGCATTGTAAAAACGACTACAATGGTGGAACGATATGATGGCTTGTGACGTTTGCACATTTTTATAAATTTCCATTAATATTGACTGCTAAGTATGAGGAAACCAACATACTACATGTTGTATGGGCCTCAATAATAATGTAAAATTGAAACTATTATGAGTACTATTATGAGTTATAAACTATTATGAGTGGGATAATTTCCGACCTCCACGCGGACGGAGCCGCGGGCAAAAGCTAGTATTATTATAATTATGTAGAACGGATATGCTATATTTTTAAAATCTTTTATTAAACGAGCTACACTATATGATGGCACCTGACAGCTTAGGCGCCATCATACAATGCAGCTGGTTTAGTTACTATAATTGATCTAGTACTTACTGTTTGGATGAAACATTTCACAAATGAACTGCATTTTAGGCGGGCTTAGTGGATAGTCCGGAGGGAAGACTAATTTTGTTGGGAAGATGCCACCTTCAAAGCATGTGCCTTCTGGACCACTGAAAAAGACAATTAAACTTCTATTATAGTTAAAGTTAATTACAATTAAAAAGCTTCATGATTTTCGTTGAATTCACGCCAAAGTAATGTTTTTGAAGCAACAGCCTGTTTCTATCCGATAAGATATTAATTTTGTATTTGATTTTAAACTGAGTTTCTGGTGGTGTTACCTAAAATTGTAGTCAATGAAAGATCTATGTTCATGCTAGATGGCTATTCATAACTGTTAAAGGGAATGCAGATGAAAAACGTCTGGCTATTGATCCCAATGGCACCCTGAAGCCTCATATTGTAACACACTCACAATGAAATCACTTATCTCTTCTATAATACACATCCCGTTTATCAAGTTTCCGAGCAGGTAAATTTTTCAATCTATGGAGCAATGAACTCTCGACCGAGTTCATTGCTGCGTAGATTGAATAATTGATTGACAATATTACATACATACATAAACTCATGCCTTCTTCCCATGGAGGTGGGCAGAAACTAGAGAACGCCACCTGCTACGATCCTTACATAATAATTCCTTTTGACTCATTTATGTTCATACATCTGGTCTTACACGCTCACCGGTTGCAAATACTACGCACGTTGACAATACTACTACTGTTGTTAAAATGAAAGCTATTGTGATTTGCATGAGTTACGAAATTAGTGAGCTGGTCTATCCTTTGTCCAGGAGGGGTAAAAAGTAGTACATTGACTAAAACAGTACAAGAATAATTTGTATTTATTTATCTTTCTTACATCTATCAATACAGTATTTTTTTGACCCAATATGATAAATGTGCTTATCATAACTATATTGTTACTAAAACAATTTAACTAATTATAAATAACTAGCAACGCTCAGTAATTCTCGATCCCGTAGGAATATTGAGATAAAAAGTATCCTATGTGTTAATCCCGGTTATAAACTATTTGTGTGCCAAATTTCATCCAAATCCATTCAGCCGATTTAGCTTGATTTAGTAACAAATATTCAAACATTCAAACTTTCACATTTATAATATTAAATTATTCACCCAGAGAACAACAGCATAGGTCTATTTCATTAGGTTAGTTAATGTATTACTTAAATTAAATCTTACGTTATAAGCGCCTCCCATTCAAAGAAGTTCTCTTCATTGATTGGCCCTGCAATGATGCCTTCAGGAGGGTTGAGAGTTAGCTCTGTAAATAATTAAAAAAAAGAATATTAAGTTATCTTAAAATTGTTTTACTGCTTCACTGGTAGGCACAGGACTTCCACGTATTTATCTCTGCTCTTAATACCTTAAGCAAAACTTATTTAAGAAAAGAACAGTGAATTATAATTATGGTGATCTTGTTACTTCTTTTTGCAGATATTTGTCAGATGAAGACATGTATTGGATGACCTAGTCTTAATAAACTAAAAATAAAGAACATACATTTTTCATGTGAAGCCATAACTGTGCTCGGTAAAATTGAAAGGACAAGCAGCAAGAGAACCTATGATCTGTCTTGTATGTCAGTGATTACTGATTATTGATTTACAGTTCAATTTAAATACTTATTGTACAGATTATGTTGGTAATGAAGAGTCATACCGCATATGCACATTTTGATGTTCTATTGCTAATAAAAACAAGTATATGGTCTAAACACTGAACCTATTTCTCACAGGATAACGCTGTTCACTATTCAGTACGTGCTGATGCAATTATCCATTCTGATTAAACTAATTAGCAAAGTAATGAATTGGATGATTTTTGTGAAAGTTACATTATATCTAAATTAAATATTGAGAACACTAGTTGTACTTACGTTTATATTCAGCCATAAGCCGCCTTAATGCTGACCCAGCCATGATTTTTAAGCAGTAGCTACAATAAAATTAATTAATTTCATTGAATCTAAAATTTCGCCAAAATTCTTAGCTGTTCTGTGACAGACAAGTGGTATTGACTGCAGCACAGACTGCAGAAAATGGGTGCGTTGCAGTTATTGGCGAATTTACAGTATTTAGCACTACAGTTTGATAAAGCGGTCTCGCTCGTTTATTTATCACTATTCAATAGTTTGGTTGCTTAGACTTTACATTTGAAATCAGTGTTGCCAACTACAAAAGTTTAAATTATCGAATTTCCAGTTTCCTCGTCGAATTTATCGTTTAATCTACGAGAAAATTATCGTACAACGGATGTTATCAAAAAATTTTTTTTTTGGAAATATTTTCATTTAGTCTGACCTGTCATCGCGTGCCTTGATTATATTAAACAGAACAGATTTTTTATAAATGCTGACAAATGACAATGAATTATATACTACAGTCAATGCAAGTGCTTCTAGCAGCATAATGTTTTTTGGTAACTTTGAGTAGAGAGTGACGATTTTGTTCGTGACATTAAACAAACAGTAAGAAAATTCAAGAAATTGCTCTGTTGTGAATTATCCCCAACGCTTATTATCATGCCGCGATATTTTTCAGTGAACAGTGCATGCCGCGACAATTTGAACGGGACAATATCCCCCGTCACGAGTTCACGATACAGTGGGGACAGTCATCGACGCACTTGCACACGCTCATTGTTATTAAAATTATTAGTACTAGTCTTCAATTTAAGAAAGTCACAGCAAGAAGTTAGTAATTTATGAAAATCTCAAGCATTTTTTATTCAATACTTTAAATTATCGTACATTTAACGTAATTTAGGCACACGCTATCGTACAACGTATCATAAGCTAAAATATCATACACCCCCATAAATACGTACGGGTTGGCAACACTGTTTGAAATTCGTGCATTGATTTCACGATTTGTTGTTCAATCAAGAGTGACGTATTTTTTTTCCTGTCAATGTGTCAAGAGTGTGACCAACCTTCTGTGCCAACTAAACATATAAATAATTTATTTATGCGGTGGGGTGGTGCCAAAACCTTAGAGGCCAAAACCCGTTCCTTGTTAAGATTTAAAGATTTAATAATATAAGAACAGTTAGAAAAATAACTTTTAGTGAAAAAAATTACAAAAATGTAAATGCAAACCGAAATCTAAACCGCGACGATGACCAATATTTTACGTTTACCTAGGTATTTTCATCAATCGCGCATAATTTCAAACAATAGGTCTACGTCTTCAGTGGTTGCACAGGCTATCGCCATTTCATTCCAAATTGTTTTTGCAATGAATAACAGGTACTTAAATAATGTACGCGTACCTACATAATTATGTTTTTTTACATCTAGATTTTCTGTTGGTCGGTTCTGCTCACAGAGTTTATTCTGCTTGAATTATTTGCAAGTTAATGTGCGCTTTTATAATTTCTAACGTGATGATAATATCGTGGACGTCCACGTACTCGTCCATAAAATGTATGGAAATACGTGCACGTTATAACGTTAGGTATCGTGGACGGAAATTTAAACGCATCTTCATTATATTATGTTCCATACATTTTACTTACTTGTGTTATGACCACGATAATTTCGTCACGTTAGAAATTATAAAAGCGCACATTATTTTCAATAATTCCATGTTTGGAAGGGGTACTATAAATAATCATCATCATTCTTCTGCCAATATCCCAATTGATTTGGGGTCGGCGGCGGCGCAACACTCAGCGCAACATTTGTCTGATAACTCTAAATATTATACAGGGTGTCCCGTAAATAATGGATCAAACGTAACGGGTAGTCAGCTCACCTGATTTCCAACAACTAATTTGAAAAGTTTTTTATTATTTTCAATTTTGGTCTTTTCACGGTGAAAAAAAATCTTTTCAATTTAAGTTTTTTTTTTCTAAGGCAAATTAAACTTTATTTATAAAAATGGTATCCTATTACATTATTAAGCTATTCAGAAATGTTTAACAAAAATCATACCTAAAAATGTTATCATTTGCAGCGATAGCATTAAAAAAACGGAATTCTGGTAAAAAAAATGGTGAAATTCGAGAAAAATTATGTCTTCAATAAAAAAAATATATTATTGCGGTTTTTTTTAAACTATTCAAATTAGTTGTTGGCAATCAAGTGAGCTAGCTTCCTGTTACGTTTGATCCATTATTTACGGGACACCCTGTATACTAGTCGGAGCATAATGTCATTATCTATGGCATTTTCAATATTATTTATCATCTGTGGTTAGCAAAAAGAAAAGCGGACTTTTTTAAAATCCTATGATTTTTATTTTATTTGCTGTTTGGCAAATAAGTAATGTTAATTTTACTTGATCTGCATGCATAATAAAAAGTAAGGTAAGTACGTTAAGACAAGAAAAACACCCACTATTTGAGGAGTGCCGGCAGTTAAGTCGAAAGAGAAAGAAATCGTTGGCCACTTTCGTGGGGTCGAATAACATCGTTTCCTTCTGAATCACTATACTCAAGGAGCCACGGTTAGTTCTAATCATCTTAGTCCATCGAGACAATTTTTTATTAATCCATTGGTCACCAAAACATGTTTCAGACAATGCAATGCTGTAGGTAGGAATAACCTTCCTACTACCGGTATCATAAAATAAAATCTAGCGGTTCTCCTTTTACTAATATTTTTGGCGCGTTTTGCTCGGTCACGCAGACTACATGATTGTAATTTGTTGTAAAAACTAAAATAAGTAAATCAGGGGAGTTTTTTACCTACCTACACCAGACACTAAATGTTCCTTCCTAACTTAATCCTACATAAGTACCGATTTATAAAAAATAAAAAATCGTTGAGTACTTAGGTACAGTCAGCCTCAGACTACACGTCTCAGATTAGTGTTCAAAGTACTTATATTTTGCCTCAGTAGCTGCTACCGATTTTGCGTGTTCTAGCACACAATACGATGCGACATGCGACCGTAGAGAGGGAAAGGAAAGGCTGCTTTTCTTTCTATCAGTTGGTTAATAACTATTTATCTTTCACGTTCAATACGTTGTCCACTTTCAATTCTTACTTATTCCCCTTTATTTATAAACGTTGCTTAAAGTTAAGTAGTGATTAGCGATTGTTTAAACATACATTTTTGATGTTTAAACGCCTCTTAACTTTAAGCAACTTTTATAAATAAACCCCATTATTTCTATAAATTTATTTGATCAAGATAATTTTCTTTCTAGCTTTTACCTACAATTTGGAAACTTTAGATTGATTCCAAGGATTGGGTACCAAATTAAGTCATAAGTCGCAAAGAAAGAAATCTAGGTACCTAAGTGAAGCAACACCTGGAATTCCTAAGTATGGCAGTAGTTGGAGACAAGGTGTCACCATCAGACCCGATGCTGCTACTGCCCAGAAATCCTGTAAGTGCCCGCATACCAAAATAACAATAACACAACAGCCTGATTGGTCGAATTTTCGAATAGCATGTTCGAAAGAAACCAACCCGTCACGATGTCATCGTCCATCGGGTTCATAAAAGCCTAAGTACCTATCCTGTCCAACAAAGTAACCAATAAAGTAAAGGCTCGTACACAAAGTACGGTTGTTACACTTGTTACGGTTGCGAATCATATTTTGTTCAACATACAACCTGACACTGACCTGCAAATTGCAAAAAATGTAAGAATATTTGAATTTCGCGGGCAACCTGGCGCTTCCCCCAATATTTGACGATTGTTTGGTAGGTATGTGGGCCGACCAAACAGGACATTCAACATTTCACAGCCATTTACTGATCATAGACTTGATCAGGCTTTTAAAAAACCGCTTATTACGCCTAAAACCGCCTATTACGTATGGCAATGAAAAACATTAATTTTAGCGAGGTCTCTAAAGTATGCACGCAGTGAGCAATTGTGTTGAATTAAAATGCTTGTTCCGTCACTTTATGAGAAGAAGCTTTAGCTAATAATAAATTGAATGAAAGTTATTTTCATGAACTAGTTTCAGTTACAGTATCCCGTATGGCGCGAATCGCCGGCGAACTTCACGTGTCGATTGTGTATGAAAACGTTTTACAACAAAAAGGCTTTACAAAATCATAAAAAGACACAACACGACGACGACGGTAGTGATGGAGAATTTCAACAGAAAACTACGACATTTAATGAGCAAGTACGTCAGCGTTCTTTAACTTATTCAGTATAAAAGTATTATTTGTATTATGTTTAAACGGAACAATTGCTCTCCGGTTATAATAAGGAACCTTCCGAATTTTTTATGTGCTAAATAATATAGTTGAAATGGCAATATACAACGCGGTATTTTCTGGCGAACCCGGGATCTCTGATTCCCAGTCCGGGCAAACTGTAATTGGGTTTTTCTACTTGGAATTTCTCAGTAGCAGCTTGGATTTTGGAAGTTGGTGTGACATCTCCGATTTCCCGTGTCTCGGAAAGAACGTAAAGCCGTTGGTCCTGCGCCTGATCTCTCCCTGGTCGTGTCGGATGGCCGTCCTGTACGTCTGTGGGAGTGAGGGGTCGCTGTTGCGATTGTCGGTCGTGATCGAAATTCGGATAGGAGCATTTAAATAAAGTAGAGGCATATCACACGTTCCCTACATGCTTCCTGGATTAGTGATAAGTAATTGAGCTTAAAATGCACCAATTATCAGAAGAACATTAAAATCTTAAATTTCTAATGTAATTTCTTTTGCGCAGAATGTTAACGGCCTCTGTGGTTTCAAGTTTATATCGCTACAGAAAAATAATAGCGATTTTCAAGTTATTGGACGCGATGGTTTTATCACACGCACCTTTTCTGAAGACACTACTTATTTGATCATTAAAATTGAGAGGAATGAGATGGGCCCTGATGCCATGAAGCGGTCACGACTCGACGGTGCCGCCAAAAGGGCCCAAATGAAACCTAAGCTGCCTATCGATCTGAGGTATTTACATCGTATAATCTCATAAGATCACGCATGCTTTTGTGTGTAGTCCATTCGCAGTAGATTTAGTTTTTTATGCTTCAATACTGAAAGCCAGAAACGTGGTATACACATAAGTACTTACACAGCATGCTACAGTATTTTGGAGGATTAAGAAATAGTATTTTAACAAAAAAAATTAAACATCAACATTTCCCTGTGCAATAAACTGAAAGAGTTAGTAGGTAATGTAGCTACCTAGTGCAGACGTTAAACGAACCTGGGGTCTTATTTTTAATTTGTTTCAACCAGGGGGCCCTTTACTTGCACTTTTCTTTCGACGCTGCGTCCGGACCAGCAGTGTCGTCAGATTTTCTTCAACTGCTGTGATTATTCATTACACTACCGGGAAGAGCATACCAAAAGACGTAAGGCCGCGCTGCGCTGTCAGGTGTGCGAGAAACGACTCGACCGGGACTTCTACCCCACTGACACGATCGCCGCTCAACTTCATGCCACAAATCGGTTTACCTTCTCTTGTCGCATTTGCAGTCAAATATTCCTGGATAGCACCGAGTACGACGAACACAATCGTATCGTACACGCTAAGATGAAACCGCACCAATGCTCAATTTGTGCTAAACGATTCACTCAACAAGGTGGCTTACAGCAGCACATGCGGATGCACACTGGCGTTCGACCCTTTGTTTGCACTTTTTGCCCTAAAGCGTTTACACAGAAGGCTGGGCTGGACCAGCATCTCCGAACTCACACCAAAGTGAAGCCTTTCAAGTGTGTGATATGTAGCAAGTGTTTCTCGCAGTCGGTGCACCTTCGGCAACATATGCGTACCCACACCAACATACAGCCGTTTGAGTGTTCCGTGTGTGACCGAAGATTCAAGCAAAGCAGTCATTTGAACTTCCATATGCGCTCGCATGTTGGTGACACTTCCCTAGTTGTGGAAAATTACGTGCAAGGGGAGGGGCATGACAATCAGATGGAATTTCTAAACTTAGCCAATTTGCAGCCCATCCAAGACGGAGAAACTTTATACTATACGACAGAGCTGGCAGTTAACTCAGAAGCTTCCAGACAACGCACATTTTCCTATCAACCACAAATTATGCCTGATAACGTTCTTTCATTGTAATAAATATTCTTTAGAAAACTAGAAAAAAAAAATCGACAAAATAATAATTAAGTATTAAGGATTCCATTATTTACTCATTTAAAATGCATGAAAAACATCACTTATTGAGAGCAGACGTTCGGTGTAGGCAGTTAATAAAATGTACAAATCTTTACACATAATTCGTAAATGTCAATTATTGCTTTGATCTACGTGTTGTTAAGGCTCCCGGAAACAGGCGTGAGGCGACAGCGCGGCACAAGCGCCGCTCGTCGCGCGACGAGCGGTGCCTGTGTGTCGCGTGCGATTTACGGTACGTGTCGCGCCTGTTTGTAGAAGCCTTTAGGCTACGGACACGAAGTCAGCGAGTGCGGCGCGACGGCGGCGGCGGCGGCGGCGCGGGGAGCGGCGCGTTTTAATGCATAGATTTATATGCAACTGGCCTGGAAGGAAGCGTCGCGGGGAGATAGCGGCGTTTTTGCGTACGCGACTCTGTGTTGCCGCGCCGCTCGCCGTGCCGCCGCCGCCGCCGCGCCGCGCCCGCTGCCTTCGAGACCGAGGCCTCAGAGATTGCATAATATTAGAATTAATAAACTATTAAATTAGAAGCTTAAATTGCATTGTATTTTCATTTCTCAGTACTAATTCCTAATGTAGAGATAACCTAGGTACTCGCTAACCGCAGCCAGTTCAGTGCACATTATGCAACAACAATTCACATAATGCACCCAAAACTTAAAGTATTTTTATTTATTGTCTTATATTACATAACTGAATCAGTGTTACAGAATACAATTATTGTCCACATTATATTGCTCTCTACATGCGTTCATCTATAATTACCAACTAGGCTTCCAAATTTACTGGCATTGTTTATTTACACGATTCCCCCAAAAAACTAGTGTTATATTTTTTAGTCGTTCCATAAAAATATCGTACCTTTCTTCCGCATAATCATATTAATAACATAAGTAGAGTTTATTGCAACAAATTGCAACTAGGGAACTTAGTCTGAGTGGATGGGAAGTTCAGAAATAAAAAGTGTAACTCCCCTGAATAAGCAACAACCATAGATATCCGTGGCAACAACTAACCAATCAGCATTTAAGAAACACTCTATTACCAGGAAAGTGCAGTTTTAATGCATTGGAAGTACTAGGCGATCATGACAATCGAAGAGATTATACAGACTTACGTAGCGCTCTAGAATTCTGAATACTGAAATGTAGGTACCTATGGTAATTGCCCTTTCCTACTCGTACGTGGGGGACAGCTTGTTTCAGTTTGCTACCTTCTTGCTTCCACGTAGCCGTTAGTGTGCTGTTTTTGGAGGATGCGCAGTAGAAAGTATTTCCATCTCTCTTTGGCTCATAAGGCAGGTAGTTTCAGTGATTTTAAATGCAGTTTGTACCTTGATGAGAGCTGTTCGAAATGAATGTGATAAGAATTGAGTTTGAGTTTGAGTTTGAATAATTAGATATTCTTCATTTTATGCTCATATGTCTACTTGATTTCAGATAGGGAGGGGTAAATAAAAAAAATAAAAAATCGTCTCGTTTTTATGCACCTCTCAACTGTATAAATGAATTGTCAAAATTCGGTTAGTGATGAATACTTAAATACCTACCTACCTATCTACCAGAATTGATGTGTCGTGGAAAGGATAACTAATATACCTGCCTTAATTGAAGTGTTGGTACTTTGGTAGATTAGGTACCTACCTACATATTTTAATAGGTAGATAATAACTCTAATCAGAGAAATAGGTATTGGACGCGGTTGCGCAACGTGGCGTGGTTAAAAACTCTGATTCCACTTGTAATGAAAATAAATTCGTATGGCAGGTACATACAGTTAATAGGACTTAGAACTTATGTTGATGTTATGTAGGTACAATAAAATCAAACATGATGAAAATGAAAAACATCTCGCTCGCTAGTTTCCAACAATTTTATCGTCTACTAGCGACCCACCCCTGCTTCACACCGTTTTACGACTTGACAAAACATCGAGATTTCATTATTATAGGTAATATTAATGTATTATACACAAACCTACCTGAATTAATTCCCAAAATTATGGTAAAAACCACATCAAAATTCGTTACGAAGTTTAGAATAAATAGGTCACACATACAGACACGAAAAGCGAGTTCAATTTATAATATTTAAAGAAGTTTACAACTAATAAAACTATTCATAAATGAATAAATAATATCAAATTCGTCGTCGATTAAACTTACACAGGTAGGAAGGTAGGTCAAAATGAAACCACGGACATTAACCGCACTGTTCTCAAATAGGTTTTGATAATATTATAACAAGCTTCCTCCGACAAAATTAATAAGATATGCTGAACAGTCAAACTGCAAACCTGCAGAATATAAATTGCGGAAGTGTATATATGTAAGTTGTATCGTAGCTTTGTTATGATATATGCACACTATCAGTTTAGACAAAGGTATTGGAGCGATGACGCTTCGTCAAAACATGTATAGCCGGCGTGTGGGCGCGGCATGTTGGTTACATTTCGGTCTCTTGTATATTTTCGTAGAGCCGCGTATGGCACGCCGAGAAAACAAAGGGATCCACCAACTGATGGCTGCATCCTGACCGACCGCCTCGTGCAACCCTTTTGTTTTGAAGTTCAACTGACCTTTGTAATGGACTTGTACTATTATGTATTCTGTGGTAATGACATGATCTAGTCTGTTTTCAATATTTCTTTTGTTGTTGTTTTATTTTTATAACAGAATCGTTTTATGTTGTAGGTTTTTTGGGTATTATGCGGCGACGTAGCGAGCTCATAGTAAAATAATCTGAAATTAATATCAGAAGCGAATAGTTAAAATATATTCATCTATATTGCAGGCGTAAAATGTTAATTGAAGCATGAATTTACAGTACAGTGCCCTCCAAAAGTTAGTTGACAATTTTTCACATGCAGCTGTGATATCAGGATTTAAAATTCGATTTTCAAATGTACACTATAACGTTTTTATTTACAAATTCAAATACCTTTGACCCATCATAAAAATAATCCTAAAGGATTACATGTTTTTTTTTAATTTAAATCATAATGTGGCTTCACAGCTGAAGTGGAAAAATGTCAACTAACTTTTGGAGGGTACTGAAATTAACTTATGCTTAATGTTTTTAATGAATGATAGAAAAAACAGGCATCCCCAAATGCCTGTTTTTTTCTATCTACACTGGAGACTGAACTGGAAGTAATTAAAATACGGGTAGTATTTAAACGCAAATCAAAAAATATCCTTTTTCTATGCAATAAGATTCCGAATTCCCATCAAAATTACTGATTGCACAGCAAAATATTCAACTCAAAATATCACTAAACACACTACAATTTATTTTCGCAGCGTACAGCGATTTTTCCTAAAGCAAAAGCTTTTTCATCAATTTATTTTCTATTCCCAACGAGTACCACATTTTTTTAATTGCGTTTTACCGAAATCTAGGGTAATCTAAATATAGGGTTAGGGTTAATAAGCTGGTCGACGGAGCCCCGCTTGGCGGGGCTCCTATTTCTGTCTAAAGGGTTTAAAGGAACCTAACCAACCGAACCTCGGGATGCCACTGACGTCGACCATCTAGGGTTAGTATTTTCGGGAACATTTATTATGTTTTCGGAAACTTAGTTCATTCTGGTTGATTTGCTGTGCAGTCAGTAATAATTTGCTGTGCAGTCAGTATTTAAATGATGGAAATACATTGCTATGTGATTATTTATTTGATGTGCAATTAATAATATCCCTTAAAATACATTAATTTATTTACCGGCCATCCTTATGGCCAAAGGTTTTTAGATAAAGAAAAAAATATTTTATGACTACTTCTGATGAACTAGAGAAGAGCTTGCATAAATAGGTAGGTACCTACCGCATAAGTAATATATACACATAAGAATACATACCTAGGTTGGTACCTTATGTAGTAGGATATAGGTAAGTACCTACGTACTTAGTCAGTTATGACAAACTGTTTGTTTTCTGTTAGCAAATTGGTTGTTCTAGCACAGGCCTACCTGTAAGGTGATTTTTCTATTTAATACAAAATATCAATTAATTAATTAAGTATCGTAGATAGGTATTTACTCGTAACGTGGTTAAAAACGCGTTTATTTTTTCTTTATATTTTATTTTAGACCGCATAAATACCTAAAAAAATTGGCATAGGTAGGTGAGTTTGAAAATATAATTGTATTTATGGTATTCACAACTGGTGCAATAACTTATTTGATCGCTGTATTATCTTAGCCAAAGTTTTTGCTCGCCCTAAAACGCTTTTTCTGTTTTCGCACCCGATGGTCTCTCGACCTTATCTTTTACCAGACATGTTGTAAAACGTTGATCTTTTTATGTGTCAGAATCAGATACCAATTAGTAAGTTTTTTAACCTCAAACAGCGCACATGTGGCGGTAACGCCAGCCGTGATTTACATTTGTTTACATCCGCTGTCCGAGGGTTAAACTTTACCTATGCGATGCTGTAAGGGTTGACTCCTAAATGTGTGTGTGAAATTGTAAAAAATACCACGGTTGTACGAAATGAGCCGCCAAAATATATATTGATACAAATATAATTATATATGCCTAGCCAAATGTCGCTGAAGCTGATTTTATGCAAAACATAATGACCTGAATTAGGTCCATTGAAGTAGTCTGGGTAGGTATTAACATCGTCGATAACTTGATATTATATGCCCCAAAATTGTTATTAAAAAGATATACACTTACGGCCGCACCCAGTAGGTAACCTATTTTCAGTGAAAGACAGTATAATTTTATCTGTCCTTGAATTTCGTCTCGCAATCATCGATAAAGGCTATCTTTATAACGAAAACAATAGATATGGTTCTATACTTTCCCTCCCGTGGGTTCCGTTACAACCAAACAATTTGTATAACAAAAAAAAACTTTTTTATATTCTTAAATGACGGGATTAAGTTATAATTTATATTAAATTAAAAGTCTGTGAGTAGGTAAGTAGTATTTATTACAAGATTTGCTACTCATTTGCTTTGCTATTGCAAGATTTACTACATTTTGCTGAACAAATTGTTAACGCCGGATAGTAGGAATGAACGTAATTGACAATTTGACATAAGAAACACCAATCCTTGTTGAGGTTACTTTTAATGAGGTTATATTTCGGTGAGTAAATTACTTACTACGGCATTTATAATTTCTTTTGATTTGAAGATTTTGAAGATCATTTTCATCCCAAAATCATTTTTCCAATCGGGTAACTGTTACGATTTCAAAATCACTTTCAATTACATCGGACATGTTTTAAATGTTTATTTATAAAGGGTTTTTTTAAGTAAATATTGCTGAGATATATACCAACTTTTATCCCTGCAATTCGGCAGATAGACCTATTTGTCATCTTTAGTAACTGTTCTGTCAAACAAATAGCTGTCAACATGTTATAGGGACGCATACTTTGGATTTTTCATATATACAAATAGCTATCCGTAGTAAGCGATTTAACCTCCCTTCGGTAGATAACGTGGGCCGGTAAGATTCATTAATCTCTGATAAGTAATTGGGACGTTAAAACCAGAGATAGATAGGTTTTCTATCTCCAGTACGCCAAAATTAATGATAGATACGTTATTGGCATTGGGATCGGCCGTTATACACCTTTATCGCCGACGCACAAATCATAGGACTTAACAACAAGATCAGCTAACTCCTCATATTCCTTTAACTAATAAACTTGATATTAAATGATGTCAGTAACGTGAACGACTAATGTGAGTAGGTACATTGTGTTCTTGTGCGGCGTGAACAAAAAGCATTAGGGAGATTTAAATTCCCCCTAACGCCTTTTAAGTTGCCGTCAGCCGATGCTGTTGTTTACATTCACGGCCCGTTAATGGATCCAGTTCCATGCAAATGTACGCATATTGATAGAAGTACGTCTACTATTACTCGGGGCCCATTATACCATCGCGAGGATTTTTAAAGTTATAGGTACATATACATATACAGGGGCAAATTAAATTAGCTAACGAAACTCCGCAGACGTGATGGGTATCGATATATAATAAACACGATAAAACAAGAACAAATTATTATGTTCTTTTTTTCTTTGGTGGGGTAGTCGACCACAGTTAGTGTATTCACTTGAAATATCAGTTTATAAAAATCTGTTTTCTTTTTGTGTAATCTTCACAGGCGTGGTTGGTATCGATATCCAAACACGATAAAACATATTTTTCCAACTCATACTTCATGTAACAACACTCCCAGCAGTCGTTGACCCCAAAAAAACATCAAATATTTTATATTTTTATTTTATCGTGTTTAGATATCAATACCCATCCCGTCTGCGGAGTTTTGCTAACTAATTTTATTTGACTATGTAGAGTTGCCCCTTGTGTTAAGATAGATTTTTGCAAGCTAATTTTGGATTGGTCTATCACGTTGAAACTTTGTAAACTCGTCCGTTCCAATTAGATTAATTTCATTTATTTGCTAAAGACTTCGATCTATAATGGTATTGTTGATCGAAGGCTAAAGATGACCTGATGATACAGATCATTTTTAGATCTTTGCCAGTCGTTAGGGGTACCTAGTTAAAAGCCCGAAAGTCTGCCAACCAGTCTTACCATGGGGTATTGTGTTACCCGTTTAACTGGGTTGTGGAGGTCAGATAAACACTCGCTCCATATAAAATACTGGTATTTAGTAGCGACCGGTTAGACTGAAACCCGTCTCCAACATAGTTGGGAGAAGGCTAGGCTGATGACCTGATGCTACAGCCAGAATCGTCTCAGCATGAATGGATTCTTTAACGGAATCAAGTATGACCACTACTTTGGGTGAATGGATTAGCTGCAACAGTTTTATTAATAGCACTGACGTAATAACTGATGAACCCGACGCAGGCGCTTTACTTTGTGTAAATAATTTTATCGCCACTGCTCTCAAACCGGTGAAGGAGAACATCGTGAGGAAACCGGCATGTCCTAGAACCAAAAATTCAAAGACATGTGACAACTACCAACCCGCACTGGGTCCACGTGGTAGATTAATCTACCACGCGGGCCCAGTGCGGGCCAGCCAGCCCAATCCCTCTCGAAGAGGAGGCCTGTGTCCTGTGTCCAGCAGTGGGAACCTTGTAGGCCATGTAGGCTGATTATGCAATAACTTATGGTTTCGGTTCCGGAACGTTTTGAGGTTGATAAAATGATAAATGATTTTATTTCTGTAAGTAGGTTTGTACAAACACTTTTACAGGTCAATCATATTTTATAAACTAGATGATGTCGGCGTTTCCTATCTGACTACTCTGAGAAGAAAGGCTGAAACAAACTCGGAGGTCACAGTCTTTTTTAAAGTCCAGACATAATCTTGGTCAGATCATGTGAAGACTATGTAGGTTGGTATCTGAAATGGTCTTTTGAGGAACGAACCACACAGATTGAGTGGACCTGTGCAGTCAGTGCACGCATTTGTCAGTAATCGTGCAGCTCGACTCAGGAAGTCAGGACTTGAGGAGCTCAACGATTGGCTATGGATATGGCTTTGCATAAAACAGCAGTAGCAAGACAGAGGCTAGAACAGAAGTAAGTAGGTAGGTACTTAAGGTACTGTAGGTAAGTACAGTCATGAGCATAAATAGCATTTTTCTCGTGAAATTACAATTGCAACTTACCTATTTTATAAAAGTAAGGTTTCGATAATACTATTATGTTCGTAACACCATAAAATATTCATCAACTCTAGGGGAAAATCATTTTTCAATCTTGCGTAAGTGTAAGAGGTATTTATATGCTCGTTACTGTACTTATAGGTACCGAATATTATGTAGAGTTCGTCTGTGTTTATAGTTAGCATTTTGTCAGAAATTCTGTTCCAATAAAGCCAGTCAAAACAAGTAGGTAATCAAAAGTAATTACAGGTGTTCAATAAATCGGTTTTAATTACTTGTTCTCACTTGTTTCGAAAAGAAAATAAAGTGTCGAATTCTCGATTTACGTTACGTTAGGATTGTTATAAAGCAATTTTTGTAGACGTCTGCGCAGACCGGTACCGTTATTCTAGACACAGCTTTTGCAGATAAAATCTTAGGTATTTATACTCGTATATAGCTATAAAAGAAAGTTTTTCAGGGTTTATAGTTTTTCTAAAGCAACCTTCGAAAGCAACCAACATAATGTAGTAATGTAGAATTTTTTACTTGAATTAAATCAGTTCCCATCACTCGTACCCTCCTCCTCTGTCAAAACTTAAAGTTAACAATGCAGATCAAGTTCAATTAGATTTTAAATACTAATATAATATATAGAAAATAACTAAATTTGAAGAGGTAATTGATATCCAGCGTTTATCTATATCGATAATAATTAATATACCTACCTACTATTAATAAAGCTGAAGAGTTTGTTTATTTAAACGCGCTAATCTTTGGACTACCAGTAGGATTTGAAAAAATATTTTTGTATTTTGTTGTCCAATTCTTGAGGAAGGATATAGGCCATTTAACATCCAGCTACGACCCTTAGGTTAGGTGCTATCTCCAAGGAGGGGAAAGAGCGGCGATATTCTCACCGGGCCATCATATTCAATAGAAACTATGAATTAATCTCGACACGGCGATATCATCGCGGCGATAATTTGAAGGCACAGTGAAGTAGTAGTAGTGTAGTAGTTTGGGTATCGCCATGATTCTCTCGTGCTTGAAGATGGCGCCTGAGGAGCCGAGCAAAAAGATTAGAAAGAACGCTAAGCGAAAACGAAGTAATGGCGTGTGTGGGCGATGTGATGCGACGCGGTGGGTCGAGGGCCGAGGAAGTTTTATAAAAATGTGGCTGTTCTTTTAGTTTATTGTAGGTATATCTGACGGCGTGCATATGAACAAGGTCGCGGGCATAAGCTAGTTACTTTAAAATATGCAAGACTTAGGTGCCTGTATAAAAAATAGGTACGTAGGTATTACCTGTTTTATAAATCTTCAGCTACGTATTCTCTAGTCGATACAAAACATCGATAATTTTGTGTTTTCTTTGGAATAATGCCGAGACGCTAACATATCGGCGCGGGCGGCGCGGCGCGGCGGCGGAAAAACAAATTCATTTGAAATATATAGGTAGGTTTGTATTATAATGTACCTACTGTACTACTGTAGGTATTTTTTATACTTTTAAATCTTGAGTGGGTATGTCTATAGCCACTTTTCAATGTACAACAGCATGATTGAAGACAGATTAAGTATTAGTAAGCTAAGCATATAATATTTTTGTAATGTATCTACCTACCTAACGTTATAAAGTTAGGGTTTTATACGTTTTTATACATGTGCACGAGTAATATTGTAAATATTCGTAGTCTCGCGAAGCAACGTGCGCTTTACTTTTTTTGGTAACTAAGTGTTACAAACACGCTGAAATTTGTGCGTGAAGACATACTCGTCTTCACGCACACGTTCACAGCGTGCGTGGGTGTGCGTGTGTTATGTGCTGACGCTACCCACACATTTCCGACTTCGCTATTGTCTCGGACGCGGATCGCAGACGGTAAGCAGAGCTCCTGCGCTTACACACACATTCACAGCGTGTACGTACACTTGGTAACCACAAGTAAAGCCTCGTGAGATAAAAAAATACGTATTTTTGTGTGTTTATTATGTTTGAGTGTCCAGAACATAAATCTACTTACCAACTTCCTACTTACCATATCCTATGAATAAATATCATTGTCTTTTTCTTAAAAGTCTTACTCAACACTCCCAAGTATCCGTTAGTCCAGCAAGAACACCTCTTCTAGAATGAATTGAATTCAACGAATAATTATAAAATCAGTTGAGAACGGGTAGGGTTTTCTGAAAGTTACTTTGCTCTCTGTGCTCTTGCAACTACGCTCACAAGTAGGTCTTTCCCGCACTGCCCCACACGCTGATCCAGTACTGAATGATGGATTGGCAAAATACTAGGTATTCTATACTTACATACCTACCCAATGTGTTACAATGTTCTGTGAACCAAATCTTCGATGTACAGTCGCTTGCACATCAAGTTACCACAAACTGTCCGATTTCCACATTCGATTTCAAACATAACTATCAATATTTTAAGGTTTAAAATCGTTTGGAGAAATTTGACAGTTTTGAGTAGCTTGAGCCGCTGGTGATTGTACATATATCTACATATTTTTGAGGCTGACTGTACCTACGTACCTACTGGTACCTAATGGTGAGGATGATGGTCTTATCTACGTTGGAAGTGTGTCCGTTATTCCAGCAAGAAAATCTTCTAGAATGAATTGAGTTAAACGAATAATTAGAGCGCAATCTGCTGTAAATGTGCGCCAATAAAAATATTGTGCGTGCTCTCGTTTTGGAAAAAAGAAACGGAAAGACTAATTCCTGCTGGAGTAACGTTGTTCCGGCATTGGCAGGAAGATTTTAAACGAATGTCCGAAGAGAGAAAGTATATGGGCAGATAGGTCATATTTGTGCGTAAATGTACGCCGAAAATGAAATTCGTGCGTCTTAAGGTTTTGTAACGTTGGCGTGTATACCATACTCAGTCTTGAATTTTTTTTATGGATTATAAGAATAACCGGTTATTACGTTTATCCACCCTAAAACAACCACCCTATGGGGGGATACTCGGAAACGCGTGTCCATCTGTCGGAATTCACTTCTGATTGTTCATCCAACTTTTCACCCCAAAACTAAATACAGTCATCATCAACAGTGCAACAGACTAATTATACTCATACACTTCAATAAATTATTAATAACCACATACCTAAACAGTAATCATAGGTCGTAATCGTATTGCATTTAAATCAAATTAATCTTTTGAGAACGAAACGCAAAACTACGTTATTATCTATGGACTATTACTATTACGGTTAAATTGGGTAGTAATACACATCACTTGCGACTAACCCGTTGCTATGGAAAAGTCAATGTCTACGAAGAAACCCGAGTCGAAGTCTGACCTCGTGCTCGGGAATAAGACATTTCGAGAAGGGTAGACAGCGATTTCTATTCTACAGTAGAGTAGAAATAGAAAGCTTCATGCTAAGCCTGCTGGCCTCTGTGAGACTGTGACCTAGGCTACGCCCGGTAAGTAGGTTTTTAATTACAGTGAAATATAAAACCTTCGTTTTTGTTTACCCGAAACTATATACATAGGTTAAATGGTTTAAGCCTAGAATATGGATGTATTCCATATTTGGCACCCGCCTAAACGTCAACTGAGTGAATAGCACCCGAGGTATTACACATACGGCACCTACCGATATTTATCGCAAGTGCCATTATTGGAATAACTTGTTTAAATTTTATTCCACAAATGTCACCTACGGATCAAGGGGTCAATGTTCTAATTATTAGGAAATACATTTATTATCTAAAAAAACAGCTGTAGTCCATACATTTGTGTTCATATAAATGATTTATTAAAACAACAAGGTTGTATAATAAACTGCTACAAGGAACGACGATGACAGGGAGGCGCCGTTTGTAAACATGAATTGTACAGTAGCCAGCAGGTCAAGCTACACGAAACTGTCAAATTTCTTCAAACGATTTTAAACCTTAAAATGTTGATGGTTAAGTTCAAAATCGAATTGAGAAAATGTGACAGTTTGTGGTAACTTGATGTGCTGGCGACTGTACCGAGAAAACAAGATCGCGGAGCTAGTTCCGATTTTGGCCACGCACCAAACGGATCCTTGTACACACGGCTACATGTCAAGCTATACATTTCCAGATTTAGCTGACCTCGCATTGTAAAGCCATTTCGTACAATGAGAAGCCACCTTGTACTGGAATTGTATAGCTTGATATGTCGCCGTGCGTACTGTTACACATAATTTATAAAGCTTAGTATTTACTAGGAGACAAATCCTCCATCCTGCAACATAGGTCCCTCTAGATGCCGGGCGACATTTGTCCTTACCAATCTTTTCCTTTATATTGAGGTTCTTCTTTTTAATATTTCCTTCCCACATTTAGAAGAAAGAAAGAAAAATAGTTTATTTTGCACAAATAAAACGCACCTAACAAATGAACGACATTAATTTAGAGACATACAAAATAGCCAAAAGCCTCGTATTCATGTTACAAAAGTTTCATAATTCAGTTTTTAGTTTGTTTCATTTAGTTTAGAGTTAGACTAACACCCTATTTCCTATTATCTACTACGATAATATTGTGTTAGTCCTCGTCGTCATCGAGTTCCTCTTTCCTGAGGGTCATAATACTCGTAGGTAATTTCCCCATAGACTGTTCCACATAATTTTAGTTCCGAACACATGCTTCCTAGATCGACGCCTAAACAACTGCCAACCAAGCAGCAAGCTAGCAAGCAAACTATAATAAGCAGCCAAGACCACTAGACGGAGACCAAAAAGAGTTTCCCAAACTTGAATAGTACCTAAAATCACCCTGTCTTTGCTGTCACGCAGTTAGGTAAAAACATTGCATACCTAACTAAATTTCTACTAAGCTATTTAACAGGGACCTTGTCATCTCTACACTTACGAACAATCCGTCAGGCATGTTTCCTAAAATTCTGTAGGTACCTATCATAAAACACGATAGAAACGTTGCAGCTTCCAAAGTCTGTTTCTCATCCCACGTACGTCTGCACGGAGCGTTCACAGAGGCGCCTTCGTCGCGCGAATTTGTCTGCCCGAAGCTTCCCGTTGATGACAGACAGTGCGCACATGGCCTGCGCGTCATAAAATGTAATTTACAACCATGTTTCATGCGCACACGGCTTTAGTTCGAATTTCAAACAGCTTTCATGAAGGTATTGTTGGATTACGTTGCATTCTTATAGCTCATTTGGTGTTTGATGTAAACTTCGTTTTGTTTTTTTTTTATTGTTGTAAATTCAATCATTTGAGCATTAAATGATATACCTACCATTGGGAAAACGGTAGGTAATCTTTCTATCTATCTATACCTACATATTAATAAGATCGTAGCGAGCTCAAAATCAAAATATTTTTGAAAGTAAAAGGTACTTAATTGCTACGAGGTCTGGCTCTGGGAACGATTCTAATGAGGAAAATATAGTTTTAGAATTCTTGTCTGTTTATTTGTTTGTCTGAATGTATGTTCCAGCGTCACGCAAAAACTATCGGATAGATTTTGTTCAAATTTTGCATAAATATTCCCTATAAGTCTGGTCAGTCTGTAGGGTATAAATAATCACGCTATTTGCTATGGGGGATGAGCAGTATTGCATTATGTTCGTATTTTTCTATACTTTACCCCGAATTGTAAAAAGACGAGTTAAAATTTTATAATACCTATAGCAGATAGTTACAGATTTAACCTTTTAAATGATAATCATCACGCTATAGCTTTATGGAGCTAAGCAGTCAATCATGTCATACAGGCTGGATATTTGAGATGGGGCAATGAGAGCTGGTACCTTAACCATTGTCGCTACAAGAAAGCGGTCATAAGAGACTATTTTTAACTTTTAGAAACATTTTGATCCGCAATCACAGATTTTGAAAAGAAAATATCAGTCCCCGTCACCTGTCCCACGACGTCACCAGTCCTGACTCTCTTTATATGTTGGCTGCTGAGACCAAAACTACAAACGTAGTACAGGAAAATAAAATAAAAATGTGGCTGTTAAGTTAACATATTGTGATGCCTTACAACTTCCACGCGAACGAAGTCGCGGGTAGAAGCTAGTATATATATATAGTATGGAATCGAAATCCGTTCAGTAATTTAAGCGTGAAAAGGTAACATACAGACAGACAGATTTACTTTCGAATTTATAATATTAGTATGGATTACATTATAATTATATTGTAAACTCAAACACAAAAACAAAGCATTTATTTCAAATAAACCAATTACAGGCACTTTTGAATTGTCAAGGGGTCGATCAGTTAGAAATATGTGCCCATTCCAAAGCGTAGTAGGTACCTATGAAGAAGAATGGGCAATGAACTCCATGGACATTGTTACAAAAAAATTGGTTACATCATTCATGTTGAAATTATACATGTGAGAACGATGTAGAAGGACGAGCACGTTAGAAGCGTCCGTAATTAAAAAGACAGATACAAAAAAAAAATGAAATTATAATAAGCTTCTAAGAAGTATCTATGTATGTTCTCATATTGTATGATTATATTAAAATTAGCGTTTTTTTATTTATGTTTGTAGGTATTTTGTTTTCTCTTACACACGCTGTCTAAATCTCTTTTTTATCTACTTTCCAATCGCAGATATGCTGAAAGAGATTTTTTTAGAAACAAGCATCACCTTTGTACCTATTTTCCTGTTCCTTTCTTCTTGTCTGTTTATATGTGTGTGCATAAATGGTTAAATAAATAAATTCTATCAAAACAAAGAATGTTCCATAGCTATGCAAATTGTTCAGTGCCAGGATCCATGACTGGACTGGCCATGGATGGACATACCTACCTATAGAAATATGTTTTGATACAACCTCCCTCCTGCTGACATTAATATTATATATTCAATGTTATCTTACTTTCCACATGCGACATGGGCCTTATTACACGGGACTTGAAGATAACTGGCGAAATGTGGGTGTACTAAAGATACACCTCTACCTAGCCCTTCGGGGATATAATAGATATGATACGAGGTTATGTTATCGTACTGTACTTTTACTCCAATTTTATTAGGTACCTAGTGGCTACCTATAAAAGATGACATACATTATACCTATTACTAAAATGAAACAATAGTAAAGCGTAAAATATTTGACTAAATAATATATTTATTTAGATTTTTATTTATTATCTAACATGTAAAACACTGGTTAGTAGGCATGCATTAAAATTTCATGACTCAGTATTAAGATATGTACCCTGTAAGAGCACTGCAAATTTTATAAATCAAATTATTAAATTACAATGAACAATTCTTATGTTATATTATTTAAAAAATATAGCAATAATCAAATAACGAAACTAACAGAAATATAATAATTAATCACTCTTTTTGCGACTCCCATTAGAACATTTAAAGTGTTGATGCTAGCTACGGATTTGCGGAGGGGCAAACCATGACTCCTTTGTATGGAATCACCATCCGCTTAAGATCCACTTGGAACAACTCCACAGGCTAAAAACGATAATGTGTGGTTTTTAGGTAAGTCAAATCATCAGTCAATAATGAACATAACTTTTAAATAAAATGAAATAGAAAACAGCAGTGTATATTAGTATGGGTTTTTAATGGTTAAAAGAACTTTTTAGAGGTATCTTCGTGATTTTTTTCTATCGTATCAAATTGAGTTGTATTATGTTTTCAACAGGTTCCCTATCCATTTGCAAAAAAATTTAAGGCCTAATATAACTTAGCATAATTTTGTTTGGCATAATTATATTTTCGCATAATATAATTACGCATAACAGCTGACGCATAATTTTTTTAAGCATAATTTCTCTAACCATAATAATGATTAAGCATAATATTCTAAAGCATAAATTTATTAAGCATAAAGTTCTAAAGCATAACTTTTTTATGAACAATTTTGTGGGTTTTTTTTTCGCTGTATAAAGCATGAAGCAAGCAAGCATACAGCATGCAAGCAAGCATACAGCATGCAAGCAAGCAAGCATGCAAGCAAGCATGCAGCAAACAAGCAAGCATGCAGCATGCAGCAGGCAGGGTTTCTGTCACGGCTCCGGCGCTGCGGGCCTCCGGCGGCCCCACTCGTGCTAATCGTCGCAGATGGCTTTCGCTCACCACCGCAGCTTCGGCCTGTTGGCCGGCTTCGCCGGCCAGCCTCAGCCGCGGCGGCTCGCTCGCAGCCGCCTGCTCCTCAGCCCGCGGGCCGCCTCGCCCCTACCCGCCTACGCGATTTTAAATTACACTCTAGGGGTAGGACAAACAAGACTACGTGGAGTCGGTTTTGCAGCAATTCGGTTCTGTTACTAACTTTTGTTGCACAGCATATTAAATTTTTAACCAACAATATTATGCTAATAGTCATTAGGCCTACTAACGTTATGCGAATCAAATTTATGCCAAAACAAATTAGTCTTTAAGATGATTATGCCAACATAAAATGTATGCCTAAAAAAATTATGCCGAAGTATTATTATGCCAAAACAAATTGTGCCAAAATCGTTATGCCGAAGTATATTAGGACAAAGAACATTATGCGAAAAGAAGGGATCCCTTTTCAACACACTATCTAACTAGCATATATCCTGAATAATTTCATATATTTTTCTGATTGTTTACTGCAGTGGATCAAATACTTTAGGCATTATAAAACTTACTTTTAGGTCCTGTGGGGTAATTACGTAACATACTAACAGTAGGAATGGGTTTCATTTTGACAGTTCAACAACATTCATTGTGTTATTTACGTTGTTGAGCTGACACATTTTTCGAACATTTGAAGCAATGGATTAGCAATAGGCTTCAAAATGATTCAGATTGTGATAGATAGTGTGTTACGTAATTAGGGTGCTGTAGTCCCCATAATTGGTTCGTACGAGCAGTAGCTATACCAGCTGCAGCACGTTGCATCTCCACTACACCTGAGATAAAACTCACCGAGCCTCATCTAGTGGAGCCAGAGGGCGACCTCAAATACGTAATATAAGTAACATAATCGTTCTCAATAGTCATCATAAATGTCTTAACCGCAATATGGATAGCTGCAGGGTTAGAAAATTCCACTCACTACGGTATCATGCTTGCCGAGTTCGACGAGGCCAAAGGCACTGTTGTAGCGCTTTGTGCTGGCGCACGAGTCTGGCCAGAACTTGGCGCTGCAGTGATCTCGATAAGGGACTCAATACCGACAGAGCTCCCATTTCAGTGTAGAAAGTCGAGCAGAATGTGTCTCAGACACTATCTGCGCGCCTTTCCAAGCCTACAGAATATTACGTTCATTTGAATACTTTTGCACAGCGATACAATTTAGTGCGATACAATTAAATATTGACCTAAGATAAACAAGTATGCACTTTGGATTAAAAATGACCCCTATTCGCACGAATAAGAGGGGTCTAAAAAGGCCATTTTGGCAGAATCAAAATAGGATAATGTCATGAATCATGTTAGAAATCGTAAAATGGTCACAAACTGAAAATTCATAATAGTATCAATTCATCTGCCCATCCTCTTGCCTCTATTCCTGACGTTCTTGACAAGGAAAGTATACTCACCCAAGGAACATTATACTCACCTACGCAGCTACGGCGAGAAGAATGACAATTTCATACAAAAAACATGCGACAAAAGGCGACAAAGGCGCCACCTATTGAATGCCCCTGGAATCACTTAGTGTCTGGATTTAGTTTTTCTCTTTAATATTTTTCAAAAGTTTTTGGTATGTATATTTAATAAAATAACAAGGAACACGAGTTTATTTAAAAGTTCAAGAATATAAACAAACGTCAATAAAAGTACAGAATTAAGTCTGACGGATTTTTTTATACCTGAATCAGTTCAGTTTGTAATTGAGAGTTGAAATTATATTTCAGCATTGTATACAATGATTTATTAGTATAATATACCATTTAAATTATGTAATCCAGACCGACCAAAAATTGCAAAATTTTAATCCTACTTCCTATCCTATCCTATCCTAGTTACTAATATTATTAAATGTGAAAGTTTGTGAGGAAGGATGGATGGATGTTTGTTACTCTTTCACGCAAAAACTATTAAACGGATTTGAATGAAATTTGGGACACAGATAGTTTATAGCCTGGATTATTACGTAGGATACTTTTTATCCCGCTACTACGATCCCGTGGGATAATTTCCGACATCCACGCGGCCGAAGCCGCGGGCAAAAGCTAGTATGTCATGAACTGCTAAGTAACTATAACATAAAAAAAATCTTCCAATAACGCCTTTCTTTTTCACTTTATATTAAGGGGAAGACACTTAATTCACGTATTCTTTAGTCAGCACTTGCACTGCAGTTTAAGTTCACTCACACTGCACTAAACTAACTAAAAAGGTTTTACCCTTTTTTGCTTTGCCTCGACATTCACGCGATGATGAAATCAGTCGGTGTTCATGAGCTTCTACATAATTTTTTTATTACTATCTTTATGACATACATCTTGGGGTCCCGGTGAAGGCCGCTGTTTCTAATATACCAGGGCGCGTTGTATATATCCCTGAGCACTTTGTTTTTGAATCGTTGTATGATTTGACGATTGCTTTGGCTGGTGTAGCCCCACAGCTGAATACCATAGGTCCACGTAAAGTCACTATCTCCAAATGGAGTCTCACTTGAGTTAAACACTGTTATCACAACACGAAATCGGAGGAGCAGCAGCTTGACTCAACGTACAGAAATTAAAACAATGAACTATCAAGAAAGTATGTAAAAACTCCACAACAAACATACACTACTGCAATTTTACAGAGGTTATTTGAAGTTTTTAGACAGGATTTTGTTTTAAATTTTACATGACAATATTCTTGTATGAATTTTTTTTTTTTTTTTGTAATGGTAGCTTTTTTTTTCACGCCCCCGTAGAATGCCGCATGATTGGCGTGAACTTACGGCGTGAACGTAGCCCTCTCCACCGTACATTTTATGTTTTATCTATGGCCTACCCCACCGCTCCCGTTGCCTAGGATACCTACCCGCCTAATAAACGCTTCAAGATTATGCTACCTTGATATTACCAGCCGCTAGTTACGTTTTACTAGCCAGTGAGGTGGTAAAACGCCATCTAGTTGCAAAAGTGAAAGTAAAATGTTACTGTCTACCAGCCTAACAAACGCTTGGAGGTTATGCTACCCTGGTAGTTACTAGCCCGTGTTAGGTGAAAAACCATCTAGTTGGAAAAGGGAAAATAAAAAGCTTCACTCACAATTTCTTTATCCTATGATGATGATGATGATGGCTAATACGGCTACTACAAAGGAATTGAGAACTGTATTGGAAATGTTTGGAAGTGTAATTAAATGATAATCCGAGTTCCCATGAATCTTAAGATTTATAGGCAATAAATGGGCCCACTCACTCGAAAATGCGTGATTTTTTAATTAAATGTCTTTATGACGCGCCATAGCGTTGCGAATTACGTTTATCCCGCCTTTATCCATGTGGCTTTTTCATTATTCTGTTCCTGATTTATTTATTTTTATTTATTTATTTATTGATTTAGGATCTCCAACAAAAGATGTACACAATAGATGACACATAAAGAAAGGGCAACATCAGGCATGTGTACTCCTTCACTTATAGCAGACCATAGAATGCACAATAAAGTTAACAACTAAGCTAACAAAGTTGAAATATTAGGTCTTTACCTATGAAATTGCCGTTCTGCAGTACTGGCCATTTCTAATCAAAATAATTTTTGTTTGGCTATGAATTCTAATTTCAAATTAATTTTATTTTAAAAACATGGATTTTTTTTTCTAAAAGTAGTCATTTCTTTATTGATTAGTGTTACATTTTCATCGCATTTCAATCTTTTTCGTCATCATGGATACGTTAAAAATTCGAGTAATTATGGAATATGAGTACCGTCGTGGCAGCAACGCGGCACAAGCGGCACGCAACATCAACGACGTTTACGGAGCTAACTCTACAAACCAACGCACCACCTGTTATTGGTTTGCTCGCTTCCGTTCTGGAAATTTCGACCTGAAAAATGAACCTCGCGGTCGTCCGAAGACTTTGGTCGACAATGACGAATTAAAGGCGATTGTGGAAGCTGATTATACACAATCTACGGCTGAATTAGCAGCAGCTTTCGACGTTAGCGTCAAAACAATATTGGTCCATTTGCGTCAAATTGGCAAGGTAAAAAAGCTTGACAAATGGGTGCCCCACGAACTCAATGATCGCCAGCGCGAAGTACGCGTCGAGACGTGCCTTGCACTGCTCAACAGACACACAAATGAAGGAATTTTGAACAGCATTGTTACCTGCGATGAAAAATGGATTCTGTTTGATAACCGTAAGCGCTCAGCAAGTTGGTTGGATCCTGGTTCAGCACCTAAACAATGCCCTAAACGAAAACTTACCCCTAGAAAAGTGATGGTCACTGTTTGGTGGTCTAGCGCCGGTGTGATTCATCACAGCTTCTTACCAAACGGGGTGAGCATTACTGCAGATGTGTACTGTGAAGAACTGAACACAATGATGGAGAAGCTGGCGCATCTCCAACCAGCATTGGTCAATCGCTCGTCTCCGCTGCTCCTGCACGACAACGCGCGACCTCATACTGCACAGCAGACGGTCTCCAAGTTGCAAGAACTGGGGTTGGAAGCTCTCCGTCATCCGCCCTACTCACCAGACCTTGCGCCTACAGACTACTACTTTTTCCAGAATTTGGATAACTTCTTGGCGGGAAAAAAATTTAATACCCGAGAGGCAGTACAAAATGCCTTTGAAGAATTTGTTGCCTCCCGTCCAGCTGATTTCTTTAAGAAGGGCATCAATAAACTGCCACTGCGATGGCAAAGATGCATTGATTGCATGGGTGATTACTTCGATTAATACAAATAAAAAATTCATGAAAAAAATTCGTTTAAATTTTTTCATACAAAACGGCAATTTCATAGGTAAAGACCTATTATTAATAATAGGTAACATATTGAAAAAGTTGATCAAATTTAAAGGACATACAAACAAAAAATAAAAGGTAAATATAACATTAAGAGATACTTAAATTAAATCTATTACTCGTATACACTTTTTAGTGGAATACTTAGAGAATGTAAGGTGAAACATGATGCTGTGAGGTAGGTATATAAACTATGGTCAGTCTGGGTCATGCTGTGTATCAAGGCCAGATATTTTTTTCATTCTTCAATTGTTTTGCTGTCAGTGTCAAATAGGTAAAATATAGAGTTGAACTGGTTGAAGTTTGACCATATTAGTAGACAAAACGATTACATTATAAAGTTTAATTATCCCTTTAATTTAAACGTTAAATAGTTTTTTTTGTAAGCAGTGTACCTAAGCTTTTATTATTCGTATTAAGAAATCTTTACCTACATTAAGTAGATAATCTACTTCAGTTGTGCTGACCTCAAAAAGACGACCTCGCTTCGCTCTCGGTTGAAATTAAACAAAAATGGTAACATATTTCGCTTGATATACTTATTTAGAAAACATCAACAGCTAAAAACGTATGCTTGTCCCTACCTACTCGGGAATGAAGTGAAACATCAATTTTTAAGAACTGATCAGAGGGTTGTGTTATATTTTGAAATCGAGATCACATCAGTCTGGGCCTTTTATTCGCTAAAGGGCAAATTCTCAAAACGGCAAATTCTCATTTGGTTTTTACATTCGATCAATGGTTCCGTTGTCCACACAGATCAATAGACGCGATTATTTATGAAAACAAAATATAAAATTCATATTCATTTAAACGGGTTGGGTCTTATATCAAGTCCCCTGAATTGGAGGAGTCTGTCAATGTGAGGGGGTCAAGTTGGTTTATCTCAAGCAATTTTAGCTGCCGGAGCCGTGTCGAAATATTTAAAAATATTTTCTATAAATATTGGTAAATCACTAACTAATGCGTGAAACGGAACTTAAATGTCACTAAATTCTTATGTTGATTAAGTTGTATCTGTCAAAATACGTAAAATGAATCGCTACACCGCCATTTTGTTGACACTGACAGTGACACTCCCCCTCTAAACGATTTTTTTCAGAAATCACACAGTATTTTTTTACCTTTAACGTTTCATATTAATAAACTACGCACCTCCGCTTGGGGGGAAAGGTGGGGGGCGACTCTACCCCTACCCCCTTCTTCCCTTCCGCTCTATTAAGGTGATTTTTCTTAGAAATCATTAGCAAATTTAACCTTTAACATTTAATATAAAAAAACTACGCACCTCCGGCGAGGGGGAAAGGTGGAGAGCGACTCTACCCCCCACCACCCACCCCCTATTGCGGCGATTTGGTATAAGACCTTACCCATTCTAACATATATATCTACCTTGTTTCAGGTGTATGATTATTTTGATAAATACACGTTTTTGTGCGACATGTATGACAAAGACGCCGACTGTATAGTGGAATTAGTGCTTAATTTTTTTCCATTCGATAATTCTTGCCAAGTAATAAATACAAAAAAAGGCAAAAACCTACTTAGACGAGTACATACACCATACCTTAAACCAGAAATGCTACAAATTGGCAATGTTGTCAATATATTTTCAAAACTACTTCATATAAAAGACTGCGCCCCAGCCACCATGAGGACGTTGTTCCATAAAAGTGAAAGGTAACATTAAAATTTGTATTATTTAATAGTCTCTGTGGTAAGCAAAGGGTTCCTCCGGGTTTCCCATTCTAATTTCCACCGTCTCTTGGGCGTCTACGCTACATCATCTCCCGCAGAACGCTGCAGTGACCAAGCTGGGCACCCGCCAGTACCTATGTACTGCGGCGTGACGTCTAGGTGGTTGCCATGCCTATATGGAACAGGAACTTTTTGGTGTACCCAATAGGAAGTTGAGAGCGCCATGCCAACTCCAGCTAGTTCTTAATAGAGGGCTTTACCTGCGTGAGACCGAGGAGTGTTGTAACAAAGTGCATTTCTCGGATTCTATAATTGCTAGCGAGCTGGAAACAGCGTTATGTCTCTTTCTTGACGCACTAGCCGATGCAGTTTGTCGCGGCACGGCGGCGGCCTACGGAGAGTGGATGTGACTGCGCAGGTCGATGGCGAAAAAAATCATCGATACCTGTTAATTTTTTAGTAACCAATATAGGTAAAGGATAAATGATGATATTTAATGATTTGATGATATTTTAATATCATGATATTAACTTCTTAGCTTCTCTGCACGTCTCGAGGTTTAGTGACAATATTCTGAACCAAGCATGATTTTTGCGCCTAAGAGGGTTGCGACAAGCTGTAACAACTCTCGTATTTTAATACTTTGTAAGGTTTCTAAATATGTTTTGGTGTGTTTTTGCATGTTTTATTGTTTCAGAATCTAATGTATCTAAAAATCAAATGCCGTGTGTTAGTTACACCCGGTTTCCGAATTGAGAATTTGAAGTTGACAACTTGTCAAATTCTACTTAATGATTACTTAAGGTGAAAGCTCGCGAAATTAAAAATTTATTTGCAAAAAACCTAAGATATTTTGAATTTTGGGGCTACTTTGAAGGAATCACCTTAATTAAGTAATGCTAAAAAAGCTCAAATTCTCAATTCAGAAACCGAGTGATAGTCTCCCAAAAACTCGAAAATGGCTCGACCGATTTGAATATATTTTTGTGTTCTGTGTTTGGTTTAGGAAAAAAAAATTAGGAAACCCAAAGGAACAGCCAAAAGATCAAAAATATCCAAATTTCTTCTCACGTGGTAGGTACGAATTTCGCCAGGTCATCTAGTACCTAATAAATTTTCGGAAGACTGATTGTCCTTGAGGGAGACACAAATTGTCTCAATTTCGTACCAAAGTGTGATTCAAGTGATTAAAGTATTGGGATTAGGTGACTTTTTGTTGAATTTTCTTATTATTGAAAGTTTATTAAAGTTGATTTTTGATTAATGTTGCTTATTTATATTTTTTGCCCATTTAAGTTTGTCCATCTCAAAAACTACCTGTATCCCCACAAACCCCTCCACTCCTGCCACAACTTACCTCGCCTCGGTAGTAAGAGAATTGTGACATAACGACTCATTTCAGTTTGCCGTTTTTTAGCTGATTTAGATAATTTGTACTCTTTTTTCTGTCAAAATACTATAGAGCATAGAACTAGCTATTTGTATCAAAAACGTTCATAGAGCTAAGACTATTTCCGGCTGAGATTGTTACAACCTTCCACGCTCTCCCCTACTGCGCCGTTGCTGCGGCGTGCTTGTAGGTGTGCCAACAGAGAGGTGGTCCGAAGGAAGATCTTATGGGTCATGGTATAATAATATACTTCGCCAGGTATAGCATTCGGAGACACAGTGGTCACGTGGGAGACACAAGCCTACGTCATCATCGCTGTGTTACCAGTAGTGTGTAATAATAACTCCCCATCTGTGCGAATCCGATAAAACACTGAGGTTTTAAATAACAATTACGTTGTTATATGTTTAATTTGAAGTGTTTTGTTTGATTAGAAAAACGAAACGACAATTTAAATGCTTTATATATTATTTTTTTAACAGAATAGTGACAGAAAATGTTTCCATGATTCGTGTTTTGTTGCAATAAAGTGGCAACTGGATAGTGACGTAAGCATGTGTCATTCCCGGATTGCCAGACCTTGTTTTTTTAGACCATGTTACGGGTCATGTTAATGTCGGACTCACCGACTAAAACTACTAAAATTTCACTTGTTTTCAGTACGTTTGCTATGATTAAACCTGTTTCACCAAGAAAACACGGCACAATAATAACATTTATTATGAAGAGGGGATTCCGCATCGTTCGTATGAAAAACGGAAAAATTAAGAAAGAATTTGCAATGGATATTTACAGACATTTGGGCGGAAGCAGCTTGCTCCCGTAAGTGATTCCCTGTTAGGTGTTGCCACACGTAATAAAGTTTGTTACATATGATTACAAGTGGTTACATCACGGCTCGTAACCGTAGTAATCATAATAACTTCACACCATCGAAATACTAAAAGTTACGGAAATTGTGTTCAAAAACTTCTACAGCGCTTGTCTCCATATTTCCATCGATTTTACATTTTTCGATTATCACATGATACGAGTATTTCGATCTAATAAGAAAATAGTTTCTTAAGAAATATAATATTTGTGTCAACATGTTTAATATTAGTTAACATCCCTATTTGTCCCTATTTGTAGGTTACTGGTTTTTTGCCCGCGGCTTCAACCGCGTGGTAGGTATGTAGTTGGAAACAATTACATAAAATATTTTGAAATTATGTCGCGTAATGTTCATAGAAAACATGCACGCGCAGTTTCCGTAGCGCAATTTTTGGCGGGTACTAGCAACAGTAGCAAACCGCCGGTTTTGCACCGTTTTTACAACTTGACAAAACATGGAGTGGACATTTATTTATAACTAGATTCTATGCGACTTCGTTCGCGTGGAAGAAATCGTAAGACACCACATATACTAAAGTAACAACCACATAAAAAAAAAACCTGTGGTGTATTACGTTTATAGTTTTGGTCTCAGGTCCAAAATATGAAGAGTCAGGACTGGTCACGCGGGGAACAAGCGACGTACAGTTATCCGTGTGAGAAGCAGCTCATCCTGAGGTCGACACCGCAGCCTCCAGTATCAATTATCTATTGATTGCGAACTCTTTAGTTATTAGTAAATCAATGAGCGTTTGCGTTTCTGCATAACTCTGATACATTCGGATACATTCTTACAGATTATTCCTGACGAACAGCTATCACTAAAATAATATTATAACAGTAGATTATAAAGACACGGAATTTTTAATTAGCAGTCGCCTAACCATAGATATTTATTTTTATTATAACCAAAGATGACAGAAGAGGCCTAAACTAAAAGATTTTCTTTGTACGTTCTAAGAACTATCATACAATAATTATAACAAAATTTAAAAAAGGAATCGAACATACATTTGCAAAGCAGACGGCGAATTTTTAAGCAATTTGGTTTGTTGAAAGTTGACTAAAATAACCGTTCTTATTATGTACTAGCTCCGCCCCGCGGTTTCACCCGCAGAAATCTCGGTCCCGTGGGAATATCGGGATAAAAAGTATCCTATGTCATAATCCAAGTCATATTCTACCCATGTGCCAAATTGTATCCAAATCCGTTCAGTCGTTTTAGCGTGATTGAGTAACAAACATCCACACTTTCACATTTATAATATTAGTAGGATAGTAGGATTATGTCATGATTGACTGCTTAACTCCTTAAAGGTTAAATCTGTAACTGTCTGCTATATCCGTTTCCTATTCAGTCCAGTGAAGTGATGGAAAAGTCGACTGTGGTTGTACAGTGGCACATCGTGTTCTCTCATCTCAGTCTCATTCCTACGAACTGTACGGGAAAAGTTCTTTTGCGATTTCTGAATTTTCTAGTACTCAAATCTAAATTGGTCCGATAGAGATTTTTGATCCTTATAAGAAACAGGGTCGTTGGGCATTCAAAAAAGTTTTTTTACAGATGTCCCTTTTTCATGCTGACTGTATTTTTTTTCTAAATCTGTAAATGCGTGTCAAATTTTTTCTTAGTCTCTTAAGACCGTTTTCGTGTAGCGACAATGGTTAAGATACCTGCTCTTATTGTCCTGTAGCGGCATCTACAACGCCACATGCGAGCTACGCGTCAGACTGACGTC
Organism: Dryobotodes eremita; assembly: GCA_917490735.1. Lineage (NCBI taxonomy): Eukaryota > Metazoa > Arthropoda > Insecta > Lepidoptera > Noctuidae > Dryobotodes > Dryobotodes eremita. The sequence continues at coordinate 26,348,394 of OU823241.1, read as the reverse complement.
ACGCAAAATCCTGCATCGCGCAATCAGAGTTTACCGCGCAACTAGCATATATACAACATCCCGACATCAATCGTCGGGCAGTTGCCCACCAGACACGACACCCGTCTGGTCGGAGGATCCTCCCTTTTCCATAGAGTATGAGTGAACTTTACACCCTGTTCCTCATACCTCTATAGTCCCATCTTAAAAATCCAGCCTGTATGTCATGATTGATTGCGAAGCTCCATAAAGGTATAGCGTGATGATTATCATTTAAAAGGTAAAATGTGTAACTAACTGCTGTAGGTATTTATAACATTTTGACTCGCCTTTTTACAATTTGCTGTAAATTAAAAAAGACTGCGAACATAATGCAATATTGCTGATCCCCCATAGGAAATAGCGTGATAATTTATACCCTACAGACTGACCAGACTTATGGGGAAGATCTATGCAAAATTTGAACAAAATCTATCCAGTAGTTTTTGCGTGATACTGGAACATACATTCAGACAAACAGATAAACAGACGAAAATTCTAAAAACTACCTATTTTTTTTGTCATTAGAATCGTTCCCAGACCTTGTAGCAATACTTTTTTCAAAAATATTCAGTTTACAGTTTTGACTTCGCTACGATTTTAGTATATGTTTATATGAATATATATATATATATTATATGAAAGTTAAATATTAATGTATTACACACACACACACACACATATGTATATATATAAAACTTCCTGAATAAATTTCTTAAACAATAGTGGAGATTTAGTAGTTTAGAAGACCAATGCGGTCACACAGACATACATGAAAAGCGACTTTTTTATATTTATGTATGTATAGATGCATAAGCCTATAAGAATAAAACGTAGGTCCGTCTTTTTGCAGTATCATAATCGACTACGTAACTAGTGGTGAAGTTATCGGCCTGGAACTGGTAGCTCCTAACGCAGTTAAAGAATGGAAGCTAGCTTTGGGCGCAACAGACCCGGCTGATGCGGCTCCTGGCACCCTCCGGAAATTATACGGAGAAAATCCACTACATAACGTCGCGCATGGAGTAAACTCGAGGAGAGAAGCTGTCGATGTACGTAATAGATACCTACCCTTATATGGCACATTGAGGCTTAGAATGAGACTGTCTCACAAGTACCAAGGTACGTATAAACAACAGGACAACACTAAAAGCCGAATTGTTTCATGAACTCAATGTGCCTTATCAACGGTTGCGTACTGTAGGTTAAGGGCCCGGCCACGCGTATTTCCAATCTATACAAGGCCAGAACGTAGCCATATGAAACTGCTCGCGTATACATTGAAAATCACTTTTTTACTAAGGTTTTCTAATCTATACAAGAGTAGTACGCAAATACTCGCGTATATTTCGTAGTGAATGAATTAACTACCTTATTCCATAATAATATACAGTACCAGTACGCATACGGACTAACCATGTATAGATCGGAAAAAGCGCGCGATTCCAATCTATACGCGAGCAGTTGAATGCTCCCCATTTTGATTTGTTGACCTTTCTTTCTATTCCATGGATTTTGTAAGGAATTATCAGCCGTTTGTCGTAAAAATTGTGTCGAAGGTATTGGTACGAAATACAATATTACTGTACTAGGAGAATTTAGGATGCAAGAGCGAGTCTGGAAGACCCCGCCATCCCTTTTTCTTTCGGGAAAGGGACTATTTGAAACCAAGGGACATTTTGGGAAAGGGACATTCTGAGCCTGAACGATTACAATGTATACGCGAGCAGTTTCCTATGGCTGCGTTCTCGCCTTGTATAGATTGGAAATACGCCCCTGCCACATGTCACCGACGCGATGTCGCGCGTCGACGCGAAGTGTCAGTTTCTATCTAGATATGGCCCACATGAGACGAAAAACCAATAAAATATTCTGATAATTCACGGTGGAACCCCGTGAACCCCGTTCAGTTGAGAAATTCATCGGTTATTAAAGAAAAACCTGTTCCAAATATTCTGACTGGGGTATTGTACTTTTTTTATAACCGACGTAAAATTTCTTCGCTGGGGTCTATACTCATGTGTTGAATTCATAATAATAGATTGCGCGTCGATGTCCCTTACAAACCTGTGTAAAACTACGGACACGGACAGCCAAAAATCTCAACTACCTATAAAATAATTGGATTTTAAATTATGTTAAAGTTTTGTTCTAATTTGTAAACCTATTATTATTTATTTGTATCGGCTGGTATTTGAAATTTTTTGGAAGAACTATTGTGTGGTAGGTAAGCGTTTAGTTCGAGTGTTCTGCCCGCCATGCGAATACTGAGTGAGTATTCTCTTTGATAACTCTTGTCGCTGCCACAAACGAGTACACGCGAGCGGGGAGTGAACAGTCAGCCAACAAGACTTATTGTACTGCCGTTTTATGAAATGTCACTTAAAATTAATCACTTTTAGCTTCAAATGTCAACAAAATTGAAATGTTGTATTTTTGAGTGACAGCGTTCCAATAAAATACTTGTCAATTAGAGTGCTACAAGAATTTTTTGGCGCCTGAAGACATAAAGGGGAGAAATTGTTGGCAAAAATTGTGAAATTGTCACAATTTATTGTATTGAAAAATCAAGATGACGGCGCTCATTCCGATTATGGCCACGCGCCAAATGTTTCTTGTAAATATTTAATATGATTATTTTCAAGTGACGTCTCTGATTGTGACAGTTAGGCCTTAACTCTCAACAAGTATCTACCACTTTTCAACAACTTTACAGACACTGGAAGCATTTTTTGGAGACGATAATGGCAAGCCACGAATACCATTTAGAGCAACATTCGAGAAATGCACTTGTTGTGTCATCAAACCGCATGCGATTATAGACGGCAACATGGGCTCAATTATCGAACATATTGCCACTACAGATAAATTCTATGTATCTGCCATGGCTATGTTCTCCTTGAAAATAGCCGACGCTAAAGAGTTCTATGAAATTTATCAAGGAGTTCTGCCTACTTACGAGGTTAATATTTCTTTGGTACTAGTATCTTCTACTCTAAAGTTGTTTCACAATGAGCGCCTAGCGCGGTAGGTTGAGAGCCTCTGTGCCATAATGTCCATAACGTTTCATCGCGGTGGGAGTCTGGGACAATAATTATGGCTCTTGTTGTCGTGGGGCTAACAATCAGGCTGGGTCCACAGTGCGAGTTTAGTCTGGTTGCGACTCTTGCGAGTGTTGCGACGATGGGCACAAAGTATCAATCATACGAAGCCGCTATGGAAAAACACAATGGCCCTCCGTCCTGCAATATTTATATCTTTTTCCATTTATTACGAACCCTGCTGGGCTAAAATAACAAGCAAGATAACGCTATCTATCACGATTTGTCTACGATTCTGATGTCATCCGAGTAGAGCGAATATTAATTGAATATTAATTCAAGGTTCGATTGAATATCTATCAATAAACTGTTATATTTCAGGCAATGAGTATACAACTGGCTGAAGGGAAATGTGTAGCATTGGAAATTAAATGTAAGGATCCTAATTGGACCACTGCGAACACTGTTTGTGAATTTAGAAAATTGTGCGGTCCTCGAGATCCGGTAAATTTGACTCAATATTATTTTATTTATATCTTTCACTACTTAGGGCCGATTTTCCATCATCACATAACCCAGTGCCCAAGATATAATTAATACTATTTAAATACTTAAAGCTGTTTTAATTAAACGACAGTTGAATCTAATATAGGTACCTACCTGTATACTTAATAATATATTTCATAGCGAGAACTTTATAATTACAGGATTTATGCCGCCAATTATACCCAAATACCATAAGAGCCCTATATGGGAAAACAATGGTGCACAATGCTGTGCATTGCACAGATTTGCCTGAAGATGGAGAAATGGAAGTTGAATACTTCTTCAAACTTTTAGCGAGTTATTGTTCACCCGTCTCAAAGTAATTTCGCCACGGAAAAAAGTGTGTGAAAATTTCCCACATCTCTATTTTCATGAAGTAAATTCGTCATAATATTAATTTTGATTATTGTAAATTCGTCAAATTGTTTATTTCCGCACAAACAGCAGAAAAATCAAACAATATGTAGAATAAAAACGTTTATTTTTCATAATCACAGAAATTTTAAGATGGTAAACTTACGCGTCTACATAAAAATCACAGTTCTACTTACAAATAAGGTATACGCTGATATTGGTGCCGATTCTCTTGTAAACCGAACTAAACTATCACTAAAATTCCTTACTTTTGGCTACGAGAAACATTTGAATAAATTTGTATTTGTTGTTTTTGTTTTTTCTTTTGAAGAATAGCTTTATCTTAAAGATAAACAACAAACAAAACAACAAAAAAAAACTTTAAATAAAAAAATAATATTGACTCTGTTATAATCGAATTTGACAATCGCGACTCCATGTGGTACTTGTTTGCCCTACCCCGTGATTTTTTTTAAAGCCGGTGCGTAGTATGGCAGCCTCGACGTGTTTTATATGGAATTTTTCACTGTTTGTATGGAAAATATGAAAATTATTTTAGTTTTTGTTTAAATAATATAATAAAATTATTTTAGTGTCAGTTTTAGGAGTTCATGATATTTATAAAGGGAGTAGACATTTTCATTATTTTTGTGAAAGGACACACCATTTTCGGGATATAAGCAAAATAAAATTAAAAAGATAGTCAGTACTGCATCTTTTTTTCTTTTATTTTGCTTAAATCCCGCTTATATTTTTGCATCTGAAGTCGAAGTGTTCAGTTCGTGTAAATTTTAGTTCATGACAACTAATTTTATTCACATCTTTTTAATCGCAATTAAAAGTAGTCAGATTTTGTAAAACAATCAAAATTTTTGGTGCAAAACGTCAAATTCAGAATAGCAAAATTGCCATTTTCACTAAATTATAACTCAGTGCCATCTTAGTGCTGCCAAACTAAAATATAGCTAAGTTGTGTCACTTTAGTCTATTTCGGAATGGGAAATTGTCGTTTGACAGGAATAAATAAAATTTTGGTGACTTTTTGTCTAGTTTAGAGGCATTTGTGACAAGAGAATCGGTACCATTGTGTGGATTTGTTCGTTTTTAAGGCCGCGTTGTTAAGGACAGTGTGACAAGCCTAATCCTTATATATAGCAAGTGGCTGATTTGCTTACAAGATTAAGAAAAATAATAGAAAGATAATTAAATCACAGTATATCACACACAATAGTCAGGTATTATTTTTTTGTTTTAATTTGCGTTTACATAAAAAATCATCGTTCTGCTTACAACTACTTATTGCAATGCAACAGATCGAATTGCCTGCAACATTACAATATTATAAGATGTACCTACAATGAAGACTTGTGACGAATTTACACATATTTTATATTGCAAGTGGCGAATACACTTTCAATTTATGGAGTGTACAAAACAGCGACGAATTTTGTTTGTAGCGAATGTACAACAAATAACCCTTGTTAGCTAACGGTAAGCCTTTTAGTAATTTAATAATTATGAGAACAATTATTTTACCTATTTTAAGAACGTAATTATACTTTATTTATTTTCAATTATTCGTTATTTCTCGTCTTTTTTACTGCCTCGTTTGTCGACTGGTCGCAAGCGCAGCTACTGAGCATGAAGTCCTGGGTTTGATTCCCAGGTCGGGCAAATTGTTTTAGGGTTGCCCCATTAGGAATTTTCAGTAACACCGAGCCTTATTTTTTTTTTTCTTTGTTAGGCTGGATTTGTGTCCAGTTCCACCCCCTAGTACATGGGGCTTGAATATAACTGGTGAAAAGTGGTTGTATTATGTTATGGTACACACTTAATAATAATTATCTTTCTTTATTCATGAATACACAGTTACACAGTTCCAGTAAAAGCTGACCTCTCATTGTACGGAAATCCTATACAATGCAAGATCAGCTTATACTGGAAATGTATAGCTTGATATGTAGCCGTGTGTACATCACGGATCACCTATCCCTTCCTGTAGCCTTCGGGGAAAAGCCGTGGAGTTTTTTTTTTCTTCAGGAATTGCTCAGAACTTCGTGTAGCCAAGCCAATAATAGCAATATCGCTTGCCCTCCCCGTATGTCAAGGTAAGGCTGATGCAAATTAATTGTTGCAAATTTCGTACACCTACTTTAAAAAAATATTTTTATGCTGAGTGACTTTTCCGTAGGATGCACTTTTTAGAAGAAGTCAAAAACTGAAAGAAGTGAATATTTCGAGGTTTTTGGAGCACCACGCAGTCGGCACAGGTCTTTAGAAGCTGCTAACTTGGTTTTACACGATTGGTATCTATCCAAACAACAGCCCAAAAAATCAGTACAGTGAATTTTTTGCGATCTACGACATTACTGTCCTATTATTTCAAACTCAAACTCGAAAGCATTTATCACAAATAAACAAATTACAGGCACATTTGAATTGGCAAGGGGTTGGTCAGTCAGAAAGATGAAGCTAGTAGTTCCCCATTCCAACGTGTAGTAGGTTCCTATTATAGAGAAGAACGGGCAAGAAACTCCACGGACACTCTTTTAAATCAAAATATTGTTACCGAATATTAAAAAAGCTTCTACTTATGCTAAGAATCCAACCCGATCTCCCAAAGCCAATCGGTTTTTATGCTGCCAAAGTGATGTCAGATATTTTCTATCACAAGAAAGTATCCCATTTTTCTGAAATTAACTGAGTAGGCAGATATTGCATTGAAACATATTTTTGAAGCCGATACAGCATCCTATATTTTGGCGTAACTTGTCTCGTCAGATAGTTTTGGTATTACTTCGATGTCACATTTATTTGTGCTTCCACTTGTATAAGCCCTTTCACAAATGATCACATATATCTGCCGTCATGTATAATGCATGAGTCATGAAATCAGATATTTCGGAGCTGTCTTTAGAAATGTATGTATGCTCGTGACTGTACCTCCCTCCCCCCCCACTGTAAAAGAAACAAGTTTGCTTCACAGCACCAACAAAGTGCTGCAAGAATGCAATACAAAGCAATATTGTACTAGGATACCATAAAGTGCGAAGAGGTTTGTTGCAGTCTTTAGTACTGAGTGCATGTAACCTAGGGTACAGCAGCGGCGCGCGTTGTCGCAGTAACGCATGCGTGCTGGGGTGGGAAATGCAAAGCCTCTGAAATGTCAATAAAACGTCATCATAATGTCACCTTTGCTGTTAATAAATTGCCTAGAGGAGATAGCAGTATAAAAAATGTACTCAGTGGGTGTGGAGATAACAAAGACTATAATAATATGGGTGGGAAATAGTTTTTCTTTCGGGAATTAGGTTCACCATAAATTGTGGCGTATATTAATGAAACGCATGATGATTTGTTCCTTACGATCTCTAGATTACCGTGATAGTAATAATTATGGGTCTACCCTTTATGGAATTTTTTTTATGTCATAATATTATTTTGCATAACAGCGCATAGCATAAACTTCATTTCGCAGAAAATCGTTTGGCATACACTCATTTATAATACATTAAAAACGCATAATTTTGTAAGTCAGAATCATCTTTAGGCATAAATTTCATATCCATAATAATTAAAAGTAGAACCATCATATTGCAGAAAGTTCACTGTCAGAATCGTCTTTTGGCATAAATTTCATATCCATAATAATTAAAAAGTAGAACCATCATATTGCAGAAAGTTCACTGTCAGAATCATCTTTTGGCATACATACATTTCATATCGATAATCATTAAAAGGTAGAACTATCATATCTCAGAAAGTTTACAGTTAGAATCATCTTTTCAATAATCATCAAATCATCTTTTCTTTTCTTTTCATCAAGCTTACACCATGCATGCATCAAGCATGTAGCATGCAAATATGCTAAAAAGCACACACCATGCATGTATGCATCAAGCATGTAGAATGCAAACATGCAAAAAAGCACACACCATGCATGCAGCATGCAAGCAAACATGCAGCATGCAAGCAAACATGTAGCATGCAAGCAAGCATGCAACATGCAGCAGGCATGGTTTCTGTCACGGCTCCGGCGCTGCGGGGCTCCGGCGGTCCCACGCAAGCTTCTCGTCGCAGATGGTTGTAACGGTCACCACAGCAGCTTCGGCTTGCTGGTCGGCTTTGCCGGCCAGCCTCAGCCGCGGTGGCGAGCGTTAAAACCACCTGCTCCTCAGCTCGCGGGCCGCCTCGCCCCTCCGCGCCTACGCGGGCTTAAATTACACTCTAGGGGTAGGGCAGACAAGACTACGTGCAGTCGGTTTTGCAGCGATTCGGTTCTGTCACTTCACTAACTTTTGTAGGACAACATATTGACTTTTTAAGACAATATTTTAATTTTAATTTAAGGTTAAGAATATGATTACATTTTATAGAAATGACAATAATTATGCCTAATAAAATTATTCCAAATGATATTCTGCCATCTTCTTAATATGCCAAGTGAAATTATTCCAAATAATCGTCGCTCTAAATAAACGTTATGTGAAACGAAATTATGCGAAATTAAGCTTTGCCAAAAGTAATTATGCCAAATAAAATTCTGCCATTTTAAAAGTATGCCTTTGTAAATTCGGACATATAAACATTCGGCCAAACAATAACTATGTTAAATGATTTTTATGCCATATATATATTCGTTTAAAGAAGATTATGCCAAGTGGGTTAAGCCAAATAAATTTCGGAGCATCAAAATTCTGCCAGATAGAGGGAACCCAATAATTATACCTCGTCACAACGGGAATTCTGAGAAATACGACCATAACCAAAAAGTTCTCTAAGAGCTAATATTGTTTAGTGGGGAGTGATTTCCTGTATTACATAGTGTATTATCTATGGGAGTGTTATAAAGGTTCGAATGACGTTTTGAAGCAAACTATTTCGAAAAAAAATCGGATTTGTACGCCATCGCCAGTTCGAAGACACATTGGATCAAGAACTGCTTTATCGAATGACGTTATCGCGAACACGCTATTTCGAAAGAAATTGCGAGTGGTACGCTAATTCGAAAACACATTGGATCGAAAGCCGCTAATCGAATGACGTTATCGCGAACACGCTGATGCGGAAAACTTTGAATGGTACGCTAGTACGAAAGTCATGGTATCGAAATCCACTGTTGCCTTAATTGGTCTGGGAATCGGAACTTACGAACCCGATGAAACACAGCAAGCCTCGATGGATTGGGTTTGGGAAACAAGAACAGTGAAAAGTATTATTTGGCGTCAACTATTTAATTACCTTAAGTATTAACAAATCAACAAATCAAAATTGTATGTGGTATTCACCACCAAAAGTAAAAAAAAAAATCAGATAGACATGAAAAAACAATGGTAGGTACATAATAACCATTTACCAGGTTTAACTGTAAATCAGTTACCTAAGCGCTCAATAGATAGTATAAAGGATCTTTGTGAGATGTCATACATAATAGCCCTCCAAGAGAACGTGGCTTGTTCTCGTGCCCACCTCTCAGCTCCATCATCAGGTCAGCTGGATTGTACCGTATTATTGTATTGTCACCTGAAGAACATACATTAGCAAAGTTTCAAATTAATACGACTACTAGAAGTCGGTGGGATTCTTAGATTCTTTTACAAACAAACATTGAGGTGAATCGTGCAAATAAAAGCGTGTTAATAAAGAATTTAAGGGTTTAGGCGCAGAATGTCGAATTCGCAAAATGTCCAGCGGTCGCAGTGTCCAGTTCGCAGAATGTCCAATTCGCAAATAGTAAGCTAGTGTGATTCTATTTTTTATTATTTTTAATAATTTTTAATAGCGTCGCCATCATCGAATTTACTGCTTTGGCCTCGTGTGGCCGGCGAAGTTAGTACCCAATCGGATCAGTCTACGGATTAAGTCACCGCAATGCTATTGGTTTAAAATTTACTAGTATCGTGTAAACAGCTCTAGCATCGGGCCAAGCCAAGATAGTTAGCCAGGATATTACTTGCTTACTATCCTAGCTTAAAAGCCTCCTGTGACCCGGGCATTATGGAGCGATTTAGGCCTGTATTCCTCCTGCGTTGATGTCGGTCGCGTAAGTCGGTCGCGCGTACGAATATACATTGTTTTCGATATAGCACCACACTGCGACGCTGGCGTCAGCGGCGCGTACGTTGCTACAACTGGTACGCGACCGACATCAGCGTAGGAGGAAAGGCCTTAAAAATACCTTCCAGCGTTCCCGTTCTCAAATAGTTGGCCGTATGTCACTTTATCGAACTGTCATTGTAGGAACTACAGGTAACAATAATGCTAACAATGCAAAATGCATTGTTCCCCGCGCATACAGTTTAGCGGCCAGTCGTCTTCCCCGCGCCGTAGCAATAACTTGGGTTATGTATAGATTATGTAAGAAGCGTCACTGTGCATATTATTCATGGTTATCAGTCAATAGACTTTATGCTGTAGACTGGAATTTTATTTGCAACCTTCTCCAACCACGATATCAAAGGTCTCAAGATTCATTTTCATTCAAAATGATGGCAATATGCAGTTGAGAAAATATTATGGAGTAAGTAAAAAAAGATTATTAACAGAAAAGAGAGGCCTGTGCTCAGCAGTTGGTGAAGTTGGGCTGTGGGTGATGATGATCATGAAGTAAACATAATCTTAAGGTGAATCCTCAGCTGTAGCCCGCCAAATTCAAAAAAATCTTTGGGAGTTTGTTCCAACTTTTGCGGAATGAAATACGAAAATTTTTAGGTAGAATTAATTTCCAAAGGTTGACGATTGATATGAAATTGATGATTATTATTCAGTAAATATATCATTCAGCCTACAGTCGCGAATAGTTTTTTGATCAACATACAACGTATAACAGATCTGCAATTGCAAAAACCAAAGAAATTTTGAATTTGTCGGGCTGCAGCTGAGGATTCACTTTAAATTGAGATGATTTATTTTGTAGTCTCAGAACTGAAGTTGCAGGAAATCCTTAGGATATAGTAGTTCGGGGTTTTACAGTAACATAATTATAACATAATATTCATTGTTTTATTAAACAAACTTTGTTATGGATATAGCCGTATGTTATACGCAGTCTCTTAGTCACTTTCTGAGCTGGAGATTCTTGCGTATCTTCTCTGAAAAGAATGATAGTTGCTTATTAAGGGCCCGTTATTTGATCAGTAGTCAAACATACTAATAGTTAAAATGCGTTAGTTAACCTAACAATTTGTTAAAATTACATAAATATGTTGTGTGACAAATGATTAAGCTAACTATAGTTAAAAAAATTGTCAATTTGCTATAAAAGTTAACCATGCGTAGACAGAGTAGTTAAACTTTAACTATTGTCAAGTGACTAATTGTTAAATTGACTAAAGGTCATTTTTAACTACGTATCAAACAACGGCCTCGTTGTTGGATACATAGTTAAAAATGACCTTTAGTCAATTGCTAAATAAATAAAATAAATATAATAAAATAAAAATGACCGCTAGTATGTTTTGATCAGTAGTCAACCACACTAATAAAATGCGTTGGTTAAACTAACAATTTGTTAAAAATGACATAAGTATGTTATTTGACAAATGGTTAAGCTAACTAAATTTAAAAAAAATTACAATTTGCTATAAAAGTTAACCATGCGCAGACAGAGTAGTTAAACTTTGACAGCTTTTGACTATTGTCAAGGGACTAATTGTTAAATTGAGTATTGGTCATGTTTAACTATGTATCAAACAACGGGCCCGTGACAGATACATGGGAATAAATAACTGGCAGGTTTACATGTCGTGATGGATCTATTTTAGACCTCACCTGTCATGCTTGAAGTTGTAAGTTCAAATCCGGATAAGTACCAATGTGTCTTTTTCAATTAATTTGTACCTTCTATCTCACTTTATCTCGGACATCACTGATGTCAGTGATGGAAAACATCATGAGGAAACCTGGCCTTCAATAATATAAAGGCTCCTATAAACAGGCGCGACACGCGACGCGACATAAAGGCACCGCTCGTCGCGCGACAGACGGTACCTTTGTGCCGCATGCGATTCGCGTCGCGTGTCGCGCCTGTTTGTCGGAGCCTTAAGTCGAAATCGCCATTGCTTTGAGCAAGCACGTTGTGATCAATGCTAATGTCTTCTCAGTATGAGAAGAAACTTTTGCCCTGCAGTGGTACAATAATATGCTAGTATTATTTTTATTTTTTAAGAAGATTTACATACTTTAGCTCGTGGCGGACTAGTAACTTGCAGCCTAACTGGCCCCCCCAGTCTGTCTGCGATGGCCTCCATGGCCCCGGCCAGTCGGTGGAGGGCCGTGGTAACATGCTGCTTGGCTTCGGTCTCCATTCGCTTCACATTGAGCAGAGCCTCCGTAGCCTCACGGATGGCAGGATCTTAATAAAAAATATAATGATTAAATAGTTATATACATCATGGGAGTTAAGGACCCGTCAAACTTTCTAAAGTTTTTTGCAATTTGTAGGTCAGTGTCAGGTTTTATGTAGATCAAAATATGTTTTTGGACCGTTTAAATATCGCACCCCCGATGCAACACTTATGCAAAAAGTAATTTTTTCAGGAGAAGTGTTTTAAACTTTAGTATCGTATATAAAAAATATAATTATTAAATTGTTAGCGCATCCCCTTGTAGTCCCTCAAATTTTCTTAAGTTTTTTTGCAATTTGCAGGTCAGTGTCAGGTTGTATGTACATAAAAATGTTTTTCGACCGTTTATATATTATGTACACAGAATTATAATCATTAAAATTCTTCTGTTACGATCGCAGATCCAACCTACCTAACTACCCTAACTACCATACTGACATGCAAATTGCAAAAATAGTAAGATAATTTGAATTTCGCAGGCTAGCCTGGCACTTTCGCCTTAACAAACTACATACAGTAAAATAGTTATAACAGTAAAATAATACCGTTGTTAAACAGTAAAATAATACCGTTGTTTAAATCGGGTAGTACATCAGACCCTAATAATTATAGACCTATTTCAGTCCTACCTACCTTTAGAATTTTTTTTGAAAAACTTATTTTGAATGAAATGCAAAGATTTTTTAATAAACACAAATTACTGCATAACAAACAGTACGGTTTTACAAGGGGTCGTTCGACTACTGATGAGTTGAACTTTTAGGACATGTTTATAATGCATGGAAGGACAAATGCTTCGCTTTGGGAATCTTTTGCGATTTGTCCAAGGCATTCGATTGTGTTCTTCATGAAACATTAATCAGAAAACTGCACCTTTATAGAATCCGAAACGCCTCTCTGGATCTTCTTACTTCTTACTTAAGTGATAGGAGTCAGAGAGTTGATGTTAACGGAACATGATCACCCGGATCTGTGGTAAGAATGGGGGGTCCTCCAGGGCTCATGGTTCATTTTTATTTCTTATTTATATAAATGACTTGCCTTACCTCATAAACGATAAACATGATGTGGTGTTGTTTGCAGGCGACACTTCACTTTTATTTAAACCCAAACGTCAGCAGCTGGTTACTGACAATGTAAATAGCGCCCTCGCAATAGTAGTTAACTGGTTTAATGTTAATAACCTACTGCTTTACGAGAAAAAAACTAAATGTATTAAATTTACGATGACTCATGTTAGACAAGTAGAAACTAGTGTTCTCATAAAGGCTGAAGTGTTGAAACCCGAAGATACCACAGTATTCTTAGGCATAACTTTGGATACCAAGCTTCAATGGGGCCCCCCATATAGATAAATTGTCAAAAAAGCTTAGCTCTGCTGCGTACGCCTTTAGAAAAATTCGTGATTTAACTGATTTAGAGACAGCCCGTTTAGTACACTTAAGTTATTTTTATAGTGTGATGTTATACGGTATTCTTTTGTGAGGAAATACCGCCGATATTTAGACAATTTTTATTTTACAAAAATGGTTATATATTATAAAAGTGTTATAATCATTATTGTGAATATGAGGATTATGTGGGTCATTGATTCAGTTTTATTCTGGATCTGGCAGTTTAAGTAGTTTATGCGGCCTACCCAAATGTCCTTTCTTTGGTATTGTTCCTCGACTCGTTGAGCTCCTTAAGTTCTGAGTTGAGCTGCACGGTTACTGACAAATGCGTGCACTGACTGGACAGGTCAACTTATTCTGTGTGTTCCTTTCCTCAAAAGACAATTCCAGATACCGATCTACATGGTCTTCACATGATCTGACCAAGATTATTTCTGAACTTTAAAAGAGACTGTGACCTGTGAGTTTGTTACGGCCTTTCTTTTCAGAGTAGTCAAATAGGAAACGCCGACCTCATCTAGTTTAAAAAAAAATGATTGACGTGTAAAAGTGTTTGTACAAACCTACTTACAAAAATAAAATCATTTATCATTTACATATATAACTAATGCAACAAGTAACTTACCGCCATCTTGCTCGAAACTAGCTCTGCCGCGGCGTAGTCGCCGCCGCCGTGGCGATACTTCGACGTTCTCTTTTGTGATTTTAACTTTAGTATCGTATATAAAAATTTTAATTATTAAATTGTTATATATCATAGGAGTTAAGGGGATGCGCTAAGGTAGTCCGTCAAATTTTCTTAAGTTCTTTGCAACTTGCAGGTCAGTGTCAGGTTGTATGTACATCAAAATGTTTTTTGACCGTTTAAATTTGATGTACACAGAAATTATAATCATTAAAATTATAATTACAACTCTCTGTTACGATCGCAAATCCAACTTACCTAACTACCCTAACTACCAAACTGACATGCACATTGCAAAAATAGTAAGATAATTTGTATTTCGCGGGCTAGCCTGACACTTTCGCCTTGACAAACTACATAAATACCTAATCCAAAAAGTAACTTACCGCCATCTTGCTCGGAACTAGCTCTGCGGCGGCGTAGTCGCCGTGGCGATACTTCGACGTTCTCTTTTGTGATTTGGCCACTGCGCACCATAAGCTCTGGTTGCTGGCCTGTATGGACCATAGGCTCCAGCTGCTGATCAATGTGGACCACAGGCTCCGGTTGCTGATCAGTATGGACCTCAAACTCTAGCCGGTGTTCAGTGTGAACCACAGAGTCAGTGACCAGCTGACCCACCTTGCCCTTTGGGTCAGCAGCTACCTGTCCTGTGTGCTCCTCAGGATAATACAACTCGACGTCAGAAGAATCTGATCTGCAAGCATACATTTTATTACTTAAATATCCATTTATTTCAAACAGTGATTTGTATAAAAAATATAATTTACCCTATAGTGAAATTAGTGTCATCCTGCAGTAAAACTTCCGCTGTGCTCGACGACGGCTGATGTTCAGTTTCAAAGCGCTGCAGCTGTTAACATGATTGTAGTGCATAAGCAACGGATACCAACAAAAAACGGAAGTCATGGAAATGTTTATCACTCAGTCTGTAACATAAGCACCATTTATACGGTGCAAGTTTATTGCACTGGCAATACTTGAATCAACGAACCTTAAAATGGTACAAGCACGTACAGCTCTGTGTTTAGACGAGGCACAACTTGAATGCAATAATCGCCTTGCAGTCAACCTTGCTGTACCGTCGCCAACACAAAGTTACTACAAACTGTCAGATTGTTTCATTCCATTTTGAACGTACCCATCAACATTTTAAGGTTTAAAATAGTTTGGAGAAATTTGATAGGTTCGTGTAGCTTGACCAGCTGGCGACTATCTAAACAGAAGCCGCATTCAATTATTGAAAGGAAAAAGTTGCGTTCAATTATTGTTTCCCATTTTATGGAAATCGCACGCGTGTATGTTTATGGCCGGTCGCGAATAATATTTTGTTCAACATACAACCTGAAACTAACCTGCAAATTGCAAAAAACTTAAGATAATTTTAATTTCGCGGACAACGCCGCGCTTCTCCCTTAAAAAAGATTTACTTACTGAAACTGGAGTGTTGCAAACTCTTGGCAACTGTTCCCCAAGGTCTGGCCCTAAAATTAAATATAGCCTGTTCTCCAAATCCGATAGCCTTTTTTTGGCAGGAGCTCCTCCTGTAAATCAATGATAATATTAATATTTTAATACTGCGTACGGTCTATATACAATTTATTGGTAGGTACGATTACGGAGAGATAATTTTAAGCAATTTCCAGGCACATTTCTTTCCCACATAGCGTGCGCATATCACATTTTCGAATTGCCATTTTCATTCAAATGTTGGCAATAACTTAGTGGAAAAATGTGGTATATATAAAAATTTACTATAAGTTGCTTAACATATTTATTCCTTGATTGTACTTACTACTAGTTTAATATTAATTTAAGAAAAAGTATGGAAATAAAGAATACCTGTAGCCTCCAATTCGGCCTTCATATCTTTTACTTTTTTTTTTACTTTGCTTTTGAACGCATTGTAGTACTGAAAAAAGAGAATTTAATTTATTGAGCTAAACTAATAACTAGACTAATTTTGTCTTGTCTTCTGTTTAAATCTATTATAATAGTCTAAACGCTTCGCGTCACCTTTCCCGTCTGTGTGTGTGTGTGTGTCCTTAGTTCTTCTAAACAATACAATTAATTTTGATGGGGTTTAACCATTATTTAGAGAATTATGTGTTTACATTATTATTTACCTAACTTAGATAATACACAGAAATCTCGATGTTTTAACAACATGTCGCCTCAGCAGTATAATATTGCAACCAGATACATTTAAAATCTATTCTATACAAATAAATAAAATTGAAGTGCCTGTTTGTAATGTCAAAATAACAGTTTTTTTACTAAATGCATATGAAAGTATATACGGGACTTATAAACAAAATACCAATTCTTTTAATTTTTGTCTGTCTGTCTGTTTGTTCCGGGTAATCCCCGAAACACCTGGGCCGATTTTGACGGGACTTTCACTGGCAAATAGCTGATGTTACAAGGAGTAACATAGGCTACTTTTTGTACCGGCAGCACGGTCCCGTTGGATAATTTCTGATATCCACGCGGGCGAAGCCGCGGGCAGCAGCTAGTTTTAAATATAAATTATCTTAAATTTCTTTGATTGCATCATAATTGCACCAGTACGAAACAGGGGAGTGATGAAAGACATTTAAATTACACTAGTGTAAGCTGTCATTTCTAAATTATAATTTATCCTTACCGATCTCCATTGGTCTGGTGTTTTCTGGGTGCAGTCTAACGAAACGTTATTGGCCAAACCAGCACACGCAGCCCAATGCCGTTTAGACAGACTGCGTCCTTCCTTGGTCCTACTGAAGCGGCTGTGCGCCAGCTGTGGGTTATCCTTCACGTAGTCGAATATGGCCAATATTTGGTCCACGCCCACCATCTTTAGTTTGGTCGTGTTAGGGGCGGAGTTTTTGAAAAACAATACAAATCTAAATTATTTTACATTACAAACCAATAATAATATAAACATAATACTTAAAACGAATACTCACACTTCTTGGATTTATAAAGTTAATGCTGTATTCAACTCAACTTCAGCTCTTCAATAATACTGACTTTTGGAAAAGTATTTCAGTGTGAAGTTACCTACTATGGATGTGAATTTGATGTGACCAATAAATTGATGAAGCCGAAAACCAATTAGGGTAAAGTACCCAATTTTTAGCACGTAAGACTTTGTTAAATACATGAAAATAATTTTATTTCTATGGATTTTAAATAGTATTCAATTTACATAACTACTAACTAAGATGTTCTGTTACCAGTAAAGTTTGATCGCAGCTTTATGTACCTAAATAGACGGACTTGCCCGATAATGATATTACCAATATCCATTTCCCCAATTACCAACACTGACGTTCTTAAGATATATAACTATCCCCCGACCCTGTGACATTTAGAAATATTTAGAATGTATACTAGTTTCAATAGGTATTTGACCAGCGGGGTAATTGCGTAACACACTAACAGTAACAATAACTTTAATTTTGACAGTTCAATAATATTCATTGCGTTATTTACGTTGTTGAGCAGACAAATTATTAGAACACATGAAGTAATGGATTAGCAGGCAAGCAATGCTTCAAAATGATTCAGATTGTGATTGATAGTGTGTTACGCAATTAGGGTGTAGATTATTAAATTGGATGTGTACGATAATAAATCAAATTAAGGTTACAATATTTTAACATAGTTATTATAACCGAGTTTCACTAAAACACAATTCCGCAGTTTCTGCGTACTATATGAAATTTATGATGACACCCTAATTTAATTTAAAGCTAAATAAATTGAACATATTTTCTGTTTCAATTTTGTGGGGGATTTTAGACGTTAAGAAAGTTTTCAAAGTCAAAGCAGTTCTGCTTCGATAAGACGATAAAGGATAAAATTTCTACGCCAACTATTACTACTTATATTAAAATTGTATGTAGGTACCCATTTATAGCAATGAGGAGTATTTTAAATATTGAGTACATAACTGTAGGAATATCAATAGTTGGAGACTTTACCCTATTAACCACAGCTATTGACAGTCAATACAGCCATGTCATCGTCACTGGCACAACTTTTTTTTTCTATTTTACAATATTATGTCTCAACCTAAACAGCCAGGATTACAATTTATTTTATTTTATGTAACAATAATGGTTAAGGCTGCACTAGTCGATGGCTCGAACTTATTGGTGGATTTGGCTAATATGTATGCTATTTAGTTTATTTATTAATTTATTTAGTTTTCTTTATTTCGTTTTTATTTATTTAGTGAAATAGACGATGATTTATGACGAAAACGAGCGTGATGAACAGACCTTTGGGCGTATAGATATTATGAAAAACTACTGGATGTATTTATTCAAAATAAAGTAATTTAAAATCTTGAATAAATTATCTGTTAAATAAAATGTTCGAATAATTACCATTTTATTGTAAGTCCACTGAAACTCAGTCGGCTTTTACATGGAAATTTAACAGAATATGAGAATAAGTATCTCTATTGCTACAATCGTAATTGAATCTCACTAGTATGTCGCTAAGATCACGACAATTGATTTAAAGTAATTTCGTTTTGTAAATCAGTAAATTTAAGTACTTACCTAGTTAAAAATAAAATTGAAGTGAAATACTTTTTTAAAAACAAGCTTTTATTGAACTAAAAAGTACTAAATAAAACTTACGTTGACATAACTTTAATATATTCTTAGAAGCTTGCGGCTTATCTTAAAGTGTAAGAAGGAGGTTCACGCCTCAAGCTTTTAAGAAAATATTAAAGTTCTATGTTAACGTAAGTTTTATTTAGTACTTCTTAGTTCAATAAAAGATTGTTTTTAAAAAGGTTTTTTACTTCATTTTTATTTTTTACTTTTTAGCATTAGAATTTCTATAGATAACCGTTCTATCACCTTCTCTTGAAAGGTACTTGTAAAGACAACTCCAAAGAACCCAAACGCGCCTTTACACAAGTCGTGGTGAGAAGCCATTCGAGTTGCACTATCCAAGTCATGCCACACCTTAGAACGGAATATCATTATAATTTAATGAATACTTATACAACATTTCGTGCCTGTGCTGTTGACCTCTGAGGAGTTCTCTCGTATGGGAGCCAGTTCTGGGTGCAGCAACCAGATCATGGTAATCTTTAGAACGAGCTATTATAATAGTATGCGTATAAAAAAAATGTGTCTCTGCTATTGACCGTTGAGGAGTTCTCTCGACTGGAGCTAGTCCTGGGTGCAGCAGCCAGGTTATGGTGGACTTTAGAAGGAACTACCATAATTAAACGCGTATATTAAATGTCATATCGGCACCGTTGACCGTTAAGAAGATCCTTCGTCTGGAGCCAATTCTGGGTGTAGAATCACAGGCTATGCATCATAGAAATGCATTGTCTCCGAAACAGAATCAACATGTGAAATTTCAACTCCGTAGGTTAAGAGAAAGTGGTTTTTTTGTAGCTTGCAAGATTCCACCCGGACAAACATACATACATTGCAAGTTAAATAAAAGCTTGTAATTAAACCAACAATGAGGGATGGTCTTTTAAGAACGCTATCCTTTAGTAGCCGGATCTGACTCTTTTTTAAACAAGGACCATTAAAAATATTTGTTAATTTAGCCTTCATAATGAGTACTAACTGTAACAGTCAAGTTTTTCTTAAAGGTAATCTGTAGTTTGACTCATTGCTGGACAAGGTCTCCAAAGTCCTGTTCTCCAAAGCTTTCTCTCTTCCACGACCTCAGGCGATGTCTGCTCTAGACTACTCTAACTCATTTTCTTTTAAATAAGCCTCTTCACCTCGAGTTAAGTGTTATATAATACAATTTCAGCAAGAGGTTGAAATCGATACAACAAACTTGTCCAGTTGATGAAACTTTACAAAAAGGCGGGAATCGGTGACAAGCACCTATAATGATCTCATTATTTTGTAGAATACATTCATTTTTATCTATTTATAAATTCTTTTTACAACATTACGTCACACCTGTATACCTCAAGGGGTTAGGTAGAGGTTTACCTATAGTACACCCACATTTCGCCATGTATAAGTGGCGAGCCTATTGCCAAATTTTCTTTCTTACAGATTTAAATGTCTACGAGTATCTATCTATCTACAAAACAAACGCATAAGGTTATCATAAGCCGCAGTACGCAGCAAAACCATTTAGGGCCGATGTGTCAATAGTCAGATAACTTTTATACTTTTAGGGAACAATTTGCGGTTTGACAGCTTTTTTATAAAAATATGTTAAACTGTCATATTTATTCTTCAGATAAAAGTTATCTGGCTTTTGCAAAATCAGCCCTTAGTTACAGAATAAATCAAATAAGTAATTCTTCACAACACTAAGCATTGTTAAACGTGTAACAATTTTCTCGAGAAAATCTTTAGTTCATAAGCTGCTATTTTTGCACTGGCAAATGCTCGGCGTTATCCAAGGC
The DNA here is from genome assembly GCA_917490735.1 of Dryobotodes eremita. Lineage (NCBI taxonomy): Eukaryota > Metazoa > Arthropoda > Insecta > Lepidoptera > Noctuidae > Dryobotodes > Dryobotodes eremita. The sequence goes on along the minus strand of OU823241.1, from coordinate 26,327,614 downwards.
GTTGCCAGTTCTAAAAAAGCGATGAATTTAGCATTTCATATTTCGATCGCTATGTGTACTCCAGTATGAGAAACGTACTCGAATGCTCGTGTCAGTCAAAGCAGTGGGATCGTTTACGAACCTAACACTGTCGTGATGAAGATAAATAGAAAGTGGAGCTGTTCTGTGGTACTATTTTTTATTAAGTGATATGCTCCTCTGCTACCCAGCTCTGCGAAAAATGTTATAATGTTAACCTATGCGATTTCTTTTTCAGCTGGCGTGAAAAGTTGAGTTACTTGTTATGTTAGAGGTATATTGTGAATTGAATACATTTTTATTTTTGTATTTAGTGTTTTATTTTTGTATTTATATCATTCTTATCTTCCACAAACCCAGTGGAATTAGGTATTTCTTCTGAAAGCAGTAGACATTAGGCACATAGGTACTCAGACTGTGAGCGAGTAGGCAGTGAGCGAGTGAGCTGAGCGGTTTTCCTTACTTATATGATTGAGTAGACTATATAGAGATAGTTTACTTATTCAGGATAGGTAAGTTTATGATTTAATGAGAATTTAGAGTTGGTACGCCATTATAGAAGCTGTGTAGTTTGGAGTGCCCACTATATTTTGACCTCTATGTTGGCGTTGCTTTCAAAGGAAAATGTCTCAAATTCAGAACATTAATGTTTAGTTTCATAGTTAGCCACCAGTCAAGTTATATTTGGTACAGCGGGCATCTGTGCGCATGCGTGAATAGCTAGAACGTTGCCACTGGAATAAAAACCATATTACTAAATATTAAGGTTTGAATTGAAATAGAATTATGGCTATCATTTTAGTAATAATGTTGCCAGTAAAAAAAAGGTGCCGCAAAAGATCAGATTAGAACAAGAAATCTATGTCAAAATTGTTATTTTAATATGCGTGTAGGGCCTTTGGTGTCCTATATTTAAATATATATGAACAAAGTATACTCAATAAGTCTGGCACTAAGTATAATAATAAGTTGTGTTACCAGTGCTAAAAATAGAAAAGCCACGACCCCGCCCTTTGTGCACTTTATTGATCTCACTAGCAACTACATACTAGGAAAACATGATTGCTAAAGAGAACTTAGGGTCAACTTCAGGTATTCTAGGTTGACGCATGCGTATTAGGTATTAGTTAGGTTTTTTTCTTTGCTCTTGCTTCATTCCGGCAATATATGTATACTCAATAAGCCTGGCACTAAGTATAATAATAAGTTGTGTTACCAGTGCTTAAAATAGAAAAGCCAGGACTCCGACCTTTGTGCACTTTATTGATCTCACTAGCAACAGCATACTAGGAAAACATGATTGCTAAAGAGGACTCAGGACCAACTTCAGGTCTTCTAGGTTGACGCATGCGTATTAGGTATTAGTTAAGTTTTTTTATTTGTTCTTGTTTCATCCAGGCAATGTCTGGCTTAAAAATATGGATAATCTGCCTGAATTAAAGATTAATAAATAAATTTAATAAGCTAGTCTATGTTATGGCGGCAACAAGGTTAGCCTCAAATGGATGCGAATGTTTCAAATGTTTTAGCTATCTTGGTGGTCTCACTTTAACGTCATTCTGACCAGGTAAGTAGGTGGGAAAAAGCCAACTGCATTAAAGCTTAAAATAACAAGATTAACCCTGTAACGTCGCCAACACCCCAGAGGCAAATATAATATTATTATTTAGATGGAAGCACTTTGTATCTCATTTTAAGTGAATTGAACATAAGTTCATATGAGAAATAAATTATCTTTAAACCTAATAGATAGTTGTTTAAAACCGAGCTGCAATTTGCAAAAAACCAAAGAAAATTTGAATTTGGCGGGCTACAGCTGAGAATCCCGCTTAGCCAAAAGTTTAAGTAAGTTTTAGTATATTAGCCAATAAAAATGTAATATTCTGAATATTGAGATCTATTTTAAGTGGCCGTGCACGAAATCGAATTATTTTGGTCAATTTAGTTTACAGTTTGTGAAAAAGGAAATAGAATTAAAACAAAATTATTTGTGAAGACGAGTTCTTAGTCTTACAGGTAGCTGTAATAGTTTTTTTTAATAATTTGAGTGGTACTGGCGAATCTCTAATAATTACAAGAAGTTTTCCAAAAAATTACACGACGCTGACAAACGTCATCATCATCGTCGTCGTATCATCGTTTTACAAAAAAAAAATCTATTGATTTGAACATTTCAAAAAATTTAACACCACCATACTAGGTTGCTGGTGGTTTGACCACTTTTTCAACTTCGATACAAAATGTGGCAGAAATAGTTATTTGTGCAACAAGAGAGCAAAGTCGTTTTTTGCTGCGAGTGCTGATTTTGAATCCTGAGCAAGCGAAGGATTCAACGATTGAATCACGAGCGTAGCGAGTGATTCTAAAGTTGAATCCTGAGTGTGGCGAGGGATTCAAAGGCACGAGATGCAAAAAACTTTGCTCTCGTGTAACACACATAACTTTTCACTACAGCAGCGAGAACACTTTAGGAGATAAAATAATAAACAGGAATAGATTGAAATAACTATTCATTGTGAATCAAAATAATTAAGATTGTAGGTAGAGGTACCAATTCAATAAAATGGAACATTTTAAAAGTTAAAAGTAAAATTACTGCAATTCTGCAAATTAAAAGTAACCCGCTCTTTTATTTAAATTAAGGCGTGTTCGGAAATAGCACCCATGTAATTGTATTATTCAAAATATATTACGTAACATTATTGAAACTAGAAATACATATGTACATGTTAAATATCAGTTTTATTTGCAGTAAATACTTATTTTCGTTTAAATACAACAATAAGTTAAAAATTCAATAAATTACATTAAAAGACATAATTTTCTTTTTGAAAAATTTCTTTAGTTAGTACGAAATTCCGAACGTGTTTGTCTTTGAGGTCGAATTCAAAATCGGAACTTCGAAAGGGCTGGTCTTTGTCTCTCTCTCTTTCTAGTGGCGTGAAAGAGATAGAGTGTGAATGTTTCGAATTGTATGATTAACCCAAGGATGAATAAGATATTCGCGGCTTTCTGAAAAAAAAATATTAAAAAGTTACTTGGTCTCACTCAGTGAGCAAAATCGCATTTTGCTCACTGATTTCAGGCAGCAAAACCTACATGTTTGAGCTACTGAAGTGAAAAATATATTGTCAAATACTTTTTTTGAAAGACCTCAAAGTTTTTCCCGTTATTCTGGAAAATATTCAAGAAATAAAAAAATCGCACATTAATCTTCAGCTATCCTTCGAATAAAAACTAAATTTTATTTTATGAAAATGTAAGCCAAAGGTTAAAAAATATTTACGGAAGCGCAAAAACGGATGAGACTATTAATAGTAAAGGAAACTTCGACAAATACACCGTACACCTATTTAGGTGTACTACCACATGAATATAACCATCATATCTTACTTTAATAAAATAGACTACTTATATTATTGTAATAGATAATTTGTAATGTATCTCGTTGGTAGTCCTTAAATAAATAAAGTTACAAAATCGCAGATTTCTTGAAATCCTACGTATTTGATTCCACTCTATGGTTTGACTGGAATACAGAAACTATTAAAAATTCCTGAAACTATTTATTACACTGTTATTATTCATGATAATGCGATATATAAAGTAATAGTTCATTTATTTTCCAGAATATTATATTACAAAGGTGTTACTTATTTATAAAAGCTTATAACGTTCTGCTGTTTCCAAAATTTTCACGGTTTTGGTTTGTTTGTTAGATAATTAACATGGAATTAAATAAATTACGATACTTAATAATCAAATTCCAAATTAGTTAAATATTAAGCATGGAAATGTGAAAAAGATTAAATTAAGTCAAAGAGATGATAAGAAGAGAAAATTATTAAGTCATCTTTTCATTTATAAAATTATTAGTTGAGTAGTAGCTACCTAAGAGATAATTGAATAATTTATATTTACATTTCCTATAAAGTTAAGAGTTTTAAAACAACCTTGTAGTTTGGCATAAACTTTGGTCGCAATACAAAATACATTATTAGTTGGTAGACAATTATGTGGTAACCTTGACATGATGCTGCAGCCAGGAAAGTCTGCAACCTATCCAACTCTTCGACGACTTACAAAGAGGTATCGTGTTTGGGTTCATTCAATCGGTCTCGATGCGTAAAAGACTTAGAGATGGTGAACATAGTCTGATGATGGAACAGGAAGGTGGTCTCGGCCTTATAAATCGTAGGCCCTACGAGTTTGGGCTCGTGGGATTGGTCTAGATGTGTAGATGGTAGACAGACAATGAAAAGGATCTGATGATGTACTTCCACTCGTTCAAAGCTGTATGGTTGGTAGTTGGTATGGTGTAGTATGGTTTTCAAAAGCCTTGTAATTGTTAACCGTGTTAACCTATGTCTACCTAATTAAATATATATATTATTTGTATCCTTTTGTTAACATAGAAACTTATGAGAATAATGTACGTTCGAGGAGCTTTGTTAGGGTGCGGGGGCTGAAGGGGGCGAGGGGCAAGGGAGCGCGGGCGCGCGGCGATCAATAGTTAAATTATATTAAGCCATGATGATACTTAATAAAATATTTGTATTTTATGATAAAAAATTGCAAGGTACATGAGTCGATCGGGATTTTTGTAAACTTGCAATGGGGAAAGCAACTGTCAAAACGGAGCTGTCATAGCTAGTTCCCAAAACAAGCTGTTAATGTAAGGCGTGCGGTGGTTTTTATTTAGTTTTGCGATAGTGACTCGTTTTTGTGCTCGGAAACTGGAGTCTACCATTTTCCGAAAGACCTAACCTTAGAAGATTGTGGCTTATAGCTATTCGCAGATAATTATTTTAACTAAACAGAATTCGAGGATAAGTCGGAAACATTTTGAAGAAAGTGATTACAAGGAAATAAGCAATATTTAAAGTTTTTAATTTTGACTCTTTTCATGTCGAATAAATATTGATTTAAAATATTGAAATTACCAAAACGAACGAAGTAGTGAAATAAAACCAAACTCATGAATGAACACGAAAGGGAATGAATGAACGAATTGTCAAATTAATTGGTAGGCCGTAGGGACCTAGCTATTGGCCAAAAAACCCCCAAGTTGTTTCCCCTTTAAACAACTTGTGTGTTAGTAGAAAAAGAAGGAAGGTACCACCCAGTGGAAGTACTCATACCAACAATTTCTGCCAACAAGCAGCGTTGTTGTTTTCTATAGTTTTGAAGGGTATTGGCACCGGTATGATTATAGGCACGTAAGACCATTTTACTGGTTTGGCCAAATTGTTTCCTTTTGAAATCTGTCAGAGTATTTAGGCAACTGCCTAACTGGAGGCTTCTTGGTTAATTCGCACGAATTTACTCGCCCGAAAGGGGTGAATGTAGATTTAAAAAAAAAGTTATTTAAAAGTGTCGACTTGAAATAACTTTTTTTTTCTGTAGGCGATTAGCACGATGTTATTTTATTTGTGGGTGAATCGACAACTCTAGAAATATGCATTAGGCAATTGGTACATTTTGAATCTTATGCAATAAAGTACACTAGCGCACAGAAGTGATAAGTATTGGATATACATAAACTCTTATGTATATACGAAGTGCTTATTAAGTAAATTTTTAATTTAAAATGAATATGTTCTGATGTACTTTTGTCAAGTGTAATAAATTTAACGAATACATTTTGCTACGATCTATTCTCCCAGCCGTTTCTTTTCTCTTACATTGGTTATGTGCCCAGACACTGAGACACCCAAAGTTCTATACCCAGGGTGAACAGGAGTAGCCTGGATTCTGTAAGAAGTCTGGAGAGTTGAGTAAGGAGTAACATTTATTTTTAAAGCAGTGAATTAATTATTTGTGCAAATAAATGACGATGAGCAATATGTTTAGGATCGAGTCCCTGAACAAAAATAATTATAATAGACGGCGAATAAAGGTGCATTGCATACAAGTGGAAAGGTTTCAAAACCATACGAAATAGGGAAAACTACAAATTGGAAAGCAGACAATGAAAAGCCAAAGCGGATCAAATTTTGTAGACGTGTGGTAGTGAACTTCGACTTATTAAAGACTGTAATACTTTTAAAGAGATTTCGCGGAAATTGGAGTCTATTATATGCTTCAAAAGGACCTGCTAAGAAGGCTACATTTCTAAAGCGATTGATCTTGCACATAATGTCGGGAAATGGTGATGTGATACTCAAACTCAAACTCAACTCAAACTCAAAGCATTTATTTCAATTAAACCATTTACAGGCACTTTTGAATTGTCAAAGAGTCGGTCAGTTAGTCAGAAAGTTGAAGCTAGATAGATCATTTAAATAGTTTTTCGACGCGGTTGATAAACTATCAGAAATGAGTATACATATCAACGATGATTTGCTGTCTATATCGTTAATCTGGAAAATTTTAAAGCTTTAGATGTGCCATTGAGTCAAGAGACGAGTTGCAGAAGCCAGAGGCATTGAAGATTAAAATATCTGAACAGCACGAATTAAGAAACATGAATAGTTCTCAGAATGGAGGCATAAAGCATTTAAAAAAAAAAGGTTTTATGAAATGAAACAAAAGCGAGAAAGTTTGAAACAAAACTAACCCAATTACCAGCGGAAAAGAATTTAAATATAATTGCTTTAAATGTCATGAGGAAGGACATACTTAAGGCATAATTTAAGAATGTCCGAATAAAAAGAAGGTACAAAAAGTTGTGCTTACACATCGTGTGGACGTGGACGAAGCACTAATTACTATTATATTTGTAAATGCACAAAAAGACGATTGGATTTTTCCTACGGTCTATGTCCATAAAATAAGTTTTTAAGTATGACAAACAAATGCGTGTTGTTCGGGTACAATTAAATATTTAAAGTATACGTGTGATTCACGTGTCGATCCGAAGGTCAAATAATTAAGGTCAATTATTGTTAAGCATTGTACATGGTCACTTAAAATATAATAGTATTCGTAGGGCGATTCTTCTTTAGTGCTATTTAACGGACCTACAATACGGCGTACTATATTAACACTTTACAAAACATAGTTTGTTATTGTCAACATTCTCCATTATCAAAATACTATAATAGTGAAAACACTGAATATATTTCGACTATCCATGGCCTAAAAGAGTTCAGTACACAAATAAACTTCCAGTTTAAATTACTTTGTTACTTCAGCTTATTCGGAGACTTGTACCATAGTCATATGAGGTTACAAACTAAGATTAAGATTAAGTCAACCATCATTTTCCTCAAGTTTACCGACTTCCGCAACAATGAAGAATTTCGAGTCATTGCAATATAGGTTAGACATGAGCACCATCCGCACATTTGTCGACCACGGGTCACTTTACCCTCAGGGACTTCATACTATTGACGGACCTGAACCTAGCGGCATGACAATGAAGTGAATGTAAATAGTCGAGTCCCGCTATTACAGGCTAAGTTTAGACGAGCATCACCTGTAAAAGGCAAGGTAGGCGAGCCGTCGAATAAAGTCTGAATATTTTATAAGAAACAATGACGCAGGTGTATGTATATATGGATGTGCTTTCGGGTAGAGACAGAAATAGTTCAGTGATATGCATACAATTTAAGAGCACGCAGCAATATAGGGAAAGTTATAAAATTCAACATTCCACCTGGGCACAATTCTTGGCCCATTTTTGTTTCTTATTTATATTAATGACTTGTCTTACCGATATGGACTCTCGTGTTCAAGTTGTTTTTTTTTATACTGATTTTCAGAAAGCGTTTGACAAGGTTGACCATCAGTTTCTCTTGCATAAGATTACATTTAATGGTTTACTTGGTGGTCTTCTGAGATGGTTCTCTTCTTTTGTTTCTCAGACTCAGATTCAGAAACTTGGTCTCAGAGGGTTGTAATAAATGGTTTCATTTCCAACACCCTAAGTGTTACCTCTGGACTGCCTCAGGGCTCTATTTTAGGACCTCTTTTATTCATCATATTTATTAATGACATCAATACATGTTTTCAAATAATTCAAAATTATTGCTATACAGACGATTCAAAAGATATATGCAGACGATTCAAAAGATTTAGGCCTGTTAAAAATTTACACGATTCTCTACTCTTACAGAAAGGTTCTCTCACTCTGTAGCTCAAAATTTATTGTAATGTGTAACCGTTTATTTTCCAACAAAAAAATACATAGACCTTCTAATTACCAAAGAAAAGTGGTTATGTAACGAACGGTTTGGTGATAAGTGTGGAAACAGAACGCTGCTTGTCACTGCCTACACAAACCCTGCTTCTCCCACGAGACTCATGGAACCGCGACCTACTCTTTGACGAGCTATTGCCTGTCATAGCGCGAAAAAGAGTAGGTCACAGTTCCACACATTTTTTACGACTTTGTAAGTGCATATCTAGCTCACCAACTGTTTACTTAAACAAAAAAGTAAATTCGAAACCAATCTTTTATTTTTCAAAACCTGTCAAACGTACCGACGATACACGCTGTGCACAGATTTTTTTTCTATATCACTCAGTTACGAGTGCTACCCACCCCTTTAGGTTATTTCAGTACCATTGTATAGTAGTTAGCCGATACCTGTCAACCACACGCAAAAAAATAATCACCTATGTATAATCAGAACCACCCACACAGGTAACTAATATATCGAACAGTTTATTGAGATATGGAAGCCTAAATGTAAATTGGTATATCGATTATCTCTATTATCCCTAAAGTTTTCCAGTTATTATTGTAACCTTATTTGTATAGCCACTTGAAAAACTACATTGTAGGCAATCAACATGGTTTCTTTTAGGGCAGATCAACGCACTCCAATCTTGTAACTTTTTCACAAAATGTCATAGTCTGTGGAACAACGGATTCTTGTTGACGCAGTATACACCGATTTTAGTAAAGCGTTCGACAAACTAGACCGCCAACTTTTCGGAAACTACGGTCCACTATTAAAATGGTTTCAGTCATACCTCAGTGATCGTTTGTCTTTCATTATTTTGAATGCGATCCGATCTGAGGATTTTCATGTGACGTCTGGAGTACCACAACTTTCCCACTTAGGACCTTGATTTTCAATATTTTCATAAATACCATTATCCACTGCTTCAATCACGCAGAATATTATTTTATTTGCAGATGATCTCAAGTTGACTATGCCTATAAAATCTATAGAGGATTCTTAGTTGTTACAAGCTGACTTGTATAGATTAGTTAAGTGTTGCAAAGAAAATAAGCCCAAATTTACAAACTGTTTACATATAAAATTTTGTCGCAACAAAAATGTTTTTAATACAAAGTACTCTACTTCGCTCAATATACTCAACGAAGTTGATACTAGGAAATCTTGATGGATACCAAATTGATCTGTAATTACCATATAGATAAGATAATATCAAACGCAAACAAAATGCTAGGTTTTGTATTAAGGACCTCAAAGCCATTCAACAACTCTAAGACCAAAATTATTCTATACTAGCTTCTGTCCGCGGCTTCGCCCGCGTGGAAGTCGGAAATTACTCCACGGGGCGTGCTACTGGGATAAAAAGTATCCTATGTCCTAACTCAGGTCATGGCCTATCCGTAACCTACTTATCACCCAAATCCAGCCGTTAAAGCGTGAAAAAGTGACAGACAGGCAGATAATAAACGCTACCTAAATATTACCTCAAGATACGGACTCTGACTAAATTCCAATTCCTTAAATCTTTAGAGGCATGAGGAATAGGGTGTAAAGTCTATGTAGGTGTAAAGTGTAGTGTAGGTGTTGTGTCTGGTGGGTAACTGCCCGACGATTGTTGTCGGCAAGTCTTACATTTATATTGATTGCGCGGTAAACTCGCAAAGAAAACTCGTAAAGATCGCTTTTAGCGATAAGACCGCCCATTGTGTCACCCTGTGTAAAATGTCTACATTTGTATCTGTAATTCTTATGGTGTACATAATAAAGAGTATTCTATTCTATTCTAAACTCTGCTTGCGCGATACAGGATTTGTGTGACGTCAGATCTTTGATGCGTAGTTCGCATGTGGCTGTTGTAGATGCCACAAATCTTAAAAAAAGTGCTAAATCAAAATTTAAATTATCTTATGATTTTTTTTAAATCACCCCTAGTTTACCAACTACTAGTTTACCCTGAAACACGTAATTTTGTATTTGTTACCAAAATCATAAGTTTGTATTTTCATATCCAATCAATCTGCATGCCTTTTCCTAACTACGTTTGGGTCAGCTTACAGTCTAACCGGATGCAGCTGAATACCAGTATTTTAAATGGAGCGACTGCCTGTCTGACCTCCACAACCCAGTAACTAGGTAATACGATACCCCTTGGTAAAACTGGTAGTCAGACTTTTGGGCTTCTGAGGACCCGTAACGACTGCCAAAGATCCACGAATGACAGCTGAGACCAACGGCTTAACGTTTCCGAGGCACGGAGGAGTCTCGGTATGTAAAGATGGTCACCCATCCACGGCCCAACCCCTGCAAGCGTAGCTTAACCTGATGGATCGACCCGTACGGCTGTTATTATTTAGCCACGAGCTCCTTATCGATTTTCATATCCCTAACATAAGAAATGCTAAGTTTCCCATACAAACTTTTATCCCCTGTATAACCCCTTTCCACCACCAACCTATGGCTGGTAACAAACAATTAATTGTTTGGTATGGCTGGTATGGTGGTATGGTTTCCTTTCCAGTCTCGGTGTGTCGGAATTGTGGCGCGGGGGTGATGTGGGCTGCCACAAATGGCAGGATGTGAGGAGTCTCAGTATGTAAAGATGTTCACCCATACACAGACCAACCCTGGCAAGCGTAACTTATATATTACTCAGCCACGAGCTCCTCACATGTACTTACTTACAACATAACATAACATCACGTATTGTTTCCCCGTAGGGTTGGGCAGATGTGTACCTGTAGTACACCCACATTTCACCAGTTATGTTTTAAGTCCCATGTAATTGGGGGCGAGCCTATTGCCATCAACCGGACACAATTCCAGACTCCGAGCTGCTACTGAGAAATTCCTGTTAAAAAAACCCAATAATACTTTGCCTGACCTGCGAATCGAACCCAGGACCTCATGCACAGCAGTAGTGCTTGCGACTGCTACTTACTAAATAGAAATATTAGTTCATAGTAATGTCAGTTACATATTTGATACATCTTGATACCTTGGTTGGCGAGTCCAAAGGAGGTTCTTGTATCATCTATCCTAACAAAACAAAACCGTGAAACAATTAGCATCTTATAAAGACCGTGTTCATCACTTTAAACTACAAAGCCCCTAGAAAAGCACCTACTAGATCTTGGTTTCCTTCACAAATTAGTGACATCTAAACTAAATACTGACTTACTATCCAAAATATGTATTAATGTTCCTTTCAGGTTACCATGGTCACTTACCTACAATCTGTTCAAACCAACTTAAGTGACAACTCTCCATTTACGAGGGATACCAAATTGTATAATGCTATATGCCGCAAAGCTGAAATTGATAGCAATCATGAATATGACAGTCTTAATACATTTAAAAATAAATTATATAAGCACTTTCAGTTAGAGGATATTTGACCTACCATTCAAATAATTTATTCCAATAATTCATGAATTTATGACTTTTAATTTTTTATCACTTTTAATCTAATTTAATTTAATTCATAAATCAATTTTTAAACTGCTAATTTACTACAATAAAAAAAAAAACATTCAGTCAGTTTCAGACACAATATTGAAAATCAAGTTAATGTTTGGTTTTATTGCATTGTATTGATGCAATTTTAATATTTTTATAAAAGCATATAAATCTTATATAACAGCATGTATATAATTGTTTTATTTTATGTATTCTTAATTTAATTCTGTATTCAGAGCATGCGTACCTACTCGATAATGTGTCAGCTATGGTTACCTGTAATTGAGTGTGCATTACAGGATAACGTATTTATTATACAAGTTTTATTATTGTAATAGATAATTGTAATGTATCTCGTTGGTAATCCTTAAATAATTATATAAATATGACGCGATTTGCTTAATCGTGGGTGGATATAAATATAAATAGTAGGGTCATCGAATCGTCTGTTTTAATACAGCTTATAATATTAAAAGCTTTTGTTATGGTTTACTGGTTACACTAGTCTGGATGCTTGCAAACAAATTCAACTTTTTCCCCAATGAAATAGAAAATCTATACTAATAATAAAAGAGGTAAGTTTTGTTTGAAAGTTTGTATGAAGAGACATCATTTTTTTCTTTAGTAAAACTAATCCTATCTTGTCCAGGGTCCATAATTTGTAAATAGCTACTTATAAACGTTTTGTAACATCTATAATACTTTAATAAAGGCAACAATTTATGAATAAGTAAAAGAAGTTTTATAAAAACATCAAGAACATTCCCTGATTCGGATACAAATATCATGTACCAGGGCATCATAAAAGGCTAACAGGAGTAACCACAAATCTGAATCTAGGTACAGGGAAGTTGACGCATGCGTATATTAATTGACCTGCAGCTGCATACGGCGTCGCCGCTGTAGTGCACGTCGCGAGATTTATTACAATTAATTGGGAAAACAAGCCTTGCTAAAGAGTTTAAACAATCGTGAGTCGCCTACACAAATCGAAAATGGCTTCCCTGGACGACTACAATGACTACGAAGATAAGACCATCGCGGAAATGCTCGAAGACTCTGTGCTCATTCAACTTATAATAATGTTCGTTCAGATTGGGATGCTGTTCTGCAAGATTCTTTGTTCCCTGATCCAGGACATTGTTGACGGCATCTTCCTCACGCTGCGAAGAATATTTGATGAAGACGGAGAACTGATGCTCATGCTGGACTACGTGCTGCCCTTCCTGTATTACATGAAAACTGACTAATTAATCAATCAAAACCTTTACTTTGAAAGAAAATGTTGGCGCTACGAAAACTTCCGTTGCTGTTACTAATAACGAAGAAAAAAAAATTGAGCTTTGGAAAATTAACAGTGGTTGTGTTCAAAATAATTACCTACCTTGTGTTGAGTTAAAAAAAAAAGATTACTTTATACTCATGAAAGCAGTACAAATGTCGGATTTTACCAAGTTTTATGTATACGATTTGGAAGCGCTTTGATTTTACAATGGTTATAAAATGTTTTTAGCTATTTTTACTTTTTAATCAATGTAAGTGTCGTGTATGTGTCTCATCGTGATTTTAAACTGTATGTGATTAAGTGTTTACTCTTAGCTAGACATAATTGTTATTCAATCTACTGCCCACTTCATCGCTTCATTAATTCAGATTTGTTACAATTGTAATGACAAGCATGTCATTTGGTTTAAATAGGCTATTATTTTTATCTTTTATATAGTTTCTTTTATATTTTATGAATGTGAAAACGTTGTTGGCCTAACTTGTAGACTGTTCATATGTAGACCATTTTCTATTTTTGTTATTTTTTCTATTTTCTAAGTATCTGGTACTTGTTGACATGCCTACACTGTCCTCCCATACCTATTAACACTGTAACTTGTAAAACAGTAACCATGGACTGTCTTGCTGGTTCTTCTCCATAGGAAACGACCAATTGGAACCAAGCACCTAGATTTTGACGTTTCATATGTGCCCATGTGGGTTTATGTGAAATAAAATATATTGATTTTTTGATCGCCATTAACCGCCAATGTAAACCCCTTGAAAACTGCAAGAAGTATTATTATGTCTACTGTACCTACTTATTTTTGATCAAAAAAGGTTCAACAGGTATTGTCACCTGGATAAAAAAAAATGTATCTGTTTATTAAGCAACCATTAATGTAAAAGTTGTGAAAATTCAAAAGCGTTCATGTTTGAAAATAAGTGTTTGAACAAAGTAACCTATAAAACTATTTTGGCCTATTATGATTGTGTCTAAATTAAGTGTGTATGTTGTATTTTACTTAGTCGTGATTTTTTATATGCTTCAATCTGTGTCTTCCTACATCTTCAACATATTTAATGAAATTTAAAAAATTATGTTCTCACCTGTCTGTACTGCATAAACCGAATTTACCCTTGTAGATTAGATAATGTTGTAATGTGCTTGTTCTTACTATGATTTAAATAAATGTTGTCAAACGGAAATTCAGGGGTTTCTTTTACCCACATTCATATAAGTATTAATCAAATGTAGCTATTTGCAGCGTGATTAGAATTCTAAAATGTTTAAAAGTATTTACCCAGTTAATAAAAATCTTAAATTCATTCACTCACTGACATACAAAACATAGCCTAGACCGCTAGGTCTAGAAGCATGAAATTATTGCACAAAAGTTCTTTTAATATCAAAGGTGAGCACTAATGCTGGGGCCACACCAACGGGAAACGCCGTTGATTATCGCGATGATGGACGTTAGCCGTGGGTTTAGCCAGCACTTATCGCGACAATTTGACAACGGCATTCACATTGCCGTTTGACGTTAGGCGTTAACTCGGGTGGTATTTTTGGCACATCAAAGAGATTCAACGCAAGAATTATTGCATTGAAGCGGCCACACTATGTTTGTCATTGTGCACCGTGAGCGCGAGGGGATCAAGGAAATTCAAGTAACGAACATTAGCGTCAATTTGATCGCCAATTAAATGAGCATTGACGTTGACCGTTCCAAGTGTGGCCTCTCAATTTATCGCGTTAATTATCGGAATAATTAGCGATTGGTTTATGGCGATGATGGGCATTGACGTTGACCATTGGTGTGGCCCCAGCATAAGGAAGTATTTTTTTAAATTCATCATAGAGGTAGAGAGGTAGAGGTGGTAGAGAACAACATTTTGATTGGAAGTTCGTCATTTGAGCCGATGGGAAATCCGAAAACGGGGACACGGTTTGTTTAGAATAAACTTTTCAATAAATTATGTAGAAGTACCTCTCTAGATTTCACTGAAAAAGAATTTAAGAATAATTGAACTGTGTATAAATTGCTAGTACAGAACCATGGAGGTTATTTCTGAAGAAAAAAAAACTTTAAAAACAATCTATTTATCAAATGATGCAGTTTAACTTTCCAAGACAATATCGGTAACCTCATAGACTCCGTCGTGGGAAGTCGATCCTGGTTGCAGCAGCAGGTAATCTCTACCACACAAATATATTGTCATCAGCATGAAAGGAATGAGTAGGTCAGTATGTAGGTAAAAAAGTTTTATTTCTTGAACACTTGCTTTCGAAAACCTGTGCTTTAAAATTAGTAAGATAACACGGATTTGTACACAAGTAAAGGCAGACAGGCGTGATGCGACAACGCGAGACGTGACTCTTGTAGAAAGAACAATTTCCATGAAGTTTTCATAGAAATTGTTCTACTAGAGTCGCATCGCGCCTCTTTGCTCAGGCCTTATTAAAAGTTTAACAAAGTATAAATAAGCTCTCAGCTTTCCCCTTCACGCCGTTTAATCAGTTAGTAGCCCGGTTTGCCCATTACTGTCCCTTTGCTGGACTTTGAAGAGACTTGATTGCATCATAAATATTTTGTGAGTAAAAGTTTAAAAGCTAAACAAGCCAATAACCTTATTTGAAGGACTAAGGAATACCTAATTTCCTTACACTGTGTCTTGAATATTTTAAGACAGGTCAATACTCTACATTTTGAAATCTTAAATGCAATAAATAAGCCAGCGCTAACATATATTATTTATGTACAAGTGTATAAAAAACCTCCCTATTTAATATAAACTTACATAAGTTACAATCCAGGTACACGGAGAGAAAAAAATACTAAAATATGGTAATTTCTACTAAAATTTTACTTAATCCGAGGGCAACAAATGATTTCGTAAATATAATTAATAGGTTTTGTAATATCCAGTAAAGCTTTTAGTACTTTCAATAGCTTAGATTTGTAATATCTAGTAACTAATAATAAATACTGGAATAACATTTTGCATTAAATACATTAAAAACGTGGAAATGCAAATAACTTTTCTTAAAAAAATAAGTATGTTTTGAAGAATTTACAAAACTTTAACAATATTGACTGTAATCTACAAAAAATATTAGACGGTGTAATATGTGACTAAATTTGATTTTTAGGAATTACATTTTTCAATTCGGGGCTGTTAGTAATAAAAAACAATAATTACAAATATTGTTTACTTACACTATAACTTAGTTTGTTCCCAAATACAAAACTGTTTGTTTTAATTTCTATTCGGTAATTATAATTGAGCTTAAATATGGCTTAGAAGATTCATTATTAGGTTATTTAGGAGGACGATATCATTAAGATGTACTGTATAACCATTGTACAGGTATTATTAAGATGTACAATCCTTGTAAACTTATCTGCCTTGACACCAACTATCCTTAAAAATTTGTTCGTGAACAAAGTAGCAGCATGTTTATTGATTTGACGTTTTACAAAATTAACTGAACGAGTATAATTTGTGAAAAAATTATATTTCATCTTTTCTCTTTCTCATGCTTTATCTCTCGTTATCTAACGTCAAAAGGTCATATAATATCGGTGTAACACATCCCGCGCGCTATCAAGGCTAGTGGGACGAATCAAAAATCGATATCAGATACATACACATGCAGTTAAAGTAGCAACAGGCACTCCACACATTCAAATGCAGCCTCAATCAGCGAGAGGGATGGAAAATTGAAACAACAGATAATTAACGCGCCGCCAACCGTTGCAGGCATGCGCACAGCATCCTAACGTCAATAGCGCGCTTTATCTAGACTCCTGTACCAGGACCTAAGCAAGCCTTGGAGCAATATTTATATCTCTATCCAACCTATTTGAAGTCTCCTACACCAATATGCAGTCCTAGTCATCATTCAAAATCGACATCGCTAGCCAGCGTCCAGCATTGTATGAGTGCCTTTCAAATGGACTTGTTTTATTTCTGTTTTTGAATATTTTCGAAAACTACAACACATACTGACACACGCACACACACACACACACAGTCGTGGTCAACTCGTATGCACAGTGTCGCTCGGCGCACAAGCTGGGCATGCAACAAGTTGAATTGTAAACGAACAAACGTTGGAAAGAAAAGCTCAACTGGTAGTTTTTATTCGGCAATTCAGGGTTGTGTTCTGATTTGAGATGTGCCTACTTAAGAGGCTGACAACAGCTAAACCGCGGTCACTGTCGGCTTGCATAGAAAAGAAAAAGAAGCGCGATGACACAGCACTGGTAATTTATTGCAAAATATGAAGCAATTATCGATTTACAAAAAAACTACAGATTGGACTAAAAAATTAAAACACTATTACGTTAATATGTTGCTTGTAGAATAATCTGACAAAAAATCAGAATGATTGCATGTATATTGGTATGGTTTTTAATCGTTAAAAGAAATTTTTAGAGGCATTTTCGTGATTTTTGTCTATGGTATCAAATTAGTTGTATTAAGTTTTCAACACACTATCTAACTAGCATATAACCTGAAGAACATCATATATTTTTCTGGTTTTGTTTACAGTACTGGATCATATACTTTTAGGTATTATCAAATTTGCATTTAGGTCCTGTAATCCCCTTAAGTAAATAACTAGAGTAGAGTAGAGGTGTAGAGTTGAATAGAAAAGCATTTAACAATGCAAGTTTCTTATCTGTGCCATACAATAAAATTTAAATACTAAATGTATTAAATCCAACTGTTACACTGTTACCTTACAGCGGTATTTTCTCAGTTTCAAGATGTATTTAAAACATATTGTTAGCGTTAAGTGGAATATTATAATTTATTTAAAAAAAGAAACGGGTGCCACACGAGCACTTAGGGCCCGTTGTTTGATCAGTAGTCAAACATACTAATAGTTAAAATTGTTATATAAACTAGCTATTTGTTAAAAATGACACAAGTATGTTGTTTGACAAATGGTTAAGATAACTATAGTTAAAAAAAAAACACAATTTGCTATAAAAGTTCACCGTGCGTAGATAGAGTAGTTAAACTTCAACTATTGTCAAGGGACTAATTGTTAAATTGACTAATGGTCATTTTTAACTATGTATCAAACAACGGGCCCTAAGCCTATTTTTTTTTTTTTGGGTGGTAAGTCATCAAATGACCTCTCCCACTCTGGGCGGAGCGGAAGGGCGTGTCAGACTCTTACTGACTAAAACCCACCCGTGTTCCTTCAGTTGCCTGTGCGCCAGGACCACGGTAACTCTTTCGAACAATCCGCAGGGGCCCTAAGTCTTGAGTTTGTATATAAAATACGAAAGAACTTTTCCCCGACCTAATAGTTATGCTCTATGTATGTAGGATTCTTTATCTGCCGGCTAAGTATAGCCGGCAGACGTCTGCCTGGATTCATTTGAAGGATTTACATGTCGTTAGGTTTGTTGTGACCGTCCAGCGTAATGTACTAACTTTCAGTCGCAATCCGTAGGAATTTGAAAGAAATTCCTAATCCATATAGGTGAGGTTTCACAAAAATCAATATGGCGGACTGTAGAACCCAATAAGTAAAATTGTGGAAAAAGTTTTTAGTACGTCAAAATAAAGGGCTCGAGGAGATGAACCTAAAACTATGACTTATGGAGATATTTATTTTTATTGGTTCACTAACAATTGTTTACACTGGTTTTATGCTAAAGGTAACATAGAAAAATATGTATGAAACAGTGCAACAATCACTTAAGGTCATATTTTTGGAATCGACATAAATTAGTAATGGCATAAAAAAGCACTAAAGCGTACTCTTTTTAACACACAGGATGTTCCGTATGGAAAAAACAAAAAATAAAATATTGCTTTGCATTGTTCTTTTTAACACACAGGATGTTCCGTATAGAAAAAAGAAAAATAAAATATTGCTTTGCATTGTTTATCTTTTAAGCCTCCCTCTATGTAATTTTTAGCTCTCTGCAAAGCATAAATTACATATTTTTGACAAATGCATGACAATGACGGGCAGTGACAATTATTAAAATATAAAGAATATAATAACAATTGAAATATAAAGAAGGTGCTGCAATTACATACTTTTAAGACTGGACTTATCTATTTATTTAAAAATGAAATTGATACGTTAATCAATTATTAAGTTGATTACAGTATAGTTATTAATCAATACGCTTTAAATTATACAGTTTTAATAGTTTATATTTTAAAAATATTCGTGAAATCATATATACATATATATTCTTACAATACGCATGTCCCAATTACCACCTATTCTAAAAACTGGCAGCATGAAGATCTACCCGAATACTAGCATCAAAATAATTATAATTGAAATATTTCCTGCAAAGTTTTGCCAAGTAACCATTGCTGTAGCTTTGGCGGGATTTCAAATATTATCAGTTATTTTTTAAATATTATTTATTATCTTTATGTCTGTACTAATTCCAGACGTTATACATTACATATCGCATCGCATATCTGTTTAACGCCTGTTAAACAGAGCACCTGCCGTCTTATCTCTACACCACTCCTGGTTGACTGGTAGAGAATGCCTAAGGCATTAAGTCTGCCTTTGTATTTTATTGTGAATGAGAAATGACCAGTTGCAGTGATACGGGGACTCGATACGATACGATTTGGAGATAGATAGCCTTATTTTCTCTTAAAAGTAATTTACGAACGTTTTTGATCAGTGCTTACTGTAAAAACATTAATTATAGCATTGGCATCAAAAAGCCCAAAAGCGTGTGCTTTTCTAACAATGACGAGTGCATATTAGGTACTAAGTACCATTAAGGCTCCCACAAACAGGCGCGATGCGACAGCGTGACACAAAGGCACCGATCGTCGCGCGACAGGCGGTGCCTTTGTGTCGCGCTGTCGCGTCGCGCCAGTGTGTTCGTGCCTTTAAGCTTCAAACGCAAACGTCACTTGCGAGGGGGACTCGCTCACGCACTAACCTAAACTATTCTACACCAAAGGTTCTAATGCTTCAAAATGATATTTCATAATTATTGTTGACTTATTCAAGTCAAAAAATCATATCTTTCTATGAGGTTCAACTGTTTACACTAGATTAACATCGTTATGTGAGCGCAGTCGGGTTTCAAAGAACAGTGCAGCTCGGGTATCAAACAAAGCCGTAACGAGCGATGTGTCTGGCCGTGGTCGCTACAAAGTTATTATCCGGTCATTATTGTTGCTAATGTTACTACAGTATGTCAGCAAAGATAGCGAGTTTGTGAACAATATACCGGGATAAAGGTACCTTTATATTTTGTTATGCATCAAATAGGTATGTAGGTACAGTCAGCAAAAGAGATAAGTTTCCAGAGGGCCTAGACAAATGGCATTCGCTTCGGAGCGATTCTATTTCTACAATCGCTATCGCTTTCGCTAATGTTTCCATCATACAAAGCGAAAACTAGCGATAACACTTGTCTAAAAAAGTGCCACCTGGCTACGTATCTCTATGGAAGTAATCGTTCGACGCTGTCGATTCGTTTCATAGAATCCAATTATGTTAACATTGTCTAGCTAATTTCTATTCGTTGACCTATGATCACGTGACATTTCAATAGCTTATGTCAATCCCATACATTTTTTGGCTTTTCTACTAGCGTCATCGCTAATCCAATGTTACTTTGTCCAGGCCCTCAGGGTCGCCGGATATACTCGTAGTTGAAGTTTAGTAAGAAACCGATGAATGTTTTCGAATGAAATTTAATTTGATAAATGACCAATTTGTTTTCTATAAATTAAATTTCATTTTATTCCAAAATATTAATCGGTTTTTTATTAAACTTCAACTATATCCGGCGACCCTGCATACATATCTCTTTTGCTGGCTGTACATGCGGTACTACACAACCCAAGCACTAAGTACAAACACTAGTTTCTACGTTATCTGTACACTAACCAAACGGACTATACATAATGGGTTCGAAATAAAAGATTATTAATATTATTTCAACTTAATGCTTTGTCAACGTTCTGCAATGATCAAAATATTTACAGGTAAGCTTTGGACTGGGGCTCTAGTCTACTGTTTTTAATTATTGGTCATTATAGGTCATTGTAAAGGTGTCTATGTAAATTACAGCCGCACGAGTCGATCGATCAGGGTAAGCTACGCTTGCCGCGGTTGGTCCGTGGATGGGTGACCATCTTTACATACCAAGACCCTCTCCGTGCCTCGGAACGCACGTTAAGCCGTTGGTCCCCCTGCCGGGGTCGCGGATTGTTCGAAAGAGTTACCGTGGCCCTGGCGCACAGGCAAGTGAAGGAACACGGGTGGGTTTTAGTCAGTAAGAGTCTGACACGCCCTTCCGCTCCGCCCAGAGCGGGAGAGGTCATTTGATGATTTCCCACCCAAAAAAAAAAAAAAAAAAAAAAAAAAAAAAAAAACCGTTGGTGCCGGCTGTCATTCGTGGATCTTTGACAGTCGTTACGAGTCGTCAGAAGTCTAAAAGTCTTACCCAGTAACCGGGTTGTGGAGGTCAGATAGGCAGTCGCTCCGTGTATAGTACTGGTAGGTCGGGTTCCAGTCTAAACAGATGCAGCTTAGCATCTGTTTAGACTGGAACCCGACCTCATCATAGTTGGGAAAGGGTAATTACAAAAAAAAAACCTTTATTTCAAACAATTTGTGTCCATATTTTGTTAATATTCAATCAACTATACCAAGGAAACGACATTGCCGTTGTGCTAAAGGTTTGTAATCGCCTAAATTATACTCGTAATGATGTGTCAGTGTCGGAAAGAAATGTCAAAATAATAGAAGATTACGACTTTTCATTATGTAGGTACGATATTACCAAATACGAACCATTTTTCAAAGTGACATGCCTTTCATAACCATAATATTCATTCACATTCGTTTATTTGCGTTCCACAAGGTAAAAAAAGATTTTAACATAAGGCTTAGAGCTAAGAGCCGTTGTAGACCCTGTTAGGGCACAGCAAAAGGTATTGTTTGTTACTTAACTAACATATTTCTTAAAGTTAAAAATCTAAATCGTAGTAACTAAAATTTTTAAAATTAAAATTATACATAAACTGAGCAATTCAATTCGAATGAAAAGTAAATAACAATAATATAATAATAACATAATTAGTCAGCTATTTTCATAAAATACTTACTATTTTTACATTTAGATAAAGTTATATCTAGGTAATTATTACAAATACTTATTTTACAAGAGATCATATTTTGTTTATTAAGTTTACAAATAAATAGGAAAAGAGATCAGTTTTACGTGTATCACAATTATAATATCACGCCTGTAATCCTCGAAGGGTTAGGCAGAGGTTGTAGAACACCCACATTTCGCTAGTTATGTTTAAGTCCAATATAATAGGGGGCAAGCCTATTGCCATCAACCGGGCACAAATCCAGACCCCGTGCTGTTAATGAGAAATTCGTAATGGAAAAACCGAATAATATTTTACCCGATCTGGGAATCGGACCCAGGACTAGACTAAGGAGGTGGTATTGTTGTCGAATCGAAACTAATTAGTGAATAGAGTTTCTATCATAGTTAGTTTTATTAAAAAGCACAGTGTCGTGACATTTAAAAAAAAAATCTTTTTACTAATATTGTATCTATTTTTATCTCACGAAGTGACGGCGTATTTGTTGTGGTTACAAGTATACAAATACGCTGTGAATTTGTGTGTAAGCGCAGGAGCTCTCGGTACCTTCCAAGACAATGACGATGTCGGTAGTGTGTGTGTGCGTGTGTGTGCGTGTGTTTTATGAACTGATGCTACTTGTCTTCACGCATAGATTCACAGTATGTTTGTATACTTGGTTACCACAAGTTAAGCGCGCTCCGCTTCGTGAGATAAAATTACTAAAGTTACCTATATATCACATTTTCAATTATATTAAATACGGCCCAGGAGGTTGTCCTTCAGTAACCCGCAAGAATCCATCTTAACACGAAAATACAAAGTACCAACTTATGAGGTCAAAACCAATTTGTCCAAAATTAGCTTACAAGAATCCATCGTAATATACTTATGTGCGATGTTGAATAAAAACTTGTATTAGGTAAATGGTCGCCTTCAATAGCTTCAAAACAAAGTAAACTGGCCTTATACAACGAATATTGGGGTAACTGTAATAAAAAATGCAAGGTTACGGAAGGTCTACGCCGCTACGGTTTTTGTAGCAAAGGCTACGTTGCTACGAAAAATCAATTACGCAGTAAAACATCTTTTACGATGAATTAATTCAAAATAAAATCTGATTACTTATTGTTTGCCAGTTAATACCAAAACGAGTGATAGATAGTGTTTAGTTTTCGTACAATCTTACAAATGATAGAATTATTAAAAACTAGTTCGTTACCTACTGTTAAATATTATGTAAGTAATCTCAGTTATACTTAGATTGTTAGAGTCGTTATATTACATGAATGAACGCCTTCATCTTAGTTCGCAGTTGGTCACACTATGAGTCACAAAGCCGACAAAGACTAAAGTATAAATTCTTAGAGGCCACGGTCACTCGCGCTTAGCCGAGGATGTGCTTATCTCAATAGCATGCGTATGCGTCGAGCTTACGTTACATAGTAATCTAATAAACGCCCGACGTTTACTATACCAACATGTGTAACATGTCTAATAAATCGTTACATGTCGCTCCGAATGTGATTTCTCGAATTTTTCGGTTTGTAATAATGGTTGGAAAATCAATTAAACTTCAGCAATAAAATGTCTAATTGCGCACAAAAAATTAAGGCGAAACCGTAAAAACCTCAAAGCAAACATCACTAGATCGTAAAAGGTGATGAATGGAGGGTTCAAGATCAGGCAATGCTCCGCCAGCTGCGAGCGCGCCGCTCCGGTCGCCCGCGCCATCTTGTGGGCGGGGCTTGATCGATCGTGTCAGAGCGCATCTTCCTTTTAACTCCGTATTCCCTGGAAACACTGTGTTGGAAAGAGAAAAGTAGCTTTGAAATACTGTGCAACTTTGTATGTACGGTATGTTTGTCATCTCCGCCGTACCTGCTAGACTATTTCTGAAGTTGTACGTAGGTATTCTACGATGTCTACTAAAGGTAAGTTACCTAGGTTCTAAGAATGTTGGTGTGATTTTTGTATGAACGGCTTTGTTGTTCATATTTTGTTTATATTTTATTTTAGGTAAGTATCAAAAGTGGACTTGACCTCTGTTGAATTTATTTTAAGTAGTCGTTAATAAACAAAAATAAAAATTACAATAGTAGTATTAATGTTTACTACAGTGGCAGTGATTGTTTATACGAAAGATCAGCAACCCGCGGCGCATCCGTGTCGGTCCACGTATTTATAGCACCATTCGATAATAATGATTTATTTATTTATCACGACATACTTGTTACGTCACTTTTGTATACATTTAGCGGCAAAAAGGTAACACACTGAGACGCTGACAGATTTCATGTTGCTTTATCTTTGGTTGGTAAATTGTAAATTCCGCGTATTGTGAATTTAATTTGTCTGTAGGTAGGTTGCTACTTAAGTGATTATTGAATTATTTATCTGTGGTACCTACCTACATTTTGTGTTTTTCTTCATTAATATGATGCTCAGTTTGTCTACAATACAAAATGTTGAAGAAGCAATCTTCTGGATCTTAAGGACAGGGCCTGACCTCACATTGTCACTTCTGCGTTAAAATAATATACTGCTAATAGTATATTATAATTACCTAATTATTGTGACTTTTGATGCAATAGATTTCTTTTATCATTAAAAAGTGATTTCTAAACTTAATTTGCAGCAATAAAGCTGAAGTTTGTTTAATAAAGCTTGTTACTATGTCTTCCTCTTCATTCTCTTCAATGGTGGGAAGAACTGCCAAACGCCATTGATTCTTCACTTTCTGGTTTGTAAACTAAGTCGTACGGTGTTCAAATAAAGTTTGTTTTCGTTTGCGCTCTTTAGTTTACACGTGTGCGAGTAAATAAATCCGGCAAGTTTAATGCAAAACTTTCGGTTTACGCTTTATGGTAAATATTTGGTGTACGTCGTATAACTGTTTTATAGTTCTAGTAAAATGTTTGGTTTAATTGTGCTAGGTCAAGAGCGGGCGTTCGACAGGCGTCCTTGCGACGGGTAAATATTATTGTCTAAGCGGGTTTTCCGCTGTTTGGATGTTTGTATGAGTTTCTGGATGATACAGACGGGGATCCGCCAGTGCAATGACCGCACTCATGTAGATACATGGCCACACATCCTGGCACCTCTCTGAACCTTGAACCTCTAATCACTCCTGTCACCACCACTCGCATCTTATATAGGTACCACCGAACCTACGTTGTTTAACTTACAAAACTGTTAACTTAAACTGTAGGTACTTTTGCAAATAAACCAACCTAAGATTTATTCCAGCCTGAATTTTAGAAGGCGTCTCTGATCTCTGGGAAATATTGTTGAGCGAAATATCTAATTAAATTGTACCAACCGATTAATGCGTTTAACTTTTCATAAAGTGTTCAGATTTTGCGCGAGATGATAGTAGCGCTTCAGCGAGTATCTGTTTGCCAATAAGCTCGAGTATAGAGGCGGACGTGGGAGTGGTGTGGTGGGGGTGGTGGGCGGCGCGCGCGCGGAGTGAGGCGGCGCGCGCGCACTGCGAACTCGCACGCGACCCGGCGCACACGCACGTGCACGCATGAAGACCGAGGACCAAACCACGGAGGAGGCGGCGCGCCGCGCGCCCGCCACCCGAAGACAAGAAAAACCACCATTCTCCTACATCGCCCTCATAGTGATGGCCATACGACACTCGCCAAACAAAAGGCTGACGCTCAGCGAAATATATGCGTTCCTTCAACAACAGTTCCCGTTCTTTCGCAGCTCCTATCAGGGCTGGAAGAACTCTGTTCGCCATAATTTAAGTTTAAACGAATGTTTCGTGAAGTTGCCGAAGGGGCTGGGCCGCCCGGGGAAGGGTCACTACTGGACGATTGATCCGTCATCAGAGTTCATGTTTGAGGAGGGTTCGTTTAGAAGAAGACCGCGCGGTTTCCGTCGGAAGTGTCAAGCGTTGAAGCCTCAGTTCGGGAGCGGGAGTTATCTTTGCGGGGGTGGAGTGCCGTCGCTGCCACCGTCGCAGCCGACGGGCTACGAGCTGGCAGGTGGGAGCGGCGCCGGCGTCGGCGGCGGTGGGTCGATAGACTACGGGGCGTGCGCGTACTCACACGCGAGCTCGGGGCAGCAGCTGGCGTACGGCGGCGAGTACTGCGCGTACGGCGCCATCAACGAGCGCGAGTGGCCGCTGGCCTACGGCGGCGTGGACGCCGGCTACCGGCCGCCTCCCTCCTCGCCGCCGCCGCACCACGACCTGCCCGATCTCATCCCCAACTACCAGTATGCTGTGGCCAACGAACATGGTGAGTTTAACAACAATTTTTTAAACCTTACAGTGAGAGAGAAAGGTCCTGGGTTCAATTCCCAGTTCAGGCTCTCTGCTTACATTCATGGGTTCCAATGTGCCTATTGGGGTTTCCTGTTGCGCCATAATCCTTGGTAAAAGGCGAAAAGTTTACCCCTGCCGGCTGCTATCATATGAACCATAACCCTATCTTGTTAAAGACTTGTGCTGTTCCTCTATACATATCCGTGTTCCGTGGACGTTAAGACGTTATTATTGTTATTATAAATATTTAAAATATCGCTACATCAATAACATTATTATCAACTTCAACGATAAACGCTCTTAGAAAATGTTTTTATGATGCGGGATATGAACATAAAGTCTATCTGGAAATCATAATATTCGTGTAAAATAGATTAGTGTTTTCAAGTTAGAATCTTTTCCAGGTAAGTTTAATGTAAAGCTATTTTAATACTGAAAATGTAGGTATATAATTTTATGTTTATTTTATTAGATCTAGATTAAGGCTACAAGCTATCATAAAAAATATAATATTATGTGCAAGTAGCTGTACTTATATAAAAATACGATTACTTAAATATAATCAATCTGAAACTTAAAGCTAGAATGTTGTTAGTTGGAATGAAAAGACTTACTTTCAGATAGATTTTCAACAAAATTATTGCGGCTTCTTTAGTGGATTATGCCAATCAAACATTTGTAGCAGATTATTCAATATTTTCATAATATTATACTCTGTATCCTTAGATCCCACAGCATGCCGTATAATTTTTTTTCGATACATTTGATTGGGAGGAAATAAGATAGCAAATAAGAGGCGCAATTTACACCTCTGCCTAACTCTTTGTGCAATCCAGGCGTGATGTTCTGGATAGGCCCACTTTTTATCTCTTCACCAAAGTCTTACATAAAACAATATACATTCAACATTTCATATGTTGAATGTTTAATTGAATAAGGGGTTAAGTTTCCAAGCCCCCGTTGTTGTAACTTTTCTAGATTTTTCGTTGCTTATCTGCTTACGTATTTTATGAGATATATCGTGTAGTGAACTGAAACTGCAGGATTGATGGCGTAAAGTATAAAGGCATTGTCCTAATTATATATATTAAGTCGTCTAAAACTTGTAGGAAAATGTGTCTTTTATTCGCGAAACTTATCACTTTTTTTTATTTTAAATATGCCTTTTTTGTAATTATTTAGTATCCCTTTTATTTGCTCTTACCTTTATCAAAGACCTTTCATTTGATTATAAATGCAAGGTTAGGAGATGCTCTGAAAGGACCTACCATGTAACAAACAAGTCATTAACCAACCTCGACATAACAACATACAATCATCAAATTAATTAAACCAATACTAACACAAATTTATTACCAAAACAAGTTATAGGCAGACTTAGAAATGGAACATACAATTTCTTTTTTATGTATGGCTAAATAAAAATTTGTTTGTCCCTTTTTTAAGGTTTCCTATCACCCATTTTAACAACACTGCACCCTAATTGCGTAACACTCTATCAATCACAATCTGAATCATATTGAAGCCTATTGCTAATCCATTGCTTCATATGTTCGAAAAACTTATCTGCTTAACAAAGTAAATAACACAATGAATGTTGTTGAACTGTCAAAATGAAAGCCATTCCTACTGTGTGTTACGCAATTACCCCGCTGGTCTTAAGTCCGGAACATGCTAAACATGAATTAGTTAATTAATTAATTAATTGAATTACTTATTGTTATTTAACAAGAAATGACCCAATAATGCAATCAATTCAACTTATAAGTAGCTCAATTGCATTACGAGAAGTTGATGACATTGCACTATACCTATTTTACTTAAACTGTAGTTTATGGAAGGAGTGAAACTGAATCTATCCAATTATCGGTTTACTATATAAACATATTGTAAATTAAAGTCACTTTACGTTCTGTTTGTGTGACCACGTTTTTCTTCTAAACCACGCAATGAATTGAAATTGTTTCATATCATCGTAGCCTGCATACCAAATTTCAGCTTTCTAGGACTTCGACTTCAAAGTGTCATAGAGGTTTTGATGAGTGAGTTAGTCAGCAAATCAGTGACGAAATTGACGTATTTTAGATACTACTAAAATCCAAAGTATAAAAGTTAGACAATGAAACTTAGTGTGTTTTATAAGCTTGCTAACTATATCTTATCCTGATTTTGAGCTCTCTAGCACATCCAGGCCGAAGCTATGAGGGTTTGAAATACGACGAAACAATTTTGAGAAAAGGAGGTAGTGCCCCCATGCTTTTTGTTTTTGGCTCGTCTTGGCGGGGGCACTACGATGCCCCCACATATACTTGACTTCAAGTATTATAGTGTTCCATTTGATTCAACAACCAAGTAACAACAACATTGTTGCTAGAAGTTGAAAAACCAATTGCTGCAACTGCTGCAGCTACTATAAAGCCTGGACAAGTTACCATCGTTTTCAAAGCGTTTCGTATTCCTACAACGACTTGCAACAAGATTGACATAAGGTCATGTGAGCACCATATATATTGGTGCCAGAAATGGTCTTTTGAGGAAAGAACCACAGATTTGATTGGACCAGTCCATTCAGTGCAAGCGTTTGACAGTAATCGTGTAGCTCAACTCAAAACTTGAGGAGCTCAACGACTCGACGAAAAATACCAAAGAAAGGACATTTGGGTAAAGTCAAAGTCAAAGTCAAAGATTTATTTGCAGATAAATATAGTTACAAAAGTTCTTACAATGGTAGTATAGTAGTAGCTTAACATATTTAATCATAACATAATGACATGCAAATTTTTGGTATTTATACAATTAGATCATTTTAATTTAAACTGAAGGAATTATTTTATTGTATAGAAGGAATTCTCAATTAATCAGTTGCGTAAAGCCCTTCTGAAGCGGACCATTGGAAGTTCTTTAATTTGGTTAGGAATCTTGTTATAAATCTGAATACACATAGGATAGCAACTTCGCCCATATACTTTCGTTTTCATTCTAGGAGTAATTAATCTATTAGGATATCTAGTTTTAAACTTACATTTATCTCCCAGTTTTTCAAATATCTCTGGGCGATATTTGGTAAAGAAGGTCAACAAAAGCCCATACAACTTTGCCCAAACATAATTTAAAACTACATAAACAATTATTTTATAAGCATGTACCTACAATTGCGTTACGTTTGGTTGACACTCGGGTTGATATTATTGCGTAAATGTCATTCACATGACATTTCGTTCGTTCGTGAAACAACAGTGACTGAATCCTACCGCAGATAGCTGTCAACTTGACAGATTTTTTAAAATAAGTAAGGTAGTTGTGCTTGTGCCGATGGTAGAATACCAAAATGGCGTGCTTTTTATTATAATAAACGTAATTTTATTCTCGTCCCCGGGTAACCAAAAGAAAATGATTTAAATGCAATATTATTCAGTGTAATCTAGTGTATTTTATGCGACTAAGTGTACCTCGGTACTTCGTTTGGGCAGATTTTGGTGACATCCTTTACATACTTCCTCAATATAAGGACCAGTTAATGTAAGTATTCTAAGTTTTCTAAACAGCGGTTTACAGGATGTAAGTGGGTCTACATTACAAATCGCACGTATACACCTGTAAGTTGGTTGGTTGGTAGGCTGCATAAAGTACTCAAACTGCCAGACCGACATTAAAACTAACAGAGAAAGAAAAAAATATGGCCCGCATAGTTCTCACAACCACTTATAATATACTGGCCACTAGTTATACTGGTCATCGTAATTTAGCCCAGCCAAGTGCACTACATAGCCTTCTTGCTACCTAGATGGCGTTGGGATCGAATTAGATTTCGCTATAACTTGGTTATCGCATAAATTACGCATGACCTGGTTCAGTAAAACCTCCATTTTTCAGAGACATGTTTTTGTACTTTTATACTTAGGATGTAAGGTAGAATACTGTAGATTTTAACCGATCATCACATATTTACTGCTTTTTTGCATTTCAGCGCATTAAATGCGGCCTTAATAATATATTGACACACCACTTATCCTTACTTTTCGGGTTATTTTCTCCCAATGGGTAACAGTGCAACATAACATGGTATAATTGAACGGGGAAAAACCCATAAACATTGAGTCTATACCATTCGATTACAGTTTTAATATAGACAATTTTTTTTTTTGTTTGATAAAGGACTTATGTAAGTACTTACTTTTAATAGTGGTTATGTACGAAATACATTTCACGTCAGAGGACTTCTTTCAGCTGAATGTTCCCGATAAATAATTATTGTTGTTCGGTCAAAAATATTGAGTACCTATCGATGGTACCTACTTAAGAAGGGATTGTTCGTATCTACCTACAATATTATTTTTATTAAACTTCCACAAATCCTAAGGCATAATTTCGACACGTATATATGGTTTTTATTCTGATAATACCTGGACCAGTTCTCTCAAACGCTATTGAAACATATTTAAATGTAAGTGCTTATATTATAGCTTGACCTACTACACACATCGAGTGTCTAAGGATCAAAGTACTTAAAAATATTTTTTATTGTCCTATTGAAATTAAATAAAAATGTCTGTTTAGATTGATTAAATAAAATGTTTTCGTATATGTAGATTGACGATCTCTGCTTTTGCCTTAATAAAGACTCCGCAATTTTGCTTCCACCTTAGTTAATCCTGCTATTCAAATGTGATAAAATGATAAAAATAAGAGTTTTTAAAGGTTTATATTGCGTAAAATAAACAATAAGTAGTCTGTATTTCCGCCGTTAACACGTATAACACAATCGCTGCGGCACACTCAATATAAGTTCATCCAAATCATGTTGTCACGTCCGTTGTAACAGGCGAAAAAGATTTTCTTGTGTGTGTACGGCATCCATATTTGGCAGAGCTCTTCTTTGAAGTATATCCTATGCGTGTTCAATGAGATTCAATCTGGCGATTGAGCAAGCCATGGTAGGACGATGATATAAGCTATGGCAAGTGTGTTTGCAACGACCCTGGCAGTGTGTGCGCCTTTCATTTTCATGCAATTAAAGCAGAAACGAACCAAATTGGGTCCGCAAAGGAATTACAGCATCTAATACAATCGTTTCAGCGTAGATCTGTGCATTGAGATTGCCTCTGATGCAAATCAGTTCGCTTCTTCCGCCAATCCAAACACCCGTCCAATCAGGATTGTTCCAGCACTCTATGCATGGACTTCCTGGCATGATTTTAAACGTTATTTGTGTCCAGGGGTCTACCAATACCATGTACGTCTAGTATCTGGTCTCATACCAAAGCGAGATTCGTCAGAAAAACACACAAACGCCACTCTTTTTCTGCCCAATTTCTGTAATCACGAGCCCTTTGTAAACGGGCTCTACAATTGCGGGGCGCAATAAGTAGTACACATAGCGGCCTGCGGGAACGGAGATTGACTTCATGCAAGCGATTTCTTATGGTTTGATCACTTGTCAACATCCCTGAAAAGCTATGAAGCCTCGTAACCAATATCATCGCGGTCATTGTACGATTTCGTTGATCAGTAATTTGTATGTAACGATCTTGTCTGCGTGTGGTGATGCGAGCTCGTCCTCTATGTCGCTCTGCCACGCTGCCAGTGATGCGTTACCGTGTCCAAATTTGACTTATAACATTCTGCATAGTGCCCAGAGCGATTGCCACAGCATGTTGCCGAGAACCAGCTTGTAACATTCCCACGGCTCTGATCATTTCTTCTCAGCTCAAATGACGTCTTTTCTCCATAATAACGTTCTATTGTATTGATTTCACTCAGAAGTATGGCAGAAATTTTACTGATTTGGCCTCAATCCTGTTGCAGGATTATGTAGGAATACGACTTGATCGAAGATTTTCATCTTTTGACCATAATACAAAAACGTCCCTTTTCAAATGACGAAATTTACTCAAAAGTATCCAAGAGTTATAAAAAATATAATTAAAAAACAGTTTTTTTGTAACTAGCAAAACCGTGTTCGATCCCTAGACACTTTTGATGTGTGTGTAATACCCAGAGACTAAATATTAAGGTGACATTATCCATAATTAGATTTCTGTTTGTGTCTTCACAGACTTTCGCCTAACCGACAGACTTTAGTCAGAATAATGCTTAGATCATACTGAACCGTACATACCAAAAGCACGACTTCTTCCCATGGGGGTAGACAGAAACTATAGAACGCCACCTGCTACGATCCTTACATGCTCCTTTTGCTTCGTTTATAATGAACCAATTTGGGAAACGAAGGAGGTTAAATACACAGCGCAAAAATGACCTAATACCGGCGAGGTATCCCACACGCGTGGTAGTCTTTTATCACATAATGGGCATCCTTCGGAACGTTCGGGCCACTTGAGAGGAGGGTGTCGACAGCGCCGGTCCAGGGCCACGTCAGAGTCTCAAGTGGCTTCGAGTGGCTTTGAGAGCGAAAACAATGCGAAACTAACTCATTCATAAAGTGGTCGACTGTCGTTTAAGCTTAGAGAAACATGCGTATTCGATAAACTCTTAACTCTTTCCCGGGGTGTTGAAAGTACATCTTTTTAATAAAATAAGTGATAGACATATTTTTAATACTAGAAATAAAGATAAAATAGATCAACCATTTTTCAGATTATCTAAAGTACCTAAATACACCTTTTATGGGGTACTGTGCTAAATGTTACAAAAAAATACCTTGTGATATATTGCAATCAGATGAAAGAAAATTTAAAACTCATATTAAAAGTACACTTTGTAAACTAGCATAATACAAATTAGAGGATTATATCCGAGATAAGAATGCATGGAAACATACTGGTCCTGCTTCATAGGACTATCTAGAGTCTAGGCAAAATCAAACTGGTTGCTAAAATCAAATTTAATTGTACAATTTGTATGACATTGATTTATACATTCTGTAACTACTTTAACTCATACACTAAATTACACTCGAGAGCAATGAATCCGGGTCACTTAAAGAATCCTAAAAATCTCGGAAGCTAAAAATGCTAGGTTAATGCAATAAATTGTATTTAATAGACAATGTAATACTCCTTAAATGAAGGTATTAAAACTTCTTAGTTATTGTAAAGTTATATCATAAAAAAATCAAATTTGAAAAAGGGCCACTTTCGAAGATGGAACTACGAAATTACAGCATTTGGTTTTGCTTTTGTTTGTAATCTGTCATTTATGTGGGTACATAAACCATGTTGATAGTGCTCTATATTCATTATTCAAGCTGAAATTATGTCGCTTACGCCTGAAGAATGCACCAGAATACTTACAATGCTGGAAACCGGCCGGAGTCAGCGCGATACAGCCAGGACTGTCGGTGTGTCGCTGTCAACAGTACAAAGAGTTCTCCGACGTTACGAAGAAACTGGTTCTAACCTACGCAGACCAGGAACGGGCAGAACCAGGTGTACCACAGCACGAGAAGACCGATACTTGGTGAACACCATGCTTCGAAATCGCTTTCTCACAGGAACTGAACTCACAAATCAGTTTCGACGCCTCGGAGGAAGTAACCCAAGTGCATGGACAGTAAGACGTCGGCTTGCTGAATCTAACTTAAAACCCCTTAGACCTGCAAACGGCCCTAAACTGGAGCGTGGGCATCGTATTTCAAGACTAAGATATGCCCAGAGCCACGTAAATTGGAGTATTGAAGATTGGTCAAAAGTTATGTTCTCCGACGAATCAAAATTTATGCTCTACAAGCACGATGGAAGACACAGAGTGTATCGAAGACCAGGGGAAAGATTCAAGCAAGCATGCATCGAAGAAAAAGTAGCCTACGGTGGTGGGTCTGTACTTGTGTGGGCCGGAATTTCTTCTGAAAGTCGCACAGAGCTGGTGATCATAGAAAACGGCTCTTTAACTAGCGTAAGATATGTGGAAGAAATCCTCAATGATCACGTTGGTCCATTTATGGTCAATTTAGGTGAGGATGCTATATTTATGCATGACAATGCCCGACCTCATACAGGTAGGATTGTGAATGACTACCTTCAAGAGATGAACATTACTCGTATGGAGTGGCCAGCGCGCAGCCCGGATATCAACCCGATCGAGCATGCTTGGGACGAGCTAGGCAGATGCGTAAAACAACGAAACCCTCCCCCAATCACGCTTCGTGAGCTCAAAATTGCTCTCACAGAGGAATGGGAGAATATTCCCCAAAATCGTATAAGGAACTTGGTGTACAGCATGCCAAACCGCGTAAACGCAGTAATGGAAGCACGAGGAGGCAATACGAAGTATTAAAATTCAAGAAAATCGTAATAAAGTTCAAAAATTTCATGTTTCCTATTTTTGTTTTAAGGAGAGATCAGCAGTTTTTTTCTTTATGTAATTTTGTGTTAATAAAATGTATGGTGACTCATATTTTTTTTACTTTCATTTAAGGAGTATTACATTGTCTATTAAATACAATTTATTGCATTAACCTATCATTTTTAGTTTCCGAGATTTTTAAACTTCTTTAAGTGACCCGGATTCATTGCTCTCGAGTGTATTACTTGTTAAAAAAATTGAAAAATCATCTATTTTATAACATTTGTAAATATGTGAGCACCATGTAGGTATCTATCACATAATTAATTTACCTGTCATTGCTTTATATATCTTTTTTTACCTATTATGGTATAGTAATTTTATTCTAGGTGCATCGTCTTCACATATAATTATATAATTAATGTATACATAATATTGTAAAACATTTTAAAAGAGTAACTGTCGAGTTTCTTGGCCATTCTTCTCCATACGAAACTACCTTTTGGAAAGGGCAACTAGAATGAATTCTATCTAATATTAGGTCTTTACCTATGAAATTGCCGTTCTGCAGTACTGGCCATTTCAAATCAAAATAATTTTTGTTTGCTTATGAATTCTAATTTCAAATTAATTTTATTTTAAAAACATGGATTTTTTTTTCTAAAAGTAGTCATTTCTTTATTGATTAGTGTTACATTTTCATCGCATTTCAATCTTTTTCGTCATCATGGATACGTTAAAAATTCGAGTAATTATGGAATATGAGTACCGTCGTGGCAGCAACGCGGCACAAGCGGCACGCAACATCAACGACGTTTACGGAGCTAACTCTACAAACCAACGCACCACCTGTTATTGGTTTGCTCGCTTCCGTTCTGGAAATTTCGACCTGAAAAATGAACCTCGCGGTCGTCCGAAGACTTTGGTCGACAATGACGAATTAAAGGCGATTGTGGAAGCTGATGATACACAATCTACGGCTGAATTAGCAGCAGCTTTCGACGTTAGCGTCAAAACAATATTGGTCCATTTGCGTCAAATTGGCAAGGTAAAAAAGCTTGACAAATGGGTGCCCCACGAACTCAATGATCGCCAGCGCGAAGTACGCGTCGAGACGTGCCTTGCACTGCTCAACAGACACACAAATGAAGGAATTTTGAACCGCATTGTTACCTGCGATGAAAAATGGATTCTGTTTGATAACCGTAAGCGCTCAGCAAGTTGGTTGGATCCTGGTTCAGCACCTAAACAATGCCCTAAACGAAAACTTACCCCTAGAAAAGTGATGGTCACTGTTTGGTGGTCTAGCGCCGGTGTGATTCATCACAGCTTCTTACCAAACGGGGTGAGCATTACTGCAGATGTGTACTGTGAAGAACTGAACACAATGATGGAGAAGCTGGCGCATCTCCAACCAGCATTGGTCAATCGCTCGTCTCCGCTGCTCCTGCACGACAACGCGCGACCTCATACTGCACAGCAGACGGTCTCCAAGTTGCAAGAACTGGGGTTGGAAGCTCTCCGTCATCCGCCCTACTCACCAGACCTTGCGCCTACAGACTACTACTTTTTCCAGAATTTGGATAACTTCTTGGCGGGAAAAAAATGTAATACCCGAGAGGCAGTACAAAATGCCTTTGAAGAATTTGTTGCCTCCCGTCCAGCTGATTTCTTTAAGAAGGGCATCAATAAACTGCCACTGCGATGGCAAAGATGCATTGATTGCATGGGTGATTACTTCGATTAATACAAATAAAAAATTCATGAAAAAAATTCGTTTAAATTTTTTCATACAAAACGGCAATTTCATAGGTAAAGACCTATTATATAAAATTCTCGTGTCACAGTTTTCGTTGCCATACTCCTCCGAAACGGCTTAACCGATTTTGATGAAATTTTTTGTGCTTATCCGGTATCTATGAGAATCGGCCAACATCTTTTTTTTTTTTTTTTTTGGTTGGTAGGGTAGGGAGTTAGGGAGGTAGGTAGGTAGGTAGTAGGTAGGTAGTAGGTAGGTAGTAGGTAGGTAGGGTACGCCGTAGATAAGTACCGCAACCCGTGCGAAGCCGGGGCGGGTCGCTAGTTTTTTTGTAAATTTTGACGTTCAAAAGTGCCATTTATGTGCCTATTGGAAATAACTGATTTGACTTTGACTTTGACTTGAAAACAATACTTACAAGCTACGAACTTTACTTCTCCATTTGCAATGTCCATCCAGATACATTTTATAAGTCTGGTCGTCTCATAGAAGCTACCTTCATACAATGCGAATATATTCTACTCGCCTTAGCTTTTTAAGGACAATAAGATAGGTTTCTGTGCATTGATTATCCACTAACACACCATACTTAGATTGCCTTGCATTAATTATGTCAATATTGCTAAATTAAGTAGCATGCGTACCAAATGGGTGAAATTATGGTAAAATGTGATAGAGGTCGGGATTATGCGAAGATATGTTGCATTATTGATGGATAGGTACGGCTAAGGTCTTCAATCTGTAAGAAAAAGCCCATTATGTTATTCTATATACCAAAACATAGAACCAAAATCAGCACCCTGCGAGGTAATTACGTAACACGCCAACAGTAGGGATGGGTTTCATTTTGACAGTTCAACAACATTCATTGCGTTATTTACGTTGTTGAGCAGACAAATGTTTCGATCATATGAAGCAATGGATTAGCAATATCCTTCAAAATGATTCAGATTCTGATTAATAGTGTGTTACGTAATCAGCACCCTAATTACGTAACACACTATCTATCACAATCTGAATCATTTTGAAGCCTATTGCTAATCCATTGCTTCATATGATCGAAACATTTGTCTGCTCAACAACGTAAATAACACAATGAATGTTGTTGAACTGTCAAAATGAAAGCCATTCCTACTGTTAGGGTGTTACGCAATTACCCCGCGGTTACCTATAGTACAGTGGATTGTAACTAGCTATGTCTAGAACTAATTATAAATAAAATAGATACATGCACAATTGCACAGATTATTATAAAGACGTTTTAAAATATAGAAATATGCGTTGTATAGTTTATGCTAAAGATTTATTTCAAATTTTGAATATACCTTTGGTAATGTAGCATAAGCATAATCAGCCTATAGGTAATGTTCCCACTGCTGGGACATAGAGTTCCTCTCTTCCAGAAGGAGTGGGCAATAATCTGCCACGCCGGCCCAGTGCTGGTTCGTAGATGTCACATTGTCTTCGAATTTTTGGTTCTAGGACATGGCGGTTTCTTCACGATGTTTTCCTTCACCGTTTTGTGAGCGGTGATGAAATTATTTACACAAAGTAAAGCGCCTGCCTGCGTTCAAACAAGGGTTGACTACTTTTTTATATCAAATATAGTATTTTCAAAGCCATTGTCTATAAAAATGTAGTAGATGGCGAAAAAATAAAAAGATGTAGTAGTATGCTTAGAAAATAAAAATAAATATATTTTTTGCTACTTTGAACTTTTATTAACAGGTTTTTTTAATGTCTCATAACTATTATTAAACTCAAAAAATAAATGATGGTTGCAAAATACCTTTATTTCACCTTTTACGAGATTAATACTGGCCCTATTGCGCTCATCTCGCCATTTTGTATTCAGCACTGAAAATATGCGCTCAGTAAAAGCTGAAATTATAGAAAGTTATAGTTTTTATGTATAGAAAGAAGAAATGATACTATTTTGAAAATATAAGAAAAGTCAGAATCACTGAGCAACACTTGTTGCCATTTTTCAGCAGTCGATTTTTGGTCAGAAAGAGCAATAGCCAGAATTTTGTTAAACTGATTTTCTGAATACAAATTCAAAAAAAGATTACACCTGCGTTTCGTTTTATACACTTATTTTAATGAAATAATGTTATTTAAATTTTATCGAAAATATAGTAGTTTCGTCTACTTCCTACATTTTTTTTTCTAGAAATGTATTTAGTATGTATGGCTCTCATATAGTATGATACTATATTATATACACTCGAGAGCAATGAATCCGGGTCACTTAAAGAATCCTAAAAATCTCGGAAGCTAAAAATGCTAGGTTAATGCAATAAATTGTATTTAATAGACAATGTAATACTCCTTAAATGAAGGTATTAAAACTTCTTAGTTATTGTAAAGTTATATCATAAAAAAATCAAATTTGAAAAAGGGCCACTTTCGAAGATGGAACTACGAAATTACAGCATTTGGTTTTGCTTTTGTTTGTAATCTGTCATTTATGTGGGTACATAAACCATGTTGATAGTGCTCTATATTCATTATTCAAGCTGAAATTATGTCGCTTACGCCTGAAGAATGCACCAGAATACTTACAATGCTGGAAACCGGCCGGAGTCAGCGCGATACAACCAGGACTGTCGGTGTGTCGCTGTCAACAGTACAAAGAGTTCTCCGACGTTACGAAGAAACTGGTTCTAACCTACGCAGACCAGGAACGGGCAGAACCAGGTGTACCACAGCACGAGAAGACCGATACTTGGTGAACACCATGCTTCGAAATCGCTTTCTCACAGGAACTGAACTCACAAATCGGTTTCGACGCCTCGGAGGAAGTAACCCAAGTGCATGGACAGTAAGACGTCGGCTTGCTGAATCTAACTTAAAACCCCTTAGACCTGCAAACGGCCCTAAACTGGAGCGCGGGCATCGTATTTCAAGACTAAGATATGCCCAGAGCCACGTAAATTGGAGTATTGAAGATTGGTCAAAAGTTATGTTCTCCGACGAATCAAAATTTATGCTCTACAAGCACGATGGAAGACACAGAGTGTATCGAAGACCAGGGGAAAGATTCAAGCAAGCATGCATCGAAGAAAAAGTAGCCTACCGTGGTGGGTCTGTACTTGTGTGGGCCGGAATTTCTTCTGAAAGTCGCACAGAGCTGGTGATAATAGAAAACGGCTCTTTAACTAGCGTAAGATATGTGGAAGAAATCCTCAATGATCACGTTGGTCCATTTATGGTCAATTTAGGTGAGGATGCTATATTTATGCATGACAATGCCCGACCTCATACAGGTAGGATTGTGAATGACTACCTTCAAGAGATGAACATTACTCGTATGGAGTGGCCAGCGCGCAGCCCGGATATCAACCCGATCGAGCATGCTTGGGACGAGCTAGGCAGATGCGTAAAACAACGAAACCCTCCCCCAATCACGCTTCCTGAGCTCAAAATTGCTCTCACAGAGGAATGGGAGAATATTCCCCAAAATCGTATAAGGAACTTGGTGTACAGCATGCCAAACCGCGTAAACGCAGTAATGGAAGCACGAGGAGGCAATACGAAGTATTAAAATTCAAGAAAATCGTAATAAAGTTCAAAAATTTCATGTTTCCTATTTTTGTTTTAAGGAGAGATCAGCAGTTTTTTTCTTTATGTAATTTTGTGTTAATAAAATGTATGGTGACTCATATTTTTTTTACTTTCATTTAAGGAGTATTACATTGTCTATTAAATACAATTTATTGCATTAACCTATCATTTTTAGTTTCCGAGATTTTTAACATTCTTTAAGTGACCCGGATTCATTGC
The DNA here is from genome assembly GCA_917490735.1 of Dryobotodes eremita. Classification (NCBI taxonomy): domain Eukaryota; kingdom Metazoa; phylum Arthropoda; class Insecta; order Lepidoptera; family Noctuidae; genus Dryobotodes; species Dryobotodes eremita. The sequence continues at coordinate 26,287,548 of OU823241.1, read as the reverse complement.
TCTCGAGTGTAGTAGGGTTTTTTTTTTTTGGTTGGGATATTATCAAATGACCTCTCCCGCTCTGGGCGGAGCGGAAGGGCGTGTCAGACTCTTACTGACTAAAACCCGTGTTCCTTCAGTTGCCTGTGCGCCAGGGCCACGGTAACTCTTTCGAACAATCCGCAGCCCCGGCAGGCATCGGTCCTATCGGACCCCGTCAATTTTGCTGACATCTCTTTGAGGCGCGCGTGGAACACGACGCGCCGTCGACCCGGGCCTGGTCCTTACCGGACGGCGAGCTGCCCATTGCTCGCCGTCCGCAAGCCCGCGCCTACGGTGGCCGGGAGTCGGCAATCGACTCCCGACGCCCAGGGTGTCTCCTTCTGCGGCGACTAGGGGCGCGAGGGCGCAGTGATTGCCTCATAGTAGGGTTGGCAACCCACGACCTACAATTCGTAAGTCGGGGCCATTACCTATCACTGGGCCACCACGTATGGTAACGTAGATTTTAGTATAAACTAGCGGACCCGGCAGACGTCGTCCTGCCCGGAAAAGCACACAGCACAGCGCCACATTAAATATGATACTTTAAATTTAACGTTAACAATTTTTTAATTTTGCGATTCCAAACGAATCTACGGTTGAGTCATCATTTTTTGATATCTCACTGTTTACTATGGTCTCTGTCTAAATTATTTAATTCTTCATTTTCTTGCCGCGGGTCGCGGATTGTTCGAAAGAGTTACCGTGGCCCTGGCGCATAGACAACTGAAGGAACACGGGTGGGTTTTAGTCAGTATGAGTCTGACACGCCCTTCCGCTCCGCCCAGAGCGGGAGAGGTCATTTGATGATTTCCCAACCAAAAAAAAAGGGGTCCAGAATCAAGTACTAAATCCATGGTTACAATCTCTGTCACCCTGTATTAAATGGGACCATCTCGGTAGAAACCTCTTTCAAACAAAAAATAATGCTTAGAGTAAATTGGCTGCGTGACATACGGACGTACAGACGGACAGGACGAAATGATAAGTTCCATTTCTATCTGCCATTTGGCTACGGAACCCTAAAAACAAAACAATTGAGAACTTCTTGTTTTTTTAAGTTTGTTATTAAAATTCCTCAAAGCATCTTCCGTTTTTCTTCTAATTTGGATTCGGTTGAAGAGAACTGAGGAAGAACTTGAGTGAGATGAGACATCTAGAGAGAGAAATCCAGAATCCAATAGGTTTTCCAAGAGCCAGGTCCAGAGTCCAGAACTCCAGAACAGCATTTACGAAACTGAACTACTTTTTTTCGACTTTATTACAAAAATATCAGTTTTAATACAAAAAGGTTGGCATCTATATACGAATGATGGTCACTCTACTGCGAAAAATGTTAACACCGCGATTCAGAAAATGACGACACTACTCAACGCCATCTATCGAATAAAGTGGTTAACTCAAAACACGCTCTGCTTACAATAAACTTTCTTAAATTAAACTATTAAATAATTATATAGCATTGCATTCTTTATCTCTCAGAACATCACATCAATTATTATTATATTACATTATCCTAACTTTATATCTATTTAAAATTCTTTAAGCGCGAATAATCAACCACCAATGGAAAGCGATTTTTATTTATAACATTATAACCATTATCATTACTTTTTGAAATAACACAGACCTTCATGACGTGTTATTATTAACTTAATAATATTAGGGATATCAAAAATGTTTTCTTTAGTTCTATTTAGCGTCAATAGATGTCGTTAAGTGTTTTTAAATGACGTAATGGAAAGTTCTTGAACAATTTAAATTGAATAAGTAGGTATATCTTTTGATAGACCGAAGCGAACGACAACTAATAATTACTCCGACTTATTCACAATATTTGAGTATAAAAGTTAACAATATTGGTTTCGTACTTTTTACGTGAAACCTGTTCAAATTAATCTCTCACATGCAAACAGGCAAACCGACAAACAGACAAAAAATTCCAAAATTGATAGAAATGGCATCTGTTGGTTATCCTTTAACACTCCAACTATTTTTGTTGGAAATATTTTCAGTGTACAGAAACGCCCCGTCTGCAGATTTATTATATCTATAGAAGATTTATTATAATAAAAACCCATTAATTTGAAATACTCAGACCATTGACCACGTTATTTTAGTTTTAGTTATTTTATGACTTTAAATTGTAATAACGTTTGACCGAGAAATAAATACTTAATGTTACCTCAAGATACGGACTATGACTATATTTTCAATTCCATAAGTTAAGTAGTCCTAAAAGAAAAAATACGAGAAAATAAAAGTACACAAACAAAATAATATTACACGTGAATGTAGAATCATCCGTTATGTACCCCTTGGGGCATGTCTGTACAGATATGCTGAAACATGTTAATCTTTATTTCATACCAAAAGCATACATTTTAATTTTCATATCTCTAACATAAGAAATGCGCGGATTTTGTGCTTATAAAATACTTAGCTAATATTTAGAAGAAACTCGCAATATGACTGGACTAGCTCGGAATTTGATTAGTTATCAATATTTTGTAGTCGTTATTGTAGTTGACATATTGTAGCGAAATTTAATATTGTTTATTGGTTAGGTATATTTACGCCTTATGCTGCCGTTACAACTGCGGGGTAATTGCGTAACACACTAACAGTAGGAATGACTTTCATTTTGACAGTTCAACAACATTCATTGCGTTATTTACGTTGTTGAGCATACAAATTTTTGGAACATATGAAGCAATTGATTAGCAATATCCTTCAAAATGATTAAGATTGTGATTGAGTGTGTTACGCAATTAGGGTGCTGGTCTACCCTTAGAACGTCCTTATTGCCCAGTAATTGTGTTGTGGAGGTCAAATTGGGGAACCTCTGAGGGATCGAATCCGGAATCTGGTGATCCGATAAAGAACCTAAGTAGTCGAGCTAGGTCACAGAATAAACAATCATTAGAGGCAATGGGCCGGCCATGTTAACAGTCGAACCCACGACCGTTGGGATAGACATGTTCTTGAGTGGAGACCGCGAATCGGCAAACGTAAGATAGGACGCCCTCAGGCTAGGTGGAGCGATGATCTTCGCAGAGCGGCTGGTAGCAGCTGGATGAGAATTCCCGAGAATCGAGCTGAATGGCGTGCACTTGGAGAAGCCTATATCCAGCAGTTGACTGCTGTAGGCGGATGATGAAGTCAAATGGCAAAAGCTTCACATAAAATGTTGTTCGGGCTAGACGGAAAGTCAATCACTATTTTTTTTAAGGAAAGGCTGAGCTCAAAGCGCCGTAGTTTATAGGAAATAAATATTTTTGAAAGCGACCTTGTATTTATAAATGCTTACGATGAAATTAGTAGGTACCTAATATATATGAAATAAACGGTTATTTATGTATAATTGCGAGGTGACTTCAAGTCTATAAAGTCACTCAGTAATGTCAAAAATGTTGGAAAAGTTCAGGAAAATCGAAGAGTTTGTTTAATGTCACTGAATTGAACCGATAAAACATATAATAAAATCAAAATTGCCTTTATTTCCTCTGACTCTTCTTCGTACATAAAGAAGTTCTTAATGCTAATAAAATGTACATATTATATGTATAATATCATGTATATTCTGCTTGTTAACCTTTATTAGCAAATTAGCATTTGTCAGCTACCAGGTCAGGCCGTCTTGCGACATAGGCCTCCTCTATTTCCCTCCACTTATTCCTGTCCAAAGCTGTTTTTCGGCAACCGTTTGTCAAATCATCCTCTCACCTTTTCACCTGTCTTCCTCTACGTATTTTTCCATTCCTCGGGTACCATTCTGTGAGTTTTTGTCCATTTTTCCGTCTTAGCCCTCATCATTATGACCTGTCTGTTTCCATTTTGGTATTCCTGGTTTACTTTAACGTCGGCCACTTTAGTGATGTTCCTAATCTTTGTAGCTTTGCATTTATCTTTCAGTCTTAAGTTCACCATGGTCCTCTCCATTCCTCTTTAAAATACACACAGCTTGTGTCCAAGTTTTGGTGATAATGGCCAGGTCTTGCAGCCGTACGTGAGACACGGTAGGAATGTAGGATGCATGCTAAAGACTATCAACAATTTAGAAATATCATCTATGTACATGAATGTTGACACCATTTATCTCAACACGTTACTCTAATGTAATAACCGTACAAATTAAGGCTCCTACAAACAGGCGCGACACGCGACGCGAATCGAACGCGACACAAAGGCACCGCTCGTCGCGCGGCAGTCATGCCTTTGTGTCGCGTCGCTTGTCGAGCCTGTTTGAAGGAGCCTTTACAGGGAAAACGTAGTTGTTTAATCAGCTATCTGACGTTCTGGCTCGCCCCCCGTTACATGGGACTGGCGAAATGTGGGTGTACGATAAGTACACCTCTTCCTAACCTGTCGGAGAAAACCGGCGTCATGTTACGTTATGTCTATTTAGCAAAGTATAAACGTTTAAAAATATTCAGAGTTGCCCCATAAAATAGTCGATAATGCTGACAATAGTAGAATTTATAAATCATTCAAATATTTAAAAAATATTTGTGGCAAGCACTTCAACATCCCACTACGTTAACGAAGAGAGCCCCATGAAGGCAACATTCTTTGCTGAGATTAAATTGCAAAAATAACAGTTTTGTAATGTAAAACTAAACAGGTATGGCAAAGGGCTATGCCTGTTTAGTTTTACGAAACTGTCTCTGATTCCTTACTAATATTTCATCAATAAAACATAAATTACATAAATACACGGTATATATAGGTACGCGAAAAAATGCAATCAAATAAAAAAACATTATTCAAGCAAAAACAGCATTGTTTTGTTTCTTTATTGTAAGTAAGAGATCAGGCACTATTTATCAAGTATCTCAAGCATAAATTTTCCTTTTTAAAGTTCCAGTTAGTTTTATTAGTGGCCATTTTGCATTATCTCCTATAATTTAGAAATATTGAAAATTATTTATACAGGGTACCCCGTTTACAGTAGTCCAAAACGAGTTTTTAAAAGCCTTGTGTCTAGGACTTTCCAAAACAACCCCATGAATGTTCACATTCTACAGGGCTCCTGGACCCTGTTGCATTTATGCAATGAAAGTATGCTTAGCTTCAAGATTAGTTTTATTTAAGAAAACAAATATGGAGCACAACTAGCTTTCGTGATGTCCACAGAATAGATATCTACAGGAAAATTTACGAAAAAGGAACGAATCTTACCATAGACTAACTAAACACAGCTCATATTTTAACAATTTATCGTTTAAAGGAGGCAATTATACGCAAAGTGAAACATTTTGTTCGACAAAATTCGTTACAGATTTTCAGTCTTTAAATATATAATAACCGGTGTGTGGCAGGCTTCCCAATAGTATTAAAATTCGTACTTATTGACCATTAGCTAGTTAAAGCCACCAAAATAGCTAAAGTGAATTCTACTGTAAATACAAAAATAGCGTCATGCAAAATTGGCTTCTCATTTCCCTATGCTGTAGTGTGCGTTATGAAAAGCTCGCAAAGTGCACGTGTGTGAAAGTTGCATCCCCTTTTCCACACACAGGCACAAACCCCTGTATGACACAGTGATGACGTTCGAGTTGAACACGCACACATTTGCAACAAATCTATCTCATGTTTCGCTGGCCTCCTAGTAACCTGATTCTAAACTTAAATTTTGAATCAATAACTGCACGCAAACTCAGGGTGGCGCTGCTGTGCCACCGGTGTGAGGGACGCCGCCCCGGTGCAATGTATTGATCACTATTCGTGGAAACAGAATGAGGCTACTAGGACTGCAAGCTCTTGCAGGAGCTTTTAACATGTGGTGTGTAATTTTCCATCCGTTATTTAGTTTGTACTGAAATTATTTGATTTGCATTTTGATAATACTTGTCTGATAATAATGTTTGTTGAAAAATTTACTTCAAATATCCAAGTAGGTAACTAATATTTTTCTGAAAAAGTAATTTTTTTCCTTTCGATCCTTTAAAACAAGGCCACGTCTTCGAAACAGTGAAAGTCCCCTATTCTTATTTGTTAAGTTGATTGAGTAAAAAACTTATTTTTGTTGTTACAGACTACTATTGTCCCGCAATTTTTCTTTCATGACGGATATCTTTTTTGTTTAACATTTACCTTAAGCTTAATAATTACATGAAAAGCAGTGATATTATTTATATACCTATGTACAGGGTGGCGGGAACATCAACGAGCAAACTGAAACCATGAATTCAGCACATGATTCTAGACCCCACAACGTAAAAAAAAAATTCGTCCGTTAACAAAAAAAAATCTGCCATTACATAGAAAAGTACAATACCTACACGGTCAAAATAGATTAAACAACATTTTTTTTTTAAATAACCCTTCATTTCATGCAGGGGGCTTCAGAATCATGTACTGAATCCATGGTAGTTGGTTGCGCGTCAATTTCTCTGCCACCCTGTATACTGTATTATATGCAGTGTATGTACCTGATATATTTGACATAATATATTTATAATTTAACTAGAAACTAAAAACCTACCTACAAGTTATTGAAGGCTTTTTCTCAGTCTAAAGTATATTCAGACATTTTCCACCAGGTATATACATCCGGCTTATGTTGTCTGATCTCGGATATCCTCTACTAATCCGTCTGCCCTTAGTTCTCCGATAAAAAATGAACGTCTGGTAAACAAATGTTTCTACGCAACTCAAGACCTTAGCAATAAGAACAGAAAATTATTATAATATCTTACAAGGCCCTATTATTGCCAATAGTAGCCAGATAGTTATAATCTACTCAATGAAAATATTAAAATAAATTCATTCCTTGGAAGTCAAAGTGGTGGGATGTAGGTATGTCCAATTGTCCAGCAGTGGACGTCTTTCGGCTGAAATGATGATCCATCATAATCATTCATTCGTTCACAGACAGTACAGCCTAAACCGCCGGGACTAGAAACTTGAAATTATGCACAATAGTTCCTTATATGACGAAAGTGAGCACACAGGAAGAATTTTTGAAAATTCGCTACCTGAAGGTATTAAATCGGGGATGAAAGCTAATGTGGAAGTTTGACATTTTGCCGATGGGAAATCCAATCGGGCGCAGGGCTTGTTATTGTAATTAGAATATAAAAGTATGTGGGCACTTCATTTTACTAAAATTGTATTATGATAAGTTTCACTCAAGTAAGTACCAGTAAATATGGGGATCCTATTAATTTTATGTAAACAATGTTAATAACTGTTTTGATTGTATTTTAATTACGAGTTTCTTTACTTTAGAAAGAAAGAAAAATAGATGTATTTGACACAGAGACAGGTGCATACGAAAAAGAAAAGTTAACTCGACAAAAAAAAAAAATGGTCAGATAACCACGAGCACAGAACTGTTAATCACCAGCACAGAACAGAAATTGCCGTCAGCTGCATTACGTGATTGTGAGAAGAAGGCTTCCACTCAGCACAGCGCTGATTTTTTGTGGTCATCCGAAGACGACGGTACGGAAACCAAGTCAAGTTTAAAGATTTGTTTGTACAGATTGACTGTTTAAATTCATAACGTATTTTCTGCTTTTAACTGGGACATTATTGACATCGGTTAAGGAAAAACGTCGTGAGGAAACCTGCAATGGACTTATAGTTAATATAAGTCTGAAATCACCAACCCGTCCTGAGCAAGCGTGGTGGTCAATGCTCGTGCATTCTTGGTATGAGAAGAGGACTTTGCGCTTCAGTGGGACAGCAATAGGTTGATATTAAAAACAAATAGATCAAGGGTCAATAGTCTTTAGTCAAATTTTCTCGATAAATCTTCCATTTTACGTAATCTTAAATCATATTAACCGATAGAATCCCGGTGGCCCTCTGTAGGGCCGGTATGTCGTGGAACAAGACAGTCCGTCAGCCCAAAAAAAAAAAGAGCCCATACAGTGAAATGCTCAAAAGACTATATTAGCCCTCTTTTAGAAGCAATAATGATGATTATTTAACCACACGACCGCGCGACCCTCTAGAGGGCCAGCGGGGCTTGACGGTATGGGCGACATACCGGCCCTACAGAGGGCCACCGGGATTCTATCGGTTAAGGCGAAAGCGTCAGGGTAGCTCGCGAAATACAAATTTTCTTACGTTTTTTGCAATTTGCAGGTCAGTATCAGATTGTATGTCGATCTAAATATGATTCGCGGCCGTAGCAAATATTTATTTATAGAATTATATTCACAAAAATCATCAATAAATCTCTATAAGTTCATATTACCCTATTGAACGACTGTTTCATGAAATCTTGACATTTGAGGCCAATTCTAACTTAAGGAGTTTTATTGCTGATTCAAATGATTTTAATTCTGTAAAGCCATATTTGTTACGGCCGCGAATCCATATGTATTTTAATCAACATACAACCTGACACTGATCTGCAAATTGCAAAAAATATAAGTAAATTTCTGTATTTCGCGGTCTACCCAAGCTTAGCGCATCCCCCTTTAATAATAATTTAAATTAATAATTAAAAATAATTATAATTAATAATTAAAATAATTTTAATTTATTTTCAATTATTTAATTTAATTTAATTATAATTTATTTTCAATTATTTATTTACTTTCAGTCATTACTAACATAGTTTTAAGAGAATGTAAAAGGTACTAACAAAATATGGACAAAAATTGTCTGAATTAAATGAATTTTATTTTATTTATTTTTATTTTTTAATGCTTTTACCAACTAACTATCGTGAGAGTTTCTATCAACTTTGAAGGTAGATCCACTTACATCACTTAATAATCTTGCGCAATCGACACCTAAGTACCTACTTGTTTTCTTGAAATTATATTCTTAAGAGGATTGAAAGCCAAGTTTCAAGTACTTTCTGTTATCAAGATCTCTCGATTGAGATTTTTACTGATGCAGTTCATTTTTTTTTTTGAATTTCTGTCCCCTTGCTGGGCTAAGGCCTCCCCCAAGACCTCCCAGGAACTATTTCTCGCGTCCCCTCGAACCAGACCTCGCGGTACGCGTCCAGGTCATCTCGCTATCTCTTTCTGGGCCGGCCTCGGAGGCGCCGTCCATCTTAGGGCACCCATTGCTGTTCAAATTACTAGAGATTTCTGTTTTTATTGAAATATTGTACGGACGTTGTGATATTTTAAACTTTAACTGAACCTTCGCGTAAAACTTACGACTAAAGTAAATACAATACCGTAAATAAAGAGTTTACCTACAAAGTGAAATTTAATGTTCTTCATCTCATTATGACTATAAGTTAGATTCAAATTCCAATTCTTTTATTTAATTTACGCAATACATCGTTTTCAAATATACACGTAACATGGCATGAAATTTTAACTGACAGAAAATTTTGACAGATTATTTTAGCAGCGGGTCCCAAACTAGTCACATCCTGTATATTGGTGAACCGCACACTACACAAAGATACATTTTTAATGTGTTTTGCTAGCAAAATGGCATGCTAGTCCAGCCAACCATTTCCAGTCTATCATCATCGTCTCTAATTTAATAAGCTAGATAATCATTTCAACCTGTTTATTTAAAAATAATAATTAATCAAGCACACAACAAAATTTTTGACGGGCTTTTGTCTTCTTTTTGCGTTTTTGCAAGTGACAAATAAGGTTAATTCCCCCATTCTCTTTATATACATGTACATTTTATTATAATTATTATTTTAAGACTGTCAGCTTATAGAAGAAGTAAATATTATCTTGTTTGAAAATTTATTAGTTTATCGTTGAATCTTACTGAATCTGAATTCAAGCATATGATCGGAAAAATCTCCATATAGTGAGGTTATGTCGTTGTATGCAAAGTATGTGCGCAGATTGATGTCAGCCACTTTCAACGTGCAGTTTCACATCGTCGACTTTACTCTTCCCGTTTATGTCTCCCTAGTACAATTTTCATCGATAGGCTCGTGTTTTCACATTTGAGATGATATTAATTACGAAAATCACTGTCAAAATATGTACGTACGGATTTATTGGATTAAATTGCAATAAAAAATAATGTACAGCTTGGAAACTGGTGAACCTAGTTCTTATAAGCACCGGGTAACTTATCTAGTCGATAATTTCATGCTATTGGTATTTCGTTGTTCAATTGATCTAGTAGATACTGCCTACCCCGAGCTCGTGAAACAGGTTGAATTTTCCTTCAAACTACCAATGCATTGTATAAAGCAACCTCCTTCATGTTTCTGCGATCCTAGTAGCGCATAGGCCATCCAATGAAGGTGGAACCTATTGAATGCCAAAGGATAAAGCAATGAAAACTAATTGTTTGCAGAAATATATTTCCTTATTTTCTTCTTGATTTTCTAGTAAATGTTCTTATTAGGAAAATGATTACCGTGAAGAGGAAATCGATTTCCTTTTCCATAGCAACTAGGGCGGCGGGCGTAATTAAAGCCGCGACCTTGCATAAAATTTATCAAGCAAAGTTGCTACCAATAAAATATTCAGTGATGTTTTTTATTTATTGGTAGGTGGGTATAAGCTTGTTCAAATAGGTAAAAACTTGCTTACGTTTTCAACGTTTGCCGTGATAAAGGTTATTTGCAAAAGTTCAAAGGTTAAGAATGTTGCAAAATTATTATTACAAAACGTTAACTTGACATTTTCTAACGAAATCGAACACAAAGTTCACTCTCGGATGAGTGAACTTCGTGCACACAAAACCTACACACAATCTTAAACAGCGCCAAATTAAAAAAAACACAAACAAAACACAGCGTTAAACTGCAAATATAACACCTAAAGATTAAGGGGCAATGTACATAGATAGCCAATAAATGCCGAACTCTGAACAGGGCCGGATAATCGCCGGTTTATGGCCTCCCATGTGCACAGCGGCCCGTTTCTGAGAAGATACAGCTCCCTTACGACGGTCGTAAAGATGCGGTATAACATGTGCACTGCCAGCGCCTGCATCTGACGGACTCTGCTCTGGTTCTGATGAATTTAAGGTCGGGATTTAGTGCCAGATATGTGCGTTTATGTATGTGATTCTGATGTGTGTGTTTGTGTAAAAATTCTCGCTTAGTTATAGGTATAACTGTGTCTTCGAAACAGCGCTAGTCGTATTGTTTTTGTGGATCTTGAGTATTATCAAAACATTGTGCAAGAGAGGATATAAATTACAATGTGTTTTGAGACAAACAGTACTACATATAGATAGGTAGAATACTCTTTATTGTACACCAAAACAATTACAAATACCTAAGAACTTGAATGAGTTACAAAGGTTGTTAATCTCTTTTAACGATAGGAAAAACTGCTATGTACAAGATGACTAAATAATAAATCAACCACCTTGATGTTAGGTTGCTCACTAGGTGGGTATATCTACTTTTCTATTACTACTATTAGCCTGCATCACCCCACTGCTGGGCAAAGGCCTCTCCTCATGACTTCCAACTCTTTCGATCCAGAGCTAAAGTGGACCGCTGGTCGTTTGTTTTCTCTAGCTCGATCTTTTCTTTTAAGAAACTTACTTTTCTGGATCATAAAAAAGAACACGGTACTTACATGTTCACGGTAATTATTTTAACATTATGACTCATCCCCTGAAGTAGATATTGCTGATAAATATGTAACTAATTGAAATGTATGAAACTAAAATAATTTAAAAAGAGGCATACTTACATAAAAAGTTTACGATATCGTTTTTTGCGAAGCACATGGTGTGACTATGAAGGATTGCCTGAGGAATGATGTTGTAAGGCAACGGTGCGATTTAAAAGAAGATGTAGTGACAAAAATTTAAAAGAGTATGCTTAGATGGTTTGGTCATGTTGAGAGGATGAATAACAGGCGACTAACAAAAGGTATTTACAAGGCAGATGTGAGTGGAAACGCTGCCGCCGCGCCGGGAGGGCATGCCCTAGGAGGACATAATATATTATAGTGACCTTATTGATGATGTTCTTCAGAAAGGTCAGATGCGAAGTAATTGCAACCGGCGTGCGTGTATGACCAGATGTATGAACGTAAACGAGGCCAAAGGAGTATGTATGGATCGTAGCAGATAACACTCTGTAGTTTCTGTCTACCCTCATGGGAAGAAGGCGTGAGTTTATGTATGTATGTATGTAAGATAGAAGAAGACCAATGTCTTAACTTTAACGTGTCCGTTCTGTCCATGCCTGCTGGCTCTTTAATACTTCACTAATTAAATAGAAAAATCCTTTTGACTTTATGATTTCTTGAACTAACTCGTCACCAGCCTTCACTGACATCAAATCATTTAGACTTGTGTTTAAATCAATCGGACTATGCAGAATCGATTACAAGACTCCAAAAATTGAAACTGAATCATCATTCTCTTGCCCTTTTTCTAATTCATTTGAGATCGGCGTAACGTGTCTTTTTATTTTATACTTATCTATTGGTCGTCATGTCACCCCCTTTGTAGCCATAAGTATCAGATTTCACACAGTCCATCTATGGTCCTCCCAAGAGTAACAAATCTACATTCATACACAATCTTCCTCACGACATTTCCTCATTCCTCCTCATCCAATGCCCATACCTTGACAACCGATTTCCACACAAGATTTCAGTCACCTGTGTCACTGTCAGACTTCCTCTTGTATACTCCACATATGTCTCTTAACATTTTCATCTCAGCTGCATGCAATTGGCTTTCATTCATGCCTTTTTGAAACTGAATTAAATCGTATATAAAAATATAGAATTAAAACCGTGGAAGAGGTTTAATATGGCCAAATTCTTTTGAATTTCCGCTGCGTCGGTTAATACCTACGCAGCGGAAATTCACATAAATTCGGCTTTATTGCCTATATTTGCATTTTTCCCTGATCACTAGGCTGGCCTTTTTTATAGCTTTATGCTGCCGTGAACGTTGAACCGTTCTCATTCCCGGCAACCTATGCAGTTTTTCTGTTAACTTTACTGAAGCTTCCTAACTTTCTGTACTCTAAAACTAATGCCGTTGTTTCTATATATAATTGATAACAATACAATACAATCCAAGGCATACAAAGTTCAAATCAATAAAAGTCGGTACGGTTGCGATATTCGAAGCACTCGACTGTTTTATTTTTATAACTTTTTAATGTAACATAATTTTTTCAAACTACTTTAATCTTAACTGAAATTTCAAAAAAGAAGTTATAATAGCATACCTAGTTTAACCAGATACTAGGCCGCTGAATACAATTTACTTGAATACAAGACGATCATAAAAACATAAAAGTTGACTGAGAGAGCGTGGTGTGATGTATTTTAGTTTACGTGTGGATAATGGCGCGTTAGGCGGCGTACGCGCCGACGCTGCCCGTAGTCAGCGCTGCGAGTATGATGTGTTTACACGAACGCCCGTTTGTTCGAACCGTTTGATCTTTATAAATGCAATAGGTATTTCAAAAATATCGCCGTCGGCGGAACTTTAACGCTCGCTTTAATAAAAAAATCGAGAATGATTTTTAAGAACGACAACCTTGATACTGTGTTTATGCACGACTATGGGTGCTCAGTTTATGAGCATTTTTTGATTTAACGTAACTGACGTCTGTTTGAAAATTGTATTTCAGTACGTAGCGTAGGTACCTACATACCGTGTGCCGTGTGCCGTTCCATCGGCATGTTATCGGCCTTCCAATGCGTGAGTAAGCCTCAAATTTCACAAAAGATGAGGTGTATTTTAATTTACGATTACGGCTGACGGCCTGAGGCAGCGGTTTATTTGTACAATTACTTCTGTTATTCTGCGAAGTAACTAACTTTGCATTAGTCACTTCAGATTGTAATGATGGACTCGATTTCCGGTGTTTAATTAAACGTTGTTTCGTATTTGAAGCTCTATTACATCTACTCAGAACCAATATACTGAATGATGATGATAAATTAAATATAGATTGCTACAAATAGGAAATGATTTAAAAAAAAAACTTGACGCGAAAAAAACGCTAAGTGACTTCAAACTATAAATCCTGTAGTCAGAGATGAAGCTACGAGTTTGCTTTTAGTATTTGGCTTATATACCGTCAAACGGGGTAAATAGGGGATGCAAGGGTGAATCGAGACGAAACTTTAAAAGGGATTTTAACATTGATATAAATACTATAGTTTGTTGTAAAGTTGTTTGTAAATTACTTAAGTACTTTCAAAAAGGGATTAGTTTATTTTTGTAAATTAAGCATGTAATCAACTATGTACAACAAGCATGTTATCAAACCTACATAGTACGTTCCACAACCTGCTTGGTTCCTTGAGACAGGCGAACCAAAGTACCTATTATGTTAAAAGGACAATCAGCAGCTACAATATACCTACTATCTTTGCATAACAACTTTGTTTGTGTGGTGTCATGTCAAACATCGGGGAAGCCTCTGGTACTGCAGATGTCCTGCGGTGGGGACCACTGACCATCATCATCAGTTGGGCTGCCTGCTTGCTTACCACATAATAACATGAAAAATTAGATAATGATTGGTATACCTAATAATATATTATCAGCCTATAATGTTCCCACTGCTGGGACACAGGCCTCCTCTCAGCGAGAGGAGTGGCCCGTAATTCGCCAAGCGGGCCGATTGCGGTTTGGTAGATATCACATGTCTTCAAATTTTTTGTTCTAGGACATGCCAGTTTCCTCACGATGTTTTCCTTCACCGGTATGAGAGCGGTGGTTATGAAATAATTTACACAAAGTAAATCGCCAGACTGTGTTCGAACCTACGACCTACAATTCGTACGTCGCGGCCGTTACTACTGGGTCACCACAACTCTAACCTAAGAGTAAAACCTACCAAATAATAATTATATTATTTATTTATTTATTTAACCATTTATGTACACACATATAAACAAACAGGAAGAAAGGAACAGAAAAATATGTACAAAGTAAGGGGAGGGGTTATCAGTTTATTACTGCCCACGGAGTATGCCTTTTTTGTCCTGCAGTGGGGCAGTAACTTCTTTCTATACTCCGTGTTACTGCCCCACTGCAGGGCAAAAAAGGCATCTTCACAGAAAGAGATGGCATGAACATTGATCACCACGCTTGCTCAAGCCGGGTTGCTGATTTCAGACTTACCTAGATTAACTAGAAGTCCAGGTAATATAGAAATATTAAATGGACTTACAAGTAGAAACTTGCATATTATAATCGTGAACGAAACACATGGAGTATGTAAGCGTTCTTTAGATTCTGGTAACCCCATTGAAAAAGGCACAAGTTTAAAACTGAGCATGAAAGATTGCATTCTTTGTTAATAAATCCCGATTACAATCGTTTTCCGGTGACTGTTAAAACAGTTGTATCTCTAAATAACACATCTTCGGTATTGTTCTATTTGCGTACGATATAAATAACTCGCGTAATTGACACAGTTCGATGCATCAGAGTCGATGTGTGCGGTCCGATCCGAAATCGATCTCCCGACGTCTTGACGAAAGAAGGTGCATCCAGAAACCACGTGCTGACTAGGATGTTACAGGGCACGAAAAGTAAAAAATGTTTTGTATTTTAATCTGAGCGCGTTATTTCTCATAGTCAGTGTTCCCTACAATTTCCTACGATTCGAAGCTGGATACGGTTTTTGTAATTTTAACTTTAAAAACATTTATAATTTTTTATCTGGGTATAGTTTATCCCAACAATACAGATATGAAACAAAAATATTGAGTTCCTAATTCAAAAAAATGTAAATACGCTATAGCCACAATACCATACCGTATACCTATATGAATATTTTGTCTTTACATTGTTTACGGGTGGTCTCTCACCCGATACAAACAGATTTAGCTTGCTTCTACCATAAACACCCAATACAAAAAAGTAAAACACAGATCTTCCGTTCAGTTGCCCGAATGAATAAAAAAGTTAACCCTTTCATATGGCAACCTTGACCCTTGCTTACATAAAAAAAAATGGGTGACTTTTTACCATTGCCAGATAATTTTGAAGCAAAAAAGCTTCGCAGATTTCCTCCGAACGCCGCACAGATCCTTGACAGTTCCGAAGATATAAATTTAACGGTTTTTGTTCAGTGTTTTTTTATTACTTGCTATATTTTTTCCAAAGGTAATTTTCCTAGTTACTGAAATAGGTATCACATTAATATCCAGTGTTTTATTACAGTAATGAAAACAGAACTACTAACATTCGTTCATTCGTTTTTAATTTCATTTAATTTTCGAATCGTTTTCTTGGCGTGTTGACTTTGTCATTATTTTTCAAAGGGATATTAATAATAATGAGAAAAATATTTTCCTTGATTTAGGGAGGATCGTTGGCGCAATACCAGAATACCTTTCAACGTTTGTGACTTGAAAGATTACCCTCGTCGATGATTGTTAATCAGGTATTATGAAAGTTTCAAGTTGCTGCAGTGTCGCCGCGAATTGCGTCTTATGTGTCATAAGTAATCCGATGTAAAGGTACTGAAATAGTTAATAAAATCATGAGACATCGCGATAACTGGGTATTGTGTGTATCGTCGTAAATATTATTATTGATTTCTTACTTTTCTGTAATCCCTTTATGACGATACAGCACCGTGATACCAACGCAAGGAAACTGTTGTGGTGTCAAAACACGGATTACTTTTGCTCTTCATGTTTTCTGGAATATTGCGTCTTCGTGAATCCTTAATGCCTGCGAAACTCACGAAACTGAATCCATCACTACTAATCGTTCAGACATCCTCACATTCACACACATCCGACGCGTCGTAAATGAATGTAATTAGGGAAACATGCATGGACTAATTATAAAACGAATTATCCAGTTTTATTGCTTCAATGACATAAAAAATATTTTGATTACTATCATAAATTTCCGGCATTCAGGATTCACATAATTCGCTGGCGAAGATATTACATTTTGTAAATTGAATTTTATGTGCAATAGCTGTGCGACTTATGCGAATTCTTTTTACATCTGCTCCAGGAATATATTCCAGGCGTTTGCCCCACGTACCTGTGTGTGCCACTTAAATTCCAATAAATCTATAGTTAAACTGTTAAAGTAAAGTAATTCGGTAACGGGTCGGCGCGGCCACTGCGCCGGCGCACATCTCTCGTCGCCTGCCAACTTGAGAGCAATTTATCCCATCGGCGCGGGGCCCTCTCCCTGGCGTGATCTATGGCCTTTAAAAAGCGATGACAAGTACCGGAATGTTAGCTTATGAAACGGCGCAGAGTAACCAACACTTTTATTTTTCATTATAAACAATTAAATAAAAAACTAGTTTCAGCATTCTAAGAAATCGAAACAGTGCCTGCAATATATTTATTATCAAAGCAAACTGATGAAAAATGCCGATAATCTTCTTCTGTCTCACTCAACAAAGTGAAATGATGAATGTCGTAATCAAACAATTTCATTTCGGAATTTATATTCAGCTCTCCATTTAGTTCTGGGAATAGTTTGTATCGAGAAATTGGGATACACTTGTAATGTATATATATATATATAACTAGATAATATGGTATGAACAAAGTTCTCAGAAATGTTTAACTCGAAGTAAAATTTTATTCCTAAAAGCGCCCAATTGGAAGCTGTTGCTAGGTTTGTTTAAATTATGGCGATTAGGTACCGAGGCGTGCACGTGGCCGCCGACAGACGAGCAGCAGGCGGCCGCGATCGATGGGAACTTGTGTAGTGTGCAATTATAGCCTAACATCCACATATTTTATGTGAGCACGCTGGTGTACGTGAGGTTTTACGCCGTCTTCACATTTATTATATCAACGCGTTGTCAGCGGTGCACTGCTTATTTTTTTCCACAGAGTTTGTGGTTTCCGAAAACCGTGGAGTTGTCTCGTGAATATTCTTTCACTGAATTATTTTGTAATAAATTAGAGTGTTTGAACCAAACTGATGATTGATACAGTCAGACACACATACATACATACGTACAGACCTATAGTTATTTTATACAAGCTGGCTGCATAAATAATGCTTTCTAGAAAAATACTAAAATTAGTTAGCCGACTATGACGTCTACACTGTAGTAAAAGGTCAATCCTATTTTGATTCGTATTTCGTGCCTAAACGTTTATAATTTCAGAAACATTTTTGATATCAGGTTTATTTATTTATTACCTTAGTGTATATTTTTTATATTGACATAGCATCCAAAAATAAATTAGTACATATCCCAGTAGAAGCGATTTTTTTTTTTTTATTAATAATATAATATACATAATATTCTTCAAACTAAGTGCAATGTGATTTTAGGTTTTAATTATACAAAATGGGCAAATTTGCGTTACTGTTGGTACCTACGCCTCTGCCTAACCATTCGCGGATTACAGGCGGCAAGTGCTATGTTGGTGTGTATTATACGAACACAGTATTAGAGTAATTGTTTCGATGAGTCTCTTATGATGCAGCACGCTGCGGATTGTTCGAAAGAGTTACCGTGGCCCTGGCGCACAGGCAACTGAAGGAACACGGGTGGGTTTTAGTAGAGCGGGAGACGTCATTTGATGATTACCCACTCAAAAAAAAAAAAAAAAAAATGATGCAGCACAATAACCTTCAGGCAAAGAAGACAGGCTGGTAGGAAGAACATAATATTGTATTCCTAACTAATGTGGCCTTTAAAAAGCAAAGAGAATATCTACAGAAAATGAATGAATGATATTGAATTTCAGCCCTTAAAATAAATCATTGGCCATCGAGAAACTTATTGATATGGCATCTTACAGCGGTGAAATACGAAACTAACTTCCATACGTTTGAGTCAGCAAGAAAAACGACTTTTTCAAATGCCAAGGGAAGATATTGATATTTTTCATAACTCCCACGTTTCTTTACCGACTAGTGCTTCATTTGTGTCTGTATGGATTGAGGAAGAATGTCTCATATGTAAATACGGGTATCTACTACCAACATATTGTAGCAAATTAGCAGATTTTATAGGACCGGTCCATAGTTTTTTTTTTTGGTGGGAATCATCAAATGACCTCTCCCGCTCTGGGCGGAGCGGCGTGTCAGACTTACTGACTAAAACCCACCCTTGTTCCTTCAGTTGCCTGTGCGCCAGGGCCACGGTAACTCTTTCGAACAATCCGCGACCCCGGCAGGCATCGGCCATATCGAACCCAGTCAATGGTGCTGATATCTCTTTAAGGCGCGCGTGGAACACGACGCGCCGTCGACCCGGGCCTGGTTCTTACCGGGCGGCAAGCTGATAGACCCGGTCCTGGAATTAGTAAAACCCTTAAAAAGTTACAGGACGTTTAAGCCACCTTAGAACTCAAAATCTAAGCATTAACTATTTTTAAAAATTTGGTATGATTTAGTAGAATTTGTGCGTGTCCTGTACAAAAAAAAGAATTGTTGTACAGCTGAATTTGAGATAGCTACAATACTTTGATTTGTCATTCTATTTCATGGTGCTGTTTTTCGGAAAGTAATCCGCTAAATAATTAAAACACATTTTTAGTATCATTTAGCAGGAAATGTATTCTAATTAGTAGTATAAAAATAAAAAGTTACAGTTTTCGAGTTCTACATTAAACGTCCTGTAACTTTTTAAGGGTTTTACTACAAATTCCAAGATCCGGCCTACAAAATCGGCTAATTTATTACTAAATATTGTATCGTGGTATCCGCGTTGATACTTATGTATATTATGAGACATGGCTCCTCAATCCATACCGACACCTTTATTTAGATAATTCAAGTTTTGAAGAGTTCCTACGTCCGCTTTTCTCATTGCAAAGAAAAAAAAATTGTTTTGTGCCGTTTTTTTAAGCTTGATGTACATGGTGAGATTTAATTGCATACCATAAGTTGAAGCAACAATGAAAGTTGCACCGACTGAATACTATTAGACGATGCAACTCATTTGTTGCTTCAATTTTTTTGTATTACGCATGCAGGGAACTGGCATCGTGTAAATGGGACTTTAAAGAGGCTTTAAAATACATATTGATCTGTTATCAATATGACGTTATCTACTTACTTACGTGTATGTTTCAAATATATAAAAATACACGAGTAGACAAGACCGTTAACAATCATGAACTACGTATGTCGATACCTACGTATAACAAAAAAATAAATATTTTAATTATTAAAACTACTAGACTACCTTAGTCAAATTGCACTGCAGTATGAGCGTTTTTCTTGATTGCATGCGTGAACTTTAATCCTTATCCTATTGATATATTGACAATCAATCATCTATTTATGACTCCAGATTTTTTGATTGCTCGCTCTGCGAATTTACCAGTTTGCCAGCTTACTCTGCGACTATGGACCGCAGAATTAGCTGAAAATCATAAAAATATACAGGGGCTACCATAAATTCAGTACTTACATGATTCTGAACCCCCTGCGTTGAAAATTTTCATCGGTTATTTAAAAAATAATTTACTATTTCATACATTTTGACCGCGTAGATATTCCGCTTTTGTAGGAAACAGCAGACCTTTTCATTTTTTATAGCCGACGAAAAATTTTAAGGCAGGTGTTCCAGAATCATGTACTGATCCATGGTAACAGGTTGTGTGTCGAGGACCCTGTCACTGTGTATACATATTATATTAATGGCGACCCGCCCCTGCTTCTGATGTCGCGACATGTTAAAAACATCGAGATAAACTTTTAAGAAGGAACCAACGGAAGCAGAAAATACTATCAGCTTTTCAATACTTTTTGTCGAGTTATGTGAACATAAATGTATGGAGCAGCTGATTTATTGTTCAACGATTGCAGGTGCGGTCCCATAGTAGAAGTTGTTTATGATGAAAAGTTTAAGGACCTCTTGAATTTTGAGTTAAGCTTAATAGAGCATGACTTTAGCACTTATATTTTGGACTTTCACCTCAGTAATGTACAGTGACCAAAAGTGATAACTAACCAGGGTCGTTGGATATAGTTGAAGTTTAGTAATAAACCGATAGATATTTTTGAATAAAATTTAATTTAATTAATAGAAAACAAACAGTACATTTATCAAATTAAATTTCATTCGAAAACATTCATCGGTTTGTACCTTAACTCTTTTGGTGACTGTGCATAAGCAACAACATAAATTGCCCATTTGTAATAAATTTACTCTTTCAAATATAAGTTGCTTCGACGTGCTATATACTATAATATAACATGAAATCATATAATTTAAAAATATCCATGACATCATGCACTGCGTGAAATAACAATGACTTCCATATGCTCATACGATAATATTGTTGTGTGCAGGCTCAGCGCCGATGTTCGCCGGGATGAGGGGTGTGCACGGCCAGATGCTGTCGGGCGGGTCCTCGATCAGTGGCCTCGGGGGCTTTGGGCTCTCTTCCCCGCTGCCGGCTCTACCGTCCGACCGCAAGGTGTACTCTTCGCCGCCGCCCACGCCGCTCCCAACCCTGCCGTCGCCGGCGTCAGTCCCCACTCCTGGCCCACCGCCATCATCGTCCAGCTCTGTACACACTTACTACCAATGAAGAGTTAAAACTGTCGACCGCTACTGTAAGGCCTGCTTCCACCAAAACTATGTTTCAAACAATCGTTTAGTGCTTAATAGAGCACTAAAGGATTGGATGAATGGTTTGAAACATCGTTCTATTTCTATTTATCGCTAAAAGTTGACAGAGATCGCATGATTTAATTCATTGCTATCTAAATGAACGTAAAATTATAAGAATTTTAAGGAGTAAATGAGTGCCTTCTCATTGAATATTTTACACTTTTGTTTTTAAACGTTATTATTGTTAGGTCGTAGCACTTTGCTACGCCGTAGCCATGCAATCACATTTCTTTTTAAACGATATTTTATAAATTAAAAAAAACCTGTCTTAGTCCAAAATGGAGGTGTAGTAATGCTTCGTTAACGTGATTTTTTTCCTAATAGTAAAACTGAAACTGCATATTCAGCCGGCTGAAAGAAAAAATAGAAAGCATACTTACAAATACAGAACAGGTGATTTACCTACAGGTTTTTAGCAATCCGACCCGAATTCTATTTCGCATTACAGGTACATGTTCCTCACACAATCTCTGTGCAAAATACGTACCTATGATGTAATTACAGTCGGTTTTAAATACAGATACACGTTGCTCAGGCGCCAGTACCCGCCACCAATGATCAATGTCAATTCAGTCCATTACATTGAGTTTACACAATTCTAAAACGTTGGCGTTGGCACACTAATTATTTGGCGCTTGCTACTAAAATACAACTTTGATTTCATAGTGTTACTCTGATAAAAGTCCGAGCCACCTTTAGTGGTAAGTATAATTATTATTAGACAGTGTTTCTAAGTGGCGGTGCCTTTTATGTGATCGGTATTAAAGGCTGACGGACAAGCGCGACGCGACAGGGCGACGCGACTCTACTAGACCAATTTCTATGGAAACTTCATAGAAGTTGTTCTACCAGGGTTGCGTCGCGATGTCTCGTCGCGCCGGTCTATGGAAGCCTTAAAGCAATTTCATCCAAATTCTCTAATTACCACTTAGAAATTCGAGCGGTGTCGAGGTGTGAAAAACTAAAGTTTACTTTCGAATTGTATGCGTTATCATGAAGTGATGTTCTACACTTTGCAGTGAATTTTACAGAATAACAGTACTCGCTTCACGAATGATGTGCCCTAAAAAAAATACCAAAGTTAAGACCAAAATATATTTTAAGGTTATCAGAAATTTATGGGTTCATTTTCACTGTTTCATGAAAGTACTCATTTGAGGGTTTATCCGATAAAGGAAAATATACAAAATGTAATTAATATTAAATAATTTGTCATAGATTTTTCGTAAAAATATTTTGTATGGTTGAGTTTATTCCTTGTGTGATACTGATATTATTTTCAGACAGATATTTTTATTTTATATTATTATAATATCTGATAAACCATTCAGGACCCTGGCCCAGTGCTTAATTGTAAAGAAAATGTGAACTATTGTCCCAAAGATTTAGTTTAAGTTAGAAATGAGAGTAAATCAATCTTGTGTTAAGGCTCCTTCAAACAGGTGCGACACAAAAGCACCGCTCGTCGCGCGATAGGCGATGCCTTTGTGTCGCGTCGCGTGTCGCGCCTGTTAGTAGGAGTCTAAGGGCCCGTTGTTTAATCAGTAGTCAAACATACTAATAGTTAAAATGCGTTAGTTAAACTAACAATTTGTTAAAAATTACAGAAATATGTTGTTTGACAAATAGTTAAGCTAACTACAGTTAAAAAATTGTCAATTTGCTATAAAAGTTAACCATGCGCAGACAGAGTAGTTAAATTTTGACAGCTATTGACTATTGTCAAGGGACTAATTGTGTCAAAGAACGGGCCTTAACTGGGGTTTACAGTACAAGAAAAGTGTCGTAGCTCTCATGATTATAGAAAAGTGGCCAGTTACTGGGTTTTTAGTTTTAAGCCACAGACCATAGTTTTACGTTGAAGCTAAACATTTTTTCATAATGTAAACCCCACTTTAGTGATCTTTTCATGTAGATGGATACGTAATTTGTGTGCTTAGACTTATTATAGCTATAATTGTAGTGTAGAAGAAAAATACATATTTATCATACATTGACTCATTCAAATCTGAAGATACAATTTATATGAAAACTGTTTCGCTTGATGTACCTAATGTTTAATCAAATGTACGCACACTATTTTAATGATGCTTGGTAGTTTCTGTTAGTTTATGAGGATACTTACGAAGCGTTTACACAAAGAAGATTATTTCAATTAAGTTTGAAACTAACTCTACGGTTCCAAGAGCTCGGATCATCTCGAGTTCGTGAAAACGCTTCTCAATTCTTAGCATAGTGTTCGAGATACTCTTATTTTCATATTATTTTTATGCTTGTACAATTATTATTATGTGCCTGAACAAATCAAGCTTATACCTTAATAGGCCAGTCATTTAAAACATTGTAGGTCGCAAAAAATTTACTGTACTGATTTGTTGTGATGTTGTTAGGATAGATACCAATAGTGTAAAACCAAATTTGCAGCTTCGTAAGACCTGTGCTCACTGCATAGTGCTCGAAAAGCCTCGAAATTTTCGGCCTTCTTTCAGTTTTAGGCTTACAACAAAGGTGTATCCCACAGAAAAAGCCATCATATATACATTTTCAAGTATATAAACATGCACAATTTAAGCGCAACAGTAGCTCTGTAGATCCAATAGAACCCGATATACAGCACTTCAAACATTAACTATTTTTCACAATAAGTTCAAAATTATAGTTTTAGCTGTACCTACTTTACAACTTCATCCGCCATGACTTTTCTCGTAGAGTATTTTAACCGCTATCCTGCTTGGAAGACGGCTAAAAGTATAATTTTAAACTTTTTGGGAAAAATGGCCAATGTTTGAAGAGCTGTACCTCGGATTCTATTGGACCTACAGAGCTACGGCTGCGCTCAAATTGTAGCAAAATTTATATTTTTCCGAGGTATGCACCTTTTAGAAGTAACATATAAGTCAAAAACTGAAAGAAGCCCAAAACTTTCGCAGGTTTTTCAAGTACCACAAAGTTAGCACAGGTCTTTGGAAGCTGCAAACTTAGTTTACACTATTGGGATTTATTTATTTTTTGGGATCACCAACAAAAGATACACATATACAATATAAATCACAGTAATAAAGTAGGTTATTTTACGTGTGCTCCTTCAATTACAAGAGACCACAGGATGCACATACTATAACTAGGTGTAAACACGATAAAAATAAAAATAGAGAAAATAAATGACGAATGATGAAGAAAAAAAAAATAACATGTCAAGAGTGAGCATATTATTATTTATATTACAATGGTGTAAATAGGATAAAAATAAAAATAGAGAAATTAAATGGTAAAATTTGACAGAAATAAAAAAAATATTACATGTAAAGATTGAGTATTCATATTACAATTGTTTAGTATAATAATAATAATTATAATTATTTCACAATTGCTGATTATTGGAGACAAGTAACATAGTTACTTACATACTTGATTATTTTGCGGTGGTTATATTATTTTTGTATTTTGGAATGGGGGAGGGTTATGTCCAGTTTAAAACGGTTGGACTATTCATTGTATTGTCTACAGTCTCGGGAGAGCGGCTAAATGTCCCAGATTAGTTATATATCCTGTGACGTAAAATAAAGTATCTACCCTAACAACATCCCGAAAAATCAGTAGGTACCTACAGTGCAATTTTTGCGACCTTACGCGATTTTTGTGTCTACGGTGACTGGCCTGGTACTTAAGCTTGGCTTTATAGACCCATTTTATGATTGACGCGAAATGCAGAGAGTATCGAGATAAAATTGCACTCAATCTTAATTACTTTATTTAAATTCGCAGTGATCATTATGTAGGTACTTATAATATAGTAAATGTAAACCAGTAGGATATTTATCAAAGTCATTAGTGAATTGCTAGAATAAAGTAATCATAAGCGACACAAAAGTATTATGTTAATATTTTCATATTCACATTGTTTTATGTATTATTTAGAAATATGTGTCTCTAAACGGACACGATTTATTTTATTAGTCATAAGCTGTTTCTTTTTTTTAAATAAACACTTTATAATTTTTTTGTGGTTTAAATTCGACTATCTCATCACCCCTTTCTTAAGACCAATTGTTAAAAATACTGCTTTTAAAACTCATTACATATGTAAACAAATCGCTTTAAAATAAATTGACAATAGATTAAATCAATGAGGCTTTTGAAAAACCGGGGCAATGCACTGCCATCCCAGACACCAAACTGGAATATGTAATTTGTTTGTAATAACATGGGCGCCTATAGGCACCCTTCATAGTGATGCTGCTCAGGGGATTTTTTTATGGCGGCGGTAGTTCCCCGAACGACCACCTTCGAAAGGTAATCGTGTGTCTAAACAGAGGGACTACATTTGAACTGCATCCAAACTGCCAACCGACTGCCTCTCAACTGCTAATAGACTGCGCAGGCGGTTGGAAGTTCCATTGCAGTTATGTCTACTGCATCCAAACTGCAATTTTGCAGCTGACGTGCAGTTCAAATGCAGTCAGTAGATAGGTAGGTACTGATAAACAAGCAACGCATAGAAGAGATGCATCGAGAAAACAAATGAACAATATTAAATTGTGAAGGAAGTTCCTTAGTATTTAATTTTGTAAGAGTCTTGCTGACCACCGGTAGATTTGACCCCGTTCCTGATGGTGATCGGCTAGTATTTTTGGGGTTCCGACCTTAAAATTTAAACAGAAACTACATATAATAATATTTTTTTAATATTTTCAGTGAATATTCTTTGACCGAGCGAGCGCGAAGCGTCTTTGTTTCAGCTTGGGCAAAAATGCTTTCGTATGTCCGGATAGCTGTTCCCCTCTGCAGGTTGCATTCGTCAACCGATTTTCGTGACATAAAAAAAATTGGATTTTTTTTGAATGTATGTCATATGGGGTTTAAAACGTAAAAAAGAACATATTTCAGCCATTCTGAACTCTTTTTGTTTTAAGGGTGCACATTTATTCAGTTTTAAGCTATGCAAAGACTAGTTTATAATACATTAATACCTATAGAAGATAAACTACCCAGAAAATTATACAATGTATCAAAGTTCAAACCCAAAGTTGTGAACAAAAGCTATTTATTAAAATGAGTACTATTAAGTTCACAAAAAAGGGAACGCAGCACATTATTCTTATCTGGCGGTGCACAGTGGCTGCTGATGACAGCTACGCGACAAGCTCCGTCTCGATAAGTGCTGTTGCACTGGCGTGTCTGTCGTAAATAATCGACACAAAAACTAAGCAGACAGCCCGCGATAAGTGCAGGTTCAAAACAGTAGGTTTTTTTACGTTTAAAATATAAACCAGAACTTGTTTTTGTTGATTCGCACGTATACGATCATTGCGATTTTTGTTTACGTTTGTTTTGTACAGTCAAGGTCGAAAATATCTCTAAACCTATCATGACTTAAGAACCTATAAATAACTTCTTATCTTGTAGTATTGATTGAAGGTATGAGGTGTGTTGTATAGAAGCCATTTGTCGGGCGTTGCGTGGGTAGGTACAGACATAACAAATATGTTCAACCTCTACTACTTTTTAATTAAGACGCAACATTTTGCAGTAAAATTTATTAAATATAAATGCTAAACGATTACAAAAAAAAACCAAGATCAACAACAAGTAAACAATCAAAATCTGTTCTTATAATTCTTGCACACTGGCACACGACAACCTCCGATGAGCTTGGTCTTACAATGTTCGTTCTGCAAGCGACGGGACTCCTGCGATCCTAGCGAGAAGGTACGACATGCAGCCACGCCTCTGTTGCTTGGTATATACTGGTATTCATCACAGTTACTAATTCTCGTTTTAGACTGCACACACTCACACTGAGTAGATTGATCACCACCCTTTGCTGTCATTGTAGCCTTGCACTCCAGTGCACACGCTTTTTTCTGAAATGGGAAAAATTCGACACATTCGGTAGCACGTTCAATGACGACAACTTTTTTCCCAGTTTTTAGCAATGGATGCTGCTGCTTGCCTGCACCTGCACCTTGAGAATTGTGGCTACGGATGGTAGCGAGATCTTCATAACTCCGGCTGTGATGAAAGGAGTACCCCCCACTTTTGATAGGGCATTCCAGTGCAACCGCACCACGGCCTTCTTGACTGGTGCCTGTACATTCATTGCGAAAGTTTTTGTTGTTCCGACTCCATTTTGTCTGAATTGAGTTCGACTTTAGGTGCGCCCTGGCGTAGCAACCCACCTCTGAAGTTGGTGTATCTCCTCGTTCACAATCCTCATTAGATGTGTCAGATTCTAGTATCGTATCTTCTTGGCCGCTCTTTAAAACATCGTAATAATGCTTCTTAGATAGTGCGTGCATTGTTCTCGTAGTTTATTCACTAGAACACAAGAGAGAAACAAGTTGCTTAACAGGTAAAAATACTGAAAAATCAATACTTTATAGTAAAATAATAATATTTGCCATTTTTGTCTTTGTGACATGGTCGAGCAAAGTCATAAACACTGTGATCATCACAGAACATATATACCAGTGATCATATCCCATACTATTATTATACTCTTTGGTGATCATTGACGGCAAAAAAAACAACAATTATTTATTTAACCAATTAAGGGGACTACAGGACCTAAACGTAAGTTTTATAATGCCTAAAAGTATATGATCCACTGCACTAAACAAAATCAAAAAAATATATGTTATTCTTCAGGATGTTTGCTAATTAGATAGTGTGTTGAAAACATAATACAACTAATTTGTTACGATAGAAAAAATCACGAAGATACCCTTAAAAATTCTTTTAACGATTAAAAACCATATTACTACGCATTAAATCATTCTGATTTTTGTCAGATTATTCTACAAGCAACATACTAACGTAATAGTGTTTTAATTTTTTAATCCAATTAATAGATTTTATGTAAATAGATAATTGCTTCATATTTTGCAATAAATTACCCGTATTGTGTCATCGCGCTTCTCTTTCTTTTCTATCCAGGCAGACAGTGACCGCGCTTTAGCTGTTGTAAGCCTCTTAACCTCATTTCACAATAAAAGAAGAAAACAAGAGCTATGTTCTTGTTTTTGGCGGGAGTGTGGACTATCCTTCTTCGACCATCTTCTTCTATAGAGCGTTTAGAGAGATGTGTTGACTTATTTAATGCTGAAGGTGGTGCTGACCACCAAACTGAAAAACCTTTTCCATGGTACCAGCATCGTAATCGCGAAAAAATAATCAGCGGTCTCAAATATTTGGGTCGAGTAGGTATTTCAGTTTTATACACATTTGAAGTTCTGTACATTTTTGTACACACGCTGTATGTATGTAGCAGATGAATTGTCGAATCCGCTGTTTTACATAACCGCTAGCTGTTTTACAAAACAGCTCCGTTAAGTAAAACAGCTAAACGTCGTCGTTCAGCTGGATTACACGTTGGTAATGCAAAATGGCTTATCTGCAGTCACAATAAGCGTTTGGTGTGGTTTCTAATGCCGAATCGGTCGCAGTAACTAAGCTAGGGCACCCTGACCTCAACCAGTTGGTCGCAGTTGTTTATTTAGTATTTTTAGTACTATTTTCCATATAACTCTCAAAACTTTCATAAAAATTGTTCTTAAAATCAATGTTTTCACTTGAGCTAAGGAAATGTTCACTCATATTACTCGTTTCATTTATTTCTGTTCCGGACGCCAGTATTGTTGTCATGACACACAGAGTCACGAGCATCAAAATTTAGAACTATAATCTACAATCTGACGTTTCTTTTCAAGCTGTTTTACATAACCTTTGATCGTTGACCCGCTGCGATGATTTATGCAATTCTTTCTGCGTGTTAAAGTTAAGTAATCATGGAAAACTGCCAAACCTCATTCAGCTACATAATTTATATTATAAATATTCTAATATATCTTCTTTCTCTTTTTATTATTTTTACTTGTGTAAGTTTCAGTTTAGTTTTATTTTTATATTTAATCATACTCTCTATTCAATGTAATTTCTATCGCACGCCATTCGTGTTTGTTTAAAAAATGTGGAAATGTTATTGGTTATACATTTATACTCCCTTTTTATTAGTTTTAAGTTCTATACCATAACATTGTAATGTGCAACCGTTTATTTTCCCAAATTACTGAGGATAAAATTCTGTTGTTTTACATAACGGAGCTGTTTTGTAAAACGGCTAGCGGTTATGTAAAACAGCGGATTCGACAATCAATCTGCGACATAAATATGGTATATAAGTATTAGATCTGAGACGGTGTCATGTAGGTACTCTGTAATTAACTGAGATTTTCCCTTTTTTGTTTACACACAATATTGACAGTAAACCTAATGAACGACCGCAAAGTGTAGGTATTGTTACTTACATAGGTATTTGACTGCTTTTGTTGGCCTAGTGGTCGCAAGCGCGATTCCTAAGCGAGGTCTTGAGTTCGAACCTTGTCGGGCAAGGTGTTATCGAGTTAATAACAAGCCAAAGTCTGAATTTGTGCCGGCAAAAAAAAATATGCTCGCTTCCTATTTTATGGGACTTAATCAAAATATGTGAAAGGATGTATTATTCACCTCTGCCTACCAACCGGTAAGCAGGGTATTAAATATTGATGACTGATTATTATTAAATAGGTACCCAAATGAATGGCTGATTTATTGATCGTTTGATTGAAATATCCGTTCAAAGTTTAAAATAAAAAGAACATTATACGAAGAGAAGAGAAGAGAAGAGTTAAAAAAGAGAAGAGTAAGAAGAAGAAAAGAAAGAAAAAGAGAAGAGTAAGAAGAAGAGTACAAGAGAAGAGTGAATGGTATTCTATTCTATTATAAAATGGAGTCGGTTATAAAATAGTAGTGTCGCTAAATTACTTTCGCTATTTAGAAGCTTCCAAATAAATATAAACGTCTGTGTTCCTACCTAAAGTTAAGAAAACAAACGCCTACATTAAAAAAAGCTAACACACTAATTATTAGTGATCGATGTCAATACCTAAATAAAATGTATAAAAATCTTTTATTTCATATCCACAACGTCCATTTGTTAGTATACGCACAACTTAGGAACTAGTGTTAGTACATTTATCTTATACCAGAGAAGCAACACTAGCTATTTATTATTACGAGTACGTCACGGTGGCATGTAGGCGTATGCAATGTCCCAGCATGGGGCTGCCCCACTTATATGATATGGTTTTCAGGATGCTCATGGGGCTGGCGCGTACCCTGCGCATTATGGAGGCGTATCGCTTGCGCATGATGGCGTGAAAGCCATCTATTCCCGCCTCTGCAAACATGCCGGAAGCACTGCAGTAGCGCGGCAACCCCAGCAACACCCTGCATGCATTATTGTATTGTACTCGCAGAGCGCTGTATCTGCTTGTAGTTGACCACAGACTGCATGTATAGAACGACTGACAGTACGCTTTAAACAGTGTAGCCTTTACTTCAGTCGTGCATTTTGCAAATATGTGAGCCAAAATATTGCAGCGCGTAGCCCACTGTTCACGTTGACCCGTGGGGTTTGGCATATCGTGCCGCTAGCGGCAGCCTAAAGTCATTCTCACTGGTCATTAATGGTACTAAACTGGCGGAGTGCTTTGCCAGCACTGTGGGTGACGCGACGACCGGTCTCCTGCGCACTCTGTGCCCGGTCTCCTACGCGCGCAGTGCGCGGACGATCATCCGTCCCGGGGCACGCTGCGTCGCTACCTCGCTCTCCCCGTCGGGCCACGCTGCACCTCTTCTGTCACGTGACAGTCTGGAAAGCATTGTCAAGCGCTTGCTCAACACGGTACCGGGATTGGGCGGAATCTGCGCGCGAATATTATGGAATTTCTGGAGCGCCGTTCCCGCGGAAGTCACCGCGGTGTACGGCAAATTTGTATAGGTTGTGTGTTTTTCTGATGTGTGGAAGGAGGGCCGGCTGCTTGTTCTGCCGAAGGGCAACGGCTACCCGCCTACCGAACCTAAGGCCTACAGGCCAATAACGCTGCTACCCGTGCTCGGTGGATTTTCAGAACGAGTAATCTTAAGTTGTTTTCCAACTATTGGTAACCGTCAACCGCGTAAGTTTTAAGTAAAAAAACATATCCAGGTACCATTGATGCTGTAGCAGGTTTATACCTGTGTAATCCCATTTTTAAGTTTGATTATTTTCGCTTATGGGGAGAGTGCCAGGTTGCCCGTGAAATTCAAATTTTCTTACTTTTTTTGCAATTTCCAGGTCAGTGTCAGGTTGAGGCTATAGCACACCTCTACTCCGAAAATAATAATGATAAACCGTTTATCAAATTCCGCCAAGAAACATTACTAAGTACATTATGTCGCGATTCGAGTAGCGGACCATCATGTGAGTCAGTTGAATTTTAGCAATCGAAGCAAAATGTCGTCGCTTTCTACTTAGCTAATATAGTATAGGTCTACTTCGGACCTCTTAGATTAGTTTTTCCGTAAAATCAACATCAATTTCACAAAAAATCAAAAAATTGTTTCGCTTTATAAACTTGTCTACTGCCACAGATACGTGTGAACTAAACGCGGCACCGCGCACCGCAACGAAATAGCGGTCTGAGCGCGGAGGTATAACTGACTTCCGAGCAGATCGGCGAAAACACGCGGGAAAGACATAGAACCATAATCAAATCTGTCCGTTAGAACAGGCAGTTTTGCTTGTTTCGCTTGTCGTACAACGGACAAGTTATGGCGGAACTACTACGATTTCGCTACTAAGGTTTCGCGGCGAAGATGTTCACCTGCCTGTATGTTAAAGAAAATAAGAATCGCGAATCATTAAAATCATCAATACAACCCCTAAGTTCATATACTATTGATTGATATTTTATGAAATTGTCATTCAATGATTACTTATATGAACTAAGAGGATAATTCTGTAGGTAGTTTGTTCAATATACAACCAACCTGGCACTGACCTGCAAATTGAAAAAAAAAACGTAACAAAATTTGATTTCGCGGGCAACCTGTCGCTTGCCCCTGAAAGTCGTAGCTTCATCTTTCTGATTGACCGATCCCTTGACAATATCAAATCAAGTGCCTGTAATTGGTTTATTTGAAATAAATGCTTTAGAGTTTGAGTTTATTATATTAAGGGAAATATTTAACTGCCTCGTTGGTCTCGTGGTCGCTAGCGCTACTACTGAGCATAAGGTCTTGGGTTCGATTCCCGGGTAAAATCAACGTCTGACGTTCAAAAGTTTGTTTCTATGTACAATTTGAAACTGTCGTCTGGAAGATGTGACGTGACGCGCTATGATTTGCGTTCAATGTCACGTGACTTAAGGTTTTATTTTTACGCAATTATTTCTCAAAAATATAGTTTACTTAATCTAAAATCATCCACAAAATTAAGTTGATTTTGGATATTTTACTTTGCTGACAACCATTAAATAAAACTTATAAGAAATTTTTCTTACTGTCAATACTTAGCCTAGGTATTGTGCTCAGAGAAATGCACTAACATGTCAGTAGGTACAGCCGAACAAGTTATTTAGTAAACAGGTAGCTAACTTGCAAAAACTTTTAACAATGTTGTGAGTTTGCTGAGTTGTCAGCTCTTTTATGTAAGTAACTCTTATAAGTACCTAGCTATGCCTTAAGCTTAAAAAGTTATATCACACACAAATGAAAATAAATATTGGCAGTGTAGTAGAAATGCATAATTTTGCCTGTATACGAAATAGCTCACTTAAACGGCACTTTTATAAATATAAAAGAGAGAGTCTTGTATGAAGTCCCATTTCAAACACAAGAGAGATCGGACCGCATATCTGGCTCAGGTAGAAGCTTTTTCAATAAACAAATATGCAGTTATATTTTCCTTTAAAATTGAGGTCATCATTCGTTTGACCTAGTTGCCCGACTACCAATAGTTTCGAATTTAGCCCTGAAATGCCATCGCAAAATCATGTGGAATACATTCCCCTCACTTTCCATGTATATGTTCCATGTATAACTATATATTTCCATAATGCATTTGATATTTATTTTTAGGGTTGAATATGATCCCAAAAATAGTCCCTTATGGTTTTGATGCGGTATGAAATTACTTTTTTTAACTTTTTCGTGCCATAACTATGGACTTCACTACTACTGGAGCAGCTGACGCTCATATCTCATAATATGCACTAAGGTCAAACTATTATTGTTATGATTTTCAGCCGGAATGAAATAACTAGTTCAAACTAACGCCACCGCGGCGCGGCGCGGCCGTGTGACAATGTTGGAAGTTGGAAGCTTGGAACTTGTTGCGCTGCGTCGGAAGGAAGCATTCCATCTGTAGGAATGTCTATTAGCCGTTCTCTGAATAGTGATAATTATTATGATAACACAGCTTCCTAAATTACCCAATGGAAGTTCGGGGTACTTTCGCCTGCAATGCTGTTATAAGGCACGATGGAATTTTAGTCCTCTTTATTAGTTTAGCTATTATTGTATAGGAATTACAACACGTAATTATCGACATTGTGTGTCCCTCTACTTTTACTTGATGAGGGTGTAATGTTCATTAGTAACGTATTTTTAGTTAAAAAACCCCGTTGTGGACGGCACTGTTCTCGATGCTGTTCGAGAATATTTCTTAGGCAAACTTTAAGAGGACTAACAGAAGATTACAGCTAGGCTTGGCCGTATTTGGGACACAACTTCTTCTCTTTTCGTCACCTGTTTAGTCACAGAGCCTTCAAGGCGGAGGCTCACGCACGGTGCGGCTGGTGATCTCTTGCTTGAAATATATCTGAGGGATCAAATCCGATAAGATATGGTCCGACCAAAAACCAGAGCAGGTAATGTCGACCACAGATAAGGAACCCAGGCAGGCGCTTTACTTTGTGTAATTTATTTCATCAACGTTGCTCTAAAAAACGGTGAAGGAAAAGATCGTGACGAAACCACCATGTCTCAGAACCAAAAATTCGAAGACATGTGAAATCTAACAACCCGCACTGGTCCCTCGTGGTGGATTACGGCCCATTCCCTCTCACAGAGAGGACGCCTGTGTCCCAACATTGGGAACGTTATGGGCTGATTATTATTATTATTTTTATGCTATGCGATGACCGCTGGAGTAGACGAGCTCTTGACCGGAGACAGCTACCTAATCGGCAAGCATAGAGCGGTTGACACACAACTGTGTACATGCTTGATTATATTTTTGGGTTAGAAACCACCTCAATATCGCATTCGTACCTACCATTAAAAATAGTTTTATGGACACTTCGATAAAAGTATTCACTAATATCAAAAAAAATACTGCGACATTTTATTAAAATAAGAATATTCTTGTTACCGTGAAACGGGATGTAGGTAGGTACAGTATACTGTCAATTCCAAGAAAGGAATTGTTGGCGGCGTGGGTTGGCGGCCCCTGAGCTCCTGCCCCCGGGCTTTCGCAATTTGGATCAATATCCCGATACTCTATCTCTTTCTATCAAGGTTGGTGTTGCCAGGAGTACTGATTTTTAAGAGATATACTGAATTTGAAAAAGCTCTGTCTTCCTAATAACTGTTATTTCTTGTTGTGAACTGATCTTCATATCATTGGCATTTGATTTCGGCTCGCTATTCGTAAATTTGAGCGTAATATCAATAATAAATACAAGAGTTAAATATTAATATCAGCCTATAAATTACTGCCCGACTGAAGGACAAAGGCCACTTCTCAAAGAAGGCATGAGCATTGATCACCACGCTTGCTCAAGAGGGATCGGCTATTTCAGACTTATATTTAGGTACCTACTTTAAGTCCAGGTTTCCTCACGAACTTATCCTTCACCGAGGCCAGCGATATCCAGAATAATCTTAGAAAGTAAGTAGTACATATGAATTGAAAAAGTCACATTGGTACAGTCGCGAACAGGTCAAGCTACACGAAACTGTCAAATTTCTCCAAACGATTTAAACCTTATAAAATGTTGATGATTAAGTTCAAAATCGAATGAGAATATCTGACAGTTTGTGGTAACTTGATGTGCTGGCGACTATACTTGCCCGGTTTTGAACCCTTAACCACTGGGCCATCACATCACAATAGTAGATTATTCACTAGTGAGATAAAGCAGTGTCTTCATGACGCGGGCGCTATTTTGAATCCCGAACGCAACAAAGGATTCTAGGGTTCCCAAGAGCAGCGAGGGAGCTCTAGAGTTAACTCTTGAGCGATGCGTGGAAGTTAAGACTAGAATCCTGCGTGCAGCGAGGGATTCAAGCTCACCCAAGACGACTACACCTTTATCTCCGAAGAGAGTACTCTACATATCACACCTACTGCGGCCAAACACAGGGTTATGTTTTTCATACGTATCTTTGTAGGTATGTGGGATTCATAATATCCTCGAAGCATCCTAACGGCTGAATGGATTTTAATTCATGAGGTGTCTATCGACTGGGCTGGGTTGCGCGATGGTTATCAGCTAGGTTTTATTTTTATAAAATCAAAATGGCGGATTATAGACGTCAATAGGTAACGTCTTGAAAAAAAAAGACTTAAATAACTGCCACCAACTGCATCTGACTGTTTGAAAGTGGGTTTGTTTTGACGGGTTTTTTGATTTTGTATTTTTTTTTATTTTAATCCTTTTACTGTGTTATATTTTTGGAAGTCTCCTCAAGCCCTTAATTTGATTTTTTTAAACTCTTGTCTTGATTCAATAAATGCAATTTCATTAAAAACACAGTAATGTCGTAAATAAGACGCCCAAATCTCTCTTGTAGAGAACTCTTGTAGAGCTGTACTTTAATAGAAAAAAAGGTTATTTGGTTTAATTATTCATACTACTTTTTTGTTGAGGGTCCATGTTCAAATCACATTATGCACCAGCGGGTCATAATAAAATTCAGTACAATATGTATTGACCTGTTAGAGCTTGGCTTTAAGGACTTGCTTGAGGTTAAGTTTGCATGACATATAATTTGACATTAGCGAGCGGGTGGTGTGAAAAACTATTATTACCCAAGTGAGTTTGTTTCATTTCTTTTTTATTCGTGGCGAAAATAGGGTTTAAATTTAGTTTTGAAAATATTCTGGCACTAAAAGATACAATCAAAATGTTAAACATGTTTCTGTGGTTTTTTATACGTTTGCTGCTCCAATCTGTACGTTTCCGGCGAAATGATTTCTCCTGCAACTTTCTACTTGTACCTGGCAACACTGCCACAAAGTATAAGTTGGTGGCCGGTGCAGCCGTGTTGACGTGTTGTCACAAGTGCTAAAATAAATAAGTTTATGATGGTGAATAAATATAACATAAGGGAGTACTGATCACATAAATACGTGTAAAAAATAACTTTTAAAATGGCTGATGGCTACGATGCTGCCGGTCTAGTGCAATACCTACCACCAGAAATTTTACAAATAATTTTTGCGTATTTACCCGCCAAATCACTGATTCGCTGCCGCGAGGTAAATACGAAATGGAGATCCGTGATAGACAGCATGTCAAGAAACGATAAGTTGTGGCGTCAACATTGTAAAAAAGACTATGCCCATATTTATGATGTCGCTCACAAAAAAGCGCAGCCTGGACTTGGCTGGTTTAATTTGTACCGGTCTATATCTTTCTGGAGGCTATTGAAGGATGCTACAGGAACGCATCAGGAGCTTTGTTCTACTACGAACGCCAACCAAGAAATCCGAAACTTTAAGATACTTGACGACGGCATAATAGGAGTTCTTAAAAAGGGATGTATAGTTTATTACGACACTAAAACATTAGATCTGTCGCATCGACCCCGTATTTTGGGAGACTATTCAAAATACATAGAAACTGAAAATATAATTGTCGTATTGAACAGCAGGCTACATTTATTCGTAATACGAAAAGTAATGAGGCATGAAAAGCACAGCTCCACCGTCACATTCTACAATGTAAAACTGTTCACTTTGGCAGGTGAACAACTGTACTTTGTGAACTTAAATGATGAGATATTCGTTATGTGTTGGCGCTGCCAAAAATTACACGCTCATTTCTTGCTCAGTAGTATTCGAGGAATTATGACCATCGGTTACAGTGATGGAAATCTCAATGTCCTCACAGCTCAACGTGAAATATATAGTATAGAAAATGAGAAAGACTTCGTCAGGAGAGCCACCCTGAGCACAGGCTTTAATTTACTTCAACAGCTGCAAAAGTACCAGTTATTGGAAAATATCGACTGGCGGATATACTTTCAATGGATGTATATGTGGAATCAAGCAATTCCAGTGGGGCTGCTAAGAGACGTGTTTGTAATCAAACAGTATGGTGACATTTATTTTGTGGGCTCGCACTCAGGCGTTCTACGCATTTATTATGCCCCATTTTCAAAGGGAGGATTAGATATCTTCAACAGGAAACCAATAAGGCAGTTCAACTTTATTGAGCATAACAATGCTGCGGCCATTTGGTGTCCTATATTAAATGTTGATGTCATAGAAAGGAATGATGGCCATACAGTTTTTGTCGCAATGCCCCAAAAGATTACTGTGCTGAAACTGAAGCACAAATTAGGGATTAAAGCTTTTCGAAAAACCTCACGACCAATGCTCGCTGAGATTTCAGAGCTTACAGAGCTTAGAGAGTCTGACTCGGAAACTGCGGGAACTTCCGGGAATTAGGAGCTGCATTGATTTAAAAAGCAATGGACGCATGAGTAACTACCTATCATTTATTCACTGGTCGTACATGGATGTAAAGTCAGGTACTTAATTTGTTTATTATTCAAATTGATTACCAACTTAAATTGTAAATGACAACTGTAATTTTTTGCCAGTTGTGTTAAATGACTATAACACGCCAAATTGTCGTAATTAATCGATCTGTTTAACAGTTAATTTCCGTAACTGTAGGTATCTACATGAAAAACTTCAGTTGTTTTGTTTAAAATGTTTTTTAAGCGTGTAACGGTCGGTTTTGGCCAAACGATAAAAATACCAAAATATCTTAGTTTAAACAGAGATAGAGCAAATCCTTTCATTGGTCAATCCATACTAAACTGTCAATAATATCAAGAAAATAATCAGAATGCACTTTGTCTTTTTCTTCTGATTCTACGTTTGTTTGTTTAAGCCCACCGTTTAAGGCTGTGCTTCTCTGCCTCGCGAACTTGTCAGTGATTATAATTTCCTCCATATTTCGCCACAATTTCACCTATCTCATTATTAACTTTGCCTATGCGGTGGTAATCTATTAAAATTGTAATAAAGCTAGCAATGCATACGCTGCATCGTTGTTAATCTGACATTAGCCAAATTTTTGTGTGTGGATGCGTTACGTAGCTGTATATTATTTCTTCCCTATCTAATAAGGGGGATGCGCTAAGGAAGCCCGCGAAATTCACATTTTCTTACGTTTTTTGCAATTTGCAGGTCGGTGTCAGGTTGTATGTTGATTAAAATATGATTCGCGACCGTAATAAATATGGCTTTACAGAATTATAATCATTAGAATCAGCAATACAACTCCTTAAGTTAGAATTGGCCTCAAATGTCATGCTTTCAGGCAAGAGTCATTCAATGGGGTATTATTAACTTAGAAAGAAAGAAGAAAGAAGGAAAAGGGAAAAAATGGAGCATTTAAAACTAACAAAATTAACAATAAAAAAGAAAAAACAACAATAAACATGTAAAAAACCTGTGCGAGGCCAAAAAGGCTCCTATCTCAGCATAATGCTACGATATTTAAAAAATAAATACCGCAGCGCTGGTATTCTGATAGGGCCCGCTGTGATGCCGCGGACATCTTTATATCCCACTAGGGGATTATTAACTTAGAGAGTTGTATCGATGATTTTGATGATTATAATTCTATAAACAAATATTTGTTACGGCCACGAATCATATTTAGATCAACCTACAACCTGATACTGACGTCACTGGAAAATGCAAAAAAAAGTAAGAAAATTTGAATTTCGCGGGCTACCCTGACGCTTTTGCCTTAACAAGAACTGTTCCTAAGCAGCTATAAATAGAGAAGTGGAAAGAGTGTAGCGAGGCCTTCGCTCTGCAGTGTGACGTCACACGATTTTATTAATAATATCACTTAGCGAAATTCCGAAGCGATTGTCTTCTTCTTTTGTTCTAGGTAAAATGGTTGAGAAGCGCAGCCTTATTCATTTAGATTTACTGAACAACGAAATTTGTATGAAGTATTTTTTATTATATTTATTTCAAATGTATTCTTGAAGCTCTACATGCACGAATGCCTCTAGCGTTCACTATGATGAGAATTAGGTCATCGTACCTACCAGGGACTCTTGTCCCAAGTCATATCATAAATAAAAAATATGTAATCATACTAATCCCTGCGGTATGAGGAAAATCTAAATCTTGCTTTTGTACAGCGTTTTAAGGTAACAGAATCACAGATGATGATGGTTATTTTTAATGAATAGACATATTTAAATGTTGTTAGTAATATTACTATATTATTATTCGATGTCTTTTTAGTAAACATAATATTGCTAATAAGTCTTGGACGTATTTGATAAGACTTCCTGTTGTAGCAGTCAAACCTACAAGTTATTGTATGTCTATTTATGAGTAGGTACATACAACGCACATATATCTATCTAATTTGGCAAATGTACTTAAAAAGTACAGATCTTGTATTGCAAACAATTATCGTATTTTTCTTTCAGAAAATAAAACAAAGAATTTATTGTAAATTATAAAGATTAGATAGGACAAAATAATTTCCTAAATTCAATTTGGGAATAACGAATAAGTAAATATTAGTTATCTTATATGTTTACTTATAAGTATGTTTATATACATATAAAAATCTCGTGTCACAGTGTTTGTTATCGAACTCCTCTGAAACGTCTTGACCGATTTTTATGTTTTTTTTTGTGTATCTTTGTCTTTGGTCTGAGAATAGGCCGTAAAGTATATTTCATACCGCTGCGGGTAAAACTGCGGGGCGCAGCCAGGGCCGTATTTAAGCATGTGGAGGCCCCGGGACAACCAAAAAGTGTAGGCCCCAAAATTTTTGTGGTAATTTTTTTCCCGCATTTTTCAGTAATTTTTAAAGAGGGTGGATTTTTTAGATAGGGCAGTAAGGGCAAGGTACCTTAATCGTTGTACCTACACACCGTGTGTAAAACAGCGAAAAAAAATATCAAAGGAAAAGTTGATTACTAGTGTTTACTCATCGGAATTTAAAAACATTCTTTTTTTTTCGAAGTCTCTATTGTGCGGGCCCCTCTTTTGTGGAGGCCCCGGGGCGGTCGCCCCGGATGCCCTCCCCTAAATCCGGCCCTGGGCGCAGCTAGTATGTTTATATATAAGTAAACATATTAGAGACCTAATATAAAACTAATAAAAACAATTATTATACATATATATATATCCTTTTATATAATCTACTAAACTTGCTTACAATAAATAAATAAAAAAACAATTGAAACAATGGATTTACATAAAACAATTAATTAAGACAAGTAGAGCTATCTATCAGCCTTTTCTGTTTATTGTGTTGTGTTATTATCTATTATATTATATATATATATATTATCTACGCGATGTTAGTAGTTACGGAAATAATATTTTTATAATAATAATGTTTTCACAGATTTTCATCTTGACTCACCGGAAATCTCAATTGTATTTATTCTTAGTCGGTTGTCCTCGTCTCTGGCTTGCCTTGATTGGCCGATCAGAGATTCCAACAGCACTAGATGCTGGTTATTGAAGTGTCCACATCGTGCTATGTCCCTGTTCCCCCACCCTTGCAGTGTTGTGTACCTTTGGGCAATTCAGTCTAGTTATTACAGAATAGTTTTTATGAAGGGTGAAAGACAAGCGCACTTTCATTCCGAATTTACTGAGCTTTCCAGTCCAAGTAGCATTTACCTGTATCGTTAATTAGTAATAAGAATACATGTTACTGTATAATCTATATACATGTTAGTTCTATGTCCCCTAGGGACGAACAATCCTGACTGCAATCTAAGTATGTGTAGTTTAA
Organism: Dryobotodes eremita; assembly: GCA_917490735.1. Taxonomy (NCBI): domain Eukaryota; kingdom Metazoa; phylum Arthropoda; class Insecta; order Lepidoptera; family Noctuidae; genus Dryobotodes; species Dryobotodes eremita. Next base: position 26,246,160 of record OU823241.1, on the reverse strand, counting down.
CATTCCAGCTATTCAAAATAGTTATTTAAACCCCCATCTATGGATCCTTGTGGAGTTTTTTTAAACCAAGAATATAATTACCTATTTTTCGAATATTAATATGTATACTATACGGGGTCAAATTAAACTAACTAGCAAAACTCTGCAGACGTGAAGGGTATCGATATCTAAACACGATAAAACAAAAGCAAAAAGTTTATTTTTGGCGTTCAGCTACCGCTGGTTGTGTTGTTACTTTAAAGTTGAGAAAATCGGTTTTGTTTTGTTTTATCGTGTTGAGATTTCGATATCCATAACGTCTGTGAAGTTTACACAATAAAAAGCAAATTTTTAAACTGATATTTCAAGTGACTACACAAAAAATATCATCAAAGTTTTTTATTTTTTTATTTTAGTGTGTTTAGATATCGATATCCTTCACGGCCGCGGAGTTTCGCTACCAAATTGTATTTGACCCTGTATTTAAATCGATTTTTAATGCATTAGTGTAATACATATTGAATGCTTGCCTTATTAGTTATTTATTATAAAATATCTGTGATTTTTTTTAGATAGGTACCTATTTTTAGAGTACCAAATATTGGTCAGAATACTTTAATAATGGACAAGGTATGTAAAATAATTTGAAACGACTATGCGAATTAGCCTAGAGTTAGGTATGTAGTAACATACGAGTCGGAAAGCGGAATGTATGATTAATTGTCATGAATTTCTGACCAGCGAGCGGGGTAGTTGCGTAACACACTAACAGTAGGAATGGCTTTCATTTTGTCGGTTCAACAACATTCATTGCATTATTTACGCTATTGAGCAGACAAATTTTTCGAACATATGAAGCAGTCTGAATAATTTTGAAGCCTATTTATTGCTAAATAGGCTTCAAAATTATTCAGTTTGTGATGGATAGTGTGTTACGCAATTAGGGTGCTGTTTTAATATTATATGTATTGTTAATTTTGAATAGATTATTCACTACACTTCAAGTTAAGTTTATAATAAAAATTATAAAATATATATATTTACTTTTGATAACAGGATATTGTTTTAGAAATTATTACTTTTGCATTGTTAGCAAACCTCCACTATTAGATATGAAATAAATGTTTTTATAAAATATTGTGTTTAAATTATGTACACTATGTATGACACAAGCGTGTCCGGAAAAAATTATAAAAAAAATGATATTTCCCGAGCGAGCGCGAAGCGCGAGCGAAGTATCTCCGTTTCAGCTTGGGCAAAAATGCTTTCGTATGTCCGGTTGTCCAGCTGTTCTCCTCTCTCTACAGGTCGCATTTCTCAACTGATTCTCGCGAAATTTTGTGAGCAGGTTTGATAACTACATGGAATTTTTACAAGATATTTTTCAAAATGTTGGAGATATGGGGGACGAAAACGTTAAAAAAAAACATTTCAGCCTTTTCGCGCTCTTGCGCGCGCTTTTTGTTTTAAGGTGCGCGGTGAAAATTTATTTAGTTTTAAGCTATGCAAAGACAGACTCGTAATAGTGGTTCCGAATTTACACTTTCATGCTTTTTTTTTGCAAGGACTGTGGTGTCTCGAAGCATTCGAAGCATAGCTACTTGATAATAAATTAATTAATTTTTGCGGTATATTAGTTATAAATTAAAATTATGCCGAACACGCTCTTGTCGTACCTAAACACTGTAGGTAGGTATGTATGCACTTGCACAACTCCCCATTAATCGTGTCTAATCAAATTGCTGTTGCGTAGTAGGAAGCTATGGGCAGATTTTTTATTTTTTCACTGAATTGATGATATCCTCATTGATGTTTTCCTACTGACTTAAACCAAAAGGTGTTCTTCCAACTTCCTCTGGTCAGGAGGCAGGACTACCGCCGCAGTCAAGAGCCCGTGTCTATCTGTCAGGCTACAGACTTCCCAAGTCATCACGATAAGGTACGATTTACACAGAAACTGTCATAGACGGTTGTGTCGGCTAATCACTCGCCGTTAAAAAGTTCTATCGGCGAAACATTCTTATTAGATAATTATGTGAATCGTTTTTTTGGCGAACAGTTCGTCGGAGAAGCGAATGTCGTAGAACTGTTTCTGAATCCGGCAAGGCGTACTTTATTAGGTTCTACCCGCGACTTCGTTCGCGTGGAAGTCGTAAATCACCACAATATACTAAAATACAGTCACGTTTTTAGTTCTGGTCTCAGCAGTTAAAATATACATAATTCAGGACTGGTGACGCGGCAGCATGCGACGACGTAGGTACCTACAGTTGCCCGTGTGGGAAGCAGGTCGTCTTGAGGTCGACACCTTCAGTAGAAATTTCCCAATACTTGCGAATATTTTCCGTTTTAGTGATTTAAATAAGTAATATTAGTATCATAGAACTGGTGCTCTGAGACAGTGAGAGGCGGTCGCGGCAGACCACGTTGAAGATGGCGGGAAAGCAGGATAGATTCCTTCAAAACTGGAAGGAGAGCACGCGGGCTCGCGAAAGATGAAAGGAGTGGAGGGATGCCTTTGCCCAGGAGCGGGAAAACGTAGGTCAGTGTAAAAAAGAATAAGTGTCATTCAGGGCTTTGACAGTCGTTACAGGTAGTCAGAAGCCCGAAATTCAGACGACCAGTCTTACGTAAGGGTCTTGTGTGACCCAGTAACGGGGCTATAGAAGTCAGATAAGCAGTCTTTCCATGTAAAATACCGGTATTCAGCTACATCTGGTTAGACTGGAAGGTGACCCCAAAAAGTTGGGTATAGGCTAGGTAGATGATAGTATCATTCAGGGCAGGTATTGAAGTAATAACAGTCGCACGAGTCAATCGAAGGTTTAAACTTGCCGAAGCCGGTCCGTGGATGGGTGATCATCGTATAAGTATACCGACACCCCTTAAAACATATTTAAAGCCCGGCTAGATCTTTGACAGTCGTTACTGATAGTCAGAAACCTGATAGTTCGACGACCAGTCTTACCAAGGGTATCGTGTTACCCAGTAACTGGGCTGTGGAAGTCAGATAGGCAGTCGCTCCAGCCATTGTTCTGGAAGCCAAGCCCAGCATAGTTAGAAAAAGGGTGTGCACACGATGATTATCACTTCATATTTTCACATGAATTTAGTAAAAATCTATAGCTTTAATTTTTAAAGATCAATTTTATCCGCATAAATGTTCTATATTATGGTCATCCCTAAAGTTGACATTATAATGACTTGATTATTAATTTTGTCATGGGAGTCACTGAAAAAAATACCAATCTGCTTACTTTTTGACATCATTGCTTTTTGACGTCGTTTGGAGGTCAAATGAAAGTCAAGTGGTTTCATGTGTTTATGCTAAAATAAACTCCATTTTATAATTTTAAGCGCTAAAAATAGAAAAATAAGTTTAAGAAACCTAAAGCTTGAAATGTTTTGGAATCCGCGTAGTCGACATTTTTTCTTTACGTCATACCGAATTATAAGAATACTAGCTTTTGCCCGCGGCTTCGCCTGCGTGGAGGTCTGAAATTATCCCACGGGAACGTACTACCGGGGTAAAAAGTATCCTACGTGTTAATTCAGTTTATAAACTATCTGTGTTCCAAATTCCATCCAAATCCGTTCAGTAGTTTTTGCGTGAAAGAGTAACAAACATCCATCCATCCTCACAAACTTTCACATTTATAATGTTAGTAGCACCTTGCAAAGTGGAATTCCTGCAGTTGAAGGCATCCATGAAACATTTGTTTTAGAAGATAACGAAGTGGCCATCTATTGAGCTCATGGCAAACAGAGGATTGACCTTATCATCCACCGCTCAAGAACATGACATATGCGCGGCAGAATTTTGTTTCAATCTGATCATATTCTGCAAAGAGACCAAAACTTATTAGCTCGAAGTTCCTTATCGCACGCTTTATTCTGCACACTTGGCGAATGAGAGCTAGACCGCTAGACCGAAAAGTGTAACATTTAAACAGTCACAACACTCTTTTACGTAACAAAATTGTCGTGACTGTCAAAATGTTACACTACGGCCTGATCTACAAGGCCTACTCTGCGAAGCCTGTGCTGACAGGCCACCACGTCTGCCACGTGCTTCCAAAGAACGGTGTCCGGCCGTCCGGTAGGCTTTTGCACACGCAAAAGCGAAAGAAACTTCGGACCAACCGCGTCCCATGATACATCAGGACTGTACCTATTTGTTTTTGATCAGGATCAGGGATCATCCAAAATCAAAATCAAAATATTTTATGTCACATAAACCTACACGGACACTTATCCTTATGAAACGTCAGAAGCTAGGTGCACTTTTCCAATCGGTATTTTCCTATCGAAAAGAGCCGGAAAGAAACTCACGGTTACTCTTAGAAATAATTGTTTTTTACAATGTTTTCAATTTACAGTGTTAATAGGGATGGGAGGGGACAGTGTAGGCTTTTCAAAAAGTACCTACCAGGTACTTAACAAATAAAAAAATATCTACAAATCTAGTCTACAAGGCCTACAACTTTTCACATACACAAAATATAAAAGAATCTTTATTCCACTTAGTGTATATTGATGATTTTATAATTATTTCCTGTCACTGTTATTTACATAGCAAGTAGTGGTAAATTTACGAATTTGTAGGCTCACAACTAAAAAGTGAAAAAGTAAAACTTGTTTACAAAAAAAACTGTCTTCCAAAACAAAACCCTAAAAAGTGAAAAATAACTATATTTTCGGAAGTCGGTGTCTTTGGTTTTGTATTTTCGCTTTGTTCCGACTTCCGAAATTAAAGTTATATTTCAGTATTTTGTGTTTTTTTGGAAGTCGCTTGTTATATTTTTGTAGTTCTTATATTTCCTTTTTGTTGTGGTACCTACCCCCACATAAATTCGTATACCACGATTTGATATGTAAATAACAGTTACAGGAAATTATTAAAATATCATCAATATAAACTAAGTAGAAATAATACACAGTATTAAGGATAACTCAAAAACGACTGGCCAGAACTTGATCAAATTAATATGGGACCACAAATGAGAAACACCAGCATTCAAATTTAAAAAAAAAATACACTAAATCGGTTCACTTAGAAAAAAGTTTTGAGATAAGAAATATTAAAAAAAAATGCAGTCGTATTGAAAACCTCCTCCTTTTTTTGAGTCGGTTAAAAACCAAACACACCTACTTCCGAAATTAAAGTTATTTTTCACTTTGTAGTGTTTTAGGAAGTCGGTTTTTTTTTGTTTTCACAATTTCAGTCGCATTTGATTTGTTACATTATAGGTAACATCATTATTGAATTTATTTGTAAAAGTTTGTCAGAACTAAAATTAGTCGATAATATTATTGTTTTATTTCAGTAAAACACTGATAATTTTGTTTGTGAAGTGATATCGAGGTGTGAAAGGCTATTTGTTTGAAGCGACAGTTTACGAACTTTACAGGAGAGCAAGTATTCAAAATTAGGAAAAAAGAATATTATAAAAAACTACTACTCTTAATGGGGATCGGGGATCTTTACTGCAAAAATTCCCTTAATGTTTTGGTATTTCAATAAAAAAGCAGCTATAAGTGTCATGATAAACGTCGCTTAATACAATATGATCTGTATCGCCTTATTTCTAGAGTAAAGAAAAATGATTCAACTGCCAACAGTGTCACCAAACAGCAGCAGGCAAAATGGTTTAAGTGACATTAAAGTCCTTATGTAGTAGAAAGCAAAATCATTTAATCCACGTAACTCAATGATTATAGGAATAGGCTATTTTGTTTAGCTACCAATTGGGTTTTGATAACGATACAGGCAAGTTGACTCTAGCAGCGATGAACATTTTTAATGAGTGGTTTGATGTCTCATGTTTCCAAAGGATTTTATAAAAAATGTTTGTTGATACAGGATAACAATGACAGATTTATGAGTAAGTTAAGAAGTTGTTGTATTGAAAAGGGTGAATAATTATTGTCAGGAATTGTAAAAAATTGTTCTGCTAATTATGAAATCTTTTATTACTTAACTATTCAGTCTTAATGAGACTGTAAGTACCCTTATTAAATATTATAAACTTGAAAGTACTCATTGAAGTAGATATACTTAAAGATTCTTAGTAAGTAAGCAACATTGTATACGTAAGAAACCTATATTAAGAGAAACGTATTTCTATTGAGCTCCATACTTTATGGGTACTGAGGATAAAATGGATTTAAAATACGTAGATCTTTGTTTTGGTTACGATAATTAAAGCTCTGTTTGTTACTGAAGATCTTCTTTTCGTACTGGGCTGTAACGGTTGGTTCGTTTTCAAGTCTTTTTGGCTCTATTGTGGGCAAAAAAAATGTAAACATAAATAAAAGTACTTATAGGCGTTAATAGGGAATTGATGAATAAAGGAACATACATAGGCACCTACGATTGGCCGCACGTCACTGGTAACTAGGTTTGCCAATATTTTTTTTAACAAATACAGTATTTTCGAAGCCATTTCCTGTAAAAAATAAAGCAGACGGCAAAAAAGAAATAGTAGGTATGTTTAAAAAAAAATGCTTATGTTTTGCTACTTTGAGACTTTATTATCAGGCCTTTTAAAATTTTTCCTTAAACTCTAAAAATAAATTACTGTTACAATATACTTATTACTAGATAAATACTGGGTACTGCGCTCATCTCGTAATTTTGTATGCATCACTGAAAATATGCGTTCAGTAAAAGCTGATGTAGAAAGAAGAAAAGATACTTCATAAATATTTTGAAAATATAAGTCAGAATCACTGAGCAACACATGTTGCCATTTTTCAGCAGTAGATTTAGTAGAACAGTAACACGTTTTGGTCAGAACGAGCAACAGCGAGAATTTTCTTAAACGGATTTATTTCTGAATTCAAATTTCAAAAACTGATTCAAACTACGTATCGATTTACACTTATTTAAATAAAATAATGTTATTTAAATTTTCATCGAAAATATAGTAGTTTCGCCTACTATATATTTTTTTAAATACATTAGTTAGGTCTCTAATATAGTAGGACACTATTATATAGTAGGGTTTGCACCCCTACTGGTAACAAAACTTAGCTCATACTAGCTGACCTGTTATTCTCCTGTAAATTGTATACTTTTAAATTTAAGAATACACCAAAAAATTATTCTGTAACTACGTAAATTTAAACAATAACCGTTATTAATCTATTAAGTATGTAGGTAACAATTTCGATAAACAATATACAAACATTAGCAATCTACTACTTACATTATGACAAGTAATTGTTTGATTTATAGACACAATATCAAAGTAAAATACAAGCTTATTCTAGTCGTTCTTATTCCTAACCGCAACAGCGCGCATCGTGGCTCTCGAAATTCCACTACACTCACGAGTGACTGATGCGCCCACGAGGGACGGGATAGTAATAATACTGCCACGGTTTACGAAAAATATCCACAATTTATTAGTTTTAAATTACACAGATTATTATTAGTGTCGTAATAACATTGAATGGTATAAAAGACAAACTATTTAAATATGATACATGAAAAAAAATATTTTAATCTAACCACTTGATATTAGGTTTATCTTAAGTGCAGTATTTTAAAAATGTGGATACTAACCAACTGTTCAAACGACTACAGTTTTAAGAACAGAAATATTGTTTAAAGCTGCAAACAGAGTACAAAACAGTTGCAGCGAAAAGGGTTGAACCGACATGCTTTATTTAATTTTGGTGACGACGAATTGGTTGAAGCGACATTGAATAGTGTTAGTAGCGGAAAGCAAAATGTATGAAGGTACTTTTCATCTAAAGTAAACTATATCGAAAAACGCTTTATCTGCCACTCAACTAAAATTTAAGGACTAGAATAACGGCTTATGCTCTGAATCTCTATTTTTGTGTACAGCTTAAATGAAGTACTAAGAAAATATAGCAAATTTGATGTCGGATCATACATCATGGTTGAGAATTATGCACTAAAAATGTGCTAAAGTGCTCAGAATTGTACGACACCCGGCTCATCGACGCAGAAAAAATATTTTCTGCGTCGATACGCAGAAAAATTTGCTGATTCCGAATATATTTATAACTCAATATCGTCCAAAATGTCGCTTCAAACAAATTGCCTCTCATCCCTCGCTATTGTCTTTTTGGTTCTACTACTTGACCATGGATGGCGATAAATTAAGAAAAGTAAAGGAATGACAAATTTTTCAGGTAAGTACTAAGTTTTGATGTTATCTCGAGTTTGAGAACTGAAAAAAAAATCTTCGGCTTCCTTCTAAAGAAGTTGTAGCTTCGCCCTGGAAGGTGTTAGTAATAACAGAATCAGGTTACAACAATTTCTTATCTTATAATTTATTAATACTGTTGATTCATTACCAGTGATCGGAGTAGGTAGATTGAACTGGGGTCATTGATCCGAAACGTATATATTACTATGGACATTCCTCCGGAATTGGTGGATTATTAAAAAAAAACCGGAACTTATGTAGGAATTGTATTCTGCCAGAGTGGAAGGAGTCATTTGATGATTTGCCATCCTCAAAAAAAAGGTAGGAATTGTAATAAAATGAGCAATTTTATTCTTTATTATTCTTCCTATTTTTTTTTTGTCACGATTTGACAGAACCCAACGACCAATCAGAACAAACTTTAAATTTTGAATTGAGTAGTAATAATATCACTACCAACATTAACAATATTTAATTGAATCCGGAAATACCGGAATTACTTTCCGGAAAAATGGCTTATCCATGTTATTCTTTCTGTGTGCATTTATGATACAAGTACTAAAAATCAATCTACCTACTCCGATCACTGTTCATTACACAGTTAAAACTTTGGCATTTAAAGTCACTCTTCACAGTTAATTAATTGAAATGTTCAAAAGTGTGTGATGTTTTAAATTTTATTTGAACAGCACTTTATGAAACGTAGAAATGTCAGGTTCCACATTTGAAGTTGTGCTACATAATTCAGTATGACTGCTCCTGAAAGAACAAGGAAAAAAATATTAACTTAGTAGTTATCAAGACTTCTTTGAAAACCGGCCAAGAGGGAGTCCGGCTCAAGCACTATGACGACCACGTCTAGTGGCCGCAGGGAGCCAAGTAAAGAGTATCCTAATCCAATTCTACATCGCGCACTTGGCCGCGAAGACCAACTGGTCGAATGACGTACTACCGTCTGACTAGTTGCAAACTTTGTATACTTCACTATGAACGTCCGCATGTTGGTCAACCTTCGGCGACCAAGGTTACGACTGTCGTGGCGGCGTAGTGCGCGCAGTACAAGGATTTCATACCAACAAAATTCAGATAGGTATGCCTACTTCGCCACTGGGGCAGTCTGGTGAAAAGAAAGAAGCATTAAGAAGCCATTTTCAGTATAATTGAACTGGCTAGCTATATGGACGGCTTAGTAATAGTCCCATTGAGACCCTTTGGGTATGAAACTCTAACATTAAATTAAAAATACAGAACACAACACACACCCTATGACTTTTCTTTTTCCTATATTTTACATATTAAGTGGTTTTCCTGCATTAACATGTGTAGAAATTTAAATTAATTTCATATTAATTTTTACCTGGCTGTCATAGGTGGCCTTGGGCTAACAAGAAGGCAATTCATAGGCTGACCATCTAGATGTCTCTTGTGATATAAATTGACTGCTAACTGAGCATCTTCTTGAGTTGGATAAATAACTTCTGCAATCCCAGGGCGAACCAATCGTGATTCCAGCATGTTCCCCACATCCCCAAATAATTCCTAAAATATAATTATTATGTAAACGGCATAAAGAATGTTCAGAAAAGTAAGTAAATAAAATCTAGAAAAAAACAGTTTTCGTTAGGTGTAGATCGCAATTGTGGAGTATGAAGTTTAATAATTAGAGACTATGTTTAGTGTGGCCGTCAGCTTGACGTGTCAAGGCAGCGTCAGATGACCAAACTCGAAAACGGCTTATATCAGGGCAACGAATTTATAAAAAGAATGTAAATTCGTTGCCCTGTTAGAAGACTAAGGCCCACTTGCATGATTAGTCGGGTTACATTAATGAATGTAGAGTTTGTAAACTCGGAGTTAAGTAATTAACATTTTAACTCCTATTGCGCGTTGCGCCACAAAAAAGTAACACTGGGTTAGTTAACCTGATATTAGTGTGTTGAGTTGGTAACACTGCAGTTCAATAGACGAAACATAAAATATAATTGCTATGACTGTGTCATGATATTTAATCCGACCTAAAATTAATGAACGAACAGTGAATGGATATTGTATACCCATCTCTTTTACACTACATAACGATACGTAATACTTTCTTGTCTTTTAATTTTATAACACGACATTTCGTTTAATCGTATTCTGTGGTTTTCATGGAGATTTAGTTTATTGATTGACGAAAACGTCAATTAAGGAAAAATATGTTTTAAGTTTTTTTTTTTATAATTTGTATTTATTTTTATATGAGTTCATATTGCCTGCTGATATAGTACCGAATTTTCACTTACTACAACGTCGAACAATATAAAATACATAATATACATATACATATACATCAGCGGTTATTATAATAAATTTATTTTGACATTACTAACACTAACCCAGAGTTTTGCGACTTAACTCTACCACGTCGGTGGGTTTAACATTTAAGTTTAACTTTAGGTTTACATCTAACTCTTGGTGGCGCAACATTAATTATTTGATTAATCCTGACTTAGCCGTTAACTCCCGAGTAATTTAGGATAACTCATGAACGCGCAAGTGGCCTAAGTGACCACTGACTAATTAGGCACAGTTGGATTGACTAATTGGGTACAGTTGGATTGACTAATTGGGCACGGTTGGATTGACTAATTGGGCTCAGTTTTTAGAGAATATAACCAACTCTGAATTCCAAGGTGTGGACGCCAGCTTAACGGACATGTTTTCCTGGTAATTCATTCCTTTCAGCTTATATGCTTTATAGAGGTATGAGGAACAGGGTGTAAAGTTCACACATACTCTATAGAAAAGGGAGGATCCTCCGACCAGACGGGTGTCGTGTCTGGTGGGCAACTGCCCAACGGTTGATGTCGGGATGTTGTATATATATGCTAGTTGCGCGGTAAACTCTGCTTGCGCGATGCAGGATTTTGCGTGACGTCAGTCTGACGCGTAGCTCGCATGTGGCGTTGTAGATGCCGCTACAGCTTCATCCATCACAGTTACCAAGTCTTGCAACTGCTCTGCTGACGATGCAAGTCAAACTTGATGCTTGGCATAGAGAAGGCATTTGACAGGCAACTCATTCATCCTCAATCTGCAATCACCCTCTTTCAAATCTGTCAGAGGTACAACGTACAAGTTTGTCTACGTACAAGTTGAACAGACACGGTGTCGCTACACAACGCTATTACTATTTGAATATACCAACCTCAATATCGGGTCCAGTAACAGTGTTACATAAATTGCTCACTATTATTCTGTATTCCAAGCGTGGCTTTTCAATTTTTTGAGCGATTACTTCATTTCTTAGGGTAACCTTAGGGACTTTATTCAGCATTGATGGTGGTCTTGGTGGACTCTTCTCCTTTTCTGCTATAACAGTTCTAAAAATAATCATAGCTTATGCGTTTGTCTAACGTACCTATACGGCGCGCTGACGTGAAGTCGGTGACGCCGCATTAACGCGAAATTAGTTTCGATACTATCAGTACCCTGTATGAAAGAATAGTGACAAATAAAACCATTTATTACCTGTGAATAGTAGCGACATTGCTGTCGCATCCATAATTATTATGAGTTATGATCTTGAGCTGCAGGCTAGGTTTCTGATTTAACGACGCTAACGTTTGTGGGACCTTTTCATCTCCCATGGGGTTATCGATTATTTCACAAGCATTTCCAACAGTATGAAGTAACGATTTAGGTTTATGTTCAAATTCTATAAGTATAATAATTTATTATTATTAATAAAGCTTTAAGTATCAAATAGTATGATTCCAATTAATTAAGAAAAAAAATTAAGTTAAAAAAGATAATCGAATTACCAATTAATCTTGACTGCTGAATTGACCTGACGTCAGTAAAGGTTTGAGTGGGAATTTGACATCTCAAGCCCATTTGAGACATAGTAACAGTCTGTGAAACTACTTGCCTTGAAGAATCTGTAAATACTAAACAAAAAAAAATCATCATCCGTTAGTTTATCTATGTAGATGTCGCAGGATAATTGGAAAAATCAGATCTTTACAAAGGACCGGATTATTCGAAACCAAGAAATATTTTCGTAATCATACGTGCCAGGATTATTGCAAAAATCCTGCTTATCCTATGTGAAACGCGAATAACGACGGCCGCCTTCACACATACGTTCTTTAACGCGTAATTCGGCTTTCGCGCGTGAAAGAGAACAAAAAAGAATAGAAAAGCAGAATGAGAATGCACATGCGCGCCGCCAGCTCGCGCATCCCCTCATACCCCAGTCATGCGTTCAAGCCTGCTGTACGCTTCAAACATAATTTACACACGCGTTTTTTGTGAAAACGATTGTCGTCGTAAAATGGCGGACATTAGATTACGGAGCAAGGACCTTATTAGAGAGTTCTTGGCAATATACAAGTCTCATGCATGCCTAATATGGAAAATTAAATCCGAGGAGCATAAAAATAAAAATTTAAATGAAAGTTCGAACGAAAAAATATTCAAGTTTTGCAAGGATAACGGAATGCCTCAAAAAAACAAAGATTTTGTTGTAAAAAAAAATTAAAGCTTGTCTTCAGAAAGCGTGTTTAACAAAACTGCGTGATTTTCAGGTCGCGTAAGTTTCCCCTTAAATCAAGCGCGAATAGCCTTTACTCGACGCTCTTTCCTCTCTGAATAAAAATACAGGAGTAATAATGCATGAAAGAGCCAACGCACATAGAAATGGATAAAAACAATCATTCATGATTTCGCGTGCAATCTTTCTCGCGTTCGAACGCGAGTGAAAGCACGTGTCGTGTAAAAGCGGCTAATGAGTATGAGCGCTGATTAAATTGATGAATTTACATTTGGGTTTGCAGTACCATTGAAAGAAAGAAAGAAAAATAGTTTATAGTAGTAGTAGTAGTTTGTAGTAGTTTGTAGTGTTTTAGCCAAAAGCCTCGTATTCATGTTACAAAAGTTAACATCATAACAAACAACATTGTAATAACAAACAACACACTTCCAAAACGATCACTAAAAAATTTGAAAAATGTCTTTAATTTCGGAAGTCGGTGTCTTTGGTTGTGTATTTTCGTTTTTGGCCACCGATTTCCGTTTTTTTTTTTAATTTTTTGTCATTTTCTTGGAAGTCGGTTGTTTTTTTGTAAAAACGGTTTTATTTCTCACTTATTGGCTGTGGTACATACCCACACACATTCGTAAACCATTACTTGATATGTAACCGTAACAGGAAATTATTAAAACATCATCAATATAAACTAAGTGGAAAAAATACGCAGTATTAAAGATAACTCAAAAAGTACTGGTCAGAACTTGATCAAATTTAAATGGGACCACATGTGACGCACCAGCTTTCAAATAAAAAAAAGAATAATCCAAATCGGTTCACCCAAAAAAAAAGTCCGATATAACAAACAAAAAAAAAACAGTCGAATTGAGAACCTCTTCCTTTTTTTGAAGTCGGTTAAAAATACAAGACAATATTTCATAAAGTGTTTAAATTTAACCACAGTACATTGATGAATGTGGTGGGTGGGTATCAATACCTAAACATAATAAGACAAATAAATATGATGATGATTTTTTTAAAGGGTCAACAACCGTATATATGTACATTATTATCATAGATTTTGATGCTTTTTCTTTGTTCAAAGGAAAAATCAGAAGACCGACTCTCTATTTAGTTAGACCAACAACCCCATAGTTTGAGTGAAACCAAATCTACAATGATCAGTGATCGGATTAGGTAGTGCAATGACTCAGGATTAAGTTGAGCGGAAAAAGGAAATAAGCCCACAGAAATCATGGATTTTATCATTTTGAAGATTTTTTGCCTGAATGTATAAATAAAGTGAATAATACAAAGTTTTATTGACATGTATTAACCAATTAAGCTATTATCGACAATTACTATCTCTTTCTCACAGTTACTTCTCTAACGCTCTTATCAGCTTCTGAGAAAACAATACATTTTGCAAGAAAAGCAACAATAGGGCTTTGCGCCATGGGTAGCCTCATTACGCGTTTTTGAGAAAATCCAAAATGAATATTAAAATAATTATGCCAGTTACAAAAATTCACTCTGATGATTGGTGATGTTCTTCAAAAAGGTCAGGTGGGTAGTACTCGCAAACTGGCTTACATGTATGCGCATTATCGAGGCAAATGGAGTATGTAAGGATCGTAGCAAGTGGCATTCTGTAGTATTTAGCTAACCGCTTTGGAAGAAGGCGTGAGTTTATGTATGTGTGTATGTGTATTACAACTTAGTATAACCAGTAAGTATATGAAAAATCACTATTTCCAGGATACCTGGATTATATGACTTATCCATATTCTGATAACGTCATAAAAAAATCTGATCACTGCTTACGATACAGAATGGCTCATTGCTGTTGTTCATTAAGCAGTTATTGGGAGGAGCCAGTTTAACAAAATAATATTATGTATTAGTAGTGATGATTGAAAAAGAGTAAAGTATCACTAATGTTATCTACTTAAAAAAAATTACTTACCTATTTGTTTAGCTGGTTGTGCCCTTGTAAAAATACCTGTGTTTGGAAATGTATTTCTACCTGGTCCAGGGAGTCTCGCCTAAAAATTAAGTAAATCTTTATCTACCAATAAAATTTGTGCTATATTTCAACAAATTCATGGCTAGAATGGGGGGTGACTACCAAGATGACGACTAATAGTAAAGTATGGAAGAAAAATATATGTTGCACCAACCCCAAATAAATTTGTATGAGGGCAGGAAATGATGAACAAATTCAAAACAACAACAATATTCTTACTAACCAATAGGATTTCTGAATCCAATGAATAAATAAATAAGGGGCTGCATACAATATTCATAATATTGATAGACCATAAGAGCGGTTCTGCACTACATCCGATCCAAATTCAAGATCCAAGTCCAATTGGAATTGGGAATGTTCTAAATTCGGATGGACAGAGTTCGGATGAAGTGCACAACTCCTCATACAAATAGTACTATAGCTACTTTGGATCAACATTATCCATATTCGGATCGGATGTACTGCAGAACTGCTCTAAGTCTAACTATTCCTGACTGATTAGTTAAAGGAGTATTTAATCGGAACTTACTCTTTCTTGGTGTAACTTGTCTAATTTGACTCTTGCATCCTTTTTTTTAGTAAGTTGTGTTAGTATCTCTCTAGCATCAGTTATTTGAGTTCTACTTTTTGATCTAATTCTGTATCTAGCATCCATTATTGGCGCCATTTTAGGAAATGGTTTGAATGGCTGCCCTTTTATTTTACTCCTTTTCGCTCTGTAAGATAAAAAGGTACGTAAACATTAATAGCTTCTACCCGCGACTTCGCCCGCGTGAAATTTCTTGTTCCCCCGACCCACCGCGTCGGATCGCAACGACCGCCCGCCCGAGCCTTTACTTCGTTTTCGCTTAGCGTTCTTTCTGACTTTTTTTCTTTTTGGTCCTAAGGGTCGAATCATGATGTTAAATAGACTATAATCTTCCTCAAGAATTTGGCTACCAAAAAGGGCCAAAAGATTTGTTCAAATCCATCTGGTAGTTCAAAGATTAGCGCGTTCAAACAAGCTCTGCAGCCTTTATTATTTATTGGTAGGTAGGTAGTAGATAGATAGAAAATATTCCGGTGGGGTGATGTGAGACATTTTTTCTTTACCTGTGAGAGACAATTAAAAGATACAATATTTATTACCTGGTTTCTTCTCTTTTCATTTTAATTATATCGTCTAAACTCATATCAAGATATGAAGACATTTTAAATTCAGCTAAACGCAGACGTGAGTGAGAAAGCCAGAACTCGAAAACAGCCACTTATAGATTATGAAAAGCAACGCTAATGGTTATCTGCAGGCTACTTTTTTAATGATGCGATTTGTTAAATCTGTCTGGATATTATTGTGAATAATATTATGATTACCGCCACTACCGGCAAACACTGGCCGGGTAAATTTAGCCGCTTGACTAATCTTATCTGAATCTGACAGTTCTTATCACAGATGACACAGAGTGCTTATCACAAAAATTGTCTTTCAAAGCCATGGAATTAGTATGTACTATAAAGTACGACTGGAATGCTACATACAAGCTACCGAAAAGTCGGCCTTGAAAGAGAAAAAACACGTGTGGCACTCGGGGACTGCCGCGGTAAAGCTATTACATAGCATTTTTATCAACTTATGCAATTATAATTATTTATTTATTTTCTATTTATGCAGTTTTTTTTTTCTTTGATATTAATTCAAGTACAGTCGTACCATATACATACACGTTAAGCGGACGCTCGGCCGAGCTAAATGGTAGGTTGATTGGGGGGTGTTAGGTTTTATTTTCGTTACGGAATTTCTTGATTCAGTCGCCGTGCTCAAAGCCCGCGATAAAAGCTATGCAATAGCTTAAAAACTGAACCGTAGTGTTTCCTTTATCCTTCATAATTATTAGAGAAAAAGTTTGACTAGTAAGTGAAAGTGAAACTGCATGCGCTGGAAATGGGGATAAAACTGCTATTTACTCACTCCAGATGTCGTTACTAGCACTAGTCTAAGAATTTGACAGCTAGCTGTCACTATCCCAAACAGCATCATTATTTTTTTTGTAAACAAGCGACTTCTCTTACGCTTAGTTAGTTAATATTCCCCGTTACTCAGCTGTTGACTGCAAAATTACGGGGACCTATGTATTTCCCAAACTTGTTAAAAGACGACAACAGTGGCGGAAAGCTCTCCGAAGAAAAAATGGAAACCCGATAATTCGTCGAGACTATGTATTACTGTTATCCATTTTAAACCTGAAGAGGGACAAATTTGTAAACAAGTGATGATCCTTTTCATAAAACAGATAAACCATGACTGTTTTCATTACTGGTACAGGCACTAGTGGTGTAAGTAAGTTATATAAAAGGTGTGTGTATGAATTTAATAAGGGGCATGCGCTAATGTAGCCTGCGAAATTCAAATAATCTTACGTTTTTTGCAATTCGCAGGTCAGTGTCAGGTTGTAGGTAAGTATGTTGTATAAGATTCGCGACCCGTAACAAATATGTATTTACTGAATTATAATTACCAATACACCTCCAAACTCAACCCGCAAATTACAAAAAACGTAGGTAAATTTGAATTTCGCGGGCTACCTTTACCCTTCTCATATTTTACAAGTGCTAGAATTAACATCTCTGAAATTTTCCAGCGCAGGAATGTCAGAAAGATCATCCTCGAGTTGGTCTCAACTTCCAACAGGTTATTTCTGTTAACATTTAACCTATTTACCTTTCAATTATATGTAGTTGTTTTTTACCAATGGTAGACGTGAGGGAAGCATCTACCACTGGTAAAAAAACATCTGTTTCTTAGCTCGTCTTACTCAAAGTTGCATATATTTTTATCTAGTTTTCAGAACACATACAGATCCCGTAAGTAATGGATCTAACGTGACGGGTAGGTAGCTTACCTGATTTTCAACAACTAATTTGAATAGTTAAAAAAACCGTTATGGTAACAAAGTTTTTTTTTTCGAATTTTACTATTTTCTCTACCAGAATTCAGTGTTTTATAATGCTGTCGCTGCTAACATTTTTAGGTATGATTTTTGTTAAACATTTCTGAAAACCTTACTAATGTATATTTTATGTATGTGATAAAAAAAAACGTTTTAAATGCCTTAGAAAAAAATCTTGAAAAGTTATTTTATTACAATGAAAAATGAATATCTTGGTTACAGTAACGGTCTTTTTTAACTATCCAAATTATTTGTTGTAAATCAGGTTAGCTACAGCTAGGCAAAAAAGAGTGGAAAAACTGAGGGCGCCACTAAGGCACCTGTAAGTAGTTTAAGGCACGAAATACTATAAATCCAAAGTCTTTATTTTAGATATATGTTATTTTTAGAACACAAGTCGATACAA
This sequence comes from Dryobotodes eremita, assembly GCA_917490735.1. Taxonomy (NCBI): domain Eukaryota; kingdom Metazoa; phylum Arthropoda; class Insecta; order Lepidoptera; family Noctuidae; genus Dryobotodes; species Dryobotodes eremita. Next base: position 26,228,123 of record OU823241.1, on the reverse strand, counting down.
CGATGGCTGTTTCGATAATAACCGCTCGGTATACCAAATATATTTTTAGTTTCGACTATCGTCGCATCATACTCCTTTTTGCCAAACTGTACCTACCCGTTAAGTTTGATCCATTATTTACGGGACACCTGTATGCAACAATGGCGGTTTCTAGACTAACAACAGTGCTGCCACCTATGACGAGCTTTCAGTTTTTAACCCAAACTTCATATTTTAAAAAATATGTTTACATAGTACGCACACTAACACTGCCGTGCTTGCCATCATGCCATGAGTAACTTTTGATAACGCGGGAGATGTGTATAGTATATTCAATCTGCCTTTTTTAAATTTCAATAATTAATTAACCCTTACAGGTGTCGATAGGAATAGATTCTCGTTTCCTGTTTCTGCACATTTATAAACAATAAAATAATATTGTGCTTAACCATCACACGAAAATTCTTCGTGTAGAGAATTTAAAAATGATGCCAAATAATACAAGGTGTTGAAACATTTTTCAGGATATTTTTTTTTATAAAGATGTTGTTTAAGATTTCTTCAAAAGTTTTTTAACAATATAAAACCGTTTCAGGCATATTTCAATTGTACTATCACTTATTATTGTTTTAACCGTTTCAACGCCAACGTACCCAGGACGCGATGCCTTGCCCAGCACCAAGCTATAAATATCTAATGAAATATACAGTAAAAAGTAATGGTGAGGGTATCGTCCTATCGAAAATGAGATTTATACGCGTACGTTTTAGTTTTATTTATAAATTTACGAATATAATTAAAAACTGATTCACTATTTCCATACTTGTTTTATTTCACAGTATCGTTAATAAGAGAAACCAGCACCCTAATTACGTAACACACTATCTATCACAATCTGAATCATTTTGAAGCCTATTGCTAATCCATTGCTTCATATGTTCGAAAAATTTGTCTGCTCCACAACGTAAATAACGCAATGAATGTTGTTGAACTGTCAAAATGAAACCCATTCCTACTATTAGTGTGTTACGTAATTACCCCGCTGTTTCAATTATAAGTAACTAGCGACCCTTCCCGGCGTCACACGGGTGTATGTAGATACTAACGTGGTGGTGGAGTGATATATTATACTATTGTATACATAATCTTTATATACAATGTTTAGAGCTGTTTTTACCTGTTGCTGCTGTTTTCTGGACCTTAAATATGACTACCCAATGATACCCAAAGTGGTCTTTAACGACCCCCATTGTTAGATGTTACACTTTTTTAAATCTGTGATATCTTCAAAATATTAATTTTAATGATATGCTGTAAAGGACAATTTTGATCTACATTAAGTGCACAACGTATCTAACGTATTTATATGGATAAGGATTAATACTGTATTGTTTAAATTAGCTTCGTAAATAACCCATTTTATTTTGTAATAATATGTAAAATATACAAATGGTTACTGTCGGTAATCCTTAGGAGATAGTCATATACCATCGCGGACTTTTTGTAGAATTTTTAAATTATTTTGATCTATCTCGTAAGGTTTAGCCAGCGTTTTCAATGTAAGCGCACAAAATATGTTTTTACAACATACATCACAAATCCTTGAAATTCTCGGCTTTTCTCTCGTATAATATGCCTGTATACATATTAACCTTCCTCTTGAATCACTCTGTTTATTGATGAAAAAAACCGTATTAAAATCCGTTGCGTAGTTCAAAAGATCTAAGCGTACAGACACGAAAAGCGGCTTTGTTTTATACTATGTAGAGATAAAGAAACCAGTGGCGGCGATAGGCGTCGCTGACGTCGGCGACCGCCGACGGCCTCGCGCATATGGGGCCTCGCAAAAATATTTTACAAGTTACATAATAAAAATTTTGTTATTCGTAATTATTTCCGTACGCGCGAGTAGTATTTATCCAGAGTAGCAGAGTCGTCTGGCAACACTATAAAAGTTATAAAAAAATCAAATATTTTGGCCATTGAGCGATCCTAGGCTCGTTCAAAAGAATTGGATTCCAGGGCCGTCAAGACACATGAAAAAAAAAGTGATACCGACGCGAGACTCGGAGAGTCCCTGTAAATTATTTCTATTTCATTCATATGTCACAAAAGTTACAATACTCTCAAACTCGTAAGCAGACGTTTCTTTTCACAGGCAACGATGTACTATTAATTATCTTATAATTTTTATTACTAACTCAGTGAAAAACTAGTTATTTACTTATTTTAAAGAAGACATTATTATTTATTTATTAAAACTATGCACAAGTAAAAAATTATAATGTTCAAAGGCGGACTTAATGCCTGAGGCATTTTCTACTAGTAAACCTTAGGGTGATGCAGAGAGAAACATAGCAGGTGCAACATAAGGGATAGATAATTCGAAAAAGAATAAATACTATACATACATACATACTTACTTGCTTACAACGAAAATAAACTTTGCCAAGAGAAATAACGATAGATAGAGGAGAAATAACGATAGGTAGTGGAGAAAACGAATCCAGGCCCTGCAGTCTCGACATTAGATAACGACAAAAATCTGTCGTTAAGTCGTATCGATGTCAAATTCCTTTAATAGATTTTCAACTTTATTTCCAAAGCATAAGGTTGAAAATCTATTAAAGGAATTTGACATTGTTACGACTTACCGACAGGTTTTTGTCGCTATCTAATGTCGAGACTGCAGGCCCTGCAGTCTCGACATTAGATAGCGACAAAAATCTGTCGCTAAGTCGTATCGATGTCAAATTCCTTTAATAGATTTTCAACTTTATTCCCAAAACATAAGGTTGAAAATCTATTAAAGGAATTTGACATCGATACGACTTAGCGACAAATTTCTGTCGCTATGTAATGTCGAGACTGCCGGCCCAGGGCCTGCAAATCGGTGCTGGGATGATTCTGCCAACTTCTTACGAATGACTGTGTTCACCTGCCTTCACTTTAAAAGATTAGCGACTGGTTGCCATCATGATGTTCAGAGTGATTTTAATTTGTGTTTATGGAACTCTTGTCATCATTTGATTAGCAATAAAACTCATATACCTAGGTACTCATATATTAGTGTATAATTTAGCTCATTGAATTTAACGTTTTCTTTTGGACTTGGAAATGAAATGGGCCTCGCAAAACTGACGTCGCCGACATCCACGTTTGCTCTAGCGCCGCCACTGAGAAACAAATTCACAACTCTATTTTATTAGAACTATAAGAAATGTAGTAACGGCAACATATCAAGCTATACATTTCCAGTATAAGCTGATCTCGCATTGTATAGGATTTCCTGACAACGAGAGGTCAGCTTATACTGGAAATGTGTAGCTTGATATGTAGCCGTGTGTACATCTATATTTATTTCATGACGTCATCCGTTGACTACATTTCATGTCCTTGCGCTCAGAGCACGTTATATTCAATTCTGATTAAGGATGTCTATGGTCTTTCTTTCTTTCATTTTAGTTAACCCGTGTTTTTTTTTACCTAAAATGCTTTACTACAGTCAGCTTTTATTACCGTATATAAGGTCCCATTAAAATAGGTGGACAAATTTTAACACAGCGTTCAGTATGTCTAACCAAAGATATCCAAGCAAAAAAAAACACTGATTAAAGTTTTTTTTGTAATTTGACCTTAAATAATAAATTGCCTGCACACTAGAATAAACACATCCATTATGGGTAGGTAGGTACTTGTACTTGCGCACCGCGGCGCCGCGCGCCCGTTCGCAAGTCGCGCTAAAACCCACTACCCAGTCAGTTCTGTTAGCATCATTATTAGAGATGGGTCGTCGACGTAGGCGGTAGACTAGTCTCCGGCGTGCTGTAGATACCTATTAATTTGAACTTCTCTTCCCTTCATACACATCACCTTTTTAGGATAGTGTTGTTAGGATAAGTAGAAGATAGATAGTAGGTATTACGCGCAACTCGAGAATAGGCTACGATTGGGGGTGAATAAACTTTCCTCGAACACACATGATTACGAACCGTCTATGTACTTATGAAAAGAAATTATTCTAATTTCTCATCACACTTTACCAGGCTTTGGACTGTCTAATTGCGTGCTGAACTGATATCAAAGTATCATAGCTTTTGCAGTAAGTTGTAAACAAACAAGCGCGCAGTGTATCGTTAGCAGATTTTTTTTTTCTTGTAAGTATCTAATGCGTTTTTCTTATTTTATTTTTTTACCATTGTCCTTATTTTGGTGGTCTGAATGATTTCTAAAAGTTTGTCCATCTATTTTAATGGGACCTTATATAAGCGGCAGAATTTTTCAATGGTTTTTAAACTGTTTTTGTACGTATTTTCTCGAATGGAAAGTTGTATTTAAATTATAACACACTTGCATTGTAGCAGTGTACCTATCACAGCACTGTTTTGTGAAGCTTTATAGAGGTATGAGGAACAGGGTGTAAAGCTCACTCATACCTCCATAGAAAAGGGAGGATCCTCCGACCAGACGGGTGTCGTGGCTGGTGGGCAACTACCCGACGTTTGATGTCGGGACGTTGTATATTTATGCTAGTTGCGCGGTAAACTCTGCTTGCGCGACGCAGGATCCTGCGTGACGTCATTGTGACGTGTAGCTCGCATGTGGCGATGTAGATACCGCTACAGCTTGTCTCTGTTCCTTTCTTTAGTCATGTAACGGTAGCGTTTACCCGTCAGGCAGGGCATTCTACGTAGAGTTTGTCCCGCGCGGGCCGTTGTTCTTTAAGGCAGTTTCTGTTTTTATTATTATTAATTAAATTTGTTATTATGCTAGTTTTCACTGCTGCAATTAATTGAACTGAAGTGGGGTTCGGAATTACATTACAACCTCAATTGCTTCGAATGCACCCGAAACATTTTTTTTGGAGGAGCCTTCAGACCAATAATCTTTTTATATATATTTTTTAATTTTTAACTTTCGTTCAATTGCGTTCATCGTCCTCAACCAGCCATCTTGTGATAGGACTCACTTCTTGCTAATAAAAACTTCATTTCCGAGAAAAAAAAAACGCTAATTTTATTAAAAACAATTAAATGAGGGGTGATTGCGGACATGTTGGTAAAATATTTTCCCCCTTTTTCTATCCGGCGAGTCACCATTCATGGCTTCGAACAATTTGTCCATATTTGAGATGATCTTCTTGTGGTATCTGAAAGTAAACAAAAAAACATCTAATCTAAAAACAGTTCCTGCCTCTAACATGACATATTGTCACTGAGTCATTATATTTAAACGGTATGAGTCAGCGTAATAGTAGTGCCATTTTGAATTCTTGTAATTTTCAGCTACAAAACTTTAATATTGATAGTGTACTAGAATATTTGCTACAACCTCTCAAAAGCCTAAAACTGCATTAAATCTTTATCTCAGCTCGAGATGTTAGTATAGCTCGCTGTAATAGGATATGTTCCCTCATGGGAAGAAATGTAAAAAAATGATATGAATAACGTTCACAAACCCGTGGGTAAAGCATGACTCTCCTTATGGCTATTTGGCACAGTCTAATAGAAAGGCTAGGAAGACAATAATACATAATAGACATAATATGTTGAAACTTACTTTGGGCTTCTTTGGCAAATAATCCTGCTGTAACGGATTGACTCAGAACTTGTGCAGCTAGCCGAACTTTCATTTTTGGGTTGCCATTCTGCTAAAGGTGTCGCGGGCTGGGATCAAAAATTCTTCGATGTGGCTCCATTTAGCTACTTCTGGAATAGATTATACAATCAATCAATATTCTGGTTTATTCATACACATATTAACAGAAAAATTAATATTAACGGTTGGTAGTTTTGTTTTAAGCTTAATTTAGAATAAATTGGTATACTTTAAGGCAGATAGAGGTGGATTTAAAGAAAGAGCAGCAAAACTGATGATATTTTTATTATGATTATGACATCATTAAAATTATAGTTAGGGAAACTTCAATAAATTGGTACAAAGAACTGACTTAACAACATTTTTACTAAGAGGAACAATACACTTTTTAATTATTGAAGTTAGTGGCGCCTGAGACATCCCTCTTACATACCACTTAACCACCGTAGTTTTATCCTTATTAACCAGTGGTACGTTAAGTACCTAAACGACATTAATATTCGAAAATTCCGCAAGCAGTTATTGATAGATTTAAAAAGTATCAAGATTTATTCTTTCTCTTTACATATTTAAGGGGGATGCGCTAAAATAACCCGCGAAATAAAAAACTTGTTACTTTTTTGTAATTTGCAGGTGAGTATCAGGTTATATGTGTTGAACTTGGTGAACGAAACCTCGTTATAATTGTCTATGATGAAAGTGTCAAGTTGATTCGATATTTTTTCTATCTTGTCTGTTGCTATAGGTATGTCAAAATGTGTGCAAGAACGTGTGCTTAAAAACTAATTATAATATTTTAATCTTTTAATATCTATTAATTCCACACCCTTTTCCAACTGGTTATGGGCCCAGAGCACCTATTCAAATAAGGTTATCTGATTAATTTCACAAAAAAAGAGTTATTTTCAGTTAAAAAAAGGACGATCGGCACATGTCACCCTTTTTTTTTTCTTGTGGCTTCGCACGGTTTGTGCATTCAGCCAATGTCACGTTTGAAGAAACTTCTTCTAAATGATGAAAACAAAGTTAGGGAAACGAAAATATTACTAGTAAAAATTATAACGGGATTTAGGATAGGACGGTTAAATCTATAGGATCAGTATTAATTACAGTGATATCATATTGAATAATGAACTAAATACAATGACGAAAAATTACAACCTAATACTATTTAAAATAATGAATGAGACTATGCATTTATATACAGGAAAGCTATTTGTACAAAGTAAAGAAAGTATTGAGGTAGGAAAAGGAATACGGAGAGACAAGAGGTCACTGAGAAAGGATGAACGGTCATATAAACGACAGGAGAAAAAAATGTGATTTAAGTCGCCAACGTCTGCGCCACACAGGCAAATGGGGTCGTCGATAATATGAAGTTTGGCAAGATGGGCTGGAGAGCAGACATGACCCAGTCTCATCCGTATTAGAATGGAGGTCTCCATCTTGCCGAACTTTGCCCTGCCAAACCACGGTTTTTCCGGATCGTCGGGTTGAATAAGTGAAAAATAACGACCCTTCGAATTGGCTTCCGATATCCCAAGCTACCTTCCAGGTGTCCCGAAGAAAAGTCTTTGGTAACGTCACGAGATCACAGCAAAAATTAGTATACGGAACTAAGTCCCCACACTGCACCGCATCACCGGCGAGTGTATCAGCCACTTCATTGCCATGGATTCCAGCATGCGCCGGGATACACGCAAATTGCAGTGTATTACCCTCAGATATGGTTCTGAACGCAAATTCTCTTATTAAATAAATTATAGGCAACTGTGATTTGTGTTCGAAAGGGGATTTATTGATGGCTAGAAGAGCACTTTGAGAATCAGTAAAAATAATAGTTTTTTTTAGCTTTAAAAGACGAATATGTTCTATGGCTTTTAAAATGCCGAAACATTCCCCCGTAAAAACAGAAGTCTCCGGAGGCAGTTTTATTTTTTGTACGATGTTGTATTGAGAATGGTAAGTACCTATTCCGACACAACCCGTCGGAGAACGCTTGGCAGCATCCGTAAATATATGGTGGTACGAGGCCGGCACTGAAAATTTCGGGAATCAAGGAAGTGACACAACATTACTATTTAAAAATGTATTTATTGCTTTTCGAAGTATTCTCCGCGCAATTTGACACATTTTTCCATACGATGGAACCAATCATTGAAGCAACCATTCCATTCGGAAGTTGGGGTCTCCAAAATAGCCGTTTTGTAGGCGTCCACAGCTTCTTCAGGTGATGCAAATCTCTGTCCACGCAATTTATTCTTTATTTTAGGGAAAGTATAGAAATCATTAGGGCTTAGGTCGGGGCTGTACGGCGGATGGTCTAACAATTCTATGTTTTCTTGCTCTAAAAACTCTTTTGTTCAAATCAAATCATTTATTTCTTTGCAAACATAGGTATAGTAAGTACATAAGTAGGTGTTTTTTTGTTCTGTGCGCGGTGTGAGAACTCGCATTGCCGTGATGGAGGATGATGGGGCGGTTGCAGTTCTCTTTACGGAGTTCAGAAACGACCTGTGGCAAACAAATGCTAGCATACCATTCTGCATTAATCGTTCTTTGTCCCTCAAGAGGAATAGTCGTAAAACATGGCCGGTTTTGGAGACAAACGTGGCCACCATTTTTTTTGCAACACTCCGTGAACGAACAATTTTTGTTGGCTTTAACTCATTTTCGAACACCCAAACTCGTGACTGGTTTTTTGTTTCGGGTTCGTACGCGTATATCCAGGATTCGTCACCTGATACGATGTTGTATACAGCATTTGAGGATCCTGCGTGGAATCTTTCGAGAGTTCTGACGCACCAAGTAACGCGAGCCGCTTTTTGCTCTTCACAGAGCGAATTCGGTATCCATCGGGAAAACAACTTTTTTACACCTAATTGTTCATGCAAGATTATTTGTATTTGACTCATGCCAATGTCTAAAGTTGCCTGAATTTCGCGGTATGTCACATGTCGATCTTCCTCAATCAGCTTACGCACAGCATCAACGTTTTCTTGGGTGACTGCAGTTTTTGGACGACCTTGACGGGGATCATCACTGAGCTTTACACGTCCACGTTGAAATTCAGCAAACCAGCGATAAATTGTGGTTTTGGATGGGGCTTCATCACCAAATGCAGAAACCATCCGGTCAACACACTGTTTTTGTGTTAAACCACTTCGAAAGTCATAATAAATCATCGCTCTTGAATTTTCTCGTGTCAATTCCATTTTCTCAACGACTAAACAAGTTTGACAAAACCTTGTGACAAAACCGAGAATCATTTTTTAAATAAATAAATGGTATTCGATTTTTAAAACCAAGGAGTATTAAATTAAAAAGATTTTAATATGACAGGAACAGTGGAAATATTCCATTCCCGATTCTTTTAGTGCAGCCCTCGTACTCTCAAGTGTTCAGCTAAAAAGTGATTAAAACATAAATGGCAATCGGCATCTGTTTTACTTACACAGTTATATTTAATGATAGGACTGAATTGTAAACTCTCATAACTACTGCTAAATAGGGGAGGTTTATTGGAACGGTGAATATCAGAAGAAAGTGAAAGGATTTTTTTATAGCTGACAACTAAACAGGGAGTACGTTTATGGGACCAGTAATTAGAAGACTCAATGTGCAACACTAAAGAGTCCAGTTTAGGAATGAGAGGATGAGTTGAGATCTGAATAATCCGGAACAAATATTTATCAAAAAGGAATTGTCTTCTAAGATATAAAAGAGCTTCCCCGCATTCAACTTGGAGTGCATTAATGGGACTAGACTTCATGGCACCCGAAATAATGCGTAATGCTTTAGACTGGATCCGATCCAATTTTTTAAAAGCCATAACACTAGCAGGTTCCAGAACGAACAATCCATAATCCAGAGTGCATCTGATGATTGCGTTGTAAACGAGTTTCAAAGAAAAGGGGTGTGCACCCCACCACACACCGGAGAGGCATTTAAGCATGTTAAGGTGATTTTCACATTTGTTAACAATATAATCGCAATGAGGAACACTACTTAATTTACAATCGATTATTATACCTAAGTATCTATATTTATCTTTAACTGGAATAGGTATTTCCTTATAAAAAAGATTTAATAGGGGAATATTTCTCTTCCCGGTGAATAAAACAGCTGCACTTTTAGACGTGGATACATCCAAACCGTTTAGATGTAACCATGACTCCAAAGTAGATAAAGCAGAATTGATAGAAAAGGTAGCTTGTTCAACAGATTGGATTGAAGAATACAATAATAAATCGTCGGCATATTGAATAACCTTAACATGGTTAGTTAAGAACGAGTCTAAATCAAAAGTGTAAATATTGTATAGAAGGGGACTCAGCACGGAACCCTGTGGGAGACCTCTCCATACAAGACGAGTTAGCTCATGATCTCCTATTAACATGTTAACAGAGCGTTCACTCAGGATATTAATAATGAAATTTGACAAAATCAATGGGACTTGTAAGGCTATTAATTTATTTTGTAAAACTGATAATACATCATTATCATAAGCTGCATTAATATCAAGGAAAACTGCAACGGTGAATTGGTTATTAGAGAAGGATAACCGAATATCGGACGTGAAAATACTTAAACAGTCAGTTGTACTTTTACCTTTTCTAAAACCATATTGTGTTTCTGCCAAAAGACCCTTACTTTCAACATACCATTCTAACCGATTTTTAATTAAGTGTTCCGCTAATTTCATCAGAATTGAAGACAAAACTATGGGACGGTATGAAGAAACATCAGATGTAATTTTATTTGGTTTAAAGAATGGTAACACCATTTGACGTTTCCATTCAATAGGGATGTTTCCCGTATTCATAATAGAATTAATAAGCTCTAAATAATAACTGAGGACATCATCATTTCCTCGAGCGGGGCCAGTTTCCCACTTTATGGAAAACCGGTCGTCTGGTCCTGCTCAGGAAGGTGGGGCGCCCTGCGGACTCGCCGTCCGCGTACCGGCCCATAGTGCTGCTAGACGATGTGGGTAAGCTGCTGGAGCGGATACTCGCAGCCCGCCTCGTCGGCCACTTGTGCGGAGAGGGGCCGGACCTGGACGAGAGCCAGTTCGGTTTCAGGCATGGGTGCTCCACCATACACGCTATATCGCGGGTGAGAGTCCTGGCGGAGGAAATGGTTTCCCGGGGTGGGGTGGTGGCGGTGTCCTTGGACATCTCCAACGCCTTCAACACCCTGCCCTGGCCACCCTGCCTCTCTACCTCCGCCCCATCGTTGGGGCTTATTTGGCGGAGAGGTGTGTCACCTACATGGGACGTGATGGCGTCAACCAGCGCCACATGTCGTGCGGTGTTCCACAGGGTTCGGTCCTGGGCCGGCTCCTGTGGAACATCGGGTACGACTGGGTGCTGAGGGGCGAACTCCAACCGGGCGTCGACCTGACGTGTTACGCGGACGACACGCTGGTCACGGCCCGGGGGAGTTCGTACAGGGAGGCAGCGTTGCTGACGACGACTGCGGTCTCACAGACGGTGAGCCGCATACGGCGCCTCGGCCTGGAGGTGGCCCTCAACAGGTCGGAGGCCATGGTGTTTCATGGTCCCCGGCGGGCGCCACCATCCGGATCCCACATTGTGGTGGGGGGGGTTCGAATCGCAGTCGAGCCCACCATGAAGTACCTGGGGTTGGTGCTCGACAGTCGGTGGGATTTCGGCCCCCACTTCCGGCAGCTGGCGCCCAAGTTGTTGGGCGCGGCTGGGGCGCTGTCAACGCTGCTTCCCAATCTGGGGGGCCCGAGCGCCGCTTGTAGGCGGCTCTACGTGGGGATCGTGCGATCGATGGCCCTTTACGGGGCCCCGATCTGGGCGGCTGACCTGACGGCCGACAGCGTCTCTGTTCTGCGAAAGCCGCAGAGAGCGATGGCCGTCAGAGTCATCAGGGGTTATCGCACGATCTCCTACGAGGCGGCTTGTGCACTGGCCGGATCCCCGCCCTGGGACCTGGAAGCGAAGGTGCTCGCGTCACTGTACCGGTGGCGCGAGGAAGCGCGGGCGCGGGGCGAGCGACCGATGCTGCGACAAATGGAGCAGCGTCGGTCGCAGCTCCGCGAGGTCCTGGTGGTGGCATGGCGGGACAGGCTCTCACGCCCTACCGCCGGCCTCGTCACCATCGAGGCGGTCCGGCCGGTGCTCGACCACTGGCTCGGGAGGAGGCACGGCTCCCTGTCGTTTCGGGTGACGCAGGTGCTCTCGGGGCACGGTTGCTTCGGGAAGTACCTGTGTCGCATAAACAGGGAGCCGGACGCCCGGTGTCACCACTGCGTCGACTGCCGGGAGGACACGGCGCGGCATACGCTGGCAGAGTGTGCCGCTTGGGAGGAGCCGCGCCGTGCCCTCATCTCAGGAGTAGGCAGTGACCTCTCGCTGCCGGCCGTTGTGAATGCGATGGTCGGCGGCGAGGAGTCCTGGGACGCGGTGGTATCCTTCTGCGAAACAGTGATCTCGCAGAAGGAGGCTGCGGAAAGGGAGCGAGAGATCTCATCCTCTCACCCGGCCCGCAGCAGGCGCACCGGGCGTCGGCGGAGGGCGGACAACGCCCTCTTCCAGCCCCCCTAAATGGGTCCAGGGGCGACGGACTCGGGGACGTCCGTTGCCCCCCATACATCAGGACCCGAGGTGGCGGCGCGTAGTGTTCCACGCGCGCCCCTCTTAGACGTCGCGGGGGGAGTCAAACACCTCACTCCCCCCCCTCGACGGGACGGGGCCCGCAGAGGCGGGCCGGCACCGGCCGGGGGTTGCGGAAGATTTGTACGTTCCCGCGACCCCCGGCGTAGGTGTGAGACGGAACACCGGGGTGGTTTTTAGTCAGTAAGAGTCTGACAGACCCCTCCGCCCCCCCGGGGCGGGGGACATCCATGAGGATTTTCCACCACGGAACAAAAAAAAACAAAAAAAGGACATCATCATTTAAGTTAGCAAAAAAGGAATACGGGATGCCATCAATGCCTGGTGCAGAATCCTTAGTTTTATGAATAACACCTTTTAATTCAGTGAGAGTGAATGGAAGATCTAGCGTTGTACGGGTGTCTTGGATAGTGGATACAAGACACAGGTTAAGGTTAATACCCTCAGGAACAAAAGGAGGAGCTAATTTATCTAAAAACTCACTGGCTAAAGAATCGGGTATTGGAGAAGGGTTGTTATAAATGGACATAAATCTACGAATATTGCGCCAGACTATCGTAGGGTGAGTATTCGGTGAAATTGATGAGCAAAATGTACGCCAGGATTCAAATTTTTTCTTCTTAAAAACTTTATAAGTTTCACTTATTAAGTTAGTAACGATTTCAAAATTAACATCAGACATATTAAGATTATAATTGTGTTCAGCCTCTTTACGTTTGTTAATCAATTCTGTGCACTCGTGAGTCCCACCATGGAGGCGAGGGAATTTTAGTAATATTGTTATTTTTTACAGGAAAAACTTCATCGGCGGCTGCTATTAAGATGAGTGATAAAGCTTCAGCACAACTATTTTCATTGCCATCAGAAATAACAGGCAAGGAGCAAAGGCCTGGCTGTTTGTGTATGTGAGTTTATGTTTGTAAACGCACCCACGATACAGGAGAAATTCCTAGTGTGGGGCAACGTCTTTAAAAAATAAAAAAGGTTTCTGTCGACAAGTTTTCTAAATTTGTCCCAGTTATTACTATAAGCATGATCTCCTTAATGGTGTATTTGATTTGGAAAGAGGATAAGAAATAACTATTGGAAAATGGTCACTACCATAAGTAGAGGTTAGAGTATGCCAAGTTAATGAAGAGGCTAAGTTTGGAGAACAGATAGAAAGGTCGATTGCGCTTTGGTTCTGATTGGGATCTGAACGGCGTGTGGCAGCTCCCGAGTTCAAGATGCATAAGTTATGTAAGTCTATTATATCTAGTAATTCATCGCCATAACAATTAGAAGTGGAACAACCCCATGATTGGTGATGGCAATTAAAGTCCCCCAATATTAAGAATGGCTTTGGCAGAAAGGAAAAGAGATTATTCATTTCTTGAAGAACAGAAGAAGAAGGGTGAGGAATGTAAATAGAAATAAGACAAGTATGATGCACCTGAATAGCTACAATTGAAATTTCCTCACTATGAGGAGGTAAGGTAATGATAGAGAAAGGGATAGAATTCTTGATTAGTATAGTTACTCCACCATTCCCATCAGATCTATCCTCTCTAATGGTTAAATAACCGTTAATTTTAAAAATATGATTAGATTTGAGCCAAGTCTCTGCTCAAGCAAATGGCTCATGTTTGTTTAAAAGATATATAACATCACTCTTTTTGTTTATTAGACTGCGGCAGTTCCACTGGATTATTTTGGATGTGTTGTCCATTATGGGTGGAGTGAGAAACATTAAAAGAAGGGGCAACGTTGGACGGTGAACTGTTGAACTGAGAGAGAAGATTGTGTAATGCGGAAAGAAAATCGTTTATGGAAAAATTTGTGTCTTTTGTTTCATTAATATGATTATTAGAAAAAGCACAACCATTAGATGGTTGGGGAATGTCAAAATCTTTAATAGTGGCATTGTGAGCCTCTTTATAAATAACCTTGTATAAATTTGGGAGGAGAGCGTGGTTTGAGAAAGACAGTCTTTTTATAACTACTTGAAGCAGGCATTCTATTAGCTAAAGGGATAGATGGAGAATCTGCAATTTTTTTGGAAGGAGAGAATAAAAGTGTATCAGCATATGATTTAGTTACTGGCGGATATACTTTTGTCGCTTCAGCGTAAGATACAGAACTCTGTGCCATGTATGTTTTAATTAATTTTTGTCTAGAAAATTCTGGGCAAGACTTACTAGAAGCATAGTGAAAACCAGAGCAAAGGCAGCAAGATGCACTTTCCTGTTCTCTTTCACAACTGTATCCAGTGTGGCCTTGGCCACATTTATAACAACGAGGTTTCGACCTGCATTGAATTTTAGTGTGACCAAAACGACAGCAACTGAAGCACTGTACAGTAGGGAAAATATATAAATCTACAGGTAATGCATTATAGCACATGAAAATTCTTTTTGGTAGAACCTGCCCATCAAACGTAACAACTACGGATTGGGATGGTTTCCAAAGAGTTGTACCATCAACAATGGTTTTAAAATTGAGGCGTCTGACTTTTAAAATTGGGCCGCAACCAATTGGTGCTGTTGTATTATCAATAACTTCCTCCGGAGACCATTCCACAGGAACACCACGCACTAAACCCATTCTAGTAACATTAAAAGTAGGTATAAAAGCTTTATAATTATAGGTTTCAAGACTATTGTTAGTAATAAATGAATTTGCGTCAAGGAAATTGGAAAAAGATAAAGATATTTTATTGCGTCCGATTTTTTTGACGCTACCGTTTATTATGTTTTGGAAGGCGTTGAGCTTTAAGAACTTGCCAAATGTGATTGGGTGCAATATCGTTCCATCATCTGGTGAAATAGTTTTTTTTTGGACATGAATAACAAAAGGCGCGCTGTCAGTTTTTTCGTAAGATTTTCTACCTATCTGAGTGGGAACAACTAAGGACGGTGCAGGAACATCAGGTATTTTATTATTAGGCACATCGGTGGAAACAATTATTTCAGGGCAGTTAGGCTCCAATGCAGTAGCTAGTGTTGATTGCGTACAACCACAACCCGAAGACACTGAACCGTGGTTTTTACGGGTACGGCGGCGTTTATAGCAGTGTTTGCAAACATGCACACGACTTCTTTTTAAATGACGAGCCGAAGACGACCCATCGGTATCCATGCCCGATTCGTTGGATATTGTAACAAAATTACCTGCCGGGGCACAAAGTCCCCCGGGTCAGGCGGTTCATTCATCTCGCGCTAACTAAATAAAATTAATAAAAACTTACCACTACTGAAGGAACTAACCATAACTAAAATGAAATTACAAATAAAAGAACATAAAACACTAAAACTACGACTACTGATCTTATATTACAGATTTTTTTATATTTAAAAAATTATCTCAAAAAGGACGCGTCCGCCAAGTTTGAAGTTTCCCGCGCTTTTTGTGTCATCCTTTTACGTGAGCTTTCCAATCTGCGGGGGGTAATTACGTAACACACTAACAGTAGGAATGGGTTTCATTTTGACAGTTCAACAACATTAATTGCGTTATTTACTTTATAGAGCAGACAAATTTTTCGAACATAAGAAGCAATGGATTAGCAATAGGCTTCAAAATGATTCAGATTGTGATAGATAGTGTGTTACGTAATTAGGGTGCTAGCTTATTTTTTTTTTAAATAACCGTCGAAGCACATAGTTCGACTGGTATTCCAATGGAATAGCTGCAGGGCATGGAAAACTACAATAACTGGAAGTTTTCCATGAAGATGCTCCTAATGCACGAAGACCTACTCGAATGTATCGAGTCCACCGACTGAAGCAAAGATATCGGAAAAAATTAGCGCGCGCTTGCTTAAATTTGTTTATCTGTACATCCCAATGCTTTTTCACTTGTGCGTAACGCAAAATCAGCTTATGAAGCATGGACAAATTTACAAAAGGCTTATGAGGGCAAGGGTCTGTGCAGACGCTTAGGATTACTGCGGTCACTTTTTAGAGCTAAGCTTGAGGAGAATGCTTGTAACATGGAAGCTTACATTACGATAATAACGGAAATTGCACAACAACTGAATGACATAGGTTCTCCACTAGACGATGACTTCATAGCAGTCATCATGTTGAGCGGACTTAGGACTTAGCGGATTACGACCCGCTCATAATGGCGTTGGAGAATTCCAGTGACAAGCTAGTCAGTGAAACTGTAAAAATGAAATTATTACAGGAGTTTCACAGAAGAGATGGCAAGACAGAGACTGCATCTGCTTTGACTACTATTAAGAAGATCAGATGCTACCGATGTAAAAAACCAGGACACACGAAGAAGTATTGCCCTAAGAATACTGCTTCTACGACTCCAGTGAGTAATGTCAAGGACAAGAAGGTGTTATTGTCAGCATTGTCGGTAAATCTCAAGAGTGATGTCTGGTACGTCGACTCTGGTGCAACCAATCATATGTGCAACAACAAGAGTGTTATGTTTGAGTTGAAATCAACTAAAGAACTCTCTGTGAACATTGCAAATGGTGATCAATTATGTACTACTGCAGGATTCGGTAAAGTAAGAATTAAGTTAGGCGGCGGTTTTAGAACAATAACGAATGTTTACTTGGTTCCTCAATTATCAACTAACCTTTTATCAGTAAGTGAATTAACAAGAAAAGGTTATA
The DNA here is from genome assembly GCA_917490735.1 of Dryobotodes eremita. Taxonomy (NCBI): domain Eukaryota; kingdom Metazoa; phylum Arthropoda; class Insecta; order Lepidoptera; family Noctuidae; genus Dryobotodes; species Dryobotodes eremita. The sequence continues at coordinate 26,211,287 of OU823241.1, read as the reverse complement.
AAGTCACTTTTAATTCTAAAACCTGTAAAATAATGGACGGGCATAAAACCTTAGCTACTGCTAGTTGTGTGAATGGTATTTTTCAACTAGATTCCACAGGGAATAGCAGTAAAGCTGATGTTGGAGTGCAGCCTCAATGCATGGTGTCTGACAGCAGCAGTAAATCACTACTGGACTGTGATGTGTCAGAGCAAGAGCAGAGCGGCTTGGTGTCACAAGAAGTATGGCATCGTAGGCTGGGACACCTCAACTCTAGGAGCATGAATCTCATGAGACAACGTATGGTGTTTGGTATTGAATATGATAGTACTCGCTTTCAATCATGTATTGCCTGTATTAAAGGAAAAGCTGATTTTGTAATCAGCTTTTCCAAAAGTATCTCATAGTAGGTCTAAGGAGACATACAGATTTATGTGGTCCAATGCAAAATAAGTCATTTGGTGGTGCTTATTATTTTATTACTTTCATTGATGACTATTCAAGAAAAACATTTGTCGATTTTTTGAAAACATAGAGTGAAGTTTTAGAAAAATACAAAATATTTAAAAAGCTTGTTGAAAATGAGACTGATAAGAAAATAAATACTATTCGTAGTGACAATGGTGGTGAAAATATTAATTTAAAAAATCAGGAGTTCCTGCAAAGGCAAGGAATTCGTCACAAAACGACTTTACCGCATTGTAGTCAACAGAATGGTGTGGTAGAAAGAGCTAATCGCACCACCATGGATAAAGCTCGCTGCATGCTAGAAGATGCTGGTCTTGACAAACGTTTTTGGGCAGAGGCCGTAAACACTTCAGTGTATCTGAAGAACCGCTCACCTACAAAAGCTGTCTTGGGCATGACACCACTGGAGAAATGGACTAATACAAAGACAAATGTAAGTTATCTTCGTACATTTGGTTGTTTGGCTTATGCTTTAACTTCAAATCACAAGAAACTGGATTCGAAGGCAAAGAATACATATTTGTAGGTTACTGCAACCATACAAAGGGTTACAGACTCATTAATCCAGAGAACCCTGAGCATTGCATTAAAGCACACCACGTGACGTTTTTAGAAGATCGTTTCTGGAAGAACGATCTGTCAGATGATGCTGCTAACCAAGTGGTTCATGTTGTTTCACATACAGAACCGACGTGTAGGGCAGACAAAAACACCGGCGATGAAAATCCACAGGTTGTGTCTGAAAATTGTCCCGATGACAGAAACAGGAACAGGGACACAGTATTTAGTATCAATGACAGTAGTGATTCATCTGAAGCAGATAACTCGTAAGATGAAACCTATATTCCAGGGAGTTCAAGTGAAGACTCGACATCTACAGACTTCACGGATGCTGTAAATGAAGATCTGTGTGCACAACTGATAGCTTCACAGTACAGAGATCTTGGAGACCCTGAGACTGTTAATGAAGCTCTTGGTGGCAATGAAGCTAAAGAATGGAAGGAAGCCATGGAAGATGAGTATAAATCCTTTATTACCAATAAAGTCTGGCACCTTGTGGATCTACCTAAAGATCATAAAGCAGTAAAATGCAAATGAATCTTTAAGAACAAGAGAAACTTATATGGAAGTCTCCTAAAATACAAGGCACGGCTGGTTGCTAAAGGATTTACTCAAAGATATGGCATTGACTATAATGAAATTTTTTCACCTGTTGTCCGTTAGGGCGCGTACACATAGAACATCCGTTTTACAGGATCCTTTTTAACTGATCCGTCGCTACTGGAGGTAATATTCACACAGCATTTACAGGACCGATTTTAACAGATCCGACGCTACTGGAGGTAATATTCACACAGCATTTACAGGACCGATTTTAACAGATCCGACGCTACTGGACTTTCGTTCTTCAGTGTATCGCCTACTTTCTACAAGAATGGACGTTGTCGTGTTGTATTGGTACTATCGTCGTCTGCGGCGGAGGAAGCCCCGGCGTTATTGGATACATCCACTATTAAGGCAAAGATTTTGTCGTGGTGCTGTTGTGCGTCAGCTGAAAGAAGACGAATCTAAATTTTTTACTTATTTCCGAATGACGACGTCTACTTTTGATGACCTTCTTAAACGATTAGAAAAGGATTTAAAAAAGAAAGACACAAACTGGAGGAAAAGCTTGTGCCCTGAAGTAAAACTAGCGATATTTTTAAGGTAAGAACTTTAATTTTTGTTATTATCAATTAAAATTTAAAATGACAAAAAGGTTTACAAAAATGAAGATTTATTTCAAAACATAGACAGATCTGGCAAGTCTGACTCCTGGCTGAATGTAGATTCTACTGATGGCGAACCTTCTACTGATGGTGTAGAGTCAAGATGATGTGGCCTACTAAAATAACCTTGGGTGTGGTAGTGAGGAGTGCTAGAACTTTGTGAATATGGAGGCCACTCGTAGTTTGACTGACCATATCTTCTACTTTTAATATTTTGTAAAAGGTTTATCACTCCAGACTGAAATTCTAAAATTTGATCGCCATTAAGTGAAGCCAGTTGCGGCAAAATACCTTTGAAGAACGATAAATTGGGATCTTCAAACTCATTTTTACTTTTTTTTAACTGATCATTCATGTATTCAATCATTTTGGCGTCTACTTCATTCACATTTCTTTTGATTGCCTTGCGTTGCGGCGGGGCTAAATTTTGTCTTTCCTTTTGTCTGTCACTACCACTTTGTTCCGTAATCTGATCAGGTTCATCTTCGTTGTCTTTATTACTTTCTACTGTTTCCGTGATGTTGTCATTAGCAGGGACGTTCTCGTGTGTATCACCTGGGGTGACAACTTTTTTCAAAAATAACATTTGATTGTGATATTTGTAAGGCTTGGTATTTGAGGCAGCAGCTCCAGATTTCTTCAATTTCTTTTTCTCACTCAATGTTCGTATCCAGGCATCTCTAGTCGAATTCCATTTTTTTATAACATATTTTCCTGAAGCAAGTAAATAATAATATAAGATGGTTGTCAATAGCTTAGTAAGTGAAAGGCGAATAAGAAGGTAGAATAGACTTGTCAGTAATTAATTACCATATTGGTCAGTGGATAAGTCAAATTGACAGTGCAAGAACTAATCGGTCAGTAAATAATGGGAAGCAAAAAAGTATTACTAATGTTTAAATCAATTTATTTTAATTAGGTAATTTTATAATTTAGTTCAGTTCAGTTTAATTTTATTTTATTTATGTACTATATATATAAGTATGAGTTTTGATTTACGACTTTGCTAAAAACTCTCATAAAAATTTCGACTTTCCATACAAAATTTGTTGGTCACTATAATATTTTATAGTTTTATAATAAAACAAGACTTATTCATCAAGCCATCTTTAATAGTCTGACCATAGAGAAGTACCTCTACGAAACATAGACATATACATAATCAGTAATAGACAAAATTAACTAAAACTAAACCCTTACAGTCACTAACGTTACTTTGTATGGGAAGTCAATATATGTGTAATAATATAGTAATTGATTAATTTATTTTTTTTAGGTATGCAGCGTCTGGGTGTACATTTCAAGAACTTTATTACGTCTTTCGTGTCGGTGTGTCAACTATAAGCAACATTATTAAGGAAGTTACACGATGCATATGGAACAACTTGAATGACGAGTTTATGCGACTTCCTACAACAGTGAGTGAATGGGAGCATAATAATAATAATAAACTAGAACATCCGTTTTACAGGTCCGTTTAAACGTATATGTTATTAGCGTATGTAGTTGTATGAGCGAGTTCATACAGAATACAGTATTCCGGATCCAGTAAAAAATACTGATCCGACAAAATAAGCAGCAATCCGTTTTACAGGTCCGTTTAAACGTATATGTTATTAGCGTATGTAGTTGTATGAGCCAGTTCACACAGTATTCCGGATCCAGTAATACTATACTAATCCGTTTTATCGGATTGAAACCGCACGAGGCTTTGCACGGGGGTGCGCGGGGTGCGATGTGCTACACACAGCCGCCATTTGCCGGTTTCATTCCTAGAGTAGTGCACGTGTCCAGTACTATCATAATCATGGCAAGCAAGGCGTTTGAAAAATATGTTGAGCAAGAAGTTTTGATAAATTGTGTTGAAAGTAGACCAGTTCTTTGGGACAAAACACTGGAGATTTATAAAGATAAAATTGCAAAAACCGCAGCTTGGCGCGAAATATGCGGTATTCTAAAGGAGGATTTTGAAGCTATGGAACAAAAAGAAAGACAAGAATTTGGTAAGTATTTATTTTATATTGTAATGGAGACATTGTTTTTTATTTTAAATAGCTTCATTCTGCCAAGAAACTGACCCAGATTCGGACACGAAATAGTTTTCGAATTCCGTTCGAACTGAATTTGCAGTTCGACCACCTCGTAGCGTTTCATCATCAGGTAGGCTATTGAAATGAAATGCTTCAGATTCGGATGTGTTGCCATCCTTTAAGCCCTCTTTTTCCCTTACAAAGTTGTGTAGAACGGTACATGCCTTAACTATCCATATAGCTGTTGTTTTGTTGACGTCTAGAGGCCGGTGGAATACTCTCCACTTATTAGCAAGAATACCAAATGCACATTCAACGTATCGTCTAGCTCTGGTCAAACGATAGTTATATATTCGCTTATTTACGTCTAAATGCGTCCCGCTAAATGGCCTCATTAAATTTTCGTGTAAACCGAAACCTTCATCGCCGATTATGACGTAGGGAACTCTCGTTTCTGAGCCTGTTATTAATGGGCAAGGTTCTGGTATTTGTAAACTGCCATCTAGCATCATTTTCCAAAATGTCGACTCCTTGAATATTGATGAATCGCATTCTTTTCCATACGACCCAATACTAACATATAGAAAACGATAGTCAGAGTCTACGATCGCTAATAATATGATGGAAAAAAAGTCTTTGTAATTTAGGTACATTGAGCCACTTTTTGCTGGTTTTCGAAGTCTGATGTGTTTACCGTCCACTGCTCCTAAACAGTGGGGAAAATTTGCTTTTGTGTCGAATCCATTTGATATATGCTCCCATTCACTCACTGTTGTAGGAAGTCGCATAAACTCGTCATTCAAGTTGTTCCATATGCATCGTGTAACTTCCTTAATAATGTTGCTTATAGTTGACACACCGACACGAAAGACGTAATAAAGTTCTTGAAATGTACACCCAGACGCTGCATACCTAAAAAAAAAAAATTAATCAATTACTATATTATTACACATATATTGACTTCCCATACAAAGTAACGTTAGTGACTGTAAGGGTTTAGTTTTAGTTAATTTTGTCTATTACTGATTATGTATATGTCTATGTTTCGTAGAGGTACTTCTCTATGGTCAGACTATTAAAGATGGCTTGATGAATAAGTCTTGTTTTATTATAAAACTATAAAATATTATAGTGACCAACAAATTTTGTATGGAAAGTCGAAATTTTTATGAGAGTTTTTAGCAAAGTCGTAAATCAAAACTCATACTTATATATATAGTACATAAATAAAATAAAATTAAACTGAACTGAACTAAATTATAAAATTACCTAATTAAAATAAATTGATTTAAACATTAGTAATACTTTTTTGCTTCCCATTATTTACTGACCGATTAGTTCTTGCACTGTCAATTTGACTTATCCACTGACCAATATGGTAATTAATTACTGACAAGTCTATTCTACCTTCTTATTCGCCTTTCACTTACTAAGCTATTGACAACCATCTTATATTATTATTTACTTGCTTCAGGAAAATATGTTATAAAAAAATGGAATTCGACTAGAGATGCCTGGATACGAACATTGAGTGAGAAAAAGAAATTGAAGAAATCTGGAGCTGCTGCCTCAAATACCAAGCCTTACAAATATCACAATCAAATGTTATTTTTGAAAAAAGTTGTCACCCCAGGTGATACACACGAGAACGTCCCTGCTAATGACAACATCACGGAAACAGTAGAAAGTAATAAAGACAACGAAGATGAACCTGATCAGATTACGGAACAAAGTGGTAGTGACAGACAAAAGGAAAGACAAAATTTAGCCCCGCCGCAACGCAAGGCAATCAAAAGAAATGTGAATGAAGTAGACGCCAAAATGATTGAATACATGAATGATCAGTTAAAAAAAAGTAAAAATGAGTTGGAAGATCCCAATTTATCGTTCTTCAAAGGTATTTTGCCGCAACTGGCTTCACTTAATGGCGATCAAATTTTAGAATTTCAGTCTGGAGTGATAAACCTTTTACAAAATATTAAAAGTAGAAGATATGGTCAGTCAAACTACGAGTGGCCTCCATATTCACAAAGTTCTAGCACTCCTCACTACCACACCCAAGGTTATTTTAGTAGGCCACATCATCTTGACTCTACACCATCAGTAGAAGGTTCGCCATCAGTAGAATCTACATTCAGCCAGGAGTCAGACTTGCCAGATCTGTCTATGTTTTGAAATAAATCTTCATTTTTGTAAACCTTTTTGTCATTTTAAATTTTAATTGATAATAACAAAAATTAAAGTTCTTACCTTAAAAATATCGCTAGTTTTACTTCAGGGCACAAGCTTTTCCTCCAGTTTGTGTCTTTCTTTTTTAAATCCTTTTCTAATCGTTTAAGAAGGTCATCAAAAGTAGACGTCGTCATTCGGAAATAAGTAAAAAATTTAGATTCGTCTTCTTTCAGCTGACGCACAACAGCACCACGACAAAATCTTTGCCTTAATAGTGGATGTATCCAATAACGCCGGGGCTTCCTCCGCCGCAGACGACGATAGTACCAATACAACACGACAACGTCCATTCTCGTAGAAAGTAGGCGATACACTGAAGAACGAAAGTCCAGTAGCGTCGGATCTGTTAAAATCGGTCCTGTAAATGCTGTGTGAATATTACCTCCAGTAGCGTCGGATCTGTTAAAATCGGTCCTGTAAATGCTGTGTGAATATTACCTCCAGTAGCGACGGATCAGTTAAAAAGGATCCTGTAAAACGGATGTTCTATGTGTACGCGCCCTTACATCGAAACTGTTCTACATAAATTTAATATGACTGAGTGCAAACCGTCTCCAACTCCTATTGAAGCAGGATCGAAACTGAAGAAAAGTGAAGTCAAGGATACTCGTTTCGACTACAGAAATCTCATAGGTTGCTTAATGTATCTTTCAGTTTGTTCCAGACCAGATATTTCGCATGCAATAAGTGTTCTCAGCCAATTTAAGGAATGCTTCGATGAAACACATTGGAAAGCTGCAAAAAGGGTCCTGCGATATCACAAAGGTACAAGTCATTACTTTCTTAAGTATATTAAGGGCGGATTGGTCATAAATGGCTACACAGACGCTGATTGGGCATCCAATGAGGTTGACCGTCGTTCATACATAGGGTATGTATTTAAACTAAGTGATTCTGTAATATCTTGGGAAAGCCGTAAGCAGAGGACTGTGGCTCTCTCGAGTATTGAAGCAGAGTACATGGCTATTTCAGATGCTTGAAAAGAAGCATTGTTTTTACGTATGTTTATAAATGAATGCTTTCAAATTCATTGTAAGATAAATTTGTACAATGATAATCAGTCGGCACAAAAGCTATGTTCTAATTCAATATTTCATGCTCGTACCAAGCATATAGATATTGGACACCATTTTACATGGGATATTGTAACTAATAAATTAATTGATGTCTGTTATACAGAGTGGTGACGACATAACGACATTAAATGAAGATGGGTTCCCCGCTAGTTAATAAAAAACACTTTAAAATTATCAAATTAGGTATTACACCAAAATTCAAAAATCTAATTTTTCAAACAAACTAAATGCGAAAATAATCTAAATTAAACGCAACAGTCTTCATAATATTGTTTACTAACCTCATCTGACCTGTAGGCACTACACGTAAGAGCGGCACCATTTATTTGGCGGTCCCTAGCTTGTGTGTGTAAAGTTTCATTCATGTAGGTAAAAATAATCTAAAAAAAATGGCGCGCGGCATCAGTCTATCCCCGCCCCGCACGGCGCCTGCCGCCCCGGCCCGCGCGACTTTTCTATCACTAGGTTCACGTTTAATAATCTAAAACTATTTGTTCTAAGGGCACTGCTATTTTTGAGGTGGAACACCCTCGCGAAGTGGGACCAGAGGCTGATTTTCCCGTAATCTTTGAGCAGCCTGTACAATCGTGCGGGAGTTTACCGGGCATCTTCGGGAGTCACCATATATTTGAAGATAAATGTTCTTAAAGCTAGGGCCGCGTTTTGTTGACACTCACCATAAATCAAGATCATATCGGTAAACTCCATAGCAGTGTAATTGAAACGAGGCATTCTGACCTTACAACCAAATAACACGGAGTACCTAACTATCATTGTTTACAAATTAGGTAGGTACCGTAACCTACCAAACTCTACTACACTTAAAACCTATACACAATCGAATTATCAATAACACAATAGTAAAACTATCAAACCTCTGCACTGTATGAAATTGCAACAAAACAATGTTCAATTTTATACAAAAACCATTATTATTAATGCACGCGCGGCAAACCGCTCTTAGGCATCGAAACTTAAAAAAAACATGCTCTCACAAGGGTAGCACGTCACGCACTAGTCAGCAGGAACAAACTCCAGCAAAAACCCTTGATGTATTTCTTTCGTTTTCTTGCACAATAAATCTGCCGATTGCGGAAGTGATTACGAACTATTTTTGCCTACACTTACTTTGTTTAGACAAAAATGTCGAATTGACAACGTAGCTATCTTCTCAGTTTACGAAACGAATGGTGCTCATCGGCAATCTTTGTTTGCTTATGATAATAGGAATTTTATCGTCATGGTTATTAGGTCTACATTCAACCAGCAATACAATACAATTTTGTATTATTTTTGCGTAGCGAGCCGCACATTGCATTTGGTTGTGTTTTACGCATGTAGGTAAATTAAACTGTTTTGATGTGAATGACCTAATGAACTTGCTTGGCGAAAATGTAATGTATTCACATGATGTGTCAAAATAGTTAAAGTAAAAAAAACCTGCGGCTATATCGTTGATTATAATTTGATAATTTTTGGTATACGTACCACTAACGCGATACCCAATATTTGGTTTCAATTAATGGCGTATTATTCCCACCACTCTGTATGCCTACAGGTGACATGGTAGCTGACATGCTCACTAAATCGCTAACTAAAGAGAAACATGTTAAGTTTTCTTTGTCTCTTTTATCAATGTAATATTGTTACTCTAATTATTACTACGTAATGTAATATTTCATAAATTATAATAGTAATAATTAACGATATTGTATGGGTTACACACGTGTTATCTATAAGACAATAGTTTAAGGCGTAGAGTTGTGATTTAATAAAAAATTGGTACGGACAGTTTAGTTCAAGGGGTAGTGTTGAACTTGGTGAACGAAACCTCGTTATAATTGTCTATGATGAAAGTGTCAAGTTGATTAGATATTTTTTCTATCTTGCCTGTTGTTATAGGTATGTCAAAATGTGTGCAAGAACGTGTGCTTAAAACTAATTATAGTATTTTAATCTTTTAATATCTATTAATTCCACACCCTTTTCCAACTATATGTCAATCTAAATATGATTCGAGGCCGTATCAAATATTTATTTATAGAATTATAATCATAAAATCATCAATACATCTCTCTAAGTTCATATTATCCTATTAAATGACTATTTCATGAAATCATGACATTTGAGGCCAATTCTAAGATAAGGAGCTGTATTGCTTATTCTAATAATTATAATGATGTAAAGCCATATTTGTTAAGGCAGCGAATCATGTTTTAATCAATATACAACTTGACACTGACCAGCAAATTGCAAATAACGTCAATAAATTTGAATTTCGCGGCCTACCCTAGCACATCCCCCTTAACCGATAGAATCCCGGTGGCCCTCTGTAGGGCCAGGGTGGCGCCACCGGTATGTCGTGGAACAAGACAGTTCGCCAGCCCAAAAAAAAAAAGCCCTTACAGTGAAATGCTCAAAAGACGATATTAGCCCTCATTTAGAAGCAATAATGATGATTATTTAACCGCACGACCGCGCGACCCTCTAGAGGGCCAACAGGGCTTGACGGTGGCGCCACCCCGGCCCTACAGAGGGCCACCGGGATTCTATCGGTTAACTAGATAGCATTTGGTGTCTTTCTTAGTTAAAATCTTCAAGCTTACTATTGGAGTTAACCATACATACCCTATGGGACTATGGCATACCCTTTGGGAACACAGGCATAATGTTATTGTTAGTCTTGTAAAACTGCTAAAAACACGCTGTTTTACCTGCAATACCAAAATACTCTATACCAACCTATTTTTCGTTAATCTATTTGTACATCTTGCGTAAATTGTAAATTATGTAAAAAAAAAAAAAAACTAATGCATTTAAGCTGGTGGTGTGAGTCCAAGATAGTGACAATTTCATATCTCTCATAATCAAAGAAAGTTCGATCTTTCGAAATCACATACGATGGCAATTATATATAAATATATATCTTTATATATATAAAAATTACGTGTCACGTTGTTTGTCCGCGATGGACTCCTAAACTACTGAACCGATTATAAATTTTATTTGCACACCGTGTGCAATTTGATCCAACTTGAAAGATCGCAATATTATTTTATTGCAAATTATTTGTCTATTCTTTGACAGTCACAATTATCTGTTAGCTCCAAACGATTCTAACAGATGGCGATATCTGTTGACTGGATTGAGTAAGTATTCAATAGATGGCGCTATGTTAAAAATACAAACGTTTCATATAAGCTACAACTTAATAGCATATAATATATAAAGAGAAAAGATATGATTGTTTGTTTGTATTGAATAGGCTTCGAAACTACTGAACCGATTTCAAAAATTCTTTCACTGTTGGGAAGCTACACTATCTCGGGTGATATAGGCTATATTATATTATGATTTGCTACCCGGGCGAAACCGGGGCGGGTCGCTATAATATATATAAAATACTTTCAATCCCGGAACAAAATAAGTACCGAAGACCTGAAAATTCATATTTATTTTAGTTAACCTCAGTGATATTCTTATCATCAATTAATATAAATAGTTTAAGGCTCAGATTTTTTGTTTTTTTTATCAATTAAAGAAACAAATAGAAGACCTACCCCTCTTTGATAAGTACAGCTAATCTGACGGCTGTGATGCAGTCTCCCAAAAAGTAAAGGCTATCGGCTGTTTCCAGGCTTTTCTAACTCCAATAGCCATAAAAGTTAGGGCATAGCTTGCAATGGGGGCTATCGTTTCTGTGTTCACTAGTTGGCGCCACTGGCGAGTAAGGTCCTGTCAGTACTTTTATTTGATGTTCTGGATATGTTTAAGTACCCATAAATTCATATTATGTTTATTTTATTACATTTTAAAACTTCAAATGAATACTTAGATTATAATGTTCCTAAAATTGGCAAGCATGAAGCAGACAAATATTATTCTTACTTCAAGTGCTACCAAATTAGATCCTAAGGCGATTATCACACTGCCACGCATCACGCTGCATGTTGCGTGTCAACGCACCTGAATGAACGCGCGTGGATGCATTTTCTGTGTGTTGGACTGTGCGTGTTTTCTATACAAACGGAGATACTTACAAGCAACGTTAAAACACGCATTCACGCGCTTTGCTGCGTGGTGCGTGGCAGTGTGTAATCGCCAACTTTTTACTTAAAATCTTAAGCCATAATTAATTATGAATGGCACAACCATTACAACAATAATATGAATCATTAGTTAAAATCCGTGATAAAAACAAACCCGCAAACAGTGAACGTTCAGAACATTTGACATCTAGAGAACTTACTTTACACTAGCGCTTCTAGCAGCGAACTCAAGCGCGATAGCTCTCATTGTGTCTAACTCTTTTTGTACATACTCATACTCATACTTTGTCATCCATGATCCAATGTCCATCTACGCCCAGTTTACTTGCTCCGTCCATTTTTTTATTGGCTTTGTAATAATAAATAAAATTAACTACGTAGTTTGCTTTTCATCTCAATATTCACCGCATTATCATAGGGCACAGGACTTAACAAATCCCTGTTACACTTTATAATAATTTTGAATTTTCTTCTTAGCCTCAAGATTTCAGTTCAATTTTTCTGCATCTCTTATACAATTTCTGTTTTATGGGTATTAGTCCTATTTTTTTTTAATATCTATAATAGATCTTTTAATATACCTTTGCTTTTCGATGATTCCTGCAATCTATATAAATTAAAATGAATCGCCGAAAGGTATGTACGCGCATAACTTCCGAACGACAGCACTAAATTGGATAATTCTTTTTTTTTGTGTTCGTTATTGTTAGGACAAGGTTTGTATGAAAGAAAATTAAAAAAAAAATAACAGATTTGTTTTTTAAATCTCATAATATGAAAAGTGAGTGAGTGAATGAGATAGAAGAGGTAGGTAGGGTAGGTAGGGTAAGTAGGGTAGGTAGGGTAAGTAGGGTAGGTAGGTGTTAGATACTTAGTGCTCCCTGTGCGAAGCCGCGCCGGGTAAAGTTAATAAAATATAATTATCAATGCCAGAGCTTTCATTGGGTTTAAGTTTAAGTCATACTTTGCAGCTACTCAACTTATTTATACATAAATAAACAAACGCCTTTTTTCCTTGGGGGTAGGCAGAAACTACAGAACGCCACCTGCTACGATCCTTACATACTCCTTTTGCCTCAACGTATTCATACATCACAATCCAACAATAACTCCAGACCTTCTCCAAACCTTCTAGCGTGCTCATTCCATTTGAGATCTCAAACGTCGCTTTTCATCAGTCAAAGTCAAGAACGGACTCATTCATTAATAAAAATAAAAACTTTAAATTATGAACACCAAACACAAACAATGAAATGTCGAAACCACATACCACAACACAAGGCATAGTGCATGTGGTGTTTATCTTGTTCTAATTTTTGTTCCAATACCCGGTTCTATATTAAGCCATATTTTAATAACTGTTACCAAACCTAATAAATAAGTTCTTAAGCCCCCCAGTGCCATCACTTTACAGAAATATTTCACTACCCTAATTACGTAACACACTATCTATCACTGTCTGAATCATTTTGAAACCTATTGCTAATCCATAGCTTCATATGTTCGAAAAATTTGTCAGCTTAATAACGTAAATAACGCAAAGAATGTTGTTGAACTGTCAAAATGAAACCCAATCCTGCTGTTAGTGTGTTACATAATTACCCCGTAGGATGAAAAGTAGCATATGTTCTTACCCAGGTCATGGTCTATCTGAGTGCCAGATTTCATCCAAATCCGTTTAGTAGTTTTTGCGTGAAAGAGTAACAAATATCAACAATCCATCCATCCATCCATCCCTCACAAACTTTCTCATTTTTATAATATTGGTAGGAAGTAGGATAGTAGGGTACGGATTACCTTGGTCAAATCGGAGCTCTGAAGGTAATGTTCATTTGAGTGTTCTAAGGACCTGGAAAACTGCGAAGACAGGCCGTAACATCAATCTGCAGTGTAGACGCCTGATACTGAAACATTTTATCCATATTATTGATTAACGTGCCTACTATGAAATGTTCATTTTTGTAAAATTTTAATAATGATTGAGCGTTGTTAAAATAAAAGGAAAATAATGGTATATTAGTTACGCAGCAAAATGTGTACCGAGAAAATTCGCTTCCAGGCCCTGCAGTCTCGACATGAATAGCGACAATAATCTGTCGCTAAGTCGTATCGAAGTCAAATTCCTTTAATAGATTTTCAACTTTATTTCCAAAGCATAAGGTTGAAAATCTATTAAAGAAATTTGACATCGGTACGACTTAGCGACAGATTTTTGTCGCTATTCATGTCGAGACTGCAGGGCCAGGGCTGGCAGTCTCGACATTAGATAGCGACAAAAATCGGTCGTTAAGTCGTATAGTTGTCAAATTTCTTTAATAGATTTTCAATTTTATTTCGAAAGTATAAGGTTGAAAATCTATTAAAGGAATTTGACAACGATACGACTTAGCGACCGATTTTTGTCGCTGTCTAATGTCGAGACTACCGGCCCTGGCTAAGGCAGACACTTTTACAAAAAAGGCAGTTTAATTTTCCTTCATAATCAACACGTCCACAGCCACTGTTTATGCATGGCTAGGCAGATTATCAACCTGCGATGTAGAGTTTAGTACTCGTACCTGCGTGGTTTAGCACTAACTTCTGTTTCGATTGATCTTTGGTTGATTTGGTATTATATTAGACTGATTATGGTTTGGTTGTTGGTTTACGATCACTGATCTAATGATACGAAAGAACATAGTTTAAAAGCTATATTGAATACTAAAATATATCATTTCCAATTATAAAATGGTAAATCTAAGCTAAATTAGTACTAAAATGGTTTGATCTGGTTTGGTTTGAATAACGCAATTGGTATTCGAACACGTACTACCTACAATATAAAGTGCGCGCAAGATAAGTCAGCGCGCATGTTTGACCTTCAAGGCTACATCCCTGCCAGCACTTTGAATCCCTTTTGGCATAATGATGGCGATTATTTACTTTGGAAAATACGGAACACAGCACACTCTCTTGACACCAGATAAAAACGTCGAGATGGCGAGAAACGATTATTTCCGGTTTCGGCCGCGCGCAGACTTATTTTGCACGCACTTGTAACTGATATTAGTTGCGATACATCTATAGGAAATGACCGTGCATCTAGTGTCTGACGTTTCATAACTGGCCATGTTTATGTGAAATATTTTTAATTTATGAATTTTGCTGATAAAGCAAGTGGGAAAAGTCAGGCTCGTAATAAACCGATGCCAAAGTCGAAAGAAGCGTTTCAACAGCCAAAAAAACCTATTCTTAACCTCTTGATTACATACATAACACACACACATATCATACCATCACACCTGTATTCCCTGAAGGGGTAGGCAGAGATGTACCTACAGTAAACCCTCATTTCGCCAGTTATGTTTAAATCCCATGTAATAGTCTAGTGGTCCTGATTACCTCAGCGAGATATCCTTCTTTCCAGAAGGGCAGGCGTTGCGCTAGGAACCTGGTCATGACGGGTGTGCCTTGCATCAGTGTGTTGCAGCACCTATCGCCAGTCGGTGCAGTAGCTCTGCTTTTCATGTTGCCGTGTGGAAATATTTTGAGGAAACCTAAAAGAAAAAGAAATAAATTACATTTATTTGCACTAAACGTAACGCATAAAAGAAAAACAGTTAAGAGCGTTTCGACCACGCAGTGTTGGGTGCCGCGGTAGGGATGAATATTTATGCATACACACTACACGGTATTGATCTTATCGACCGCAAAAATAAGTTTACATAATACTTCATTGTATTTTTCGAAAAAACTGTGAAAATCTAAGTTGTTTTTACGATTGTAACTGGAAATATCCCATATCTCAAAAACTATTGACTTTAATAGCAAAGTCACTTGGAAACATCATAACATTTTTAATTATGGGATCTAACACCTCACACGTTGTATTGGGAGTGCCACCCCTTATAGTTTTTTAGGAATTTCACTACACCATTGTTTAGCAGTGCACAGAATAGACCTTCTTTCCAATTTACATCGATATGTTGCAATGTCTGTGTGGTTTTCGGACAGACGGACATGACGAAATTAAGTAAGTATAAGGGTTCCGTTTTTGCCATTTGGCTTTGAACCTTAAAAATAAAGCACACAAACACAAAAAAAACAAGTTGTGGAAAATATATAAACATCCACGCAAAATGGTTACCGCTCAGCGTAACGCTGTGACACTATGGGAGACAGCCACAGCGCTGGTTTTCAGCGACAGCCGGCATCATCATTGAAGTGATGACGTCAACCGGACAGCAAAGGAATGTAAGTGTACTTTTACATAAATACGTAGGTAACAAGTCAGTTATACTCTTTTTCCTGGTTTTCTCGGCTCAGGAATTAAAGTTACAGTTGAAGAAGAAAACACAAACTGAAGTTTTTTATTTGTTGACACAGATTAACATCCCGCTTTTGTCTGCATTTATGTGATTGATGGGAGCATAGATTTAGTATATACTTACTACTAGGGTTAGATTGGCAATGCAACAGAGAAACAGCATAGTCTAAGCGTTCGTTAGAGCGAGATAGATAGACGAGACCATTCACAGTCTTCAGTGGGTGCCTGAAGACAGGCATTGTCATCAAGGCAAGCCGATTGGCCGGAGAAGGTACAGAATAAAGAAAATTTGACAAATATGGGGGAAATCAAAATCAAAAGTCATTTATTCAAACTAGGCTGAGAATCAGCTCTCTTTGAACGTCAAAATTACATAAGACAGTCCCCCAAAAAGCCCGCTTTTCACCATTTTCTAGTGCTTTAGCACAGATGTCTGTTCAGTTAGAATAACTGGATTCTATACAATCCCAGCAGTGGGAGACCTTTGCCCAGCAATGGGACAAAATAGGTTAACAAAAAAAACAAACACATATAAAAATTTAAAATTCAAAATTCCAACTTTTTCTGAAGTTTTATTACTAAAACAAGTTTCTAATTTTATAACACATCTTTAAATACCCCTACGACTCGTGTACCGTTGCGTGCACCCATAAACGCAATGTTTTGAGTGCGGTACGTGGCTCACTACCGTAATCAGCGATTTTTCACACCAAAAATAATAGTCGTTTCCCAGAAATTATTTTTGTGCAATTTTACTTAGTTTAATGTACAGAATACGTAGTTGACGGCTATGTGGTGGGTCTTTTTACACCCTGTATTAAAAATTAGTTACTCTCCTCCTTACTAGTAAATTAGTTACAGACAGTAACTAATTAACTAATTTACTATTCTGTCTGTAAATTCTTCTAACTGTTATTTGGCTAGCCATGGGAGCACCTATAGCCCGATGGCCATAAATGCAACCCTCCCATTGAAATATTTTAGTTCACAAGAGACTGCACTTAGTACTGTCGGGCTATAGTAAGTATATAAATAAAAATCTAGTAACTTTGTCTATGATCAACTGTAAAATCATAATTTATTTGGTTGTAAGAATAATATTTAAAACAAAAAATTGCTTGTTATGTTTGTTTACAGACACTGCATGTGATATAACCAGTAAATTTACACCCTAACAAAAATATAAAGCGAGAAAAATAAACCATATTCATGTTACAAGAGGAACAGTTAATAACTTGCTTGATTACCTAGGGGATGGAAGTTCATAATTTCCTGCTGGTGAGAAATCCCATCGGGCACACAACTTGTCCTATAATAATAGTGTACCTTGATTATTATCATCCTAGAAAAATTCTAATCATAGAAGATGCATAGAAACATTCTGTTTTCAAGTTCATTAAATAGTACTTACACTATTTTAATCATTAAAAAAAAAACTTTGTCCATACAAAGCTGATTACAAATTAATAAGCTGCCATTTTGTATTACAGAACATGTAAGTTATAGGTACCTACATACAGGTAGGGTTGCCAACTTGTTTTATATCAAATATATTATTTTCGAAGCCAGTGCCTGTTAAAATATAGTAGATGGCGAAAAACCAAAATAGTATAGGTAAATTTATAAATAATAATACTTTTAAATGGATGTTTTTTGCTACTTTGAGACTTTTTTGACAGGGATTTTTTAATGTCTCATATTCAACTCTAAAAATAAATTATGTTTACAAAATGTGTACCTTTATTTCACCTTTTACGAGATTAATAGTGGCCCTATTCATCTCGCCATTTTGTATTCATCACTGAAAATATGCGCTCAGTAAAAGCTGAAGTTGCTGTTATAGAAAGAAGAAATGATGCTATTTTGAAAATATAAGAAAAATTAGAATCACTGAGCAACACTTGTTGCCATTTTTCATCAGTTGCTGTCCAGAAAGAGTAATAACCAGAATTTTATTAGATAAACTGATTGATTTCTGAAAACAAATTTCAATAACAGATTACGGCTGCGTTTCGTTTTACACTAATAAAATAATGTTATTTAAATTTT
Source organism: Dryobotodes eremita (assembly GCA_917490735.1). Lineage (NCBI taxonomy): Eukaryota > Metazoa > Arthropoda > Insecta > Lepidoptera > Noctuidae > Dryobotodes > Dryobotodes eremita. Next base: position 26,193,329 of record OU823241.1, on the reverse strand, counting down.
CATCGAAAATATACTTAGTAGTTTCGCCTACAATATTCTTTTTTTTAGAAATACAGTATTTAGGCTTTTAATATAGTAGGATACCTACTATATTATATAGTAGGGTTGCCAAACCTACCTACAGGTCCTCCTGGGGCTGTTCAAGTCATACAAATTAGAAGGTGTCTCAAAGATGTACCAGCTATACAAGTCATCCACAGCACTTTTAAGAAGATCAACCCAGTATAAGGAAGAAGAACAATTTAAATATTAGAAAAACGTGTATTGATACACAGCTTAAAAAAAAAACAGGAAATGCAGATCCACAATGCGTAGAAGGAAACATTCTTACTTGGATTAATAAGTATCACTTATTTACAATGTCTTATAAATCGTTGAGCTCCTTATGTTCTGAGTTGAGCTGCACGTTTACTGACAAATGCGTGCACTGACTGGACAGGTCCACTCAAACTGTGTGGTTCTCTCCTCAAAAGACCATTTCAGCCGCCAATGTACATGGTCTTCACAGGATCTGACCAAGATTACGTCCGGACTATTAAAGAGACTGTGTCCTCTGAGTTTGTTTTGGCCTTTCTTCTCAGAGTAGTCAGATAGCAAACGCTGACCTCATCTAGTTTAAAAAATATGATTGACGTGTAAAAGTGTTTGAACAAACCTACCTACAGAAATAAAAGCATTTATCATCAATTTTATTCCTTTGGGTTGTTTATTATTTGTGAAAGTTAATAATAACTTATTGGGATGTCTTCACCATCATCTTTCTGGTTCATATTCGTATTTAAATGGAGACTGGGGTTGGTACAGCACTTAATTTTTTTCTCTACTTCTTAAAAAAAAACACAGCTATAAAGAAAAGCAAAGCTTTTTTAAAATGGTGATATATTATAAAACATTTCTGTCCATCGAACTATCTGTCTTGATCTTGATGTTCACTTCTTTCCTAGACATAATTCTTTACACAATCTATATATTTGTTTGTCTCTATAATGTATATTACGGGAGCATGGAAAAAAAAAAGCAGATTCATTGGTGCCTAACACTGAGTACTTCAGTATTGGCTCAGAGCAGTATGCAGACAGGGAACCACAGAACATCTTCCTTGACTTTGAGTAATTGACTAATTAGAGAAACAGAGGTTATTTATTACATAGCTTTCTACTTAATAAAAATCTTAAATTCATTCACTGACAGACAATGCACTGCCTAAACCGTCTAGAAGGGAACGTTGAATGTTGCAAAAGAGTTCCTTTTATAACGCAGGTGAGCTCTAAAGAAGGATTTTTGAAAATTCACCCCTTAAGGGGTTTAAATAGGGGATGAAAGTTTCTATGGAAAATCATCATTTTTGCCCATGGGAAGTCCCATCGGGCACCAGGGTGTCCCAGGGTGCTTGTATACAGAAGCTGGTTCCCAGTAAAGACAAGTCAGTGCCAATCGGTGTGGGTAAAATTGCTCTGTATTAACTTATGTGCTCACGCGTAAAGAAACAGGTAAAACATTGTAATTGTTTCTTTCCATAGATCAACCTGCAGCATTGTGTACCGGAAAACTAGCTTCTATAAGCAAGTACAGTTGAAGTATAGCAAAAAAACCGGCCAAGTGCGAGTCGGACTCGCGCACGATGGGTTCCGTACCAACAAAAGGGAAACAACAGTAGGTACACAAATTAGGTGCCTACCTGTTACCATTTATTAATATCGAACAAAAATGGCGTTTTTTGTATGGGAGCCCCCCTTAAACGTTTATTTTATTTTGTTTTTAGTATTTTTTGTTATAGCGGCAACAGAAATACATAATTTGTGAAATTTTCAACAGTCTAGCTATCGCGGTTCTTGAGATACAGCCTGGTGACAGACAGACGGAGAGACAGCAAAGTCTTAGTAATAGGGTCCCGTTTTTAAACCCTAAAAAAAACGATCCTACTACAACACAATAGTCTTTCCCATTTTAACTCATAAATATATTTTTTTACTATATGAGCCAGACTTAGGGCCTCGTTCACCGTCTCCAAGTAAAGCGTTGATTAGTTACTTCCCGGTTAACGTTAATTGGCAAGTAAAAGTTACGAGTATCTTTTGTCAATTTCACAAACGAAAATAAAGCTTCCAGTAACAACTTACTGGTTAAGTGAATGACTTAACAAATCATACGTTACATTCGTTCAATAATACGTCAATGTTACTCGTCAAACGTCATTGGTTGATGTTTTATTAGTTACTGACGTAACAGAAATCGATTTCAGGGTGTAGAAGGGTATGGTTACCCATTGTTTAGAAGTTCGGTAGTTTTTTTTTTACGTTGTTTTTTGTTTGGATTTTTTTTGTGTTGGTTTGTTTGTTAATAGTAATATCACTTGAATAATGAAAAAAATACCACTCAGCTTTGCGATTTAGGGATTATTTAATGTTTTATAAAGTTAAGCACTTGGTTTATGGTACACCTCGATAGACGAAATTAAGCAAAAAAAAAAAACTGTTTCCTCTACGTCCATAAAATAATCAACACGGAATTTAAATACTCGAATCCAAGGTACTCGTTGCGCTGTAGAATATTTTAATTCATCCAATTGGTGACCAATCAAGTCAAATAAATCGATTTTTATTAATACATTTTAAAATAATCGTTGGTATACCTGATAAGTACCTACCCGTGGTCGTTTTTGACAAAGCACAACTTTTAACTGTAAAGTAAATACGCTATTTGGCAGATGTCGTGACAAGTAAGTTACGGGTCAGTTAAATCTTATGATTAGTGCTACTCGAACGTCGTGAAATTCGCACATGCAGTTACGGGTGACTTTAACTGGCGGTTAGCCTACTTGACACTTTACTTGAGGGTGGTGAAAGAGGCCCTAAGTGACTGAAATCCTTAATTTCATATAGTGACCGTACTATAATTTTAGCTTTGTGTTGTTGATCACACATCTTACATAATATTAGTAAAACATACTTTCCAATAGATAAAAGAAAAGGATGGTAGGAGTTTAGTTAATCAGCCGTCGATTTAAGGGGTGGGAGTGGGGGGGAGGGAGGGATGGTTTTGAAGAACCGCCTGCTTTGAAGGAAAAGTTGCGGAACCTTTTGGAGATATGATTTTTGTTAATATTCTAACTTAACTTTAAAATTTTCTTTGATTTCAAGGTCGTAATAGGTGGGGGTGACGATTCAAATGAAGGGAGAAGTAACAGTCCCTTGCATTCGTTAAAGGATTTTCAAGACTTAAAAAGGAACGACTTTCATATAAGGGTATATATGTAATCAGGGCGGATTTTTGGGATGAGGCAGGAAGGGCAGCTGCCCTTCCTGCCTCATCCCAAAAATCCGCCCTGCCGCCTGTAATTTTTTTTCAAAATTTGTGAATGCAAATCAAAATTTCTCAAAAAGTTAAGAAATGTCCTAAGACCGTTTTCCTGTATCTACAACGTTTAAGGTAGCTGTCCTTGCTGCCCCATCTCACAAATCCACGCTGTATATATAAGTACACATATATTTCAGAGGGGGAGGGGGGATACCCACCCCGCAACGTGAAATTTCAGGAAATACATTTTTTTTAAATCATCTACCTGATTTATGGGGGGAGAGAGTGGGAAAGACGGGGGGACGAAACCCCCCGAGACGAAGTCGATGGAGCCCAGCGAAGCTATTTCTGTCTGCAGGGTTTAAAGGAACCTAACAAGGAGATGACAGGGGCTTGTTCGCTCGCACAGTAGAGCCCCTGTCATCCCCTTCGAACTTAACCAGTACGAGTCGGGGTGTCCCAAGTCCTAAGCTCGCTTCGCTCGCTCTTGCCTCCTAAGTTCTTATTGCCTTTTTACTAAGTGGACCTGTGTCTGGACTTGAGGCACCCTGTCTCTGAACAGTGACAGCAAAAAATTGTCGTTTTACTTTTAGTATCACAACATCAGCAATAGTCGGTAAATTATTACAAATGTTAATTTAATAGCACTACTCAATTTAAATAAATCAGTGAAATGTATGCGTATATTGAAATATGCATAAAAAGTATCTAAACCACTAAATATACATAATTATTTCATCATTAAATGAAGTGAAACATTTTAGTGTGTTGACCTTATGTAAAACAAAGCGTTCCATGGCGACACAAAATGTCAAAAGTGACAAACTATCGGTAAATTTCTATGACTTTGTTTCTTTTTTTTTCTCGTAAACCATTTATCTTCGCAACTTAAAACTTTACGTGGAGGCTCCTAATAGTAAGATCTTTCTGTAATAAAAATATGAGCTCCCAGCTAAACGGCTGATTAACTTAAACCTAGCCAAAAGGATAATAAACTTATTGAAATTGAAATCCTTAGAACGGCCTTTCCTTTGGTGGCCCTTTTAACCTTAACAAGTACGCAATGCTAACACTGTGTTTTATAATAAGTAAGATAATTTTGGATGCTTACTAGAACTTCATAGGTCCAACTTACAGAAAACATCATATCCTATAACCAAGGTTCGAAGTCAATGCAGCACATTCCATTGGAGCTGTAATAATTAAAATATAATGTTTACTGGAAAATATTCAGGAGGGTGTACCTACTGTTCAGTCTTGGGTGTACCCCTTTGGGTACCTACAAGTCTGACATTATCTTGTTGTTACCATATATACAGATTTCATGTGAAAAATGCTGAATTTTTCACTGAAATAATACTTAGAGAGTAAAAGTATTTATTTCTAGTCACTTGCTTTACCTGTTAGCCAGTCTTGTAAAATTCAAATTCGAGAGAAAGTTAACTGCTCTTCATGTTTAGTATCTAACTCAGAGCGTATTCCACGGTTCGGTTCTCGATACTATCTGCGGGCACAAGGCAAGCACCAAAGTTTGTCCATTTTGCTGCATCTATAAATAAAACACGTACACCAGTTTAGATACACCAGCGGATCAGAGTTTGTATTTTCACGATATACCATAATTATAATTAAGTACTCACGAATAGATAAATTCAACCAAACTTTGAATGGAAATCATAATATTACAAACCACTTGTATCAACTACATGCGCCAATTCATCGTTTTATTCTGGAGTAAATCTTTGTCAAACCTTTTCCTTAGTGACTTTATGTAATCAATTAAATCGTCCACGTCGGCCATCGTAAATCAACAAATTATGGTATTGTTTTAAAACAGAAACACCAAAATACATATTTTGCACTCCTACATTTACGTGACCTTCTGACATGACAGACATCCTTGCATCAGGTTTTTTTTATAAGTATTTTATGGCCTGGTTGCTAAGACCTTTTAGCCAAGTCTTTATTTAATTTCCTTCACTAAATTTCTTCGAAAGTGTTTTTAATATATTTATATATTGCTCGATAACAAGTCTTATTTTTTAATAATTCTGTCAAGCGGCGGGAGCTTAGAGCAGCGGGAGGTATTATGAGCACAACACTTTTACTACACAATTCACTTAATTCACTCGCTTTGTTTGGGCTTGATAATTTAGGTTTCCACTCTTCAAGGTACAAACTTGATACAAAGAACAAAGAATATTTAGCTATTTTAGGTACTTATTTTCATATTGACGGCACGGTTGGCGCAGTGGTTAAGCGATTGACTGCTGCGCTGCGTGTCACGGGTTCGATTCCCGCACGGAACAAATATTTGTATGACCTACAAGTAGTTGTTCCGGGTCTGGCTGTTTGTGTATGTGAGTTAAATGTTTGTAAACGCACCCACAATACAGGAGAAATTCCTAGTGTGGGGCAACGTTTTTAAAAAAAAAAAAAAAAAACTTGACAATGATTTCCATGATGGTCAATTATTATTTATTTTTTACTTAGGTTTACGTTGTACATACATAATACAAATTTTAATATATTTGAAAATGTAATCACTTTGGAAATAATTACGGCCTAGCCTAGTCCTGGCAAATAATGCCCCATATCTCATGGCTGGTCACAAGCCCACGGGCGGGCGGCGTCTCACATAACAGTCTTATTTTTAAAAATGGTACTTATGTTCAATACACATTTATTATCTGAACATAATGAACGCAGCCCATGTGGGCGCGTTCCGGTTCCGATCAGTATGTCAAGATTGTCAATGTCAACTGTCAAGTCAAGATATGCGCCGTAAGAAAACCAAAGAAAACAAAACAAACTGTCACCTGTCACGTATGTTTTGTCTGTACAAAAACAAAACTAAAAAACTAATAATTTTATGTTTAAATATTAATAGAGTAGAATCAGCCATGAAACACAGAAAATTTATTTATAATGAATATTCAAGATAAATTTAGAGCCGCAATAAAATATTTGAAAATTGTGGCAGTAGTCGGCAGTGGCGGTTTTGCAATTTATTACAATATCCTGCAAACGTGCAAAACAATAGGAAATATAGTAAATCCACGTGTATTTGAAAGGGAAAAGAAACATGTAGCTGAATATATTTACGTCGATGACCCTTCCTACAATCGAACTTTCCAACTTGAATACGATAAAGCGACAAGGCAGCCGGTGGGTTTCGGTCGCATTTGGAAAAGTTTAAAGCATTCGTTAGCTTGGAGACTGTTGTGGTTATGTCGTCATGGAAATAAAGATCAGCGGAATATAGCCTTGGAACAACTTGCCGCCTTCAAAAATAATAAAATTTGGGACTGCTGTAAACTTGCTCAAGCTATAGATGAAAACACAGCAGTTCTACTGGCATGGACTCGTGGTGTTGACCTCCGATATTTCCTTCCACCTCCAATACACATTAGACGTGCAGCACTGTCTTCGGAACTCATCTCATACAAATTTCGAGACCTTATAATAGCCGTACAAAACATAAATCCCCATTGTTGCATTGAACTCTTCCTTTCTAAATACTTTGCAAATGTACAAGAAGAAGCAGTGGAGTCGGATAGTATTCCACCCAAACCTGACAACATTAGTGAAAGAGATCTATGTATACTGTGTATGGATGCTCTGTACCACCATGTAAGTCTTTTTAATGTTGTGGAATATGACAAGGACACGTCTGTGAAAAAATTTGTCGACATGGGTGGTCTATCAATATTGGCTGAAGCTTTGTTACGACATCCTGATGATCCAGATTGTGATCTAGCAGTACTCAAAATCCTTACAGTTTTGAGTGTGCATTGTAATTTACGATCAGAGTTTTTCCAAAATGGTCTCATTGGTGAATTATCAAGACTTATACGGTCCAAAGATATACGCATGTCTAGTTCAGCAGCAGTATGTCTTGCAAATTTGTCTGGAGAGTATTGTTACAGACCTGGTTTATTTCTGTTACATCCTCTGTATAGAACCACTGCTGCTACTTCTTGCGACACCTTGCTTGTGCATGGACTTAGAGGAGGAGTTTTTGTCACATGGAGACAACGTGACAAGAAATGTGCCGAGCCCATTGGAATCATAGAAGTTACTGTAGCAGACAATGATTGTGAACCTTGTGAGATTGTAAAACAACCAGTAAAATCGTATCTTGACCCTGAAATAAAGCAGGTGATGGATGATTTGATAGAAATAGGAGAAGAGGTGTTTTTATCAGAACTAGAGGTGGTTCTTCATGATATTCCTATTGAAGCTATGAGAGAACCAGCAGCATCCAACACATTAACTGCTAATCATAAACGTCATGCACTAATCCAAGAAGAAGAAGACAAATGTAATTACACAGCGTGTTGGCCTAAAGACTGGCTGCCAAATGATGTTAGTAACTTAAGAATACTAGGTGTCAATTATTGGAGTTCACTGTCAGAGTGGCTTGAACGCTGCCCAATGCAAACTGCAGATATTGCAACCCGAGCCTCGGAACTGGTTCCTGCCCTCATAGATGCTAATGTTGGCAGGAAAAACACTCCAGTTGTTTGGCTGGCTCATTCCATGGGTGGATTAATTGTCAAGCAAGTGTTAGTTGAAGCCTCACAAAGTGACCAGCAGGATTTGAAAAAAATTGCTGATAACACTAAAGCTGTTTTGTTCTTCAGTACTCCACACAAAGGTAGTGCTATGGCTGCTATGCCTCGAGCTGCTGCTGCTGTACTGTGGCCTTCCAATGATGTCAGACAATTACAGGTGAACTCACCAGTTTTGTTAGATCTACATAAAGCATTCATACAGTTTGCAGATGCATACAGCTGGGAAACTATTAGTTTTGTAGAAACCAAGCCAACATTAGTAACTGCATTCAAAGTTCCAGTACACTTAGTTGAGTCATTTTCGGCGGATTTGGGGCGCGGCGAATATTATCAGCTACCTCTAGATCATCTATCGATATGCAAACCAGCAACTCGACAATCAATTTTATATACTACAGTATTAGATGTGCTGAAAAGAGTATCCATAAAAGAGGTTGATTCACCATCAAATTCTTTTATACAATCGATGGTAGATATATTCTTGTGGATTTTAAGAACAAAAGCCAAGGAAGTATTAGAAACCCTAGATGATAATCGAACTCTTACAGGTTTACGATGGACTGAGAGGATATTGTTGAATGCTTTCACAGATGATTTTACTGATTAATATTTAAAAATAGTTATTTTGGAGTACCAAGGTACATAATTGTTTTGAATTTTCTTAAGAATAGACTAGATTTTAATGTTTCGTCTCTGTATCCCATGTTTTTGTTGCGTATTGGATAAAACTAATGCATTTGTAAATGAGTCCCTTTTTTACAGTAGGTAGGTATTACTACAGTGAACATTGAATAACTTAATAGGTACATACTTAACAATAGTATTATTTTCGAAATAAATGTGTTTATATGTATATTTGTATTAATATTCTTATTACCCTTCGTATAATCGGAAATCGCAAGAAAAACATATCTCGACTACCTAACCCTGAAATCACGTAGCTAATTTTATTTTCGTGATTTTGTTTTCCTTTTGTAGAAGTTGTTCGTAATGGTCACTTATTATAATATTGGATAATATTTAATGTGTAATGTACAATGCTATATAATAATCTAAGCAATGCACAGAACACATTTCTTTATACCTTCTCCTAGCGGAGATTTCTTAAAGGGGGAAGCGCCAGGTTGCCCGCGAAATTCAAATTTTCTTACGTTTTTTGCAATTTGCAGGTCAATATCAGCGGAGTGATTATGCAACACACTAACAGTAGGAATGGGTTTCATTTTGACAGTTCAACAACATTCATTGCGTTATTTACGTTGTTGAGCAGACAAATTTTTCCAACATATGAAGCAATGGATTAGCAATAGGCTTCAAAATGATTCAGATTGCGAGAGATAGTGTGTTACGTAATTAGGGTGCTGGTTGTATGTTGATCTAAATACTATTCACGGTCGTAAAACATATTTATTTATAGAATTACTACTAGCTTTTGCCAGGGGCGACGCCCGCGTGGATGTCATAAAAAAACCTGTAAATCCTTCTCCATTAAAAACACTTTTTTTAACTATACTATTACCTATGTCCCAACTTTCGTGGTGTTCGGCCAAACGGTGTTGGAGTTCATTCTAGACTCACAAAATATATATATACCTACTTATATATTTTTTAAATTAACTCTTACACACTACCCCCTCACCCGTCCGCGGGTATTATACTCTCCAAGATAGAGGTGCGGTTGACCGTTCCGGGTAGGATCTTCACCAAAATCCTACTTAATAATAATGCCTCACTGTGTTGAAATACGCCATAAATTGCCAAAATGGCGGGCTAAGCGCGAAGGTGTAACCAGCTTCCGAGCAAATCAGTGGAATCACGCGGGAAAGAGATATAATCATAATCAAATCTGTACGTTAGAACAGGCAGTTTTGCTTTTGTTTCGCTTGTCGTACAATGGACAATTCATGGTGGAACTACTGCGGTTTCGCTGCGATGGTTTCGCGGCGGAGGTGTGATACCTGCGCTAAACCGTGTAAAATCGATATTAGCCGCAATGCGATGACCCACATCACCTACATGACATCGTAAGTAGCTTCTTGCGAAAAAAATCTTGCTATCAGTATTTAAACCCTGAAGAGCCTAGACCCTGAAATTTGCTGACCGACGGAGTAACGACGAATTAACGATGCGTTCTAGATGCACATGTGCTGACACGTCGCAGCGCAGCGTCGCGTCTAAGCGTTGAATGATAAATGATAAATGATTTCATTTCTGTAAGTAGGTTTGAACAAACACTTTTACACGTCAATCATATTTTAAAAACTAGATGAGGTCGGCGTTTCCTATCTGACTACTCTGAGAAGAAAGGCCGAAACAAACTCAGAGGTCACAGTCTCTTTTAAAGTCCAGACATAATCTTGGTCAGATCATGTGAAGACCATGTAGATTTGTGTTCGAGATGGTCTTTTGAGGAAAAACCACACAGATTGAGTGGACCTGTCCAGTCAGTGCATGCATTTGTCAGTAATCGTGTAGCTCAACTCAGAACTTAAGGAGCTCAACGATTCGACGAACAATACCAAAGAAAAGACATTTGGGTAGGCCACAAAAATTACTCAAACTGCCAGACCATGATTAAAATTAACTGAGGAGAGAAAAAAAGCAACAATGACCCACATAGTCTTCACATTCACAATATTAAAATGATAATCAATGTAGCCTGAATGCTACTCACATTCACAGACAGTTTTCTCTTTAAAAGTCATCAAAAATACCATAAGTTATTATATAAGGACATCATTAATTCTAAAACACTCATTCACAGTATAAAATGGATTGTTGCTTGGGGGTACATTGAAGTGGCTTAGTTAATCCCAAGCCTTTTTGTCATCCAAGTAATCTTTAACTTTATAGAAACCTTTTTGACAGTTTCTGTTTAATAAATGATTTAAATTTATTGAGGCTCAGTTCTTTAACAAGACTTGGGAGTTTGTTGTAAAAACGTATACTTTGGCACTTAAATGAATTACTAATTTTTTGGAGCCTAGTCGAGGGCACAATAAGTAAATCTTTGTTTCTAGTATTAAAACACTTCATACGATGGTCTACTCATCGAAATAATCAGCCAATAATGCTGCGAGTCTTCCAATTTAAAAAAAAAACATACATTTACTGACAGATAACGCTCAGCCTAAACCACTGGGTCTGGGAGGCATGAAATTAAGCACGAGAGTAATTTATTCAACGAAAGTGAGCACTGAGGGCCAAAGACATACATACGATACGACGTCTCATCGTGGCACGTTGCGCTTGCGGCTCACGTTGTTACAGACATGTTTAGATAACTATTTTTGATTGATAACTATCTACTATTATAAAAATACCTAAAAATAGTTACCTATTTAAACATGCCTGTAGCAACGTCGGTCGTAACGTGACACGATGTGACGTCGTTTCGTGTGACGTAGGTATGTGTTTCGGCTCTTAGGAAGGATTATTGAACGTTCGTCCCCTAAAGAGGTTACCAATTAAGGGATGAAGGTTTGTAATTTTTGCCGATAGGAATGCCATCGGGCACAAAATAAATTATTTCGGATATGTAGCAAACTGCAGTCGAAGTTTGCTACTGGGGTGCAGCCTACCTGGCAATGACCACAACATTATGACATCGAAGGAGGTTGCGATCTTCACTCTTCAGGTCTTACGGAATGACTAAGGAAGAGGAGGAGTGAAGAGAGAACTCGAAGTTGCGCGGAACATTTGCAACTTTGCTGTTTGCTGCTGACCTCCAATCATCTGGACTCCTTCTGACATGGCGTTTTTGTGGATGTGACCCATTTTGCTACACAAGTCATATTGAACAAACGACTGTCATAACTTCAACTAAGGCTTAATTTAATTGTAGAGCTAGTTAAAGCCTTGTAGGTCGTAAATCACATAGTAAACTAGCAATAGGTAGGAATATTGTGAAAGATGGTAAAGTCAACATCGTGGTTCATGTACTTTTTACTCGGAAGCAACGCGTAGATACCTATTTTCTTATTTACATTGAATATATTTTTTTAATTTTTTGTCATAGTTTTACTTAAACCTAAAAGTATACATTTTTACTGATCTTACATTATCATGAATTTTCTGGCTGAGAGGAACGAAACGTAATCCCCCTTCCATAAGGTCCCCGCTAAACCACCCAACTCCCCTTTTCTGCATTGGGTAAAGTCGGTAAAACAGGGCAAAGAGGGCGCATGAGAGAGAAGTAGCATTCTCGCATTTTCTGTCTACGGAGAGAGGGGAGGGATGAAGGCTTGGTCGCTCCCTAAAGCCATCTATTGTATCAAATCTGAACATTTAACGTCAATGCTCTCCAACAGGTGGAGCTAGTAGTGCTGCTGTGGAAGTTACAATAAAGTTCGTGAGACGAGAGCTTTGGTAAACTTTTTCCGATCCGCGATCGGAATTACGATAACCGTTTGATAAAACACACTAAGATGGATTGATTTAATAGCAATAACGGATTAATAAATTGAGATAAATTTCGTGAACTACTAACAATATTTTTTAAATAGTTTTACCTACTTGTAATATTCTTAAAAGCTACTTTTGCTACTGGCCAGGCCATGTGCTGGCTTCCTTTCCGATAAAAATACATAACATTACATTTATTTATTTGGTTACATTTATTTGGTAGAGAACCCAACGCCGAACAGGATTTTATCCACACGATTTAACTCTTCGCCAAAATCGTCTTCAGGAATTTTTAAACGTTTACGATGTCGTTGATAAAAAAAATGGGGTTATTTATTTATGACCACTAAAATTATAATAAAAGCTTGTTTTGAAAAGTAGTTTTTTTTAATGGTTTTCTTCTATTTCTGACGAGAGAAGGTAAAAGATAGTTCGCGCCTGCAGACGTGTACTTAGGTGAAGGTTTAAAAACCATATAAATATGCCTATGTATCTAACGGGAACTAAATACTCTTACCTACCTAATTTTAATTAAAAGACTTGTGATGTGTATCTTGTAAATATCTTGCTCCCCCAACAGAAGTTAAGCATATCTTTCGGTTTCGACTCACACTTTGTTTTGTCACTGGCCAGCGAGTTTTTTTTCAGTGGATTTTTCTGTCTAGATTCGGAAGCTGTTAATTTTATTATTCTTGTATGTAGGGGGGTAGAAGTACGGTCTACAAAAGTGATAAGTAACACCAGGGTCTTCGGATATAGTTGAAGTTTAGTAAGAAAGCGATGTATGTTTCCGAATAAAATTAAATTTATTTAATAGCAAACATCCGTCAGTTTCTTAGTAGGTATATGACAACTATATCCGACGACGCTGGTTACTTATCTCTTTTGGTGACTGTGCATAGAGTACCTACCTACCGATACACTAACGGGGTAATCAACTAGAATCAAGGTTGGCAACTCCGGTGTCTAAGGGCATCGAGAACAAGCGTGGTGAAACATAACAACGGGGATTTTAACGTAAAATGTACTGTATATACTCAGAATTTGGGTCTATTTTAGCTAACTACCATTAACAGGAACTTAGTTCTAATAATAGTGCGTTGGTACTTTACCTACCTTTGATAGAGTTTTAAAATATAGCATTAATTAATTTTTAATCCCTGCATAATGCCTACGACGTAATAAATTATCGAAGTACTATTATACTAACCTTATTTGTTTTACTGCAGAACAAGTATTTCCAATTTAAAAATTCAGCACTGTTAGAGGACAACAGTTTTCGAGTTTAGTCTGGGCTTTGAATACTATTAAGGTACTTAGGTACTGTTTACTTTTATGATTTTAAACCGGCTTCCAATTAACCCAAGAAAGAAGTTGTAATTCTAAAGCTAATCTGAAGCAAGGGAAAACTACAAAAAAAAAATGCAACGTAGTGTAGCCGTTTACTTTCAAATAAATAAAAAGCGTCCAGTAAATACATCGTAGGCATTAATTACATCATCGGTCGATGTGAATCCAAAATATTCTATTTTTAACCCCAAAAAGAGGCTTTTTAGCAAAAAGATGGGTGTTGTAAGCTTGATTGCTAGGTGAGTGTGTCTGTCTGTGGCACCGTTGCTCTTAAACGGGTGAACCGATTATGATGCGGTTTTTTTAATTTAAAAATAGGTTTTCTATAGGTGGTTCTTAGACATGTTTTATCAAAATCGGTTCCGCCGTTTCAAGGTCATCTGCTCATTTTTTGTGTCGGGGGTTCTTTATTTTCTGCTTCTCACACGGACAATTGTTGCTCCCACGTCACCAATCCTGACTCTCTTCATATTTTGGCTACTGAGAACAAACCTACAAAGGTTGTATACATGAAAGTTTTATAAAAATGTTGGTGTTATTTTAGTTAATTGTGGTGTTTTATGACTTCTACGCAAACAAAGTCGCGGGCAGAAGCTAGTTTGAAATAAATGCTTTGAGTTATTAACTGGCTAATAAAAAGTACATGTGGATTTAAAACTGTTTTATTCAGCATTTTGTGGCCTTTACTGCTTTTCAGGAAAACTTAACCGATACAAAAATGAAATGGTTGGTATCAAAATAATTAACCGACAAAGAAAAAATTGTAAGGCGCGCGGCGTATTGACCTAACGCCTGCAGCGCAGGCTTTTGTCGAACTCTTACGCTACGCCTACGCGCTCCTACACGTCATCTACACATCAGCTGCGCGACTGCTACGCCTCCGCTATGCGCCTGTTGTGCGTCTGCTACGCGGCTGCTACGCGCCTGCTACGCTTTTGCTACAATGCTGCAAGCTAGGCGTCTGCTACGCGGAATGGACGCGTAGAACAACTACGGATTATGATAAATGATTTTATTTCTGAAAGTGGGTTTGTGCAATCCTACTTACAGAAACTACTACCCAGGAAAGGCCGAAACAAACACAGAGGTCTCTTATTCCAGATATGTTGATATATTGAATATACCAGACAGACTGAGTGGACCTGTCCGGTCAGTGCAGGCATTTGTTAGTAATCGTAGCACAATTACGCAGAGACACGGACAGACGCGAAAAGCGACTTTGTTTTATATTATGTAATAACAGATTTAATACAAGTCGCATGAAACTCACTTTAGGAATCTAAGTTTTGAAGTAATAATAAAGTATCGTCAACAGGGTGTTGATAAAATCAAACACCACCCAAAAAAAAATGTGTTAACGTCCGAACGCTCATTCCTTGTGATTCCACACGCAAACTGTGCTCCGACTCTCCGAGGCTTTGTTTATAACAGTGAATACCGAAGTATAGTGCCTAACAAGGAAGCAAAATAGTCGTTAGTAAAACGAACTTTGTCTCTTTGCTGTGTTTAGTTTTAAATAAATAATAAAAGTTTATTAGGAACAATTAAGGTACACTAGATCGCAAAAATTCCGGGTCGCTAATAAAAACCGTGATATCTCCATAAATTAAATACCTAGATCGCTAGAATAAATAATATGTAGTATGCAGGTTACTAATGATTGCCAGACTTAAATCCCATAGAACATGCATGGGACGAGCTTGGGAGATACATGAGACAATGCTCTCCTGCTCCCGTTACCTTACACGAGTTACGGAATGCGCTAGTTGAGGAATGGGCAAACAGAGATCAAAATCGTATTAAAAATTTGGTTTACAGCATGCCACATCGTCTTAGTGAAGTGATACGGGCTCGTGGAGGAAATATAAAATATTAAATTGACAAAAATCTTTTAGTTTTTAAGATTTACTCCGAAGTGTATTTTTGTTGTCATAAGTTAAAAGCGAAATTTTCATATTTTTTTGTATTTAATTAAAGTTATATAGTGTACAAAACGTGTTACACATTTTTTTATATATATTAATCAGTCATCTACAATATACTATAGTTTCGCAAATTAGTCTTATGTATTTTAGAAACTATCACGCCATTTATTAGCGACCCGGAATTTTTGCGATCCAGTGTATAACTTAACAAAAGACGAATAACTTTACAAATAGTCCCGTATTTTAATGAATAGGTATACGTATACAAACGTTGGTAAATCTAAATGAATTAAAAATAAAAATCAATAGTCTGTCAGTAGTATAAATAACTCATAATATTTTTTTATTATTTTTCGGTCCTTCATTTCTGTACCGACTGAAATGTACCTACTTCTTACTTCCAGTAACTTACACGGTTTCAGATCAGCTTGCATGGGATCAATAAACCTACTAACCGAAATTTTCTTCCGTCTCACTCTCTTTTCACTACTATCTCTCTCTTTTATAGGAGAAGCACTCGACCTACTAAAAGGTGAGATGAATCAATTCATGAGTAACGTTTCCAAATAAGTGGATTAGGTACTCGTATTGTTCTTGTTTATTATTCACCTATATGGACTTAATTACGTAGGTAGATATGTAGTTTTAGAAAGGTACTTATATCTATGGATACAATTGTTTGTTCTTTAATATTTAATTAAAATATTTAAATTTAATTAATCATTTTAATATTAAATATTTTAATTAAAATTTAATACTGGAATTGCAATCCTGCTCTTATTATTAATTCCTGTTTAGTAAATAAACCTATTGTTTTAAAGACTTACAGGTATAGAAGTAAAGATGATGAAGGAAGAACCACGAAAACGAATACCTAATACAGGTAATAATTGTTCACTAAAATAATATAAGTACTTACCGTAAATAATTCCTGGTCTTGATAAAAAAAAATAACAACTAAACGTGTGGATAAAATAAAAATATAGTAAAGTATTAAAGAAAGGACGCACCCACAAAGTTTAGAAATCAATATTTTAAGTAAAAACTCCATTAGTTAGATAGAAAATGAAAAACATTAACAAAAGGAAAACAGGTTTATCTGATACTTCAAAGCATGGTTCATTTGGAATATGAGTCCGGAACGAAAAACGAGAAACGAGATTAGTGACGATGTGGTCACTATAGGTAGCGCGAGTTAGGGATTTACGAGTTCTCAAAAGTGGGCCACGAAGGCGTTATCACCATGGTAACCACTCCATGTTACTATTGATCCCCAAGTTGTCTCCGCGCCGAGGCCTGAGGGACGGTGGCCCACATCGCTGTCTGTGCCTTTGTTTCCCCCAAATTTTTGTTGTACGCGCCGCTTGCTGTATCAAAATACTAACTTATTTCCGAGAATGTTACTAGAGATTTTTCAACTGAATGGGTCTTTGTAGGTAGGTTACTATTGTTTGTTAAAGAGATTGTACTTATTTATCTTGATATATAAGTATATAAGTTCCTTATTCAATTTTGAATAAGGAAAATTACATCAAAAAGAGGCTTACTCTTTTTTGTGTAATTTTCTTTAGAATTCTTTCTTCATTTCTTGACATTGTATATTGAACAAGCAATTTAAACGTTTACTTAATACAAGAGAGATTAAAGGTTTCCGAAAAACCTCTCTTTATTCATTATTATTGTGTTGAGTGTGAAAAAGGAAAAGTGGGTAAATTTTTGATTAACGATATAGAACGACACAAAACAAAACGATAAAAAACACAAAAAAAAAAAAAAAAAAAATAAAAAAAAAAGATAAAATAGATACAAAACGACATTTATCGGAGTATTTCCTGTTGAATGGATCAGATAAGGAGTACCTAATGATAAATTCGCTGCTTCAAAAACGAATTAGTTATTTTCTCTTTTGTTATTGCTTACCGGAGGGGTAATTCCCTTAAGAACGTTTGTATTCTAATCTCAGTCTCTTTCTGACAAAATACCTTTAATGTACCTCCATTTTTGACAAATTGACACTGTCGCTGAAATAAGGTTACGAATTGAATATGAATGTTTTTAAATACAGGAACTGGCCTTCTGATTTACGTAAGCAAAGTAGGTAACAAAATATACAAACATAATATCATTGACACAGAAAATGACCAACTCAAAGTTAATGAAGCGAACACGAAGGCGAGGAAAGGAAGTTTGTCTTTCTTTCTTTTTCTAGAAGTAAACGTATCGTAAATTCGACGATTTCTTTATCGAAAATACTTAGGTACTATCCTTTAGCATTTTGGTTTAAAATGCGTGCAAGCGCAATTAGTATCACCCATAGACATGAATAAAGTCATATAACTAAATAAATATTATGGCAGAAACGAGTATTACAGAAAATTAAAATCGTTCAAATTTATTTACTCTGCACGTTCGTACTAGGCTCACAGAAGTCTTTTCTTATCGGTAATGACGTATGTTTCTCTAAAATTTCCCAAAATAGTTTTCATGCATGGAAAAAACAGCTAGAGAACAGCTGGGAAATCAATTTTCCTTTCTAAACTATTGCAGAAAAAAATAAAAAAACATTTCTCTAGTAAAAGTGTAGGTACTTACTACTAATACTTCAGTTCCTTTTAAAAGAAAACAAAGTAATTTTAAAAACCAATTCTAAGTAATTTATAAACACTCTTAGGAATATTTGTTAGAAACTTGTTCCGTGATTATTGATTATGTACTGGCGCCCCTGCTTCGCACAGGTTTTAGATAAGACTTGACAGCGCATCAAGGTTTCTACTTAAACCTTACGTGAAAACCGCATCAACATCCATTAGGTTTCCATTAGAAGAACAATGCGGTGCCACAGACACGACATGAAAGGAGATTTTAATGTTATAGGTACAGCTGGGATCATGTGACGCCTACTATAAAGTTTTCTATCCTCTTTCCCTTAGCCTTGATTCGATAAGTCAGTTCAACGCTATACGGGTGTAATTTATTCAAATCGATAGAGTCTCCACCATTAATAATATCGATCGAGTTATTTTAATCATACTGGGTAGAACAGCAAGCTCAGTGTTTTACACAGTCTTTCGAATGCTAGCCCTTTTTAACCGACTTCCAAAAAGGAGAAGGTTTATGTTCGGCTGTATGTATCTTTTTTTTTTAATGTTTGTTCACCGATTTCTCCGTCAATTGCTGACCGATTTTGAAAATATTTTTTTTTATTTGAAAGGGTATGCTCTCGAGGTGGTCCCATTGTCACCGAGTCAGAATCTGATGAAGGGATCCCATGGAAATCGACGGAAATTCTCAAATTTTATAGGATCACCTATAGTGATTTGAGTATTTTAATAGTACTACTTAACTCGTGCATTTGCTCTCGGAAAACACCGTTCGGTACATTGGAAGTGATGATGAAGACCAGAGGTGGCCACCTGAACTCCTCAATAATATGTATTTCATGGGTTGCGATTCGATTACTTTAATATGGTTGGTAAGCAATTTATGCTCGTCACAATGCATATGGTGAAATGGAGCTGATGGTGAAGCCACCATCATCTTCTGGTTCTTACCAGAAGAACTCCTCAACAATTAACGTCCCTGTATCGGGACAAGCAATATTTTGTAAAAGGTGATAAGCAGTTGACATTAGACTATTGTAACTTAGATATATTAATATCTGACCCACTAAAAAATAGAAAAATAAAACACTTTTCTACAAATAACTAACTAACTAACAACTAACTTCCAAAAAAAAATACTACAAAGTGAAAAATAACTTTTATTTCAGAAGTCGGTGGCAAAAAACGAAAATACAGATCCAAAGACTTCCGAATTAAAATTATTTTTCACTTAGTAGTGTTTTTTGTGGGAAGTCGATGGTTTTTTTATTATTATATAGCACGTGGTAACAAGTCAAAGTCATGATTTATTTCGATCATGCACATAAAAGGCATTTTTGAACGTCAAAATTTACAAGAAAATAGAATTGATTCCAAAACGCAGTTTCGCATGGATAAGAACAGGCGAGGAACTCCAAAAAAAAAGTGTGTGTTTTAAAATGTTTTACAATATTTTTTGACAGATAAATAGCCATATAGATGTACCTAATGTTTGGCTACTATTTATAGTTACCGCTACAAAAATGTTTTAGAAGCAGTCGTTACCTTGAGCAGAACCCTAATTGCGCAACACACTATCAATTACAATCTGAATAATTTTGAAACCTATTGCTAATCCATTGCTTCATATGTTCGAAAGATTTGTCTGCTCAACAACGTAAATAACGCAATGAATGTTGCTGAACTGTCAAAATGAAAGCTATTCCTACTGTTAGTGTGTTACGCAATGACCCTGCCGGTCTTTGGACATGGACTGGATTTGTTCAACCTTGGTCTGTGAGACAAAATAAATGTCTACTGAGTAGGAAGGCTTCAGTCATCACGTTGAGTGCAAAGTGCGAAACTGTGAACAAAGTGAAGATAAACTTAATAACCGACCTGTCAACATAGATAATGATATATAGCTACAGATGAGTGGAAAATAAACTCATGCTTAGAAAATTTAAATAATGTAACAAATAAAAATTCTACCAACCCAACAGACACAGGTAGAAGTAAAAACCAAATATCTATGTCGAAATTTCGAAGTCTATTTTTCGTCAAAATATTCGTCAAAGTATTAGTAACTGATACCTTTTTTTATTATTTGTATTTTTATTTATTTTTTTGGGTGGGACATCATCAAATGACCTCTTCCGCTCTGGGCGGAGCGGAAGGGCGTGTCAGACTCTTACTGACTAAAACCCACCCGTGTTCCTTCAGTTGCCTGTGCCAGGGCCACGGTAACTCTACGAGTGCATTTAATATTTTCAGACTAAGTGTTATTGTAAAATATTAGTTTTATCTCTTAGCACTTTCCTTTGTTTGTTTCAGACGTACGGAAGTGATGGAAGTATTACAACGGATATCCTTTCTTACAACAAATTAAGAAAGGATATAACAAAAAGTACCTCTGTAGTATTTTATTTATATAATTCAGTAGGTTCAGGTTTGCGTTGATGTGTCTGTCAACCAGGTTAGTCTTCTGTCGTTATTAATATAATACAAGATGTACCTACCTACAGATGAGATACACAGTAACAATACTAAAGTCAATGTTCTCTTTCCACGAAAGCATACGCTATTATTTCTAATTTTAATTTCTTGGCATTTCTCCATATTAAGAAATTCTTAATTACTGACGCCGTAATGATTTGTAGCTATTGCCAATTACTTTCAAATGCTCCCTTCACAGAGCTACGGGCTTTGGCAACGTTACGTGCGAGTCTTACAGATCGTTCGTCGCATTCCTTCAAATGGCACAGTAAACAAGGAAGAGAGGGAAAGGACATCAGCAGGACAGCTTTAACCGGCGCTTTGGTAAATTGATGTCGATCAAAAACCTTGCTATTAACGTCCTCGTGACTGGAATAACATTTTTTGGCTTTGACGTTGAAAGATCTTTGGTTAGTGGTTTAATTTCGGTTAAATGTAGTTTCAGTTCAAACATCTGATATCAAAGAACAGACAAAGACCTACACACATCTACTATGAACCCAATTTCTGCTCACCGTACGTCAAAAACCGTATAAACAAGCAATTAGGATTAGATCAAAGTTAAAATCTATCTAATCAGGACCTATGCATTTCTCATCTCGCTGGTCTTATTTGTCAAGTTACCAGTCTACCTAGAACTGACTTAATGCCTAACAACGTTACTCAGACTACACCCTGGACGTTAATGTGGTTATATCTGCCCCCACCGTCAGTCTGCGCTAACAAGATGGCTAACATCGTAATATAATAATATCAGCTAGCATCATGGACTAACAACAAAAAGGTGGACGGAACTCCGCTAAGACAAAATTGAGTCCAGCGGAGTAATTACGTAATGCACTAACAGTAGGAATGGGTTTCATTTTGACAGTTCAACAACATTCATTGCGTTATTTTCGTTGTTGAGGAGACAAATTTTTCAAACATATGAAGCAATGTATTAGCAATAGGCTTCATGATTCAGATTGTGATAGACAGTGTGTTACGAAATTAGGGTGCAGATGATGTGTGAATATATTTTATGTTTGAGTATTGCCGTTTGCGTGCGTAATATTGCATAATGTAGTTGTTTGTTGTTCCTATTTAATAAAATAAAATAAAATATATGGCCGACGCATGTGTGAATGTGTGCGTACAGCGAGTTGGACGACTTGAGTGATACAGTTTTTTGTTAACGAGAATCTGTCCGACTTTTTTGTTCTTCCATTGCTGGCATGAACGATTTCAGGCTTTATACGACTGATTGCAAAAGCTCATTAGATTACCTTTCTAATGCATTCTGGGAGTTACAAATAGAAGATTTAGTACTTAGGGAGCAGTACTAGGTTCATCAGACTATATGACTTAAGATTTCAACTGCTTAAGACCAGTCTTAGTAGTTTTTTTTTTTTTAAACATGACTTGTGAAAGAAGATTTCAAATGTGGAATTATAGATAGGGAGGTACTTTATTCGTTATCGACTTATCACTTAATAATATATTAGCTGGCCAGTTTAGAATATAGTGAAACAAGACAGGTTATCCTGGAAAAACTCACTTCACGAAGACACTTCAGTTTCCGAGCTGTCAGTTGTCAGTTCTCACCTATATAGTGCTTACTAACTCTATGGTTCTAACAGTTTCCAATCTCTGATTACACTGGGGAAACAGACGTTAATGATTTAATGAGTTAAGAGGTTCCACCGAATAGGACTGCGGATCAAACCGACTGCTGCTACCTAATCTAATGAAAATGGAGCGGTTCTGTCGCTTAACATTATTATTTGTAACTGTTACTCACAATGTTAATTTCTTAGCAATTATTTTAAAGAAGTTTCATTTCCAGATAAAAAAATATATGTTTAGCTACCTACTAGCTGACTATTTTATTTAAAAAAACAAGCCGTGCGCCCGATGGTTTCCCACCGGACAAATTACGAGCTTCCATAGAATCTTTCATTCCGTATTCCGTTTAGGGGAAGAATTTTCAAAAATCCTTTCTTACTGCTCACCTTCACCGTACTCCCCTTCGTTATAAAATAAACTCTGGTGCATATTTTCATGTTCCTAGACCCAGCGGCTAAGGCTGTTGTGGCGTCTGTCAGTGAATGAATGAATTTAGATGCCTTTTTGGCACAATTAGATGAAAGAATCGATTAATAATATGAATATTTAAAGTTAAGGAATTAACAACAAAACGTCGTGGATAATCTGTCAATCAAAGATGAAAAGAAAACAAAACTTCTTAGGTAACAGTCGTGTTAGTGCCTGATCAATATGAAGAGCAAAACCCGTTCCGACGTTCTTGCCACACCAGAATATAAGTAGGCCCTACATCGGACTGGCCCGTTCACAAAGAGACTTACTTAGACTTGCCAGTGAAGGCCGTTGAATTTAATCGATAAGCTAATGGTCTAGCAACTTAAATTGTCCGTATATACTAATCATAACTGTCATTATTTGACAGTTGTACGAAATAGCTTTAACACGGCAAATTGACGTAGAGCGTCAGTTTGCTAACCAATTAATTTTCCTAAATTAAGTAATCCTTCGTACACAACTAAGTTTATCAACACCCAAAAAGAGACACACCCGAAGATATTCAATTTTCTTGCAAGGAAAGGTTTGCAATGTTCTACCACCTTACTAACGCAACATTATATCACGCCAGTTTTCCCCGAGGAGTAAGGCAGAGGTGTACCTATATAAATAGTACACCCATATTTCGCCAGTTATGTTTTAATCCCATGTATTAGGAGGCGAGCCCATTGCCATCAACCGGGCTCAAATCCAGACTCCGGGCTGCTACTGAGAAATGTTTGATGAAAACAATAACACTTTGGCCGACCTGGGAATCGAACTCAGCACTTCATGCTTAGTAGAAGCGATTGCGGCCACTAGGCCAAAGAGAGTTAATTTTTAAAACTGTGTTTGCATGAATAAAATAGCAACATGTGAATGAATTAAAATAAATATTACAACTATGCTATGTTGTAGCAAAGACAGCATTGTGACTGCCGTATCGGATGGCAACACTATTGTTTTAAATGCGATTACAATACGCGTTTGTTTTTGAAACATTTATTAGTTGTGACTTTAAAAAAAACGGTATGTCGACCTATTTATAAATGGCTTGATGTCCAAAGTTGGCTACTAGTGCCACTTTTCCCCATAATTACTACTGAGGGGAAGAGTGACACTAGTAGCCAAGTGCTACTTTTCCCCTCAGTAGTAATTATTGGAACTAAGTATTTATTTCCGCCATCTTTTAATGCCGTACTTACTGCTTACAGCATATTTCTCTTTGGTTAATTGTCACGGATTCAAACAACGTTTTCTGGCGAATCCCAATATAACAGAATATGCTAAGATTACCTTTTGTTTTAATTTGTTTTGTTTTAAAGCAAAAGGTAATCATAGCATATTTTTGGAATATGAATAATAAATAAGTACTCTCAAAAGATAGATCTTTTGAGAGTATTTTTTATTCATATTCATATTCATTTATTCACATTTAAATAAAGTAAGTACAATCAGACAAAAAAGTGGTGTCACACGTTACATTATTTGGTCTTATATTCTATTTAGCCTTAGTATGGCATGTGAAGCTTAATAATGCAAGATTATATAATGTAGCTTATAGATAATATAGCCAAATTAAAGTAATATAAAAAAAGGATGGGTATTTAGTCATAATCAAGACATTATGTCTCTAAGATTAATAGTGCCTAATGTCAATTATACCTGGCCAACTACAGTGTCCAGTTCTAGTAAAATGTAAGTTTTTTTTTTACTTTATAAATTGACACTTTCTTGTAACCACTCATTTATTGAGTAAATCATACATACATACATACATTACATACCTACGTAATTTTTTACGAATGTACGCGAAGTATAAATGCGACACCTAGATTACATGGAGTCCTGTCATTCTTCTTTGCATCATCAACCTAGCTCATTCACATATTATTTATGGGTGGCAATGAGGCGGCCTACCTGATGGGTCACCGCTACGTCTACATGACATATATGCATACCAAAGGCATCTATAAACTTTTGCTATCACAAAGAGTAAGCGAAAATTTATCTTGTGTCTGCAGTTACAGCTGTACCCACTATACCCAGAAAAATCGTCCAATGAGGGCTATCGCGCTTGAGTTCGCCGCAAGAGGCGCTAGTGTAGATGTCAAATGTACTGAACGTTCACTGTTTGCGAGATTTTTGTCACAGATTTTATCTAATGATTGATAATTGTTGTAATGGTTGTGCCATTGCTGTTTAATTTTGGCTTAAGATTTTAAGTAAAAAGTTAGGATCTCATTTGGTAGCACTTGAAGGAAGAATAATATTTGTCTGCCTCATGCTTGCCAATTTTATGACCATTATAATCTAAATATGAATTTGAAATTTTAAAAGGTAATAAAATAAACATAATGTGAATTTATGGGTACTTAAACATATCCAAAACATCAAATAAATGTACCGAGAGGATCTTACTCGACAGTGGCGCCAACTGGTAAGCACAACCATTATAGTCCCAATTCGGTTGATAAATTATTATATTTTTAATAAAAAAAAAAATAAAAAAAATATTATAAATTTAAAATGGCAAAATCCAGAGATATGATATGACATATTATGTATATACCTAAATAAAAAACATACGGTTCGAATGAGGGTTTCTGATATGACGTTCACTAGATGGCAGCATTGAGACGGAAGGTCCGGCCACCTATCAAGTCTCAAAGAGCCTATCTTTTCTTTAGTCGTGACTGAATGATGAACGAATGAATGAAACAATTGATTAACGTCATCTTAGATTTTTATATACATTGTCGACATGAAAGTCCTCTTGTCAAATTGGCGCCAACTGGAGGCGTGTATTTTCGTGAAAACCCTCATTGGGAACCTCTTCTTGGAACCTCTTCGGTTTTGAACAAATATAAGTTTTCTCGTTCGATATTCCTTAAACAAATTACCTGAGTGATCTTCCTTTGAATATATTGCCTAATGAAGAACAAGATAGTGTTGAGGCGACGTGTTCGAAGTTACGAAATTCGAACAAACAAGTTTCACACTAGAATAGGACATCCATTAAAGTTCTTAAATAATTTGAGTTTCAGTCCTCATATTAGGTCTTTACCTATGAAATTGCCGTTCTGCAGTACTGGCCATTTCAAATCAAAATAATTTTTGTTTGGCTATGAATTCTAATTTCAAATTAATTTTATTTTATAAACATGGATTTTTTTTTCTAAAAGTAGTCATTTCTTTATTGATTAGTGTTACATTTTCATCGCATTTCAATCTTTTTCGTCATCATGGATACGTTAAAAATTCGAGTAATTATGGAATATGAGTACCGTCGTGGCAGCAACGCGGCACAAGCGGCACGCAACATCAACGACGTTTACGGAGCTAACTCTACAAACCAACGCACCATCTGTTATTGGTTTGCTCGCTTCCGTTCTGGAAATTTCGACCTGAAAAATGAACCTCGCGGTCGTCCGAAGACTTTGGTCGACAATGACGAATTAAAGGCGATTGTGGAAGCTGATGATACACAATCTACGGCTGAATTAGCAGCAGCTTTCGACGTTAGCGTCAAAACAATATTGGTCCATTTGCGTCAAATTGGCAAGGTAAAAAAGCTTGACAAATGGGTGCCCCACGAACTCAATGATCGCCAGCGCGAAGTACGCGTCGAGACGTGCCTTGCACTGCTCAACAGACACACAAATGAAGGAATTTTGAACCGCATTGTTACCTGCGATGAAAAATGGATTCTGTTTGATAACCGTAAGCGCTCAGCAAGTTGGTTGGATCCTGGTTCAGCACCTAAACAATGCCCTAAACGAAAACTTACCCCTAGAAAAGTGATGGTCACTGTTTGGTGGTCTAGCGCCGGTGTGATTCATCACAGCTTCTTACCAAACGGGGTGAGCATTACTGCAGATGTGTACTGTGAAGAACTGAACACAATGATGGAGAAGCTGGCGCATCTCCAACCAGCATTGGTCAATCGCTCGTCTCCGCTGCTCCTGGACGACAACGCGCGACCTCATACTGCACAGCAGACGGTCTCCAAGTTGCAAGAACTGGGGTTGGAAGCTCTCCGTCATCCGCCCTACTCACCAGACCTTGCGCCTACATACTACTACTTTTTCCAGAATTTGGATAACTTCTTGGCGGGAAAAAAATTTAATACCCGAGAGGCAGTACAAAATGCCTTTGAAGAATTTGTTGCCTCCCGTCCAGCTGATTTCTTTAAGAAGGGCATCAATAAACTGCCACTGCGATGGCAAAGATGCATTGATTGCATGGGTGATTACTTCGATTAATACAAATAAAAAATTCATGAAAAAAATTCGTTTAAATTTTTTCATACAAAACGGCAATTTCATAGGTAAAGACCTATTATTTCAACGACATTCAATAACAGCTGTTGATAATTCAAGCTATCGCGTGGTAGACAGTAAATAAATGATGCGGTCAGCTGTTGAGCTGTCAATTCGAGGTGTATTGCACTGATAACTCGATTGGTTGGCATGGATTGTGTACAATTTAACTGTCACTATTCCTGTCAGAATAGTTTCTAAACAGAACTATTACTTGCTAACATTTTCATTTTCGTTTTTACCTTTTGCTACTGTTTCATAGTACCTACTGTTTTGATCATTCGATGTGGTCTTTTAAGTTTGTAACCGATCACGTTAATCTGTTTTTGATCGATTTATTTTGTCCATCTTAAATAAACCTAAGAGGACCTACAGAATTATGTCCAGTAATACCGTACTGCAGCTACGGTGTATTGTGGAAATGTATGTTATCTTATTCTACAAAAATATTAACCTACTATCTTCGAATTTTACGAAATAGGTACCTAAAGGAATTTAAGATTCAAATGCACAATAACGGGCATCCTGGCAGTCAATTGGAAATGGAAAGACGATTCAAATCAAACGCACAATAAACCGTCACTCGTTCAATAATGACCACCTCACCATCTGCGCAGGACGATACATGCAGGTGGATTAATAGGGGGATATGAAAGCGTCCGGGACACGTGAGGAGCTGTCTCGGCACGTGTCGAACTAATGTGCCAACGTGCCGGAGTAAGGCATCGAGGCGCCACAGTGACGTTACGTCATTTAAGAATAAAATATCTATATAAGTTCTCCTACTGGCTCTACGAGTAAAGTCTGACAAACAGTCTTACCAAAGGGTATCGTTTTACACAGTAGCTGGGTTGTGGAGGTCAGATAAGCAGTCGCTCCATGTAAAGTGCTGATATTCAACTGCATTCAGTTAGACTGGAAGCTATAGTCGTGCTGGCATGATGTGTCTTTAGAGTCCATCACTAAACTAAATAAGAAAGGGCCGAAGGACCTTGGTATACTTTCTGCTTCGTCCCGACTGTTAAACCCACATGGTGAAGGGGTCAGCGTTCCTTATCTTTTTTCCACTCCACTCTATCCTTGACAAAATATGTCGAAAATATCAATCTGGACTACTTAAAATGTTGAATTCACAAAATGTTGTATTCGCAAAATATTTAATCCCAACATGTTAAATTTGTAATAAGTTGAATTTTCTGGACCCACAACGTTGAATTTGCAAAATTTTGAATCCCAAAGTCACACAAATTGTCATAGGTATCTCTTTTGAATAAAATATTTCTTCATTTTCATGGCGTATTATGTACGACAACATGTTCATAAAGGCATTCAATCTGTGCATTAAATGAATGAAAGAAAATAACAAAATTCATACTAATTTTACAATTGCCAAAGTAACTATGTCTGTCTGTCACTTTTTCACGCCTTAACGGCTGAACTGATTTCGATGAAAATTTGCTCATAGGTAGGCCATGACTATAACTAGTACATTGGCTACTTTTTAATCCCGGTAGTACTTTCCCGTCGGAAAATTTCGGACCTCCACGCGGGCGAAGACGCAGGCAAAAGCTTGTACCTACTTCATTATTTTCGTCTTTGTGGAAACAAAAGAGGCTCGCTTAATTTTATAAAAGTGAATAAACTCTTGTTCAAAGGTCTTAAAATGGTCTTATAAAGTTGAAAAGAAAACATTAGACACTGTTTCTTTTAACTTCGTAATTAAAACTTATAAAATCAGTTTATTGGCACCAGCTGTCTGTTAACACAAGCCACTTTTAATTGCTATTACTTAATTATTGTATTTCATTAGTTTCGTAAGGTGTGCGCGTAGGCAGGTGGTCAAACACCCTGGTTAAGGTACCAGCGAACAGAAATAGAGGTAAGTATACACATATCATGCGCATGCGCATAAATTAACTTTAAAAAAATATGTCATATAATAATACTATTATCGTTATCATGTGCCTTTAATTTCAATTCCATGTTTTATTGATAATAAAAAAAGATGAAAATCGACCGGATTTGACATAAGTTCTTTTGATAGATAATGTAAGTAGAAGGTATGCAGTGTAATGACGGTTTGATCGCTCGGCAGATATGAAGGAATAAAACTTTGTCTGTAATATGCTCCGGGCAGATCTGTGATTATGATGCACGGATGGGTGCGCATTCATTAGGTAACTCCTCAGACACATCTTAAGGAGGAAAAAGCCTTATAATGAGGAAGATATAGGTAATAAAAAATACTTGAGTCGGTTCTATACTACAACATAAATATAAGGAACCTGTTTTTTATGAAGAAAGTAGAAACGAAGGAGGTTTTCCTGTTGGTAGAAAAAACGTCAAAATTGGTTCAGAAGTTTAGTGTTTGAAGATATCGCGGACAAACATACATACACGGTTCCATTGCTTATTTTTAAGTCGATTAAAATAATTGAAATCGACCTTAAAAAGTGGCTTCATTCTGGGGCTAAATAAAATAACAGTTATGTATGAATGACGTAGATACTTAATTACATAGTAGAATGTCATGCCTGTAATTCCCGAAGGGTTGGGCAGTGGTGTACCTATTAGTACACCCACATTTCGCCAGTTATGTTTAAGTCCCATGTAATAAGGGACGAGCCTGTTGCCATTAACCGGACACAAATCCAGACCCCAGGCTGCTATTGAGAAATTGCAGATGGAAAAACCCACGATCACCACCACCTACTTAAATAAAATGCCCTAAACCAGGATTAGACTCCCACAAAAGTAGGGAGTCTTACATAAGAATGTAAATACATCCTGATACCATCAGATTTGCCATTTTGGGAAATCTTATGACATCATCAAATTCGTTGTAAGTCGACGATGGATAATTTCGAGGAAACAAAACACGAGTAAAAAAAAATTTTACTTCGATAACAGGTTTTTCAAATAACGGAGTGTTTTTAGTTTCAGGATAAGATGGCTATAGCATATTTATTATTTCAATTGAAATATAATTAGTTATTATTTCACATATCACCTTGACTCCCACGGTGAGACTCTAAAGTTGTTAGTTCGTGAAATAAGAGTACCTATTTATAAGTAACTAAATCCTGGAATTTCATCTTAATTATTTGGGTTACAGGAATTAAAACGCCGTTTCAGTGTTCTCCAAACGGAGTTTTGAAAACTGTAAATGATATGGGTGGCAGAAGTGTCGGAATAGAGCCTTTCTGATCAATATATGTACTCATCATAAAAGTGTCCCCTTCTCGAAATGTGAGAGAAACGGGCATAACCCCTAGCAGGATAAAACGGTATATAAAGGTAGTGGGTTTACTACTCCACAAGGATCTTATGGAGTATACGCATATTTCTACTATATTTTATACCTTTAAGATCCGCAACAAAACTCTTTGGACCGTGATCTATGTTAAAATTAATAAGAGGAACTATAACGTACCTACTGCAGTATAATTCCTGCAAGTAGATACTTTTTGTTGTCATTTCGATTAAATTCTTTTTACGAGTCATTCGGTCAGCTTTTTTACATTTTCGTTTTTTTTTGAAATATTCAAAAAATTGACAATTGTTCTGTACATTGTCAAGAAGAAAAAAATGCAACGCATTCTGTCGTTGGAATTTCTATTGTGTGGATATTTTATTCAATAATATTTAATCTTTCTTCGAAAGTTAATTTCAAATTTTAACCACCACTATATGTGAGTAGTCAGCGAATACGTTCCCTGGAATTTCTCGTCACTTTTTTTCTTTGATTGTTTGAAAGGCCACCTTTTTTTGGCCTTACCCTGCCATTTATTGTTCGCCTGTCTTCTTCCTTCGTCTGCCGGCCGCAGAAGTCCGAGCGAGCTTGCGGAGAGAAGCGCAGGATCGTTGCCGAGCAAGGTCGACGACACAGGTGCCTAACGGACACATCAGGTGCTAAATAAGACATTTGTGTGGCGCAATAACGCCCAACCATCAATATAATAGAAGTTTTCTGTGTTATACCGTCGTGTGCAATTTTAATTTTAAGTTGCTTTCTTAAATTCTTAATATCAGATCTTATTCTCTTTAAAATTTATATTAACGAAATGATGTAAAGAAAAACCTTAATTTTGAGCTTATTTGTGTTAAATAATTTATAGAGCGGCACGAATTTCGTACGATTGCAATCGAATTTAAATTCGTCTATATACTTAAATTCCTAAAAATTTGGAAACATCCATAAGTTTTTTTCTCCAAAAATCTTCTTGTGATATATTTTTTTTTGGTAGCCTTATACAATTTCCAACGACTAAATATTTAAATTTTTTGACTTATTTCTTAATTATTTCGGTTGTTCTTTTTATTAATAAATTTTACGTGTACCAGCTGCGTGAGTTTGATTTTTTAGCTAGCTCACGCCGGGGTTCGAGTCCCCGGCGTGTTAGCAGCCAGCTCTACGCTGCATTATGGCGCCCGATTTTTAAAAGTAAGTACTATTTACATATTTTTTTTTGTTATATCGTGTGTGGTGCTCCCTCTGAGCAAAAAATATTTTAATCCCCGTGTCACCATTGTTATTTACAGATTCTGGAATCCGACTAGCTTGTATACTGTTTCTTTCATTCGAATCGGCACACGCCTTGCGTTCGCTCAGCAGAAAGTGGATGCTCCGTGAACTTTGCGCTGCACTGAGCTGTGGACAATACTTTGACCAGTTTGCATTACTTACCTGTTTATTTTTGAAGTGTTATTTCTATAAAATACCCTGTAACTATATCACATAGCTGACTATTTATTTTTCTCCCCACAAATATATTTTTATCCTCAGTTTAATTTCTCTCCTGTAACTTAGCTGTAGTTAGTTTCCCGTAGTGTGTGTCTGAAGTGTGAATGTTTTAGGCCTCGTGACCAAAGGTAAGCTTTTTTTATGCTCGGTTGTTTGCTTGTATCTATTTCATTTTTTTGATTCTAGTCCAGCTGTCCATTGATATTTTTTTTGCTAGTGTCTATTTATTTTTTGATGCTAGCATACCTTTTTCTTTGGCGGTTGTTTCCTATTATCTATTTGTCTTTTGATTACTAGCCCAACTGTTTTCTTTGTTGTTGTGTGGCCATAACATTCCTTCATCAGCCATAAACCTCAACATGGTCACTTTCCAGCTTCGTACAAGGAGATTGCTCTATTTTGTTTGTTGTGTCTTTTTGTGATCTAACAGGGCAGACTATGGCTTCTTTTTTTTGCCCATTTTTTCGACGTCTGTTCTGTGTCTGATCCAGTATCAACAAATAACATGCCTTTCATAATTGTCCACATTGTTTCACGGAGGTTCGCATATTTAGAGCTTGTTTTACCTCCCAAGTTCCCTTCTATTAATCTTATCCCTTTTTATGCGTTTAGCACTTACCTAATTATCCGTATTTAATCGGAATATTAGTTTTACATATAATTCTAACCCGGGATACCAAAATTATCTCAATACTTACGTAAATAAAATTTTCATTTTCATTTTCTATTTACGTAAATATTCTTCTTCCAACAGTAATCAAAAATTTTTACAAAGGATAACGCCCATTTTCGTAAATCCTTTCTATAAAGGATAATGGTCAAAATTGTTTCCTAAGGTCAAACTATATCTCAATTCATGCATTCACTTTGCCACTGGTTTTACACCAAACTTTCTTATGTTTGGTAAGAATTTTTTATAGATTCTACTCATGCTAATTAGTCAGACTCTAAGCGTCAATTTAGCTGAAAGTTGGACTCGGCATGCGTAGATTTTTTTATTCTTCTCCATCACTCTACATCTAGGTTAATGGTATTCTATGGTGACGTAATTTTTTTTTTTCTAGATTTTCGCCACTGGTTATTTTTTTGGTTGGCAAACTGGCTCCTCGCTTTATTAAAACCGTATGTTGACTAGTTTTCTTTAGCTCCACTCACATTTATTTCCTCTAGGGTTTCGGTTATGGTTTATGTCAATCTAAGGTTCCTTTGACTTGAGTCGTCTGACTGAAGTCCCTATTTTTGACTGAAGTCCCTGTTTTTGACTGAAGTCCCTATTTTTGACTGACGTCCTATTTTTTGACTGACGTCCTATTTTTGACTGAAGTCCTATCTTTGACTCAAGTTCTATCTTTGACTCAAGTCCTTTGCTTGACCCTTTGATTTCCAGTCTTTTTTGTGTCAGAAGCCGTATCTTCTACTGGAGTTATCACTTCAACTTGAGTTGTGACTTTGACTTAAGTCGTTACTTTTAACTTAAGGCTAAAAATAGACAGCGACATCTAGTTGTTAAAATAAACTTTTTGTTGACAACTTCTTGTTTACTGCCACTATTTTGACCACGCCCACATAAGGCGTTACTTTTAGTGTTTAGTGTTGGGACACTGTCGATAGATTTTTGTCGATGATTTGAATTTCTATAACAAAGTGTTTAGTGTTGGGACAATGTTGATATTTTTTGTCGATAATTTTAAATTGCTTAACGAAATGTTTTCTTACTAAACCTTTCATCTTTTATCATCAAAACTTATCATACATTCTTTATCATCCTGTTATTTTCTTATTTCGTCTGAAGAAGTTTTTTTTTTTTTCACAATTTATTATTAGTTCTTTGACTGATGTTGTTAATTTGTGTTTGGTGGATATTATGACTGAGGTCGTATTTTATTCTTTGTTTTTGAATTTATCTAAGGGATACTATGATTTAATTAGGCTATTTAGGTACTTCTAGATTAATTTATATCCTTTAGTTCCTAAGTTGTTAGTTGTTTGCTTATTCATAGATTTAGAGGACACGTCAGGAGCTCGCACTGGTAACGTTTAGATTGGAGGCGCATCAAATTTATTCTTTATCTGCTGCACTTCGATGCTGCTTATTAGGTTTATGTAACTTATCTACTAGACATATTTAATTCCTTATTTTTTCTTTTTCTTATCTTCCCTCTTTCACATACTTCGTACACATTCTTCTATGGTATTGTCACTCTTGTGATATTCCTATTTTTTCATGTTAACAATCCTTAGGTGTTGTTCCTAATTTTAGTGATGCGACTCATATTGAGTTGTTGTTCCTTTATCGACATATTTCTTTTTTTGCTGGAATGGGTGTGATGCAGTATAATTCCTGCAAGTAGATACTTTTTGTTGTCATTTCGATTAAATTCTTTTTACGAGTCATTCGGTCAGCTTTTTTACATTTTCGTTTTTTTTTTGAAATATTCAAAAAATTGACAATTGTTCTGTACATTGTCAAGAAGAAAAAAATGCAACGCATTCTGTCGTTGGAATTTCTATTGTGTGGATATTTTATTCAATAATATTTAATCTTTCTTCGAAAGTTAATTTCAAATTTTAACCACCACTATATGTGAGTAGTCAGCGAATACGTTCCCTGGAATTTCTCGTCACTTTTTTTCTTTGATTGTTTGAAAGGCCACCTTTTTTTGGCCTTACCCTGCCATTTATTGTTCGCCTGTCTTCTTCCTTCGTCTGCCGGCCGCAGAAGTCCGAGCGAGCTTGCGGAGAGAAGCGCAGGATCGTTGCCGAGCAAGGTCGACGACACAGGTGCCTAACGGACACATCAGGTGCTAAATAAGACATTTGTGTGGCGCAATAACGCCCAACCATCAATATAATAGAAGTTTTCTGTGTTATACCGTCGTGTGCAATTTTAATTTTAAGTTGCTTTCTTAAATTCTTAATATCAGATCTTATTCTCTTTAAAATTTATATTAACGAAATGATGTAAAGAAAAACCTTAATTTTGAGCTTATTTGTGTTAAATAATTTATAGAGCGGCACGAATTTCGTACGATTGCAATCGAATTTAAATTCGTCTATATACTTAAATTCCTAAAAATTTGGAAACATCCATAAGTTTTTTTCTCCAAAAATCTTCTTGTGATATATTTTTTTTTGGTAGCCTTATACAATTTCCAACGACTAAATATTTAAATTTTTTGACTTATTTCTTAATTATTTCGGTTGTTCTTTTTATTAATAAATTTTACGTGTACCAGCTGCGTGAGTTTGATTTTTTAGCTAGCTCACGCCGGGGTTCGAGTCCCCGGCGTGTTAGCAGCCAGCTCTACGCTGCATTATGGCGCCCGATTTTTAAAAGTAAGTACTATTTACATATTTTTTTTTGTTATATCGTGTGTGGTGCTCCCTCTGAGCAAAAAATATTTTAATCCCCGTGTCACCATTGTTATTTACAGATTCTGGAATCCGACTAGCTTGTATACTGTTTCTTTCATTCGAATCGGCACACGCCTTGCGTTCGCTCAGCAGAAAGTGGATGCTCCGTGAACTTTGCGCTGCACTGAGCTGTGGACAATACTTTGACCAGTTTGCATTACTTACCTGTTTATTTTTGAAGTGTTATTTCTATAAAATACCCTGTAACTATATCACATAGCTGACTATTTATTTTTCTCCCCACAAATATATTTTTATCCTCAGTTTAATTTCTCTCCTGTAACTTAGCTGTAGTTAGTTTCCCGTAGTGTGTGTCTGAAGTGTGAATGTTTTAGGCCTCGTGACCAAAGGTAAGCTTTTTTTATGCTCGGTTGTTTGCTTGTATCTATTTCATTTTTTTGATTCTAGTCCAGCTGTCCATTGATATTTTTTTTGCTAGTGTCTATTTATTTTTTGATGCTAGCATACCTTTTTCTTTGGCGGTTGTTTCCTATTATCTATTTGTCTTTTGATTACTAGCCCAACTGTTTTCTTTGTTGTTGTGTGGCCATAACATTCCTTCATCAGCCATAAACCTCAACATGGTCACTTTCCAGCTTCGTACAAGGAGATTGCTCTATTTTGTTTGTTGTGTCTTTTTGTGATCTAACAGGGCAGACTATGGCTTCTTTTTTTTGCCCATTTTTTCGACGTCTGTTCTGTGTCTGATCCAGTATCAACAAATAACATGCCTTTCATAATTGTCCACATTGTTTCACGGAGGTTCGCATATTTAGAGCTTGTTTTACCTCCCAAGTTCCCTTCTATTAATCTTATCCCTTTTTATGCGTTTAGCACTTACCTAATTATCCGTATTTAATCGGAATATTAGTTTTACATATAATTCTAACCCGGGATACCAAAATTATCTCAATACTTACGTAAATAAAATTTTCATTTTCATTTTCTATTTACGTAAATATTCTTCTTCCAACAGTAATCAAAAATTTTTACAAAGGATAACGCCCATTTTCGTAAATCCTTTCTATAAAGGATAATGGTCAAAATTGTTTCCTAAGGTCAAACTATATCTCAATTCATGCATTCACTTTGCCACTGGTTTTACACCAAACTTTCTTATGTTTGGTAAGAATTTTTTATAGATTCTACTCATGCTAATTAGTCAGACTCTAAGCGTCAATTTAGCTGAAAGTTGGACTCGGCATGCGTAGATTTTTTTATTCTTCTCCATCACTCTACATCTAGGTTAATGGTATTCTATGGTGACGTAATTTTTTTTTTTCTAGATTTTCGCCACTGGTTATTTTTTTGGTTGGCAAACTGGCTCCTCGCTTTATTAAAACCGTATGTTGACTAGTTTTCTTTAGCTCCACTCACATTTATTTCCTCTAGGGTTTCGGTTATGGTTTATGTCAATCTAAGGTTCCTTTGACTTGAGTCGTCTGACTGAAGTCCCTATTTTTGACTGAAGTCCCTGTTTTTGACTGAAGTCCCTATTTTTGACTGACGTCCTATTTTTTGACTGACGTCCTATTTTTGACTGAAGTCCTATCTTTGACTCAAGTTCTATCTTTGACTCAAGTCCTTTGCTTGACCCTTTGATTTCCAGTCTTTTTTGTGTCAGAAGCCGTATCTTCTACTGGAGTTATCACTTCAACTTGAGTTGTGACTTTGACTTAAGTCGTTACTTTTAACTTAAGGCTAAAAATAGACAGCGACATCTAGTTGTTAAAATAAACTTTTTGTTGACAACTTCTTGTTTACTGCCACTATTTTGACCACGCCCACATAAGGCGTTACTTTTAGTGTTTAGTGTTGGGACACTGTCGATAGATTTTTGTCGATGATTTGAATTTCTATAACAAAGTGTTTAGTGTTGGGACAATGTTGATATTTTTTGTCGATAATTTTAAATTGCTTAACGAAATGTTTTCTTACTAAACCTTTCATCTTTTATCATCAAAACTTATCATACATTCTTTATCATCCTGTTATTTTCTTATTTCGTCTGAAGAAGTTTTTTTTTTTTTCACAATTTATTATTAGTTCTTTGACTGATGTTGTTAATTTGTGTTTGGTGGATATTATGACTGAGGTCGTATTTTATTCTTTGTTTTTGAATTTATCTAAGGGATACTATGATTTAATTAGGCTATTTAGGTACTTCTAGATTAATTTATATCCTTTAGTTCCTAAGTTGTTAGTTGTTTGCTTATTCATAGATTTAGAGGACACGTCAGGAGCTCGCACTGGTAACGTTTAGATTGGAGGCGCATCAAATTTATTCTTTATCTGCTGCACTTCGATGCTGCTTATTAGGTTTATGTAACTTATCTACTAGACATATTTAATTCCTTATTTTTTCTTTTTCTTATCTTCCCTCTTTCACATACTTCGTACACATTCTTCTATGGTATTGTCACTCTTGTGATATTCCTATTTTTTCATGTTAACAATCCTTAGGTGTTGTTCCTAATTTTAGTGATGCGACTCATATTGAGTTGTTGTTCCTTTATCGACATATTTCTTTTTTTGCTGGAATGGGTGTGATGCAGTATAATTCCTGCAAGTAGATACTTTTTGTTGTCATTTCGATTAAATTCTTTTTACGAGTCATTCGGTCAGCTTTTTTACATTTTCGTTTTTTTTTGAAATATTCAAAAAATTGACAATTGTTCTGTACATTGTCAAGAAGAAAAAAATGCAACGCATTCTGTCGTTGGAATTTCTATTGTGTGGATATTTTATTCAATAATATTTAATCTTTCTTCGAAAGTTAATTTCAAATTTTAACCACCACTATATGTGAGTAGTCAGCGAATACGTTCCCTGGAATTTCTCGTCACTTTTTTTCTTTGATTGTTTGAAAGGCCACCTTTTTTTGGCCTTACCCTGCCATTTATTGTTCGCCTGTCTTCTTCCTTCGTCTGCCGGCCGCAGAAGTCCGAGCGAGCTTGCGGAGAGAAGCGCAGGATCGTTGCCGAGCAAGGTCGACGACACAGGTGCCTAACGGACACATCAGGTGCTAAATAAGACATTTGTGTGGCGCAATAACGCCCAACCATCAATATAATAGAAGTTTTCTGTGTTATACCGTCGTGTGCAATTTTAATTTTAAGTTGCTTTCTTAAATTCTTAATATCAGATCTTATTCTCTTTAAAATTTATATTAACGAAATGATGTAAAGAAAAACCTTAATTTTGAGCTTATTTGTGTTAAATAATTTATAGAGCGGCACGAATTTCGTACGATTTCAATCGAATTTAAATTCGTCTATATACTTAAATTCCTAAAAATTTGGAAACATCCATAAGTTTTTTTCTCCAAAAATCTTCTTGTGATATATTTTTTTTTGGTAGCCTTATACAATTTCCAACGACTAAATATTTAAATTTTTTGACTTATTTCTTAATTATTTCGGTTGTTCTTTTTATTAATAAATTTTACGTGTACCAGCTGCGTGAGTTTGATTTTTTAGCTAGCTCACGCCGGGGTTCGAGTCCCCGGCGTGTTAGCAGCCAGCTCTACGCTGCACTACCTACACTATTCACGTATTCTACGTATTTCACTGGAAAAAAATCGTACCTGACATCAAACACTACTATTCGTTTTTTTGTTTTTAATTTAAAGGTTAGCTTTGGGCCATCTGGCCCGTTAATCGTTACTCGTTTCAATCGTTACTGTAAAATTTGTACCAACTACCCAGTTTGTACTAATTGTACAGTAACGATTTTACCTACCTAAATAATTCAATACATTATTAGTAAAATTAATTTGGTTGTAACCTCCTAGTTGGTGCTGATATACTAATTGTACCTATAATGGAGTATACCTGTTTTATTTTTTTGTTAGTACTTTTTTAGTTTTTAGCTTATAGCTTCACCTAAGCTTATAAGATTATCTTTAATTATACGTCGTTTCTAGATTGAAAACCATAAATTAAGGCTGCAATGATCGCATCACAATTTCACCATGCCGTGTTTTGCGGCTGCGGCATGCCATCCACATATCTCTTTAAATATTGTGGGGCGATGGTACTGCCACAGAGTACTTTATACTATACTGAGTACTGCGGTTCGGCGCCCGTTGCTCATAGGTTGTGCCACGCCGTACCACGTCCCCCGCTCTTTCGCCCTCCCGCCTCAGAGCCGTCAAGTAGGGTATAAAAGTCCGCGTATAATTTGCAATTGCGCTGCGTCGGAATTAGGTCACCGATCGCTGTGCCCGGTATATTTGTCCATAAAGTTTGGTCCGCCTAAATATATAATTCATTTGGAATTGGAACCCTTTTCCGTTAGAAATAGATTTTTGTAACGGCTAAGGTTATTATTAATGAATTCGTCTTTTGTTCGAGGAGAGCAGTGGTAACGGCCCCGACTTACGTGTTATAGGTCGTTTGTTCGAACCCAGGCAGGCGCTTTACTTTGTGTAAATAATTTCATCACCACTGCTCTCTAAACGGTGAAGGAAAACATCGTGAAGAAACCGGTGTAGCTTAGAACAAAAAAATCGAAGATATGTGACATCTACCAACCCGCACTTGGCACGCGTGGTAGATTACAGCTCACTCCCTATCATACGAAGGAGGCCTGTGTCCCAGCAGTGGGAACATAATAGGCTGATTATGCTTTTGTTCATATGTAGGTTTCTAAATAGTAACTAAATGGAAGACTACAGTACCTACTGTGAAACTTTCAAGGAACTTATAGGAAATATTAACTTATTTGCAGCACCACAAAGCATGGTTTTTCTTCAGTACCTAGTACGGTCTTCAGTAGTTACCTATATTTTCATATTCATATTCACAGATTTCAAGAAATATAACATAACATCACGCCTGTATTTTGCGTAGGGTTAGGCAGAGGTCTACATATAGTACACCCACATTTCGCCAGTTAGGTATGTTTTAGTCCCATGTAACAGGGGGGGAGCCTATTGCCACCAACTGGGAACAAAAACAAACTCCGGGCTACTAGCTGCTGCTGAGAAAATCCAGGTGGAAAAACACAACAACACTTTGCCCGACCCGGGAGTCAAACCGCGACCTCAAGCTCAGCAGTAGTGCTTGCGACCAATAGAGCAATGAGGCAGTCAAGAAATATGTTATATAATAATAATATTATTATTCTGTTATTATTAGTAGGTAGGTACTAGAGGTGTGTGCCGGTGCCTTTCTTAAGGCTCCCACAAACAGGCGCGACGCGACAGCGCTACACAAAGGCGTCTCTCGTCGCGCGACAAGCGGTGCCTTTGAGCGGGGCGTCGCGTCGCGCCTGTGTGTACGAGCCTTTACTGGCGTCTGACGTATAATTCGCCGACGGCGGCGGCATCATCGGCGTAAGCGGCGTGGATGATGGAAATATCATTACCTGATGATGACCAATTACCTCAAGGCTCTTTAAAGCGGGCGGGGCTCCAATTCGGAGAGTGCTTGCGAGTCTCATCATTTTCTTCATCCTAGAAAGTACAGCGCCCGAGAGTTGGCGAGGTGCAAAGGTTCTGCTTGCCGTCCGCAAGCCCGCGCCTATGGTGGCCGGGAGTCAGCAATCGACTCCCGACGCCCAGGGTGTCTCCACCTGCGGCGACAAGGGGTGTGAGGGCGCAAAGATTCCCACACCCTCACGCGCTCCGCCTCCTCCTTCGCTAGCATTACTGCTTCGCAGAAAGAGGTGACGGGTTCCCAATTCCTCTCGCTCCGTACCATGGCCTGAACCAGGGCCGGACGCGAGTGATCGCCGCCGCCGATCGCCGCCACGAGGACACGGCGGTCCTCCGTCCAAGCCGGGCAGACCTCCACCGTATGCTCCACCGTGTCCTCTGGTCGATCCACACAATGATAACACCCGGGCGTTATCTCCCGCCTTATCCGAAACAGGAGCCTCCCGAAACAGCCGTGTCCGGTGAGGACCTGCGTCAGGCGGAAGGTAAGGTCGCCGGGGCGCCTCTCAAGCAACTCCTCAAGGAGAACTAATAATAGTAAGTAGTTGGTACCTGTTCTGTTTTGTCCACCAAGTGAGAGAAATATTTTGAATCAAGTAGCGTGTCCAAGGTTCCTTATAATTTGAGTTCGATAGCCGCATTATTTCGTAGCTTTTTCAGGAATTTACGTATTCCTTCGAGGTCCAAATTCTCAAATTTACAAACGTTTCAGTAGTTTCTCGATTGTGTGTTTTTGACTCAATTTGTATGATCACTGAAACGCTTCTAAATTAGTGGAATTGGGACTGATTTATGTACCAACCTTCCCATCGGTCAGCTTCGTAATTTAGCTGTCACAGGATAATAAAAAGACAGAAAACCGGTAATCTAGAGAAGATAAAGCCAGATAAACTTATCCAGTCCAGTTACTCAAAAAATATCGTAGGATAAAACTTTCTTCTCGACAAGTCGTTTTAAGTTTTTAACAACGTCCATTGTAAGAAAAGTTTTTAACTGCTCAGTTATTTTTTACCCTGATACTTTAGGTACTGTATAGAGCTGAATCGAACCTATGTATCCTATATGAACCTATGTATGTATATGTGTATAAAAGTTTTACAACTGCCTAGCTATATTGAAGAA
Source organism: Dryobotodes eremita (assembly GCA_917490735.1). NCBI lineage: Eukaryota > Metazoa > Arthropoda > Insecta > Lepidoptera > Noctuidae > Dryobotodes > Dryobotodes eremita. Next base: position 26,151,601 of record OU823241.1, on the reverse strand, counting down.
TGTGTCGAAGTAGGTAAAGTTCGCGTAAAACTTTATGAGCCCTCTGAACGTAGGCCCGAGAACGAAACCGCGCATGGTACAGTTGAGTGAGAGTGAGAGAGTTGCTTCGGCCACCCATATTATGCATACTGCGCAGCCGCTCGGGTGCAACTTCCGAGAGCTCATAAAGTTTTGCGCGAACTGTATCCACTTTTATTTTGTTAGGTGAGAATGTTAGACTTAAAATATCTATATTGGAAAAATAGAAATAAGGTAAGAAAAGATATCTGTTTACTAATAATTCAGTGAGGTAAACTTATACTTAAGCCTTAGATTACAACACACAAATTAAACACAGTCATTGATAGGTAAAATAAAATAAAATTGTATATTCGTACCTAGCTTGTGTCTCGAATCAGTCTCGAAACAAATGACTACGTTGTTCGTTAATGAAAACATTGAAAATAAAGCATTAATTACTAGTGCACCAAAAAACGATTCCATTAGCTTCAAGCTTTAAAACAACGTCCGACACACAAGGATTGAAAACCGGTACGAATTTGGGTTCCGGTTCTTCATTTCAGTTCTTTAAAAGGTTCTTCTTTTCGGTACGGTTCCGGTTTGGTTCTGGTTCCAAAGTACCGGTTCCAAATAAAGTTTACAATATACCGGTTCCGTGCCATCCGATTTAAAGGTTCTCTACGAAATAACTACCACAGGATCTATCAAAGCGAAAGTGCCCCTCTCCCCTCTCACAAAAACTCCAACCTCTTCATCCAACGGCGGCCGCCCGAACCTCGCCGCTATCGTACAAAGCTTCGACCTGCGCTGAACGGCATTGTATGAACTGGTTCGAACTCACTTTGAAGAAGACCCGGTAAAATAAAGGTTCTTAAAGGTTCCAATTTAGGTTCCTGGTCCAGTTCGGGTCCTAGTAACGGAACCACTCAATACCGGTTCTTTACCGGTATTTTAGGAACCTTTTCAATGCCTGCCGACATATATACATTATAAACCTATATATAGCCTTGCAGATGGCTTAGCAACGCATTTAGTTGATATCTGAATAGAGTGTGTTAATTGCAAAAAGAGGACAAGAGGGGCCGCGGGCCTGTCTTGTAATGTTGAACAACCTTGGGTTCGTCGCTACTTTTTGCCGCTAGATTACGCCACCTGAGCGCTAAATGCTGTCTAATGGTCGCACTATACTATCCTATATTAACGCATAAAACTGAGTAATGTTACAATTTTTTTTTGCAAAAACCTACTTTTTTTCGAAAGAACCAAGCCGGTATTTTCGCATTTACTGTCTTGTTTTAACTAATTCCTTTTTTAATTGTAAATGTCAATTAAACTCCGGCACTGTGAGAAATAAAGAAAAACCTGTGAAGCAATCTTTTTCTCGTCCCTGTTGGGACAGTGTAAACGGAACAAAGAAAAGTTCGCCAGGACACCGGGTGTCCGCCACCAGGAGCTGACGTTATTCTTTTATTTTTTATGCGTTGTACGTTTTTCAGAAGGTTAGCATCAAATCTAGTGAGTATTCGTACTTAATTTCCGACCAGTCACTTCTTTTTTTTTTACTTTTAAAAGCAAAGAGCATGGGATGCTTGCATAGGATTGTTGAGTCAATAATTCAACATCGATGTAAAACCTGCTTGACCCTTTATTCTAATTTAATCAATTGAGAAATGATGTACAAGTAAATATTATCGAAAATACCAAAATTTCCACCAATTCTTCAACTCTTACGCAACCTCTGTGACGCTGATTTCGTAACAACACAACTGCCATTGAGCAACGAAGTACAGTTATCAAATTCAAATAAAGGCAAGATGTTTAGAAGGAACGCAATTCAACATTATAACAAAGCAGGAAGTTAAAAACGCGGACGTCACACAAAGACCTTCGTTGTAGCGGCGTGTTGTCCATAATTTATCCGAGTTACCGAGTATAACCCTGTGGTTAATAAATATACTAGATGGAGTCGCGAGCGGCGAGCACATGTGCGCGATGACGTAATAGGCTGATGTCATTGGGCCAAGCCCGCGCATTCTATCAGCACTCCAACTAGCACGCTGCAATTTAGGGTTACGTGGAGGTTTTATGGAACCGCTTTAATCAATGGTCAATTAAAAAGCAAAATCAAATTATTTTATTTCACATAAACCTATATAGGCACTTATGAAACGTCATAAGCTAGGTGCACGGTTCGAAATTGGTCGTTTCTTACGGAGAAGAGCCGGCGAGAAACTCCACTGTTATTATCTAAAATATAATTGAATTTTACAACATTTCTAAATTACATTGTTAATAGGTATGGAAGTGTAGGCCTTTTTTTTTTTTTTTTTTGGGTGGGAAATCATCAAATGACCTCTCCCGCTCTGGGCGGAGCGGAAGGATGTGTCAGACTCTTACTGACTAAAACCCACCCGTGTTCCTTCAGTTGCCTGTGCGCCAGGGCCACGGTAACTCTTTCAAACAATCCGCGACCCCGGCAGGCATCGGTCCTATCGGACCCCGTCAATGGTGCTGACATCTCTTTGAGGCGCGCGTGGAACACGACGCGCCGTCGACCCGGGCCTGGTCCTTACCGGACGGCGAGCTGCCCATTGCTCGCCGTCCGCAAGCCCGCGCCTACGGTGGCCGGGAGTCGGCAATCGACTCCCGACGCCCAGGGTGTCTCCTCCTCCTGCGGCGGCTAGGGGCGCGAGGGCGTAGAGATTGCCTCTCCCTCTCGCGCTCCGCCTCCTCCTTCGCGAGCATTACTGCTTCGCAGAAGGAGGTGACGGCTTCCCATTCCCTCTCGCTCCATACCATGGCCTGAACCAGGGCCGGACGCGAGAGGTCGCCGCCGCCGATCGCCGCCACGAGGACACGGCGGTGCTCCGCCCAAGCCGGGCAGACCTCCACCGTATGCTCCACCGTGTCCATGGAAGTGTAGGCCTGGCAAGTGATGATTTCCCACTCAAAAAAAGGCCTAGCAACAAGTATCAGGCACTTAACAAAATAGAAAATGGTCATCAAATCGAATCATCTGAGGCTTACCAGGTCTACAACGTTCTCACATTCACAAAATACAAGAAAATCTATGTAAAAGACAAATAAAATACTTTTTAAAAATAAAACATATTTAAACCAAATGACATGTGGTATAGATATACCCGACGACATATCCAGTTTTAGCTGACCTCGCATAAGCTTTTCGTACAATGAGAAGTCAGCTTATACTGCAAAATTATAGGTCGTCGTGCGTACATGGTCCATTATAAAATTAGCTCAGGCGGCCTACCACCACCTTTATAACAGTATTATTTTAATCTTACATCAGTGTATACACCTAAACAGCTCGATCTCTTTCCCACGCTGAAGTAAAATTTAAAAAAATACTGTTGTAAGACGTGGTGGTGGTTTAGGTGCACTGGACTGAAATAACTGGAGGTTGCTGGGTGTTGCTGCAGCTGTGCGATGATGCTTGTAAATTTATTGATACCCCAATCAGTGGTCCACTTTCACTCAGGTCCGACGTCATGGGGAAGTATGTACCAATGGCATTATGCAGGCTGAAAGTTGTAGCCTAACCCCACCAATGGGATGATGCAGGTTGACTGTTGTAGCCTGATAACAAAGGCTTCCATTTTCAGATTTCTCCTAAGATAAATCTTTTCCGAATTACCCATAAGCGATCAGAAATGATAGAAAAAATAGTCATTGCTTTTGTATTTTCGATAATAATCCTTTCTAATACGACATCAGAATAAGATAACTTTTTATATTTATTTCTCCGTCCTAGTACTTATATTATTCTGAGAAAACTGGTTGCACGAAAATAGCTCTTAAATAATTTTCCCACTGAAAATGAAAAATATATACTGGAACGTATTTATTTCAATTGATAACGTTCCACGGTTCCGCTCGCAGCCCAACTTCAGTCTAATCGGCTTTATTTTTTTTTCTCTTTTTCATTGCGGTGAATAAATCCCTTGAGCTAGCTCTGAGCGATGTTAGCAGCAAACATTTCTTTATTTAATGAACCGCCAGTTCTTTTAAATGTGCCATATTTATAAATGAAGAGGATTTATTTTATTTTTCAAGAGTAAACTGCTTTTCAGTTTAACTGCTTATTAATTTGGGAGGTAAATAATTTCTTGCTCGTAATTATATTTATTGAAGCCTTTGAGGAGTAGTGAGTTCTTTGTGATGGAGTTTTTCTGAGGAAATACTTAGGTACCTACTTTAACGGTTGTCAAGCTACGATGCAAGGGTTCTGGTTTGACAGGAAATAATTATGGTAATGACAGGGCATAGGACCTTCAGCTTTGTCTCTGGATTGGAAACACCCGTGTGATAACTTTATTTGGAGATGTCCATTCGAGGCGGCGTCCATTTCCCATAAGACCACGTCCGCACGGACGTAAAAATATTGCGATGAGATTTTATCGCACATTGAATTTTCAAGTCTCGGTGTTATACCGAGAATTGAGAATGCAACAGAGTGCATCCCAGTGTGTCGAAAAAACACACCGTTAGATTTTCAACTCTCGGCGCTAAGCAGTACGTTGAAGATCCAGTGCGCGAAAAAATCCCGCCGCGATATTTTTACGTCCGTGCGAACGTGGACTAAAGGACGACTGCACATCATCAGCATAAAACAATTGTACGGAACGCTCAATAAATGTTTAATTCGCACTTCACCATTTTTTTAACAGTTTTTTTTTGCAACGTAGATTCCACACTCCAAATTTGGGAGCCCTCTTAGCAGCATTTCATAGATGATTATAGATTCGTGAGCAAGTTGCTTGGGATTGCGAAATGTGTTGCTAAGTGAAACCGGTTCTAACTTAAAATAGAAGACACAAATCTATACATTGTTGTATCTACGTACTTAGAAGAGTGCTGTTGAAATCAGTAAGAAAACTTCGGAAATATATGTAGGTACCGTCAAACGGTTTGAATAGAAGGGGTGAATCGGGATGAAACTTTAAAAGGGATTTTAACATTGAAATAATATAGTTTGTTGCCAACAAGGGCACTTAACCGTTAATTATAATACAGTTAACACATTAAGAGTCCTTTTTGGAAACAAACTATATTATTTCAATGTTAAAATCCCTTTTAAAGTTTCGTCTCGATTTACCCCTGCATCCCTGTTCACCCCGTTTGACGGTACCAGTTTTTTACTCATCCAGCTCTGTTAGTTTTTTTTTGAATAAATTAATTTTAATTCATGAAATGAGCTACATATTTATCATTGTATGACTCACGGGCATGGTTACAAGTGACGTGGTTAGAAAAATTCTATGACGATTTTTATTTATAGGTTATTAGACGCACTAAGTCAGACGAGCAACGAATTCGCCCCAGATTACATACGCGACACTTATTTTACTGTACATAGATAAGATAACCCTCATTGGGTAGGTCACAAATACGGTATAAGGGGCCCGTGCACGAAATCGTCTGATTTTGATCAATTTTGTTCATCGTTTGTGAGAAAGGGAAAAAGAATTTAAACAAAATTATTTGTGATTTGAAAATTCGACTTCTTTGTTTTGCATGAGGCTGAAAGGGATTTTTCAAATAAGTTAAGTAATCATGGAAAATTTCTGATATTCGCAGCAAATTTTCCGAAAAATTACGCGAGACTGATGTTTGATCACCTTTTTTCAAGAAACTTTTGATTCTAAACTAAAAATATCATCAACATTATTATATGGTCGACTTGCACGTGGCTGAACCAGTTTTTTCAATTTTCTTACAAAATGTAGCAGAAAAATTATGTTGAAAAAGCCAATTTTTTTTAAAAAACCTTGTTAGTAATTTATTTTTTCCTATTAATTAGCAAAGCATTTCAAGAAATAAAAAAATCACACATTAGTCTTCAGCTATCTTTGAAATAAAATCAAAATTTTATCTTATGATAATACAATATCTTCATTAAGTAAATCAATGGCGAAATAAACTATATTTACGAGAGCGCAAAGGTGATGAAACTATTAACTTATGCTGTCACTGACACGAATGGTTTAGCGCCATGGAAACTGTATTTTTATAATCATACAGAATGAATGTTTCAATTATTTCCAGCTTTCTAACAATTAGATAAGAAATTGACATAAATGGGTTTTTTCGTGCACGGAGCCTTAACTGCCGATAACATGAATTTAGCACCGATCATACAGGAAGCTGTACATGTGCTTTAACTCTGTTATTTGCCTTAATCCTGTTAAACAAGAGGCCAATTTTCTGGCAACCTTAGTACCTCCGTTGTTTACGTAGAGCGGCGCTTGGTATTGATTCTAAAAACATCTTGACCCACTTAAACGGTATATACCATCGTATCTACTTAGATACCGAATGACGATATGATCGCGTTCGTTAACAATATTAGATAAAGCCTAAAGGGGCGATCACATCTAAATTGCTTTTATTTTCCGTTAGCGGTTTTTCATTGTATAATGCTTGCTAATGACTAGCTGAAGTGATTACATTATTAGATCATTTGTCCTTGTGTGCACAGCTGGACGAGACTACCCAGTATCTAAGACGAGGTTTTATTCATAATTTTGATGATGAATAATATTTCTATTTTAATGTTTTATGATTAGGAAATGCAGGATTTTAACTCTGTTTAAACGTATTCAGCATAATTGCATATCTGTCCTTTGTATGGAAATACTTTCACGTTATAAAGTTATCGTGGGCGGAAATTTAAACGCGTCTTCATTATGTTCCCATACATTTCACTTCCGTGTGTTATCGTGGTGCCGTGGACGTCCACGATAATATCGAGATCGCAGTTTCTGGTACATTTTTCCATGAAATTTTAAGAAATATTAATCTATTGGATTATTACAAACCATACCTATCTATAGGTAGAAGACAAAGTTTTATGCGAGCATCCAGAAAACATTTACTTCGCTAAACATTAGCACAACCATTTTGATAATATTTCAGCAGCCAAATAATAATTTTTGTAGGTATTAATATTTACCCATTTCCTTACACAGCACCCAAAACACGAAAACTGAGTACTTAATATCTCACATTACCGTTCTAAACAGATTATTTTCTTTACACGTGAATAATTTTCATTTCACTATTGTTTTTCCAGGAACCTTTAACCATTATGTCAATCGAATAAATAATATGTAGGTATATTATATTATATTACATTGTTATGTACCTATATATTCCAGAGACCATAGACTCCAATGCCAGAGACCTTAATGCAATCATCATCCTGAACTGCAGCTTGTGTAAAAAGAGGTAGGAGCCGAGAATTTCCGTCGACCCAACACAATAAATACCTTTAGGCGGACAGTGGAGTCCCAAACGGTCCTCATTGAAGAGGCGTTCTCCATCCACGTGACAAGGTCCACTCTAATCAACGGGACACAACACGCGGCTTCAGGGGAGCTACACACTTTCTCGGGTATTCGATTCGGCAGTAAATATTTGATGACCAACAAAGCCGGTCCGAAACAATTACTTACTACATAATTTCAGCTCATGCCGATCGGCAAACTCTGTCCAGGGTGACTAGGTCCATTCTAATTAACGGGACGCAACACGCGGCTTCAGGGGAGCTGCACACTTTCTCGGGTATTCGGCGGTACATATTTGTTGAACAACAAAGCCGACCTGAAACAATTACTTACGACAACTTTCAGCTCGTGCCGATCGGCAAATTTTGTTCCGCCTTTACCCTCGCTGAATCATGTTCGGTTCGTTTCGAGCTAAGCCGAGCGGGTTTACCCGAAAATAATGTAATATTATAGATTCCTTCCGTTTCAAGCCTAACTATTGTACGGATATGCTGCCCCGCTGTGCCGAATAATACCGAGTCGAACAAATGTGTAGCAGCCCTCAGAGATATAGATCGTTCTAGAAGACACACGCTACAGCTACTGCCTTGTACGTATCTGTTGAAATCTGGACCATTTCAATCAGGCCCAATTTACTACCCAATCGCCACTAAACGGGCTACATTCCGAGCACATTCTTGTTGTGGGGATATTAAACCTTATTGCTTTGGAAGAAGGATTAGTCAAATGCATGACACGTTTGTTAGTTATTCGACAGTAGAGCACGGCGGGAATGAAGAGGATGGTTATCTATTTAATTAAGTGCCAAATGAACCTTGTATTTGCCAGTACTTGTATTGAAGAAGGATTGTAAAGTCAAATATTTCATCTCATAAAAACAGTAATTTTCATGAAGACTGGTAGTGATCGATAACAAAATCCAACGTTAAATTTAAAGGTAAATAAATGGAACAAACAGTATCGGAAATGCCCTTATTGAAGTTTATTAATAAAACGAGCAATTAAGGACTTCGTTTTATTGAATACCAACGTTTTATTTGAGCGCATATTGAAAATGCGAAACATGAACATCGCGCATGTAAAAACAGGCCTTTTAAATGAAATCAAACATGATATTATTTGTGTTACAGTTCAGTAAACACAGGTCTTATTTGGACAAAACGTGTCTGTATTCAACCGCTGAAATCCATATTTAATTATTCATATGGTTCGCTTTAACCTTCATAGAAATTATGAAGGTTGCTCAACAAGTTCTTCGGAACCCTTAAGTAGTAACAATTATTGATTTAACGAAGGTCGCCCCCAAGGAGATTGTGCTTTTCCATCAGTCACGTTGTTGGCGCCGCGGTTAAAATGTACTTACCTATTTCTTACGCAAGGATGGATACAAGATTATGTACATAAAATACTCCTAATGAATAGAAACAATTATTGGACTAAGACCCAATTGCACCGCCAATCACTAAACACATATAGCGTATAAACGAGTTTAAAACATAATTCTGTTTCTGTCAAATGTTTGAAGATGACAGAGACAGAATGTGATGTTTGAAATTCGTTTAGCGCTAAACGTGTTTAGTGATTGGCGGTGCAATTGGGTCTTAGTATTCAAGTAGAAAATTAGCCTTAAAGATGTAGGTACTGTTATAGTAAAGAGTAGGATAGAATTCATCATTATCATCTTTCTGAAGTTATAAATAGCCAATAGCGTAACACACATTCATTCGCAATCAGACGAATTTTGAAGGAAATTGCTAATCCATTGCTTCATAAGTCAACGTGAATGACGTAATGAATGTTGTTGAATTGTCAAACTGAAAGACATTGCCAGTGTAAGTGTGTTACGCAATTATCCCGCTGGTCTTGATCTTTGACTGAATGATGACTGTTCACGTTGATTTTAAAACTTCCATAAAATTAGAACCATATTGCTTAACCCAATTAAAAAAATATGTGAACAATATTAAATCTCTCTAGTGTTTCTTAGCAGTACCTGTAGTTTATGTGTATTTTATTTCATGTACTTATCTATTCTGTCCGACTTTTACTTAATCAATGTTGTCTTCGTCTTTTTGTGTATCTGAGGAGAACGTTGTTGGTTGTACATTTGTGTAACTCCTTGTTCTATTTATTTGTAATAAATATAATGTTTAATTGGTTTTGCTTCCGATTAAATGAAATAAAGGTAAAAAAAATAAAAAAATAAAAATAAATAAAGGTACCTTTAGTCGACCTCGTAACTGCTTTAACAATCTAAGGTTGACTGTCACTTGTACGAAGTAAAGCGTCAAGGTCTATTAGTCTACTAATGGTTTCAACCTTAGTGAAGTTTCAATTTCCTGGGAATGTTTGTCAAAAGTGACAAATCAATTAAAATATTTTTATTCTGGAAATAAAATGTTCGGTTCTAAACAAAAATTTATACTTATTTTGCGGGCTTTAGTAAAGGATAGAATTATTATTCAAAATCAATTCCTTCAACCAACCAACCTCTTCAACCTTCTAACCTCAACTAAATTTAGGTCGCATCCTAAACAGATAATTTTTCATTATACATATTTAGGGCGTCAAGTTCGTTCGCAGTTTGGTGGCAACACAGTGTACTTGTAATCGCTTGATAAATAAATGTGACTCGTCGCTTATCGCGGCTAGCCTTGGCCTGCTTAGCCCACGCGCCCCACGCACTACGAATTTTATTTGAAATTTTGGCCGCCATTGTAGAATACTGGCGAGCAGCCGACAATGAAGTCATGCGTAGTTCATGAGCATGTACTTTGCCTAATATGTTGTATGTACTGCTTATCTATTCTGTAAAAATCTGACCGGGAAAACTTAGGTGAAGTGATTTTAAACCCTAGAATCAGGTGGAATGACAGTTCACTTCAAGCTCATAAGTAGCTTGAAGTGAGCTAAGTTTTCACGGTCAGATATCAATTACAGAACAGACTGTCGTCGGCAGCATCTGCAGCTTCTGGGTGATTATGAAAGACTGAAGATTGAGCAGCTTTGTGTACGGTTTGATGTAGAAAACTCTAATAATAAGGTAGATAGGTAAATGATAAATGATTTTATTTCTGTAAGTAGGTTTGTAAAAACACGTTTACACGTCAATCATATTTTTTTAAACTAGATGAGGTCGGCGTTTCCTATCTGACTACTCTGAGAAGAAAGGCCGAAACAAACTCAGAGGTCACAGTCTTTTTTAAAGTCCAGACATAATCTTGGTCAGATCATGTGAAGACCATGTAGATTGGTATCTGAAATGGTCTTTTGAGGAAAGAACCACACAGATTGAGTGGACCCGTCTAGTCAGTGCACGCATTTGTCAGTAATCGTGCAGCTCGACTCAGGAAGTCAGGACTTAAGGAGGAGGTACATGCGTGTGCTAGTGCTCACCATATTATCAACTTTTCTTAAGACACGGTCACACGGAAGGTTTCATTGCCACCGAGAACCGACTTTATCTGTACTAGGTATGGCTTGATTACGAAACGTACCTTGTATTACGTATCATTTTAATTAACATACATATCCTGACTAGATTTTTAATTAAGATAGGTTCCTCAGCGTATTCACAGAAAAACATCAGCTAAGTATGTGTTTTAATAACGATAAAATATTTCACTAACATACATTATGGTCAATTCTTGTGTTCAACGTACCAAATATGACCTTAGTTCTTGTTGTGAAATGTTACAATGCAACAAATTATGACAGTAATAATTGAGTACCAATGAAAACACGAGTACAAATCCACTGCCCCACTAAGACTTGACAAATATTCCTTTTCACTTCAGTAGCTCAAACATGTAGGTTTTGCTGCCTGAAATCAGTGAGCAAAATGCGATTTTGCTCACTGAGTGAGACCATGTAACTTTTTAATTATTTTATTCAGAAAGCCGCGAATATCTTATTCATCCTTGGGTTAATCATACAATTCGAAACATTCACACTCTATCTCTTTCCCGCCATTAGAAAGAGAGAGAGACAAAGACCAGCCCTTTCGAAGTACCGACTTTGAATTCGACCTCAAAGACAAACACGTTCGGAATTTCGTACTAACTAAAAAAATTATTCAAAAAGATAAATATGTCTTTTAATGTAATTTATTTAATTTTTAACTTATTGTTGTATTTAAACGAAAATAAGTATTTACTGCAAATAAAACTGATATTTAACATGTACATATTTATTTCTAGTTTCAATAATGTTACGTAATATATTTTGAATAATAAAATATCATGGGTGCTATTTCCGAACACGCCTTAATTTAAATAAAAAAACGGGTTACTTTTAATTTGCAGAACTGCAGTAATTTTACTTTTAACTTTTAAAATGTTCCATTTTATTGAATTGGTACCTCTACCTACAACCTTAATTATTTTGATTCACAATAAATAGTTATTTCAATCTATTCCTGTTTATTATTTTATCTCCTAAAGTGTTCTCGCTGCTGAAGTGAAAAGTTATGTGTGTTACACGAGAGCAAAGTTTTTTGCATCTCGTGCCTTTGAATCCCTCGCCACACTCAGGATTCAACTTTAGAATCACTCGCTACGCTCGTGATTCAATCGTTGAATCCTTCGCTTGCTCAGGACTCAAAATCAGCACTCGCAGCAAAAAACGACTTTGCTCTCTTGTTGCACAAATAACTATTTCACTTCAGTAGCTCAAACATGTAGGTTTTGCTGCCTGAAATCAGTGAGCAAAATGCGATTTTGCTCACTGAGTGAGACCAAGTAACTTTTTAATTATTTTTTTTCAGAAAACCGCGAATATCTTATTCATCCTTGGGTAATCATACAATTCGAAACATTCACACTCTATCTCTTTCCCGCCATTAGAAAAAGAGAGAGACAAAGACCAGCCCTTTCGAAGTTCCGATTTTGAATTCGACCTCAAAGACAAACACGTTCGGAATTTCGTACTAACTATAGAAATTTTGCAAAAAGATAATTATGTCTTTTAATGTAATTTATTGAATTTTTTACTTATTGTTGTATTTAAACGAAAATAAGTAATTACCTCAAATAAAACTGATATTTAACATGTACATATTTATTTCTTGTTTCAATAATGTTACGTAATATATTTTGAATAATAAAGTATCATGGGTGCTATTTCCGAACACGCCTTAATTTAAAAAAAAAAAGGGTTACTTTTAATTTGCAGAATTGCAGTAATTTTACTTTTAACTTTTAAAATGTTCCATTTATTGAATTGGTACCTCTACCTACAATCTTAATTATTTTGATTCACAATAAATAGTTATTTCAATCTATTCCTGTTTATTATGTTATCTCCTAAAGTGTTCTCGCTGCTGAAGTGAAAAGTTATGTGTGTTACACGAGAGCAAAGTTTTTTGCATCTCGTGCCTTTGAATCCCTCGCCACACTCAGGATTCAACTTTAGAATCACTCGCTACGCTCGTGATTCAATCTTTGAATCCTTCGCTTGCTCAGGATTCAAAATCAGCACTCGCAGCAAAAAACGACTTTGCTCTCTTGTTGCACAAATAACTATTGTCAATTTCCCCGAATTTTCCGTAGTTTGGGAAAACTCGTGTATTTGAAATTAACAAGCTGTAGAGGCACTCCACGGGCTATGCTTTTGTCAGTTAATGGCCTTGTTAGTACCATTCTACCGGTTTCACGAAGAGCCTTGCTAATTGGTCAAAATAAAATTAATTGCTTGTGGTCCATTTTGTAATCAGTCTGGTCGCAAGTGGCCGAGTATTGTGAATGGCCCTTAATTGAAATATTACGTAAACAACTACGGTGCCCTATGGCCTTGTATGGTAGGTCAGTGGTATTTCGTGTGTGTTTTGGTGATAGCCTTGGATTTTTAGTATAGAGATTTTCACATATAAACTTCAACACAGAACAACTGCAGCTTCATTGTATAGATAATGGTTCAATGTTGTAATTTTTCACATTTTCCCTTTAAAAGACGTATCAGATACTTACATTTACCCTTCCTAAACTGCCAGTCATATTTTACCCTAAATCCTGGAATGTGTATGTCATCGTGTTCGATGTAAGTAATTCTTCGTGCTCTCCAGAAATCAATTTCCTGCAACAGCCTTGAAGTCATTTGAATACATTATAATTGATGAAGCAATAACCCAGGAATGGTGCGTGTAACTCGCACGGCCGATTGTAGCGTCTCCCTGCGCTCCTGGCTTCGTGCCAACAACACTAAACTGCTGGAGTTGATCCGAAAACTGACTTCGTGACACATTTCTATTGATCCTAACTCTATTTTTATGGCATGAGCGTCGCGTCTTTTTGGTCGAGACTCGAGATTATTAAAGGTTTTTTCTGTGTCATATTTTTATTTCCATTCCAATCTAGCGGTCGAATTTCAGACCTGAGAAGAAAATTGTATATAGTTTTTCAAAATTATTGGAGGTATTTTCAATTTCGATTTAAAGCGCTGTGCAGCGCTACACATATTTTTCAATTTTCTCGCCCTGTGTTCGGATCGTTTTCACACCTGATGTATTCGTAATATTCGTATCATACGGCTTGCTCACCCAGGAAAATAACGTATTACCTTGTTCTACCTCTCACGCAATCGCGTCCGCCTTTACGGAAGCGAGGAGACGCCGTGAACAATTACACAGTAGGTAAAGCAGGTAGGTAGGTACGTTGGTACTACCCACGACATGTCTTAAACTATTTGCTAACTAAGAGTGATAGTTTGGCAAGAGATTTGTATGGCGTGCCACCAATCGGTGGCTATACTGTATTTATTTTATGTTGATCGACATGACACGTGCTTTTATGCACATTTTAGAGGTGTGACATCACATAGATCGATATCGATCTCGTTTAAACGTCGAACCTACTTGACGTGAAAACGGTTCATGTTATACCAAAACCTAAGCATAAAATGAACAGGATATAAAAAATATCTTATGTTGCAACACTGGTGGTAAGTGTAGACGATTGTACACCACACGCGGTGTAGCGCTCAGAGGAAATCGAGCAATCGAATTGAAGCGATAGAACCCCAATAATCTTATTTCCGATGGTACTAGTCTTATTTCGAGTTTCCAACGATCGGCTGTCTTACAGAATTTATCATCCCCTTCCATTTTATTGATACTTTTCATAGGAAATCTAATAAGAAAATTTTGTTGCAGTATTTTCTTCTGTCTTACCGCCAACTTTAGTATGATAATGAAATGCACATATTAAAATAGCTAGACTATTAATTACAAGCTGGATAGTCAGGCATCTAGGAATGGTAATAGGTAGTTAATACCAAGAACTTGTCATTATTACTCGGTAGGTCATAAGGCCTATGATTGAATATCGACTTAGGAAGTAGAAGCGGTGACACACAAAGTTACGTAATATACCTACCGCTAGCTAGCTACAGTTACGTAGGTACTTACCAATTTAATGATTTTCAAAACGTGAACGATTTTCTCAAAGAATCTCATAATACCTACTTTCAAGATATTAAAATAAAAAATGTTGCTTCTAAAACAAGAATATTTTACTAAAAATAAAAGTATTTTTCTTTAGAAAATTTAAAGTAGTAGCCACGTCGTAGCTCATAGCATTTCCGTAGATTCGTAGGTAACTTTTGAGTTTCAGTCCAGGGAGTTACGAGATAAAACTTTAAAACATGAATACATTATTTTGTATGCACTGGTGATTATTATTAGACATCTTGTTACCAAATATGATATATAATACTTAATACCAATACCAAAATCGATCACTATGAGAAGAATCATCTCTAACATGACATAGATAAAATAAATCTAATAAAAGTAATTGACTTGACAGTTACAAAGTTTAAGGTTGTTATGGTATTTTTTTTTGAGTTTTTCTCGCAACGTGCTAAGCAAAGCTCGCTGAGATCCATTTATCTTACGTTTAGGTTTATAATGATTAAGGTTTTTTATCAATATTTGAATCTTATGCAGCTTCACATTGCAGGTAGGTACGTACTTTATTCTGTACCAAGAGCATTAGGGATTATACTTGTACGTGTGTAATAATCATTTGGTAATGAGCCTTTTCATTAAAATTTAAACAGCACATTAATAAACTACTGTTAAAGTACATCTTATAACTGAGTCACACAACAGCTTAGTGAAAAATCCTTTGTCTATTTAAATTCAACGTAATATGTTCGACATAAAACATAATTTCGTGTATCATTTATTCCGAAGCGAAGGACCGAGATGCTCCACGTCGTGAATACGAACAGAGTTTCAGACCCCCGAAAACATACTCCTACCACCCGTTACCGCCCAATTACAGAGGGGCGGGGCGGGGCGGGGAAGATTAATAATTCGCTGGTTATGTTAAACAAAGGCACAACATTATTTTACCAGCGAAACACGCCATCGTAAACCTTAAGCCAACGACATTAGACTTGACGAGCTACGTTACATTTTGTCATTAAATTCGCGTTGGAAGCGACACAGTCTCACAGCTGTTGCCAAGGCATTTTATATTGAAACAGTTTTTTAGAAAGTCCGCTAGACGTGGCAGTTTAAAAACAGTAGCTAAATATTAGGCACGTACCTACAGTTATTTTTATTGGTTAAATTCCTTCGAACGTTAACAACGGTACCGATCGACGATGGAGCTATTTCAATTCATGCATTCGCGAAGCATTGAACTGAACAACACAGCATTGCGAATTGAATTGAATTTCCGAGTGCATTATAAAATATGAAAAGTTCTATTGCTCGTGTAAGGCAGCTATAAAGTGAATTCTAACTGCTGAGCACTGCCGTGCATTTATAACGAGGGGTTGCGGAGCGGTGCATTTCTGAGGATGAACGTTCCGTCTTGTAGGAACTCTTGAGCGATTTACGCTCCACTGAACTCTTGGCTTCACCGACAGGAAAATTTTGTTAATCCCAGCCTTTTGGTACATCGACTAAATGTCTGATTGCTGGTTTTTGTTGTTTACTAAATTAAAAACCGTTAAGTTTTGGTTTTACTTATTGTATAATTTTCGCAGTTAAAATGGGGAATATATCGCCAAATATCGAAGCGTAGTTTAAATGCATTATAAACCATTTTCTTTCTTTAGACACATTTTTAAAGAAAATTGATCTGAAACTCTTTTTTTACGAAAGGGCCAGTTGTATTACTTCATAAAGTTATATTTGGCACGTTTACATGCGAAACCGACTTTAATTAAAAGTCAGAAATTCACGACAAGATCAGTCAACTGCTCTCAGGTAACTGAACATTCTGGATTTTAATTAACCCTTTGATGTTTAAATTCAACTAAGCTTCGAAAAAGCCCAACGAAATTAGGGAAAACTCTGATAGTGACAGAATCGTTACTTGTCTTTTGAGCAGGAACAAATGCTGAATATCTGCTTTTGTTTGCTCTTGCCTGAGTGTCACTCAATCTATTCTGGCGGAAATTGTCCGTTTTCGACAGCTTTTTCCGCCCTTATAAATAATTTTTATACCAAAATAATGTTTTAGAAAGTCAGAGAACTGCAAGGGTTGATTTTCATTTGTTTTACTTCACTCTATTAGTGACATTTTTAATAATAAATGCGTGACGTCATCTACACACTAATAAATACGCAGCAGGGTCTCTATTAAGCAGTGTTGATAAGGTTGGACAGCAGGCAATAAATTAGAAAATAATGGTCCTTGTTACCACGTACTATATAATTCTAAAAAGGGGTAACATTCGGAAAGACTGTGTTAAAATACTAAGCTTATTGTTGTACAAGTTGGATTGAAATAACTCCGTCGATTTTTTTATAATGTTGGAGTCCCTACCGAATTGTTTTAATTATGTACATGGCGTAGTTTCTTGAAACGGGCTATCGTATCATGGCTAAGGGAACTATAGATTACGTGTCACATAATCAATATCAGTAGCTATACATATTATAAATTAAAGTTGTTTTTCGTGTTTGTATGTGGGACCGCGTAGTTCTTCTAAGCTAAACAACGGATTTTTATGCGGTTTCACATCATAATTTAGAGAATTTACCTTAGAAGGTTTTTGTGTAAAATACATTAATATTAAACTGACTTATAATAAAGAAATCTCGATGTTTTGTCAAGTCGTAGGATTGTGCGAAGCAGGGTCTAGTTAGGGTCTAGTCTGCTTAATAAACTCATTTAACAGTTCTTAATACTTCACATTACATTGACCAAGTGTAGGTAAATTTAAATAAAGATGGGAATAATAAAAAGAGTACATAATAGCTCCTGGAGAGGTGGAATTTCTGCGGTCCAACGGTTTTTCTTCATTTGAAATAAGTACTTTCAGGATATGAAGCTCTACCTCGGAAAATCCGGAAATATATTTATTTCGGACAAAAAGGATTTTTTTTTCGATGAAACAGTAGCTTTTTGGGGCGCAACTCTTAGTGCTTAATTTTAGGATATAAAGTGATCAAAGAACTTTTATCAATATTTTTTTATATTCGATATTGTTCAAGTGTTTTTTTTTTGAGGATTTTTTTTCGGAATTTAAATACTTGAAAGACTGTAAAAATTATGGACATGTGCATTCTTCCTATTTTGACCTATGGATCCCAAACTTGGTCTTTGACAAACACTCTCAAACTCAGGATTTGCCTACGAGCAACGGAGCGCAGTATTCTACTAGGCCGCTAAGGTGAAGTAGGACGGGGCTGGCAACGTCTGCTATTTGCCCAATGAACTGTGGGCCAAAATAACCACTACGTGGAGCCCTGACACAGCAAGAAGGCGTCGCGGCAGACCCCGTAGAAGATAGCGGGACGAGCTGGAATAAACAAACGACCAGTAGTCCACTTTAGCTCTGGATCGAAAGAGCTGGAAGTTATGGGGAGAGGCCTTTGCCCAGCAGTGGGATGATGCATGCTAATAGTAGTAGTAGAAGTAGCACTGTCTAAACACTCGCAATACTCGTATGTATACCTACTAAGTACCTACCTACTTAATGCAGAAGCATACGTGTCCTAGGTATTAATTTAAATACTAGATTAGATAACCTGTACAAGTGTACACTCCTCACATAACCGTTGCATGTAAATGGACATTAGAATACTGACCTACTAAATAAAACGGACTTTTTTAAAGAATGCAGTACATGTTTTGCTTTCTCTTTTTTAATTAGCATTTGTTCTGTAAATCATACATTATGTTGTATATTTTGACACGAAGCTTGAATAAAGTCATGGGAATTATAACCGTTTGTTTCTTTCGCGATTTTATTGGTCCTATGAGCCGGATACTCTTGGTCTTACTCGTCGTCGATAATTTCTCTTTCGTTTATGGATCTCAAGCTAAAATAATCTTATATTTATCAGGTATCATAGAACTTCAAATACCAAAATCATTTTAATAAAATACTATCACAAATCCGGATCCATTCCTATCGTAGTTTTCTAACAATTTTATTTGTTATAATTTATAGCTTGAATGTACTTCTGAATGATTTAATAGGAAAACATATATTAAATGATATTGAATTGGTACAAGTGAGGCTGGTTGACTTGACAGCGTTTAGGTATGCGCGAGTGTATACGAGGTCGCTAGGGTAACCACTTTTAGTGTGGACTAAAAACAAATTACTGCGGGCGTGAATATAATAAACATAGAGTTTCAGAATAAAAATGGGCTCTTTAGAGCGTCGTTTTTGTTACTTATACTAGTATGACAGTATCTTTTCAAGGGTCGATGTGCCGTTTTTAAATGACCAGCGGGGTAAATGCGTAACACACTGACAGTAGGAATGGCTTTCATTTTGACAGTCCAACAACATTCATTGCGTTTTTTACGTTGTTGAGAAGACAAATTTTTCGAACGTATGCAGCAATGGATTAGCAATAGGTTTCAAAATGTTTCAGATTGTGATTGATAGTGTGATACGCAATTAGGGTGCAGGCGTTGATACCAATAGTGGTAATATTTTCTAAATGTATCTAATTGAAATTAAAGCCCTTGTCCTCGTAGCTAATTTATCAGTTAGCACATTTGTCCTGAATTCATAATTATTTATTGAAATTGAACTGAAAAATTAGCACTTTGTTAATTACTTAAATCAACCCCCAAACTCTGAATGCTTTATCTGGGAAGAACTAACGCAACAAACTCCACAGCTACACGACTTTTCTCTGTCAGCTTAGAGTTTGCTACTCTGTTCTATTCTATTCCATTCTTAGTTAGTTAAAAAATAAAACCAAAGTAGTAAGGAAATTCAGTACGTTTTATTTTCAAACCAGACGTTTTATTATGCTTATAACTTATTCTGTAATGAAGGTAATCGTAAAATAACACTACAATAAAGTGTTATTTATTATGTATGTGGTAAAATTAACACTAGTCAAGGTGTTGGGGCCCAATGATTGATACCATAGACATCATAATAAGTAGTTACTGTTATTGGAGTGTGGGAACACTACCAATCCGATAAAAAACCTTGCTATTTCTATCTTATGGAATAAAAATAAAAACTTCGCTATTTAAATTTTACTGTTGTGTTTTCAGATCCTTGTTAGTTAACTTTTGTCTTTAGCTTTGATAAAAAAATATGTTTTACTGAATTTTTGAGACCCCAATACAACACGGTTGCTGCATCCGACACACTTGTACGGCTACTAGTACGGCTTGTACTTGCACTTGTTCCTATGTACGTAGGAACGAAATAAAAACACGTTTGAAAGAATGGGTAAAAATCATGCAGCTTAGGTATTTTGTGATCCGTCTAACTTAACTACTTCAAAAACATTATTATCATTGAAAAAATTTAACTAGAAAACGGGTAATATCTGTTCAAAATGTATGAAACCTGAACAAAATTGTCCTCAATTTGGTTAGAAAACATTTGAAATTACACCATGTAGGTACGCATGACTACATATCAAGCTATACATTTCCAGTATAAGCTGACTCCTCATTTTACGAAAAGTCTATACAATGAGAGGTCAGCTAAAACTGGAAAT
Source organism: Dryobotodes eremita (assembly GCA_917490735.1). Taxonomy (NCBI): domain Eukaryota; kingdom Metazoa; phylum Arthropoda; class Insecta; order Lepidoptera; family Noctuidae; genus Dryobotodes; species Dryobotodes eremita. The sequence continues at coordinate 26,131,354 of OU823241.1, read as the reverse complement.
GTATAGCTTGATATGTAGCCGTGTGTACAATATTTTAAATCTGGACTTTATCCAGGGAAGCTGGAATTGTGAAATTGAATGTTGATTCAAATATTTTTTGTCATTGAACCGTAATATTACGTTAGTTCCAATTACCATCACATAACCAGCTTATAATAAGGAATCTGGCCACCACTGTGAGAGAGACTTGGTCATAAACCGCCACGCGGGTCCAGTGTGGGTTGGTGTACCTACATCATCATGACGTCTTCGATTTTTCCTTCCACCTGGAATTTCTCAGTAGCAGCCAGGAGCGTCTGGATTTGTGCCGGGTTGATGACAATAAGCTCGCCCCCTATTACATGGGACTTAAACATAACTGGCGAAATGTGGGTGTACTATAGATAAACCTCTGCCTAATGATTTTTTAGTATTAGGACATGCTGGTTTCCTCACAATGCTTATCTCAACCGTTCTTTGACCAATTACCATGTTTGCCGATAAATACGGATAATCATCCATTGCAAAACTTACAAACCTTGTCTCCACAATGCCGTCCTCAGTAATACCAGAATAATTATCACTAATGATTAGTTAAGTCTACAATAGCGATTTGTCATCACCGCTAATGGCTGTTGCAGAACATGCTAATTAAAATTACATACAGACAAGTTGCTGGATAATTATATAAGTGCAAAATTGTGTTCCATTCCATGTTATGAATTTATGATTATGAATTTATTTCTGAATTAGTTACTGAAGTTGATGAAAAACTGATACATTTTGACAGGCTTCCCTTTAAGATAACCTTGACCAAAATTGGCTTAGTCCACGATGTTGGTGGTCGGTAGGTACTTGCACAGGCTAGGTCGCCAACCGCCAGCAATTCGTCCTCTAAACATTCATGAGTATAACGTTCGTATGTACTTGTGTCGTAACTGGTACACTGTGCGTGTTGTGCTCAGCTACCGTCACATGTTGAGCCCAATCATACAATCAATGGAATGGTTTCTGTGCGTGTGAGTCTGAGTAGGCCTCGCCAAAACATATGTATGAAAAGATTCACACATTGATAAAAAGCGATCCAATGTTTTGTAGTCCCGGGACGACTTAGGCCAGTTATTGTTACAAATAAAAAGTTTTCTCTCGGGGGACTTTTTCCAATATCCACGAAAATGTGGATCAAAGTGAACGAAAGTTTTTCTTTGTATAAAATATTCAGCTGGAATTCTAGGGTCAAAAACCTTAGCCACTGAACTGTCCGAAACTTCATAAATTATATTATGATAAGTACGCTGTTTGTAAAAAAAGTACTTACCAGAAAAATTGCAGGGTCTAGTGAGTTCTGATGTTTGGAAGTTAATGTTCATAATTAATTTAGGTGTGTTTGTGTATGTATATGTATATCTTGTCGTCCGTGTGATTACCTATCATCAACGTTCTACGTCTACATCCAGACTCCTGGTGATTTAACTGAGAACTCAGATAGATTGTCTCGTTGGTGTGGTGATCGCAAGCGCAACTGCTGAGCATGAGGTCCTGGGTTCGATTCCCAGGTCGTGCAAATTGTTATTGGGTTTTTCTATTTGGAATGTCTCAGTAGCAGCCCGGAGTTGGATTAGTGCCCGGCTGATGGCAATAGACTTGCCCCCTATTACGTGGGAGTTAAACATAACTGGCGAAATGTGAGTGTATTATAGATACACCTCTGCCCAACCCTTCGGGGAACAAGGCGTGTTGTTATGAATTTAGACAATTATTATCGGGGTAGGGTTTCTAACGGATATTTCTATACCTTAACATCAAATAGGTACCCATGTTGGTTTTATAAAGTCTCTATATTTCACTCAACAATTGTATCAATCGCATTGAACAATTGATTTGTATAATATACAGCCTGGAATTAATTTCAGTCTAGCAATTATAATGCAGTGTACTCTCGTTCCTGAAATTATTACTTATTTAGTTTCGGAGCCAATGAATTAGTATGAAAATATAAAGCAATTAAATAACAAAAGATGTTTGTATAATAAATTCCTACATTAATTAGGCGAGAAAAAAAACGAAAAGGAAATTAGAATTACAAATCGTGGCCACATGTATCAATATGTTAATAATTAAGCGATAAAAATATAAAAAAAAATACTATAGCAAGTACAACATCAGTGCTTGAATGAAAATATTACATCGAGAACGTCATTGGTTTTGATATGTTACATAAATAAAACCTAAAAACCGGTGTTAAAGATTTCTTTACAACAATTTGTAACGGAAAATCTTAAAAGTTAGCTATCAATACGTAAGCATAGATTGTACACGCTCATTCATATATAGGTAGATATCAGCCCAAGTCTAACACATTTGCTATGCCACTATTTATCTGCTTGTATCCAGCAAAAAAAGACACTGCTGTTCACGTAATAAGGTCTTTAGTCAGTTAGCTGAATAATGTTGTACATTATGTAGGTACCTACCTACAAACAATGTTGGTTGGTTGGTTGATAAGTAGTTAGAAGTTGCTCAAGGCTGGCGACTTGTGGAGGAGTAAAAACTTGGTCAAGGCCTGTTCTCAGTTAAATGGTTGTAACATGTCTGGTTTTGGCACTCTCTCGTGCATATTTGGAAATTCCTGACGATATAAACTTTGAATTAACAATGGAAAGGAAATAAGGGCTTATCGTTGAGGAAATCGACACAACTTCATGCCACTAGTAGCTGTGGGCGTTCGCAAAAGGAAGAGGTTATCAATTCATCTGGGGGTATATTATATACATAGGTGTTTATTTTTTAAATTCATATTTATGTTCTTAACTTTGCTTGGGTACTTAGTACAACAAAAAAACAACCGACTTCCATAAAAACACTACAAATTGAAAAATTACTTTAATTTCAACGGTGCCCAAAAACGAAAATACAAAACCAAAGACACCGACTTCCGAAATAAAAATATTTTTCGATTCTTTGTGTTTTTTTTTCGAAGTCGGTAGTTTTTTTGTCAAAATGTTTTTATTGTAATTGAGTTATGCTTACCCTTGCTGCGTTCCTCATTTGATAACGCATTTTATTTATATATAAAGCTGAAATTCGGGCCTCATTTGAACTAGAAGCTAAACGAATGAAACAATGCGACTGTACACGCAATGGCGCACAAATTCGGCCAAACTGCCGTATGCTATTGTGACCACTATCGTAGTTAGTATAACGACCACAGTTGCTTGGATCTTGGGGATATAGTTTGGTACTTATTGTGCTAAGGTGCGTATTGATCCGCATGGTAACGTGGCTTCACGAGAGTTCACGAGACCCGAAAACTTGTAGTTCCCTACTACAAGTTTTCGGGTTTGACATTAAAAGCATTATAGCCAAGAAATTTCAAACGTAGTTTTCAGAGCAATATTTCATTCTAATTTAACGAATCGAGATGCTAAATCCGGATAGTTGTTATTATTTTCGTATGACCTTACATAACCGCCAGCAAAATACCTACTCGACTGGAATCGTTTAGTTTATTTAGACGTGATGTAAATTGTGATGAAGTGTCTTATAAATGTATTGTAACATGATTTAGTTACAGAGCTACCATGTGTTCCTCTACACAAAATCTCTTTGTAAGGTGCTCCAGTGAACTAACTCTTAAATCTTCGAGTTAAGGTTCCTTCAAACAGGCGCGACACGCGACGTGAATCGTACGCAACACAAAGGCACCGCTTGTCGCGCGACTGGCGGTGCCTTTGTGTCGCGTCGGATGTCGCACCTGTTTGAATGAGCCTTTATACATTTTAGTGATTTTGCGACGGTTTAATGTCGATTCCAAATTCTAACTAAACATTGAGTTATAAGATTTCCTCTTCAAACATGTTTAAAAAGGTAGGAAATACGTCAAATATAGGACTATGCGTTGATGTAAGTTTTCTCAAAAACCAAAACACAAAAAATAATATGGTCTCCCTCTGTAGCGGTCTATAATGTAATAAGCATGTTCTCAGGCATCAGTTATCATAACTAATCAGATCATAGCTAATCCAATAAGCGTTCAGTTTAAAATGAATAGTAACTAGGCAGGGCTAACCGATATGTAGGTATGTAAAATGTTAGGCTCCCATTTTCTAATTAGGCCCGAGTTCTGTTACCTAATCGAACCGACATTAATTTTTTAGACCTCCTTTGTTTTGTATGGCCATTTACTTACGGCGAATCAAAAAGAATAGGTAAATGCTACGCGAATGCTTTCGAAAAGCCTGTGCTCCATTCCTTATTTTCAATAAACAGACAAAGATATGAATGAGTAAGTTCAATTTATGAAATGGGCGGGCTCGTTCTTTGGCCTAAGAATTAGCATTGCCATTCTACGTGGCAATGTTGCCAGTTTTCTGGGCACGTTTCCGGATGACAGCGATGCGGACGAGTACTTCGACGCATAAGTGACCAAAAAAAACAAGAGGATTTTTTTTTTGTATTTATTTGTGTATGTACTTAGTGAGTTAGTAATTTAATTTAGCACCTAGTTTAAATAGTTAGTTGCATTATTTAAATAAACATTAACCGCATTTAATAACACGATAAAAAATAAATTTGCAAGTCGATGACACCGGCCAAAACCTGATAGGCTGTATATTGTATGTAGACATTCCGCATGCTTGAAATACCTCTCCACCGCTTGATTCAAAGATGGAATGTATATGCCAAAATTAATCACATGAAGCTGAAACTTCTAAAAGCTATATTTTAAGAGAAAATCTTTAAATTTCTGTACCTAAAATCTCAATGGTCACAATGAGTAAAGTATTGTTTATTGGACTTTTATGTCATCATGATTCTCTTCGTCTCGACTCAGTACATCACAGTTATGTCAGGACAAATCTTTCTTTATCCTGTTTCGTGAGTAATTTGTATGCAGTGCGCAAAAGCAATAGGTACCGTCTACTGCGAGATTCCTTGATTACTGATTCTACATTCAGCTAATTCTCCTTTCACAAGCCGAGTCTCATCAGCAACAACACGGTGAATGGTTCTATGATAACATTAACTATTAATTAGCTATTGATGTTAAGATTTCGTAATTAAGAATATGTAAACGTGATACATTTCAATATTTTGTTATTGAAAGGTTTAAAATTCAATGGTTAAGCAGTTTCCGTTGTCAAACACGAACATGTAACCATTTGCCATTGTGTTCAATTTACCATTGTTTCGACACCGTATTGGATCGCTGATGGCGTGGCATCACGGGGCTAGCCGTAGCCGTAGCATAGTGAGCGTTATCGCGCGGCGTCGTGCGCTGGCGCAGCGCTTGCGTCGAAATTCGTCGGTGTCATCGCACTGGAGTAGCCTAGTTACGACGATATTTCGATAGAAGTGGCCACCAACGTTTCCTCCCACTGCCAACGCGAATTTGGACAGTTACGAATACGTATTATACATTTAAAAATAATTTTATTATCGTCTGGTACCGTTTGCACGTCAACTGGTTCTGTAGCAAGAGCTTGCTTTGTACTCGCTTTGTAAAGGATGCTGTTTACCTTCATGTTAGCACTTTGATTATTTGAATATATATTTCATTGTTCGACGCCCATAGATATGGTGATATTTTGAAGGGTGAAGTGCTATGAATAGTGTATTTGAAAAGAACTTGTATTTTGGTCTCGCTTTGTTATCTCAGGTCGAGGCTGGCGAGTTTTGTTCCCCGTCAGTCTGACATCATTCGTCAGATGACCTTACCTTAGATGAGTTACTTCATTGAACGAACATTCAGAAATTTATTACACAACACGTACTGAATTCATCTTTCAAATATAGTGTGCCTTAATAACTAGACAGATTTCGGCCGGTCGATGTCGGCGCGAATGGCCGAGGCCAGTCAATTTATATTTGAGTAGTTGCAGTACATGACTATTCCATTTCCTCGGCTGAAAAATTCTATTGTGAAATATATTTAAGCCTTTGGAAAATATTCTTTAATTTGTAAACGTTCCATTTCAGTTTGGCGAAAATTTATACAGACTTTTATAACTACCTACTGAAATAAACTTTATATAATGATATAGAAGTACAAAAATAGGTTATAAAAGTTGAGCTTCTAAAGTAATTTTCTTTCTTAAGTTATTCTGGGGGTTTTTGGATATGGTTTTCTTCGGAAAACTTCCTAACCCGTTGTAATCTTGAAAAGAAAATGCTCACAAGTTCACAACGTTTTACTTGTAATTCAGTAGATATGAAGAATAGTAGTAGGCAGTCTAAACTAGGTACTTATCATAGATTTGGTACCTAGTAGCGTGATGCACTAATTGAAATTGATTGCTGTTATGAGCAGGCGTGGCTCGGGCGACAAATTCACGAACGCTTTTTCTGTGCTTCATTATTGCGAACTTTTGTACTTTGGCATACATTGCCCATTACTCTGCAGCGATTAGGGATCTGATGTTATAGACTTTGAATTGCTTCGAGATGTTCTTTTCGTTGTATTTATCCTTCGATTATAAAGAGCGCTCCCTATTGATGCTGTATAATTAATGATGAACTGATTTTCGATGTACAAATAATTCCTATTTATGAAAAGGTGATCCATACTGATGTTGTAGACTTCATACTGCTTTGAGATTTTCTTTGCCTTTTATTTGTATCCATTATTAGAAATCATTAGCGAATCCCTTTCACTTGTTCGCCATTTCAGTATCATAAACATAAATCAAATAAGTTCATTATCAATTTCGGGAAAAGTTCGTCACCTTATTGTCACCCCCCAATTGAGTAGGATACGTTCAGTTTACTGGTTCCGAGTTTGGACGGGGAGGTATTATTTATTTATCATAGCATTATTAATTTCGCCAGGCCACTGCGTCTGCTGTCATTAGCAGCCGGATAAATCAATAATTCTCGCATTGTCTATGGTAATATGTTCGAATGAAAATCCTTGTTTTTGTTGTAGGTACTTATAGCGAGGATAGTTGTTATCTAAATCCATACTATTAATATTATAAATTCGAAAGTAACTCTGTCAGTATGTTACCTTTTCACACCGAAACCGCTGAATGGATTTCGATCAAATTTGACACCGAGAGAGATGGCTTCCTGGGCAAGGACATAGGTTACTTTTTATTCCGGTAGCACGTTCCCGTGGGATAATATCGGGTGAAGCCGCGAGCAGAAGCTAGTATGTATAAAACAAAGGCAATCTTCGTGTCTGTCTGTGTGACCGCTTAGATCTAGCTAGACATTTTATTTTCGAAGTTTTATGTGTATAATACATGAATGTTTAACTCAGATTTACATAGCTCAGAAATCTCGATATTTTGACATGTCGCCGAAGTGTCACTATATCAGTAGACTCTCTGTAAAAAGCATAAGCGGTAGCTTGTTAAAAATAAAGAGTAAGTAGTATATTTAGAAATTGAGCTAGTGATACTCGTAGATGGGACTTTCTCACTTGAAAGCATACTTGAGCAGTAAATATTCGAAACCAAATTGGTCCGTTCACAAGGTTAGCGAAACGAAAAGTGTAACAAATCATAAAACGTTGCAAATTATAAATGGATTTAGGAATTTTGTGTGTCATTGAATTCTTAAATTATTAAAACTCTAACGTTCTTTGTGAACGGAGCCTCTAGCGTGGGACTGGTAGCACACTTTCACATCGCGTTTTATTTTAGAAGTTCACGATAGAAATCGCCTTATTGGTCGAATGGAGGCGAGGACAATTGGGAACCTTGAGTTCATGGGTTCGATACGAGGTCAGTGCCGAACTAACACGAGCGTGATGCCGACTACAAAGACTTCACTTATAGTACGAAGTACATTACTACTAATAAACGGCCTTCCTTTTCGACTCGACTAAGTCCACCTGTACACACGGAAATACCGTAATAAGTCCCTACCTAAGGAAAATCACGGGTTTGGTAATATTGTGCCGTACACCTTTTGATATCACAAAGAGTTGATATTTGGTTTTTATTTAGTGAATTAAGTCTTTTTAATTGGCTGTTATTTGTTTGAAAATATTTTTTTCGTAACAACAATTTTCATTCGCTTATGAATTTGGCTAGGTGTAGGCACAAATTCAAATTCACAATAATTTATTTGCAAATATGGGTAAACAATTTATATGCAGATGTTTTACATTCATGTAATAATTGTATATCACCTATTATACCTATCCATATTAATGTCTTGGTTTAAATTTTAGATATTTTATTTTTCTTTCTTTACTGTGTATTGCATAGTGACAAAGTTGCAAGCCATTTCATATAACTAGGCATCAATTTTCATTCCGAATTCTTTAAAATTTGCACATAAAGAAGGCCCCGTTAGTTTATTGAAAAAAAAAAAACTTCAGTCGCAGAAAATGTGAAACGGTTTCAGACCGGTTTTTATAAATTTCCGTCTTACCAATCCAATTGGAATCCAAGCAGTTTCTTTCGAGTCTAATACCTAACCTTATTACCGCAATTGGTTCACAGTCAACCAAGTTTTTTATCTTTTATATAAAGATAAAAAAACTTGTTTGACTGTGATGTAATGATGTAATATTTCTTCGAGCCTGGTATGTAATTATCCTAATTTTTTTCTTAACGGAAGCTTTAGCCTTTTCACTGATGTAATGACCATTTTGTTTGTCATGTAGGTGTAGAACCACTTAACAAGGGCTGCTTCCGGCTCTTTTTCCGGGTACCGGACTATCCACGAGGCTTGCGAACTGTTTGGTCGCTGCTTTAACGGCATAGAATCCTTGGAGTTCGAGACTGGCGAGTCATTTCTGGCCAACGACACTTGGTCGTCGTGTCACTTGCGATTCCGTCAAAGTGTGTAATTCTTCGAGGCTACGGTTTGTCAGCATCCAGGAAACCATCCACCCCCTTTATATTAATCGTTAATATTTCTAGGTTTTACATTCGAATGATAGTTGATCTTTAACCATGACTGATTTTCTATCGGGATATCTTAGGTAATCTTTATAAGATATTCATTTAAAAGTTTACTTAATTTAGCGGCCACGAACCTAAAAATCGATTGCAATCGATTGCCTAGTTTGGAAACCAAATACGTAACAAACATTTACCATCCGATATACCTTAAGTTTTCTCGTACTCTCTTTTCGTTTAGGCCAATTTACCTGTTTTGCAACTGTTTTAGTACTTACGTACTAAAACAGTTGCAAAACAGGTAAATTGGCCAAAAAATCTCGAATCAAAATAAAATACAAAATGTTAAAATTAAATAGTAATATTTAATTTTAACATTTTGTATTTTATTTTGATTCGATTTTTTATACTAATAAATTATACGTGTTAAAGTGGTGACTTTCTTTTTTTATTTCGCTAAAATATGTACTATTTCCCGCAGTTAGATGGTGATTTTAAGGGATAGAATACAATGGGCAATCCCTCTATTCTTTTTTCGAACTATCAAATATCTACATGGTGAGTAGTTTACAACGCGGTCCAGCAATTAAACAGTTTTTTCATCGGACATGCAATATTATGCATGTTAAAATATGTATGTTTTTATTCCATTTAATTTAGTAGATGACGTATCTAATTCTCCAGTGCTGGACATACCTAGGACACATCAATTATCTTATTAGGTACACGCCATTTAACTCTGACCTTTATTTAATCGATTCTTTGGATTATTTACTTAGCTTTCCAAAATATAATGACAAGATGGTTAATAAAAGAATGCCAATTATTGGTCCGGATTAAAAAACAATCCATAAACTTTCCAATCGTCAATAATGATACAGGGCAGCATGTGATGAGATGTTAGGCAGTAGCGACCCCACGGTACCTATCTCCCGGGAGAAGTCTTGTCCATCTCTGGCTTACCTTTATTGACCGGCTAGAATGAACACTGACGACGAACAGAGCTTCCAACTCATTCTTGCCTTTATTGACCGGCTTGAGTGGAGATCTGCAAGAGCAAACGTGCTCGGAGGAAGGAGTATTCCAGTAAGAGCTGGTAGGGATCTCGACCATCTTCCGGGCTCTGAGATTGTCCTGATAGCCGTGCAATACCTCTCCACTCCTCAGAAAGTGTTGCCCCGTTGTTGCTACGTCACTAAGTACTAGCGACAGTTTCCGGGGGCCCATTATTGAGTGTGCAAGTCACCCCCTGCCATTTTTTCCGTGTATAATATAAACATTGATCATGCAGGAGCCATTATGGTCCTTCCATAGTTCTAGGTAACCTGTCCACTTTAGTCATCGAAACACATATTCCGATATCTTTGTTTTCATATCCTGCAAGAGTCCTACTCCAACCGGGGTTGTCCTTGGGTGCACATACATAATGCGTAAAGGGATAATAGTCGGTTATTACCTCATTTCATTAATAGCGTCTAACGGGCCTCTGCGAGTTGGCTTCGGCCCTTCGTACGCCTTCCAAAGGTTCGGGACGCTAGGGTACCGAGATATATATCAAAGACACTTTAAATAATAACAATCATTATAATCATAAATCTTTATTTATCTCAACATCTCAACATTAGGACTGGTTAATATAATGCACAATATTAAATAGAGAAAAATGAAAAGAAAAGAAAAGAAATGAAATTTATTTGCAAGAATTGTAGTACATTCAAATGGTCGTGTTTTTTAAATAATTTCTAAACCAATTCGCTAGAACTAGCATGCAAAATTATTGTTACATTAATTAAATAAATGAAGCTAATAAAGTTGGTACATAAATCATAGTTATTCAATTTAAAATGTCAAGTATTTGTCAAATTATAATAGTAAGATTTCAATTTCAGTGTGAATCTTTGAAGTCTAAATACTCGCTGACAGAATAGAATGATTTGTCTATAAGCTATTTGAATAACGCCGCTTTAAATCGATTGATTGGTAGTTCTCTATACGATTTTCGTAGTTTTTTAAATATCCTTATTACCATTGGTAAGCAACTTCTGTGATATAAATGGCTTTTCATTGGAGGAATAATTAATCTATCAGGATATCTTGTCTTAAACGTAACAATGTCTCCAAGACGTTGTAATAAGTCGGAGTGCATTTTAACAAATTTACAGCATTCAAATATGTACATTCCGAGAACAGTAAATATTTTTAAATCTTTAAAAAGAGGTTTACATGAACACAATGATGGCACATCACAGAGAGCACTCATACATTGTTGAAAGGAGTCTGAGATAGGAGGGTCCTGAGTTACAGGTCACCTAGCTCTCTTAGATAGGATACTCGTATGTTAATTTACAAAACGGTTAGTGTCAAGATATAAAAGTTAAAATTACAATTAGATGCTTAAGTATAAGCAGAACCTACAAAATTAAGAGAAACATCGAAAAAGAATACAAATTTGTTTTTCACACTTAAGTACTCATAAAACTGGGGAACATTGCAAATTATATTGACTGATACATAATAACCAGTTTGAAAGTAGTACCTACAGTTGAGTAATAGTTTACAAAAATATAAAACATATAAATGTAAATAAAATAAAAAGTCAATAATTAATGATTGAAACATGAAATTCGAAAGTTCGAAAGCCAACATGAAAAATTGACAGTGCATCGGAAAAGCCCCTCGGGCAAACCATCGCCATGGACTAGGATCATCAACTGTATATGCACTGGTATATATGTGGACTGGTATATAACAGACCAAAGCATGCTGTCTGGATTTGATTGTTCATTATTGAATAGAAGCGTCCACTGCAGACCTTTGATATCGATATCATTGTCTCCCTGCATGGCGAAAGCACCTCATTAGGATAGGCATTGATAACAGGACTATTGATTACTGCACCTGCTTAAGAACACTGATTATACGAAGTACGTTGTATTGTCCTTCAGCGTATATTTTCAGAATCAGAATATTGATTTGTAAAACATAGGTATTTACATAAAGGTGTTAGGTTAACATATTTGGGCGCTATGTTTTGCCGTGAAGGCGTACAAATATTAGGTAAAATGAAATTAAAAACTAAAATACTAAAAACTAAATAAAATAAACAATAAAACAAAACAAAAAATTATTCAAATTTACCATATATAAAATCTGGAACAGTATAATAATTTTTTTCAATTAATAGCGAGGTGAGACCTTTCTTAAACTTTGATAGGGGCATATTTTTTAGACTATCGGGTACTTTATTATACATTTTTGAAGCCATTCCAAGAAAACTCTTTTTCATCAAAGCGGTTCTGTATTTTATGCCGCACAATTGGATTTTGTTACTTGGAATTACATAAAACAACTGTTAACTGTTAAACTCAGACTAGGTACTCACTTTGTGGGACTTAGAAGTAAGCGCCAATATTTTTATTATGAAACTACTTAAATCAAAAATCATTTTGATACTATATCCCACACAATAATGAGCTCTTTTTGAGAGCGTTTTTACTTCCTTTTCATAACTGTGTCGCTCATAAGCTTGGAATTGAGAATCCCAAAAAAACATCTTTGGCAGTGAAAGCCTGAGAAGGAGAGTTGCCTTGCTAGCTAGAATTAAACTTTGTATTTTACAAAATTCTCTGAAAAGTAAAATAACAATTAGTTGAGTAGCTAGTAGTAATTAATGCTGCCAACAATATAAAACACGCCAAGGAAACGATTCAATACTTATAAAATGTCTAAGGAGCTATGAGAAATACTTGAGTTCTGCAGCGTCCAGAGACTGAATAGCCATTCCAGCATTCTTGTGAAGTATACTTAGGTACTCTAAGGTACTCGGAAAAGTCTAGTCTAGGTTGAGGAAAATGCGAATGCCAGCGCTTAAACCTCGATTGCCTTACCAAGCGAAAAAGTAGAAAAAAAAATCAAACTTTCTGACATAAATTAAAAAAAAAATGTCGCTTTAATTTAAGTCCAAGCTGATCTTTTCAATATGATGTTTAAAAATAATTTTTGATGTATCACATTTACCTACCTTACTAAATTCGAGACTATCAAATTCTAGCTCCCGATTCCTACCGTTCCTAAACTAATTAGTTAGAAGTAACACATTTGTAGGTCGTCAATATGTTGGTTTAAGGAAACTCCGTTCTTTCATAAAAAAACATTATTACAGGTAAAATTGTGTAGCTAGAGTCTTATCAAATACCTGCTTAGAAAATACTTAGGCATTTCAAAGTGTTACGAATTTAAATAAAACTAACCTCTTTCAGAAAATAGAAACAACCAGGCCCTGCAGTCTCGACATGAATAGCGACAAAAATCTGTCGCTAAGTCGTATCGATGTCAAATTTCTTTAATAGATTTTCAACCTTATGCTTTGGAAATAAAGTTGAAAATCTATTAGAGGAATTTGACAACGTTACGACTTAGCGACAGATTTTTGTCGCTATCTAATGTCGAGACTACAGGCCCAGGTACCTAAATAACATAACGTAACATCACGCCTGTATTTCCCGATGGGTTAGGCATAACTGGCGATATTAGGGTGTACCTATACACCTCTGCCTAATAAGGTAAATGTTTCGAAGTATTCATCATTCCAAATTCAATTTATTATTAAACCGTTCCCAACTACCGCCCGTTTACAGTTTTCATCTCTTTTGTCTGTCTACGCTGTACCAACCTATCTACTTAGCAGGTACGTGGCATTAAGGCTGGCGAATTCAGTTTCCGTTTGCTTCAGTCCATGAATGTAGCATGCACTGAAGCAGACAGGTAATGCACTAATACTGGAAAAAGAAACAGAACTTTTTATAAGTGGTTTTCGAAAGTCAAGCACTCATATTAGACCAAGAAATATTGCGCTGTGATATGAAATGTCCTCATTGTTTTCAGGAAAAACATTAATAATAATCTATTTTCGTCTGAAAAAATAAACTGAAAGTATTTTTTTTTCGGGAAACCTTACGGGAAACCCCATACAGACGTGACGCAAACGATTGTTATTCAACTGCCCTTGAGGAAAATAAACAGAGGCAAATAATATCTGTTGGAACAAAATTGTCAATTGCCCATTTTTCTTTAACAAACCAAGACAGTGGGAGCTTCGCATCATCATAGCTTTACATCATTACTATAGGACTTAGACAATGCAAAAAAACTAGATAGTTCTTCTTCTTTTTTACGTGTAGATTAGACTCAAGTATCCAACCAGAATGTAGCAACCTGGACAGCTCTATCATTGGCTTCGTATAGATCCTGTTAGGTGCAGCAGGTTAGGCAGAAAAGGTGGCAAGCCATATCCTGTGAAGGGACTCCGCTGGCACTGTGTCTGAAATGAGTCGGGGATAGCCGATTTTGCCGGATTATTCCTGGGTACAGCGGCTAACCTGGGCCCGCAGTCAGATTGGCCACGGCGCGGCAGTTCGCGTCCAGGCGTCTGATGTTCTGTTTCTGATGAAGTGTGACATGGGATGTTTGTTCCACCACAGTTCGCATCTCTCGTTTGTCGCGAACGTCTTCTGAGGAGTTCGTGTATCTCAAGAAACTTTAACGACTCTGATAGATACTAGTATGGACAAGAATATAGGATCGAAGTATTGGGATATGCAATTCTGATCTGCATACGCTAATGACGACAAATAATTGTAATTTATGCAAATGATTCCATTGTGAGATGCTGTACTCGTTGCAGAATGCAGTTTCTTGCGTCGATCTTTCTAAATATGTGGACACGTTAGGAAGTGTTAAGATGCACCTCTGACATATTACATAATTGCATAAATAAAAAACTTAATGTTTATTTAGAAGTAAAATGAATCTTTAGAAGTAAAATGAATCTACGAGTAACTAATATTATAAATGCGAAAGTAAGTTTGTTTGTTTGTTTGTTACCTTTTCACGCCTAAACCACTGAACCGATCATCATGAAATTTTGCATATACGTTTTCAGGGGTACAGAAACGGACATAGGGTATCTTTCATCCCGCAAAAAAGTACTGTTCCCGAGGAAAACAACAATAACGTTCTTATGATAATAGATGGCGCCACGTGTCTTTCGAATCATGATTGAATTATAACCCAAATTGATAGTCAAAGTCTAAATTAACGCGAGCGAAGCCGCGGGCAAAAGCTAGTCATGAATAAAAAACACTTTAAGAAAATAATCTTACACGCGTAGTATCGTAATTATCTTAATAACATGTTTTTTGTTGCAGGTCATCGATAATAATGTTATGTGGGGTTTATTTTTGTACTGAATGTAAATAAATAAGTATAATTAATTCATTACGATTACATATTGATAATTGCTTAATCCCCACTCATTGTAACGTACATAGTCCCCATTCACCCCGTTTGCTGAAGTAGGCTTAAATTCGTATGAAGAGCCAGAGCATTGTTATTAAAATAGGATTGAGCTATCGGAAAATCTGTAACATTCTTACAAACATTTTACCTTTCACGAGAATTTGTACTTGTATATTTTGTTTTTGATATCTAAATCTGTAAATCCGAAATCTCGAATGCTCAAAATCCAACGGCCAATACCGTTGGATTTTGAGTATTTTTTCAATCTTTCGTTTTTATCATATTTTTTATTTGAAACTTATGTACCTACTCACCCTTAGAACTGTCAGCAACAAAAAGATGTTCAACTGAGATTGTTTCAAATTATCTATACTAATGGTAAGTTAGTAACTTAAAAAATCGAGGCAGACTATGTTAAATTGAAATAAACTGAAACTCTTAATTGTTACATGCAATACTGGAAACAAGACTTTTGAAGGCTATTTAATTTCGAAGAAGTAACAGTTTGAACCGAATTTCTAGTATCTTGCAGTACACCACTATACCGGTAATAATAAACTTATTTGCTTATTTGTTTCGTTAATTGGCCTAAAAAACCAATATTCAATTAAAGTTTCCTCAGGAACTTTCCAGACTTGAATTCCCAAACGTTCTGTCGGGAGCACAAAAGCGATAACGTCGACGTCGACGTAGTTAGTCGAAATAAGAGGATTATGTAATACTATTTGCTTTTGTATTTACCTTGCATCAACAAACAAAAATGAGTACGATGGGAAAAAGGTTTTCTCAAACATGATTGGAAATTCGAGCATTATTTTGACAACCTTCTTCGAGATAAATCGAAAATACTGTACTGGTCAAATACATGCGAGCAGCGGCCGGCAATGTTAGTATGAAAATCCTTATCTGTCGTGTTTAGCGGCCGAATTAATTACTATGACAACGAAGTCATGTTTATCGTATAATTTAAAAATGGAACAAACTTTTTACTCGAACATAGCAACCAAGGAGGTAACTTATCAAAGAATATTTTAATTTCGAACTGGCTTACTTAGGTAGAGCTGATTAAAGTAAAAACCAAAACAAATAAACATATTGGCGCGTCAAAATTATTGTTGTTCTTTATTGATTCTGGAATTTATAATCACTCACGACTCTCACGTACTCACGATGTGTAACATTTTCACGTTCGTCCATCAATGTCTCTTTTTGCAGGCCGCTGAAGTAATGTACTATACTCTCTTCTGGTTGACACAACAGTTTTTTCGATTCTATGTTATAAACCTTACTGAACTCAATCACTGGAAGTGTTATAGCTTCATGGAATCTTGGCGTCATTTTCCATACAGCCTGAATTATTAATTCATGTTTCAGGATTATGGAAAAATCCTTCAAGACAGAGCTCATTATATTTCTAAGCCAACCGGGCTTAAGTATGCTTATATGATTTGACGTTACCTAAATGTCAAACTTAAGAAAATCTGCCTCTAAAAACATCATGTCTACTTTTACCAAATATTACGTAAGTGTGAGTAGCCTTGCTGTCAAGATAAACATATTTATTTTATGAAAAACACAGAAGCTTCTACATAGGTACTTAAGCTACGACAAAGGGCGGACTTAACCTTGTCTCCACCCTGTAAATGTATTGTCTGACCTTTCTTTAATGCTTTTCTTTGTTAGAGTAGACTGGAGACTGCTGACACCCTTTGTTACCAGTATATATTCTTCTGAAGACTTTTCCATCCTTTGATAATTATGTGGATATATCGTACATTATTATAGTATGAGCCTCGGGTAGTCTAGTGGGGTATATTAATGTTGCTAAAGCCTTATACTGCCTGTTCTCGTATCTTAGCGACTGCGCAATACATTAGGGGAGCATTAAAATAGCCTTAACAAATGCCGATATTTTAGTACCTATTTCGGGATGTCTGGAACATCCAAGTAGTCAAACCCTCTATTTCTGCTACCTTGCAGACTAGTTAGTATTTTACGATGCAATAGCTATTGTAACACTGTTTGTGCCGATTTGGGAGAAGAGGTATTTGTAGATTGGTCAATGAGATTGGTTTGGTAGTGCAAGCTCCTATTTGGTAGTCGATTTTAACATGGTTTCTAGAATAACAACTTCGCAGAAAAAGTTGCAAATGTGAATAGACTGCTCGTAGGGGAACTTATGTGGGCGGTTATAATAACGCACATGATTCTAGACCGCCTAGCGCAGAAATTTTTCGTCGGTAATAAAAAAAAAATCTGCTGTTTCATAGAAAAGTACAATACCTTCGCGGTCAAAATGTACTGAACAGCATTTTTTTAAAATAAATGAAGCATACATTTCTTTATACGCTAGAGGATCTAGAATTATGTGCTGAATTCATGGTTACAGTTCGCGCGTCAATACCACCCTGTATAAATGTAGTGGGTGGTGAAAGATACCTACATATATTTATAGAAATAAGGTGGGCTTATGGTGGGTTGAAGATTTAATATTTCAGAGAGGCGTAGGTATCAAGTATAAAGTCGTGGGATGACAGCTTCAAGGGCTGCTGGGCGTAATTTTCCTCTCATTGCTTACGTCATTCATAATAATGTAAACTTGCAGGGTGGGCAATAACATATTTTAATGTGAGTTCCCTAGGAGTTGTATGTGTTATTAGATTCGAAGACACCTGCTCTAATCTACTAGAAACGCGTGTTCTAAACTAAACGATGATTTCTAGCGTCCGCCATTTTTAATTTTCCCTGATGCTATTTAGCGGAAACATATTTGAGATTACAACAAATGCAATGACACTAAATTTAAAATTAGTTCACTGATTTATCAGTACGAGGCTTCACGAGGCAAAAGTAAAGTCAGGGAAATTCATTGTTCATCAAATTAACTACCAACTTAAAGGCTTCGGCAGACCGAAAGCAGCGGGGTAATTACATAACACACTAACATTAGGAATGGGTTTCACTTTGACAGTTCAACAACTATCATTGCGTTATTTACGTTGTTGAGCAGACAAATTTTTCGAACATATGAAGCAATGGATTAGCAATGGGCTTCAAAATGATTCAGATTGTGGTAGATACAGTGCCGGATTAAGCAAGCGCGGGGCCCGTAGCAATTTCTATACAGGGGCAAGGACCCCTTGATAGAATTTGCTACCCCCTCCATTTGCTATGGGTTCTTAAGTATAAAGTGGTGAAAAAAAAACAATACTCAATACGTTTATTTGCCATCTATAGGTTACAATTTTGTTGGTGTTTAATACGAGTAGTACAGTAAGTTAAGTTTCACTGAAAAAATTACGATCAGGCAAAGATGGGTGGGTTTGGATACGCGGGGCCCCCTTTTGCGCGGGGCCCGTAGCAATTGCTACTCTTGCTACGTGGTTAATCCGTGATTGGGTAGATAGTGTGTTACGTAATTAGGGTGCAGGTCAGTCGCAGCGCGGGTTGCTGTCGGGCCTTCGCGAGTTGTAATAGAAGAAATCATATGAATCACGGCACATGAAATTTAAGCGCGGGTCCGCCGGGAAATAGCGCCGGGCCTGCCCTGCTTTGGACCTGCCGGCCGACAAATTGGGCGGCGCAGTGCGGGGCAGGCGCAGGGCAGGAGTAGCGCAGCACGCGAGCAGCAGCAGCACGGGATGGCGCGTGTGCGGTGTTTACGCGGGTACTAGACAGTATTGTATTTTTTTACAACCTAAAGATGGATATAAATGATGGGAATATAACATGTATAACACAACATAATATAAATATTACAGAAATGTGACGTACAAACTGCGATTGTTGGGAGACTATCATGTAATTGTTCAAATGTTCTTCAAGAAGAACGAAGATATATTTTTTAACTTATTTTCGAATGTCAAGACATTCAAAAATAAAGTAAAAAAATATCTTCGTGAGTTTCCAGTTTCCTGCACAAACAATGATATTCTCCATAATCTTCTCCTTGTGTTAATATCGTGAACTCAATTTTTTTTTCGACTTTAATCCAAAAGCAACAACAAATCCTCTCCATCGGAATCTGTATCACTCAACATCTTCTAGTCACCTGCCGCGTACTCGCTCAGATCGTTTCTAAAGCGGGCCCGCGCGCCGTCAAAACTCTTTGCAGTACTGCCCGCACGCCCAGTGGGACGTCTCTAGCGCTGCTGAACTACTGCCCCGCTTTGCTATTGGTCTGCCTTTGGTCTGCCAAAGTCTTAAATTGTCCCTTTATTCAAATCAGAACTGCTATTCTTTGACAGTTGTATGAAAAGGAACACGGCAAAGTGACATAGTCTGTCAATTTAATAAATAATTAATTTCCCTGGTATTTATCCTAGTAATTATCAAAGGCCACCAAAGGAAGAAGCCAGAGATATCCCCGGCTTCTTCCTTTGGTGGTCTAAAAGAAATCCTCGAGATTGAAGATTGTTTTTGTTGTGACCATCAAATCCTTATGGTTTTCTCACTATGAAAATGTAAAGAAAACATCGTACCTACGAGTATATTAGTGGTTCAGCTTTGCAGCTTGCTAGTCGATAAAGATAACAGGTTATTTTAATGACACATTGATTACTTACCAGTTACTGTTTTATACCCCCAGCATTCTATAAGTACTCGGTAACTTATTTAGGATTCTTATTGAATTTTTCCATCGCAATTAATTGTAAGGTGTCCATTGCACATTTGACATTTTCTTATCGAAAAGGGATATAGGTACGTACATGACTAATAACGGTTTTAAATAGTTTACAAATACATTTTCCTTGATCTCGAATAAGAGGAAATTAACTACATTGTTTCTGGCTTTTAATAAGTGTTAACTTAATGAAAAATATTTGTAACTAACAGGATAAATGTATGCCTGGTTGCATGTTTTATTGTTCTTTCAATGTTCTACCAATTTGTGTTGGTTTTTTCGCGGAGTTATAGATAATGTTTTATAAATAAAGTTTTAACTTTGACTTTGTCGTACCTACCTACTAACCTAATCAATTTCTTCCTCTAGACTCTTTTGGAAACATGCTGAAATGTCCTTGTCCTTCAATAATGTCACTCCTCTTTGATATAAGTGGCCAGTTACGCAGTGGTTATTTGACCCATTGCTTGACAAAATGATCATCTCTTACAAAGATGGAACGAGTATTGTTCAATTAAAGTCCAATCTCTACGTTTCCTGCTAAGATTGCCTTCGGCGTAATTCAGTCCTTTGCGGACATACTTTTGAACGTATATAGAACTGATAATTTCATTTTAATACGCAGTATTGTACATGAAACTCTTCGAGCACTTACTTTTGAACTTATAAGAGACTGAAAAATTAATTTCGATACTCAGTTTTGTACTTGAAACTTTACCAAACCTGTGCCTGTGTTTGAACCGTTTTATATAACAGCGGGCTTCATCAACCCTTTATAATATTTTTGTTTATTAAATCCGAAAAACTGTGAAGGTCATTCATGTTGTAAATAACGCTGAAAAACACCAACTACTTATTGCCCAATTGTCAACACAATCTTTTATTCGTTGGAAATAAAGAAATATTTAAGAATGTCATTTAAACATCATCGTGTCACGTCATAAGTGACATGACCAGTGCGTTGACGATTGCGTTGCAAGTCTCATGTCCTATACATTTGAGGACATGTAGCCTATTTTCTTCGGTACGGTAAAAAGATAATACCGGAGCTCGCATCGTCTCGGCGACATTATTGTGTTTACTCAAGGTACGTCGCCTAGATCATCTTGCCTCCAGCGATTCATATGTGGACGTAGACTGGGCTTAATTACAGATGGCGCAGAGCTGTTATTGTATGACTAGATACCAAGAAATTATTATGATACCTGAGCGGAATAAAAACATATTGTTCAACAGAAATTTTACGGAAACATAATCTTGGTGATTAGCTTTCAGTGTACCTTAATGATCAATATTTTTTCTAATTCCCCGTAGCGAATCAAAACAAAGGATTCTACGCGAATGTTTTGGCTGCGATTCGAGTAAATACGGTTTTTGTTTTCATAAACAGCGTCCATTTCAAGACATGGCACCTACTTGTCTGCCTAGCCCTTTCTCAACTATGTAGGGGTCAGCTTCCAGTCTAAACGGAAGCAGCTGAATACCAGAATTTTACATGGAGCGACTGTCTACCTGAAATCTACAAATTAATGATAAAAGCTTTTATTTCTGTAAGTAGGCTTGTACAAACACTTTTACAAGTCAATATTATTTTTTAAATTAGATGAGGTCGGCGTTTCCTATCTGACTACTCTGAGAAGAAAGGCCCAAACAAACTCAGGGGTCACAGTCTCTTTTAAAGTCAAGTAGTAATTTTGGTCAGATCATGTGAAGACCATGTAGATTAGTATTTGAAATGGTCTTTTGAGGAAAGAACCACACAGATTGGGTGGACCTGTCTAGTCAGTGCACGCATTTGTCAGTAATCGTGCAGCTCAACTCAGAACTGAACTTAAGGAGCTCAACGATTCGACGAACAATATCAAAGAAAGAACATTTGGGTAGGCCGCATAAATTACTCAAACTGCCAGATCTTGATTAAACTAACTAAGAAAAATAAGGCAAAGACCCACATAATCCTCACATTCATAATAATTAAAATAACATAATACTTTACAAGTAAATACTGATGTCATTTTATATTAAAATTCATCAATGACAATGTGTGTATAAAAAATTCGGACATAATGTTTGAGGACCATGTAGATTGGTGTCTTAAATGGTCTTTGTTTGGTAATACGATACCTCTTGGTGAGAATGGTTGTCAGACTTTCGGGCTTCTGATGACCCGTAACGACTGTCAAATATCCACGAATCACAGCCGAGACCGACGGCTTAACGTACTTTCCGAGGTACGGAGGGGTCTTGGTATGTAAAGATGATCACCCATCCACGTGCCAACCGCGGTAAGCGTAGCTTAACCTGTTCGATCGACCCGTGCGTTTGTTATTACCAGTGATCGGAGTAGGTAGATTGAACTGGGGTCATTGATCCGAAACGTATATATTACTATGGACATTCCTCCGGAATTGGTGGATTATTAAAAAAAAACCGGAACTTATGTAGGAATTGTATTCTGCCAGAGTGGAAGGAGTCATTTGATGATTTGCCATCCTCAAAAAAAAGGTAGGAATTGTAATAAAATGAGCAATTTTATTCTTTATTATTCTTCCTATTTTTTTTTTTTTGTCACGATTTGACAAAACCCAACGACCAATCAGAACAAACTTTAAATTTTGAATTGAGTAGTAATAATATCACTACCAACATTAACAATATTTAATTGAATCCGGAAATACCGGAATTACTTTCCGGAAAAATGGCTTATCCATGTTATTCTTTCTGTGTGCATTTATGATACAAGTACTAAAAATCAATCTACCTACTCCGATCACTGGTTATTACTTACCCACAAGCTAGAAGACACGGCACCTACTAATATTTACAATAGTACAATAGTAGCAGCTAGCGTGGGTGTTATGTGCTCCACAACAGGTTTAAGACTTGGCTCATTAATGACGCAGTTACTGATTAATTCCTCAAGGTCGAGACGTGAGCTCTCTTCCTACTACATTTTAACTAGGAACAGTTTGTTGTACCTTACATGGCTTATGGTAGGTACGAAAATGAGGAGTTTTTGCATAATTTTCATACTTTAGGTTAGGTATGACAGTATTGACCTTAGTAAGAGACACATACGGTATGAATTACATCGAGATATGCTTAAAATTCATAATGTCAGCTTCATCATCATCTGCCTAGACTTTTCCCAGGTATGTTGGAGTCAGCTTCCAGTCTGACCGGATGTAGCTGGATGCCAGTATTTTACATAGAACGAGCTTAAAATAAATCAAAAATTTCTTAAAATCAAATACTTCGCCGTATGTACAAAATAACTCAAGTAAACAAAAATACACTTTAAATTCGTGAATTCGCATGTATTGTCCTGTCAGTGTCGACGGGAAGTATTTGAAATCAAAGAGGGACTTGAATTAACTGGAAGCGGCTATTGTGAAGCGAGAATATGCGAAGATGACAATGATGCGTAAGTGGTGACCAATTACTGACGATGCATGCGAGGGGCGTATTACCGTCGTGCCATTATTGTGTCCTCAGTGTCCTTCTCATTAGACGGGAATAGTGTCGGAGGAAGCCTTTTGTGACTGTGATGGTACTTACGAGACAGTCTTCGTACTCGTGAAATTGTACCGAGCTTCTTCTTTTCGTGTTGCTCGGACAAAGTTTGAATAGAAAGTCCGATTGACTTCCTAATTTTGTTTTAGCAGTAAGTAGATTTGTAGTAACTGGTGCAGGTGGCCAGTGCAAAAGAAATATAGATATTTGTAAGTTATAGGTAGGTACGCACTTGCAATACGGACCAGCACCCTCACTCAGGCAGGTGAATTTACCTTTCATGCGAATAAAAAGAGTAAATTGTCGGATAGAAACAAGCTATTGAGCTTGACAATCTCCAGCTAACATCGCCGCGGGGGCGTAATACAGCATAATGATACCATACCCGAATTGAGTAAGACGGTAAATATAAATTTCCTAATTATAATTTTCACGGGAACAGGGACGTCGCGTGTGCTCCGCTGGTTGGCTAAACTCCAGTTTTATATTTAAACGAACTAGTAGCCACTGACATTTTATGAAGGAGATTTTGAAACATTTCGAATTGTGCCATAGTCATAATGGCTTAGTTGCATTTCGAGTTTTTACTGTGCAACTGAGCATTCGTAGGCTGGTTATGCAACTGAGAAACCTGCGCAGATGTGTGCGTCGTTGTATGATGCGGTCGCTTCATATTTATATCGATGTAGTTATTACGGCAGATAAGAATCACTTATTAATAAACAATGTGTGCTATGTATCGTCGCTACTCGTGCCGTGGACTTCTATACATAATCGTAACACTTTGATAACTCGTATTGAGCGCAGCTAACAACTACTCGGTGCGGATTTCTGTCCTAAATACTAGAATATATAACTCGTTTTATACTACACAAGTACTATACAAGTGTAATCTACACACTACAGGTGAACGTACAACTAAATTGACACAAGTGCGGAACAGGCTAGCAGCTCAAGTAATCTTATTACAAAATATTTTCTCTTTTAATGAAATATGATTTTCCAAACGTTCATATAATTGAATGCCAAGTATTCCTATATAAAATTCTCCTAGACAATTAAATTCCTTGCTGGAGGTAGGTTCTCATTAAATGACGTAATATTAATTCCGTGTTAACTGGGAATAATTTTTGCCGGCGATGCTTTGCTTTTGAAGCCAGGCAGAGGAGGTTATTCTAGAGTCAATATTAGTTAAACATAGGGAAAATTCCTCCTGAATTCTTTGTCTTATAACAAAGTCTTGTAAGTATAAACTTAGTTGGAAATAACAGTGGAAAAATCACGCAAAAGTATCAGCGAGGATGCGAGCAAAGTAGATAATAATAATAAAATATGTAGGTATGTGCTTCTTTAATATTGCTATACGTAAACGTGGCTAAGAAATAAAAGCCAGTTGGATTTATCGATGGTTAAGTTACGCTTGCCGAGCTCGGTCCGTGGATCATCCATCAATCGCCGGGACCAAAGGAAATCTACAGAGGTCGCGGGTAGTCAGAAGCCTTAAAGTCTGACAACCAGTCTTTCCAAGGGGTATCGTGATACCCAGTAACTGTGTTGTGGAGGTCATATACTCGTATACAGTCGCTCCATGTACAATATGTATCCAGCTGAATCCGGTTGGACTGGCTTCTGACCCAACATAGCTGGGAAAAGGCTAGTCAGATGGATGATGATGTGACAACGTGTTGAACTGCGGTAGCTTCTTCTTACAAGAAGCGTAAATGTCGTCTTGCATAATTACATGATAGTTAGTCGTTATTAGTACCCGTAACAAGTAGTTCTTTCCTGAGGAGTAGAGTAGTTCCCGTATTTTCGTCTTATCTCGGTCTCAATTAGTCAAAAATAGGCTCTATTCCCTTCCAATACCAAGAGCTAATACCATTTGGTATTAGTTTATTTCCGAATTTATTTTCTATTCCCAACGAGTACCACATTTTAAAACCAATACCAAAACAAGTTTGAAGAAATCAGATACAGTCAGGTTCAGTAAAATTAAAATGCTTTGAGTGACGAACTAAGTTTCCGAATACATAATAAATGTTCCCGAAAATCCTAACCCTAGACGGTCGAGGTCAGTGGCATCCCGAGTTTCGGTTGGTTAGGTTCCTTTAAACCCTTTAGACAGAAATAGGAGCCCCGCAAAGCGGGGCTCCGTCGACCAGCTTATTTACCCTAACCCTATATTCAGATTACCCTATATTTCGGTAAAACGCAATTTAAATAAAACTTTGTGTAGCTGAGTGTACAAAAAGTCACGCTTTGGTATTCGTTAGTAATAGATTTTTTATTTAAAAAAATGTGGTACTCGTTGGGAATCCTACTAATATTATAAATGTGAAAGTGTGGATGTTTGGATGTTTGTTACTCAATCACGCTAAAACGGCTGAACGGATTTGGATAAAATTTGGCACATGGGTAGACTATGACCTGGATTAGGGCATAGGATACTTTTTATCCCGATATTCCCACGGGATCGAGATTTCTGCGGGTGAAACCGCGGGGCGCAGCTAGTAGAAAATAAATTCGGAAATAAACTAATACCAAATGGTATTAGCTCTTGGTATTTGATGGGAATAGATCAAAAATAGGCATCTCTCATTTCGAGACATTTTTGACATTGATGACCTCGAGATGACATTGCGCCTAGATTACGGTACGGGAATTGAATACAACATCGAAATTCGAAAGTTATCGAGGTGTGAATCCACTATGATTTATTGAAAACAAATGAGTTCGGTTCAGCATTGTGTGCGGAGGTGAACTTTATTGTGGGTATACATAAACTGGGTTTATTTAAGAATAATGATTAGCAATTGTTTAACGATATATTTTTGTCGGTATTGGCGAATTTGTTTCAACGTGTGTTATCAACATTTCATGTTGCATTGCATATATTTGGACTGCATGTTCGTTTCAATGTATGTTACATTTCATGTTACGTTACAAATTATCTGTACCCACCATCTAGAATAGCCCTAGAAATTAAAATACAAGGTAGGTTTAGTTACAGGAGGCCCACATTCAGTAAATTTTCACTTTTCAGCTTAATTCCTGCTAAGTTACTTGCGGAAATGTATTTTTGAGGCACGCCATAGCCATAAACTTCTAAACACTAAACTAGAATCTGGCGATTCAATGATTAGCAAGTCCCAGAGAAATGAAATAGCCATCATTCTCTTCTCCTTATCCCAATTTATTTGGTGTCGGTGCAGCATAATCTTCTTCTTCCAAACTACCTTCTCTATTAGTCGTCATGTCGGTAGTCACTCCCTTTCTATCCATATCAACTTTCACACAGTCCATCCATCGTTTCTTCGGTCTTCCCCCACATTCACGTTAATACTCCAAACTTTCCTTATGTGAAAAAGAAACAGCTATGGACAATAAAGTAAGAACAGAGAATAATCTTGGTCGAGATGGAAAGTAAGTCTCTAAAACACGAAAGCAAGATAGGAAACACTAATTCATTAATTTGATAAATATTATTAATAAACAGCTTAGTTTTTCGCGGCTTATCGCGCGCAGGAAGTAGCTATGACTATTTACATTGTATACCTACGATAAATTATATTATTCATACCACATTCATAAGACTAATTAATGCCGCAGGGTCAAAGACCTTCTCTACCAGGTTCGGGTTGCTAATTCGAGCAATAAAATAAGTTGTTTAAAAACAAAAACAAAAACGCTTTTATCACGCACAAAAAATTATAAAATAATTAAATTGACTTGTATTATGTAGTTCTTCTTTTATATTCAATTATTAGATCAAAAAGCGTGGAGCGCTTTAAGTACACATACACTACTTTATCTACTTTTATAAATACATTAGGATTGAACCTACTAAATAAAAGATCAAAGTTTCCCACGAAATTCAATACAATAAAACGTATGAATGGCGCCAAAACATGAAAGCGGGCGCTGCCACAGAGAAGTAAAAATTGAAATCAAAACCTTTTTGTAATTCTATAAAAATAGCGCGCCAAAATATACGTTTTATTAGAAAATAAATATTGTTGGAGACTCCTTTGTGACATTAATTTCTTAGATTTGCCCTGTATCGTATTGGAAAATCAATTGTAATAAAACATTATTTTGTTAGTGAAAAAGTGTTATAATATGATTATATATTTAATTTTAAGTATTTTGTTTATAAAGTATGTCAATATAAACTCGTTTTGAAGTTTTTATTTCAAATTTTACGTCGATTTACGATACGAGAGCAGTTAAAATAAAATACAGGGTTGTTTTTCATCAGGATCAAGGCTTAAGTATTGGTTAGGGCACGTGATTAAAACTTTCAAAATTGAGGTTTCTTGTGGTTTTTAATTACATTTATTTTTTTCCTTCTAAAGGCGCTGTTAATGCCAAAATGTTACCACTGGTGTGCGGGGTACTGCCACCGAGCCTACGCATATGTTACCACTGGTGTGCGGGGTACTGCCACCGAGCCTACGCATATACTACCACTGGTGTGCGGGGTACTGCCACCGACTCTACGCATATGTTATCACTGGTGTGCGGGGTACTGCCACCGACTCTACGCATATGTTATCACTGGTGTGCGGGGTACTGCCACCGACTCTACGCATATGTTATCACTGGTGTGCGGGGTACTGCCACCGACTCTACGCATATGTTACCACTGATGTGCGGGGTACTGCCACCGACTCTACGCATATGTTACCACTGATGTGCGGGGTACTGCCACCGACTCTACGCATATGTTACCACTGATGTGCGGGGTACTGCCACCGACTTTACGCATATGTTACCACTGATGTGCGGGGTACTGCCACCGACCCTACGCATATGTTACCACTGATGTGCGGGGTACTGCCACCGACTCTACGCATATGTTACCACTGATGTGCGGGGTACTGCCACCGACTCTACGCATATGTTACCACTGATGTGCGGGGTACTGCCACCTACTCTACGCATATGTTACCACGTGTGTGCGGGGTACTGCCACCGAGCCTACGCATATGCTACCACTGGTGTGCGGGGTACTGCCACCGACTCTACGCATAGTTACCACTGGTGTGCGGGGTACTACCACCGACTCTACGCATATGTTACCACGTGTGTGCGGGGTACTGCCACCGAGCCTACGCATATGCTACCACTGGTGTGCGGGGTACTGCCACCGACTCTACGCATATGTTATCACTGGTGTGCGGGGTACTGCCACCGACTCTACGCATATGTTACCACTGGTGTGCGGGGTACTGCCACCGAGCCTACGCATATGTTACCCTGGTGTTCGGGTTACTGCCACCGCGCCTACACTGGTTTGCGGGGTACTGCCACCGTGCTTACGTATATGTTACCACTGGTTTGCGGGCTACTGCCACCGATTGTACGCATAAGTTACCACTGGTGTACGGGTTACTGCCACCGAGCATATGGATTCCTAATCGCCAGTCAAACACACGTGAAAAAATAATTGCTTTTTAATTATATTACGAATGGTGATGTATATACATATAATCGGCGACAACGCTTGCCTGATAGCCGTTCCGGTTTTATCATTAAGTGGCCCAACCGCAGAAAACCCGTGTGTTGCCATGAATGGTCTGGAGATAATATTTTATAACGGAACCACATTAAACTCCGATCGCTGAAACGCTTTTAAGCCTAATGTATATGTCACCGTATGGTCATCGTTAGTTTATAATACATCTCGTTCCTTGTTTATAAAGTATCGGAAAATTGTGAACTGCAACAAACCATTTACAATTTATCGCATTATTTTTTTTATAGATTACTAGCTATTGCCCGCGGCTTCGCTAGCGTTAATTTAGAATTTGACAATCAATTCGGGTTATTCGGGGAATTATAGTTAGGGGGATGAAAACCGGTCTATCGACACTCTAGACTCACAAAATGTGTTAGGTACTTAAATAAAAAATAAAAATAAACCCTAAACACACTACTAAAGTTTCTATAATAATATAATTCATCATGATTCGAATGACACGTGGCGCCCTCTATTATCATAAGAACGTTATTGTTGTTTTCCTCGAAAACAGTACTTTTTTCGGGATAAAAGTTACCCTATGTCGGTTTCTGTACACCTGACAACGTATATGCAAAATTTCATGATGATCGGTTCAGTGGTTTAGGCGTGAAAAAGTAACAAAGAAACTGAGCTTCGCATTCATAATATTAGTTAGGATAGTTAGGATTAGGATAATAATCTGTTCATGGCCAACCGACAAATTGTGAACTGTTATCAAACTTGCACGCGACGGATCGCACTTTGTGCTACTACTAAATAGCCAAGTAACTGCGACTAACATGGATGTAGCGCTCGCCGGCCGCTCCCGCGGCACAACTCGCGTCGCTCGCTCGGCTCGCGCGCGTATGATCACAGTTCTAACCTAGCCTAACCACAGTTCTAACCATTTGGTTCGGCTACCGCCAAGACCGTTCACTGCACCAAGAGTGCAGGTTCGTTCATAATTTGACGGTTTCACATGGATAGATTATAAAGTATCGAAAATTTATACGGTATATTATAAGCAGTATGATAGAGTTCACAATTTATTGACAGTTTACAATCTCGCGAGATAAATTATAAACTATCGCTGTTCATAATCATACACGGTGACAAATTGATGCAAAATCGTGTTTTACTTTCTACGTAATTGGATTATAGAAATGCTTTTCAGCTGATAACGATTACTTTTGAACAGGGAAACATTTTCGAGCATAATGAGATTAAAGTTAATTAGGTATATACCTACTTACTTGTTAGTTGTCAAGGCGAAATTGACTTTGCAGTAGGCAGTCTATGGGCATTATGGGGTTAGATCAAAGGCGATGAAATCTCAGCTACGTACAGACTTCATAAGATTATTCAACCACTCGAAAAAGTATTCTCAAAAGAAAAGAGAAGTTAGATTGTTCACCGAAATAAGCCACCAACGATGGCTGCCAAAAACTAAACATAGAGGAACAAATTAAAAGATTGTCCCATGTGTCTCGAAGCACGTATGATAAGGAATGTAACAAATCTAAAATACTAACTTATAATGATCTTGACTTGCACAACAATACATATATGTATCTACAGCCTTAAAAAGATACATACATCGACAAGAATTCATTTAATTCACCAATTAATGTGTAGCCCCAAAACATAGTAGGTACATATTGGGAAACACAGTCCCCCCGATGTGTCTGTCTGTATGAACGCGATAAACACAAAAACAACCGAACGGATTTTCATACGGTTTTCACCAATGGACGAAGTGATTAAAGAGACAGGTTTAGGTGCATAATTCATTAAGGGTTTGTGCAAATTGGCTGAAATATGACGAAGATTGTTGAAGATGTCGGAAAAAATCATGCCGACTGGGAGCTTTACTGGCGTGCGCCGCGTAAACCAATAGTTATATGAAAAAAATGGTAGTACGTTCCCGTGGGACTTTTAAAAAAAGACGGAAAATAATCATAGGGCATCAAACAATTTGTCCGCATCGCTGTCGATAGTAAAAGTGCCCTAAAGGCTGGCAGCATTGCCACGTGGTATGGCGATGCTGATTCTTTGACCAAAAAATAGGCCAGCTCTCTGGTCACGTGAAAAGTCGACCAATCGCTTGGCGATATCTCGAAAAACCAAGTGGGCACTCGAACCCCACGGCCCTAGTGCTTCAACCCCAAACAGCTCTAACATATAACTCTCTAAAAGACTGGAATATTTTCGCCGTTTGAGGTTTTCCGCACCTGCAGCAGCCACCCCAGCATTGCCCGCCGTGCTAGGAGGATGGGATGGCGCAAGAGTTTCGAAACATGTTTCTTCTCACACCAAAGGCCTGCTGAACTTCCAAGGCATTATGATCATTCCGTCTGGTCACTTTCCAACATCGCGTGCCAAGCCGTTGGGTTCTAAGACAGCTGGCACCCCGGCGATGACAAGAGCACGGCGGATTATGTCATTAATGCTGGCGTGCCGTGCTATCAGGCCTACGCTCTTACTGCAAGATAGGCCATGGTGTCCGAGGCAGTCGACAGCTTCACTGCACTGGCAGCGATGCGGAGCCCCGCAAGGAGCGCCCAGACGCAGACAAGTAGCTAGCCGAAAACAGGAAAAATATAAAATATTTGTACTGTACCTACATACCTAGTTTCCGGAACTAAACTGCTTTAATCGTAGAATGGCAACGTAGGTAGTAATGATAATTGTCACGACTCCGACACGTGAGCAAGTGCGTCTCCAGCTATCTTACGTCGATGGTCAGGAAATGTGGCCTACCATGGGAGTTGGGACTGTTGCCATCAATTATTGAGAAGTGGATATTCAGCTTCGTCCATACTGATCCCTAGTCCCAACTCGCCCGCGCTTTGTAGCTATCCTTATTTGGATCGGGCGAGTTGGGACGAGGGATCAGTATGGACGAAGCCGGATATTCTGTCAGATTATCTCTGTCGTTGTAACAATTATTGTAAAGAAACCTAAGTTACGTAGTGTCGTAGACAGATAATATGCTTAGCTATGAGTGTGAGTAATTCTGGGCTACTGTGATTGTTGATAGCATTTTATATTTGAATGTTTTGTGTGCCCCATTTGTTAAAAGGGGCACACAAAAGATAGACATTATAACAATAATTATGCCTGTTTATTAAAA
Organism: Dryobotodes eremita; assembly: GCA_917490735.1. Taxonomy (NCBI): domain Eukaryota; kingdom Metazoa; phylum Arthropoda; class Insecta; order Lepidoptera; family Noctuidae; genus Dryobotodes; species Dryobotodes eremita. The sequence continues at coordinate 26,099,450 of OU823241.1, read as the reverse complement.
TATTATCTTTAAATACTGTATGATGTTACATCATGAATATTGCAGTGCAACTGTAACCAACCATACCGGTTATGGTTTGGATTTTTTGTACCTTTCCATAAATCTTCATAGGTACAAAATAAGTACCTATTATACATTGCCCTCAATGACATGACGTAGTAAGTACTCACCAAGTATGTGGTACAAGAGATGGTTACCTTCAAGGCTTAAGGCGCTAGGTAACGCCATGATCTTGACGAGCAAATCCAATACATTTCGAGTGGAATGTTGGGGATAGGCGTCTAATAAAAATTACATTAAAAATAAATTTATTCGATTTATTTAAGACTAGCTGCGCCCCGTGGTTTCACCCGCTTAAGTATCGACCCCCTAGGAATATCGGGATAAGAGGTATACTATATCCAAATCCAGATCATGGTCTACCAATGTGCCAAATTTCATCCAAATCCATTCAGCCGTTTCAGCGTTAAAGCGTAACAACAAACATACAAAAAAATCTAATCTTTTCTCTTTATACTAGCTTCTGCCCGCGGCTTTGCCCGCGTGGAAGTCCGAAATTATCCCACGAAAGTTGCTACCGGGACAAAAAGCCTATGTCCTTCCCCAGGATGCCATCTATATCCTTGCTAAATTTTATCAAAATCCGTTCAGTGGTTTAGGCGTGAGAAGGTAACACACAGACAGGGCTACTTATTATTTATGGATTCGTTATGAAAAATGGCTGACAGCCACAGCATTCTCTATAAAGAAACGAACCTATATGTGTAATTTTGAAGTAATTTGGATGTTTGATTAAATATAATATCCAAACTGTTTTTTATCGAGGACACATTCGAATGTTTTACCCACAATAAAGAAACAAAGCTAATCAGAGCAAATCTTTAACTACAACATATATTTTTTCGGTATTCTCAACTATAACGGTTATAGAGAACAACGGATCAGAAATCCGCAATTGGGGTTACCCAGCGCCTTAACGACCCGTTATTCGTAAGCAGCGGAACCACCGCGCGTCATTAGAAACCCGCTTGAGCTGCGCTTGCGACACAATAGTCGCACAGCACAGATACACATAGATTACATTTATTTATACGGCAGATGTGACAGTCGTTTGTCTAATATGTTTATGTAATTTTTGCTCATTTAATGAAAATGCCGACTTCAGACTCCATTCCTTGGAAGTTGATTTTGTACTGGAAAGTGGGAGGGAAATGTGCGGCAGCTGAAAATGAGCGTTAGGTAGTATACCTTGTGTTGACATTATGCTGAGCTGAGGCCCTTTTGACACTAGAAGCATTGTTTTCTTCCTGTATTTTATAGTTTTGAGGTGTTTTTGTTGTAAAGCCAATAAACGCATATCTTTTTCTTCTTTCTATGGTTGCTTTTATCGACCGACAAAGATATCCGTCCCTTTTCCCCATTAATTAGTGGCCAATAGGTATATAGGAATTAGAGTGTATAATAAGGGCCTACAAGAGCGATGGTACTTAGCTAGGATCGTTTGGCCCTGCGGGGTAATTGCGTAACACACTAACAGTAGCAATGGCATTCATTTTGACAGTTGAACAACATTCATTGCGTTATTTACGTTGTGAAGCAGACAATTTTTTCGAACATATGAAGCGGAGTGGATTAGCAATATCCTTCAAAATGATTCAGATTGTTATTGGTAGTGTGATACGCAATTAGGGTGCTGTTCAGCACTTCAGCTGAACTTGCTACAGCCGTTACCAACCTTACTGAATATATTATATATTAGCTAATTTATTCACCATGCACATGATAAGCTGTTCTTGTACGATCCGGGTGGGTTTGGACAATGAGTTGTTGCAATTTTTTTAACAAATGAATAATTCCGAGTGTGTACTGCTAACTACATACTTATAAGTATTAGTTAAATATTCAATTACAGTAGAACACACATTTAATGACTAATTTAAAAAAAAAACATTTTTAATGCTAACTAACATTCCAGTAGGTACGGCAGTAATGTAAACTTTCATTTCCGAAATAAAGGCTCGATCACACTGGCGCGACGCGTCGCCCGACACAAAGGCACCGCGTGTCACACGACGAACGGCGCCTTTGTGTAGCGCTGTCGCGTCGCGCCTGTCTGTGGGAACCTTAAGTAGTTATTTATTTTGCGCGATCTTATTCCAGAGGGCTTGGAAATTACCTTCAAATTAGTATTTTAACTAGGTGCAATCAAATTTTAATTGAGCACTGATTGATTATGTGAACTTAAAGGGTTGTATTGTATTGGTGATTTTAATGATTATAATTCTGTAAATACATACTTGTTACGGTCGCGGATCACATTTTGTTCAACATACAACCTGACACTGACCTGCTAATTGCAAAAAACGTAGGAAAAGTTGAATATCGTGGGCGACCTGGCGCTTCCCCTTTAGGTCGTTAGCCCCGGCTGCCATTCGTAGATCTTTGACAGTCGTTACGAGTGGTCGAAAGCCCGAAAGTCTGAGAACCAGTCTAACCAAAGGGTATCGTCTTACCCAGTAACTGGGTACCTCCATTTAAAATACTGGTATTCAGCTGCATCCAGTTAGACTGGAAGCTGAACTCAACACAGTTGGGAAGCTGGACCACACAAAGGTCAACCTAGTCAAGGTCATGACTAATTTCAAACACTACAAATATGGCTACAACAAGAGTTAATGTAGCACAAATGCGTCGGACTCAAGATAATTTTAAAGTTATAAACGAATGTGCGTATCTCTGCTATAAACTGATCTATAGCCTGCGTCTCTAGAAAGGTCGGCACATTTTTTCACAAGTGACTATGGAGTGAAAGTCAGTGAGCGGGCCTTTTTTGGCATTGCCAAATAACGTGGTTTAGAATGGCGGCCCCTTAGTAACAGTCGCCGGAGTTATGTTGTGTTTCTTTTTCCAGTATCTGATTACTATTATGATTTTAATGATTTGGAGTTGATTAATTTAGACTTAGATGGGCTATTTTTTGTGTTTTGATTAATGTACCTAAGTAGTGACGTGGAAACAAAATATGTTAATGATCAGGGCCTATTTAATAAAACTGACAGGCGACAATCTGACAATTTGAAAGTTTCTGTAATACAATTTCTGCTTTACCTTTCGTGAAATTTGACAGTTGTGACATCATTTTTACAAATATGTCCCATTGTCAGTTATATTCAATATCTTTCAGTTGAGCTTGAACTTGAATGGTTTGTAATCTGCGCATATTCATCAGCAAATTACACTGTATTAAACAATTACACATTAAGGTTGGTACCAAAGAGTTATTAATTTAGGTATTGCGTGTTCACTGATTGTTCCAACGGTCGTGGACACGTGGTTCTTGCCAACCTACCCATTTATGTACACCTCACCTAGGGTTGTCAATCCTAATTTATATAAAACAGTATCTTACTATATTAGATGCCTAACTAGTATATTTAAAATAAATATATCTATTAGGCGAAACTACAATATTTTTGACTTGCTACGCCCCGCGGTTTCACCCGCATACGTCTCGATCCTATGGTAATATCGGGATAAAAAGTGTCCTTTTGTCCTAATCCAGGTCATGGTCTACCCATGTGCCAAATTTCATCCAATTCCATCCGTTTAGCAGTTTAAGCTTGAAAGCGTAACTAACAAACATACAAAAAATCAAATCGTTTTTCTTTCTAATATTAGTTTAGATGAAAACTTAAATAACATTATTTTATTTAAATAAGTGTAAAACGAAACGCAGCCGAAATTTGTATTCAGAAATAAATGGGTTTGATAAAATTCTGCCTATTGCTATTTCTGACCAAAAATGTGTTGCAAAATTAAAAAATGTGTTGAAAAATGGCAACAAGTGTTGCTCAGTGATTCTGACTTTTCTTATATTTTCAAAATAGTATAATTTCTTCTTTCTTTTCTGGCAACTTCAGCTTTTACTGAGTGCATATTTAAAATGATAAATACAAAATGGTGAGATGAGCGCAATTGGGCCAGTATTAATCACGTGAAAGTGAAATAAAGGTATTTTGTAATCATAATCTATTTTTAGAGTTTAGTTTTTAGCTATTAAGCTATGATACATTAAAAAAGCCTGTTAACTAAGGCTCAAAGTGGTAATTTTAAATCATTCCTACCGTGTTATATACTAATCTAGTATTTTTTTTTTACGCCGTCTACTATATTTTTATAGGCAAGATCTTCGAAAATACTATAATTGGTATTAAAAAAGTTGTCAACCCTATCCTCACATAACGACGCCGATGACGTAGATCATCAATAGTATGTTATATATTACTGTTGGGAGTCGGAACGCTCGGGTGCCACCGGCCAGCGGAGAATACAAGCACGAAAGAATTTCGCGGATCTCCCGTCCTATTTCGACTTATTAAAAACCTGAGGTCATCTCGTTCTGACACGTTTCACCTCTAAAATGCTATTCGGCTCCAGACAGGGCCGAACTTGTTGGACAGGTTTCTAAAAATAACGGAAATGGCCGATTTTTTTTAGAAAAGCCTAAGGTCCATGGTGCGGCGGCGTGTGTTCATTTTTGTTCGCGATATTCTTTCTACTTAATAATTTTGACGCTCTCCACCACAAGAGCGTTGCGTACGGTCAATGTCGTGGCGTTTCGGATAATAGTGTTTTCAACGGAGCCCTGTGTAGAAATGTGGCGTTGTTATTCAATTATTTTTTTAATTTCCTGCTAGCAACAACTAATTACTTAGATAACAGAAGGTAACGGTTTTGCTCGGTCAACCAATGTAGGTATGGTTGGTTACAGTGTTATTCATGAAGGTAAACAATCTCGTATTTTCGGTTGTATGAGTGGCAATGAGTGTAATGAAATGACTGAACATATAATTATTATTATACTTTATGAGACGGTCAAGTAAAAATTTATCTCAATAGTGTGGACACTGAAGAACTTGCCATGAAATGTAGATAACTTACAGTTGATTGAGTAATTGTACTGTGAAAAAAAATCCTTTCGGGAAACTTTAATTCAAGCATGCAGGCAGGAGGCACGATGTAAGAACGGCATTACTTATGTTTACGACCTGCGGGGTAATTACGTAACACACTAACAGTAGGAATGGGTTTCATTTTGACAGTTCAACAACATTCATTGTGTTATTGACGTTGTTGAGCAAACAAATTTTTCGAACATATGAAGCAATGAATTAGCAATAGGCTTCAAAATGATTCAGATTGTGATAGATAGTGTGTTACGTAATTAGGGTGCTGTTTTATAAAAATACCTACTACTGCGTACACAATACACACCTCTTGACTATCATATTATTAAATCTAGGATCATAGGTCTATAATCTTAGATATATCATTTTAGTATAAATATCCCCCATAAAATCGAATTAGCTTGACGGCATGCATTCATTTGTTTCTTCATATCTTGTCCTAGGTTCGGCTAGTTTAATTTTAATACAATCAAATTAACTGTTATACCAAGCCTTTTATTCTCCATTTTTTCTTTATTGTTCCATCATTACCTTACTATGCTTTCCGACTACGTAAGACACGTGTCTTTTAACCAGCTCAAGAGTTCGTTGCCAAACACCCATACAAATGACTACAAATAATAATCTAAAGCTCTCAAGTCGAGACGGATAGATCGGTCTATCGAATGTGCTGTTACTTATTTAGCGCAACGTTTGCGATATGGCTGAGTTGACTTTTATTATGATCAATATGGGCATACATACAGCTGCATGGAACTCTCCTTGCTACAACATTTATTATTACAACTTTGTAAATTATGAAGATGTTTGTAACCTAATAATATGTAACACATAAACGGCTTGACGGATTTAGATGGGTTCTCATAAAGATAAGCTTTGGAATAAATTATAGATTACTTTTCAGAAGAAGTTTCATTCGGAAATGAGCGAAATCGCAAGCAAAAACTTGTGTGTTAATAAAATTTCATTAATAATATTAGCGTGTAATGCAGGTATGCTAACATATTATAAGTTTATATGACAATAACGCTCAGAATAATATATGGTTTACTGTTCAACCTTGTAAGTTGCACGAGTAAGTTCTCATTTTTCGTTGGTTAAATTTCTACTACTTAGGTAGGTACATCGTTTTCTTTTTCAATACCCATTATTTCACGTGTAAAATGTAAGCAATTTCATTTGCAGGCACAGGAGGTAATTTGAGGAATATTGTTGTATCGGGTAGCCTCTATTTGTAATGTATTAATCACCAAAACTCTATAAACCAATCGGTACCTAAAACTCAGACATTAATTTCTTCTGGTTTTCAACGCAACTGTTAATTAATTAACATTTTTTAATTAAGAGTCAATTAGAGATTTGTCAATAAAAATCGTCAACTTCAACTATTCAAAGGAAAAGGCGCTGTTTTCTTCTTATTAATAAAGTCTGTCTCCATTCTACACAGTCTGTTTGCTTTAAGGCTAGGACCACACAAGGGCGACGAGACACGACACGGCTAACCTATCTCTAGTAAATTTTCCGTGAAGTCGAACTCTATAGCAGAAGAATCATCATCAGCCTACAGCAGTCCACTGCTGGACTTAGGCCTGCCCAATCGCACGCTAGTCAACTCGATTCTCAGCAACTCTCATCCAGCTGCTACCAGTCACCCTGCGAATATCATCGCTCCACCCTACCTGAGGGCGTCCTACCTTACGTTTGCGGTCTCCACTCGAGAACACGTCTACCCTTATGGTCAGTTCTACGGCTAATATGGACGGCCCATTTCCACTTCAGCTTGCTTAGATCATCTGTGAGCTATGTCCAAGGGAACTCGCAATGTCTCAAACACGCTCTGCCAAATCGCATGTCGCGTTACAGCTGAGGCACCGCGATTTATTTTTTAAATCGTGTCGGATTTGACTGTAGAGTCGCGCACGCCTTTATAGATATTGTCCTTTAAAGATATCGCGAACTCATCTCGCAGTCGTGCTTGTGTACTCCAGCCTTTATTTGTTCAAACAGACTTTGCTGTTTCATTGCGAGATAATACTCCTGTCCCGGTGTTCCGGACCAATGGTCTGATTTCCCATGCTGTTCATTCGTTGTGAACAGATAGTCCTCTGGTTTGCCATTGCATTCATTATTGACATTTTAGCGAACTACGAATTAGTAAATGTCATTTTGGAAACAACTGCTTATAAAAGCTGATTGTTTCCAAAAAGATAATATGAATATAGATATTATAGATATTTTTTATCTTCTTAAATTTCGTACCATTTTGCCTAATGTTTGGGGTCTCTAATTTAGAAAATGAAAATTACTTTTAATAACAAGTACTTATATAAATTAAAAATAGTATTTGATACGATGTTAACAGAAATTATTCTCTTTAATTAAATAAATTTGTGAACCTGACATATAAATTATGTTGCCTTAAAATTCAAAGTAAATACACGTTTTATTTCCAGCTGGCAAAACCGAACTCAATAAAGGCTTCGACGGTATAGTTGTTGCCACGTTAACTAATATGTTAATCAGTATGGCGTCGGAGGCGTCGCGTCCGCTTCCGGTCGGTTAGTTTCGCATTTGCTGTATACCGACATAAAGTTTGAGTAACTAGTTTTCTATAGCAGCCAATATAGTTAAGTCCAAGTTTTGATTGTATCTGGATTAGTTCGCAAACAACCTCCCGTTTCACCCTCTAAAGGTACGAGTTCGTAGCCGACTGCAGACAGCAGCAGCAGACGACGTGTCGCTACGACACTACTGGTTTCTATGTATTTCTTTGAAAACGATGTGTCGCTAGCTACGGAAGGTATTTCATAGAAATAGATAGAAACCAGTGGTGTCGCGGTGACATGTCGCCTGCTGCTGCTGTCTGCAGTCGGCTACGAACTTGTAGTTTTAAACTACGGTTTCATAAAAGAGCGGTGGCCGTCACTTAACGGCCGCAGGCTGTCATCAAAATGATGGCAGTGAGGTTCGACTATATGATGTCAAAAAACGCTCTCTAGGAAAACACACCATCTTACAGTACAACTATTTCCTTAATATCCCTCGGCAAACTTCGTGTTTCGGCAGTCGTCGGATTTCTATCATTTGTCCTTTGCACTTGGTTCAGACCGGACAACTGATAGAAATCCGACGACTGACAAAACACGAAGTTTGCCGAGGAACATTAAGGAAATAGTTGTACTGTACTTTCTTAAATAACGTTTCAGTGACGTCATTCGCTGGTAAATTACAGACGCTTCATGGCGGCCACCGCTCTTTTAGAAAACGGTAGCTTTATGTGTGAATTTTCATAAAGTCCTTTCTTATCGTCCTATATCTTAAGGAGCCTACCTTTTGATACTGAGATTTATAATTTAAGTTAGTCTGCGAGTGATTTTCGCATGGTAGACCACACCACATACCAAGGAAGCAGGCACAAAGGAGGAGGCCTACAATTGTCAGCTGCGGGTGGAAAAAAAACTGTCAATGATGATGATAAGGAAAAACTGTTAAAAAATCGAATCGTGTTCTGTTTGGTACTGAACCCATCCAGACACTGAATGAAAAAGGCTGAAAACTAAACATTGGTAAGCTAGAAATTGTGTGTGTTTCTATTTAAGTCGAATTTATCTTCTTCTTCTGATATATAAAAATCAATTGCTGTTCGTTAGTCTCGCTAAAACTCAAAAACGGCCTAATCCAATTTGTTTTGTTTTGTTTTTTTTTTTATTCTTTCGAATAGAAGGGTGGTTTGAAAAAAAGGATGAAAAGGCACTGCAGCGCAATAGGCATTAGCTGGTATTTGAATAAAGACTGTTTATTTTTTCAACGCATATTTTAATGCTGCCGTGTATGTGAACAGGCTCGGGTTAGCATTTGCTAAAGGCAATCACTCCCGAAACACGAGTTCAATTTATCATAATTACGCTAGGTCGCGTCAAATTGATGATTTGATTGACTCATGGTTGTGACAATGACTTGACGAATTGATGTTCAATCATGTTATTTATTAACTAGTTAAAGGCTCCCACAGACAGGCGCGACGCGACGCCCGACACAAAGGCACCGCGTGTCGCGCGACGAGCGGCGCCTTTGAGTAGCGCTGTCGCGTCGCGCCTGTCTGTGGGAGCTTTAAGGCTCCTTCAATCAAGCGCGACACGCCACGTGACACAAAGGCACCGCCTGTCGCACGCCGACCGGTGCCTTTGTGTCGCGTGCGATTCGCGTCGCGTGTCGCACCTGTTTGTAAGAGCCTTTAAACTATCTGAATGGAAACATTCATACTATCCATACTTAATATTATATATGCGAAAGTAACATGTCCGTGAAAAGGTAAGAGATAGACAGGCGTCTATCTCTTACCTTTTCACGCAATAACGGTTAAACGAATTTATATGTATTTGGCACAAAGTTAGACCATGAATTGGATTAGCACATTGGATATTTTATCCCAGTAGTACGCTCCCAGGAGATAACTGGCACATGGACGCGGGCGAAGCCGCGCGCAGAAGATAGTGTTGAATGAATGTATGCTCTTGTTTCATTCTTTCGGAAGGTAGAATAACTGGGTGCCCTCAGGCTAGGTGGAGCAGCAATATCCGCAGGGTGGCTGATAACAGCTCGATGACACTGGCGGAGAATCGAGCTAAAAAGCTAGTTGAAAATCCTACCTATGTCTGAGACTGAATTGATATCAAGATGATCGAAGGATAAATCTGTGGTTATCGGAGAAAAGGCATAAACATAATTATGTACCTACCTTTAAAACAGAAATATATTAATTCCTATTATCACACGACATAAGCACGATAAAGATAAGACACATCTTCCGTTATCTGCACAGTAAACTTAAAGAGACAGTAAACCATGCATTATACATTCTGTGACGTTAGCGTAAATTACTCCGTACGTGTGCAAACGTCAATTTGAAGTGTCAGTAGTAAACCCGTTCGCTGCCAGGGAACGGGTCGACGCCGACGGCTACCGCGCCGCGGTTGAAGGGTTAATGCTAAGTCTACAAATGGGACACTGACTTTTCGACACTTCGATATTTGGCGATTTTCGATTTGGCTTTCGGAAATACTGCATTACTTCTACACTTTAAGGCTCGTACACACTGGCGCGATGCGACAGCGCGATAGAAAGGCACCGTATGTCGCGCGACGAGCGATGCCTTTGTGTCGCGCCTGTTTGCGGAGGGAGCCTTTATTAGGTATAGGCGGCGTCTGAAAAAGGCTCCTTCACACAGGCGCGAGACGCAACGCGAATCGCACGCGACACAAAGGCACCGCCTGTCGCGTGACGAGCATTGCCTTTGTGTCGCGTGCGATTCGCGTTGCGTGTCGCCCCTGTGTGAAGAAGCCTTAAAGCGTAGAAGTTACGCAGTATTTTTGTATATACACTTCATTTTTGTTACACTAAACAACAACATTTTTAAATAATTAACGAAGATCTTGGTTTATTGTATGTGTACACCTGTAATTAGTTGATACAAAAGAACTTGTACCTGTTAACTTTTATTAATTCACAATGTATATGTTGTTGGCGTACCTATTATAAATAAAATTACACTTTACGTTTCCTGTTTACAATGCAATAAACAATAGCACTGACAATTTATGTGAAACTCGATGTAACAGCGACACCGAGTTTCGACACCGAGTGTCGAGTGTAAAGTGTCGTCGTGTTAATAATTAAATACCTTTAATGACAGGACCACTGTACTTTCGAGCTACAGAATATTTTCGAACCCTTTAATGTATTTTGATTGAGATTCGAACTGTTTTGCTCTTGTTTTCTTTACGTACGTGTACAATGAGACCGGTTTGAAGTCTAGAGTCGGCTTGACAAGACCTTTTGTCTGTAAATGACAGTTTGGTTCGGAATAGACCCCCAATAAAGGCTCCGCGACGCGATAGCGCGACGCGATTCTTGTAGAACAATTTCCATGAAGTTTTCATAGAAATGTCAATGTCTTTGTGAAATGTACGTCTTCAAAGTAAAGCCAGTTAAGTATTGAATTAAACAGAATTTGTACAGTTTTATCTGTGATAGAAAACCATGAAAATCTGCTCCATTTTTTCATCCATTTGGTAAAGTGCCCATGCTGAATTGTAAAAGACTTATTTGTGAAAAAAATACATAAAATAAACTATATTACTTATTAAGTTTTGTATATATTGCAGAATTTGTAAGTAGTGGTCCACTGCCTACCCTATATAGTCTGTGAAATAAATATATTTTTGTTCTTCTTTCCTTTCGTATCAATTAAGTTCTTCCTACTTTATTAAATCCTGTACATCCGCCACTGTACCAAAACGAGTAAAGTCATAGTACGAGTACCGTTAGCCCGACTCACTGTTGGCGTTGGTTCCACTTAACCTCCTGTCGACGTAATTAAATTCTCTATCCCGCAAATATCGTGAGGACGTGTACCAGATAACAAATGGAACACCAACTATTACTACTGATATACCTGCAGATAAATTTAGACTGCGCACACACACAAATTAAACATAAACACACACAAACTTTGAAACATGGAGCGAAACATGGAACATGTAACCTGCGGGGTGATTACGTAACACACTAACAGTAGGAATGGGTTTCATTTTGACAGTTCTACAACATTCATTGCGTTATTCACGTTGATGAGCTGACAAATTTTTCCAACATAAGAAGCAATGGATTAGCAATAGGTTTAAAAATGATTCTGATTGTGGTAGATAATGTGTTACGTAATTAGGGTGCTGGGCGTTAATATGGTACATGGTGTTTTAGACTGCTGTCTCACAGGAATAAGTGACAGAGGCGACCATCTGCAAAGTCTTTTTTAAGGTTCTGTACGTCCGAATGAAAAAACAGAACCCTTATAGGATCTTTCGTGTGTCTGTCTGTCTGTTTGTCCGTCTTTCACAGCAAATTTGCTCCGAATCTACTGGATTGATTAATTTGAATTTTGGTACACATATGAATTGCTGTGTCCCAAACAGGGACGTGTAACGTTAATAAATGAATTTTGAATAAGGGGTCACTTTTTTGCCTATAGCTTAATATGCCATTATTATGTTCGGTCAACCGCCCGTCGGCATCAACAGAAATCACATTTGAACAACGTAAGGCCATAAGTAACGTAGGTACTTAGGCCCTTTGCCACAAAATAATACGCTATCAAAGTCAAATAATATGCTGTCAAAGTCAAATAATACGCTGTCAAAGTCAAATAATACGCTGTCAAAGTCAAATTGTTAAGCTACGGTTTCTTAGAAAAGCGGTGACCGCCCACATAGCGTCCGCAATTTACCGCTGAATGACGTCACTGAAACGTTGTTTATGAAAGTAAGTTGGTGTGTTTTCCTAGATAGCGTTTTTGACACCGTAAAGTCAAACTCCGCTGCCCTAAGATTTAAATCGCTAGATTTGCCCTCACCGTACTTAGTCACGTCAAAAAGTGTCGATACTGAGAAGAAAGAGCTCACACATTATTATATAGCGTTTCCATGACAATCATGTCAAGTCTGTGCGTCATTGTGTGTGGTGTTAAAACGAAACAGAAACGTGATTATCCTTTGAGTTGGTGTGTTTTGCTAGAGAGCGTTTTGGACAACGACGACGTAAAGGCCTAATCCTTATTTTGTTTACATGAGGAATTCCGTGAATTAATTTTGTAGATTCGTATTATCGATTGCTAGCCGGGACACACTTTACAATCTAATTATCTAAGTACACAGAGATGAGCTGGAAACCTATTAGTGCGGGTGATTGAGGTTCGCTCGGGTCACCAGACGGTAATTTCATCATGAAATACATAAGCAGAGGTAGTCGACAGGACAGGTCGAAGACGTTTTCACGATTTTAATATTAAAACTTATGGGAATCAATAAATAAAATACAAAAATATATGTATTTGAAGTTTAATATCCTCGATAAATGAAACATATATAATACTAGCTCCTGTCTGCGGCTTCACTCGTGTGGATGTCGGAAATTATCCCACGGGAACGTGCTACCGGGACAAAAAGCCTATGTCCTACCCCAGGATGTCATCTATCGCCTTCATCGAAATCCGTTTAGGTTCAGGCGTGAAAAGGTAAAATACAAACAGAGTTACTTTCGAATTTATAATATTAGTATGGATTATAAAGAGGTAAAATTGTTAGTTTGAGAGAGAATCTCTGGAAGTACTGATCCGATTGAAAAAAAATCTCCCATGGAATAGAAACTTATAGGTACTATAGTTGAGTGCTCTTGATTATTATTATGTTTTAGGGTATGACACTTCCACACAAACGAAGTCACGGACAGAAGGTATTATTTTCTTTAATTCTTCTTAATTCTGTTAGAACTTCGATCAGAAGATACTGATAAACAAGACACACTTAATGTTGAAAATAACGTTATTATTCAATAAATATGCGGCACACGTGCACATAATATTATTAAGAACTAGCTTTTGCCCGCGGCTTCGCCCGTATGGAAGTCGGAAATCATCCCACGGGATAAAAAGTATCTTACATATTAATCCAAGTTATAAACTATCTGTGTTCCAAATTCCATCTAAATCCGTTCAGTAGTTTTTGCGTGAAAGAGTAACAAGCATCCATCCATCCATCCTCACAAACTTTCACATTTATAATATTAGTAGGATACGAGTATACATGACAGGATGCATATATGCTATCTCTTATATATATTCGCTGATGTGTTAATACAATTTCAGCCATGTATTAATATGTATGCACAATACGCAAACAACATCAACTTGTTGTTGATACTGTTATAGTCTGGCTCCTTGCGAGCGTGAAGTGTCTTTGTTATAATAATGTTATGACGGAGTTTAATAAGGACTCGCACCTCACTCCTACGTATGTATAGTAGAGCGTTGGCTGAAGAAAATACTTGGTAAACAACTCCTGCACCGGTGATTAATTACTTACTTATAGTATTAGGGTCTGCTCTAAGCACGAAATCCGTAGTTTTGGTCCAAGTTACGGATGTTTCCTATTCCGTATCACTTTCGGACATAACATTAATCCAGGGTCCGAATAAAAAAATAATGACAAAGCGATTTGACAGTTGTTGTTACTCCCGGAGTGTTTTTGCCGGTCCGAAAAAGTTAATTAATCGGGAGTAGGGTCACTTCTAGGCATCCAACTACTTTTGGACGGGCCCATATCTTCGTAGACGGACTTACAGAGTAGGGCCCGCCCTGCTTCACACAGTTTTTACGGTTTGTCAAAACATCGTTATTAAATGTAAGTTTATTGCGACTGCCGATGGTACCCTGCAGTACGTTTTGTAGTCCGGTAGTAAAAGGGCGATGGCATTTTTTGGCAACGCAACACTGAATTTCTGTTTTGTTTATACGCATAAACATACATGATTACATGATTGTATTATACACATAAACATACCAAAATAATTTTTCTAAATAATGGTGAAAACCGAATCAAAATCCTTGACGTAGTTTAGAAGAACAACGCGGTCACAGGCAGACATGAAAAGCGACTTTAATTTATAATATGTACAGAAGGTAAGTGCAGCTACAATTTGCATTTTTTCCAATCCAAACAGTTCAATTAAAAACCAGGACTGTAAACTAGACCGAAGCCTATAGCAAGCTCTTATTTTGTACTTTATCACTACCGATCACATAGAGCTCGTCCTCAAGCCTATATCATACATCTAGGATCATAATATCTTTCATCTTATATGAAATTTATTAAATATAACGGCGCAGCAAGTGGCTCTCTCCATGTTTTGTTACGAAGTTACTGGAATCACCGAGGTCGGATAAGTAAGGGTGACACTGGCTGGTGACAGTCTCTCTAGCAGAGTATCGCATCGATGGTTGCGTGGCGGCGACTTCTGATGCCTGAGATGATGTCAGGGCCGCTGTCGTACCGCATCCACGACGCGCTGCTATATTCTGGCACAATCCTGATGATATTGAAGCTGTTGAACCACTTCTGGTAAAGGCTATCCTGCGCCTTTGTATGTTTATTATACCGAAGCTCACATTATCAGTTATGATCAGTGATCGGAGTAGGTAGATTGATTTTTAGTACTTGTATCATAAATGCACACAGAAAGAATAACATGGATAAGCCATTTTTCCGGAAAGTAATTCCGGTATTTCCGGATTCAATTAAATATTGTTAATGTTGGTAGTGATATTATTACTACTCAATTCAAAATTTAAAGTTTGTTCTGATTGGTCGTTGGGTTTTGTCAAATCGTGACAAAAAAAAAAAAATAGGAAGAATAATAAAGAATAAAATTGCTCATTTTTATTACAATTCCTACCTTTTTTTTGAGGATGGCAAATCATCAAATGACTCCTTCCACTCTGGCAGAATACAATTCCTACATAAGTTCCGGTTTTTTTTTAATAATCCACCAATTCCGGAGGAATGTCCATAGTAATATATACGTTTCGGATCAATGACCCCAGTTCAATCTACCTACTCCGATCACTGGTTATGATTGTCTATAATACATTGTCATATATCTATGACTCATAAATGTATGGTCATCATAGATATATAATAGTGTGTGATAACCCCATGAAAAAGCTCTAATTAAAATAGACACATTTAAATTACTGACGGCCAAACGTCGAACAAAAAAATAGTAATAAAGTACGTCTATGTCAATAAAATTACTTTCTAATGAGGCACATATTGAGGCAGTTAGATACCTATAATAAAAGTATTGGCGTAGGTAAGACGAATTCTGCAGCACCTTACGTATGCAGTACATAGTTAGTTAGTCTTGCTTCACGGTGTACGTTGATAACACTCCATATAATGTATTACCTATACTCAATTAAAATGTACTCGTGTAATTTCAGTTCTACTGAAATATTATTTTCTATCATATTTTGAAAGAAATTAAAGAAAGGTAAAAAAGTACTGTCTGCCATTGAATAAGCGTAGCCCACGGTGGAATCCTAACTAATATCCTAATGCGAAAGTAAGTTTGTTTGTTTGTTTGTTACCTTTTCACGCCTAAACCACTGAACCGATTATCCTGAAATTTTGCATACACGTTGTCAGGTGTACAGAAACGGACATAGGGTATTTTTCATCCCTCAAAAAAGTACTGTTCCCGAGGAAAACAACAATAACGTTCTTATGATAATAGATGGCGCCACGTGTCTTTCGAATCATGATTGAATTATATAACCCGCATTGACAGTCAAAGTCTAAATTAACGCGAGCGAAGCCGCGGGCAAAAGCTAGTATTTTCATAAAAACGAGATGTCTCATCGAAGATCGTAAAAAGAGAAGCTGACAGACAGGTCTTTGATTTCCGCTGTATTAGCTAATCAAGGTTTATTAAAAGGGGAAAAGTGGATGTCGGGAAAAGAGATAAAATAAAAATAGTCAAAGGATATTTTCACATAAATATTAATAAGCATTTGTTCGAGGATTTAGGTACTTAATAACTTTGTTTTGATTAGAGATCAAAGAGAGTTCTAACGTTGAAACATTTTAACACAGCTAAGTTAGCTGTGTTAATTAATTACACTAGGTACTAAATTAAATTACTAACTAACTATACAAATAAATACAAAAACAAAAGGACACTTAGGTATCGAAATACGCGTCCACATCGCTGTCATCCGCAAATGTGCCCAGAAGACTGGCTGCATTGCCACGTTGAATGGCAATGCTAATTCTTTGGCCAAACAACAACCCAGCCTTTTGGTCACGTGAAATGTCGACCAGTTGGCGAGAAATTTCCTTAAAAAGGAGACGCGCACTTAGAGAGATTTATTAAACCAGACTAACATCTACGTAGCTTTGAGTCAGTAATTAAACACAAACGTAAACGGAGCCTTTTTAACACAAGGTTTGTAATTATTAATGTATTGGTGGAAATCATTCTTTACTCTGTCTCTTACCCTTTCACGCTTTTCTGAAAGGATTTCGATGAGAGTTGGGACATATTTTTACCCCGGTAGTAAGTACATTCCCGAGGGATAATTATTATCGTTCACAACGCGGGTGAAGCCGCAGGCAAATGCTAGTTATTACATCAGAGTTAAAAGAGAAAATTCATACTCGGAAGGTCGTGCCTAGAAAATCGCTTATGAATTAATCGATTAGTAGTGGTCGACGCGTTGTCGCGGCTCTCTGGCGTCAGGATGGTGACGTCATGGCTTGCGAGGTAGTTTGGCACTGTTGTCTACTAAGACAAAGATACGAACAGATCCGTTGCTATGGAATAGAGAAGATTAGATCTTTTTGGGAACATTTTGTCTTTGAATGGAGAAAAATAATGATTTAGTTTTAATTTGGTCTAATATTTCTAAAGATTTTTAATACAAAATGCAATACCTACACGATCTAAATGTATGGAACAACAGATTTTTTTTAAATACATTTCCAAATTCAAATGATACTGAATTTGCATAGACAAAGCAACTAACCTGCCAGTCACATACCAAACTTTAATTAAACGAAAAGGTTTTCTATCCAGCCTGCATTTTTTTGTAAAATGCCGACGGTGCAGTCTGCTCCGGACGTTGACGTCGACGGATGCAGAATGGACATAACATTGTTTATTTATAAAACCGGTCAAGTCTGAGTAGGACTCTTACACAAAGGGTTCCGTACCATAAGGCAATTAAACGCCGAAAAAAACAAGTTTCTTGTATAGAGACCTCCGTTAATATTTATTAACTTTATTTTATTTTTATTAGTTGTTCTGCAGAGGCTTAGTAGGGTTCCGTTGGCACCCTTTGGGTGTGGAACCCTAAAAATGGTACGTAGGTACAGTCAAGGTTAAAATATGTTTACACCATGAAACTTAGCAACGATTTTGTCCGCACACACAAAACATTTGAATACTGATAAGTGAGGACATGTTTATTCCCTTGACTGTAATGTAAACCGCATGTCAGTGGTAACATTTGAATTACGAAAATGGTTTACGGTTACGACATAAAATGGCGCTCTTATACTGTCGAAGTCAAATTGGTGCTTTGTGTGCTGTAAGGTACCGTCGAATTTTGTCGACTCAGCGCGTTTCATCGCCTAACGATCATCTAACATTAGTCGCGCTGTCGTACCTGCGATCATCACAG
Organism: Dryobotodes eremita; assembly: GCA_917490735.1. Taxonomy (NCBI): domain Eukaryota; kingdom Metazoa; phylum Arthropoda; class Insecta; order Lepidoptera; family Noctuidae; genus Dryobotodes; species Dryobotodes eremita. The sequence continues at coordinate 26,081,411 of OU823241.1, read as the reverse complement.
GCTTAATAAACTTAGTCATTACAATATTATTAAGTAATAATATGTAATCGAATGCCTCATTAAATTGCTATTAATTAATGTGTTGAACATCGATAATGGCGTCACCACACTACAAAACGCTCTCACGGGGCGTGCAGCGTTTTGAAACGTGGTCATTTTATTTCGTCGTTTGAAAAGTTTAATATTTTCTGGTCGTTAAAAGTTAAAAGTGATCCCTAACTTCTGAGTAGTGTAAATTCTGAATAAAGCCTGTATACCAATTTATTTCGGGTCATCGCGGCACTGTTTTTTCATCTATTGTTATTTGGCTATCGTATTATGTACTAATCATACATTTACCATGTACCTACTGTTTAGTTTTTCAGTAGCGCTGAAACTTTTTCACTGTGCCTACCAAACATTTCCTCCACAAAAGCCTGCCAGCAAAAAATAATTAACTGAACAGAAAGTGTGGCAAAAACGCAACTATAAGGTACAATGATTTGCTTTTTCGTCGTGATGGATGTCCTCTATCTGTCAATGGTGATTAATACGGCTGGAACATGTCTGGGATATTTGGCAGTCAGACATGTCCCTAAAAGCTGCGGGGGCGCAAAGTGCAATAAAAAAAAAACCATCGGTAGTCGAGATCTCCATTACAGAAATGTTACTCAAGTACTGCAGCTGTTTAGGGCGACAGTCGAGACTATCGTTGGGACAGCTTGCCACTTCCACGTCCTAAGCCATTATAGCTCTAATAGTTGTTTGCTTTAATATTTCAATGACAGTTCGATGAAGATGAAAGACTCACTTACCTGCATGTCACTAGAAGACATTGTGAACCTGTAGGTACGTAAGTAAACGCAACGCATACTTCTCCAGTTATCAAAAGCACATAATTTCATGATTATATACCTAGTTATTCAAAATTGAATAAAGTAAATAGCATTGGTGTAGTCCGACCGCCCGTTGGTGTCCGACAGGTAGATATGAGCACGTTCGCACTAATGCTGTCAATCTGCTATTCAGAATGAATTACAATCACAAAGCGAATGAAAAAAAAAAAAAAAACATACAAACACTTTTCTTTTTCATGCTGAACTTGTTACATATGCCGCGTATCTAAGGTATTTTTGAATACGTTTCATTGCAATGGTTTCGTCGAATACGTTTTATTTATTTAAATATACCTAATCATACCTACCTAATCATTTATTTTACAATATGTCTCGCGTAATTAAAATAAAAATTCACATAGAAAATAATTCTGTGGCACTAATTGCCAGTTGACCTTAATTAGTCCACGTTAACTGCTAAACTATTTAAAATCACCGCATGCATTCTACCGTCCACGATTTATGAAATTTCGAACTGGATAAAACGTTTCATCTCGATGTGGTCTTAAAACTCATTTGGCCCAGACTTTAAATGGATTATTATATCGTGTATGAACTGAACTAGTCTGCTAACAGGATTATAGAACTGCTAAGGTTGCCAATTCAGATTATTCTAGCAGACAGCGCAGTTCAACTGTTTCTAGTCCACTCGAGATTAATTGGACACAATTTGGGCACGTCGATATGCACAGTGTCAAAACTATAAGACTTGTTGGCGGAGTTTAGAATTGTTAACAATATGAGCCCTACTTTGAAGTGAAGTGGTACAGTAGGGGAGGCAGTCGTTTTTAACCGACATCAAAAAGGAGGAGGTTCGCAATTCGTCTGTATGTTTTTTTTTGTATGTTTGTTACTCCGGCAATTGTGGATCGATTACAAAAAATATTTTTATAATTGGTTGGTTATGCCACAGGGGTGGTGAAAAATAATAACTTACCTATATACAAATCAAAAATAAACAGACATCCAAAAAAAAAAAATACAAAGTGAAAAATAACTTTAATTTCGGATGTCGGTGGCCATAACGATAATACAAAACCAAAGATACCGATTTCCGAAATTACTTAAAGTTACTTTACACATCGTTTTTTTTTTTTAAATAGTTCGTTTTTTATGTATGCGATGCCCCTTTCTCTGGCAAAGTCAAGTGGCGAGTGCTGGTCGGTACTACTGTTCCCTTTACTTTGAAGAGATCTATAAACGAGGTACAGTCAGCCTTAAACATGTATCAATACATTGACAAGAATTAATTTGATTGTCTACAATTTGTATTTGTTATTACGAGTACTGTATCAATGTGTAGCTACAATTTAGTTTCGTCAAACGGGGTGAATAGGGATGCAGTGTAGATACAAAACATATTACACATCGGGTACTGTACAAACGGGGTGAATAGCGATGCAGGGGTGAATCGGGACGAAAGTTTTAAAATGATTTTAACATTTAAATAATATAGTTTGTTGCCAAAAAAACAAAAAAAAACAAAAAAGGACTCTAATGTGTTTACTGTATTATAATTAACGATTAAGCGCCCTTGTTGGCAACAAACTACATTATTTCAATGTTAAAATCCCTTTCAAAGTTTCGTCCCGATTCACCCCTGCATCCCTATTCACCCCGTTTTTGCAGTACCCAATGTGTAATATGTTTTGTGGCCCCACTTTGATACAACAATATGGAACAAGGATTGTAGAGAATTCAATTAATTGTTGTCGTTGTACACACAAGCTATACATTTCCAGTTTTAGCTGACCTCGCATTGTATAGGCTTTTCCTATAATGAGAAGTCAGCCTATAATGGAAATGTATAGTCCGATATGTAGTTGTACATACCTATTGTACCATGCCGTTGTACTATTTAATAACGAACTGTTTAGTCTTCGAGTGTAAGTATATAAATACGTATCGGTTTTTGAAGTAGAGTCTCAAAAATCAACTCTTTTATCGTCAAGAATCCGTATGGATGAAACTTTTCGTTCCGCTTAAGCTTATCTGAGTTTTATGAAGTGGACGTCTTTAGTTGATATTTAAAACCAACCTTTGGATATCAAAAATAAAATAATGCTATATAATAAAATTAACCTCAAAAACCTTTCGGAAGTCGAATAGTGTCGACGGTTATAACGTAAGCAGTCGCCTAAAATATGGGGTCGCCCTCATAAGGAATGCCTAGTTAAGAATTCATCGGAGATTCAGCTGGCCTACCTACGCTGTATCCGAAACTCGGCCGGCCCGAACAGCGTCATCCAATATGTAGATGTGTCCCAACTTCAGATAAAACGATCTAATTTTATTTCAGCCAATTTTATTTAAATCCACGAGTGAACATTTGGTACTTCAGCGGTTGTTACATCTTCATTTTAACGTGTTACATAAATCGGCTAAGTGATAACAGTCACTAAGCTAAGCAGGTTAAGCTACGCTTGCAGCGGTCGGTTCGTGGATGGGCGACCATCCATTACGAGTACATATCGAGACGTCTCCGTGCCTCGGAAACAACCATAAGCCGATGTTCCCGGCTGTCATTCGTAGATCATAGACAGTTGTTACGGGTAGTCAGCCTCAAGTCTGACAGCCAGTCTTACCAAAGGGTATAGTGTTACCCAGTAAATGGATTGTGGAGGTCAGATAGGCAGTCGCTACATGTAAAATACTGGCAGCCGACCAGGACATAGTAGGGAAAAAACTGGGCAGGTCGAACCACAAATCTGTCTATTTATCAACGTTTAACTAACAACGAAAGGTTTTGCTTGGTTATGCTGACCCGCAGGCTAGATTCTGAATGGTATTTATTTTATCAAAGTAAGCAAAGTAAGTGGAACTCGACTCTTTAAAATAATGCAGTTTCAGGAAAAATCTTTCAAAATTACACCAAAAATAAACTGCCTATCTACAAAACTGAAATTGAAAGAACAACGAATTTGTAAACATCACGTTTCAAGTTTAATCAAGTTTAATAAATTGTTTCTTTTTGTTACCAAAATGCGTTATGGTAACTATCTATCTTTTAACTGGCATGTGTCTCTTAGCAGGAATTAATTAATTAAACTACAAGTCTACAATTATTTTCAAAATATTTTGAATCCTTTGCTGAACGAGCATTATCAAAATAATTTCAGTCGTGTAACAAACATTATACAATACACATCCGTTGGCAACAGGAACCCAATATTCGTTTAAGTAGCGGTAAAGTGCGAGTCGGACTCGCACACGAAAGGTTCCGCAGCACCGCATAATATTTAACACTACATATTTTTACATATTAAACAAAACACGTTTCTGTTGGGGGGGGGGGCATTAATTTTTAACTTAATTTTAATTGTATTATTTGTTGTTATAGCTGCCAGTACTACACACTCTGTTAAAAAATCATGTGTCTACCTATTATGGTTCATAAGATATAGACCTGTGACAGACGGACGAACAGCGGAGCCTTAGTAATAGACTCCTGTTGACACACTTTGGGTACGGAACCATAAAAATGCTTGCAGCGTCTCTATAATATTTCATTTGTGCACATTTAACATAAAAAAGGTTGAAGCCACAAGCATTTTTATTGTTTGTACTGACTGAAAATAAAAAAAATTGCAAAAAAAAAACAATGTTTTGTTATTTTTACAAACCGTTTTCTTGTTTGTCTACCGCCGGATTCATTCTTTTCTTTTTATTCAACTTCAACTATACAAAGGCAGCGCCATTGTAAAAAGTTACTTGAAGTAATTTCGGAAGTAGGTCTCTTTGGTTTTGTATTTTCGTTTTTTGCCACCGAATTTCAAAATTAAAGTTATTTTTCACTTTGTAGTGTTTTTTCATAAAAAAGTTCTTATTTTTCAGTTTTTGGTTTTGGTACCTACCCCACACAAATTCGTATACCACTACTTGATATGTGAATAACAGTGACAGGAAGTTATTAAAACATCATCAATATATACAAGTAGAAAAAATACGCATTATTAAGGAAAACTCAAAAACTACTTATACTATCTTAATCAAATTTATATGGGACCACATGAGAAGTACCAGCTTTCAAATAAACAAATAATCATCAAAATCTGTTTACCTAGAAAAAAGTTCTGAGGTAACACACGTAAAAAATATACAGTCGAGTTGAGAACCTCCTCCTTTTTTTTAATCGGTTAAATGTGCGTAATCTCCTAAATTCATAATGGTCAGTGGTCAGAAGAAATGTCAATATAATAGGTTATTAGGCACAACCGGTCTTCGGGTACAACTTACCATTATTCACGAGATTGCCAGATGCGAAGAAAAAATCCATTGGAGTGTCAGTAGCACGCCATGGGAAAATCATAGTGACGCCTTTCAACTAGGAGATAACTAAAACTGTCAAAATCTACAATTACAGAAATTTCTTGGAACACGCAGCGAAATTGATCAGAAAATAAAAGAAGAGGATTTAAAAAAAATAAACATAGCTTGCAATTTCCAGTGCCTGACAACAAGCAACAGACAGAAAAATAAAATCGTGATTCCTATACATATCATGTGCGTCGATTCACTGAAGTGTCTCTAATCGCGTCTGCCGGGATGTTCCGGGTTGCCTGCTCAGCCACCCTGAGACTGCATTGCATTCAAGCATACATTCCCGAAGTCCTGCATACCGCCCGTGCTGGTATATCGGCCACATTCCAGCTGCTTGTCTGAAATGTCGCGCATTCTGATAACCAGGGGTCCTACTTGATATGATTGCATTGCACCCAAGATAGAAAATATTGGAGAAATATGAATTTGAAGTAGGAAAATGTGGTTCAAATTCTGGCAACATTTGGGAGCAAGCGGGTTGTCAGCTACCGCCCCGCCCTGACTCGTAAACTCACGTCAACTAATTTGATTTTGGCTTCATCCTTCAATTGCTAATAGCTATCAATTAACATAAATAAAATAAAATAAATATATACGTACTTACGGACGAATTTCGATCTAGTAGAATATAAGTAATTCATGATGACAATGATCTGTAATCCAATGAAGTCATTATCGCAAACTGGGGCAAGTTTGAATAGTAACATTAATACGATAAAGATAAAAATAAAACATAAAGAGACGTTCCGATCCCTGAAATACCAAAACTTAACTGAAAACAAACCAAACACCTCTCCGACTCTACGTTAGCACAAGAATACGAAAGTACAAAGACATACGTAGACTGCCCCGGATTAACGCCTAGGCCCGCAAGGCCTGGCCTAGGGGCCCCAAAGCTATTACCCCCTTGAGTGTTAAGGAATAAGAGATAAGGCACGTCTTTCTTTAGAAACGTCGATTTATGACGACCGTTGAAATGAATATAGTATAGACTCCATAATTTCTGATGTTTATTTATAGTAAGCACTTATTTAAAGTTGTTATTTTTTTATTTCCTGTACTAGTAGATTTTATTTGCTAAATTTCCAAAATGGCGTCGAATGTACCTAGGGGCCCTTGGTTTCAAGTCCGGGCCTGTACGTAAATACATTAATCCGCTGAAAACTGAAGAAAAGCAACGAAAGTTCAGGACAAACAAGTCCTGCAAAATAGATGAAGCCGCTCCTTACAACTTGCAGGGCCTCTCATATTTAATTTATAGTACATTTATAGGTACCGTAAGAATTGAAAGTCTAATCGAACAGTCCCGACGGCGGCGGCGCCGCGACGGAGAAAACTGGGTTCGAAACTTCAAGATGCAAACGCTTTACTTATACTTAATTTACATTAATGACTAGTACAATCCTCATAACAGTTACATTATGTATACAGGGAGAACAGGATAAGTGAATGACGTACGTAGAATCTAGATCTAGTAGCTACCTACTCTAATAAGAACATAGAGTAAAGACTCCCGCAGAGAGGCGCGACGCGACTTTTGTAGAACAACTTCCATGAAGTTTTGTTAAGAATTGTTCTACTAGAGTCGCGTCGCGCTGTCGCGTTGCGCTCTCGCGTCGCGCTGTCACGTCGCGCCTGTTTTATGTAGATAGGTATATTGATTTATGAAAAAAATCTGAATGTTACTGTCGAAAGGAAAATGTGTTCCTTCGAAAATGGGTAGGTAACTAGGTAGGTGGTATTTTTGGATTTTCATAGACTGAGTTCCTTTAGAAAAATCTGACAAATGTGAAATTGTAATTTCGGCTATAATATTATATTTCTTTAAAATAAAACTACGTTGCCTATACAAACACAAATAGGCAAGCATTTATCACAACCTCGCTGTTATTCTTTCAAGATAAAGTATAGTGTTAGTAACAGTGATAAGGAACGTAAAACGGTATCAGTTTTTTACGATTACTGTTAGCAATTTCATCATACTTACAACTATTGTTAGGAGAACAATCTTGCTTATTGTTTCATACAATAACTAGCCGACCCAACAGACTTTGTCCAGTCCTTTCAATAATTCATACAAACATTCCATAGAAAAAAAGGCGTTCAGCTTTTCCCGAATTAGATTTTTCCCGGGAAGCTTCACTAATTTTATTTTCCATAAAAACCAAATTCGGACTATGAAAAACATAAAAAAAAAAAAATAGCTAAACCAGTCCAACCATTCTCAAGTAATGCGCTTACCAATGACCAGCATTTAATTTTTATTTATATAGAAGACTAGCTTTTGCCCGCGGCATCGCCCGTGTTTTTTATCGGAAATTATTCCACAAGAACGTGCTACAGGGACAAAAAGAAGCCTATGTCCTTCCCCAGGATTTCATCTATCTCCTTGCCAAATTTTATCGAAATCCGTTCAGTGGTTTAGGCGTGAAAAGGTAACATACAGACAGAGTTACTTTCGAATTCATAATATTAGTATGGAAGAATGGATGTCTGGCTACAGTGCATGCTGCAGTTAAATCGTTAATCTAATAGTTTTTTTAAACGGTTATTTCCCCTGAAGATAACGCAGGAGTGGACACAATAAGGATAACAAAAGTTAACACACGCGACTTGGTTCAGACACTGTAGTAACACATATGCCTGGCACAGAACCAATTTTCTTTGGGATTGCCGACACTGTGTCGCTTTGCGTCGTAAGTTGGAAAGCAACAGTATGGTCTTACTGGAAAAATCCTTTTGCAAATTTTGCATATCCCTCCCACCCGTAACGAGAGCGAGGTTTTCATTAAAACACTATGAAATTCCATTATGAATCATGTATGAATGTTTGAATTCAATTTACCTACTTACGTTTGCAAACTACTGGCAGGTGAGCCTTCCTTTGGATTGGAAATGTACTGTGTTATCATATTCATAGATTATGCACATACTTAGCATCTCCCTACTTTATATGATTGTTTTCTAAACGAGTACCTATCTACATATATTTATAGTTAGGTATACAGTTAACCTAGATAAAAAAATTATAATACTTACTAGGTTTTGCCCGCGGTTTCGCTCGCGTTAATTTAAACTTTGACTATCAATTCGGGTTATAATTCAATCATGATTCGAAAGACACGTGGCGCCGTCTATTATCTTAAGAACGTTATTGTTGTTTTCCTCGAGAACAGTACTTTTTTGCGGGATGAAGGGTATCCTATGTCCGTTTCTGTACACCTGACAACGAATATGCAAAATTTCAGGATGGTCGGTTCAGTGGTTTAGGTGTGAAAAGGTAACAAACAAACAAACAAAATTACTTTCGCATTTATAATATTAGTTAGGATTATAATTATAATACTTATTTTATGTTTTGTTACGGTTTTTCTTTAAGCATTTTAAAGAATTATTAGATACCTGTTTATCATAGATCGATTTGTAAGAACAGCAGAGGAAAAAAATAGGAAAAAAATGAGAATTGAATTCAAACCGAGGTCATCTATGATATTGAAACAGATGAGATGGCCTGTGCCATGCTATGTTCTAAGTAATATGGCATAAGAGGGACTCTAGAAATTGAAAAGAGTTTGCTTAGATGGTTTGGTCATGTTGAGAGGATGAATGAAGGGCGACTAACAAAAGGTATTTACAAGGCAGATGTGAGTGGAAACGCCGGGAGGGGACGCCCTAGGAAGACATATAGTAACCCTATGGGTGATGTTCTTCAGAAAGGTCAGGTGCACAGTACTCATAACCGGGGTGAGTGTATGACCAGCACCCTAATTACGTAACACACTATCTACCACAAACTGAATCATTTTGAAGCCTATTTCTAATCCGTTGCTTCATATGTTCGAAAAATTTGTCTGCTCAACAACGTAAATAACGCAATGAATGTAGTCGAACTGACAAAATGAAACCCATTCCTACTCTTAGTGTGTTAGATAATTACCCCACTGATGTATGAACGTAAACGAAGCAAAAGGATTATGTAAGGATCGTAGCAGATGGCGTTCTGTAGTTTCTGCCTATCCCCATCGGAAGAAGGCGTGAGTTTATGTATGTAGGCATGTGTCTAGACACATCTGAGGGCTTAGACAAGTGACAATCGCGTTCGAAACGTTTCGTATTTGACAAGATTAAAATAAGCTTTTCAGTAGTCTAAGAGCCCGTTGTTTGATCAGTAGTCAAACATACTAATAGTTAAAATGCGTAGAGTTAAACTAACAATTTGATAAAAATGACAGAAGTATGTTGTTTGACAAATGGTTAAGCAAACTATAGTTAAAAAAAATTGACAATTTGCTATAAAAATTAACCATGCGCAGGCAGAGTAGTTAATTTTTGACAGCTATTGACTATTGTCAAGTGGCTACTTGTTAAATTGACTATTGGTCATGTTTAACTACGTATCAAACAACGGGCCCTTAGTCAATCTAATACATTTTTGTCTACACCATTATCGTTATCGCTGATATAATACCAGTTTATCTAAGCCCTCTGGCCTTCTTTCATGACTTCTTCCAAAAACGCAGTTTTACCGTCTCACATCCCGTAAGTAAATAATGCAGAAGTATGTAGTATGTAATCTGACCAACATTGTGTCTAGACTTTAAAAGAGTCTGTGACCTCTGTGTTTGTTTCGGCCTTTCTTCTCAGAGTAGTCAGATAGAAAACGCCGACCTCATCTAGATTAAAAAATATGACTGACGTGTAAAAGTGTTTGTACAAACCTACTTACAGAAACAAAATCATTTATCATTTAAGAGCATGACGTACCGAAAGTCGTTTTATGAGGACCGGAATAAGTAATTGAAACAATGAAACATTTTTTACATAATAAGGTACTTACTTTTCTGGACACGCAAATGTTTAAGATGCTGCTAACAGGAGCATCTCATAAGGAAAGTGAAACAAGAAGGTACAACTAATCAGTTAACAGAAACGTATGTAGTTGACAAATTGATTCGTTGCCCCCAGGTAGATGGATAACGAATAATTCTTGTCAAACGTATAATATCGAAAGTGATCATCAAATATTAACAAACGTGGCGTAAATACCAAACAACAACAAACAACAACCGAAAAAAACAACAACAACAGCTTGAAACAACTGCCCTTCAATATCAACCGTTAAAGAGTTCCCACATAAGAAGAGCCTGGCTGCAGCATCAGGCTATCTCTATACGAAAGTCCATGTTGGTAATTGAAAGGATAATAGAAATCTTCAATTTTAAAAGGATTTTGTAGGATATTGTAGCCTACTCGTACAAGAATCCATCCGAACGCGTATAACTATGCACCCGTTTATCTAAACAAGCTTTCAATTAATTAAAAATGGAAAAACCGGTCAATGTGAGTCGGACTCACGCACGAAGGGTTCCGTACCATTGATTAAGTAGACAACAACGTACACAAATTAGGTGCCTACCTGTTACCATTTATTGATATCGAACAAAAATAGGCAAAACATGGCGATTTTTGTATGGGAGCGCCCCTAAATATTTATTTTACTTTTAGTATTTGTTGTTATAGCGGCAACAGAAATACATAATTTGTGAAAATTTCAACTGTCTAGCTATCGCGGTTCATGAGATAATGCCTGGTGACAGACAGACGGATGGACAGACGGACGGACAGACAGCGAAATCTTAGTAATAGGGTCCCGTTTTTACCCTTTGGGCCCGGTACCCTAAAAACAGGCGATTTGATAAACCTGTAATTTTTAAGTCAGTTGTTTACTCATATTGACAATAGTTTTTGTACTAGTCCTTATAACTCCCTCCAACTCGATAGATAGCGTTGTGCTTTCATGTCGTTTTTCTACGCCGCCGTCGCGACGCGAAAACGCGACGCGTCTCTTGTAGAACAATTTCTATGAATTTTTCAAATAATTTGTTCTACTAGAGTCGCGGAGTCTTTATGGTTTCGTTACTGTTGAATCCATTAAGCAGACTTCAATAATAAGTATACGATAAGGTAAGTGAAAATACATTTTACTTATTTTAATTTCAGTTTTTTTTGTTTTTTGTTTTTATCTTTTTTATTATGGACGCTTTTAAAGTGCACGTCATTCTACATATTTATCACGTGTATAATTTCAACATGAATGAAATAACCAAGTTTTTGTAAAAAAAAAAAAAAAAAACTAAAAGAGTGTCCGTGGAGTTTCTTGCCCGTTCTTCTCCATAGGTATCTACTACGCTTTGGAATGGGTGAGCAACTGGCTTCATCTTTCTGACTGACCAATCGCTTGACAGTTCAAAATGACTATAATTGGTTTATTTGAAATAAATGCTTTGTGTTTTTTGTATTTTGTGTTTTTTTTTGGAAGTCTGTTGTTTTTTTGTATAAAGTTATTATTTTTGACTTCTTAGTTATGGTACCTACCCCACACATATTCTTATACCATTACTTGATGTGTAAATAACCGTGACAGGAAATTATTAAAACATCATAAATATAAACTAAGTGGAAAAAATACGCAGTATTAAGGACAACTCAAAAACTACTAGTCAGAACTTGATCAAATTTAAATCTGACTACATGTGAAGCATCAGCTTTCAAATAAAAAAAGAATCATCCAAATCGGTTCACCCGGAAAAAAGTTCTGAGCTAAAACACATTAAAAAATACTCCTCCTTTTTGTGAAGTCGGTTAAAAATAGATACAGCTGTATAATTATATTTTAATAGTTTGTTAGTTTATATGATGTAAAATAAACGAAGTTAGAATACTGTATATTGTATGTATTGTAAATGACATAATATTATACGAGAACTTATATCATATCAGAATGATATTAGTTGTTAATTTATATTATGAAAATTGTGTCATCGGTCGTCTACTTATCTGACCTCCACAACGCACTATTGGATAACACAATATCCCTTGGTAAGACTTTTTACCACACGTGTTTCTACATCGTTCTAACATAATTTGTATGTATAATTTCAACATGAATGATGTAAGTATATTTTAAATTATAGGTGTGTCCATGGAGGTTCTTGCCCGTTCTTCTCCATAGGAACCTACTACGCTTTGGAATGGGCAACTAGCTTCATCTTTCTGATTGACCAACTCCTTGAGAGTTCAAAAGTGCCTGTAAATGGTTTAATTAACCGACTTCAATAAGGAGGAGGTTTCTCAATTTGTCTGTATTTAAAAATTAATGTGTTTTGCTCGATGTCTTTGGCAATTGTGGAGCGATTTCGAAAATTATGATTTTATAAGAAAAGGTACGTCTCAGTGGTGGTCCCATATAAATTGTATTAACTTTGCTTCAGTAGTTTTTCAGTTACCTTCAATAATACGTATTTTTTTTCCACTTAATGTGTATTGATGATGTTATAATAACTTCCGTCACTGTTATTTACATAGCAAGTAGTGGTATACAAAATTTTAGGTAGGTACCACAACGAAAAAAGGAAAAATAAAAAGTTTTATACAAAAAAAAAAACACTACAAAGTGAAAAATAACTTTAATTTCGGATGTCGGTGGCAATAACGGAAATACAAAACCCAAGAATCGACTTCCGAAATTAAAGTTATCTTTCACATTGTAGTGTTTTTTTTGGAAGTCGGTTGTTTTTCTTTGTATAAAAGTTTTTATTTTTCGGTCAGAGATCTAGGAATGACTGCCGGGACCAACGGCTTAACGAAGTTAATCTTCAAGTCCGTCGTCTCCTAATTATTCATAGGAAATGCAAATCAATGTAGTGTTGCTAAGTCCAGAGCTCGCCTAGCTAGCTGTGGGTCGGACGAAGTAACCATTGGCTCGGTACGATGACGGACGAAGCTGTTTACAGGCAAATTGAAAGATTACTTGAGGCGATAATATCGTATATGCGCAGTAGACTGCATGTGTGTATTGTATTCATAGTTGCGTATGAGATTCATGGTTGTAGGACGGTCGATCATCTTCGACTGCAGAGTATTGATGCGATGCCTTTTCTTACCGAGCTTCATTAAGGCTTCTTCAAACAGGCGCCACACGCGACGCGACACAAAGGCACCGCCTGTCGCGCGACGAGCGGTGCCTTTGTGTCGGAGGCCGTGTGAAGGAGCCTTTAAGATGCTGGCCCGGGAAGCGCTGTCGTGATAACTTTCTTGTAATTGCTTCGGAAAAATATCTTCGATTTCTATAATTATGAGCTAGATACAAAATTATACATAATATATGTTTTCTAAAACACAAAAACGTTTAATCAATAGTACGTAGGTATGACCTTCAAAAGTGACTACATATTAAACTTTATTAACATGTTCGTACCTATTCGTTTTCTTCTTTGCGTGACCGGCTTTACTAAAATATGATATACTCGTACATCGCAACAACGCCATAAGCCTTGAATAATAAGTACCATACAAGACAAATCGGTAAAATCCCCAACAAACTACGTGAACACCTTAAAGGCTCCCACTTACATTACTTAGTGGTTAATTAACTAATGAACACTCTGAGTGCGATGGTAAGCACCTACAAAACAGGCGGGACGCGACTCTTGTAGAACAGTTTCCATGAAGTTTTCATAGAAATTGTTCTACAAGAGTCGCGTCGCGAGACTGTTCATTAGTTAATTAGCCTCTAAGTAATGTTTTCCAGAGGACAAATTTTATTCAAAATTAACAACTTCTATCCATACTTACTGAACTTATCCATAGATATAAATTTATCATATTTCTAACTAGTCTGCCTCTGAAAACGGTGAAGGAAAACATCGTGAGGAAACCGTTATGTCCTAGAACCAAAAAAATCGAAGACATGCGCCAGTCCATGGTCCGCGTGGTGGGTTATGGCCCAATCCTTCCCACAAAGAGGAGGCCTGTGTCTAGGGTTGCCACCCGTACTTTATAATAAAGTATTGTACTTTATTTTGGGCGAACGTTCTTTATACTTTATGAAGGCAATAAAGTACGTGAAAATACTTTATTTTATATATATACTCGTACTTTTAAAGATTTTATTAAATTGTTTACTTAAAGAACTACAATTAAAGTTTAGGCTATTTTTCGCGTGTAACGGACGATACAATACTGTTAAATTTGAAAGCTATCAGAACTTAATTATTTTGTGAGCTTAGAAGAAGACTGTACAATGATATTAAAAAAAAAAAATTGCTGAAAAACAGTGATATATAATTATGACTTGATAGACGATTACTTTAATTTTTATAGTCACATGCTGAATGTATTTAATAAAACTTAAGTTCTAAGAAGAGAATAACATTACAATTTTAGACGAATACAATATTATGCACAATCTAAGGAAATAATTAATGACAAGAAAAGAAAATCTCTTCTTTGAATATGAAACTGGAAAAAAGATAAAAGAAATTGAGATGTCTGAAGTTAATAAAAAAATTCATAAGTTTCATATTGTTCTTGGACAAAACCTTAGGGTATCTGGATAAGTGGTTCGATTTTAGTCACACAAATTGGTACTTTTCACTGTTCAACATAAATTTAAAAAGTAATGTTGAATATAAGCATTTTGTTCAAATAGTTGAAACTTTAAAACCGCTAAAACGTAATATTAATATGTATAATTTCTATGAAGAAATTATCTTATTGAAGGCGGTATACGCACAAGTTAATCATTCTAAAGATTTTTCGGGATTATCCACATCACAGAACTGACAATTTTTTTTTCAAAATAAAATGTTTTTGTAAGTAGGTATATACAAAATTATGTCATTTCTGCTATCCATTCCCACCACTTCAGCATTTATACAGAGTTTTTTTGTCTGATGACCGAAATAGACTGCCCCTATACTTAATAGAAAATAAACTATTTATATACTTGAATTAAGACAGTCTGTAAATATGCTGTTAAGATATTCACTAGTAACAAATATTATTTAGGTATAGCTAGAGCCAACAAAAAATATGTATGGAAAAAAATTGTAGGGCAAATAATTACTTAATACTTTATTTTCAGGTGTTGTACTTTATTTATTAACCTTATAAAAGTAAATATACTCTATTTGCTTAAAAAAAGGGTGGCAACCCTACCTGTGTCCCAGCAGCAGGAACGTTATAGGCGAATTATGCCTGGCTACTTCGCCTATTTGAGATTGAAAACAGGTAAGTAAAGGAACATGATACTTATTACCACTGTTCGAGTACCACAAGGAGTCGTCTGGACCGTTTATGAATCACATACGCTACTAAATGTTTTAAGTAGGCACTCCGGCGGCGGTGAGTGAAAAGGAGTGTGCCTCTTGAAATAACAGCTTGCAAATAAAACATGGTGTTGTACAATGTTTTGTTTATTGGATCTGATAAAATATTTCTTAGTAAAAAGTTTTACAAACATTTCTTGTGAATATACATAGTTTCCCTAAAATAATTTATTGGTATAAGCGCCTTTATTCGTCAAGTGAATGGCTTTTCTTTGTAACTAATTTCAACTTAATAAAACCAACAACAATAACAACAAACTTATTGCAGAGAGACTTTGTATTATAATTTATTATGATAAATGGGATTATGCTCACCTAAGTTTATATACAAAAAAACATATATTGGTAGGTACTATTGGATACAAGATATTATTATTGATAACGACTTTTAAAAATGATTGAGGTGTGTATTTGGCTGCTTTTCTGAACAAACAATGGTGTCACTAGAAGTTAGTTTACTAGTAAATTCTGTATGCTATTCTGTTCATTCATTCCGTTCAGTTCATTTCCATGTGGCCGTACCTACAAAATTCGAACTCACTTGTTTTTAAGGAACTTACGAAGTTCAAATTTCAAAGTGATGTGTTACAGGTATAATGATCATTTGGCGCTCGAATGACATTGACAGATAGTGTTAGGGTTGCCAACTCTAGTAGTATAATATAGTATCCTGCTATATTGGAGGCCTAAATACAATATTTATAAGAAAAAAATATGTAAGGCCAAACTACTATATTTTCATTTCAGTACAAAATGCCGAGATGACCGCAATAGGTCCAGTATTAATCTCAATGGTATTTTGTAACCTTAATTTAGAGTGTAATAATAAATGGTTTTGAGAGATAAAAAAAGGCTCAAATTAGCAAAAAGTATGCATAACAAATCATGTATTTTTGAAACATTCCTACTCTATTATGTTTTTTAATTTTTCGCCATCTGTTATATTTTTACAGGCAATGGCTTCGAAAATACTAAATCCGATACAAAAAAGTTGGCAACCCAATAGAATTGCAAACTTTTTTACAAACAGAAATGTTAAGGGAAATTTATTAATAAAACAAAATGGCGGCGTTCGTTTCGAATTAGGCCTAGCGCCATATGATCCCTGTACTGCTATAGAGAAAAACACAACTGTCATCTGCATCATTATCATAGTTTAGAAGCCGATTCTGCAATGCGTGGGACTAGACAGTGTCCTATGAATTCCACGATCTACATGCCTCTGATAATGAACCTCACCCACCGACAGCTTGTTATCTTTCACAGGTCAATAACTAATTGAAAACATCCTCTTACTTCTTATATAAATATTCTCCACTAGTTGACGCCCGCAGTTTTGCTCGCTGCCTTGGGGAACTAATTCATGTACCTGGATAAAACGTATCCTATAATGTAAATACACGTTATACTCCACCTGCGCACCAAATTTCATCCAAATCCGTTCAGCTGTTGATGAAGTAACACACATTATACTTTAGAAGTGTTACTGCAAAAAAAAAGAACATAAGTTTCCATTACCAAACTGTTGTCTGCAACGTGTAACTGATTTATCACTTTATTTCTTCTCCATAGGTGCCTACCTACTAGGCTTTGGAATGGGCAACTAGCTTTATATTTCTGACTGACTGACTCCTTGACAATTCAAAAGTATCTGAAATTGAAATAATTATATGTTTTGAGTCTGAGTTATTATTATTATTCTCACCAGTGATGCATGAGTTTATTTTCTTAATTACAGATAACTTACTGTTCGCGATTCAATTAGTGTTTTAATTCGTTTGTTTTCATTAATTAGGTATGTTAATTGATGAATATCATGAGTAGGTGTTATTTTAATTCACTATACAGATAGTCATTTAAAATAATACCTACTCATTATATGTTTTCAACAACTAATTATTATAGACCAATTAAAATGCAATTATAGTAATCTGAGTCATGTTTTCTTTATAATAATAAGTACAGTCGCCAGCACATCAAGTTACCAGAAACTGTCAGATGTTCTTATTCGATTTTGAACTTAACCTTTAACATGTTAAGGTTTAAAATCATTTTGAGAAATTTGACAGTTTCGTGTAGAAAGAAAGAAAGAAAAATAGGTTAGCTGGTGGTTAGGTTAGCTTGAGCTGCTGGCGACTGTACCGAACTACATTTTTTATTTAAAACACACACATAAAATATCATCACGCGTTGTTTCTGAAGGGTTGGGCTGCTTTTGATTTAAAAGTTAGTGGGTTTGTCTAACAATAATAACCCTTCTTTTCTGACAGTCGGAACAGAGTGCAAAACTGTATGAATTCTGAGTGCGTTAACCACTCGAGAAACAATGCAATTTCGAGATAAAATTGTGCATTAAATATGACCTAACATTTTGATAAGGATATCGTGTGTCATTTAAGTATAGCTTGAAAACTATAGTGCCACAAACTGTTACCAACCAAGTTATTTGATTAAATCTTATATAAAGTAAACGAGCCGTTTCTGTTTCTGGAGCGACAAAATATACTTACCACATAAATTAAAAAGTTTTTTTTAATAGTTGTTTCCTATGGTGGTGTGGCAACGGGTCTATTCTGTAAAATCTCACCGTGAAACTTAGGTGAAGTGAGCTGTCAGTGGAGGCAATGCCTAGCATCAGGTGGCATGACAGCTAATTTCAAGCTCATGAGTGAAATTTTTACAGAATAGATCAGCACCCTAATTGCGTAACACACTATCAATCACATTCTGAATCATTTTGAAGGATATTGGTAATCCATTGCTTCATATGTCCGAACAATTTGTCTAATCAACAACGTAAATAACCCAATGAAACTTGATGAACTGTCAAAATGAAAGCCATTCCTACTGTTAGTGTGTTACGCAATTACCCCTAAGAGTAAAGTAAATATGTATGAAGCTCCATCCTCTTTACACTGACAATAGTGTCGATCACAATACATAGAGCACCCTCAGTTTTGCGCTCCTAGCCGCTCATAAATGTTTGAATTTAGAATGTTATATTTTTTTAAACATAAGAAAATCATTCATAATTAAATAATTTTTTGGCGGGAAGTTGCGTGTCAATTGTTTTTTATCACAAGTTGAAGGTGAAGTTTTGTCTGTAGCAGAAATGGAATTAACGCGAAAATATTTTAGGGCGATGATTTTTTATGATTTTAAAACTTCAATGTCTCTGCAAGACTGCACTGCTCGTCTTCAAAATGGTTTGAACAAATGAAAAAGTGTTTCAAATGTAATGGAGAATACTTTGGAAAGCAGTAAATATATTACTTTACATGTAAATTGTTTTATTTATGAGTTACGCTAAACTTTCAGTGTACCCCACGTAGCGTCGTTGAATCGTCCTCACTGCAGTAATTTGTAAGGATCGTCTTTGAACCTTTGAACCTGGTTTCCTTTGTTACTTTATTTATGTATTTAGGATGTCCAACAAAAGATAAACACATGAATAAAGAGGAACATCGGGTATTAAGTAGATGTACTCCCTCACTTATAAGAGACCACAACATGCACAATAAAGTTAACAACTAAGCTAACAAAATTAAAATATTAATGATAGTTAAAATGTTCAAGTAGAGATAGAAATAATAAGGGTTATATTTGGAAAAACTTACTACAAAAAAATTTTAACATAAAAGAAAAGAAAATATAACATTAGGAGATACTTAAGTTAAATTGAATCTATTATACATTTCTTATATTTAGACAGAGACTCGCAGATATCTAAATTCGTAGTTTTAGCTAACGTGTTATATTATTGCCTACAAAGTCTTGGCACAGCGGCGTAATGACCGAGGTTAGTTTTTGAGCCAGGGATGTAAAATAAATTGTATGTGTTATGCCTAGGAATCTTTTTGAAGGTTATGTTCTAGAACATTCGTGTACAAAGGAAACCGCAAGTATTCCTTTGATGTAAGATCTTTGTCAGCAGCTTTCATAAAATATTTGTCATCGACAAAGTTTTTTTCTGCCACATATTATAAGTTATAAATAACATTCGAGAACATTCGAAAAGACGAATTATTGGACGACGATTGTAAAAGAAAGTGTGTTACGCAATTGGGGGTGATGTCTATCACGATCTAAATGCGGTACAAACAAAAAAAGAGTTACCTAATTATAACGAGCAGCTTTTCTTTTAACAGAAATCAAACTCAATAGCTTAATTTCTTAGCAATTCACCAGTTTGAAAACGTCAAAAATATTAGTAAGAAACAGGGAAATTACTACACACCACAGTGGATTAATTACATTCCATAATTCACCACAGGTAAATGTTTTTAAAACTGAAATACTTATACATTTTAATTTGTAAAATTCCAACTACGCAGCAACAGTTATAGTATTTGCGTTTTATCGACTTATCTAACTTTTAATTATTTCTTCTGCTACGGGACAATCACTGAGTTTAAACACAAAATTCTTTAATTAAACCAACGAGAACCGAATATTTCCCTTATTTCAGTACCTATACTTTTTTAATTGTTATTTTGACAGACGTGACTGATGGGTGAAACAGAATTGATTCATTTGTTTTGGACGAATTTTGTTTTTTTTTACTTTTTAAAACTTCACTTTTAATTCCTTGCACTCTTTTTACTGATTCGTTTCTTCTCTACGAATTTTCGTTTTATTTTTCCTTCACAAACATAAAACTGCATTTGTTGATTGGGTTTATCTTAAAAATTAGATAGATTATTAGGTTGGGAGAGACCGCACTAAACATTGAAAGATCACCATTTCACTTCACTTCACCTGTATCCCACCAAACGGAAGGGGAAAGCCACAACAAAATTAATGCTAAAGGTAGAGATAAATCTAAGAGCAACAGAAAAATCTGGAAAAGAAACAAAAAACATTGGTAGGTATACCTAGAGGTGTTATTATTTTACATGAAAATGTGTGTGATTTTGTTATGGTGTGTGGATGTAGGGTAGAACAAATGTTTGCTTTTTTTTGGTAATAATATAATGATAATAATAATAATATTATAATATAATTTTTATTTCCGAGTATATAGTACATTAAGATCGATCGATCGATTGAAAATACGATTTTTATTCGGCCTGAAATACCTATGTACGTTTTTGTTAAGAAATAATTCAGTTTAATAATTTTTTTAATTTAGTAAATATAATCCAATATTATATGGTAAGTTGCTGAATTTCCGATGTATAAAATGGTAAGAAGCTAAATTCGCGATGTTGAAAAGTAAGTGTTTTAATCGTAACAATGGACTGGTCCTGGTACCTTAAACGATATATTTTTTATTAATCTTGCAGTTATGCAGTGCAGCTTTTCATTATTTAAGTAAACACTGTTTTCAACTAAATTAAAAATTATTCGTATTATGAAAACCAAAGTATCAAACTCATTATCAATTAATTGTTTGAAATATTTATCCATTTTAATTTTCAAGTTACTGAAACTTAGGTACCTATTTACCGTGATGCTGAACAAAGTATATTTCTATGATTCCTTTGTCTACATGGGTGGTACTTAGGACGTTAATTAATTTCAGAATCTGTCTCATTCATTAATAATACTACCAGAATGAAGCCAAGCATTTCTATTATTTTTCTATTTTCGTTGATGTGCCTTTTTTGGAGTTCTCCATTTCTGTGATTATACATTGCATTAATATTATTGAAAATATTTTCATGTCTGATTTAAAGTCAGTTTATGAAAATCTCTAGGTTTTTGTACAGGCTTGAGATTACCTCAGTAATATAATTAATCTGCCATATTTATTAATGTCTTGCTAAAGTTTACATTTAAGCGATTTTTTATTCCCTGATCTGTATCTGTCCACGAAGTTTCTAATTTCTTGGAAAAAAAAGTTTTTTTTTGTTTATTCTTCTGTTGTTAGAACCTCTGGTTTTTATTTTTCCGATGTCTTTATTACTCATTTTGTAGTTTGGACCGATTGGGTTTTTTTTTATTGGCCGGCCCGGCCCGCCACCGATACCAACACTGATATCGGTGGATGCATAATTCTATGAAATTGTAGGGCACACTGTCTCATTGGCCCGGCCCGATACCGACATGCCGGCGCCGGCGCCGACATGTCGTCGCAGATTGGGACCGTAAATGTTATATCTTCTCCTTTATGCATCTGCATGTAGTTCAACAGTTTTCATTTATTAGATATATTTAATAAATTGCAAGAAAATTACAGGCCTATGTAACATACCTATTAGTTTTTTATTATTACTTCCGGTGTCTAACTATTTTTTATTTATAACTATATGGATTCTCTACATGAATGTGGTTCCTGGTACAGTCGGAGAAATTTATTGTTGAGCAAATTGACACCGTACGTCAATTTGCCGTATTGTAACCATTTCAAACAATTGCCAAAGAATGACAGTTATGATTTTAATATGCGGACAATTCATTTATCTGACTTTATTATTATAGTATTGTTCATTACCTACTATTATTGCCTAGTTAAAAATATTTTTCCTGTTTCCCTAATTCCTTGCAATAAGTATAATTTTAATATATTTTATCCACCTCCTCTCAACAGTTATTTCCATTTCTTTTGAATAAATGGTTATACGTTATCATCAGTTGATGTAAAAACACGGCATTACCGTTATCACTGAACGTGATGCCTTGGTTCAATGATCGATTTATTTTTATCTAAAGTCATGACTGTTTTAAAGCAACTTTTAAATAATTAAGTAATTATTATTTTTATGTGGAGTTTCTTGCCCATTCTTCTTCATACAAAACTACCTTTTGGAAGGGGCAACTCGAATCAATTCTATTTTTTGTAAATTTTAACGGTCAAAAGTGTATGTACTTATTTGAAATAAATTATTTGATTTTGACTTTAAGCTGCGATCAACTTATTTCCTGCTTTATTAAGATTTATTTATTTCATCATTACTAAACACGCCTTTCTTCTTTTTGTTTTGGTTTGGTCCGCCTAGAGATGGTATAAGTCAAACATTTTACTTGCTTTTATAAAATTCTTTACAGCTTTGAAACCAATGGCAAATTAAATTCGCTTAGAGCATTTTATCAATAATAGTTATTTTGATATTTCCTTTGTAAATAGTGTATTGTTCTCTAGCGATATTAGAAGCATTATAAATGAAACTATTCATTCGCTAAGCCATTGTGTTTTTTTTAGTGTCGGCGTGAGGTTTCACGGAAGCCTCGAAGGTTATCAACGACAAGGATGTGGCTTGCTATTGGACCTTTCCGATTAGGGCGGGTCCCGGTTCCACCCACAAACTTTGAAATTGTTTAGTGTAACTTTAAGTGTTGTGTATTTTAGAGTAACTCTGTTGCCAATACAACTTTAACCATGTACAGTGTATTAGGGGTTTAAAAAAAATGTAAAATCATGCAAAATAAAAATTAATAAGTTACAGTAAAAACAAGTAGACGTCCAATAAAAAATCAGTTTTATTATTAAATCGCTTTGCATAGTACATAGTAGGCGCAGGAATATATAAGCTAAACATCAGTCGCAATTGGCGTGCACGTTATACAAATAGAGGCCACCGCGTGACGTTGCACAATGCTGCGGGCTGGAACAAAAAAGAAAATTGAGTCCGTTGAGTTCGCGTTCTTCGACCAAGTTTAAAATTTCGGCAGCGGGGGAGGATGCGGTGCGCGGTGCGGCGGGCAAGACATCCGCTCGCTCGCAGT
The DNA here is from genome assembly GCA_917490735.1 of Dryobotodes eremita. NCBI lineage: Eukaryota > Metazoa > Arthropoda > Insecta > Lepidoptera > Noctuidae > Dryobotodes > Dryobotodes eremita. The sequence goes on along the minus strand of OU823241.1, from coordinate 26,058,379 downwards.
CGCAGATTGCCCAATTCCCGCCACGAGTGTGCCGCGCCGACGATTATTTCCATTTCGTCATTTAGTGCAATGACTCAAACCCAACTGTTACGACACACATATTTAAAGCGAAAGACATCACACAGAAATAGTGACACAGGAATAATTATAAGTACAGTTACAAAAAATATATAACTTCACGGTGAAAATCCTAAAAACGGCTTTGTCTCAAGCAGAAAATTCAGTGGTTTCGCAGCCGAATCAAAAAACAGCTTGCGTAATCTCTGACGTCACTGCAGACTTAGCCATGCTGGGAGTTGATGAGCGGACGACTGCAGCACAGCATGTGGATGATAACGTCGGTTACATGCCAACCATATAGGAGAGAGAAAAAGACTGACTAGTATATATTAAAGTCGAGTCGATTCCTCCCCCCGACACGACTGACATTTTAATTTTCTTCCTTCTAGTCTTCATAGTTCAGCAATGTTCAACTCCAACTGTAATTAAAATATTAAACGAAACGCGACACGTGCGCGAATTGCTACAGCGAGACGTGAGTCACATGACAAAGAAAAATATTACTAATTGTTCTGTAACAGCGCACAACCGAACGCGAACCGAATTTGCTAATGTTATAAGTTTATAACTTTTTGAACGAATAATAAAAAAATGCGAAGTGGAAATTCAACTACCTATATACGGAAGTTGTAAAAGTAGGTCGCGAACATCTCACAATTTTTAAAATCCAAGTAAAGTTATTATTGTTCACTTTTTAGTTGACTTATGATCACTACTAGTCCCTATTTCCAGTTAACTTTAACGCGCCTCACATCTCACGAAAAAATATTAACTTTGAAAATGTTCAACTAAAGTTAAACTTGCACTAGGGTACTAGAGTTCCGAGAGCACGACCGAAGCGGACGACGACCAAAGTGCGAATGGCGGCACGTAGCGGCGAGCTATGGCGTTTGCTGTGAGAGGGACGCGGCGGGGGGCCCGGGGAGGGGGCCACGGGGCGTGCTGCGCGCGCAGAGAAAGGACGCAAGTGGTGATGTAATCGCGATCGATGCACTCCGTTCTACCGTAGCCGTACGGTGCGCCACCTTTGATCAGCTTCGAGCAACCTCATACCTGCGACAGGGGGACGCGCACTTACAACAGTACTTAGTTTAGTGCCTCCGTTGAAAACATCTTGTGACGTATTAGATAGTGATAAAGTGGTAGAGTGCTAATCTGCAGCCGTGGGGGTACCCAATCCGGCGGCTTCTATGCAAATAAATTAAGAGGTCAGTGACCGTAGCATACACACGTGCTCTTTTTCACGTGTGGTAACAAAGAAAACTCGTAAGATGCATGATTTTGGAGTGGTATAATGTCATGGTACTAGTTGGATATCGATAAGTTGGCTTGGTACTTGGTTACGCGTGACGGGGCGAGCGCTCGTCGGGCTCCGTCGTGCGTTTTCGTAGCCCATCGGCTTCTATGTAGGTCACACGTGTAAGCGTTATCCCCACCAGACCGGCCTTGGCTTACTTGGACTAAATGGCATATCACCTCCTCTTCATGAGTACTGCGAGAACCACAGCCCGCCGGAGCCATGCACAGTCACCGACTGTACTCACTCATATTACCCTCGCCCCTAACCCTGTGATTTTTTTATACTCCAACTAGGTATTGATGATAAGATGATAACATAACTTTTAATTCATTCCTTCCTATTTCATATTATTATCATTATTGCCCTATGAACGATTTTGTACCTACTTAGTTGTAACGATTTTAGGGAAAGTATGAATCGACTATATTAAGTAATAAATCACTAAAATGGATTCAACATTGTCAAACATAACAAAGGATTGACAAAGGGCGTGGCATATGCTGCTCCTTCTAACGAACGCCACATATTTTTTCTAATAGTACCTAATTTTGTACTTTCATGTATTCGTTAAGAACTAGCGATGACCCTTCAAGTGTTTTAAACACTTATATGCTTATTTCTAATTAATGAAAAGTACCGCCATTTTTGGATCGATAATTGTCAGGTGGAATGATTGGTGGGCTCAAAGCAGTAGTGCGCATGACAAAAGCTGCGCAGCGAAAATGACGCAGATTTAACGATCCAAGTCAGTCTGTACGAGTTCGAGCCACCCGACGCGGCCTCACCGAATAAAAGTCGTTGCTGATGATTAAAACAGCATTTTGGCGTCGTTGTATCTAGGACGGCACCCAAAATAACTAGGGCACGGTAACTGCGCAGCTTCTAACGCAACTCATAGCTGGCGTTACGAGGCGTCCCAAATCCGCGAGAAGTTACATCGTCTTGCGAGTGAGGCGTGCCCAGAGCAGCGCGCGCAAGGGTGGGGGAGCTCGACGCAGTGGTAAGTTCAGTTTCCGAAATCGACCTATCCTTGGTCCTTTCGTCCGCTCTAAAAAACGCCAAAATGTATGTTAATTGGTAACGCGCCGACAGTAATTGGGAATTCCAAGAGGTATACCCCGTACGGGTTCGTGATTGACGGTTTTCGTTTTGTGTTCGCGATCATCGTTTAGATTTGAGCTAAATATAGTCGCAACAAAGACTATCGATCTTTGAGCATCACTGACAAAAAAATTGTGGTCACTTTGCCCCTAGGCCACCTACACGGAAGCAACTGCGTGCTCAGAAACCCCGATTCTGCTCAAGTTTGTGCTGGAATTGGTGAAAACCTTCGAGAATTACCTATTAGAAGCGAACTAATTTCTGCTGAACTTTGAAAAGATGGCCGACCAAAACCAGGGACAAGGAGACCAGTTCAATGATCCCCTGAGCCATCGGCGCCATCAGCACAATAGTGACACCTTTTACGACGTAAGCACTAAGCATAAGTACTTCATAATTCATTTCAGATTCAGATTTATAATATGACCCTAGATTTACTTAGGATGCAGTGTTTGTCCAAGATGAACCTTGACCAACATCATCACATAATATTTTCCTATCCAATTGTTCTATTTCATACGATATATTCCCTAAACTTGGTTTAAAGTGTGTCAATTGTGTTGAGCAACTTTATAAGTACCTACCTAATTTTGCAATAATTACCTAAATTAAACCGACACTCTATCTCCAATGAGGATGTAAGAGTATATCTTCAGCCTACAGGTATATTTGTTATTAATATTTTCAAAGAATTTTTTAATATTATCCAGTTGTAAAATCCTCAAAATTATAATCCAGGTTGCTATAATTGTGCTAGTCTACTTCTTATCAAAAATCCCTATATAACTCAAAAAAATTACTACAATCTTATAAATATGATATCCACAAAATACGATGAAAGATTTCTGATCAATTTCAGAATGAAGCTCTAAACTTCATTTTCTAACTTCAACATTCGATGTTGCTCTTGTATAAATTGATACCTACTTAGTTCAATAATTAATTATACCTACCTACAGTTTGATAAACAAATATAGATATTAACGGGACATATAATTCAGTATTTTATAGACCCAATTTTCTTTTAAAATTAATTTTACTCTTATGAAAATAAATAAATCAACAAGCAAATACCTACTTAATAAATACTTGGAATGCTCTTTAGCTTATTTTAATTACTCGTGATATTGAATAAATATTTTAATTTTGGCAATCTTTCTGATTGGGTGACTAACATCATAATATTTCTCCATGTCTAATGAATTAAATGCTTGTATGCTTGATTTTCGCCAAAGTGTAACAAAGTTTTTAATTTAATAAAATATTCAAGCATTAAAAATATAAGTTCCCTCAAATGAACTCTTAAACAATGCAAATTGACTTAAATTGAACAATCGCAAAAGAAGATATAGATATGCCTAATAGGAACACCATTTTTCAACAGCTTCAAGTAAAGTCAGGGTTTATTACTTAGCAAATTGACGACCAACTAAAATATTAAAATCACAATTGTCATTCTTTTACAGTTGTATGAAAGGGTTCTAGTGATAGATATAATATACGGAGTATATACTAAATCCATGGTTCTACTACAGCAAATTAATGTTGGTGTCAGCTATCTATTTCGTCGCGAGGAAGGTTATCTTGTTTAGACACAATTCTGAAATAGGGTTCTGACGTGGATGTTGTGGTGAATTTTCACTTTCTTGCGACTCCTTCCCCGCATCTCATGTGAAATTTAAAATTAATCATCATCATATTATATCATTTAATAATTATTTTCTACTCTACAATCAACAAAAGTGTAGTATAAGTAACTATTGGTACTGCTAACAGCTTCCATCTTTAAAACTACATTATGCGATGTTCAGTAGGGGGTTAAATCAATTACATTCTTTGTTTAATATAAAAGAATTTTGTATATTTATCGATGATGGTAATTCCTTGCCAGATAGCCCCAGCTATACTGACCAAAATTTTATTTTATTGGCGGTCCAGGTCTATCGCAACATTTATTCATGTAGATGGTGCGGTTTAGTTAGAATTTCTTTAAAACATCTATCATCTTTTTATAATGTAATAAAAAATTTGAATTCGCCATCTTTGTTCATATATTCTCAGTATGACAGACGGCTTATTTTTTGCAATGAGAAAATGAGAAAATTGTTTTAGTCAGAAATATTTACTTATTTCCGATAAGAGTCTTTAGTTCCAATTTTGTGCCTATTTGCAGACAATTTAAATGCAATCAGCATAAACCAACACTTCCTATCAAACAATTAATCTTCCTATCAATTATAGACAAACGAATATCAATGTGTCTTCAACAACTTTGATGAACTAACATTGGGTATTATTTACAATTGGGAACCAATGAGATTCATACTAGAGCGCGTTCCATTCATGTTATTATCAAACAATACATTCCACACTAGCTTTACCATTATCATTCGTTACACAATTTTCTTTTGTTTTCTTTGTTTTGCAAGGATAACTGCCGTCGCGTTCAAGTCGCGCTAGATAATTTGAGTTCATATGTCGAATACGTTTGTTGGGCACAGTATTAATACGTACATCGTGTTAACTAAATATTAGATAGGCGGCAAAGTAGGTACTGAAAATGCCTTAAACACGCCACCACGAGCTGCCAGTGATAACGGTGTAACGATACGCGGAACTCACTGATAAGAGTATATAGTGGAATAGAACCGCACACACATGACGCCGCGACATGATCCAGCGGCGAAACAATCCACTAGGTACTCCGCCGCGCGGCCACTACTCGTAACATGATAGTAAACAGAAGGTTAGAAAGAGAACGTAGTTTATTATAAACTGGTCATGCATCAAATGCCCGCACTCAATATGAAACAATAACACCCCGAATCTTGACTAATCTTGAGTCACCCAAATCATACGATGTAGGTAATTAATACAAAGACATTCAATTATTTACTTGTAAACCATCTTAAATCTCTTTGAATTAACAAAAGAGCCATGTTCAGTAAAAAATAAGGCGATTAAAAAAACGCGGGTTTACACGCGGCGTTTGATAAGAGCCCGATAACACGTAGGTTAGTAACTGAAATTTCGCAAGCAAATAAAAGGACGACAGAATTAAAAAAAAATCGCCGTAAAAAGTAAAGTTGAAGTGCGAGCGCGCAGCGGGACTTACCTGGGGACGGCACGCGGCTTCTCGTACTTCGGTCGGTAGTGTTATGCCAGTAACGGCTGGCATGTCAAGTATATTTATGACAGTCGCGGCGGCTGGTACGCTGGCGCGCAGACCACGTCGACGCAGAGCGATGCCGCATTGTGTTCTATACTGTATACGTATGCGCGCCCAGGAGGCCCCCCCCGTGCCCAGAACTCCTCCGCCCATCGTGCTTGACAGTAAATCGACGTAACCGCAACTGAACGCGTCACATGGAAAATAGACTCTTCCAACACCAAAGGCCCTGAAAGAAATGAATGGTTTGTATCTCTATGGCAACTCTGCAACGGTTTATGCGGCATTTGTCCACTACGTTAGCAGAAGTCGTCGATAACTCGGCTCGTAACGAAAACTCAACGCGCCAAATTCGCTCGCATTTGGCTTAGGGAGCGTCAGTGGGGTCATGTTATCATGCGACACACTTTATAGCATACAAAGCGGACCTAATTAATAGGATATTCTAGTTTTATCGAATTAACGTTTCTCCGTCAAATGAAAGTCAATTTATGTAACTACTGAATTATCTTTATGATGAAGAATTGTCCTTCGGTAGGTAATTGCTTGATGCCTTCCAAGATAATAATAAATAGGAGTAGGTTAAATTCCTGGAAAAGATAATTGAAACTTTCATACATCTTAAACATTATTATGAAAAAGACTTCAAAAGTCTTTTGTTTTTCAACTTTAAACCAAGTTTTTCCGGCATTGGTTGGGAACGAACACAGAACACATTGAAGTTGAGCACTAATCAATTTCTATACAAAAGGACTATAACTAAAATAGTGACAGTATAACAAATAAACAAATAATAAGATGTTGAGTCAAGCTCAACACTAAAGCGTCCTGTAGAAATTTTCCCGTTTTTGGGACTCATTTTATTTAAATATTTCTAAAGGACTGAACTGACTGACTGACTGAATATTTCTAAGAGACAAACTTACTGAAGAGAACCATAGTCTATATATTTGCTTAATTTGTTTTTTGTTTTTATTTTTGTTCATTTATTTTTTTAGTTTTGTTATCCACATGACAAAATTCATCCGGAGTTTCTCCACCTACCTGTGTCTCCAATGGCAGCGCTCCTGCAGTCAAGGCTGCCTCAGTATAGGCAATGTTTTATTAGTTTTATTATTATTATTCAATATATATATATTTTTATTAATTTTCTTTACTTCTTATTTAATTTTTTATTATTATTTAATAACATAACAATATACTAATATTATATAGGTACTAAAAAGAATAACAATTTATTAATTATTTCCTTATATTATATTTTAGTATAAATATTAATTATTATATTTTAGTAAAAGTAATAATTTACTAATTTCAAAATAATAATTTACTAATGATTTATATTCTGTAATATTGGAAAGATTAACATGACTTCTCGTGTTACAGAACCCTGTCTGCCCTTGCGAGGCGGTGGAACCGGAACCCCAATCTGAATACGATGTTCCTGGAAATTGGGTAAATATCTTCTAATACTACTACTACTATTACTTACTTACTACTATTACTACTATTAGTTCTCATATTAGTATTTTTTCTTTTTTTTACTGTTCACAATAATTCAACTAATAGGTACCTACAGTACTTTAGAAAGTAAATATTCATTGTGATTGTGTACCTATATAATTTTATTTTAATTATTTTGGAAAATAAACGGTTACACATTACAGTATTACACAAAATTTGAGCTACAGAGTGAGTAAACCCCACGACATTTTCCACATATTATAAAGACAAGTTATAAAGGTTCTCTATTATGTTCCCTAACTTTTTTATCCATAATCTAAAGTGCCATTTTTTTTTGTCCTGATCATCATTTGTCCGAGTGATAACTTAATGTCACATAATATCACATGCCATAACATTAAAATCACTAAATACGATATGCCCTAAATTTGTTTGTTTCAAAAGATTTAAAACTGTTTTTAACAAAAGTTATTAGTGCTAAATTCAAATTATTTTATATTTATTTATCGTAATGTTTTTAAAACAAATTTGTATTACATAGCCTTTTCTATGAAATAAGCTATGATTTGTATGCAAATAAGTATAGACCATGCATGCGGCATACAAGCGAGTATGCAAGCAAGCATGCAGCATGCAAGCGAGCATGCAAGCAGGCATGCAAGCAAGCATGCAAGCAAGCATGCAAGCAAGCATGCAGTATGCAAGCTAGCATGCAACATGCAGCAGGCATGGTTCCTGTCACGGCTCCGGCGTAGCAGGGTTCCGGCGGTCCCACGCGAGCTTACTGTCGCAGATGGTTTAATGCTCACCACCGCAGCTTCGTCTTGCTGGCCGGCTTAGCCAGCCAGGCTCAGCCGCGGCGGCGAGCGTTACAGCCACCTGCTCCTCAACTCGCGGGCCGCCTCGCCCCTCCGCGTCTACGCGGTTCTAAATTATACTCTAGGGGTAGGGCAGACAAGACTGCGTGGAGTCGGATTTGCAGCGATTTGTTTCTGTCACTAAAACTTAATTTTTAGCAAATGTTTTAGGACTAACAATTTTATTATAAATGAACATTCGGAATAATACACATTTATAATACAATACTCGTACTTATGACAGAATAGTTTTAGAAGTAAAGATAATTATGTAAAACAAAATTTCGAATTTTTGAACATTATGGTTACTGAAGTTTATAGCAAACGTGTTATGGATAATGATTTTCGGGCAAACCATTTTAAGAGAAGAAAGGGAATACCGTTATAAAACTAATGCTATCACTATCACTGTATTTTTAAAACAATTTTATATTTTTATGGGCATATAAAAGATTTTCAAAAATGTACTGAGAAGGCACAGTCATTACCTACTTTAATCTCCTTAAATTTCTCTCTGTGAGAGCGTCTCGGACTTAATTTATAAAATGATCGAACATCTCTTTTTGCAAAAAAAAAAGATGGTCTGAATATCAGCCGAATGTCAGCCGAATTTCCCTACAACAGAATACCGCACGATATAACACTATGAAAATAGCTAAAGTACACGAAACGGATTTTTTCTAACACCGTATGCTGCGGAGCTTAGCTTTTTTGACAATTTATCTATATGTGGGTCCCACTGAAGTTAAGCATCCAAAGTTAGGCCCAAGAATACTGAGCTATCTTCAGGATTAAATTCTTCACCCTTTAACCACGCATTATTTATCACCTGCCTAGCGTGAGGTAGCGTAAACTTAATGCGATTGTTTAATTTTTATTAGTTTATCAAGCTATCCCAAGGCAGTAGACTGAAACGAGCTCAGAAATCATTAGACTGTAAACTAAAGAAGAAGACCAAGTTAAATTATTTGTAAAATAATTATACGGGAACAAGCGGATTAACAACTTAGCAAGAATCCAGGTCGCCACTGATTGAGTTTTCTCCAAGGGATGCAGTTCTGTTGATGTTGCTTCTTTTTTTTTATTAACCTAGATCGGGCGGGTCCCTACCTTATATTGTAATTCCGAATCATTACTTGCACCTGTAATCAAATTTTAGTTTTAGTTTATTTTTAGGCACTATAACTGTATGAAAATATTACTACTGTTGGCAGTTGGCTAAATGTACGCTTTTTGTAAATGTTTTATTCAATAAAAATATTATTATTATTATTATTATTTTTAAATTCTTTGCATTTTAATAAATGATGGTGGAGCGAGGCTTAAGAAATAACTAACTTTAAATTGACTGACTTTTCTAGATCTCGATAGTTCTTGATGTTTACATAAATAAATATAAACGACGTATGACACATAAATAACATAAATGACATCGGAAACTCCTTTCATAATAGTGATCTTCTGTTGTATGCTGATGACCTCAAAGTTTACAGGAAAACTGTAACGATCGATGATTGTTATCTTCTACACCATGATTTAAATATATAACCTAGCTATTGTGATATAAATAAATTAAAATTAAGTATAGGTAAGTGTAGGTATATGAAATTCACCAAAATTAAAACTTAAAGTTTTAATTATTCTATACCTACTAGCATTTGCCCGCGGCTTCGCCCGCGTGGTTGTCGGAAACTATCCCACGAGAATGACCTACCGCGATAAAAAGTATCCTACATGTTAATCCACGTTATAAACTATCTGTGTTCCAAGTTCCATCCGAATCCGTTCAGTAGTTTTTGCGTGAAAGAGTAACAAACATCCATCCATCTGTCCATCCACCCATCCTCGCAAACTTTCACATTTATAATATTAAGTAGGATAGTAGGAAGGATGCAATGAATTACGTCTAAGAGAGACTCTGATTAGTGACTTGGGTATTCTATTGGAGTGCAAACTGCACCTAAATCTACACATTGATAAGATTATTGCTAAGGCACTTCAAATGTATTAAAATCAAAATATTTTATTTCACATAAACCTAGATGGGCACTCATGAAACGTCAGAAGCTTGGTGCACGGTTCCATTCCATTCCATTCCGGTCGTTTTCTATGGAGAAAAACCGGCAAGAAACGCCTCGGTTACTCTTTTAAAAATAAGTGGCTTTTACAATGTTTCCAAATAACAGTTAATAGATATGGGAGGACAGTGTAGGCCTGTCAACAAGTAACAGGTACTCAACAAAATAGAAAAAGTCTACAAGTTAGGCCTACAACCTTTCTCAAATTCACAAAATACAGAAGAATCTTTATAAAAGATAAATAAAATAATAAAATAAAAGCCTATTTAAACCAAATGACATGATTACCGTTACAACTGTAACAAATATGAATTAAAATCCTGTCTACAAAGTCTTGTAATCATCAATCATGTATGTATCACCTTGTAATGAGATCATTTTTGTGACCAGCCACTTTTCTGTATCTATTTAATTCTTTGATTCGACCACAAATTGAATACGGCGCATGATATGGGATCCATACTATGCTAAATACAATCTTGCTATAGAAAAAGTTCAACGCACATTCTTAGGAACAATGCAGTTTAGATGTTACATGGAACGTATTTCATACACTGATGATAGATGGTTACTCTGCTGTAGGGAACAGAAGGGTTACCTTAACCTTGGAATCAAGGCGTCTGTTGCTTCAAGTCATGATGCTTCATGATCTGTTGCACAACAAGATTGACTTCTCATAAATAGTTAATAATATATTTTATGTAGTGCCCCGAATTATACGACGAGAGGCACGCGTTTGCCCGCTTTTTGCCACGACACCTTGTCGTACCAAAGCGGGTGAACGGGCGCCTCTCCATAGATTAGCCAAAATGTATAACAAACATTTTGTGAATTTGGATACATTCGCTTAAGATCGCCAAAATATTAGGAAATATTTAGTGAATTTAGTCTGTATTTGCGTGATGTGTAGTCTTTCCTTTTTGTTTGTTTTCATAATAATTACTTAAATCAAGTACTATTTAATTTTGATTTAGGTTCAGAGATGGTACATCTTATTTTTTTCTTCCTCTCTACTTCTTTGTATTTTTGTAACTTGAATATTATGTCTTCAATGTGTTCCTAACCTAGGTAATCTGTGAAAACGTCGTGGGTTGTACATTTACCCACTTCCAATTATTTTGTAATCTTAGATGTAATATATCATAAACAATTGTTGGTTTTCCCTAATAAAATAAATATATAAACATATTTCAAGAGGTTACAGACTTACAAACCAGATCATCAGTAAAAACGAAACAAATAAAACAGGTCATGTTGTTTTATCGCATTCTGTAGGTAAATGAAAATAATTCTGTAATAAGATAAAATAAATAACGAATAGTTTGTATCACACAATTTTATGAAAATGTTTTTGCAACATAATATATTCCATGGGGAAATTATGCTCTATTATTCAAAATTGATTTACGGAAATAGACTGATAAAACATACTTGTATATATGTTAAAATAATTTACCATTTCACAGTTTAGGGGAACACAAGTTTCAAAGAGATGTCAGCAAATTTGACGGGGTCCGATAGGACCGATGCCTGCCGGGGCTGCGGATTGTTCGAAAGAGTTACCGTGGCCCTGGCGCACAGGCAACTGAAGGAACACGGGTGGGTTTTAGTCAGTAAGAGTCTGACACGCCCTTCCGCTCCGCCCAGAGCGGGAGACGTCATTTGATGATTTCCCACCCAAAAAAAAAAAAAAAAAAAAAAAAGGGGAACACAAGTTTCTAATAAAATCTAATGAAAAAAGAAAACTGTAGTCTCACAATGAGACTACCATTATTTTTCATATCATTGTGTAAATAGGTTATTTATTTTGTCTTATTACAGAATTATTTTAGATAAAATAAAAATGTCTAGATTTTATTTGTTTCGTTTTTACTGATGATGGGGTCTGTAAGTCTGTAATCTCCTGAAATATGTTTATGTGCCACTACATCGTTTTTATTTTATTTCTACTAACATCAAGAACATTCGAGATTTAGAAAATTCAGACAATTTAAAGTTAGTTCATTCTTAAGCCTCATTCAACCATCCTTTATAAAAATGCATAGAAAAAAGAAACAGTTGTAGATGAACATGATAACTTGTCATTAAGAAAGTTATTGAAAAAATTGGGAGCTTTCACGATAATATGAGTAAGAATTACCTGCGTCTGAAAGTGAATTTTCCAAGCGATTAACTACTCACTGCTGCCGAGCCAGGAAATCCCATTAGTTTATTGTAGCCCAAACAATTGGATAAAATCAATTTTATTCAGAGTGTACACACTAAAGTCGAAATATTTTCCTCTACCGCAGATAGAATAGTTTTGCCTCGTTTAGTCTGACTACTCAGCGCGAAGCCTACCTTTTAGTGTCTGTTAACACTTTTATAGGTAACGCATTTTATACAAATCCGTCGTTTAAATAATTGATAGAAACTCATTCAAATACATTTTTAGTTGTGGAAAACTAGATTCCCACAGTAAAGCTATGTGTATTGAATGAAACCCAGACTTAAAACGAATGAATAATATTTACTATTGTATTGTGAAATGATTATATTTCTTGCAATCCATTTCTATTACTGTTCTCGTGTTTATAAAATAATTACGGATGTATGTTTGTACTCGCTTTTATTTCTACTATGTCAACTAAATTCCTAGCTTCTTCAAACTGAAATACTGTAATGCTTAGTTAGTCAGTATTGATGAGGAACAATAAAATATTGCTATTATTTGCTGTTTCGTAGACTTGCGGCTTGTTTTTAGAGTTCCTAAAATCTTAATAGTAGGTACTGGTTCAAGAATTTATTGCCTAAATATGCTACCAACCAAATATTTCGGCAAAAAGGTTACCGAAATATTTGGTTGTAAATGTTCTTGCCGAAATATTTGGTTAGAGTTGTATACAACTCCGATTGACGGAGTCCGCTAGGGCCGATGCCTGCCAGGGTCGCGGATTGTTCGGAGGAGTTACCGTGGCCCTGGCGCACAGGCAACTGAAGGAACACGGGTGGGTTTTATTTAGTAAAAGTCTGACACGCTCTCCCGCTCCACCCAGAGCGGGAGAAGTCATTTAATGATTCCGCACCCAAAAAAAAAGGATCATATAACTGGTAAACCAATCGGAATTTTCCCGGTATGGAGTGATAAAAACATGAATACAGTTTTTAATAAACGCTGAGTAAAGTTACAACCAGTATAACCTTCAAAAGAACCATACTTTTTCTGGGATATGTGTTGCCATAAATATACTATGCGTTTATTAATAAAGAAGATAGAGTCCAAAATCCAGGATATTTTATTTCTGATGATTGATCTTACTCAGATCATGTACACCGGTGAAGTCGATGCAAACATTTATAAGGAGGCTGCTCGCAACGCCGAAGCCGACGTAGCACGAAAACAGGCCAATGCTGCCAACGAGATGGCCGCAGAAGCACAGAACCTTAATAGCTCATCTGCCGAAGCTGTCGCAAGTGCGCCAGTTCTAAGCGAAACTGAACTGCCAATTGACCCCGTAAGTATAGGAATGTACTGAGCATATCGAGTAGGCGAACAATAGTCAAGTAGCAATATCCTTGGTTATGGTTCACCTACTCGATATGCCGATGTAAAATACTCCATTATCGACAATATTTCATTTATAATCATGTATTTTATTCAGTTACAAGATGAATGGGCAGTCAATGTGGCCAAAGAGCGTGCTCGCTATGCCAACGATGCAGCCCAGTGCGCTTGTGATGAAGCTAGGAGCGCGCTGCGCATCGCGGAGGCTGCCCAACTGGATAGATTGCCAGAGGCACTCGAGCTCGCAGAAAGGTCCGAAGGCTTGGCCCAGCGCGCCGCGGAGGCGACTAACTTCGCACGCCGAGCCACCATTGCCGCAGAACGTACTACCGATGCGTATACCCAGAAGGAATCATGCTGGGAAACTTTACTAGCAACAAAATTTTATCAGGCGCTCAGTGCCGGTACTGAAATTGCCCAGGCGCAGAGCATCACTGCTGAAAACCAGGTCCTGGAGGAGTTGCCCGTTGATCCGGTTAGTATTTTAGATACTTCACCTACACCAATAACCAAGTATATTGCCTAGTAAGCTGATGGAAATAGTCCATTATCGACAACGTTTCAACGTTTCATGTACTTTATTCAGATAAAACATGAATTATTGTCGACCTTTATGGCCGCACAGCGGGCGACAATATTTCATTTATAAATTTATATTTTATTCAGATACATGAGGTATTGTCGGTCAGTATATCCGACGAGAGTGCTCCCGGTGCCAACCACGCAGCCCAGCGCGCTTGTGTTGTAGCTAGGAGCGCACTGCACATCGCAGAGGCCGCCCAACTGGATAGATTGCCAGAGGCACTCGAGCTCGTCGAAAGTGCCGAAGGTTTGACCCAGCGCGCCGCGGAGGCGACTTACTTAGCACGGCAAGCCACCATTGCTGCTGATGCGCATGCCCAGGCGCAGAGCGCCGCTGCCGAAAGCCAAGTCCTTGAAGAGTTTCCCGTTGATCCGGTAAGTATTTCAGATACTTCACCTACACCACGAACCAAGTATATTGCCTAGCAAGCTGATGGAAATAGTCCATTGTCAACAATGTTTGATTAATAATCATGTATTTTATTCAGATAAAAGATGAATGGTCGGCCACAACGGCTGCCCTGCGGGCTCAAGAGGCATCCAGCGCGGCTCATTCGGCGCTTCAGGCTGCCGAAGAGGCTCAGCGCGACGCAGATGCCGCTCGACAGGCAAAATTGCCTAATGCTTCCCAGCTCGCCAAAAAGGCCGATAGCGCGACTCAGAGTGCCATTGAAGCAGCTAATTTCGCCCAGCGAGCTGCAGATGCCGCTCAGCGGGCTGCCGAAGCAGCCGCCAGAGCTGAGGCCCAAGTTGCCGCTGCCAAGTCCCAGAGCGCCTCCGCCGAAAGCCAGGTCTTTGAGGCGAAATCCACCCATGAAGTTAGTATTTCAGTTTTTTCATACACATGTACAGTCAGCAAAAGAGATAAGTATGCAGGGTCGCCGGATATAGTTGAAGTTTAGTAAGAAACCGATGAATGTTTTCGACTGAATTTTAATTTGATATATGACCAGCTTGTTTTCCATTAATTTTATTTTATTTTATTCGAAAACATTCATCGGTTTCTTACTAAACTTCAACTATATCCGGCGACCCAGCATACTTATCACTATTGCTGACTGAACATATAGACTCCAAAATAGATACTTAATTAATTATTTTGTTACTTCAGCTCGACTTTGGTTGGCATTAGGATAAGTTGTTTGTAATGTAGACTTCCCTTTCTAGAAATGGTGATGATCACTAGTGACATTCGTATACATTTTTAAACATGAAACATTCACCCTTCAACACTTATACCTACTTGCACGGTAGGAACCGTCTTAAAACTTCTATAATATCAAATCTACTTCCTTATAATCAAACTCAAGAAAGTGAGCAATATCTGGGAACTAAGTATCTTTGAAACTTTAAAATCTCAATATTTACTTACCGAATGGACGACCCGTGTGTATCATGTGGCGCACTTATAGGGGTATTCTCAGAAATTCCTCCTTGCGTCGAAATCGCTTACGCACATAATAATTTGGATGCAGTTCCTATTGCGACGTAGTCTAGTGCAGAGTAGAGGACGAAGCAATCAATATTGTTTTTGACAACACAGGTTCATATGCACCAGCTCATTGTTCATATTAAGGTCAATACTAATACCTACTTGTAATCGCAGGCAAACGTATGAAAGAGAAAGTTCCTACGTTGTTGCGGACGGAATTCCAACGTTTATTTATTTCACTTTCCCTTGCTCTTGATTCTTTTTGTAGCAACCATAAATATTATTTCGATAAAGCCATGGGACTATTAAAGCCCAGAATATAGGTCAAGGCTCATTTTCAGCATCGACATATCGTAGGTAAGTACTTACGTACGTAGTTTTTGTAAACTATAAAATACGCAGTCAATAAGTTGTGATCCAAAAGAGAGCAGCGGGTACCTAAAGATAACAAATGGAACAAATGTGGACCAATGAAGAACGGCGATCCTGAGCACGTAAAACAGGAAATACTTAAATTGGTCGCGGGGGCTCGGGATCCCCTGGGGTGGGCGAAGTGATACTCTGAGCGGGGGGGAGGGGGTCTGCCAAACTAGGTGGCCTACATGTTCACAGAGTCCGCTTCGCTGCACAGCGCTTTTTCATCGAGGGCACACGAATGAATTATTTGAAGATCCCGCCCGCGGCACTTGTAGGAGTGGGTTATCATTTTGTTATTTTATAAAAAAGTTCAGGGACGCCCATTGTGCTCGTGTTGTTAAAAGAAAATGCCAAATTATGTCAACGTTAAACAGAAAAAGCTTTCATTAACGAGTTCGTGATTAAGATTTGCCGTAAGTACAAATTAATTATTAGGCACTCTATCAAACTCTTCAGATTTAAGACTGTCTTGAATCGATTTGACTATCTTGCCGAATGCCGTTACTAGCAGTTACTCGTACTACCTGAATGCGTCACGCAGTCGCTTCACACGTAGCGTGTTATGATTTGCACATTCCTGTCTCCGACGTCACGACTGATGTCGCTGTCTCATTAACAGACCCAATTACGATAAAATAGCCTATGTCCTATGACTTTCAGTTGACTGGAAGTTAGTAACTTTTTGTATTATCAGATTTGCCAGTTCTCTTCGCAAGCTATATCCGATGCACCTTGGTTGATAAGCTCGGACGTAGTCAGCTACATACGCAGACTTTGTGGAATAGAAGTAATGCCGCCATACCGTATTTTTTTATTTAGAAATGTCGTGCCTATATTTAAAGCTTATTGTATCTCAGTACTGCAGTATACACAGAGCCTGTAACTTTAGGGTCTATAGGGAAGACTTTTTTACCACGTGTACCAGTCGCGTATACAACGCGGGAACTTATAGGTATACCTACCTAATAATAAAAGTACACTGAATAGACACTTTTATTTAAAATGGTCCCCTCAAATATATTCATGCCTACCATGCCTACATAAAAATTCTGCTTCAATCGGAACAGAAAGATTTCTTTGGATTAAAAATAGGTGAGTCGCACACGTGTTTCTATAGATAAGTGCCATGTCTGGTCCGGGCACAATGGGCCCCTTGACACGTTCGCGAATCTAGTGTGCTTAGAACGGGCCCCATTTCGCCTTCTGCGCAAAATAATATGTGCCTTTCAGTCAATACAGGAATTACTGGATACATTCGCGATCAGTGACTGAAAAGGAATGAGATACCAGTAAAACTGGTAGTTTGGGATTGTCCCCTGAAATTATCGAGGATACTAACAAAGGGGTACAAAATCAATGGTCAGGAGTTCAGATAACTTTGTCTGGGCAGGGAGTCAGATTTCTTTACTTTCATTGTAATCATTGTATCACTAGGATTCCGTTATACGAATTTCATCAAATATAATGCCCTGAATTAGTGATGAGAACTTATATTATGGCTGAACATAGCAATATAATAAAGAAAGAAGAAAAATTAAATATATTTATAAAAAAACTTAAACATTTACTGATAAGCATAAATAATAGGAAAAAAAGTATTAATAATAATGTAATTTATATAGTATATGTTAAAATTATAAATAATAATAAATAATATAACAATAATAATTGATACCAATAATAATAAATAATATAACAATAATAATTATTCAGAGAAAAACAATTTATACAAATTAATAAACAATAAAAATAATACATTATGAAACAGTATATAAAAATAATTTAAAATATTTAAGTACTTTTGCAGATAAAATAATACTTATGTAAGCGAAATGTTACTATCTTATTCGTGATCTTCTGACTTTGATTATATAACAACTTAATGATCTCCTAAAACATCGCTTACTTTCTCCTACAATTTGACAGTGCCCTACAGGGTCCATAATGATCTCAGTTATATTAGTTACCACCTAACTACACATTATGGTAAAGCAATCATGATATTGAGTATTGAGTATATATTTAAAAGAGTAACACTCAACTTTCGCCTAACTAACTGAAGGCTGAAAATAAACAACCTTATCGTATCGATATAAAACTTATATTATGTTAGTTTGTTGTCAAGATTTGCATGTTTTTTTCTGGCAATGGTATATTTTAAATATTTAACATCTTTGTTTGGGTACCTATATTCGTATAATGATACCTAGTAGTTGTTTAATTATAATATTTGTGTAGGTTATTTCTCATTTAATAATTTATGTATGTATGTACCTACTGCAATTTTTTAAGTAAAACACTGTTTTATTAAGTTCGTCCGAATTTATGTAAAAGCAAGTTTTTCAGTAGGTAGGTAGGTATATAATTAAAATCAAAATCAATCATATTTGTTTGTTTACATGATGCTCGTGGCTAAGTAATAACTGCCACACGGGTCGATAGAACAGGTTAAACTACGCTTGCCGCGGTCGGTCCGTGGATGGGTGACCATCTTAACATACCGAGACTCCTCGGAAAGAAAGTTAAGCTGTTGGTCCCGGTTGTCACTCGTCGATCTTTGACAGTCGTTACGGGTCGTCAGAAGCCCGAAAGCCTGACAATCAGTCTGGGTTATAGTCTTACCCAGTAACCGGGTTGTGGAGGTCAGACAGGCTGTCACTCCATGTAAAATACTGGTATTCAGCTGCATCCGGTTAGACTGGAAGCCGAACGCAAAAATAGTTAAGAAAAGGTTGGGCAGATAATTATGAGTCTTGTTTACTGAACACACTATAAATTATTAAATTTTGTTTCTTTTGTTACCTGACCAACTTGTTTGTGTATAAAAGATATAAAAATACTCGAATGGCATAATATCAGTTAACAATAAAATTATGTCACAAATATTTTCGATAAATCACTGCAATTTATCGCATCGTATATTTTATAAAAATAAATTAATGTAACTGTTTATAGTTTATCTACCTTTATTACTAAAGTTCAAGGCAATAGGTATTACAAGATAAATTATAAATATAACCGGTTATGAAACTGGTAATAACTAAGTACTGCTTAGTCTTATTTGTATTGTTTATAAAAACGTTAATACAAAAACCTTTTTTATTTATTAATTTAATGCAGATTTATTTGGAAACCAATGAGCGTGAATTTTCCAGGCCAGTGTTGATTAGCGTCTGATCATCTTATGGAAATCCCATAAATTGATTACAGCTTTTTCGCTACGAGAAATCATCGACTCATTGATGGACTGTTAATTTTGTCGAAGGGTTTTCCTTATAATGATCATTATCATCATCACGTGCAATAATCACAACGCTTGACCAACATATTATTGACAGCAGTATGAAGTTATCAGCTTTCAGGTAGACGATGCTCCTCATCCCTGACGAGTCATTCATTATGATGAATTTGCCAGTTTCGAATAGTGATGATTTGTATTCAGAACACTTTGATTAATATTAAACAGCAATGTTTCATGGTCCTGAACATATTTATTATGAGCACAAAAATTCAATGTTATTTCGCCCGAACCAGCAATCGAAGAATTAATAAAAATATATCCAGATACAAGAACAAGCCTTTGAACAGGTTACCTGCTGTGTGGAGTACATTGTTGGACATAGACCTCTCTGCAGAATGGCAAAACCGAGAAGAATCGGAAAGAAAATGGCGTTGGAAAGGAACGTCATCACCATGGTTTGCGGTACTGACAAGCGTCTCTGTAAAGAGCTTATCACGAGGGGACCGCGAGCGGTTTCCGAAGCGTGGGATGGACTCTCTTGACAGTCAGACTGGGCGGTAACAGGGGACGTTTCACAAGCAGCCCTTTACCATTCGTAACGATCAGGTACAATATTGCGCTTGCTGGCGACTATTGCCTACGCACAATGTATGAACTTTGGCGAATTTTATATACCTATTAATATTTTTTGTGCCTTAGGTTAATGTATATTTATCGTTCACTTCGAGATCGCTAAGATTTCGTAACGTTTTGGTGTACTTCCACTTCTCTCTCCACTCCTTTTAAAATAGGAAACTAGCTGTAGGTACCCCTCGCGGCTGCATCATCGAGGGATAGGAAAACAACAATAATAGGTAGGTAAGTAAGTCGCTTTGTGTATCTGTCGCTAATCCGAGTAATGCCCAGTTTGTGAGGTTTAGGTTCAGAGTTAACAGGAGATAATCCATTCGATAACATTCCAGAAGTTCGATATTTTAACACGTTGCGTTTCTGAACGCCTACGTGATGAAGAATTTTGCACATGGGTCATAACTTTATTTAATCATTGAGAGTTAATCTGATGACCACATTAACTGGGCATAGAATTCAGTCAGAGCAGGTTTGAAAGTTGTTCTGATACACGGGGCACCGGCACAGCTGTGGCAAAAATTTTGGTTTTAACAACGGGTTTTATGTCAAGCTGCCTTTACAAATTTGATTTAGGTACAATTTTCACCGACTGGGCCGCGCCGTAGCTCAGCGCAGCGCGTGTCCTAGCGGATGTGTGCACACTCGTCGGGATCCGACTGCGTCCGTTCGTCCTGGGCGCCTGACCCTGGGCGCGTATGCGCTTATCCGCCGGCACGCTATCTTGAC
Organism: Dryobotodes eremita; assembly: GCA_917490735.1. Taxonomy (NCBI): domain Eukaryota; kingdom Metazoa; phylum Arthropoda; class Insecta; order Lepidoptera; family Noctuidae; genus Dryobotodes; species Dryobotodes eremita. The sequence goes on along the minus strand of OU823241.1, from coordinate 26,037,778 downwards.
TTGAGGGGCCAGTAGTGCTTATACGTCGCATTGAACTATTTCAAATTGCCGGTCGGCGACGATGCCTGAGCGCACGCGGATGTACCCGAACGGGGCCGACCAAACGCGACGGCTGCGTTCCGTTGCGTTTGGTTGGCTCCGTTCGGCTACATCTTAGTACGCGAGGATTCGATGGGTTACCGTCTCATGCGCGCAGTTCTAGCCAGGTTCCAAGCTATGCAATTATGAAACTTATAATTGCTTCATAATCGATTAAATTTCCTTTAACACATTGTAAAATGCGCTCCGATGCGGCCCGATGCGTGCCGGTCGGTGTAAATCGTACATTAATAGTATGTACTTTATACGATACAGAACATTAAATCGCTGTGATTTAATTTTTGCTAGCGTTCATCTGCCGCTTGCATTGTCTTGTTTTATTACTCTGTGTCTTTACCTCTTAGGTACGAAATTGAATTGTATGATAAGGACTGTGACTGTGACCTCACTGAAGAACAAAACTGGAGATTTGCGGGATTCTTAAAATTATAGCCCATTCACTGAGGGAACATGCACGTTGCACAAACTGATGACTAAGAGCTGAACTAAACTGACCGTGAAACCGTCTAACCACAACGCCAGATAAAATTCTGTACTGAGAGAGGAAAACCGCGGTATAAGCCTGTTTCCAAAACTTCACAAAAGCTTTCGGTTTCAGCGCTCAGCCGCATGGGTGCCTATTCTGAATAAAGGTTAGGGAGACAAGCGCTATGAGATGTGGCACACCTGGCTGACGCGAATCGACTGCAGGGTGGATGCGGGTAAAACCACGTCCTCAGTCCTGTTAAATCTGCTTGAGACTGTTTTGAAGAAGAGGTAGAGCAGAACTCGTCCCGGATTCTAATGTCATAATGCTACTGACTGCCTTGATCAACCCGCCAAGAAAACTTGGTCATAACTGTGAATATTTCAAACACAACCACAGATTAAATTGAGGGTAGTTAAGACCAAAGCCTGGATGGAACCTCCAGTTGTTTTGGATGTGGCGGGCCTCAAAATTAAAGAACAATTGGAGTACTAAGATCACGTACTCGTTCTAGTTCCTGAGGATTAAAAGCCTACAAACAATGACCGTGATACCCTTCAACGTCTTATATTTGGCGCACAGCAATTATTTAATAATTCTGACACACATTTTAAACGCTTTCGCGCTATTTGATATGCGTATAGTGACGGTTTTACACTGATCCAGTATTTTAAGTCAGCGCAGAAGCCAGTGACGCTGGCCCGCCCGCGGCACTGGATCAACGCCGTTTACATTGATCTTGTGTCAGTCACTGCTGGATTAAAATACGGGATCAATCAGCCATTATGTTTAATTTACGCTGCAGTTCTAACAGTAGGTACCTATCCTGGAAACGATTGTAGTTCCTCACAACTAGGCGACTGTGCAATTGCTGGCTAAATTAAATAAAACGTAGTAAATAATGTTAAGATCATTCTATTGAATTTGTTTTCCGAACCTACATAATTATTATCTTTCTATTTATGAAAACTTAATTGTGTACCTCGGTGACACTCGGTACCCAATTCGTACACAATCCGACATCAGCTAAGTAGCTCAGGCATATAAGGAACAGTTCGTTAAAAAACATTTAAAAATTAAATCTGCTACAGGTAAACCAGTAAAGGTATGCGCTTAGGGAATCTTTTTTAATTTAGTACGAACGACGCGCCGTAGAGTAGGTAACTCCCCACAGAGGCAAAGCTTCTGTATTGGGCTTTTGATGTGAAACATCTATAGCCGCGGGTAAAACCGATTGTTGGCGTGACGGCCCATGTCGTGGCGACGCGTCGCCGCGCTATATTTTCTATACAAAAAAGTTTCGATGTTTTACATCTGCCTGGCGTCCCGCGATGGCTCAATTTTTTTCGTAGAGCACCTATCGTTCCGAGTTGGTGTAGAACTTTGTCTCTGTTGGGTTACCTACAGTGCTACTAGGATCTTTTGGCAGTTGAATGACATTGACAAGGGGCGTTTTTGGTAAACAAAATTGTATTTAAAAACAAGATGGCGGCGTTACTTCCGCTTTCGGCCACGCGCCATAAGATTCTTGTACAGCTAAACTCTGGTCGGACATTGTCATAATATATGTCAATCAATTAGTTTTTGAGTTCCTAATTACTTATATGGTTGTAGTAGTTCTCTATTAGATCTCATTAGCGAGCGTTCGTATTTCCGAAGATAGATGATGACTTCCGAAGCGCATACTTTTGCTGGAAAATCTGTATGTACCTATCTATAATTTTATTCTGATATTCATATACCTAGGTTCTTAATTATCTTTAACATGTTTGTATATGTATTATGTACTTACATTCATAGGTATAGCTTGCGAACAACACTTTGTTTCTAGAAGGCTACATAATCTTACGGTTTTTTAAGATTATGTTATGATTAAAAAAAAACTTGCATAAAGTGGCTATTAGAACGAGTCATTGGTGAATTTTATTTTATTTTATCCATTAAAGATAAAAAACGTTTTCTTATTTTTCTAGAAGAATAATACAATTTAAAGGAGTTAAGGTCTGGCCACACACAGGCAAATCTGGTCCGGGATGCGAGACGCGACAGAATGTCACGCTACTATTCGCTAGAATTTCGTCCCGTATCCCGTGTGGGATTCGCTTCAGTTTGGCTAAAGCTTTATTATAGAAAAAAAAAAACAAATTTAAAAAGAAAGCTGTAGGTCGTACCTAATGTTTTTTCAGTGCTTAATTTTGTGTAGAGTGTGCTATGATTATACATTACTCGTATAGATAGATATCATCAATTTTCACGTTTAGAACCAAGGCTAGTTCCTTACTGGCAATTAAAATAAGACAAGTTGATTGACTTAAAAACATCAAGCACTGCCTACAAAAAGTCCAGCACCCTAATTGCGTAAAGCCAGGGATACACTAAGGGACAAATGTCCTGCGACACGTGTCGCCAGCGACGTCGGGTGAAGTGGCACGATATTGCCGGACTTCGCTCGACATGTCGTGGGACATTTGTCTCCTAGTGTATCCCTGTCTTAACACACTATCAATCACAATCTGAATCATTTTGAAGCTTATTGCTAATCCATTGCTTTATGTTCGAAAAATTTGTCGGCTCAACAACGTACCTAAATAACAACAATAACAATAACGTACGTAATATAATGAATGTTGTTGAACTGTCAAAATGAAAGCCATTCCTACTGTTACGCAATTATCCCGCTGATTAAACTTATTTCAAAATAAGTATTTACATTTGTTGCATCTTCGGTGACAGCTTTGAAATAGATCGCCTTAACTTATTTATTTTTAACAGACTTGCTCCAAATGTGGCTCTTATTGCATCGCGTTCGGAATGCTGTGTGTTTAACACGCGTGCATTTTACGCCACAGACAACTACACCTACCTAGTCGGAAAGGAGCGCTTTTTTTATACGTGAGAGAAGAGACTTCTTGTGTTTTTTGGGCCCGCAAAATTAATGAATATACTGTACTTACATAATTATTATAAACTAAATATAATATTTCTGCCATCTTATCTCTTCACCACCCTTCGTTGACTAGTAGAGAATGCCTAAGGCATTAAGTCCGCTTTGTACCCTTTTTTGTGAGCGAAAAGTTTACTTAATAAATAAATAAATTTAAACATTTTATTTCATCAAATTATTTAATTTTGTTAACAAATTAACATTAGTTTGTATTTTATACCTACATAATATACACAAATATTCAGTTATAAGGCTGTTTGGTTGCTTAGAATCAGCGCCTCTTCTTCTAAATGCAAAGACAAGGCGCACAAAAAAAAAATCCGCAAGCATTTGATACTACAAAATATTATTTTATTTATGCAAGTGTGTTGGACATCGTCGTTAGATACGCGTGAGCATTCGTCATTTCGCGCTCGGCTCCGTTACGCCCTCGTCTACGGCTCGGGCTGCAATCCCGCCTCGAGTGCAATGACAATATTTGCTCACTTGTATCAAAATGTACCTACTATTTCTTGGTTAGTCAGCTTCGTTTTACTTTGAGTGGAGTTTCAAATAAAAAATGCCAGTGCGAAGCAAAAAGCGAATTATAAACCAAAGAAAACTTTAGTTTAAACGTTTAATTAACCAATTATTTTTGTTACTAGGTGCCAAAAAGCGAATGACTGGTCCTGGAGCGAGAGGCGGCTGCCGCCTCAGCGGCCATCACTGAGCCCAACGGTGCCGGGTTGGGGGCCAGTCGACCAGGCCGTACCGCGGGGCTCGGTGGAGCCGCGAGCGGGGCACGTGTCCCCAACTGGGCACCGCTGCCCCGGGGATACTGGGGCCCACCCTTCCGCCCCCTGTGTGTAGACTACTTCACCTACACCAAGCTGGTTGCCTGCACTGAGAATATTTTGAGGCGTCTGCTCGTAACTGAAAACTATGATTCAGTAAGTAATTTTTTTGTTTTGTATGATGCTTACGAGAAGGCACGCCAGGGAACCTCGCTGGGTGAAGTGTACCGGAATTTCGTGCCAGTGGTGCGTCCGCACACCTACACGTGTGTCGGCTTAGCGCTCGAACTAATGCGACGCTGGGAATGCCTAGAGAGTAGGTTCCCGGGGCTGAAGTCTGCCACGGGACTGATGTCCTGCGAGGAGTCCGCTCAGGGCGTGCTGCGTGATACCATCGTGACGAGAGCGCCCTACGAGATGCTCGCGCCCGACAAGGAGCACGTTATGGTGGGCGTGCACATCTCACTCAACGGAAGACATGGGATATTGATAGCTGATCCCGGTTATCACGTATCCAGAATCGTCACTATAATGACAGACGGGGGAATACCGCATACTGGGTGGTTTAGTCAGATTCTAGAAGATCTACATCGCAAAGACGTTCGTTATTTTGTCTGCAATTTCAACACAAATTATATAATCTGGCGCGAAGAAGAGATCCGGGACAGGGCATTAAAATTCTCGCTTTCGCTTATTTATGTTACAAGGCCTTTTTGTGATGGAATCTGCATTACGGAAAAAAGGAATCTGGTATATAAATTAAAAAGCATAATTCGGCGTTCTCATACGGGACTAGTGATGGCGGGGATTGTATTTTGTTTAACTCCTCTATTTAGCCAGGCCAGGTTCACTATATTTTACTACCAACATGAAACTAATAAAAAAGTAAAAATAAAGTATTATTTCAAAATTTTTAAAGGAAATGTTGATGACAATATTTTAAAAACAATCGCGATCTGTAATGCACAATTAAACTTTCCCGAAGGAAAACTGCTTTCTATGATCTACCGCTTAACGAAAATATTGTCCGATGAAACATTCATCATACAATGCCTAGGGCTAAACGCGTATATCGGGCAGTGTAGTAGACTACAGCGGGATCAAATCTGGGCAACCTGGAAGTGCTTCCTCTGGTAAAATAAATTGCAGTCTCATACATTTCTATCAGCTAGGTATTGCATTTATTTTTTAAACAGTTTAACTTTTTTAGATATTTCAGAATTGCCTACAGGTATTAAACATTGTGAGCACGGTCTAGGTACCTACGTGATAGTCTCGCGGGTTCCGTACCATCAAAACCATTATAAGAAAAGAAGTAGGAACCTACCATGGTATTTGTATATCATTTTTATGACAGGCATAGAAAGACGTATTCTGTGAAATGTTCAACTGGTTAGCTGTGACAATTTAAAAGATACAGCTTCGTGACAGACAGACGAAAAGACAGTCCGTCAGATAGACAGACAAACAGGCATAGGTCTAGAAGGAAGATCCCGTTAACACCCTTTGGGTAGGGATCCCTTTAACTTTCATATTGAGACACGAAGCAACAAAATACGATTATTTTGTTGCTTCGTGTCTCAATATGAAACTTTATAAAAGGTATTAGAACATTTTAGACACACTTACAGAGGGCCCTTACAAGCCGTTATTCATAATTCCTTCTCAGTCACGAGATAATATTTTTTTAAAGGAGTGGCGCTAGAGAACCGTTGTACGCCCTCTCATAAAAAAAAACGTTCCTATTGAAACTAGCCAAGGTTCCTAAAATAGGGGTCTGTCGGTAATCGGGACAATAATTTATGTATACTTATGCATTAAGGCTCGTACACATTGGCGCGACGCGACGCCCGACACAAAGGCACCGCGTCGCACGACGAGTGGCGCCTTTGTGTTGGGCTGTCGTGTCGCGCCTGTCTGTGGGAGCCTTTATGCTTTTGCATTTATGAAGAATTATTTACATATATATATATTTATAAATGTCTATTTCAAAGTTAAGACTGATTTTCTTAAAGCTGCCTATACGGCTTTCTATTATGCCGAAGGATTTGGTTATCAAAGTAGAGATTGAAGCCCAGTATTAAATTTAGGTTATTGAATTAACATTAATTATTTAAATAATAATTGAGGCACTTACCTATTGGCCTACTATCCATCCTAATTACCTACTTATTAAAAATGCGAAAGTCGTCTGTCTGTCTGTCTGTCACCTTTCCCCCCTAACCACTGAACCGATCGTTACGAAAGACAGATACGTAGGTAGCTTGGGATTCCTGGGAGTCGGGGGACCTGGAGAAGAACATAGAAATTTGTAATAAAAAAATATGATTATACAAAATACACGCAGACGAAGTCGCAAACACATATTACGTTATTTATAAAGTTAAACAATTTGAAATTAAAAACCACTATTATATTAATTGTCTTCTCGATTCCTCACATTCGGCCATTTTAATTGGGCAAAAAAGTGAACCTATTGGTTCCTAAATGGTCTGCAAAAAAAACTAGGTACTATACGTATATTTATTTTCTGAAAAACCATGTAGCAAGATTTACGCTAGCAACGCTACGGAAATTTCCCTAAAGATTGTGCACAGATGGAGATAATCTTCCAATCAAATAATGGTTGGTCATTCGGGATGCCGGTGTTACCTACTAGCGTGATCTGGGTCGCGCAGCGCGTCCCACTGCCAAACGCACACAGGCGCGCTCGTACTGGCACGCACCACGCACACGACAGCACCACACCCGTCCGCGTCACCTCGGCCTCGCTCGTCACTAACTAGGCCGAAAAACTCGCGCATGCGCTCACAACCACATACTAATAATACCAATATATACCAATACAACGCTGAACGCCGATTTTGGAACATTCCATACAATTGCAATGCCTAGCGTATGAAGCACATGAACTTATCTGCCCAGATATGATATTTTTTAATACTTACTTGAAGGATCTCTACACAACTTACTGTTTTTTGATTTTTCTTGGTGTAGTAGTAGATATTATATGGATATAATTATAATATCCCTTAATTTATGTGTCTATAACCATAATCAATGATGAACTCACCTAGTAATAGTAAGTAATATTATTATAAGATAGGAAAAAAAAGGGACGACCCCAACGAGAAAAAATAATATAAATGCGAGTTTGAATCAGCCGAAAAAAAAAATGGCAAGTTAATACTCGTATTGTGTATCCACTTAGTGAAATTAAGCAACTATTTCCTTCTAAAGTATTTATTGACGTGTGGTAATGTGCATACTTAAAGCATTTTCACACTACATTTAATTTTGAGAATTGATCCGATCAAGGAACTTGCTTTTAAATTGTCCTATCCTTTATTTCTTGACGCACTATCACAAAAAATAAGTCGTAGAATAGAATAGAATAGAATACTCTTTATTATGTAAACCATAAAAAATACAGAAATTACTATTTAATTAACAAAAAAATCTATCCTCATTATTCATATTTTATTTATTATTGTATTTATTAATGTACATATTAATGTTATTATTATGTATTATTAGTGTCGTAACGATTAATGACATCCTATATAGATGGTTATATTTTAGGTAGAAAGTCACCAGGCTGGCGCTATAGAACCAACATGCATATTTAGATCTATAGGACCTGCATGTATGAACATTTCTATGGTATGTATGCCATCGCCTTGGTGACAAAATAGGGTTAAGGAGACCCCATTTGGGCGTCAATATGATTATAAATTACTTAAAAATGAATCTGATTGTAAACCACTTGGTGTCTAATATTTACTAATATATTAATATTTTATATGTGTGTATGTACTTGTGCTAGATTGGATTCAATATTTCTAAAGATGTATTTCTTCTATATCTAAACCAACTTTGCTATTTACTTACTTATATTAATTAATAAGTATACGTAATGTTAATGAGCTTTGTAATTATTATTACATATATTATAATTATTATTTATACAAATAGAAACTGCTGTTGCAGTTTCTATAAGTACCTACCTAAATCGAAATTATTGAATTTAAAAATTATCTAAAGAATATTGATATTGAATATTGTCAATTGATTTTGATTGAAGATAAGATTCTTTATGGCCATAGGCTTTATTTACTCAATGTTGTTTTAAGAAAAAGGTACTTACCACTTTATAAAGTATTTAGAAAATTAGGCTCACATTTCAAAAGCCAATTTTTTTTTTAATACTTGTAAGTATAACATAACATTGGGTACTTATTAATAAAAAATCAGGCACAATTTTTAAATAAACTTTAAAACTATTAAGACTGTTTCCAACTGTGTTCAGGTTCGGGTTTGTCCATTTAATCACGTCCACAAATGAATTAGACTGTGTTTTACACAATCACTTTAAAATTAACTTAGAATTTTTTTAGAAGTAATTTATTGTCATTCGTGCATATTCTCAATTTTACGCACAAACCACCTATTTTATTGTTTAAGAAAACCACTCACACCTTGATATAAGGAAACGATACATAAGTACCAACCCTACTGTTAAAAAAAGTACTACCGAAAGGTAGGTACTTTCTTTTTCTCCGTGATACTGTTCATTACAGTCATTACTGTGCATCACATTACAATGTAAAAAAAACATAATTACTGCACAGTGTTTTAAGAAGCCCATTTTTGGGACATCGAATTTTTGTTAAATAATATGATAGATATGTTTAATCATTATAATGTAAGATGCATTAAAAAATTCTCTACCTCCCATAGTTTCAAGCGAAGCTCTGGGCCACCTACAAAAATCTTGCTACGCCTCTCTGTATCAGTAGAGTAATAAGGGATAGACTAGTCAGGGATTGAGATCCGAGGGAAAAAAGCTTTAGAATTTCTCATTAGGCCAAAATGTAAAAGATACTTTAACATATCGCCATAGCATGGCTTCTGTAACAGCTTAAAAGTGGTATAATGAATGAAAATAATGATTCGTTATATAATTACCTACACTACGTTTAAAAAGTTTCCTATGACTGAAAACATTACATTAAAAGCTTAAAGGAAACTGTTTCTTAGAAAACAATGACAATTAAATTTCAGATTAAGGCGGAAAGATTTTAAAAGGTACTTAGTGCCTAAGGTCAATCTCTGAAAGAGAATAATATACTTAAAATTTAAAAGTCACGGTAATTAAACCGAATTTCAATGCCCTTTTTGTAAACTAAGTATCTGGAATATATGTACTATGTGTAATAATAAGCTCTATTGTATTAAACGATGCATACAAGTTACGGTTTTTTATGTTACTACCCCAACCCTAAGCAATAAGTCCGTTATTTCGGCAGAAGTTACGGACCTTTCCATCTCCTTGTCAGTTAAGGACATTATGATTAGTTCGGGGCCCGAATTTCAATGAATGGCTATATTTGACTTATTATATGAATACTATATACTTGACAGTAGTCCCTTGTGCCGATGCGGATAAGAATTTGCCCGTTAAAAATATGAATTTGACACTGGAGCAACTAATTTCGGACATGCCCGTATCTTCGTCGACGGACTTGGAGAGAAGGCAACCGCCTGAAGAGAGATAACGGACGGACACTGCGACGGCTGGATCGACATGGTGCTACCAAAGAGTAAACAGTGCTGGCGGCGCACGGTGGTGTTCACGAATGTTTACTTTATATTTAACTCAGTTAATAAAATGAATACAGATACCTTCAAATTGAAACAAAATGATAGATTGTAGAAAGATTTCTACGGCGCGATGTCAAAATTCAAGAAAAGAATTATTTTTTGTTAAGAAAGTGATTTGTCTTCTCTTTGTACAGTTGATCTAGAATTGGTCATGCTACGCATGCTGGTAAGAGTTGAAAATATATATTATTACTCGGTACCTTTACCGCAGTCAGTGATTTGATTCAGTGACTTTTTATTTGATTTGAGTCAGTGACTTTACCCCTAGAGTAGCTTGCAATGCGTTTATCAGTTTTTTTTTTTTTACAAAATACATAAGTAGGATGGCTCCTTTAATAAATGCTAGCTTAGGAAAGCTAGCAAAAAATTTTATACCTAGGAAATTTGTTTCAATCGTGCTCTTTGTAAAGATGGGTCTTATGTGCCTGCCTCTGTGCGGCAGCTTTATTATTTTATTACATTTTCATAATTCATTTAGGTAGACATTGTTTCGAAATTTTGCTGTTATTTTGCACATGGCTAGCAGTAAGTAGAGGATTTTTTTTTAAATAGTTCATTGTAGGCACTGGCCAATAACGAGTACCTACTTTGGTATACTAATTTTCGTACAGACCAACGTTTGCTGGCTCAATATGACCTTATTGGACGATTCGTAAAGCTATTTTCAAAATATCTTTCTTGTCTTTATTTGTAGGTGGGTAGGTAGGTACTTGGGTAACATATCCATTACCAACGCTACCTTGCTTTAAAGAGAAGGTACCTAAGCTAGGGAGCCGTCCATAAATTACGTCACACGTTAAGCGGGAGGGAGGGAATCAACGTGTGACGAGGAGGGGGGTCATAAGCCTCGTGACGTCACATGACATGTTTAAATCTAAAGTATTAAAACTTTAAACTTCATCTCTTACGAAAATCTTTAAAATAATATTAGATAACTACTCTATCAATACTAATAAAAAGGCTTAATTTAATATTGCAAAATATGTGGTGTCACACAAAGGGTGGGGGGTTTCACAAATAATTATATTTACGACGGGAAGAGGCTCTAAAAATCATGAAATTCTTGTGACGTAATTTGTGGCAGCCTGGGTACTTGGCTGAAAACACTTATCATCATCTCAGCCGTAACATAGGAACCTACCTTCGCCACAACGACATGTCTTGCGCTGCGGTGCTGCCTGCATTCAGACATCACTCTACTCACGGTTGCTATTTACTGGTTCACAGCAATATCAAAATCTAAATGGATTCTGCTACGAGTTTGGAGCGATCACCAGCGTCCATCAGTTCCTGTAACAAGCAGACGACAGGACACGCAGGACACGATGGAACAGAACCACAGTTTTGCACTCTAGGACGGCGTCATCTATGAATCTCCTCTCTTTTTTGAACAGCACCCTAATTACGATTACACACTATCTATCACAATCTGAATCATTTTGAAGCCTATTACTAATCCATTGCTCCATATGTTCGTAAAATTTGTCTGCTCAACAACGTAAATAACCCAATGAATGTTGTTGAACGGTCAAAATGAAACCCATTCCTACTGTTAGTGTGTTGCGTAATTACCCCGCAGGTTTCCCTTGCCTTGAAAATTATTATTATTTAAATTATGCACTTCAATGATGTACTTATCTCAGCCAAAGCTTAAAAGTATCAGTACAGTACTTTCTACGCTCCCATTCTATTCAATTGCTATAGGTTAGTTTTGTTTGTTTTTGATTAGCAACAGCACTTTCCACATCTCGACACAACCAGCTAGTTACGTCACCTACGAAAAGGTTAGCATGTATGTAAGTACCATATCTTCGGATTGAAAGTGAAACACCATCGGCGGGTTATAGGAAACAACCTTTAGGTAGATACGGTCACGTGTTATAAAATTTACATTTTAGATAAACTTACGGAGCTACTACCTATTTCCTGCTAGGTAAAAATTCATTTAAAATATGAACCTAACAGCAATATGTAAGCTCAGAAACAGAAATACCTTCTATTATGTACCGAATGCTATAAGTAAAAAGAGGACTGTACCGACGCCGACGGGGTGAAAAGTGATGCAGCGGTGAATCGGGACGAAACTTTAAAAGGGGTTTTAACATTGAAAAAATATAGTTGGTCGCCAACAAGGGCACTTAATCGTTAATTATAATACAGTAAACATTTTTGGCTACAAAATATATTATTTCAAATCCCTTTCAAATTTCGTTCCGATTCACCCCTGCTTCCCTATTTACCCGGTTTGACGGTACCGATGTTACCTATCAATATTCCAACATTTGAATCCTCCTCTTCTCGCGTCAGACGAGACCTACCTGTGTGTAAATATTACCTACGTAGGCAATGAAATACCTAACGCATTTTATATTTCTAAATATAGATACTTAGGCTATTTTAACTGGGTCAGAATTAAACTCTACATTTTTTCTTTTAATATCTTAAAGTTGATAAGCTAGCACTACCTAAGTATAACGATGAAAACTGCTGTGTACTTGGGTACCCAAATATAAACAGAAAATGGCAGTATTTAAAACAAAAGTCGCTGTATAAGCACCGTTATAGCGACAGACCCACTTAAACGGATTGGGTTGAGGATTTTCAGCGGTGACCCAGATAAGTTAAGCCGTGGTTTCAGTACACGAGCCACGAACTTTCAGCACCTATTGCTGAAAACATTGTGATTTTTGTTATAACGTACATTGTTTAAAAATGTACTAAAGTCTAAAAATCTAAAATCTAACCTATGTTTTTATGAAAAACATACCTAACCAGTCAGAAATCCCAAAACATAGGTAGGTATATACCTAGACGTTTTTAAGGGAAAACCTGTGTCCATCAATGCAAAAAAAATACAGGTAAAGCCATCATTAAACCGTTTAATATGGTACTTACTAGTGTACATAGATTCGTATGGTACCTAGTTACTACAAGAAATACTTAATCTATGGTCGAGACTATCTTGATTAAGAAAAAGTTTGGTACTTACCCAAATACTCTACACCTCCAAAAAATACATGAAAAGGAAAGAAAAAAGAATACTTAATTCCCAAATCCCCATCAAAGGTTTTAAGTCAAGCTTGAAGCAACGGCAGCAAGCAATATTGTCTGTAGTTACTCGTATACATATCTGAAGATTATTATTAAAAGACGCTGCAAAGGCTTTAAGCGATGTTCTGTCTTCGAACATATTTGCGCTGTCATTACGAGTGATCGATGTTGTCAGCAGCTTCATATGAAATACGAGTATATCACTGAAAATACTCTTGTAGGGTAAACCTAGAATTGTCAATATTAATCTTGACATAATTTTCGTTCGCCGTACAAATTTCAGTGTTGCTTGACTACTTGGAAGTTTGGAACTAGCTAGATTAGGTACCAAAGCTTTCAATTTGGAAGTACCTAATAATAAATAAGTAATTTAGACATTTACTTTGGCAGGTAAATAAAAAAATACAGCGGCATGCGCACAGTGTGTTGCATAAGTTAGTTTTATTTTTCCTTTTATCGTTTTCCAGGAGTGCCTCTGCGGTTGTGTGTGCAAACCGCTAAGATAATGAGAAGCAACAGCGTTCAGATCTGAAACTTAACTTGAATCTTCATCATCATTGAGCCAAAAGACGTTCAATACTGGACATTGGCATCTCCAAGAAACGCCTCTATGATATACGGATCGGTACCTACCTGAATTATTTTCAAGTTATTTGCTTTGAACTTCCAATTCGTTTCGTTTGTAGTTTGCAATTTTATCATTGATAATAACCAATTTTTTTTGTGTTTATTTTGCTTATATACTAAAAGTTTCTCCACCGTGTCCTTTTTTCGTTTTTTCGCGTTTAATAAAACTTTTCCCCTGAGGGGTGACGTTCTAATGCTTGGAACGAGACCCTAACGAGGATGGCGTGAAGAGCGGGTGTGCCCGCCGGGCTCTCCGGCCTGCGATCCACTTCCACTGACCCAATTCCTTGCGTCTCATATGCTCCAAATTAGTGACCCCGACGTGCCACGGAGCTCCGATATACCTTCTTATATATACCGTATTATGTATTGAGGCTACATCCGTGGGGTATTTAAAGCCTTTTGTTACCTATAATTTTTCCGTTTAAACTGAATGATGTAGGAAGAGTATTCACATTCACAGGAGCGGTACGTAATGTATTAAGTAGGTAATAATTACCTAGGTCCTACATTTAACTGATAGAACTGAATTCGTAAGGGCTTGCATGGAATTCCGGTAATGTAGCTATGTAGGTAGGTACTATACCTATATACCTTGGTACATAGTCATGTTCACTAACAAATTATATTTCTGGCGGAACATAGCACAATTTAGGCAGTATTGACCCTATAATGCTCCATGTGATCATAAAGTTACCTATTACCTAAGAATACCCGGCTACAATTAATATCATAGGTGCTAGACATGCATAATTGAATGATGATGATCGATGATATTATGATACAGTCTGTAACGGTTTACCAACACTCGATTGGTCCATGAACCGTTGGTGAACAGAATCTTTAAACCATTAACTTTTCATCCAAAGTACTTTTCACCCACGAACGTTTCGCCAACATCACGGTCGACGTCAGTGGCATCCCGAGGTTCGGTTGGTTAGGTTCCTTTAAACCCTTTAGACAGAAATAGGAGCCCCGCAAAGCGGGGCTCCGTCGACCAGCTTATTTAAACCATTAACTTTTTATCCAAACGACTTTTCCACCCGGGAAAAAAAAAGGTTAAGTTAGTTATGTTGGCGAAACGTTCGTGGGTGAAAAGTACTTTGGATGAAAAGTTAATGGTTTAAAGATTCTGTTCACCAACGGTTCATGGACCAATCGAGTGTTGGTAAACCGTTACAGACTCATTATGATACCTACCTGCGTGGTAATTGCGTAACACACTAACAGTAGGAATAGCTTTCATTTTGACAGTTCAACAACATTCATTGCGTTAGTTACGTAGTAGAGCAGACACATTTTTCGATCATTAGAAGCAATTTATTAGCAATAGGCTTCAAAATGATTAAGATTGTGATTGATAGTCTGTTACGCAATTAGGGTGCCGTTTGCAATTACAGTCAAAACTAAACGGCGCTAATGTTCTTGCTTCTGCTTAGTTATCAAACAGAGAAAACCAGAGATTTTTGTGAAACTACTACCGAAAATTTCTCCCATTTTCAGAAGTACCTACCTAATTGTAGGTAGGTAATGATTTTCTATTGTAAGCATAATAGTAAGTTTTGGATGAATCTGAGTATTTTCCGTTACTTATGCTGGATAGTACTTAGTACACTTAGGCAGGTATTGTTACCACATTTCGATTATTGAATTAATTAAGTACCCACTTACTACTAATTTCAATATTGCGATATCGTGTGCTGGTACGTTTTGATTTTGACCGAACTTACTCCTAGCTACCATTAATACAGTGAAAGTAAAAACTAAGTAGGTAGGTACAGGTAGGCTCCTAAGGACCCTGAAACAATAACTCTAATCCAACTAAAACATTAAAACCTTGAACTACTCGAATAAATCTTACAAGTGTGAACTAGTAACAACGCGAACGGTCCAGAAACTAGGTCAATGGTTATCAAACGACGGATGAGCTCCACGACTCGCAAGTGGGTTTACCATCCGTCCGGGTTTGTATGAACATGTCCGGCTTTCTGGCCCCCGTCCGGACTTCTCCGGCTTTGCCATTAGTCCAGTCTTTTGATTTAAGGTGATTTAACAAATACACAACATAACGTCTGCAGATGTGCACCGAGAGTACAGTGTACCTACACTCACATTTCGCCAATTTAAACGAATGCTGAAAAAAGAAGACCGGACTTTTATTCAATAGTACGGATTTGAGTAAGGATAACATTTCAAATTTAAAAATGGAATCCTTACTCGCAAGTGGCGCAGGCACTGAGTCGTTGCGGGATTCAAGTCATTAAAGCCGCCTCTTCGCCGAGCCAGCCCCGATAGCGGTGACCCATATCTTTATAATCCGAAATGTAGGTAACTGGGCCGCCGCGCCGCTTTTGTACGTTTTAAATAACGAAGGGGCGACCCTGTTTTATTATGTTGGTAGGTAGCAGATGTACTCACTGTGAATTTATGTAGGTACTTACCTACCTTTAGTAAGTAGGTAAAGGTACCTATTGCATAAAGCTGATTACGATTTATTTATTGCCTACCTATAACAGTTTAACTGAAAAAAAAAGCAATAAAATCGCTTAGATAAGGTGAATTAATGCTTTATTTCACGAGCATTAAGCGATTCCTAAATGAATGCCTAAATAAAAGCGTGCTGTTAGATTTTCAACGCTCGGTGCAGCGCCGATAGTTGGAAATCCAACAGCACTAGACGCGTCATTGTCGTAGCTCAATAGCGTGATGGAAAGTCTTATACGGTCAGTACTCTGCATTATCTAACCCCTCTGACAAAGAAGAAGATGGGAAAAGGGTTATGCAGATCACTGACTGTACTACCACCGGCACACACAAGGGACCAAATTTTGAACTAATGAAAATTTTCTATCGCCAATCTCAATATAATTAAAAAATAGCACAGATTTTCGTCGTACCTACTTCGTTTTGCCTTATATTTTCTATACTGTAAAATTATCCATAGGCAGAGTTCAACTGAATTTTGTTTCCGATATACGGCCGAAATAAAAAAAAAAAACAATTTCGAAATCGCCCGAAAAAATAAATATGTATTCGACAGAAGCCGAAAAAAAATAAGCGTCAACAAATCAATACTTTAAATTCATATAATCAATTATTACGAAGTAAAAGCACAACTTTAACTGAGAAAAAAATGCGTTCTGTAGTTTCTGGCTACCCCCATGGAAATAAGACGTGAATTTATGTTTGTATTTATGTGTCGCAGATGGATTGTCGAACCTGCAGTTTTACAAAACCGCTAGTTGTTTTACATAACAGCTCCGTTATGTAAAACAACTGAACGACGTTTAACGGTTTTACATAATTACTGAACTTTAACACGTAATATTGCTTAAACGTTTTGCATTTATCAATGCAGCGGGTCAACGATTAAGTTAACGTTATGTAAAACAGCGTGAATTTGAACTAAAATCTACAACTTGACGTACGAAACGTCAGATTGCAGATTTTAGTTCAAAATTTTGTCGTTCGTGGCTCTGTGTCACGCCATTATTGTTGTTATGTCAACAATATCGGCAATAATTTTTACGTTGAAAATATAATGGTCGGATCCTCACATACAACACAAAAACGAACTATAAAATAAAATTAATACTTTGTATTGCCTCCACGGGCTCTTCTCACAGCTGTCAGGCGATTGGGCATGCTGTTTATTAAGTTTCTTAAATGTACCTATTTAATTGATCTAGGCATCAAGACTGCAGTGTTCGCCGCACACGTTTCACAGCTGCTACTAGAGAAGTGCATCATGAAAGTCAGCCTAATTCTAGTGAACCCTTTTTGCAAGAAAGGGAAGACACAATACCATAGGAGGAAAACGTAATTCTGGTACTACCACCACTACCTTAACCTATTCAAAGTGATCCGTTAATTACAGCATTGCTGAAGATTTCTTCAGCAATCTATAGACGAGCAGCCTGGACCGCTAATCACTGCTTATGCGCTGGATGCGATCGACGCCAACGTTTATTGCGGATATAGTTTTATTTGTACATTTCTTTTTTCCAGCCTGGTTGTGGTCGAGGTCATGTGGTACATTGTGTAAATATGAATAAATAATTAATTAATTAATTAATTAATCATAACTACGTTTTTCATTTCTGATAAGTACCTATACCTTATTATTACTAACATTTCAAGTTTGAAATGTGGTTGTAGGTACTATAGGTAAATACACATCTGCCTAACTCTTCTGAGAAAACAGGGCTAAAGATATGTTATATTTTCAAGTTATTATGAATCAGTAAACACATTACAAAATCGATTGCTTGTTCAGCCGACCAGCTGCACTTACTGCGAGTAGGTACCTAAATGATTATTGATGTTCCTTACATTAAAAAAACTGACAACAAGAATTATATTGACTATGATTGATCTATAATCATCCATTAGGAAAAACTAGCACGAAACCAAAAATAAAAACGTGACCGATATTACAATCTTATTTGTCACCAACTCCACTATTTCGAATAATTCATTTACTCGAACCTAACCACAAAATATAAAGTACCTACTTAATATAAATAAATAAATACTAATTTCAGAAATCCATGTAAATAATAGTTAACAATATAGGAAGAGCATTGAATTCTCCCGTAAATACACTAAGTTTGGTTGTGACAACGGACTTTTCTTTTGGTTCAGGACGCCCTATATTTGAGGGCATTCTCCTTTACATAAAAATAAAAGCTATTGCTATTTTTGTGTCTTTATGTAATTTACCAAAGAAAGGTGTCATCAGAAAAACCAGTTATATCCAAAGATTTCAACGTTCGGGGACAAGTTGATTTAATTGACTTACAGTCAATACCAATTATGAAATGTTTTTGTTGAATTATCAAGACCACGCAATAAAGTTCCTACACCTAAGACCACTACGTTTCAAGCAGGCGTCTGAAGTTGCTTTAGAAATATTATTAATATTTTTAGAATTTGGGGCACCTTATATATCTCAAAGCGATAACGGGCGCGAATTCAGTGCAAAAGCTCTGGAAGAAATGGTTAAACTTTGGCCAAAGTGTAAATTAGTTGATGGAACACCTCAACACCCCCAAACTCAAGAAAGTGTAGAACGAAGTAATCAGGATGTTTAAAATTTGTTTCGAACTTGGTTGCACGATAATAAAACAACAAATTGGTCGATTGGCTGCCGATTTGTACAATACTAAAAATACTTATCATATCATAGAATTATTGGCAGATCGCCCTACCGTGCATTATTTGGGTATGATTCTAAATGCGGTTTACGAAGCTTTAATATCCTCAATGTTAATTTGAAATCTATTGACGGAGAGGAACAGCTTGATGACATTAAGAATAGCAAAAACATTTTAAGAAACAATATCGAGAACTACGACAACATTCCTCAGATTTCAGTTATTATTAAAGAAATTGCTGCTGGTAATATTGAGAACTAAAATATTTCGCAAAATTCAGGCATTAGTAAATAAATCGAAGTTATCGATACTGAGAACAAGGAAAACGTTCCACAGAATAATTTTGTATTGATTGAAGAAATCGAAGTGAGCAATATTGAGACCAACCAAAATATCCAGGAGAATTCAGTTATTGTTCAAGAAGTCGAAGTCGGTATTATTTATAATAACGCAATCATCACCCATAATATTCACGAAATCGAAGTACGTAATGAAGTCGTTGAGAATTTAGCTAACTCCAGTTGCCCAGTCTGTGGACATGGAACTAGTGGGCCCATTATTGCCAGTCCTGGTTAAAACCTGTTTATGCTGTTTGTGGATTGTATAATGGGAATGAAGGTTACGGAACAAAAATACTCTGTTTCATAATTGTATAACTGAACATAATATTGAAAAAGAACGAAAAGAAGCCCACCAAGGTAAGTAACGTGCTGCAGAAAAATGATTGACGAAACAGCGAAAAGGCTTCCTAGGTTAGACAAAAGGAACAGTATTATTTTGAATGTACCAAAAATTTATCGTGGGCCTTTGGACGCTAAAAATATTGTTGAAAAACATCTTGACAGCAGACACGGAGTGTATCAAATTGGTACTAAATTGGGAATAATAAAGAACGCGTTCGGACGTTCTGACCTGAAAAATTCATCAAATGAGTATAAAGGTGAAATACTAGAAAAAATAATATATTTACGAAAAGTTGTTACCAAAGAGTCTATGTTTGGGGGACAAGGATTTCAAAGGTGTTCATGTAAGCCAGCAAAAAAATCAGCGTGATACAAACAGATGTGCTTGCTTTAAGAAAAAGGTTATTTGTGGCTCAAAATGCCAATCTAGATTGATGTGTAATAGTAAGTGATATATTACCTACATAAGTACCTATTACTTTTTAATAATTTTGTGACGCAGAATTACAAATGATCGTGATCCCAAAGTATAAAAAAAATCTTATGCTGTTGATTTATTTCTAGGTATAGAATAGTTACAATTGACATAACTGTATTTGTAAGTCAATAATTCTTAATTACCAAAAAGTGAAGATAAAAATATAGTTATAACTGAAATTAATAATTAATTAAGCTTCGAAAGACTGTTTTCTTTTGTCATAAGCTGTTGATTTATTAAGAGGTAGGTATAACATGGTTAAAGTTATTACATGTTAACTTTATTATATTCATTTGCAAGTCAATAGCTAATAAATATAATTCATTCATTTCCATTGTAATTTTGTAACGATGATTTACATAGGTAAACACCTACCTTTATTAATAGTTAAATATATTTATTTCTAACAGTAATTATTTACCCAATTTTTATTTCATCATGGTCGCACTACACCTAGACGCTCTTTGTAACTACAGATAAGCCATTCTGTATTACGTCTAAACGTGGGTAGCAGTTTTGTACAACGTAGCGCACTGTCCAGGGCCGGCAGTCTCGACATTAGATAGCGACAAAAATCTGTCGCTAAGTCGTATCGATGTCGAATTCCTTTAATAGATTTTCAACTTTATTTCCAAAGAATAAGGTTGAAAATCTATTGAAAGAAATTTGACATCGATTGGACTTAACGACCGATTTTTGTCGCTATCTATGTCGAGACTGCAGGGCCAGCTGAACTTCGTCGTTCAGTTGTTTTACATAACGGAGCTGTTATGTACAACAACTAGCGGTTTTGTAAAACAGCAGATTCGACAATCCATCTGCGACATATATGTATAATATCAGATTTGAGAAAAATATAAAGTTTCGTTTGATTTAAGTTTAAACGGTTAAAGTTAATGATTGAAAGACTGACATCGCATTCCTTTTACTCTTTACCAAAGAAAAACCTATCGCCAAACAAAAAACAATGTTTTCGTTTTCGGGCAAAAAAGAAACCCTTTTCGGTCGGACTCTATCCACACGCACAACAAGTTTAATTTAGCGCACAAGTGGTGGGTAGGCATATAGATACAGTACCTGCAATGTTTGACAAATTACTCTAACGTAACTCTTTCGAACAATCCGCGACTCCGGCAGGCATCCGCCCAAACGGACCCCGTCAATGTGTACTGACATCTCTTTGAGGCGCGCGTGGAACACGACGGGCCTGGTCCTTACCGGACGGCGAGCTACCCATTGCTAGCCGTCCCGTCCGCTAGCCCGTGCCTACGATGGCCGAGAATCGGCTATGGACTCCCGACCGACGCCCAGGGCGTCTCCTACGGCGACTAGGGGCGTGAGGGCGCAACGATTGCCTCACACCACAGCGTTGAAATTTTTCGGCGGTTATATAAAAAATATGCTTCTCCACACATTTTGACCGCGTAGCTATTGCAGTTTTCCATAAAACAGCTATTTAAAAAAAAAAAAACCGGCGGAACCTTTCTAGGCGGTCTAGAAACATGTGTTGAATTCATGGTTACAGTTCGCGCGTTGATGTACCTACCACCCAGTATATCTGAAGACTTCGAATTGTTCTATCCATATTCTTTGATGACCCCATTCTTCTATTTAAAATTATGAGCGGCATACAGGTACTTTTGTCTTGGAATAATAAACACAGAACTTTGACTAACCTATTTATTTACAATAGACATAGATACGAGAATAAAGACATTTATGTTGAAAGTGATATATTCGAAAATCGTCCTGGACAATTTTTATACAATAAATATAGGCTAGATTAATAGAATAATCTACAACCTGTATATAATAAATACACATATATCTAATACATTTCCACTCTACACGAATGAATAAAAAATGTGATATATTTTTTTTGACTAGGACAACTACAACTACTATCCCCTAGTGGAAGCTACAGATGTCCCTAGGGGTGTTCGTGGCATCACAGCGGGTTTTATCAGAACACCAGCGCTGGAGTATCTACTTTTAAAATATCGCAGCATTATGCTGAGATAGGAGCCTTTTTGGCGTCACACAGGTTTTTTTTTTGTTTTTTTTTTTGTTATTTTATGTATTTCTTTTTACTACAATAAATATTTAGATAATCTACTTATACGAGTATATTCATTTTGGACTACTACATCTACAACACGTAACTATTTATTGTTCTTTTTATTTATTGTTCGTTTTTTTTTACAAATACTTAGACTCATCACATCTCATGTTTTTTAAATATAAAATTTAGAAATGCACAAGTGCTCTATGAGAGCAAACGTGTCTTAGATAATATATTTTTTTAGAATATAAACAGTCCATAGGTTTTTTCATAAGAAATGATTATATAGTACTTATGTATTATATAATGCAACAACCGATGAGTGTTTATATTTAACATTGAACCAATGGCTAATCGTTACACCCGGAAATATTTTTGATCATTCAATCCCTTTATTTTTATCCAGTGAGTGAATTTCATTGTTCAGTGAGTGCTCATTCTATTTACGTTGATCGCCTTTCGGAGTCTTCGGCTTAGGTAACACAGCAGGTTTTTTGAGCACACTCGGTTTAACTGAAAAGCCAAAAGATTTATGTTAAACATAGGTGCCTATTATCTGAAAAGATATCAATGCACACTGTTGGAAAGTCAAGCTACATTTTATTACAACACTACCTGTAGGCCTAGACAAAAACTTTTCTGATAGCGTTAACGCCAGACGCTAACATTAAAATGTATGGCAATGACATTACCTGCGGAAAAGATACGTAATGTCACGTGGTAAGCAAATGTCAACTCCATACAATTGATTTTTCCGTTGGCGTTAACGCTTACAGAAAAGGGATTCTGTCTACGCCCCCTGACCCGACAGACGTTGTCCTGACCAAATTTCAATAGTATATACTAAAATCCCATAGAAAGAAGGACGTTCAGTTTTTGCCGATATTGAAAATTACCCATTTTTTTTTCCGTTTATGCCTTTTTCGTACTATCCTAATCGGACCTACATGGGCGTACCGTGTTAAGGTAGGGCAGGGTACTTACCCCTCCAAATCCCCCTATCCTGGACATGGACTGCCACCCCCGAGCCGTTCCTGTCTTTCATACATTTAGCTAGTAAATTACTTAGGTACCTATGCCCAAATAGTGATGCTATAAGAGTTCCGTTTTTTCTGTTGAGGTGCGGAACCCTAAAAATGAGTCATATCAAATATTTAAATGGGTAAGTAGGTACTCAAATAAATATTAAGCAGTAAAATGGCTTAACGGGCAGTTACGTTTGGGCAGTTAACAAATCGGAATTAGTTGGTAAGAAATCTAACTTGAAAGTAGCACACTGAATGTAGTCTCTGCGGGTTGGTGACAGTTCTAACCTAACATAACCCATTCGGTCGGAGTGCCCAGGCTTAGTTACTGGGACCAATTCGGCTCGTGAGGTCACAGTACCTATGAAGTGCGGAACTATGTACCTACATAACTGCTTATTCCAATATTTTTACTGGTCATACCATTTCTATCTTTCTGCTTTCTTTGCTGTCGCACTAATTTACCAAATGCCGAAAAATAAAATGACTGTCCGTAATTTAATTCAATTGTTCATAATAAACTCCTTAATCTAATATACAGGGTTATTGGTAAAACACCAGCAACCTCTTAAGGGGTCATTGTTCTCATCATTATAAACAACTTTTACTATGGACCAAACCAGAAATCGCGAAAAAAAAAACAGATTTTCCCTACATTTATATTAGCATAACACGTCAAAACGTAGGGAACAGCTGATATTTTTTTCGCGATTTCTGGTTTGATCCGTAGTAAAAGTTGTTTATAATGATGAATACAATGACCCCTTAAGAGGTTGCTGGTGTTTTACAAATAACCCTGTATAAAAATCTCATGTCAGTGTTTGTTATCGAACTCCTTCGAAACGGCTTGACCGATTTTTATTAAATTTGTTGTGTATATTTGGTAGGTCTGAAAATAGGTCGTAAAGTAAATTTTATACCGCCGCGGGTGAAACTGCGGGGCGCAGCTAGTATTTAAATAACAGTTCTAAAATGATTACCCATTTTAAAACGTTATTTATTTGACATGCAAAAGTTTTTTTAAAACAAATATCATTTAGTATTTACAGGAAATTCTTGAAAGCTGAGAACGCCTATTTCAAGAATTGCGAAGTACCCATTAGGTTACTACCCTTAGAGTAGATACAGAACAAAAAAGTTGTTAGTTTATTTTTAGTTAGCGACCTGCCCGTGCTTCGAACGGTTCTTACGACTGGACAAAACATCGAGATTATTTTACTATGTAAGTATTAATGTATTGTAAACATAACAAACAAACAGAAACAAACCATCCAGAATAAATTGTCTCAATTATGGTGAAGATCGCATCAAAATCCATTTCGTAGTTTAGAATATTTAAGCTGTCACACAAACAGACCCAAAAAGTGACTTTGTTTTATAACTTATTTAAGTTTTTTTTTTTTAATGCAATAAGCACTTACGCTGCGGCTTAGGATGTTCTGGGCGTTTCGGCTTCACTCGACGCGGTGGCAGCGGCAGCTCGTTGATAATCGCAGTCTGTAGGGAGAGGAGTACATGTTATTTTACGATTACGAGTTACGACCCATAAAAGAAAAACAACCAAAAAAAAAAAACATTATATTACCCTATTTTTGTCACCTGGTTTCCTGGATCGAGCAATTGTGTTTGAAATTCTCAGTATCAGCCTCGTTAGTGGTATAAGGGTCAACCTCTTATAACATGCTAAACGTAACTGACCAAATATAGGTGTATCTGCTACACCTCTGGCTACCGCTTCGGGGAATAAAGGCATGATGTTATGCCGTTTAGGTAACATTGGATACTCCCTGGATCCTAACAGATCAAGGGACCTCATTTGTTGAAATAGTAGTTGAGGCTGTATTGTAAACCGCACGCCCATGATAATATTATTATAGTCTGGTCCAAAGGTATATATCTGATGAAAATGTAAACAAATGAATCTGAAAACGTACCTGTGGATGCCAATTTTTAGTATCACTTAGAAATTGAGAGCTTTGATTTGGTTATTTTCTGTAATTCTAATGTTAAATAACCTTAAAAATGTTTGACAATAACTTCAATTTTCGTCGATGATTTTTCAATTACAATTGAATAATCTTATTCAAACAATACTTGTTGGAAGGTGGTGAGAGATAAAGTTGAAAACTTCTAAATACAGTTGAATTTGTTACTAATTCCCTTTAGTGAGTGATTGCGTAAGGATTTAACCTGAACAGGGTTTGTTGACATTTTCATCTGATACTTTTGGAACTGACCGTAACAGTAAGTGTGGCTTTCGTAGTTTCCCCTATGGGTTGACCATACAAACCCAGTCATAAATCAAAATATTTTATTTTACATAGGTGCACTACATGGGCACTTATGAAACGTCGGAAACTCGGTGCACGGTTCCAATTGGCTATTTCCTATGGAGAACAGCCGGTAAGAAACTTCACGGTTACTCTTTTAAAATTAATTGGCTTTTACAATGTTTCCAAATATGGTAGGACAGTGTAGGCCTGTCAACAAGTACCAGGTACTTATAAAATAGAAAATGGTCTGCAAATTTACTGTATACAAGGCCTACAACGTTCTCACATTCACAAAATATAAAATAATCTATTTAGAAGATACTTAAATAAAAGAATAAAAATAAAAACCTTTTTAAAACAAACTAAAATTATAGATATATAATGTCAAATAATGAGAAGATTATGTCAACGAAGTCAGTAAAAAATAAAAATAAATAAATATCGTAATTTGGGAGCAGATAATAGACATTTACATAGTTATACCGTTAATGAGGTACCAGGGCTTCCCTGTGCAGAAGCAATTATTGCCATAACTTCCTTGTCGTCAACGTAGTCTTATAATATACTTTTTTGATAAGGACACCTTTGATGTGGGTTTTTTAACTTTCCATCGCTAAGTTCTGTAACTGACTTTGGCAACTTGTTATTAAACCGGATACTGTTTATAACAAAATACTTGCTAATTTTGGTTAATCAAAGTTTTTTGTATCACAATTTCATTTTTACCACATGTAAGTATTTATATCATGGAAATCGCGAAATAAGTTAGAAGGTATATCAATTTCTTTAAAATGTGTTTCTAAGACACTCGCGAATACCTACCTATTTTAAAGATCGGGCGGATTGCCCTTATATAAAATGAAAATTGAAGTTACGTCAGCTGCCGATCTCCACAGCAGAACGTGATAAGACATAATACTGTGGAAATAAGCAAAATATACTAACCTAGCTGTGGTTACATCAGTCAACTGCCTTATTTTACTTACTGGATATGCAGGTGAACTTAATCTACCTGAAAGGGGCGGATGTGGGCGCCCCATTGCCATTTTGAATCAAAAGTAATTCCTAGGAATACAGTTTCCATAACAGCATCTAGTTTCTTGCCAATATATTTTAAATTTAGACCCACTTGGGGTACATTTAGTAATGAGAAATTGAGACATTTAGTTTTGTTCGCATTAAGTGAAAGATTATTAGCTGCAAACCATTTCGAAAGCACCGCCAGACTATTGTTGACATGTAAGAAATCCGTATCTTTTGTATTAAAAAAATAGGAGAAGTGTCATCAGCTAATTAAATTATATCAGATAGTGTTTTTTTAATCAACCGATCGGCGGGGTAATTACGTAACACACTAACAGTAGGAATGGGTTTCATTTTGACAGTTCAACAACATTCATTGCATTATTTACGTTCTTGAGCAGACAAATTATTCGAACTTATGAAGCAATGGATTAGCAATAGGCTTCAAAATGATTCAAATTGTGATAGATAGTGTGTTACGTAATTAGGGTGCTGGTCAGAGTTTGACGATGACGTTACAATAAAAACCGGCCATGACAGGCTTTGATTTAATTTCGTGTGTGTGGACTTTTTTATTATTTACGATTTAAAATAATCGTTCAATATATTTTTTTGCATAATCTGAAGGTAGCAAACGAGTATTAAATATGAATACTTTAAAAACCAAAACTAAATATTTGAATCGTCAATTTGGAGGGATCAATGTTTACCTATGGTCGATATTTCTCAAGCGGATCATGTTAGGGACAACCATATTATTTCTAAAGTAAGTTACCATAACAACGGCCACAGTTACGTATTGTATGGATATAGTTACTAGATTTTTCAATATTGTACTGTGTTTTTTCTAAACTGAATAAAGTTTTTATTTATTTATTATCTATATTATCTAGATATACGGTTCCAAAGAAATGGTCCCATGACAGGCAAAAAAAATCCGTTTGTAGTTGGATCACTTTACCTTTGGATACGGAACATTAAGAAGTATCACGTCTAACTTTATGTTGTTTAAAATCATAACCACATCGCAATCTCCTAAGTGCTTTATTGTTGTGACGTCAAAACAAAACAACAATAAAGTACTTAGTTTTGAATTCAAATTATTATACACGATAAATCTAGTAATTGATGGACATGGAAATTAGCATTCGTTTGTTTTCAGAAATGATTCCCGAGGGACATAAAGAAAATAGTTGTACTGTAGCACTCTACATTGATGGAGGAGTGAGATGTGTTTCTTGTCCGTTCTTCTCCATAGGTACCTACCAGGCTTTGGAATGGGCAACTAGATTCATATTTCTGACGTCAGTCAAAAAAAGGCAAGGTAAATTGTCAAGGACTCGGTCACGACTCCTTGACAATTACCTTGCCTTGCTTGTACCTACTTGGTTTATTTAAAATAAATGTTTTGAATTCGAGTCTGATGATACGCCGTCCCGCTAAATGCAGTCGGGTGTGGATATACACAAATGAAGTATGCGTATTGGTGCTGTCGGTGCTGAACGTCGTCAAAAAGACAATCGTTTTAAGGGAGGTACCCTTAAAAAGATTGTCTTTTTGACAACGTTAAAAAACGTTATGCCTGCCTTTGAAGTACATATGTTTTATGAGAAATTATTTAGAAACAAACAAAAATACAGCTCTTTTTAGCTACATTAGTTTATTTCATAAAAATTTGCAGGATTTTATTTGTTTAATTCCTTTTTAGTCTATTGAGACCAACAGGGAAACTGCTTTGACAATGTCTCCGTTTGTTTTCTGCAGTTGTTCGTGGCACTTGTCAAAGGTGACGTCAGAGCCCACTGACACCTTCACCCGCACTAATTTGATGGCGTTGTGAACGTTCCAGCCGCTCAACTCCAGGGCTTCTAAACACTGTGATTGATTCGCCTGAGGATAACAAACAATTTATATTAAAATCACATATAGGTAGGCATTTAGGTCGAATGACGAAAGCTTGACACAATAAGCACATGGGATGGTCTACAGCAAACTAAATAAACATAATAAGCAACCACATTTTTTAATGCGGTTCATGCGGTGTTTTAAGAGAAATTACAAAAAGATCATAATCTTTTATATAGGTAATTGAAAAAACGGATTTCACAAAAAAAGAAAACAACCGACTTCCAAAAAAAAAACCTACAAAGTTAAGTTATTACAAAAAAAGTTCAGATATATTTTTCACTT
The DNA here is from genome assembly GCA_917490735.1 of Dryobotodes eremita. Taxonomy (NCBI): domain Eukaryota; kingdom Metazoa; phylum Arthropoda; class Insecta; order Lepidoptera; family Noctuidae; genus Dryobotodes; species Dryobotodes eremita. The sequence continues at coordinate 26,009,264 of OU823241.1, read as the reverse complement.
TTTTGCTGTCCTACCTACCCCACACGGATTCGTCTACCACTACTTGCCGTGTAAACAATAGTGATAGGAAGTTTTGTAACACCATCAACGTAAACAAAGTGGATTAAATACGTATTATTGAAGCTAACTCAAAAACTACCAAAGCAAACTTAATAAATTTAATATGGGACCACTGCGCGAGCTTCACCTACCAAAAAAAATATTTTCAAAAAACGGTCCACATTTGATGAAAATATCGATGAACATACATAAAAATACAAGCAGAAGAACCGCCTCCCACCTTCTACAACCTCCTCCTTTTTTGAAGTCTTTTAAAAGTACCTTCATCATCATTTCAGCCAAAAGTCGTTCACTGTCGGACATAGGCCTCCCCAAGCACCGCCACTTGAACCGGTACTGTGCTTCTCACATCTAGCGGATTCCTGCTGCTTTCACCAAGTCATCGGTCCACCTTGTGGGAGGCCTTTCAACGCTACGTCTTTCGGTACGCGGTCGCCAGTCCAGAACCTTTCGGGCTTATCAGCCATCCGTTCTGCGAGCAATGTGCCCCTGCCCACTGTCATTTAAGTTTGGCAATTCTTCGGGTTATGTCGGTTACCTTGGTTCCCCTGCGAATATCTTTATTTCTGATTCGATCGCGTAGGGTAACTCCAAGCAAAGCCCTCTCCATTGCCCTTTGGGTGACTTTTAGCCTTCTAATAAGGCCCATGGTGAGCAACCACGTTTCAATGCCAACCATATCGGCCTCATCTGCCATCCGTTCTGCGAGCAATGTGCCCAGCCCACTGCCACTAAAGTTTGGCTATGTCGGGTACCTTGGTTCTCCTGCGGATCTTTTCATTTCCGATTCGATCACGTAGGGAAACTGCAAGCATAGCCCTCTTGACTGCCCTTTGAGTGACTTTTAGCCTTCTAATAAGGCCCATTGTAAGCGACCACGTTTCAGTGCCATAGGTCATCACTGGCAACACGCACTCGTCAAAGACTATCGTCTTGAGACCCTGCGGTATGTGGGACGAGAATATATTGCGTAGCTTTCCGAAATCTGCCCAGCCGAGTCGTATTCGACGGTTGACCTCTATCTCTAAGTCAGACCTAACTTACTGGGACAGTTGTCCTAGGTAAACATACTCGTCCACAACTTCCGAATGTAGCGTCTCCGATCTTCATGAGAGTGGGTGTTACATGGGCATTTGACATGAACTTTGTTTTGTCCATGTTTATTTTAAGACCCACTCTTTTGGAAGCTCTACTGAGGTCATCGAGCATTGTACTGATGTCCTCCATAGTCTCAGCCATAACTACTATATCGTCGGCAAACCGAAGAGATGTACTCGCCATTGATGTTATTGCCTAGCACTTTATAGTCCAGAACCTTGAAGACATCTTCCAGTGCAGCGGTGAACAGATTCGGAGAGATAACGCCTCCCTGTTTCGCAACTCGCTGCAGACGGATAAGTATCGAGGTCTGGTCCTGGTGTCGGACTGTTGGGAATATTGCGGTGACCCTAGCCAGGGACTTAATAATAGGTAAATCTTCTCTTTAGAATTGTATTACTGACTTGATGCGCATATGCACGCGCTCTCAAGGAGTGACCCGAGCAGACAAGTGCGTGCGTACGCTCATCGTGTCACATAATTTGTTGTTGAGTAATGAAAAACCATTTCAAAGAGTAGACTCGCCTATTATTAAACCCCTGGCTAGAATGACCCTAATATTCCCAACACGGACTGACATAGTGGCGTTTTCGTACAGACCCTTCAGCACCTCGATGTACCGATAATCGATCTGGCATCGTTGAAAAGACTGCAGTACAACCAGCGCAGTATTCATCTTTTAGGGGCTGACTGCACAATTTATAAAGGCCACAGAATTAAAATTAATACATCAAATGTAAAAATAAACGAATGAGTTGGTGCCATACAAATTATAAGGGTCACAGAATTGATGATCAGAGATAGATTAAAAGCTTAAGCCTTTACGGAATCTAGCTTGTTCGAGAAGCTGGAAGTCGTCAAACCTGCGCGAGACGGTTTTTGACGACTCTTGAAAATAGCATGTAGACATGGCTCAGAAGTGAGATGGGCCTATAATTCTTAAGGGCACTATCGCCCTTCGTAAAGGAAAGTATCAGCACAGCTCTGTTCCATGCCTGTGGCGTTTTTCTCTCGAGTACGACAGAATCAAACAGCTTCTGGGAAGAAGCTTCAATTTCTGGAAAGTCTTAAGAATGGGTTTTCCGCCGGCCTTTAGGAGTTCGGCCGTAATTCCGTCATCACTCGGCGCCTTGTTGTTTTTGAGCTGCTTCAGAGGCATCCTAATCTCGTACAAGCTGACGTCCGGGATGGCTTCGGTAAAAATAACATGGACTAAATTAAAAGGGAACACCATTTGTATACCACCGGAATGGTCATACGCATCGATTTTTTGAAAAAAGTTTGGCTTCGTCATTGCCTCGTCGCTGTCACGTAGAGTCACGATCTCTATGAAAATGTCGATGTGGTGTGATGTGATCTCTCTCGTACGAGTATTAGAATATATTTTCATTTTTTTTTCCAGTCAGCTCGTATGAGCTGACTAAGGCAAAAAAAAACAAAAAGCCAACAAAAGTACAAAAAAAAAATTACTGTATTTGATATAACACTGATTATTCAAGATGACCCAAAAGAAAGTATTTATTTGATTGGCTCACTGCGTGAGAGAAATATGAATGACGCGTGCGGTGCGCATGTTATTCTGTAGGCCGGTTTTAGCAACTTACTCAAGTAGCAAAAATTTGCTCTATAAATGTCATTATAGCCAAAAAAATATATTTTATATAGGCCATATTAATGCTAATAAAGTTGCGTATGGGCACAAATTATAAGGAATAAAACCTTGTAGAGATTTTATAGTTAACATATAATAAGCCAATCCACTTAAACTCGCCATGTAAAGGCATATTGTATGGCTGATTAAACTATAAATAGGTAAGACATTTGCTTTAACGTAACAAATTACCCTTATAACCGCTAACAAAATTCGGCTCTAAGGGCAATTTCTCGTGTTGTAGCAAACGCAATACGAATATCAGAAGTTCATGATTTATTCACGCGTCATTTGCCTCAATACGTGATTTATAAAATATATTAATTGCCTGCATTACTAGACATTGACCACATCGCTCTATTTTCGTATATTTTACTGGAAGTTTATGTGGAAAAGCAGATTTGTAAGAATTGTGGGTTAGTTTTAAGGCAAATTTTTAATGCGGCTCGATGATTCTATCTTTTCTTTTTTTCAATTTTAAAAACTCATTTACTTTTGTAAGTTCCTGTTAATTTCTACTATATTAGAAGGATTATCAAATCAAATGTTTTTATAAATCATTTAAGTTATGTATGTGTATGTATGTATCTATGTATGTACGTATGTATGTGAGTGTTATGTGTGTGTGTCAACCATATTGAAAGATATTAGGGTTCAGTCTCCATTATTCTTTATACAAAAATATTGCGAATGTTGCATTCTTTTTTATTCTACAGTACCCAGACAGGCCTAATATGCATGTGGACCGTTTCTTGACAAAGGACGATTTCCACGAATTGTTTACTGAAGTCATAATATGGTCTTGGCAAATCACACATTTTATAATAAGAGAAGAATTTAATTTTTCCAGTCATTTAAATCCATTTTGACAATACCTCGAGTCACCATTAAGTTACCGACTCTAAAATGTCATGGCTGACCATAAACTTATGTAAAGGCAAAGTCAAGCATACTTATAAGAAAAAAGTTCTTTTTACATAGAGGTGCAGTCAACACTTTATTTATTTAAAGAAGCTATGCAACTTGCCTTTTTGCAATAGCTTTTAAGCTGCATTCAAATAAACATTAATAAAGTAATAAGTTTTATAATAGCCCTATTAATTTTACAAATAGTATTAGAGCTATGCGACTACACGGCTAAATTTTTATGTCTGAAAAGCTATTTTATATGCTTCTCTATGTCCAATGCTTTATAAGAGACATTTACATTGGTTATATGAACGTATGCAGGTAAAATAAGCTGATTAGACCGATATACCATATTAGTAAAAAAACACTTAAAACATGCTTTTATAAAAAAAGTTGTAAAACTAATGTTGTTACAAAACATGTACAAGAGTTATTACCTTATAAATCAATATAGCCCTTTTGTTAGTTGGGTAGTCCCTTATGGAATTAAAAGAACCATGATTGGGCGACTGATAACCGTTTGTTGAACAAACAAGCCAACCCGGAGCATATTCGGGTTTCATTCGGCTCCTGGTGATCGACAAAATCCGCCTTTTTGGTATTTAGAAGACTGTATTTATTCCTTTAACATTCATGATCACGGCAGCATTCATATGAATGAGTATGTCCTGTATTTTTAATTTAAGTAAGGTTTTTGATGGTGTTTTCTAATAATTATGTACTACTACATGACAATAAACTTTCTTTTGGGTCACCTTGTATGAGCATTCACTATGTAAGTTATAATGCACACTTACGATTTCTATGCAATACCCAAACGATGGTTAGTAGTAATTATCCTCACCATCCTAAAGTATTCAGTAATCAGTCCACCACTGAATACATAATTAAACTGCTTTATTAGAACAAAAAAACAACGACATGGACCCCGTAAGCCATTTAACTCGATCCTCCGCGCCTCTCATTCAGCTGCTACCAGGCACGAAGATTTTCGCCCCACCTAGTCTGAAGGCGTCCTACCCTATATTTGAAAATTCATGGTTTCCATTCAAGGACATGTACTCAAACGGTCATCGTTTCTACGGTCAATATGGCCGGCCTATTATCTCATCAGATAGGTAAGTACTCCCATGATTATAACAGCTTTATATTTGATTTCATAATCGCGCGTTCGTATTTCCGAAGTAACACGATGATTCACGAAGCGCATGCTTTTGCTGGGAGACCTGTATGTGGGCTATGTTCACCACTTTTTCCGATCCTTCGTTTGTCTCTATCTGACCACTTCGTTCAGAAGACGATACCTCGGAGACACCAAGCTATGATAAAAATCACGTCAAAACAAGTAAAAACATCAGACAAATATTTTCTTAAATAGACGTGTTATTTATTGCCAATTACTGAATAAAATATCATTTATCATTACGGATGTCCGTTTTTGTTTAATAATTTTCAATAATGCCGGGAATGCAACACCACGCGTGATGACATAGTCATAACGCTTTGTCTCCAACTTAGCGTCGTCGTCCTTGTTGCTGATGCCGTGTCGACCAGTTGAAAAACGAAGCACACACCACTACACAAAACCACCATAATTATCACTGCTATCCTTTATGTGTTTTCATTCCATACAAATTCGTACGAAAACTAGGCAAAACAGTTGATTGAAAATATTATACTTTCTTATAATTGGCATGTATTTTTTTATTGCTGCCATACCTGTGACCCAACTTTCGAGAGTGAAGCTCAGTTAAGCAAGGTATCACTTTTCGAAAGATAAATCGTATTTCGTATAACTTATTCGAGGCATCTCATGCTCGCGTGGCTTCATTATCGGCGGTAAAATTGGAAAAAATAAACTTAAAAAAGCCAGCCAAGTGCAACTCGGACACGCGCACGAAGGGATCCGTACCATTATCTATAAAAACGGCAAAAAAACCATGTCTGTTGTATGGGAGCCCCCTTAAATATGTATTTTATTCTGTTTTTTTTTTGTATTTGTTGTTATAACGGAAACAGAAATACACAATCTGTGAAAATTTCAACTGTCTAACTATCACAGTTCATGAGATACAGTCTGGTGACAGACGGACAGACAGATGGACGGACAGACGGACGGACAGTGGAGTCTTAGTAATAGGATCCCGTTTTACCCTTCGGGTACAGAACCTTTAAAAACGAAAGTACGTAAAAAAAACGTAAGTTTAGTGAAATTTAACTAATAAAAACCAACAATAAAGTTACTCAAAAGTAACTAAGAAACAAAAACAAATGAATTAATAAAAAACAGATGCTAAAATTACAAAAAATTGCTAAAAAAAGCAAAACTTAGATAAACGCAACCGAAAAAAGAACCTACAACAAAGTAACTAAGAAACAAAACAAAATCTAATAACAAAGTAACAACAAAGTAACCTAAAAAAACAAACCCCAAATAAAAAAAAAAGCAAACCACCAAAATTGTACCAACTTCCGAAAGCTCGAACGCAGTCGAATGAATGCCAAAAATAATGTCATTCATTCGATCAAATATGGCAGGGGACAGCTCGTCAATACCAACAACCAACTAAAGCACACTCTCCGATACCATCATTAAGAACAAACAAGATAGTTGTCAGGTTAGTTTAGAAACAAAAAACTAGATGGCGTTGTCGGTCAAGAACAATTCTTTTGTTTTACGATACCCAGGCAACGCGACTGCCTGCCGGGGCTGCGGATTGTTCGAAAGAGTTACCGTGGCCCTGGCGCACAGGCAACTGAAGGAACACGGGTGGGTTTTAGTCAGTAAGAGTCTGACACGCCCTTCCGCTCCGCCCAGAGCGGGAGACGTCATTTGATGATTTCCCAGCCAAAAAAAAAAAAAAAAAGGCAACGCGACTGACTCTAGTTCTATTAAGATGGTTCCTATAAGTTAGTGATGAAAACTAGAATATACTTTGTAAGAATCTACTCACTTTTTCTTTAAGTACTTTGCACATGATGCGGACTTCATCAGATTCTTCTCCACGCTGACGGCCGCATGGCTTCTGGTCAGCAAACTCCAGCAGATCTTCAACAGACACGTGATCTTTGCGCTCTGAAAATGTTTGAAAACAATAGTTGATAAAGTTCCGCAAAGGCGCCGTTAAGCACCTTTAACACAGCCCGACTTCACCCACTGCAAAGCATAGGCCTATTTTCTTGCGCCAATCCCTACGCTCCTGTATGCCGAGCATGGAACGCTCCATGGCTCTCTGTACAACTCTCACCCCTTACACAGCCTCTTGCGTGAACGTCCACGTCTCAGCACCGTACGTCACCGTACGGCGGGACTTCAGACATTATGTTATTTTGGCTGATTTCAAACATTTTGCAAGTAGTAATAATATTATAAAACTAGCTTATTATTGTCTCATTGCAGGGCAAAGGCTTTTTCTCGTACAGAGAAGGCATGAGCATTGATCACCACGCTTGCTCGGGCGGATTGACAATTTCGCACCAATGTTAATTATAAGTCTATATAAGTTTCCTTTCGATTTTTTCCTTCACCGATGTCAGTGATGTCCAAGATAAAGTACATATGAATTGAAATAATTGATTTATTCATAATCTACATACACAGTACACAATATATTCCTACTTACATATTTCCACAAACTGCAAACCAAATCAAACGGTTTGGAGAGATCGTGGGATATAGATATCGGTGTATTTCTGTCCGTGTAAAGTTAATTGAGTTTCAGCACAAGATTTCACTGAGCCGATAGGCCGAGCCAAAAGCCGAACTGATCGCAACGGACACCACGAAGTATGATGGTTGAGAGAGATCGAGGGCTTAAATATAAATAAATATATTTCAATAAAATTTAATGCTGTTCGTTGGTAAGCGCATCATTTGAGAACGGCTGGATTGATTTGATTAATTGTTTTTTTTTTTAACGTAATGTTCCGAATACGGTTTTTAGAGAAAGAAAAATTTAAAAGGAGGCCCGGAAATATTCGGAATAAATTTAAAATGCTTTATTCTATGGGATTTTATATGAACTATTTAAATTTGGGCAGGATAACGTCTGTCGGATCAGCTAGTAATGAATAAATTACCTTTTTCGAGCTTTTTATTAGTCTCACTGTCACTGCTATCCGAGGTTTCGATATTGACCTGCACACCAATATGTTCCTTCTTGAAAAAGTCGCCAAATGGATTGGCTCTCTTTGATTCAGCCCCATTGGAGAAGGGATTAGTATCAACCTTCGGGGCTGAATCGACGACATCTTCAACGGCTTCAATGGCATCGGTAGAGACTGAAGCCTGTTCCTTTCTCGTATTTTGATATATGAGAGTTTCTTTAACTTGCTCTTTCTCTATTTTCGGCTCGGCGAGCATCTTCAACGGGTATTTGCGGATGTGCCGCGGCTTGTCAACCAGCTTTGGCTTCGTCGATCGAGGAGGTAACGGCAACAAGTTCTGTGGAAGAAGTTTAATACAGTAAGGTGCATTCGTTTTTAAACACTTTATAAAATGTTTTGTATATATTAAATTACTTATTGATACTTACGAAGACCACTTCTTCGTGGGTTGGCTCAGCCATATTTGCCCTGAAACACATATTGTAAAATAAATGCGTTTTTACGTAGATACATTATTTATGAATTTGAATAATTTATCGCTATTCATAATCTTTTATGTTATCTTAACCAGTTATTCAAATTTTGAGCAACGATTTGAGTGCTGCTCAAATTAATTTTCTATACATAAGCTGCAAAACCGCCGTTTTTATCCCTTAGTTATATGACGAAAGTTTATAAGAGTATACTTAAAAGGTTTAGTCATATTGAGAGTATGAATGAAAGGGTATAAGGTAGATGTGAGTGGAAACGCCGTGAGGGACGCCATAGAAGGTCATGTAGTGACCTTATTGGTGATTTTCTTCATAAGGTCAGGTCGCAACCGGCGTGCGTATATAAGAACGTAAATGCAGCAAAAGGAGTATGTAAGGATCATAGCAGGTATAAGGGGGCACACTGACCATCTCAGTGCCCCAAGTCAATCTCACCTGCTCGTGGTGGACCCTGTTGAATAACAAACGAGGCTCTGACAACCGACAAATGGCGGTATAACCATTTCTAAATAAAAGTTCTCAGCTAAATAGCGCAGATTAGTGACGGGTAGCAGCGTCACTAGTTCGAGAAGCTGTGATCTGCGACCGGCAACGTTTTCTTCTTTAGAAAGGGTGATAAGACCTTTTTAAAGAATTTCGGACCCATTTATTTCCTAAGCCACGTAAGATATAAGTTGATTTCAAGAGTCGTCACGAATGATCTAGCGCGAAGACTCGACGAGTTTCAACCACCAGAGCAGGCTGGGTTTCGAGGAGGACACAGCACCAAAGACCACATCCACATAGTGCGGCGAATTATACAGAAGTCCGAAGAGTACAATCGGCCCCTGTGTGTTGCTTTTGTGGACTATGAGAATGCTTTTGACTCTATCGAGACCTAGTCTGTTTTAGTCTCTGCAGCGATGCCAAGTTGACTGGCGATACATCCAAGTTCTGAGATGTCTTTATGAAATCGCAACAATGACTGTCTAAACTCAGGACCAGTGAACTGAACATATCCCCCTGAGTCGAGGGGTGAGACAAACGTACGTAATTACCCCGAAATTGTTCTCTAAACGCATTGGAGGATGTGCTTAAGACGCTGAACTGGGAAGGACATGGTATTAACCTCAACGGCGAGTACATCTCACACTTGTGATTTGCAGATGACATCGTCGTACTGGCTGAATCGCTGCACGACTTACAGCAGATGCTAGACGGCCTAGTTGATTCTTCTCTATGCATTGGTCTCCGGATGAACATAGATAAAACCCAGGTTATGTTTAACGAACACGTTACCCTGGGAGTGATTGCTGCCAATGGCGGTAATCTCGAGTTTGTTCGAGAATACATTTACCTTGGGTAAACGGTGCAGTTAAGTAAGAACAACTTTGAAAGAGGCTAACAAAAGAATTTAGCTGGGCTGGGCAGCGTTTGGGAAGCCTCGTTGAGTCTTCTCGTCACGTATTCCGCAGATCCTAAAGACTAATCTTTAATTAGTGCATCCTGTCTATTATGATCTACAAAGCCGAAACGTGATCACCCACGGTTCGGCTGATCCATAAATTCAAGGTCGCTCAGCGAACTATGGAACGAGCTATGCTTGTAGTCTCACCGAGGGATAGACTCCGGAATGATGTGATTCGGCGGAGAACCAAAGTTATCGACATAGCTCATACAATAAGCAAGCTGAAGTGGCAATGGGCCGGGCATATTAGCCGTGGAACCGATGACCGTTGGGGTAGACGTGTTCCTGAGTGGAGACCGCGATTTGGCAAACGTAACGACGCGCTCAGGCTAGTTGGAGCGACGATCTTCGCAGAGTGGCTGGCAGCAGCTGGATGATTGTTGCCGAGAATCGAACTGAATGGCGTGCAATTGGAGAGGTCTATGTCCAGCAGTGGACTGCTGTAGGCTGATGATGATAGCAAATGGCGTTCTGTAGCTTCTACCTACCCTCACGGGGAAAAAAAAGGCCAGCGTTTATGTATGTATGTAGCTACAAGGATTTTGAATAAAGTTTAACATACCGGGACTTGAGTGGCGGATTTTGCAGCGAATGAAACTGCACATGTGTAGTCATACGAGCCGGCTTCGGGATAGTAGTCGGCTTCATCACAGCTCCCGACTCCTTAGCGATGTGAGACATCAGCGAAGTAGAAGGAGTCGGCTCTTCAATGAGGCTCGTGTAGGCCAACTTCGACTCTTCAGTTATGGTGGACTGGAAAATAATGTGCGTCTATGTTAGAGGTGGAATACAGAAAAACATACATTCCTAAGTTCCGCCACATTAGTTTAAGGTCGCCCCCTATATCTAGAGGGGGCGAGCCTAAAGCCGTTAACCGTGCTCAAATCCAGACTCCGGGCTGCTACTGAAAAAATCCAGATAGAAAAACCAAATAAAACTCCCCAACCCGGGAATCGAACTCAGAACCGCCTCCCACTAGAGACTAGACCAACGAGGTAGTAGAAGTAGTAAACAGAAGAAGTTGCATACAAAACATTAATTTGTCTGTTGCTGCCAGCAGGCATCATTCCATCCCAAAGAGAGCTAGTGTTGTAAAAGACTTGAGTCTTTTAGTCTTAATTTCGAGACTCAAGTCTTTTTTCAAGATTTGGAAATAAGAGTCTGACGAGTCACGAGCTGTTTGAGTCTTTTGCGTCCTATAAGTTCTTTGAGTCCTACGAGTCCTTTGAGTCCTTTGAGTCCTATGAGTTTTTTGAGTCTTTTGAGTCCTATGAGTTTTTTGATCTGAACTGAGTTATGAGCTTTAAAGCTGGTGCACTATGCTATCAATATTTAAGGTATAAAATTATAAAATCAGTTTCAATAATGTACTTAATCACAATGAACTGGCTTCTGTTATTATTATACAGGGTAAAATTTCAGACACCAGCCAAATTTTCAGAGATGATTCAGTATCGACAATATTATCAATAAATGAAATAAAAAATACTACAGTTACTACGATGTTTTGTTATAAGTGATATGGTATTAGGTAGGAATTCACGACGATTCAAATATCAGACTACATTTGAAACTTAAATTTACAATTCAAATCAAAAACCAGATATTGGAATGCGCATTAAAAAAAGGGTGCGGCGTGAGAGCGGATGTGTAGACGACCCGTGTGCTGGTCAAAGAACGGCAACCAATACAATAATGCGTATTCGTGTTAGTGCAATACCGAATTATGTTACAAGTATTTCGCGGTGTAGATTGTTTAACTGAGTTTATTTCCACATGTTCTATTTTTAGTAGCGGAGGGGACTAAAAATGTTGTAAAATATAAATATTATCGATTCTGAATCATCACTGAATATTTTGCAGGTCTTTGAAAACTAACCCTGTATATATAAATTATTTATCTATCATTATTGAATCATTGTATAAATAAAATCATTATTGATAGTAAACAATGGCTGCTTACAGTTTTTTTATTTTCTACTTCATTTACTATAAGTAAATGAAGTAAAAAATAAAAAACTGTAACCCTAGATAAGGGCTCCGATGATTCAGTCCCGACATCATTTAGACAAGACTCAAGTCTTTTTAGTTTAAAAAACTGTAACCCGACTACCGGAAAAATAAAAGTGATCTAAAAAGTACGAAACAAGAAAATATTAAAAAGTGATTTTTCTCGAATCCCATGAATTTTTGCGTTGTATTTATAGGGTACTTAAATGCTGCAAATAGGTCACACTATCCGCCCCGGAAGGAATACGTCAAATTACAAGTCACAATGTCTAAGGAAAGTGAGCACTAACGAAGGATTTTTGAAAATTCGTCTCCTAAATGGGTTAAACACGGGATGAAAGATTGTATGAAAGTTGGTCCTTTTGGCTGATGTGAAGTCCCATCGAGTACACAGCTTGTTAATAAGTATACCTATACCATACCTGCAAGTCGGGCACGCTCTTCGCCTCCTCACTGAAATTGCGACGCTGTTCGCGGGAACCTGTAAAACAGTTTTAAACAAATTATTACCTATGCAAATAGCTAAAAAGTGGGGATTTTTAAAGGAGCATTATTCAACTATGATAAAAAAAATAAAAAAAAATTGTTATGTATAGGAGTTTTTTGAATTATAAGTTATTGAAAAAAAAAATTGTATTTACAATTTCACAATTTGTTCGAACTTTGACAATTACATTTTGGGCAACATTTTCTTATGTATACCAGTCCTTACACAGTTATTTAAGCTCTGATTTTGTATCACTGTCAAAATCAAATCAAATCTTTATTGTCGTTACAAATAGGGTAGCTATTGGGTTGTTGCTGTCCGAGGTAGAATAACTGTGAAAGAACTGTACTTACCGTTCCAATTGATGACTAACGTGCGCTTTTATAATTTCTAACGTGACGATATTATCGTGGACGTCCACGTCACGGAATCACGATAACACAGGGAAGTAAAATGTATGGAAATATATGACGACGCTTTTAAATTTCCGCCGACGATAACGTTATAACGTGTACGTTTTTACATATATTTTATGGTTGTGAACGTGGACGTCCACGATAATATAGTCTCGTTAGAAATTATAAAAGTGCACATTATGAGACATATAAATTATAAAAGTGCACATTGTGAGATATAAGATGTTCTAACTAACTAACTACTGAAGTAAAGCACTAACTACATGGAAGGCCAAACTACTGGTTTTGATTCAGGGTTCGATTTATGGGAGAACTGTAGTCTAGGACATAACTATAAGGCCCAGTTATCATGGCGAAAATCTGAGGGGCGGTTTCGAAGTTCTAGAGGTTATTCTATCAGCGATACAAACGTTCACATGAGTTCGTGTGGACGCGTGTTGACCACTAGAACACACGCACTTTGAACACTTGACAATCACGTATTTTATAAGTATACTGTTCACAATTACGCACGCTGCGTAGAAACTGGGCCTAATGCGTACATCGGCGAAACGCTGTTTGAATTTCTCGTACTTACGCAAGTTCTTGGCTGGGCCCGAGTGGTGGATTAAGGCCCACTCCCTCTCATAGAGAGTAGGCCTGTGACCCAGCAGTGGGAACATCATAGGCTGATTATGCTTATGCTACGCAATTTTTTATTTATTTTATTTAATTGTATAAATGTCAAGATATTTGGTAAAAAAGCTAGGCGTGCACTTAGTATAGAGCGCATGACCAGCTCCTTTAATCGGACCCTGAGAAAGGTAACATAATTATAAGGATAAGGCAAGGTAGAAAGGGGAGCCTAGAAATACACCATTTATTAGACAGTACGCAACATTCATCATAATTATCTACGACAAACGATTTCTGAGGAACATTCATCAACATAGCGAAGTTAACGACACACAGACATGGAATATTAATATACTCCATCGATCCAAAATAAAGCCAATTTCTTGAAATATTGAACAAAAAATACAAATGATGGATAAGTAATAAAAACAAAGCAGAAAAAGTTTATATGATTTAACCGATAAACAATGAAAGAAGAAATGAGGCCAAACAAAAAAAACTGCTGTAAAAAATGAAAACGAAACCTATGCAAGTAAGATTAAAACAATAACAAACCAATCATGACCGAAAACTGTTAACAAAATCTCGAACAAAATATGAAGGTATCGAAAATAAAATTGCAGAACAAGACGTTACATTGATGCGAGTTCTTTAAGGAGTTTTCTACCCAAGAACCACGAAATTTTCTTTTGAGAATTAAAATACCCAATCAAAATCCACGAAACCAAGTTCGATAAGACATTCAGGAGGTTCATGGAGAAAATTGTACATATCACGGTAATAATCACTCCTTATGCGCCTGCTGTCGACCGATTTGGTCATACCGTGTCATCACATGGCATTACATGGCCAAATCGCTACCAGCTTTAAGTAACAAACAAAATGTAGACCTTTAACAGCCGCATTCCGACAGTATTGAACTAAAAACTTACCGCAGATAAGGGCCTTTATTAGGCGCTGTTTAATTCGATCGACTCTTATGGCTGGAAATAAAGTAATACAATCTAAAGGTCACTGACAGATAACGGCCTAAATTGATGGGTCTTGAAGCATAAAGTAATTCCCAAAAGTTGAGCTCCTTAAGTTCTGAAATGAGCTGCACGATTACTGACAAATGCGTGCCATGACTGGACAGGTCCTCTCAATCTGTGTGGTTCTTTCCTCAAAAGACCATTTCAGACAGTGATCTACATAGTTTTCACATGATCTGATCAAGATTATGCGAGTTTGTTTTGGCTTTTCTTTTCAGAGTAATCAGATAGGAAACGCCGACCTCATCTAGTTTAAAAAATATGATTGACGTGTTAAAAGTATTTGTACAAACCTACTTACAAAAATAAAATAATATATTGATCGAGCGAGTGCGAATCGTCTTCGTTTCAGCTTGGGCAAAAATGCTTTCGTATGTCCGGATGTCCGGCTGTTCTCCTCTACAGGTCGTATTTCTCAACCGATATGCGTGAAGTTTTGTGAGTAGGTTCGATAATATATGGATTTTTTTGTAGATTCAGTTTTTCGAAAGTTTTCAAAATGGCGGCGATATGGGGATTGCAAAAGTAAAAAAAAGCTGCCACTTCGCGCGCTTTTTAACAGACTGCAAAAAAAGGAGGAGGTTCTCAATTCAACTGTAGGTTTTTTTTTAAATGTGTTTTAGCTCAGAACTTTTTTCTGTGTGAACCGATTTGGATGATTCTTTTTTAATTTGAAAGCTGGTGCTTCACATTTGTGGTCCCATTTAAATTTGATCAAGTTCTGACCAGTCGTTTTTGAGTTATCCTTAATACTGCGTATTTTTTCCACTTAGTTTATATTGATGATGTTTTAATAATTTCCTGTCACTGTTATTTACGTATCAAGTAGTGGTATACGAATTTTTGTGGGGTAGGTACCACAACTAAAAATTGCAAAATAAAAACTTTTTTTACAAAAAATAACCGACTTCCAAAAAAAACATGAAAAATAACTTTAATTTCGGAAGTCGGTGGCCAAAAACGAAAATACAAAACCAAAGACACCGACCCGAAATTAAAGTTACCTTTCACGTCTTTTTGTATTTTTTTTTTAGAAGTCGGTTGTTTTTTGTTGTTTTAAAGTGCAGGGTGAACATTTATTCAGTTTTAAGCTATACAAAGATGGACTCGCGAGGTCTACAGGTCACAAAGCCACTAGTCATTTATCATTATCATTAAAGGGGTTAAACAGGGGATGGTTGTTTAAATGGAAATTCGTCATTTTTTTTCAGATACATTGATTGGAGTACCAAATTCAACAGAAATCTAAGTATAGACTTATGTTTATCAGTAAAAGATGGCTGCATCATAGTTTTTTTTTTGGAAATTCATCCCCTAAGTCCCCTGAGAAATTGCCGATAGGAAATATCGGGCACACGGCTTGTAACCAATATAACCGCAACCAGTAGTCGGGAAAGATCGTGAATCTTACAATACCTAACTAAACGCTACTTAGAGGTGAAAATAAAAACAGGAAAAAAGTGTGTGTGTGTGTATACCGTTAATACTAAAAACCAGTGTGATCTTGATGGAAGCAAACTGGTGAGATATTTTACTAAGATAGTTTTAGGACCCGTTAATAGGAAATGAGTTGGGAGTGTTAAGTCTGATTACGCCTCAACTTCACACTAACGTACTGGGTGTTGTAATGCCGATATCAGACGCGTCACTCGATTGATGGTTCGATTTAGCTTCATCCACATTCCCACGATACAGAAAAAAAATATATAGTAATAAATACATCCGCGCCTTTCATTTCATTTTTCGATTATTCTGTAATGGAATGAAAGATTCGAAAGTTTCGAAATGACTGTACGTCTGAACTTCGAAGTTTAAAATATCGATGTATTTAATCGAGAATGTTCATAAGAAGTTCCGTACATCGCGATCGATAATCGTGATGTACGGAACTTCGAAAGAATGTATATTCAAACTTCGAAGTTCAGTATGACATTCTTTCGAAGTTATTCTTTTTAGTTATTATTTTAAACTTCGAAGTTCAGACGTACAGTCTTCCGAAATCCAACATCGTTGGATCTACTACTTCAGGTTCACTAATGAATGAATTTTTCACTTTTTATTCTATTTGCGTTCAGACGTTTCACTTGGGAGTGAAAGATGTCGAACGAAAGGCAAATATGAACGAAAAGTGAAGCGTCTGGTATCGGCTTTAGAGGCAGTTATTAAAATAATATATTTACCCGTAGCCTGGTCTCGTTCACCAGTTTCGTGGCCATGATGTAATGTTAGCGGAAACTTGAAGTGAAACTTTGAACGTTCGTTTGGCGACTGGGAGAACTTCTTGTCCCCATCGAGGTCATACATAGATCTGGAAAAAGTACGTGACAATACTATGAGTAAAACTGAATTTTAGACTTCAACGGTCACTAATCTCATATATACTTTGTGATATTTATACAACTATCTAATATATAAAATTCTCGTGTCACAGTTTTCGTTGCCATACTCCTCCGAAACGGCTTAACCGATTTTGATGAAATTGTTTGTGCTTATCCGGTATCTATGAGAATCGGCCAACATCTATTTTTTTTTTTTTTTTTTTTGGTAGGTAGGGTAGGTAGTTAGGGAGGTAGGTAGGTAGGTAGGGTAGGTAGGTAGGTAGGTAGGTAGGGTAGGTAGGTAGGGTAGGTAGGTAGGGTAGGTAGGTAGGTAGGGTAGATAGGTAGGGTAGGTAGGTAGGGTAGGTAGGTAGGGTAGGTAGGTAGGGCAGGTAGGTAGGGTAGGTAGGTAGGTAGGGTAGGTAGGTAGGTAGGGTAGGTAGGTAGGGTAGGTAGGTAGGGTAGGTAGGGTACGCCGTAGATAAGTACCGCAACCCGTGCGAAGCCGGGGTGGGCAGCTAGTAATAATATAAATTAATGACATATCATTTGGCAAAAAGAACGATTTACTTTCATTTCTTGCTTACTTTTTTCACATTACACTCTTCAGACGTGTTATTTCAAGTAAAAAAATACAAAATGAGAGATCATAACGAACATATTACCATCTTAACGGCAGATAAATAAATAGACGTGTTTTATAATAATTATGTATCGATAACAACCACCAAAGTGCTTACTTGGACGTAATTTCATTGGCCATAGCGACGGCTGTGTTCAGCGTCTTTTCGTCGGCCGCGGACATGGGCTTCATCGTGCTTGTAGAAAAGCCTTTCTTACGTTCCGCCTTCGAGAGCGTCTGCGATCTGTAACAAAATAATACATTAGGAACCGATAAACAAATACATGACATACTTACATGTCTTTCGTAGCCACTATTGATGTATCGAAATAATACACGCCAAAGATACCGGTTTCTGAATACACTTTCAAGTAAATACTTTGATATACTGTTGTTATTTAAGTCAACCAAAACCAGCAGTTAACTTAGGGTTGAAAGTTCATTAAATAATGTTTGCGTTGATTAGTGTTTTAAAACCTCTCTTCTCTCTACTTGAACTACGTATTTTATACAAACTTTATCAAGAAACAATTCATTGTTATTGACATTTTTTTTTACAAAGAATGGCCAACAAACAAGCCATGTGCCATTACAGTATTGAAACCCAACGCACTTTAAATATAAAAGAAAAGTATACAAATATAATAAAACTAAATAATGGTAAGCCCTGCTTAAGCTTACTAAAGCCCTGACCGCCTGTCCACTGGTAACTTGGACCCAGCGGAGTAATTGCGTAACACACTAACAGTAGGAATGGCTATCATTTTGACAGTTCAACAACATTCCTTGCGTTATTTACGTTGATGAGCGGTCAAATTTTTCGAACGTATGAAGCGATGGTTTAGCAATATCCTTCAAACTGTTTCAGATTCTGATTAATAAATAGTGTGTTAAGCAATTATGGTGCTGGTCCTTTTGACGTTGGGCTACTATTTTTTAATACATTTTCAAATCTTTATAAAAGTATAATATAATATGTAGGTAGGTATACACTATTAAATAAACGGAATATAATACTTACTTCTAAGAAAATTATAATCAAGCAATAAAACTATCATTTTCATCATAACATACTTAGGTACACAAAAAATATGAACAATTAAAATTACAGAACTTAAAAGAATTTATGTTTTTCATATGACATTATTACAAAAAATAAAACATAATTACAACAACATTGATAAAATACAAATGTTTTGCACTAGAACAATATTTCTGCAAGAACATGTTTAGCGTTTGAAAATGTAATCTTAGACCTCGTCCTAACCAAAGTGATCTTCGCATTCATTTTGTTCGGCGAACCGAACGCGTAGTCGCGCCGAGAGATGGCAAAAAGTAAAATATGAACGCGACGATTGCGTAATCGCGCGTCCTGTCATTCTATTTAGGACGCTCCGAATATTAAGTAAATTCTGAACTGATGAAGGCATTTTTTTACTAATCTAACTTCATTGTATGTGACGTGATATTATCCAGTGCAATACATTTCTCGACCACTGCATTATTCCTAAACTACTTACGGCTTTTCGTCGTCTCTACTATCCAGAATCGGTTTGTAGGAGCTTTCATCTAGGATCCTAGGTCGCGTGGAAAAGAGGATGTAACATTTACCAGCTGGTTTTATTTTCTCAGCAAATATAAAAGTAAAATTTAACATCAAATAAACAAAATGGCCAGAAAAATTATACCTTTTTTGTATTATCTTTTAGCATAAGAATAAAAGAAAAAAAAATTAGGTATACAACTTAAACATCACCATATTAAATGAATATTATCGATATAATAATATAGTACTTATCACCAAATAATAAAACAACAATACTAATTAGAAAAAATGTTTGGAGCTCGAAACTAAACGTTTAATATTTGGGTTATAATTTAGTTAGATGTCCACTAAATTATTGCTAAAGGTATTTTTTTTATTTGCTTCTAAATTATAATAAATACCTTGAATTGTTAAATTATATCGTTATTTTCATTATTTACACTTTTTGATACTAACTAATTTAAAACTAGATGAATCATAATGTTTTGTACAACTTCTTAATCCATGCGGATTTTGCGTGTAAGTGATTGTTGCACAGTTGCATACACACTTTCGCATGTAACCTTTAGCATAGAACCTGTGTGAACGTTGGTGACTAATAAAATAAAACTAAAAATAAATTGATTTGAAAATGGTGCAAAACAGGTACATACGACATCTCTTCGTCCTCACGCTTGTGAAGAAAGGTCCTTATTCCACGGAACCCTCTAAGGATGCGTGTAATAAAGATTAAATCGTTTACATTTATTACATCCATCTTAACATAGTAGCAAGTAAAACTTAACAAAAGTTTGAAATAACAATATTGATTGACTCAGTCAATTCAAAGCAACTTAAGGACGCGTTTGCAAATCTGACAAAAATAATCAGCTTTTCGTACATTTTGCGGCAAAATGAAACTAAAACAAATGTAACTAATAATTACCACAAATAGATTAGGTACTCCAGGTCCTAACAGGTCAATCCATCAAGTCCAGAGGTAAGGTCTCATCGTAAGTAACAAAACAAGTCCAAACTCGGCATACCTAGTTCTACGCGTCGAAGAGTTCCAGTAGTAGTCAGCGAAGTACACCTTCAGGTCACTCCATCGAGTCCGGAGGTAAGGTCTCATCGTAAGTAACAAAACGAGTCCAAACTCGGCATACCTAGTTCTACTCGTCGAGGAGTTCCAGTAACAGTCACCGAAGTACACCTTCAAGTCACTCCATCAAGTCCGGAGGTAAGGTCTCATCATAACTAACAAAAGGAGCCCAAACTCGGCACACCTAGTTGTACTCGTCGAGGAGTTCCAGTGGTAGTCACCGAAGTACACCTTCAGGTCACTTCATCAAGTCCGGAGGTAACGTCTCATCATAACTAACAAAACCATCCCAAAGTCCACAGCCTACATCTCTACTAGAAAGGGGCTTCCAGTACCTAGCACAATCACTAAAGTAGGTATTTGTAGTAAAATTATAAACAGCAATAAGAAAAATATTAAGGCTCCTACACAGGCGCGACACGCGACGCGAATCGCACGCGACGCAAAGGCACCGCTCGTCGCGCGACGGGCGGTGCCTTTGTGTCACGTGAGATTCGGGTCGCGTGTCGCGCCTGTGTGAAGGAGCCTTATCAAAGAAAAAAAAAACTATGTATCAAAATGAGTACACTTGACTACTATGCCCGCAGCTAGCCGTGCGTACACTTGTGTGTGTGACCCGTGTCAATGTAGTATTTCGATTCCATATTTATCGATTTTGCAAACGCGTCCTTAAGGACTGTTTCACAATGTTTGAGCAAGCCCACAGGCTACACATCGAATAAATTAAAAAAACGGACCCAAATTTGTCTTAAATATCTGCCCAGTAATTGAACGGAAACTAACTCGGAGCTTGCTGAAACAAGCCCATTTATAAAAATACTTCTTAAACAATAAAAATCTTAAATTCATTAATTCACTGACATACAAAGCACATCTAAAACAGCTGGGTCTGTAAGCATGAAATTTTGCTAAAAACATCCATAAATTTGACAAGTCATCCATTGACTCGGTCAGTCGGTGGATGATGCTGATTTTTCTCATATACTTATATTTTAAGAGACGCTTACGGTCGGGTGTCTGCTATAGGTACGTTTTGGTGTAAACGCGGCCTTATGTAGTTACTTATAATATTTATGTAACTTAAAATAATAACTCAGTTAAATTACGTAATTACGTCTAATTATTATTAGGCACTGAGTGTGAGTGATGCGACGGGTCTTGGACTTATAGCGCTGCGTTCAAAAATACTTCATTTTAAATCACAAATTATTTATGTATTAATTAAATCAGAATTTGATCAACATTAAAACATACGTAACAGGAATTGGTTTAAAATTAACACACGGGAATCCAAGGACAACATACTGAACAACAACGACGACAACAACAACAACAACAACGATAAGGACAACGTAATAACAGCATAAAAAATATACAAACATAAAATGTTGGTCAAAATAATATTGTAATGGATTGAGGATATCTGTTTGCTTCGATAGCTATATCTATATAAATAAAATAATATGCTGTTCGTTGGTAAGCGCATCACTGAAGAAGGGCTGGACAGATTTGGCAATTTTTTATTTTAAAATGTTCGTAATAGTCCGCATGAGATTTTCAGGAAAAGATTTTGATTTTTTACATTTGAAAGACTGAAGTTTCTTTCTTCTAATGGATTTTTGTCTTTATTATTTTAATTTTTACAGGAATTTGTGCATCTGTTGGACCAGCTAGTACATTATATCTATTCGGCTATACATCGAATGCTGTTTGATGGGGGAAAGAACTGGGGAGAACTTAGTATCTGGACAAGGTTAGCCATGACAACATAGTGAATTTATCTTAACTTAAGATAAATCCACTTTTCCATTTGGTAAACAATATCTTAGTTTAAAGAGGTTAATGTATCAATGGATCAAAATGAAGCAGTTTTTGATACACTTAATGACCATCAAGATGTTAAGTAAGATTGATGTAAAATATCTTGATTTTCGTACCGCCTTTGTTTACCAAAAAAGGCTTGTGACGAAAAGTTAACAAAGTAAATTTTGTACAATGAGAACGACGACGATCTATTTATGCCAACTTTACGAATTATTCTACTCTTTTTAAAACTTGACATTGTCGTAACAAAGAGTAAAGAGTTCCTGAATGGACTTGGGGGAGGCCTTTTCTTAGCAAAGAAGCGGTATAGGCTAAAAAAAGAGGAAAAATGGCAGAAATGAAAACAGTTATTTCGTCTAAACGAATCATACAAATTTTACGTATCCCTTCTTCTTCTGTTTAATTTGAGAACGTGATCCGCTGCTTTGAGCACTGGGTGTAAAAAAGATTATTAATTACTATCTATGTCGATCAAGTCTTCTAAAGCAGAACAAACATGTTATTTATTGAACTACGTTATACTTCTGGTATATCTGTATTTAATTGCAATCAACAAATATTAACGAAGCGAACGAAAAGCGAAGCTGGCTATAGTAAAAGTAAAAATTATTTCAATTGCTGCTGAAATATGTTTCGTGAAATGCATCTCCTTACCTAACTCTAACTCAAATATTTATTCCATTTAAGCGGATACATAGTTATCATAACAAAGGATTTCAGTACCTATCATGAACCCTGTAAGGACACTGCGCAATATTTATTATTGTTAGTTAGTACCGAATGTAGACACTTGGTACTAACTAAAAATAATACAAAAGGGCTTGTACTCGTATGTACATATCGCACACCTAGATAAAGGGTGGCACAATTCAAAATAATCCAAAATCGAGTTATTACGATAATCGGAATCTGTATAATGTTGTATATTATTTTACTAAGATATTAATTGAGCAAATTAATATCATAGTAAAATAATAAACAACATCATACAACAATAATTTTAAATCGGTCAAATAGAAAACGAGAAAAACGTTTTTTGCTGTTCCTGAAAAAAGAGGTATTTATTTTGAGTTGTGCTACTATTTATTTAGGTGTGCGATATGTACCGAGATGAAGTATTTGTCAAATAAAATGACCATAATATCCGCTAAAACATATTAAACAATCCGTTTTAAGTCTATAACGTATTTCAGCATCATTGTTGTAAGTATACCTACCTTTTGTATCCCTTAACTGCCAAAGGTGGCTGAAGGTAAGTAACCTAACCTAATCTGAATCAATTTTTTTCTGTTTCGTATTAACGGGTCCTTCATTATTTTTTTTTCAAAGAGGATCAAATGATTATCATGAAAATACTGTGATACCAGCAGAGCGAGTTCGTTGGTTCATATAGCTATTATCTTCAAACCAAACTGAAATTGGTCACTTTGTAGGGAAATATTAAAAAAACCCGGACAGAATTTTGAATATAGGTTTCAGAAGCTTCATGTTAAATTTATTTTTCAACGATAGCCCTCTGGATGCGGTAAGCCCTACCTAATCATTTTTATACCCACTTTTCATGTACCGAATTTCTGCATTTAAGTTCGTATATGAACAAGGCAAAACCTTTTGGTTTCACTCGCTAAGAAACCCTTAAAAAGAAAAGAATGTAAAATATAAATTTCATATACCAAGGCCTTAAAATACGCAGGCAAGCGATAGTGAAGGAATTGGACGGCTTTATGCAACAACGCATCAAGCGATACTGTATAATTTCGGAAACTCAATAGAGCTTTAACCATTAAAGAAAAAATTGGTTTACAAGCCATGTCTCCTTTATTAGTGATAACTAAAAATATGTTTCAATGCATTTACAAGGCAAGTTCTAAAGGCCATTTAGAACTTGCGGTTTCTGTTTAAATCTAAGAATAACTATTACACTTAGGTCGGCGTGTAGGCAAGATTGAGTCGGTGTATAAAAGCAAAAGCTTGCGAGTTATCGAGATCGAGTCCGTGTACAAAGGCAAAAATCGTGGGCAAGGTAAAACAATAAGGCCCATCTGCACGTTTATTGGTTATCCTAAATAACTTGGAGTTAACAGCTAATTCAGAGTTAATCAAATAATTCATCTTGCGCCACCAAGAGTTAGAGGTAAACTTAACCTACCGATGTGGGAGAGTTAAGTCGCTAAACTCTGGGTTAGTGTAAGTAATTTCAAAATCAATTGACGTTATAAGGTACCGCTGATAACTTATATTTTATTTTATATTGTTCGACGTTATAGTAAGTGAAAATTCGGTACTATATCAGCAGGCAATATATTCATGAACCCATATAAAAATAAATAGGTACAAATTATAAAAAAAAACCTTAAACATATTTTTGCCCTTATCTGACGTTTTCGTCAATCAGTAAACTAAATCTCCATGGAAACCACGTACAATACGATTAAAATGAAATGTCATGTTATAAAATGCAAAGACAAGAAAGTATTACGTATCATTATGTAGTGTAAAAGAGATGGGTTGGTATACCATATCTGCTCATTGTTCGTTCATTCATTTTTGGTCGGGGCACATATCGGGGCACAGACTTTGCTATTCTATTTTATATCTCGTCGATTAAACTATTCCCAACTAAAAAAACACAAATATCAGCACCCTGATTACGTAACAAATTTTGTTTCTTAATGCGATTCCGAAATTAAGCAAACTCCGATCGGAATCGGTTCCCATATTTGGAATTGCGTAACAAAATACATTCAAATTCTGCTCAATTTGATAGAGTTGCGACTAAATCCTGCCCGCTAAGTTCGAACCTATACGTTTTATTTCATCATAAAAGAATTATTCGCTTCCGAATAATTTTGCTATAATATAATTTTGTTTCATTCACAACTGATGGTCTACTACTGCTTATAAATAAAAATGTACAACGATTGCCTAAAAATGAAAAACCAATTTATAAAACACTTTCTACCAAAAGCTACCATAATTGAAATACGCAACAAAACGTTTTTATTTTCACCTTTTTTTATCTGTGGCCAATGAAAAAGTCGTAGAAAATCAGTGTTGTCAACTTAGTGGAATTTCCACTAAACCTAGGGGTTAAGACCCCTCCGGGCAGACAACATTTTGCTTTTAGTGGCAGGTAGTTTTGTCCAGTGGTTAGTCTAATTCAATTTGTAGAAAATACTACCATCAATTACTAAAATTGTGACTCGACAAAAGTATAATAACACGATAATGGCATGTTTTATTGTTTGTCTAAAACATGTGTCAGTAATTTTACGATTGATTTATTTCAAATGCCGAAACCACTCCGGATTCGAACGCTGAATTTTTAAGACCGTTCAGCATGACGAATAATATTATAAGTAGTGAAGTTACACAGAGGCTGCGCCCATGTGGAGATCGAAAAACAACGTCATTTCGAAAAAATATTCGACGGGAACATACTTCTGGGATAAAAAATTCCACCATTAGACCATTATTGTGTATTTAGCAAACATCCTAACATCTTCACTAATTTTTCAAGTATCTACATAATTATTTTGTGATACACGATACACCGCTAGTAGTGGACTCGGGGGAAAAAAAGTTGGCAACACTTGGGTAAATGTTATTATGAATGTTTTTGTTTACATTTAGTTATTTTATATTTTGCAACATACAAACCCAAGACGATCCACTGACCAAAATTATATTTACTATTCCCATACTGATGCAGAAACATGGGACTATGTTGCAGTTTTCGAACATTTTTCTTGTGGCTTGCTGAAGACGTTTGGCAATAGTGAAACTACAATTTTTTTTTTTTTTTTTTTGAAGGGCAACTCGCAGTTTTGACCACTGGGGGTCGTGGCTGCTTAACCGGTCTGTCCTGTGGTTGCCTTTCGGATTTTACTCTAAAAGGCCTCCAGCCAGGAGAGTGAAACTACAAGTAAGTAAGCCAATATATATAGGAATTACATGTGTAGGAGTGTACCTTCGTATCTCATTAGATTATTGTGGCTGTAGTTACATTATTGGTCAGTCTACATACGGACTATCATTCCTTTTTATTTGTGTAGACTCTCAAACAACTTACGTGAGGTTAGATGTTTATTGCAGCTAAAATAATGATTGTAGTTAGTATATGTCTGTCAAGCTCACCTTCTAACAACTGAAATGGTTAATTAATATTTTTGTTGGTACCTCTGTAGACGCTGAAACAGACTAACTACACCTAATAACCACTAATGAAATAACAACTAACTACAAAATATTAATCATAATATTTTCGCAGACGGTGATAGAGCTGAATGGAACAGTACCCTACCAACATCAATCTAGTTGACATAGGGGGATTTGCTGTGGCAAGGTTGGGCATGGGAAACCAATCTTCTGTATTAATTATTGAAGGTAAACTTTTGACACATAGTTAAGAATCAAGCAGCAACTCACATAATTATGAATATATTCCTTGAGTGAACTTTCTACCTACATAGTCACATACATAATAATATTTTATGTACACCTAACTAATGTTTACAATTCTAATTTAGTGTTATGCTTGATAAAAATATCTGGAGATTGAAAAATCAGCCCTAAATAAAGAAGAAATTAAACTACCTGCAGCAATGAGTAGGATGATGGCTTTTGTCCAGCCATGGGCTGATGAAGGTCTAGTTGATATGCCTAGTTTGCTGCATAATTTTTATGTACTTTATTTGAGCAGAAAATAATTTTGATTTTCTTTTCAAATTGTAGCTCAGTTCCCGGGGCATTTCACCTACGAAGACATGAAGGCAGCATGAATGATGTTGCCCCATTGCTGTTCACTTTGGCCACTGCTGCTATTTACTTATGACATTACATTGCTACTGCGGCTCTGCAACTACTTCAGTTTTCAAGCTTCTCAAGTACAAAAGTAGAAACTGAAGATTGTTCATAAAAGCTAATGCATTTTATTTTAGAAAACTGTTGATTATAGTCTTGCATAACAGCAATGTAAACATGTGTACCTATTGTGTTAATTGATAACTGTGTAAACTTTAATATAGAGTGCTTTAATTATGAACTAAAGGTACAAATAAAAATAACTTGGTATGAAATATTTATAAATTGAATACTTAGTAAGCTTTTTTTAATATTGAGAAGTGTTTACTATTATAGTGATGCTAATTAGAAAATAGTGGTGTTTAACTAAATTAACTGTCATTCATTAGGTACAAGTAAATAGAAACATAAATTATGGTAAACAAAGAAAAACTGTTTTATTTATATCATTACAATCTTAACTGACAATAGGTAAAATTAAATGGAACAAATATATTGTATGGATTGGTGGAATTTGGCATTCAATGTCTTCCCAACATCATGGATAATCTATATACCTACCTACTGCTTGCTGTGAGCGCATGAGAGAAAGTTTAAATATTTCCTGAATAATGTAGTTGAGCCTGACACCCTGAAACCCAAACCCTAATCTATTTACTTCATAGAACAGCAATATTCTGCTGTACACAACAATTAAGTGCCTACAATTCTATTGATAGATGGGTTGCTAAGCTTGTGGCATATGATAAGTTTGTTACATACGGTACGAGGTACGAATTTGTCTTTCATTAAAATGCCAAAATATCTCGATTCTGAAATATCATAAATTGAAGGTATCTTTAGTTTAGGTTTTAAGCACTTGTAAGTTGTAACAGATGAAGACTTTTACAATTATTTTAAGAAATTCACCACCCTGCCTCGATTTTTAAAATATCATTAATATTGATTTATCATTGAGGTTTTATACAAAAATGCATTCACAATTTATCAGGAAGACTACCACTCACATTTTTTCGAAATAATTATGGAGATTATACGTATAAATCCTAAATTAAGTGGAATAGAAAACCATTGCGAGCAGAAGGTTGCCTTCGGTTTCAATGCGACTAGCCGTTGGTTTCATGTTAACGATTTAAGCAAATTCTCGCTTGTCATTTGAGTTACGTAATTCGAAAAATAGATGTATGCCCAATTTTTCCTGGCAATTTTGGCATATCGTTCACTCTTTAGCGTCTCAAACAGACTGCAGTTGGTTTCGCATGATAGTGGTGTTACGCAATACGAAAGTCGTAAAATTAAGCAAACTGCGATAGAAACGAAGCAAACTAGTCTTAATCGTTTGGCGAAAATGTGTTACGTAATTAGGGTGCAGGTTAAATAACACTGTGTTTCTTTTTAGTGGCGCAACGCGTAATAAGAGTTGAAAAATAAATACTTTAGAAAAAAATTATAGAGTTTACAAACTGTTTATCTTTTAATAACCCGACTATACGTGCAAGTGGGCCTTATATGAGCACAGAGAGATTAGAGAGCGTAAAAATATACAACAATGCAAACTTTTGTTTGCATTGTTGTTTGTTTTGTTTTTAGAACGAATTAATTACGTTTTGATATAGCGATTAGCACGTCAATGACGTTTTGTTACACCTAGTGATCTCCTAACGCAAAATGCGAAAGAATGATTGTAATATTTAAACAACAAAACATTCATAATTATATACATACTAGCTTCTGCCCGCGACTTGGTTCGCGTAGAAGTCGTAGGACACCACAATATTCTAAAATAACAGCCAAATTTTTATAAAATTTTCCTGTATAGTGTGCGTTGTGTGTGTGAGTGTGTATCCTGTGTGTGTAATGTGTTGTGTAGTTTAGGTCTCAGTCAGGGTATTTTTACACCCGTCATAGCTCTGGGTGTAAGAATACCCTGACGTAGCTTGCTCCTACGTCACCAGTCCTGTCCTTCTGGCCAGGACTGGTGACATTTGAGTAAGCGACGTACAGCTGTCCGTGTGAGAAGCACCTCGGCCTGAGGGCGACACCCGTCGCCCACAGCCTTCAGTAGCAATTTCCCATTGCTTGCGAAGTTTTTCGTGTTAGTGTATTAATGAACGCCTGCGTTCCTGCATATACTACCTAGTGGCATTCTTACAGATTATTCCTGACGAACAGCTATCACTAAAATAAAATAGCAATAGATTGTAAAAAGTTTGTATAGAAATTCAGCACATTTGTTGATGCCAAATAAGTACCATCGGGCATACGGCTTGCCTACTTGATAAAATTCTTAAATTCACTGACAAACAACGCACAGCCTAAATCGTATCGAATCGGTGTGGGTATAGCTGCCGACATATCGTTATCGGGTTGGTGTCGTTATCTGATAATGTGAAAACGCCTATTAGGTACCATAGGACACATAAGTAAACATTTTAGATCACTACACCGAAGGTAACATAAAATGTAAATAAACCTAAGGAAAAAAAGTCGAACCTAAGACAAACTAATTCAGTTGATCAACTGCAAATATTTTATACTGTGGCATGGATTTTCCGCGAAATCGTCGGCGGCGCATCGTAAATAAATACGTCGCACTGCATTTGGGGGAGGCGGATGTAGCGTTTCAAAGGCCTACACGCCCGCAAAACCTCGCCTTAATCTAAGAGGTTGATTAAAGCGAGATATTAGAAATTATAGTAACTTACGGCACTTTATCGATATGTTATTTTAATAGAAAATAATCGCCACAGTCACTATTATAAAAAGCGTTCAATCAGATGGACAAATCAATTTTCAAGTAAGTTCGTATTCAGTCACAATGTGTCACAAAAAAAACTCTAATTTACCTACATTTTTGACATTTATGAGAGATGAGATTACCATCTCAGCGACACAGCGACAACGAGTTGAATTTGAACGAATTGGCCATCATTTATCATAATGCATAAACGAATTAAACGCTGAAAACTTAACTCGTCTATTCGCATTTTATGCACTTCACATTTTTTAAACCCAAGATCAAAGTACCTTACAGCCAAAATAGGCATGGCACGTCACTTTCACATGCAGGCAGGCTACCATAAATACTTACAGGCAAATATTTGTTGAAAAAGTGGGGTGTCGTACCGTCATGTGAAGTGTTATGTTATTTTGAAGCATTTGAGGTGTAACTTATTCTTTTGAGCTTTTTTCTTCTTATTTCGATATGTTTTTGTGCAGACGCCGCGCCGGCAGGATCTTTACAATGATTACTCTTACTTTTATACCTTATAAACTTTAGTGGTATGAAGCTTCTAAAAGTAGGTAAGTACATGTTTTTCGTGTCGCAATTTCTCTGGAATGCCCACCGAACCAAAATTAAGAAGTTCATCACCTTCAGCTCGATGTCAAAACGGTGTGTTCTACGACACAACAAAGTTTCCAAAGTTCAGCTAATTTTCTCGTTTCAATAAGTCGTCGTTCGGTTTGTTGTAAACACCGCGCCGTCCAATAAAGAGTTATTATATACGTGTGTGCTGCATATCTATGTGCATAGTATTCCTTGCAATTTACTGGCTGCGCAGTCGTCACGGCGCAATGTATTGATTTTGTAAGAACTACCGACATGGAAATATACAATTTGCTTTGACATTGGGGGTTTTACAGGGTGGTGGGTGGTCTCCCCATACCCCTTCGTGGAAAACGCCGTGATTTTATAAGAATGTTTCGCAAATCGGTCTCATCGATATGATTCTTTTTTCCTTTCTGCTTCTAAGTTTTCTTTCGTCAAACACAATAAGCTACTTCTTTTTTTCTTTTTTTGTATTAGGTTCTGCAGCGGTACTTCGTTAACCGCTAGTAAGTTAATAAAAATGTTACCTTTGTTTTAAAACGTGATAAGCGTTAGGTACATTTCGGAAGATTTCTCGGAAGTTAACATTAATCGTAATAGAATTTGCATTTTATATGTCGTTGTGTTAGTGATTTAGTTCTAAAAAAATGTTGGTGTAGGCTATGGAAATTAGGGAAGGACATGAAAAATGTAAAAAAGAAGAGTGTATCATTAGAGTTTGTAATAATAATTTTGTAGAGATTGTCAGAACTTGTTTTTCGCAGCGGGGACCGCGCGGTGTCCTTTTAAAAATATTAGGTACTTAATTAACAATTAACGGTCTTATGGAAAGTTAACGGAAGTTAATGAGTCCGTTTAACATTTTTTTAAGTAAACTTGAAAGTTAATCCGTTACTCGAAGTTAACTTCATTAATTAACGATTAAAGGATTAACGGTCTTGTGCCCCAGCTTTGGTTCTAAGGCCAGACTAGTTAACATTCCACCTCTATACGAAATTTTACTTCATTATGTAACGAACACATCGATCTTATATACTTACAATATTAATAAACAATATTATTGTGACTTAAAAATAAATTTATCTTAAATTAAGTTAATAGGCACCAACAGTTTGATCTGATATCGATACCAATCACGACCGTAAAGTTACGCCTCTTCATTGAATATGACATTGAGGAGACATTACAATAGGCTCGCCTCCTATAACATGGGACTTAAACATAACTGGCGAAACGTGGGTGTACTACGTACATCCTAAGGTAGACCTCTGTCTAACCCTTCGAGAAATGACACGCAATTATGTTATGTTATGTTAAAATAGGTAGATAATATGAATAGCATAAAAACTTGCTTTTTAGACGCCTACACATCAACAGGTTTCAAGGTTTATTTTCGAGGTGTTTTCTTCTGCACCTACCTATGTTTTTCTTATTACGTATTTACTTTACTCAAAAGCTTAATTCGAGAAACAAGAATAGTTATTGTCATCGTCTACTTAGCCATTTCTAAGAACGTTATGGTCGGCTTCGAGTTTGACCGGATGCAGCTGAATATCACTATTTTACAGGGAGCGCTGCAAATCCAGTTACTAGGTAATCCCCTGGTAAGAGTGGCTGTCAAACTATCGGGCTTCTGATGAGCCGTAACGACTAACAAAGATCACAGAGTGACACCCGGGACCAGCAGACTCACGTGGTATCCGAAGCTCGGAGGGGCTCAGTATGTAATGGATGGTCACCCGGCTGTTATAACACCAAAGTAATAAGTGTTTTGTTTCTAACTGAGAACATAGTTGAGTGTTAAGTTAGGTATATCAACATAAAAAAATAAAAATAAATAAGATGGTCTCACGTAGACTTAAGTTAGTTAAGTAAAACATAGTATTAATGTGACCGATGTAGGAGCACAATGATTATAAACCCTAAAATAAAACACGTAAACAAACAAAAGTACCTACTAAACAAAGGCGCGGACGACCATGTCCGCGGTAGAAGTTATTCATTATAAAAAAATAAAATATCGGGAAACACTCTCTTTAGTGCGGACCCAATATACCTTAAACTATGTTTTTTTGAAATAACCTACGTACAGCAGGTACATAAGTTATTTCAAAAGAACCAGTGAAGAGACACATTCATAGAACATTGAATACAAGCCTAAATAAAATATGTTTACAAATAATTAAACTAAAACAATGAAAGAGACACAATATTTACATAACATAAATCTTCAATCCACAACTCAGGTTCAATCACATATAGATTCCGTTTTGGTTTTTAGGGCTGGCTTTGCAATCGTCTGATAACATAAAAAGAGACTTTCTGTCACTGTTATTTTCATAGCAAGTAGTGGTATAAGAATTTGTGTGGGGTACGTACCACAGCTAAAAAGTGGAAAAATAAAAAAAACAGAAGTCGGTGGCAAAAAATTAAAATACAAAACCAAAGCCACCAACTTCAAAATTACTTAAAATTATTTTTCACTTAGTACATATCTAGTGTTTTTTTTTTTTGGAAGTCGGTTTTTTATTGACGCATGTTTTTCTCGATTCAAATTCAAAGATATCCGGCGAGATAAAAATCAGCCCTTAATAGAATATAATCCAGTTGTAAAGTGGACCTGCGGAGTAATTGCGTACCACACTAACAATAAAATTGCAATGCCTATCATTTTAAGGTAGTATATTGTAAGGTCGCCCAAGTTAGCCAGTCCCAGACTAAAAAAACTTTCTTTTTAATTATTTGTGGACTTATTTCGATAAAAAAATTGTTTTACTTCCTAATATTTCAAGTTAGGTATTATTTGAAAGAGCTTTATTTATAAGAAGTGCTATCAACGAAAATAAAGATAGTTAGTTACCTTGGGCCTGCTTCTCCCTGCTTGGCGGGTTGAGACTGAAAACATAAAAAAATATTAACATCGTCATATAGTAATGGATGAATCATAATCAATCATGCAATTAGATATTATTACCGAGCTATTCATAGTAATAAAAGTAAAAGTAAGTGTTAGATAGTGTTAGTAGTAGTAAAATATTTTCCTTTTTTTCTTTCTTTAATATATGTATGCTTGTGACTGTACAGCTATACCAACATCTCTATGCTAAAACAATAGCTTTACTAGTATTCTACAATCATAATTAAACACCGTTTGTATATTATAGTAAACTAGTGAACAGAAGCAAGGCTGCTCCGCAATGTGGTGACATGGCAAAAAATCGAGATAAAAACCTCGATTTAAACAACTAAACAACAACAAACAACAACTAACTTTCATTAAACTTAGATGTAGCATAAAGTTTAATGTTAACGTATTTTACATATAAACGTTCTGGAATAAATTCTCTAAATTATGCTGAAGAACTAGAAACTAAGACTAGTATAGAAGAACTAAGCGAACACACACACAGGGAGACACGCAATAAGAGTTTTTTCTATACTTGTAGATGAAAATAGACGAAATGTAGTAGTACAATATGTCTGCCAACCCTATGGGGAATTTAGGGTTAGATGTATGATGTATGATAAAGGCCGCTACGTGTACCACCTATTGAGCTCCGCAATGGCAGAGCCCGTTTACAATGGGCTCGTGAACACAGAAATTGGGCAGAAGAAGAGTGACATTTTGTGTTCTTCTGACCAATCTCGCTTTGGTATGAGACCAGATACTAAACGTACACGGTATTGGAGGACCCCTGCATGCCAAGAACGTTTAAAATCATGACAGGAACTCAATGTATACAGTGGTGGAACTATCATGATATGGGCGGGTATCTGGATCGGCAGAAGAACCGAACTGATTTGGATCAGAGGCAATCTCAATGCACAGATTTACGCTGAAACGATTGTATCAGATGTTGTCATTCCTTTGCGGACCCAATTCGGTGCTTCATTACTGCTTTGCATGATAATGCACGTCTACACACTGCCAGAGTGGTTGCAAACACACTTGCCTTGGTTACGGTAATGATTTTTTTTTTTAGTGTTTGGAAATCAGGTGAGCTACCTACCAGTTACGTTTGATCCATTATTGTCGGGACACCCTGTATAAAGACGTAACAAATGATTTGAATCAGACATCTGCAGAGAAAATACGAAGGCTGCGGGGTGATTGCGTAACACACTAACAGTAGGAATGGCTTTCATTTTGATAGTTGAACAACATTCATTGCGTTATTTACGTTGTTGAGCAGACAAACTTTTCGAACATATGAAGCAATGGGTTAGCAATAGGGTTCAAAATAATTCAGATTGTGATAGATATTGTGTTACGCATTTAGGGTGCTAGATTCAATTGTTACGCTTAAAGGTTAGTTTTTGACTTTCTAGTAAAATAACTTGATAGTTTTCGACTATTTATTATTATTTATTTATTTAAACTCTCTGAGGAAATGAAATGTCGACTTGTGAAACACATTATTTAGAAAATATATCTTCAATGACAGGTATTTTTATTCGTAGAAATAGAAAGCGTCATGCTAAGCCTGCAGTTCAGTCATTATAGATTTAACTGTCACTTTAAAGGGTTTATACGTAGGATATGTGTATGGATAGCTAAATTAAATAATATGGTATATTTGTATTTTATTATGGTTTTTGACTTTTATGACTGAGTGTGTTAACTTGAAAGTCTTTGCCGAGTGTTATAGTGTTACATAATTTATTGTATTTGTTATTTTCAGATGTAAGTGGGAAGACACTAAGAATAATTAAAATTGAAGGGTATAAAAATCATGGCAGTGGAATACTCCGGAGAAAAAACGTCCACATTCAGCAACAGTTTCAAGTTTCTTTTATAACGAAAGTGAACACTAACGATGGATTTTTGAAAATTCATGCTCTAAAGGGGTTTAATATCGTTATTAAACCCCAAGCCCAAACCATCCCCATGAAAGCTCATATGGACTTTGTTTGTCTTTTTGCCGATGGGGAATCCCTTCAGGCGCGGCTTGTAATTAATAATTACCCTTTCTCGATGCTCGTAAGTGATTTCAAATGCTTAGTCATCATTCTCCTGCCCTTCCCCTAATTTATTTGGGGTGGGCGCAGTATACCCTCTTCTTCCATAGGTACATCTCTATTAGCCGACATTTCAATAGTCAACATCTTTCTGGCCATGTCATCTTTCACACATTCCATATATCGTTTGTTTGTTCTTCCTCTTCGCTTATATCCTTACACATTCCTACTCAAAACTTTCCGCAGGACATGCTCCTCATTCCTCCGCCTCATATGCCTATACTATTACAACCGATTTCCACACAAATTCTCGGTTACCGGCGACACTTTCGGACTTCCTCCTGCATAGTCATTTCTTACGCTATCCATTCGCGTAACACCAAACATCCCTCTTAGCACTCTCATGTCATTTTTCTCTAGATCAATGAACACCATGTGCAAGTTCTTTTGTATAATTGTGTACGTCTGTACTTCTCGCACAACAGACGCAGTGCAAAAGTGACTTCCAGTGTTCCTTGAACTGGCATAAACCCAAACTGGTTTTGAGAAAAGGCACTCTCCTCTAACAATCGTTTCTCTATTACCTTCTCCCATACTTTGAGACAATGTGACATGAGCTATTTGCCTCGATAGTTGTTGCAGTCCTGTACATCGCCTTTATTCTTGAAGATGGGCACTAGCAAATTATTTCTCTAATCATGAGGGAACGTTTATACGTCATACTGATTTATGCACATCGATATTGTTGCATTTCTCAAACATAGCAATTAAATGTATAATAAATGTGTAATTATATTATAGAGGTATGAGGAACAGGGTGTAAAGCTCACTCATACTCTATGGAAAAGGGAGGATCCTCCGACCAGACGGGTGTTGTGTCTGGTGGGCAACTGCCCGACGATTGATGTCGGGATGTTGTATATATGCTAGTTGCGCGGTAAACTCTGCTTGCGCGATGCAGGATTTTGCGTGACGTCAGTATGACGTGTAGCTCGCATGTGGCGTTTGTAGATACCGCTACAATATTAAGGGCATTACATCGCTCGATGACCTTGACGATTTGATCTCTGTACTGGTATTTGTTACTTTGACGCCATGTACTGACAAACGACCATGCATAATCAGCCTATAATGTTCCTACTACTGGGACATGGGACTCCTCTCTGTGAGAGGGAATGGGCCGTAATCCACCACGCGGGCCCAGTGCGGGTTGGTCGGACAAACGACCATACTACAACAAAAAAATTAGCAGAGGCGAACCGCCCTATTCTTTATTTGGAAAATCATATATTAGGTTGTAGGTATGTATTGGTATACATTGTATGTGAGTAAAACCTGCTCAAATTCATGAGTACTGTGTTCTATAAAAGTTTGTCCAGGTATTCCTTTTACACCTTATACACAAGATCCACCACCATATTTTTCATACACCATGTTTTTCCCATCTTGCAGTAATAATTTTGGATGTCTGATAATGACTGGTATAAATAAAATAAAATAAAAAACAGTTTTGATTTTGTTTAAATGTTGCCATACTCCGGTGAGTACAAATTTTTTCCATTTATTCATTCATACTTGCATTCATAATGTAAAAAGATGTTACAAAAGGCTTAAAGCTAGGCACAAAAATATGGACCCTGTGAGGGCACAGCAAAAGGATAAAATTAAACCTACAAAAAAATAAATTAAAACTACTAAGTACTAATATAATAATAAAAAACACGTGTGGCACTCGGGGACTGCCGCGGTAAAGCTATGGCATAGCATTTTTTTATCAACTTATGCAATTATAATTATTTATTTATTTTTTATTTATGCAGTATTTTTTTTTCTTTGATATTAATTCAAGTACTGTCGTACCATATACATATACGTTAAGCGAACGCTCGGCCGAGCTACTTGGCAGGCGGAGGGGGGGGTGTTAGGTTTTATTTTCGTTACGGAATTTCTTGATTCGGTCGCCGCGCTCAAAGCCCGCGATAAAAGCTATGCAATAGCTTAGAAATCTAGGTTTTGAAATTAACTTAACAATAAAATAAGATCATAACTAGTTATTAAGACTACATGGTTACAAATTATTATAGCATTTATTCAAAATTAGGTACTGAGATCAATATTACAATAACAAAAAACTGCTTTGCTTGCAAGTTAAGCACAAACAAAATAAACTTTTCATTTGAAATATTTATGTGTGTTGCTATTTTGTTTAAGTACTACCATTTTGCTGATATTTCAATACTCCAATATTTACTAACAACGGCCAATATGTTTCTCTCCTATAAATTTAAAACTTTGTATACCACAGTTAAAAGAATAGCACTATACATACTTATTTCTTGTATTTTGCAAAAAAGTAAGCTATATCAATAACTCGTCTTCCAGATACATTTTTTGTTTCTGCTTGTGATGTGTTTCTTTAATAACCAAATCTGGTAAGTCTTCTTCATCTTGTTCAAGCTAAAACAAACATTTTAATAATATACAAGATGATTTTCAAGTGGTTCTGCAGCCGAAATGCAATAACCTTTGCCAATTAAAGAAACATAGGTATGTACCTAATAAAGGAATGACACCCATATTATGATCTCGAAACAAAATATAATTCGGAGTCCACCATGAGGTAGGTGACATCATCAGTCACCAAGGTCTCCATGAGCCCTTTCAAATTAGTCCAAACACGATGGTTCTACGTAGTGCCGTCAATGAAATCCTATATCCACCTCTAGGGTCCATCATCAGTTAAGTAATATTATCAGTCACCAAGGTCTCCATGAGCCCTTTCAAATGAGTCCAAACACGATGGTTCTACGTAGTGCCGTCAATGAGATCCTATATCCACCTCCAAGGTCCATCATCAGTTAAGTAATATTAACAGTCACCAAGGTCTTCATGAGCCCTTTCAAATGAGTCCAAACACGATGGTTCTACGTAGTGTCGTCAATGAAATCCTATATCCACCTTCGGAGTCCATCATCAGTTAAGTAATATCATCAGTGACCAAGGTCTTCATGAGCCCTTTCAAATGAGTCCAAACACGATGGTTCTACGTAGTGCCGTCAATGAGATCCTATATCCACCTTCGGAGTCCACCATTGGGTAGGTGACATCATCAGTCACCAAGGTCTCCATTTGCCCTTTCAAATGAGTCCAACACGATGGTTCCACGTAGTGTCGTCAATGAGATCTTATATCCACCTTCGGAGTCCACCATTAGGTAGGTGACATCATCAGTCACCAAAGTCTCCTTCGTCTGTCAAACGAAATTCTCGAGATAGTTAAAAATAATTAAAAAATAATCACCATAGAAATAATGTATCTACTAAGAGGGTTGGTACTTACCAATGGTTTTGGAGAGCCCGCCACGTTTTATTTTATTGTTTTATTTAGGCATAGTCTGGCTTACTCTATGACAGGTTCAAACAACAAAATGAAATTACAAGTACTGTTTATATTTATTTACAAACTTAATTTCTATTCTATTTTAATATTTCTTAATATGATTTCATTCATAAATCATTCAAAACGTGACCTTTTGGATTTTATTTGGAAATTACCTATCACGAGTATAGTCCACCCGTCACAAGTCATCGACACACTGATTGAGTCATCACAAGACCAGTGACCGTATACGGTTAAGTTTTCTAAAGAAAAAACATAATTTTGGCAAGTTTTCTCAAACATTGGCAGATCAATTAAGAGGAAACCTTTTCTAAGCTGAGAAGAAATTATTTTGTCTGATGAAACTATATGATATTTCTGATATTTGGAAAACAGAAAAATTCTAATGTTTTTCTTATAAGAATAAAATGCTTTTAAAAGTGCCATTTTACAAGCTTTTATTTAACTTGAATGTTTGTATGTATGTATGTATGGTTCTAGGCAAATCTTGCAAGCTGAAGAAAAACCACTTTCTTTTATCCTACGAAGTTGAAATTTCACACGTTGATACTGTTTTGAAGATAATGCATTTTTATGATACATGACCTGTGATTCCACACCCAGGATTGGCTCCAGACGAGGGATCTCCTTAACGGTCAACGGTGCAGAGTGTACATTTAATATACGCATTTAATTATGGTAGTTCCTACTAAAATCCACCACAACCTGGCTGCTGCAGCCAGGATTGGCTCCAGTCGATGGAGCTCCTCAACGGTCAACAGCAGAGACACAACATTTTATATACGCATACAATTATGATAGCTCGTTCTAAAGTTTACCATGATCAAGCTGCTGCACCCAAGACTGGCTCCATACGAGTGAACTCCTTAGTGGTCAACAGCACAGGCACGAAATGTTGTATAAGTACTCATTAAATTATGATGATAGCCCGTTCTAAAGTGCGGCATGACTTGGATAGTGCAACTCGGATGGCTTCACACCATGACTTGGGTAAAGGCGTGTTTGGGTTCTTTGGATTTGTCCTTACAAGTACCTTTCAAAAGCAGGTGACAGAACGGATATTTAAAGAAATTCTAATGCTAAAAAGTACCAAATAAAACTTACGTCAACATAAAACTTTTATATTTTCTTAAAAGCTTGAGGCGTGAACGTCCTTCTTACACTTTAAGATAAGCCGCAAACTTCTTAGAAAATATTAAAGTTTTATGTTGACGTAAGTTTTATTTAATACTTTTTAGTTAATTAAAAGCTTGTTTTTAAAAAGGTATTTTACTTACATTTTGCTTCTGAATTTCCAAACATTTTATTAAGTGCCATTTTAATAGTGAACGTGAAAGAGGTCCTACCTATTTTATATATTGTATTTTTCAGAATACACCGATCATCAAGAAAAAATACAAAAAAGAAAATCGCGTACAGAGGACGGACAAGGTCTCTACGACCAATAACGACCACACATGTTATTAGACAGGTATTTTATTATACTTAATACGACAATAACTATGGCGGCTTATTTCAAATCGCAGTGAGAAAAATGTTGTGGCGATGTTTCGTAGGACTAACATATACGGTAGTTAACGGAACATATGAATAGTTAATCACTTCTAGTTGTCTTAGTTTCAATATTCGCAAAAGTATGAATTCCGATGATCATAAAATAATTTGGTATCACCGATCTGGTCTGATGATGGACCTGGACGATAACGGAATTCTTGAATAGCTACTAGTAAACCCATCTAGTGTTGGCTCATTAGATGTGTCTCAACGAGTCCTGCGCATTTTAATTGATGACGAGGACCTGATGACTGACCTGGACGCTAAATAGCGGAACCCTTAAATAGCTACTAGTAAACCCATCGAGTGTCTGCTCATTAGATGTATCTTAACGAGTCCTGTTCCTTGTATTTTATACTAGCTGACCCGAGCCCACTTCGTTGGGCGGTAAACATTTTTACTGGTGATGAAATTATGACTGTGGTTCGGTTAGTACTGAGTGCTATGATTTATTTCCTGACTGCCAAAAGGAGGTTTATATTTTACTGCATATGTATGTATGTATTTGCATACCAATTTGGCTATATTATCGGGTTTCAAATGAGTGAATGAAATGATTATGATTGAATAAATTATGTTTATTTTAATTGTTAGAAATTTCTCTGTGTACTATATTAGATGTAATGTTATTATTTGGCACCAAAATATATTGTCTTTCAGGAGTTGCAACCCGAGATAAGCCAACATATAACTGCCCATCGGAAAAACACTGCTTCCTCAGGTCAATGCCCACCAGAGATGACCTGGGACTTATTAATAGTGAGCGCAAAAGAGATCTTGACGGGACACTGTAGCCTTTTAAACGGTATGGGTAAATCCGTCGGAATCATGGGAATCCGCGGAATATAACCCAGTTGTCCCATAGCTGCTGGCCCTGTGAGAAAGGACGCTACGATTATATTTTCCCGCCACTCTTTTATAAGCAGCCTTGTGCCATTACACATGTTGGGAGGCTCAAGTTTCTTAACAGCATGATAGGAATGCCAACTTTTAACATAAGGTCGTGAGGAGGTAAGCCTCAAAGGCTCAAAGAATTTAAACATTCTTGAGTGTAGTGCACTGTATCCTCAATATTACACACCGTGTCAATGGACTTATAGTATTTGACTTGACTGGGAATTTTCTCTAAAATCAGTTTATTTATCTCATTCACAGTATCGTTTCTGGGTGACACTGTTGCCCTAGAACAAAGCCAATGATAATCTTTTTCCAATAAATTTTTAAGACCGGATATATTGCGTCTATCAGGTGTTCTAACCTATGTAGTATGTGACCTAATTTATTGTCAAGTTTAATGTCATCGCTAGAACTGTTGGAGTTAGGACAGCAAATTTTTCTTTCTCCAAGATTCAATAGTTGATGCGGAAAGTCGTTATCCTAGTTGTCGCTCAAATGGGCTCTCATATTTGTTCGTAAATTGAGTTTTAACAGAACTCCATAATTATGTAAGATGATTTTCAGCATGTCATTACATGCCATTGATATTTTTAATTATCTCTTAAACTATGCAACCAAAAAAAAACTGTAAAAAACGAATTTTATCTAAATAATATTTCCTTGGTGATGCCTAAATAAATAGATTGACGGTTTTATATAAAAAAAACCGTCTAATAGAAATATCACTCAATAGATTACGACACGGTCGCGATTCCATACCTATGTCATATTATCTCTTTAACTATTCGTCCAAATTATATGCAGTAAAAGAGAAAACTCTTTTGTTTTAAACACTTGAGACAATAAATTTACTTATTTTGATAAGAATTAAAAATTGTTGATAATATGACCAATAAACCTGATAAACGATTAATGTTTTTTTTTTTTTTAGTGTACGAACTACTTTGTGTGTCTTAAATATAGAAGTTAGACATGCTGTCGCTGACTTTTTTGTAGGCAATATCAAGCTCTACAACTTTTCTCTAGAACTCAATCATATATCTCTCATCGCTAAGGCAGCGTTCGTAAGAAACATTTTCGTTTGACCGTTTTTTCTCTGACTTACTTTGCAAATCCGACTACCTCGAAAAAGTCTTTTAATTTTTTAGGTTATTATATAGCCTATGACACTCACAATAACGTGGCTTTCTATTGGTAAAAGAATTTTCAAAATCCGTTCTGTAGATCCAGAGATTACCCCTACATCCTCACAAACTT
Organism: Dryobotodes eremita; assembly: GCA_917490735.1. NCBI lineage: Eukaryota > Metazoa > Arthropoda > Insecta > Lepidoptera > Noctuidae > Dryobotodes > Dryobotodes eremita. The sequence continues at coordinate 25,967,351 of OU823241.1, read as the reverse complement.
TACCTCTTTATAATTTTAGTATAGATAGAGGTCCTGATGGTTGGCCTGGAAGTTTCCAATACTTTTTTACGATTATTATGTAAGACGGGATGTAATATTATAAAAGTATTTATTTTTCCACTTGTTTTTTTTTTTATAAAGACTTTAGAGTTTTTAATAAAGAATAATATACTAAGATAATGACGAACAGCAACAAAACGCAAAGTAGACATAGGGGTGTGGAGATTGAATTTGTCCATGAGTTTGTATACGTCAGCCAAATATTAGGTCTTTACCTATGAAATTGCCGTTCTGCAGTACTGGCCATTTCAAATCAAAATAATTTTTGTTTGGCTATGAATTCTAATTTCAAATTAATTTTATTTTAAAAACATGGATTTTTTTTTCTAAAAGTAGTCATTTCTTTATTGATTAGTGTTACATTTTCATCGCATTTCAATCTTTTTCGTCATCATGGATACGTTAAAAATTCGAGTAATTATGGAATATGAGTACCGTCGTGGCAGCAACGCGGCACAAGCGGCACGCAACATCAACGACGTTTACGGAGCTAACTCTACAAACCAACGCACCACCTGTTATTGGTTTGCTCGCTTCCGTTCTGGAAATTTCGACCTGAAAAATGAACCTCGCGGTCGTCCAAAGACTTTGGTCGACAATGACGAATTAAAGGCGATTGTGGAAGCTGATGATACACAATCTACGGCTGAATTAGCAGCAGCTTTCGACGTTAGCGTCAAAACAATATTGGTCCATTTGCGTCAAATTGGCAAGGTAAAAAAGCTTGACAAATGGGTGCCCCACGAACTCAATGATCGCCAGCGCGAAGTACGCGTCGAGACGTGCCTTGCACTGCTCAACAGACACACAAATGAAGGAATTTTGCACCGCATTGTTACCTGCGATGAAAAATGGATTCTGTTTGATAACCGTAAGCGCTCAGCAAGTTGGTTGGATCCTGGTTCAGCACCTAAACAATGCCCTAAACGAAAACTTACCCCTAGAAAAGTGATGGTCACTGTTTGGTGGTCTAGCGCCGGTGTGATTCATCACAGCTTCTTACCAAACGGGGTGAGCATTACTGCAGATGTGTACTGTGAAGAACTGAACACAATGATGGAGAAGCTGGCGCATCTCCAACCAGCATTGGTCAATCGCTCGTCTCCGCTGCTCCTGCACGACAACGCGCGACCTCATACTGCACAGCAGACGGTCTCCAAGTTGCAAGAACTGGGGTTGGAAGCTCTCCGTCATCCGCCCTACTCACCAGACCTTGCGCCTACAGACTACTACTTTTTCCAGAATTTGGATAACTTCTTGGCGGGAAAAAAATTTAATACCCGAGAGGCAGTACAAAATGCCTTTGAAGAATTTGTTGCCTCCCGTCCAGCTGATTTCTTTAAGAAGGGCATCAATAAACTGCCACTGCGATGGCAAAGATGCATTGATTGCATGGGTGATTACTTCGATTAATACAAATAAAAAATTCATGAAAAAAATTCGTTTAAATTTTTTCATACAAAACGGCAATTTCATAGGTAAAGACCTATTATGTAGTCTCCTTCCAGGCGAGACAAGATAAAGAAGTCGCTCGACGCCTGGAAGAGCTTGGTGGTCAGTGAAATACCTAATGAAAGGACCACTTTCACTTTCCCTCAAAAGGAAACACATGGACACACATGTCCATGAATTTTCTTTCCACGCTCACATATGTAGCGTAAGCCTGCGGGGTAATTACGTAACACACTAACAGTAGGAATGGGTTTCATTTTGACAGTTCAACAACATTCATTGCGTTATTTACATTGTTGAGCAGACAAATTTTCCGAACTTAAGAAGCAATGGATTAGCAATAGGCTTCAAAATGATTCAGATTGTGATAGATAGTGTGTTACGTAATTAGGGTGCTGGTCATTAACGAAGCGTCAAAAGTCCGCACTTGGGCAGCGAGCAATGGAACGAAGTATTCTGGGAGTCAAACAGTATGTTTTGTTCCAATACATTTGTGTTTGCATAAGTAGGCAACACAGCCGCCAAATTAAAATGTAACTGGGCAGGCCACATCTGCCGCACGTCGCATCAGAATTGGGGAAAAGTAGCCACAGATTAGGTTCCGAACAACAGGAACCGGTGTCGCGATAGGCCCAGAAGCAGATGGCGTGACCCGTAAGACTTCTACCTAAAGGATTGGGATTAGATTGCAAATAAGAGATCAAAATTGAAAGACGGAAGGAAGGCCTTTGCCCTGCAGTGGGACTTAACAGGCTCATAATAATAATAATAACCCCACCGCCGTATCTCTACATTCTCTACATTGACATCGTGGTGGGGCTTGCGTGCTTCAGAAGTCTAGGTCTGTACCGGTAGAGTTTACTTTGCCGAAACAGGTCTAGGGTGAGGAGCCAGACTAAGAAAGATACAGAAACCCACAGGGCAACATGTGACGAGCTGTTGGGCAGTAGCGACCCCACGGACCCTATCTCCCGGGAAAAGTCTTGTTCCTCACCTCTAGCTTGCCTTTATTGGCCGGTTGCAGTAAACAATGACGAGGAACAGAGCTCCCACCTCTTTCTTGCCTTTATTGGCTTGCTTGAGTGGAGATTCGCAACAGCAAACATGCTCGGAGGATGGAAGCATTCCAGTAAGATGCTGGTAGGGAAATTGACCGTACTTCCGGGATTGCCCTGATAGCCGTGGGATACCTCTCCACTCCTCATAAGCACCTCAGGACATGTTGCCCCCTTGTCGCTACGACACTATGTGCTAGCGACCGTTTTCTGGGGCCCATTATTGAGTGTGCAAGTCACCCCCTGCCATTTTATCCGTATATTTTATATATAAAATATTGGTCAGGCACGGGCCATAGCCGTTCCATAGTTCTTGGTAACCAGTCCATCTTAGCCAGTGAAACCTATAGTTCAATAATTATTTTTGTTTCCATATCCTGCAATAGTCCGATACCAATCGGGGGTTGTCCTTGGGTGCACTTGCACAGTGCATACCGTCGGTTAGTGCTTCATTCCATTTAAAATTGTCTAAGGGCCCTATACGAGTTGGCTTCGGCCACTTTTCGCCGTCCAAAGGACGAGGGATAAATCCTTAAGGGAGTAAAAATTAACAGAATTTAATCTGGCGTCCTAGCTAGGTTATATGGTAACCTGTGTAAAGGTTCACCAGCCGCCCACAGAAAGAGTTTTTTTTTTATAGAGACTGTTTAGGACTATAAAGTGCAAAACTGCAAAGGTATGTTAACTTATATGAAGTGTTAGTATGTGTGTTTTGTGATGTAGGTGTGATGTGTGGGTGTCTTGTGATATAGCTGTGGTGTGTAAGAGTTTTGTGATGTAGCTGTGGTGTGTATGTGTGTGTGTGTGTGTAAATGGAAGGGAAAGAGGTTGAGTTTAGGAACGGAATGTTAGAGAAGTCACTACGATTGTGAAGTAAGCAGATATTCAGTGTCTTCGTAATTTACTGGTTAGAAAGCGTGTTATCTGTTTTTTACACGTTTCGTAAGAGGATTGATGTACAGGGATAGTTTTGTTTATTCTTTTATATAAAAATGGCCCAAGGTAGTAAAAGGAACGTTTAGTAATAGCAAAGCGGGTGAAGGGTACTTTGAAAATTTCGTGCTTTCGCCTAAGTGAGGATTGAGTTAGTGTAAAAGGAGTTTGTGTGTGTTGTTGTAATAAAATGTTAAGAATGATTGTTTGCTGGACCGTAAGGACATTGAATTTTTTATATAGATCAAAGGTTGGGTATAACATTGGTCGGAAAGTAGCAAACTTAAGAATGGCTCTCTAAGCCACTTCCAGAGGTTTGAGTGTAGTTTTCGCAGCTCAACTGTTAATACAGTAAGAGATGACTGACTGACACATGGCGAGAAACTCGGTGCGTATTACAAAAGTATTGGCAATGTGTCTGAGTGTTTTAAAAAGTTATAAGTTTACGAACTCGAGCAGTAAGGTAATGAATACCCTTCACCCTTATTTAACCGCCTGAAATTCACCCCCAAAGATTGAAAATACAACCTGGAATTTAAATTTACTTGTACAAATGCGCCATCACAAATCGAACTATCACAGTCCACACATTTAAATGACCTGTAGCGAAATTCACGCTTGACACACGGACGGAGAGTCGACCCCTAATTCCCAAGTTTTCCGTCAGAATAGTAAAACCAAAAGTAACAATAGGAACAGGTGGAAGAGAAAAACGAGAGAATATTTTTCATATTGCAATAATGTGTGAAACTACTCACAGATTCTTCTCTCCTCTTCATGTCGACGTTTTCGAAAAGCCGTTCGAGTTCTTCAAGTAAACTTTGACTGAAGTCCGTAGAACTTTTCTGGAACAACACGTACTAATTAGAAAAGCTTCCACTTATTGTTTTATGTATGATAACAAGCGGTATGTTATCCTCACCAAAACATAAAGTTGTTTATTAACCGGACTAACCAACACACAGAAGTGTAGAAATCGTACTGAACGTGTGTTTGATCTGTCTAAAGTAGCAGACAGTAAATTCCCACGCGCGACCCACCACGATATATAAATATGTTCGAACAAATGCAGGACTCTTTTCATAAAACTACTAGTCTTTTATCTACTTTTCTATCGCAGGTATGCTGGAAGAGATTTCTTTAGAAATAAGCATCCCCTTTGTGCTTATTTTTCTGTTCTTTTCTTCTTGTCTGTTTATATAAATATATTATGTGAGTACATAGATAGTTAAATAAAATGAATAAATAAAAGAATTTTGTAAGAGGGAAACTTTGAAGTAGGTACTTATAACTTAACTGAACCGCCTCTTGTGTAATCGCTTATGAACAATCCTAAAAATATACCATAGTGCATATTTCACTACTACGAGTATTACCTTTTGCCTGCGTCTTCTTCCGCTTTGTAGTAGAACACAGAATGAAATTGGGATGAAAAAAATATCCTAATTCAGTAAATAAATTATAGCCTACTTGTGTGCCCATCCACATTAATTCGGTCATTAAAGCGAGATTGAGTAACAAAATACAATCTTCACAATTTTAATAGTATGATAAGGATACCGGTATTCAGCTGCATCCACTTTGACTTGAAACCGACCCCAAAAATATTTCGGATAAAGCTAGGCAGAAAGGATAATTACGACTATTTACTATTAGAGATATAAAAGTGGTACTTACTAGAGCATCAACGTTCTCAGCTTTTGACACTGCGCGGTCAGATCTGCTGCACGAAGTTGCGGTGCCCTCCTGCAACAAGAGAAAAAAAAAATACTTACATCAAATACAACTGATTGTAATATGGTCACGAAATAAATTGCGTAGATATAATTGGAGAAGTCTATGTCCCAAGGGGATAGAACCTGGAGATAAATGAATCTGGATTTAATCATCATTAGCAATGTGTTAATTGCTAATGATGATTAAATCCAGATTAATATGATTCAAAACCTACACAGCTCAAAGGTCGAAATAATGACGTCGAAACGATTTTAGAAGCCTCTCTCGTAGGGCTTTCCGAAGTACCTACGGACTAAATCGCTGAACATATATGAGGTGTGTTCAGCGATTTAGCCCAAGATTTTTACACAAAATTTGGCCAAAGACATGATATATTTGATAACCAGCTGAATTTTGGTACATGTATGTGATATTGAATCATTACCTAAAACTCTCCGACCCTCCTGCGCTTGCAACCTAAGATTTACAGGTTGATACCGTGAATTTTGATGTTAAGGTGAATTCTGATCAAAATTCATATTTAAACCTTTTTACTGACATCAACATTTATTTACAGAAAATTACAGGAACGATTATGATTACGTACATAATTTAATAGTTTTATCATCCCTATGATCAGGCGAACGATGGGTTCGTGGAGAATGACCATGCGGTCGGGTCTAAGATCTTCAAGACCCGTCATAAATAGAAATAAGAAGCTCTCCGATCCTACTCTCAAGCTCGTGAAGAATTGCTGCGAGATGATCCTGCAGTCTTCAGACGACACGCTCAAGTACCGGCAGCTCAATAGACACCACTAAGTCCTTGAAAAACGACATTAAACCGCTTAAATACAGAGTTAATAGATCTGTTTGTTGGGCAGAGCCAGCTTACGAACCTGAAGACCGATGATGGCAGAATCGTATGCTCCAAACTCAAATTTATGAGGGAGACCGAGAGATTCCATGAACAAGTTGTAGGTACACATCAACCAGTAAGCCTATTGCGAATCTGAAACGACCAAGTGCTACATTGACTCGACACTATACCGAAATCATCTCGGACATCAGCCTGAACTAGATTAGGATGGCACTGAAGCAGCTTATAAATCACAAGGCACCGGGCGACAACGGAAATACAGCCGAACTCCTGAAGGCTAGTGGAAAACCGGTTATTAACCCATTGAAGGAACGAGACACAATAGAAGTTTTATTGTTTTTACGTCTAGGGGCGTTAAGTGTCCCGCAAAGTGGTAAGGCCCTGCAGTAGCTGTTTGAACCCGTCTCTGCTCAGCGTTTGTGAACTACGAGAAAGCCTTCGATTCGATCAAGACTTGGGCTGTACTGCAGTCTCTGCAACCGATCCGATCTTCGACAAATCGGTCGATGTTGCGATGCTTGGCGGAGTCATATATCCAGCAGTGGTTGTCTTTCCGCTGAAATGGCGATGAAGATTACACAGTAAACATTAATTCATTGTTACGATGTCGAAACGCAAACAAGCAAACGAAAGACCCAGATCACACATAGTCACACTGGGGTCGGTAAGTGCAAGTAACGGTCCTTAGAGGGCGTTGTATATATATGGTCACACCAAATTACCAAAACCACGCCAACAGCCGACTGAATGCACGCACTCCTAATCAAGCAATGAGGAGGGTACAGGAGGGGATGGAGGGAGGCTATATTTCAGGATGCAAGCGCCGGAGGCGTGGCGAGCTTTGGCATATTATTCTAGACACTATTCTGAATGCATATGCAAAGAAGAATGGCAGTTCTGGTGTCGCTTGATTTCAGAAGCGTTCCTGAATGAAAGTATATACATTATATGAAACAATTACAGTTATTAACTTTACTTTGTATATTTGTATGCATTAGCTTTTTTTATTAAGCTGTACAAAAGTAAACAATAAGAAACAAACATTTTATTAAATCTGAATATCTAAACGCAATTATTTGCAAAATCTAAACGCAGAACCTAGTACGGTAGCAGTGGAGTTACCATATTCACAACAATATGGCGTTTCTATTTATATAGCGCATTAGCAGGATTTTGGTGGTAGTGGTTTAATCGTTTAAACTATTAAGAGACTTGCTAAGTCGTTTTTATAGAGGAGTATTACAGGACAAGACGTAATTTACTGCTGCGATAGCTCAGTTTAGTTCCATCAAATGAAAGACATTTTGGAGAAGACTTCTGTCCTTTGTAACAAGACTATTATTTTTAGATTTGGAGCCAGTGCCTAATTGTGTTTGCAGCATGTTTTATAACTAACATGTTTTGTAATAACTGATTTATGGAGCTTATCGTTAATCACAGTAATAAGAATCCTTTGTTTTATAAGCTTTTTGGACAATTTAGTTTTCATGGCAACATTATAATCTTATTGATCTTTCAAATCAGAAATGTCATAATTGACATATTTTTATGTCACATATATGTCCTTTATGTGTGGTCGTGAATAGTTGTGAATTGAATAATTATCTAGTTTAATTGTATTTATGGTGAAGCATAGAACACGAGGAATTTACGTAATCCAGGTGTGCTGAGATAATGGAGTCTAAAGCTAAGCCAAGGGTTACTGGTTATATTGCTCCTAGCATGTGTGATAAGCATCGTATGGTGATACCGACGATCCGACGACGATAGCATAACGCCCGCGATGGCTGCTCAGTTATTGGACGAAGTTCTTCTAAGATTAGAATGTAGTGTAATTGACAATGAATGTGATTGACAGTAAAAATGCTTTAGGCCTACTTGCGCGTTCATCGGTTGTCCTAAATAACTCTAAGTAAAGGGCATTACATTGCTCGATGACCTTGAGAATTTGATCTCTGTAGTGGTATTTTTTACTTTGGCGCCAATTACCGACAAACGCCCATACTACAATAAAACGGTGTCGCAGAGTTGTCATGGTTTTTGCCTATTTTATTCGCTCTCTGAGCGATCTAATACATTTTGTTCCTCTTGTATAGTACCAACATTATAATTTATATTTATCTATGAAATAATTTTGCACTTTGCCTAATAACCTAGCTTTCATCAGTTATTTTATTGAGTACGGGTACTAAATGATACATTCTGAAGGTCTGATGATGACCAGGTAAGTGCTTATTGGTTCTCAGTAACGGAAATAGTTAGGATGACCTAGCTTTCAAAATGTATCTAATTGAGCAGGGGTGCTACTACATGATACATTCTGAAGGTCTGATGATGACCAGGTAAGTGCTTATCGGTTCCCAGTAACGAAAATAGTTAGGATGACCTAATTTTCAAAATTTATCTAATTGAGCACGGGTACTACTACATGATACATTCTGAAGGTCTGATGATGACCAGGTAACTGCTTATCGGTTCCCAGTAACGAAAATAGTTAGGATGACCTAACTTTCAAAATTTATCTAATTGAGCGCGCGTGCTACTATATGATACATTCTGAAGGTCTGATGATGACCAGGTAAGTGCTTATCGGTTCTCAGTAACGGAAATAGGATGACCTAGCTTTCAACATATGAGCTGTGAAATGTGCTCAGTCATTGATAGCTTTTAAACGAATGGTGAAAGACATTACCTTACTCTATAGTTGAAGTTGCTACTGTTTCTTCGTTTGTTATTTATTACAATTTTGTTATTTATACGTATTATGTTTATTGGTATCTTGGGGTGGCATGCCACTGGTAATTTTATTTTGTCCAATGTGACTAATCAAAGAAATAAGACGTATTCATCAAGTGTAGGTACTAACAACATTGTATATTTTCATTTGACAATTTGATTCGATCGATATAAGAAAAAAAATAAAAATTGCGAACAAGATATCGTGGACGATTTCAATTATATTCTTGGACAAAATATATTGACCAACGGCGTACTGTCTTTATACCCCACTGTTCTTTATTTGTACCTAATATCATATATTAGGATGTAGGTATTTATTAGTATATTTGTTTGTGAGCAATAAATAATATTATCTGTCTATAAGGTCGAAACAAAAGAAAACAACATTTCCATAAAAAGTTTTAGCGAAAAATTCAACCGAATTCCAAAAAAAACTCAAAAAACGTGAAAATTTGTTTAATTTCGGAAGTTGGTCTTTGGTTTTGTATTTTCGTTTTTTCAAACCGACTTCCGAAATTCAAGTTATTTTTCACTATTTTTGTGCTTTTTTTTTTAAATCTGTTGCTTTTTTGTAAGAAAGTTTTTATTTTTCACCTGTATACCACTACTAGATAATTATGTAAATAACAGTTTATTTACAACAAATTATTAAAACATCATCAACATAAACTAAGTGGAAAAAATACGCAGTATTAAGGATAACTCAAAAACTCCTGGTCAAAACTTGATCAATTTTATATGGGACCACGTGAAAAGCACCAGCTTTCAATTAAAAAAAGAATCATTCACGTCGGTTCACCTAGAAAAAAGTTCTGAGCAAACACACATAAAAAATAAAAATACAGTCGAATTGAGAACCTCCTCCTTTTTTTGAAGTCGGTTAAAAGTGCAATAGGTCTTCTTCATTGTCGTTTCCTCAATGCTGAGGATCGCGACCACATACGACGCGTCTCCAAGTTAGTGTTGACAGCTCTGTAGAGACTGCCTCCAACAGCCTTCTTGATCGCGTTTGACCATCTTGCCGGTGCTCTGCCTTGAGGGCGTTTTCCTTTCACCAGGCCCAGTATCATAACCCTTTCTAGACCATGCTTAGGTGAACGCACAATATGTCCAAAAAGCTGAGGGCAGGCTCCTGGCATATTATAAATAGCAGCTTGGTGATGTTGAGTTCCTCCAGTATGTATTCATTTGTTCTCATGGCTGTCCATGGTATACGTAGTAGCCTCCGCCAACACCACATCTCAAAAGCATCGATCTTACTGCTTCCGCTGCTTCTAATGCTCCCCGTTTACGCACCATATAAAAAAAGGAAAAAGAACTAGAGCACGGATCAGTCGTATTTTGGTATTCTGACGGATACCGCGGTTCTTCCAAATTTACCCCAGACTGGTCAGTGTACTTTTAGCCATTCCAGTACGACGACGGATTTCCTCAAGGCCTCTGCCTTGAGGAAATCCGTCGTCGTTTATATTTCAGCGTTGGTCCCATCCAAACTAAAAGTTGCTTATATTCATGAGTACTGTGTTCTATAAAAGTTTGTCCAGGTATTTTGTTTACACCTTATACACAAGATCCACCACCATTTATTTCATACACCATGTACGAGTATTTCCCATCACGTAGTAATAAAGTTGGATGTCTGATGGCGACTAGTACAAATAAAAAATAATTTCCGTTTTGATTTTGTTTGAATGTTGCCATGCTACTATGTATACCACAGTTAAAATAGTAGCACCATGCCTGACCACCTATTTCTTGTATTTTGGAAAAAACTAAACTAAGTATATCAATAACTCGTCTTCCAGATATGTTTGTTTCTGCTTGTGATTGTAAGTAAGGTAAGTCTTCTTCATCTTGTTCAAGCTAAAACAAACATTTTAATAATATAGAAGATGATTTTTATGTGGTTCTGGAGCCGAAATACATTACTCTACGCCAAATGAAAAAACATAGGTATGTACCTAATAAAGGAATAACACCCATTTTAAGACATCGAAACAAAAAATATTCGGAGTCCACCATAGGGTAGGAGACATCATCAGTCACCAAGGTCTCCATAAGCCCTTTCAAATGAGTCCAAACACGATGGTTCCGCGTAGTGCCGTCAATGAGATCCTATACCCGCCTTCGGAATCCACCATCAGGTAGGTGACATCATCAGTCACCTAGGTCTCCTTCATCTGTCAAACGAAATTCTCAAGATAGCTAATTAAAAACAATAAAAAAAATAAACACCATAGAAATAAAGTAGGTATCTACTCGTATTAAGAGGGAAGGTACTTACCAACAGTTTTGGCGAGCTCGACCACTTAGGCATAGTCAAACTTACTCTATGATAGGTTTAAACAACAAAACGACATCAGAAACTACTTTATATCTATACTAATAATAAAGCTGAAGAGTTTGTTTGTTTGCTTGAGCGCGCTAATCTCAGGAACTGCTGGTCCGATTTGAAAAATTATTTCAGTGTCAGATAGCTCATTTATCGAGGAAGCTATATGCCATCACGCTAAGACCAATAGGAACGGAGCACCAATGAGCAATGTTTCAAAATCGTGTTGTTTTTCCTTTTGAGAGCTTCCGCTGCGTGCGCTGCGTATGCGGTTAGTTTCGCAAAAATCATGTATTACAGAATTGTTCCCCTATAAAACTTCAAAAAAAGAACTGCGACAGCTTATGTCTATCTTTTAAGGTTGGCTCACTATAAACTTTTTTATGCTAACCAAATTTGTTCTAAAATAATGCATTATTTGCGAAGGTGTTTTTATAAACTTGATATTAATCCTTATCCAAATAAATACGTTATTCATCACAAGTATTTAATTTAAAACAAAATTGCCCTTTACATCATTTGATTTCAATGAATATCTTAGGAGATATCGCAGTTGTAAAATAACATCGTAGCAAAATAATGGTGCAAGGCCGGCGGGCGGTCATGAGGGGGAAGGGCGGTGGCCCCACCTATCTCTGCGAGATACCATGCCGGAAGTAAACAAAACTAAAAATATAGTGTACGCAGAAGTACTTTAAAATAGAATTAGGTTTGAGTTTTTTTTTTTTTGAGATAAACCCACAATCTACATGATATAAGATTATAAGACCCAGTACTTTTTACCCAGCGTTTTAAAGTTCCACTCTTACACGGAGAAAAGATTTCTTGAAATATTCCAGCAGGCTTAGCACGAGCACCGTTTTGTTGACGGAAAAATAGACAAAAATGACGTTCAGTACCCCAGTAAAAATTGAATCGGTAACCCAGTAAAATTTCTAAGATCTTAATTTTTTTTTTGTCCTAGAATTTGTATTGGGTAACCCGGTAAATTTTCTTGGATTTGCGCATATGGTCCTGCGTTACTGCAGAGCCCCAGTACAAATTCATAAACTCCCCCGGAATATTTTAAGAAATCTTTTCTCCGTGTACTGATAAAAGCGTGATGTACTCGTAGGTACCTAAAACAGTTCCTTAACGTACCTCTTATTTAAAAATATTTTCACCCTCTACGTAAACGAAGTCGCGGGTTAAAGTTAGCGTTAGCCCAAAGTAACTATTCCACGCGGACGAAGTCGCGGGCAGAAGCTAGTATATATATATATATATATATATATTTACAAAATTAATTTCTATTCTTATACCTATATATATACCAAATATTTATATTTGAACTATATACAATATGATTTCATTCATAAATCATTCAAAAAGTGAACTTTTGGATTTTATTTGGAAAAAATAACACTTGTACCGTCCACCCGTTACTAGTACCCCGCCGTACTAGTACAGTACCCCGCGAGAAGGCCTGTGACCATAGGTAGGTAGGGTACTGTGAAGTTTCGGGTTTTTTATTCATAGAGTATTTAAAATATTAAAAGAAACAAGAAAAAAAAAACAATACAAATTGTTAAATACGTCTTTACATATTTTTTCGTTACAAAATTCATGCCGAACTATTCAGACGTTACAGAGAAAATTTACAATTTAGGTTAAAAAAGGACCTATTTACAATGTGCATAGGCGGCGCGGCGCCCTAGGCCGCCAGCGCAACTGCGTCGCTGCCTTCACAGTGCTCATCTATGTCCCATAGACATTTCAGTGTTCTTTTTATTCATCTAGTTTGTTATTTTTATTTAAGTAAATCTAGAAGTTTAAACTATATAAATAAATGCTTAGTGGCAGCGTTGATGTGGTGGACGCTAGTAGGAGTGCTTGTCAACCCTCAACAACATTGAACATCCTGGAGAGATGTCCGCTGTGTACCCAGGCACGCGTTCTTAAAGGTAAGTGGGATGTCTTAATGCGCACATTGGAAAGGTGCACAGACCACCAAATGCACTCACCTCAGACCCTGTCTCAAGAACAACACCTACAACACCAGCATCCACTTTGTACATCCCCCTGTAGCTAGGATCCCACAATCCCCCTGTAGCTAGGTTACGGTTCGAAGGGGGGCTGTAAGGCTGCCATACACGCCTTGTCGACCTACCAAAATTCTGGCGAAGTAGAGGTCTTCCTGTAGGTTGCCATAAAGAATGCCTTCAATGCTATTAATAGGGACACCTTGCTGGCGGAAACAAAAAAGAAATACCCCAAATCTATAGTTTCCTTTGGCAATGCTACAGACACACTATTCTGGAATCTGCTGTTGACTGTCAACTGGGTGACCACCTTGGGCCAGTAATTTTTAGTTTAGCCATTCATCCAATTATTCGACAGCTAAATTCCAAATTTAACGTTAGGTATTTTGATGAAGGAGCCTTGGGAGGCGATGTAGAAACTGATTTAAATGACCTACTATTCTTAAAAAAATGAACTCCATTCCATTGGCTTTGAACTATACTTAGCGGACAGTACTGACAGATATCTAACACTTCCCCAAATTTAATGCATTAACTCCAGAAATCAAAATTATTGAAAAAGGGTCTCTTTAGGTCCAATCTTTCAGAATTCTTTTCCCGTTTTTATTGAGGAACAAAATTTCAATGACGTTTCGGAAAGATTATACTAAATTAAGATGCATTCGGCCTTAACCTTAATTCGTTACTGCTGTTTCGGTCTTAAATTAACATATTCCTTCGCGCTTCCCATTTATGGATGCACACACACTCACCTTTTAGACAAAATGGACCAAATTATCCGGCATACATTAACTTCGATTTTAAATGTGGCCATGGACGACCGCGCTTGGACACAAGCTACTCTTCCCATTCGTATGGGAGGCCTCAGCGTCCGCAAAATTTCTAGTATTAGTTTTCTGGCTTTCATATCCTCGGTCCACGGCACTGAGAAATGACTCAGGAAAATCCTAGCTATCACAATGATTAATTTTGATGCGCCTGGCTTCACCGAGGCTCCAAACGGCTGTTTGACACTTCCCGTGACCGAAAGCCTGGCTTTTACCTTGGCCAGAAGCTAAGCTTTGCCATACAACGTGACAATGGAGCCAGTCTCTTGGGAACTTTACCATTCGACAGCGATGCGGACGAATTTTTCGACGCCATATTTATTTTGTTAAGGCCCACTTGCACGTTTAGTCGGGTTAAATGAATAAATGTAGAGTTTTAAACTCAGAGTTAAGTAATTAACATGTTTACTCTTATTACGCGTCGCGCCACTAAAAAGTAACACTGGGTTAGTTAACCAGATATAAGTGTTTTTTGATTTCGCAACATTGTAGTTCAATCGACGAAACTTAAAATAGAATTGCAATGTCTGTGCCCTGATATGTAATCCGACCTAAAAATTAATGTACGAACAATGAACGGATATTGTATACCCATCTCTTTTATACTAAATTACGATACGTAATACATTCTTGTCTTTTAATTTTATACCATGACATTTCATTTTAATCATATTGTACGTGGTTCCCATGGAGATTTAGTTTATTGATTGACGGAAACATTCGGAACGTTATAAGTTCATGAGTACCTATACTGCCTGCTGATAGTACGTAACTTCGTAACGTTTTTTCTTTTTCACAATATGGCTTCTGGTTGCCGCCACATTGAATTTTGATTACTGTCATGTCTTTAGTGACATTCACAAGATTAAGACAAATCGATTGACGTAAAAATCATCAAAATCGGCCCACGCGTTTGGTCTCTACTGCGCCACAAAGGAACAGATATACATACATAGGCTGATAAACACATGCCACCTTCCTTTACGTTGCTCAGTCGGGTAAAAAGGTACAGACCAAAGGTAATCCGGTAAATTCTCTAACACAGAATTTCGGTAGTGATACCGTCTTCACCAGGCTTGCTGTTGTATTTTGTATTTCATTCTGCTTAGAGCCTGGTGGACTTCATACCCAGATGTTATTGGAACATCGTCAGGTCATTTGTAGGCTTTCGCTGCAAGTTGGGGAGTATTAGTGTGGGAGTGTTAGCATGACTCTACACCCCACCTTGGGCTATAGAACTTGTGAAGACAAATCCGACAACCTAAAACACAAATGGGCTATCTTGGTTGAGGAGTTCCTATGGCCACCTTCCGGCTCCGTCATCAGACCCTGGATCGCACCTTGAGCACAAGCTCGCAAACGCAACGTCGCAATCTTGTCTACTTGAGGAGTTCTTATAGCAACGTTCCAACTCGATTATCAGACCCTGGATACCATCTAGTGAAATGGCACTTGTAAATACACATACAATGAGTACAAACAAGATGGTGCTATCTTATTTCGTTGAAGAGTTCCTATAGTTTATTCGGGCGCCATCATCAGACCAGCTCCTTACCAGCGCAACGATCGAGGTTACATAGGTGTGCCAAGTTTCAGCTCAATCGGATGCATAAAAGAGAAACAGAGTAACCGGCATCACACGCGAACGAAGTAAGTTAATAAAAACAGGTCGCGCGTCTTACGGCGGTCTCTTGTTTTATCTCAAAAATTCCCGCAGCTATCAGCTCGTATCTAATTTCCTCACGATACGCGTTCGAATTGGCGCGGGAAAAAGATGCTGGTAAGACTTGGGGGAAGCCTTTGCCAGGCAGTGGTCTAAGGAAAAAATACACGAAACCTGACCTTTGGCATTCTATTCGAATAGGCGACGAATTCTATATTTTTTTTTTTCCAGCGTTTCGAAACGCGAAAGACGTCCCCGTGGTTAATGTTGGTTTGCCAAAAAAGAGATGTTGTTAGGCACTTCGCTTTATTGTATACTCCTCCGCCTACACAAGAAATAATAATAAAGAAATGAGATTAATATTATTTTGATAAAGAATTCCATGAAAATCTAGAAAGTGAAAGCCCAACAAATAATAAGCCCGAACGACATGGCCCACGTAAGTTCTGTTCATTAAGGGTATCGTTATTGACTCAATATTAAATGTCGACCCATACTAATATTATAAATGTGAAAGTAACTCTGTCTGTTTGTTACCTTTTCACGCCTAAAACACTGGGCCGATCGTTATGAAATTTGACAGATAGGTAACCACTGACCTGGACAAGTAAGTAGTCTATGTTATTTCCCAGGTACCAGAAATATGTATTGACAAAAGCCGGCCAAGTGCGAGTTGGAATCTCGCAACAAGGGTCCCGTATCCGTACCACCAACCTTACTAACGAAAGGGTAAGTCGGATCAAACCGACTTCTACAAAGTAGTTTGTCAAAAGACATTCTTAAGAATTGTAGTTGTAAAAAATGTTTTCCCTTTAAGTCGAAGTCAAGAGTTTCGAGGGCTACCTTAACAGATCCCCTGTACAGAAACGACCGCATTCGCGGAAGTTAAAAAGTCTGCAGCCGCAAAATCCCTAGTACAAACTACCAACACCACTAATTCACAATATGTACCCATTTTCGGACATTTCCCTTTACTTGTACTGTTAAGTCTTACAGTACAAGTCATCATCTGACGGACCATCTTCTTTAGAATTTTGGTTTCCGCACTTAGTCCTTCAAGTGGACCATTGTGCGTGGGCCATGGCGGCCGTCGGTGGTTATTCCAACCAGCCCACCTCCCTCCAGAAGTTGATGATGTCTCCTGGTCTGTTGAGAGCATCTGTATAGGATCTGGGTGCCCCGAGGGTTTGTGACCTAATCTGGGTGACGCCTGTGCGTTCAACGAGCACATGCGCTACGGTTTCCTCAGCCTCCATGCAAGCCCTGCACAGAGGACTGTCCGTTATGCCTATTGTGTGAAAGTGTTTGTTTAGCAAGCAGTGTCCCGTGATGGTCCCCGTCACCAGGGGCAGGCCGTTCCTGTCTAGACGTAATAAGCGTCTGACGGACTTCATGTTGGCGTCGGCTTCCAGTCTAGCCGGATGCGCTAAATACCAGTATTTTACATGGAGCGACTGCCTATCTGACCTCCACAACCCATTTACGGGGTAATACGATACCAAGGGGTACTGTCGGACTGGTTGTCAGACTTTCGGGCTTCTGACTGCACATTACGACTATCAAAAATCTACATATGACAGCCGTGACTAACGGTTTAACCTGCTTTCCGAGACACGAAGGAGTCTCCTTATGTAATGGGCGGTCACGTCACGTCATGGTAGACTTACAGCACTAGTACTGGCAAAAATCCGCTTCTTGTCAACGGGAAGTACAAGTACCCTGTATGTTTTGTGAGTATAAAAATATGTGACATAAATTTGATAAAAAGACTGACAAAAACACGGTCTTGTCTTGACAGACGGACAACGCAGTGATCCTATACAGGTTCCGTTTTTACCTTTTGAGGTACGGAACTTTAATGATGAAATACAAAATACACGCAAGTCGCGGGCAACAGCTAGTTATAAATAAGTATTACCTACTGAGCACAAATTACTATTTTTAATTCTGTGAAGAGGTGGGTATTTTCTACTTTGCGAGTTAAGTTAGTGAGTCTATTTAAGAGTTATTTCTGATCACATTCAGTGAAGGTTAGAATTTATGTCGGATATTATAAATATAAATTCCTCACCCGCGCTTGCTGCTGCCTTACAAACTTACAAATAATGTAAAGGCATGCCCTTTGTAGCTTAGGTTTCAGCATACAAACCCCCAAGCTATTATAAAAGCTTTTAAAGATCTTAAAATTAAATCAACAGCATATATCTGGGGAATGTCTGTAAAAGTCTGTAGATCTCTCATCGAAACCATTGCGCCCTATTTAGGTTTCAAAGGACAATGTCCAGAATCGCCTTGTGCTCTAAAAGCATCGGAGATACACGATAATTAATTGTCTATTTTATTAAATTTGTTGCAAATACTTTTATAACACGGACTAGCTGCATGCCAAAATGAACATTAAAAGTATTTTACGCGACTAATATCGCCGCCATCTTCGCCAAACGTTATGTCATGGCGTCTCAAAGAAGATTAAGGATGCCCAATCGATTGTAATCAATGTTCTGATTTTTTTAGTAATTGTTGCATTTTTTTAAATCTGAATCACATTTTGAATTTATTTTGATTATAGTGCAAATAGAAGCTATAATTCAAACATTCAATCACCATTCTATTATTATTATTCACTAAAAGTATAATAAATAGGCAGGTAGGTGTGTAGGTAGTAGTTTTAATAAAGTAGTAAGAATAATGCTGAAGTGAACAAAACCTACATATTTCATCATGATAATTATTCAGGGTTTCCTAAGATCATTTAGAAAAGTGTGTGGTTTACTTCTACCTAAACGATCACTTACGAGTTTACGACAATTAATATTAAAAAAATACTTATCATTGCTGGATGAATTATAAACGTTGTCTTTAAAAGAAGCAATATTGCAGACTAGATACAGATGTTATTATTAGTATTGTTACAAGTAAAGAAGAAGTAGAGAAGTATGGTTTTATTATATGTAGGACATTGTCATACTTGTAATGGTACTATTATTATCGGATGACAAAAGTTGATTTAATACTATTTGTAACGTGTGGCCATAGTAAATCTTAGGAGATATCGTTTTTTAACGTAGATATCGTATTTGGCACCCCTATTTTTGTCGTCGTTCGTACACTTCTCGAACAGCAGAGTGAATCCAATCTAGATCCACCGAAAACATAATACTCCTACCGATCCGATCAGTGCCGAGTGACGTGAACCCGAATGATATTATTCGTCCAGCTTTGATTGGTCACTTTATAGATTATGTGAATATGAAATATGTATTAGCATATCAGAATCCGTCGGATTACTAATACGTGAATCCATAGAGTATTACTAATCTCTTAACTAATACCAATATATTATTACTATTATTATTTATTACTTAGGCTTTAGAGCCAAAACTGCATACCTAATTATCTAGGTAGGTATTCAAAATAGCTAAATGCATTAGGTATTGTTTTTCAGTTTCTTAAAAATCACTCAAGTTACGGAGTTATGAAAAACCATAATATTCGTGGTTCGATTATAACCTCAAATCTGATACCTTTTTCGATATTTATTTATTCTTTAGCTAGTCCGCTATAAATATAAGATCATATAGGAATTTACTAATGATCGACAATACAACACATACTTTTCCGATGCTCTTGGTTCCAGGGCGAACAATGTATTGGCGCAGAGCAAAGTCCTTTAACACCAGTGCAGACCAAAGAGTCTTTCCGGATCTTATTAAACACAGTACAGTAGTTCCAATGTTCCAATCCGGCGATAGTAAAGAACAGTACGGTTTCACCAAAGGGCGTTGTACCACTAACGCCAGTATCACCCTAATAAAGAACATTATTAACGCCTGGGAAGAAGCACAAGATCCCATTGAAATCTTTTGCGACCTCTCTAAAGCGTTTGATTGCATAAACCATGACACATCTCCTTATACTAGAGCACGATGGGATTAAGAATACAGCTCTTGATTTACTAAGATCATACCTGAAAGATAGAAAGGTTAAGTTCAAGTAAACGGCATAAACTCATTAGGGTCTGAAATGAAAACAGGCGTTCCTCAAGGTTCGATATAGGGTCCATTCCTCATTTCATTTTATATTAATGATTTACCCCAATTACTTCACAATCAATCGAAGATAGTGTTATTCGCAGATAACACATCATTGATCTTTAAAATAGACCATCGCATCGGTCAAAAAATCTTAACGACGTGAATAACTCTATTCTTCAGGTCCAAGATAGGTTTATGGTAAATAACTTTGGTACTAAATGAAAAATAAAAATGCATTAGATTTAAATTACGTAATGTTAGAATTGCGAATGTGACATCATATTGAATGGAGAAAAACTAGAATTTATTAATTCGACGGTTTTCCTGGGAATCACGCTAGACGAGAAATTACAATGGGGACCCCATATAACATCTCTTGCGGGGCGGTTAAGCACGGCCGATTAATATTGAAAAATCATCTATTTTTCAATATTTGTAAATATGTGAGCACCATGTATCTATCACATAACTAATTTACCTGTCATTGTTTATATTTAATTCTTTTTACCTATTGTGATATAGTAATTTTATTCCAGGTGCATTGTCTTCACTTATAATTGTATAATTAAAATATACAAAATATTTTAAAAGAGTAACGGCGGAGTTTCTTACCCATTCTTCTCGATACGAAACTACCTTTTGGAAGGGGCAACTAGAATCAATTATATTTTCTTGTAAATTTAACGTGCAAAAGTGCCTTTTATGTGCCTATTTGAAATAAATGATTTGACTTTGACTTAACCGAAGATTTTATGTAAAACTTAATAAATTTTATTTTAAGTAAAATCTTTTACGCACAACGGATTTTAACCGACTTCAAAAAAAGGTGAACGTTCTCAATTCGACTGTATTTTTTTTTGTGTTAGCTAGGTACTTTTTTCTAGGTGAACCGATTTTGATGATACTACTTTTTATTTGAAAGGTGGTGCTTCTCATGTGGTCCACATAAATTTGATCAAGATCTGACCAGTAGTGTTTGAGTTATCCTTAATAATGCGTATTTTTTCCACTAAACATATATAGATGATGTTTTAATAACTTCCTGTCACTGCCATTTACACATCAAATAGTGGTATACGAATTTGTGTGGGGTACCACAGCTAAAAAGTGAAGAAAAAAAACATTTTACAGAAAAAAAACCGACTTCCAAAAAAATACACTAAAATAGTGAAAAATATCTTTAATAGTAAGTCGATGTAAAAAACAAAAATACAAAACCAAAGACACCGATTTCTGAAATTAAAGTAATTTTTCACTTTTTGTGTTTTGTTTTGGAAAAAACTTTTTATAGGCTGCTTTAGAACTAATTATGTTAATGAAAAGAGATTTCAAAAGATATAATATTTTTGGTCATCATTGGTCGGTGGCGAGATGGGAGTGGTAAAAAATAAAATTTTATAAAAATCTTTACTGAAACCTTTTAAAAAACGCCTACGCCCTAAACTGATGGCTACACAAATCTTGAATGCACGCCCAGTTTAAAGATTGGGTCACGCGGCCTGTCCTATCACAGACCACGCCGAGGAGGCATGTGCGAGCCAATCGCGCCCCTAGTCAATTAATTCAAGCATACAATCATAAATCATTTATCATCTAACATTATATCCTGAAAAAAAAATACTCGGGTATTATTTGAAATGATTTTTGGTAACGAAGAATAATTATTTTTAATTAAAATTGTATTTTATTTAATTAATACTAGGAGTAATGCAAGTTTTTATTGAACACAGTTATTTTTTTTCAATTTAGGGGAGAGTGGAGGCAGCGGCGTCGGTGACTATCAAACTAGTGGAGGTAAAACTATCATAACTTCGCCATTTATGAAGATATTTCAAATAAAACACAATGCTTCTTTAAATGCATAGTACGATTCCTTCACATTAAAAAAAAAATACGGGAACTTTCATTGAGCGGCGATAGGAATTAACCTCAATATTTAAAAAAAGCTAAATATTGAAATACTTATTCGAATAATTATTCATTATTACTCACTTGCATTTTTTATCAATGATCTGCACTTTTTTCAGACACTTATTATCAATAGTAAATACATTCATTAATATAGTTTACACCATAGATATCCGAGAGATATGCCTTCACTCTATATTTGCTCAAGTTTAAGTGTCGCCACCTTTTCGTCACTTCTGAAAATCACACATAAACAAAAGAAATAGATACAGCACACATGATGCTTTTTTCGCACGCAAACAAGAAAATATGCGTAACACTTTTGTGCTATTTTATTGCACATATGCTCAAAAGGGGCGGAGACTAGAAAGTGTAGATACAGTCACTGAATGCTCACATGTAAATCAACTAGGGAAGAGGGGTTGGTATAAATATTTGATCGATAAAAATATCGATGAAAACCGACTGCAAAGAGAGGTGTTTTTTGGACGTATTTTGTATCGTATATTTTTTCTGCTTTTCGATGTGGAATATTAAAACACCAATAACAACAAATAAAGTAAAATATAATATTTTCGTTTGCAAATAACATTTAAGTAAATCAGTTTCTTCAGTTTCTCCCTTACTTAAACTTAAAACTGTTCAACTATCGCACATAAAACAACAATTCAAATAGGTACTTATTGAATATTATATCTGACGCTTTCATAATTCAGGTGTTACATTCTTAGCCAAAAAATTTAAGCAAACATCAATATGTTATTCCATCACACATTTTGTCACTTGTATAATATTATTATCCATCGGATCTTGCTCAAACTGGTGAAAATTAGTTGATGAGAAAATATTTGTATCGATAAAGTGTCTAAGAGCTTTTGGGACTAGCAACGTCTTTATGAACTTTGATGTCACTTGAAATTTGTTTGAAGGAAACCAATTATTTTCCCTGCATTTTGCATCTACCCATTTATGTTTAATTTCTGGAACTTTCGGGAAACTGAAATAAAATGTATTAATTCTTGTTTAAGATTCTTAATACAATTTCTTATTAGAGCAACTAACAATTATCGATATCTCAGTGCTGCGCTAATGCATCGTTTTGACATGCGTCAGTCACTAGGCAAAGGCTGTCGCATGTCAAAAATATTTCACAACTAGATAATTTGTAAAATACTTAAATATTATATTTAAGGCAGTGATTTTTTAGGTACCGGTGGTAAGACAAGCCACTTGTACTAAGGTTTGTTGTTATTGTGTTATTTTTGCAAATAAGGACGGAACAATTCGGCATTACGTAAAAATATGAAATCATAGTACACATTTCGATGCAAACATATGACTAAACGGTGCTCACTGCAGGCACGCGTATCTAAGGTCAGTTTGACCGAGTCGAGGCGACATGTGCCACGCCTCCAAGCCATATCCCTCGACATCCGTGGTTTACACATATAAATTAGTTTATATAACAGCACACTTTATACACAACACTGTAGGTTAAGCGCACAGCTGATGCGTTCTCCTTCTCTATTTCCCTTTCTCTTTCTCGTCACACACACGCACACTCTGTTGGCTGACACTACCAACCTCTCGGAAAATGGGTTGGTACCATCTGACGGCCAACTCTACCACCGCGCGCGCTCATTGGTCAAATCAAAGAGCGCGCACTTCCCCGACTTCCTGTTACACACTTCCGTCCCTTTTCACGAAATCACTCCCACAGATTGCAGGAAAGCGAGAGTTACACATGAAAAAGGAAAGAGAAGTTCAAAGTTTTTGAAGTATTTAGGAAAAAATACCATGACACAAGTTACAATTCAATTAAAGTATTGATTGCCCATTTTGTTTCGGTAGAGAAAAACGGCGATGCAGTTTGCAAAGGGTTGAAATATACGAAATATTCTCCAACTACACTCGTTTTCTTATTTTGTATTCAGTTTAGAATACTAAAATAAAATAATAATTTGTTTTAGCCATCGCAAACATTAATCAGAAGTCACCACGTCGCGGTCCGCGCGGCCGTAAACGTTATGCGTATTTATTATTTATTCAACACTTTTTGTGCTCTTACTATGAAGCAACATCTTCTTTCATACAACATTTGGCCAATTAATTGAAGGCCTATAAATATATATTTATAATATTGGTTAGGATTTAAAAAGCATAGGGTAGTTAATTAAATAAGGTTGAAAGAAATGACTTTATGCAGAAGATCTTGACGGCAGTAAAAAAAAGTTATTTTGCTTCAACCTCTGCTGCACTAATACCTTCTGGTTACACCGACGACGTCCTGTGTCACATGCTCATGATATTATATTACTTATTTTTTAAAGTTTGTAAAAATACTTGAAAACATGAAAAATTTTAAACTTATGAAACAAAAACATAATTCAATTCTTCAAATACATTACCTGTAGACGCACCATATTCGACCATACTCCGACAAATGATAAGCATGGTTAGCAAACCCAACTTAATGGAAACAAGCAAACAAAGGCCATTAATGATTGAATTTTGTGCGACCTGCACCCTAATTGCGTAACACACTATCAATCACAATCTGAATCATTTTGAAGCGTATTGCTAATACATTGCTTCATATGTTCGAAAAATGTGTCTGATCAACAACGTAAATAACGCAATGAATCATGTTGAACTGTCAAAATGAAAGCTATTCCTACTGTTAGTGTGTTACGCAATGACCCCGCTGGACGCTCGCGTCGCGTCGTGTCTCTAATAAGTTACGTAAAAGTTCGTTTGCGTTTCGCAAAATTTACTTCACTATGGTTGGATCCGCGATAGGACATGTGTAAGCAAATACTTATGGGGAAAGCGCTAAGTTGCCCGCGAAATTCAATTCTTTTTTCGAATTTGCAGGTCAGTGTCCAGTTTTACGTTGAACAAAATATGATGCGCGACCGTAACAAGTATGTATTTATAAAATTATAATCATTATAATTCTAATATGATTATAATAATATAAATACGTACTTGTTACGGTCGCGGATCATATTTATTTCCACATACAACCTGACACTGACCTGCAAATTGCGAAAAACGTGCAAAAATTTGAATTTCGTGGTCAACCTGGCGCTTCTCTCTTAAACAAAATTAACTTACCAAATTATATGAATCAGGGTAGAGTAAGGATATAATCGAAAGATGGCAGCTCGAAGGCGCGACCGCCTAGGCGTTGCCGTCTGCAGCATTCCGCCATTAGTATATTATTTCAGTGTTTTTTTATTAAATATTATCTTACCGTGTCAGTGTCTGAGATCTCATGGTACTCATGGACCTCATCAGTCTTGGAAGCAGCACCGTTGTCCCCTTTGTGGGACTTGCCGAGCGTCGCGCTGCGAACCTAAGCGGAAAAGTCGTTTGTTTACATACGTTTTTAGTTTACATCTACGTTTTGCTTTCGTATTTTTGTATTTTATCGTTACAAGTTATTGTGCTTTGTCTGAATGGGAAGGTGATAACCGATAAAATATTAATACGGTAAGTGAACTTATTCACAAAATTGTTTAATATTTAAACGACTTCTTTATAACCATATCAGTGTTTAATGTCGTTATTATGAGTGCCTGTCAGATCTCCTATTTTTTCATTTGTCATAAATATTACTTCAACTCATACTACAATTATTGTTTGAAACCGCCTTAAAAAAAAGGAGGACATTATTCGGCATTTCTAAACAGAATTGGATTATTTTTAATTTGAAAGGGTATACTTTAGGTAAGGTCCCGTATTAACTTGTTGAAGTTTTGAAGAAGTTGATAAAGTTCAAAGATTGCTGGTTAGTTATCTATCCATGGTCAACTGATCATGGACTTCGAATATACCCTATGGAACTCTTAATAGACGAATAGTACACATATTGTGAAATAAAGTGGGTATCATACAGAAGATGAAATACAGTATGAGCTGGTTAGGTACATAGCGGTGGTCAACTGTTCATGGAGTTCGAAGATCACCTACGGAACTCCTCAATGACAAACAGTAAACATATAATTGTGATTGAATTATCGTACGGAAAATTTACTAAAGTAACTGGTTAGGTCAATTCATAATATTCACATAACAAGTAGTGGTCCATGAATTTGTGTAGGGGGGGTATCACAACTAAAAAGTGAAAAATAAAAAATATATCCAAGATAACCAAAAATAATGATCATTTGCACTTAGTTGCTTTTTTCGAATTTGGTTGTAATTTATACAAAAAAACAAGTTTTTCAATAGGTTTTGGATATCAACTTTCCTAAAAAGTTATGTAAGTAGGTATTAAGTATTTATATCACAGAGCACGGACCCTCCGGGCCGGCTTATTTTAAATAAACAGTTGCTTACAGGTAAACTTTTAAAGCCGGCTAGATAGTAGCAGTGTATGAACGTTCAAAATAAATACACTTAACGAAAAATTTAATTAAATGTCGGAAATACAGAAAAAGTTTTATTCCTGCTCAGGATATTTCATCTTTCTCTGATAAAAACTTTTTTAAGTATTGTAAGAAAGTTTTTATTTTTCACTTTTTAGTTGTGGTACCTACCCCACACAAATTTGTACCTGTACCACTATTTGATATGTAAAAAAACAGTGACAGGAAATTATTAAAACATCAACAATATAAACTAAGTGGAAAAATTACGCAGTATTAAGGATAACTCAAAAACTGCTGCTCAAAACTTGATCAAATTAATATTGGACCACATGAGAAGCACGAGCTTTCAAATAAAAAAATCAACCAAATCGGTTCACCTAGAAAAAAACTTTTGACCCAACACACATAAAAAAATTAAAAATATAAGTCGAATTGAGAACCTCCTCCTTTTTTAGAAGTCGTTAAAAATACTCAAATCCAATTAACACAGGGCTACTTTCACATACATTCCTAAAAAAAAAAACAAACGCTGTTTTTATACCTTATTAAGAATACTTTTGCTTGTCGTCGGCTCTGACAGCGACCTGTGGTTATTCCTCTTCAAACTCCTTGCTTGGTTGTCACCTAATAATGAAAACAAAACACCACCACGTCAATTTAAAACCATAATTTTATCTTCTAACTTTTATTAAACAAAATATGACAAAACAAACGCCGTTACAGTTAGGACTACTATGTTTATGTCGGGTATTGTTAAAACTAAGCCATGACCTTTCATGACATAAGTTTTTTGTGTCAGGTTACGTCGGCATCCGTCGTCCCGGCGTGACATAACTGTGTTATCTTCACAATGGGCTTATTATACATGAAACCATTCATGTTCTCGTTTATTCTGAACATTATTGAATGAGCTGATTTGAATTACAGGACCTATAACCAGAATTATGTGTTTGGCTTCAAAACCGACGCATTGGGAAGAGTCGTCTGCTGACCTCGATATACAAAGAGAATAATTAATTGTTGGTGTAATGATGTTTGTATTACAGAGTCTTATTACTTTGAATAGTGGAGTTTCTTGCCGGCTCTTCTCCATAGGAAACAACCAATTGGAACCGTGCACCTAGCTTCTGACGTTTCATAAGTGCCTAAAGTCCCCGCCACGAGAAGCTATAAATTTTGTAAATAAAGAACTTCTACTAAGTTACGTAGCGACAATTCAATCAACAACAAATAATCCCAAATTCAATTAACTCAAAGTAACATACGTGTAATACGAAACAAACAAGCAATTTCACTTGGTCGGGTTATATTTTAGCGATATAAAGCGCTGTCGTCTAATGTTTTGTGGTACTGGAACGCGTCTGACTCATGGAACGTAAACATTTGGGCCGCCATTTTGAAGTAAGTTCACGCTGACGCTGTCAATGCTGTCATTCGAGTTTCGAATGCGTCTCAGTTTGTTTGTGTTGTTTTCGCGATTTAGGTTATATTGTTTGTTATAATACTTATATCCCTATATAAAAATAAAAATTATTACAAAACTGTTTCTTTTAAGCTATTGCATAGCTTTTATCGCGGGCTTTGAGCGCGGCGACCGAATCAAGAAATTCCGTAACGAAAATAAAACCTAACACCCCCCCACTCCACCTACCATGTAGCTCAGCTGAGCGTTCGCTTAACGTGTATGTATATGGTACGACTGTACTTGAATTAATATCAAAGAAAAAAAAATACTGCTAAAATAAAAAATAAATAAATTATTATAATTGCATAAGTTGATAAAAAATGCTATGCAATAGCTTTACCGCAGCAGTCCCCGAGTGCCACACGTGTTTTTTTTTTCATTTGTTCTAAAGGTTGCGAATCCCTGAATGTGTGTTTACAAAATTTATAGCTTCTCGTGGCGGGGACTTTATGTTGGTTTATGTGAAATAAAATATTTTGATTTGATTTTGATTTGAATGTCATTTTCAATGGAAGGCATAAATTACGAGGCCTCGTCATTTATCTGCATTATTTCTGAAAACTTTTCCAATCTTAACTTTGTAGGAAACATAAAAATATACTTACGTTACTTTGAGTTTAAAAAGTTTAAAAGTTTAGACAACATTAACAAGCAACAAATATTTATGATTGAAAACATAAAATGCGATACAGTTTCTTTCTACAACATTGCTAAGTAACTATTTATGTTATTTGGTGGCAAATAAGCTGATCGTGATAAAATTCGAAGACATGTGACATCTGCCAACACGCACTGGGCCCGCGTGGTGACCCTCTCACACGCAGTAGGAACATTATAGGCTGTCTAGGCTAAGCTGATCGCGAGGATATTATAGTAATGACAGTGACCAAAATTGTTAAGCTAAACAATTTAAGTCGGAATCGTTTAACTTGAACTTTTTAAGGGCTATTTTAAACCAAATCTTTCAAAAAACCAATTTCGAGGGCCCAGCACGACTTCTGACAAAAAGCTTGTATTTTTTCAGTTCGTAAAGTTGTTCAGATCTCTATGTCCTTACACACATAAATAAACTCACACCTTCTTCTCATAGGGGTAGGCAGAAACTATAGAACGCCACCTACTAGGAAGTACATGAAATGGGAAGGAGTATGTAAGGATGGGAATCCTTACAAGTATAATCAGCCTATAATGTTCCCAGTGCTGGGACACAGGCCTCCTCTCTTTGAGAGGGAATGGGCTGTAATCTACCACGCGGGCCCAGCGCGGTTTGGTAGATGTCACATGTTTTTGAATTTTTTGTTTCTAGGACATGTCTGTTTCCTCACGATGTTTTCCTTCACCGTTTTGAGAGCAGTGGTGGTGAAATTATTTACACAAAGTAAAGCGCCTGCCTGGGTTCGAACCCACGACCTACAACTCGTAAGTCCGATACCACTGGGCCACCACTCTCAATCCTTACATACTCTTTCCTTTTTCATTGGGGTTAAATAATGTTTTACTTCTAAAATGCACACAAGTTTTTTATACAAGCTGACGTCACGCATTCAACGAAACCAAAAAGCGGGATGATTTGTAATTTGTATATGTTTGCACACATTCCGAGGTTTTACGAAGCGTATATTATGTTTAAAAAACGCAGAAAGCCGTTAATACAAACAATTTGCTTTGTGGAAATATTCGGTGTTGTTAAGGCGTGTTACGTTAACGCGCACGGTCCCTAGAATTAAAAGTACTTTCAATCCAATCAGTGCTTGTTGAAGAAGCTTTGAGGGTACGTTTGTCAGGTGCACGTGCACAACGATGCATGCGCGACGCTTCATTAGTAATATAAGTGGCTGGTTACCTTACTGTACGATCAAAAAAGGGCTGGTTTTGACTGGAGTCGTATATATATACACTTGTGAACTACATTTTATGTAAACTTATCATATGGTGCAACCATGCCTTATCAGTATCGTGACATAATTTGTATGATTTTATAATGATGTGCATATATTTATAGACATGAAGTGATATATCTTGAGGCGATAGTCGACGTCTATCAATCCCAATTAAATTTGGATAACGGCAAGATAATGAATATTTTAGACGTATGAAATAAAGTGATGTATTTTGAGGCGATAGTCGACGTCTATCGATCCCAATTATATTTGGATAACGGCAAGAGAAGGAAGATGAATCAGCGTCCATAGCCGTCCTACCATCATACCTGCAGACTGCAAGAAGGAGGCTAAAGACAACATTTAATGAAACATTAGTTTTATTAAGGTTTCTAAATTGTTAAAAAATATTTTGTTAAAGAACACTTCTGCTGCCCAGATTTTTTATTCCAATACTATGAAATTAACCCTACAAGAAACTGAGCTGATAAGTATTACAAAACAATTGATCAATTTCACTAATTTTTATGGACTACTCGCAAATGACCAAAAATATTTAAAAAATATTTTTTATAAACATTTCATGTTATAGCAAGTGGTAAAATATTAAATTGTAAAACTGGAAATAAAGATTATTATTATTATTAATTAGGTACGCTAAAATTGTTTTCATAAAAAAAGAGCTAATGGTTCCTTTGACAAATTCCACGTAGGTATGTCAGATTCGGATTTCGTCATATGGTCCCGGTAAAAAAAAAAAAACTTTATATAGCACAAGTGAACCCTATCTTTACAACGGCTCGTAATAACAATAAAACTCCAAGCTTAATCCGATGTTTGCACGTGCACGCCCTTGTCGAGACGGCTTTGGCTCAATTAAATATTCAAGTGGAGGGGAACTTTTAATCCCATTATAAGCAATATGAGAGGCAAATTCAATAATACCTGCGCCCCACGCTTTTAGGAGTTAAGAACTTAATATGAGAATATTACACAAAACAAGCACTGGACGCAGTGAATGTTTTAACTGGCAGTTTAGTAATGGGAGATCCCACATTACCTATCACTGTACAATATTTTTCTACCAAATTAGAAATAATCTCCCCAATGATGCAAATATATACCACTTATATTTCAAGAGTATCAAGTGATTAGAGAGAGAGCGCATTGCGTGACTGCACTCCCTTATGGTGGCACTTCACATCGCTAATTCGTGTTCGCGTATTTGTCTTATTCGCCCAAATAGGACGATGTGAAGTAGCTCTATTCATCTATATTTGCCTATTCTCACGAACAAGACGAATACGCCAAATACCCGAACACCCGTATCCGCCGGCTGTCGGTTTTTTGCAACATATCAAAGGATTGCGAATATGGCGAACATGTTCGTTTACCGGCTACTCATCGCTCGCTCAGTAGTGTGCGGTGCGCGTCAGCGGCGGACGTGTATAAGTATATATATAGTATATATATGTAGTTTGTTTACAGCTTGTTCGCGCCAAAATGGATTGGACAAATTACCTTGTTATGCGACTGTTGGAATATTATCAAATGCATCCCTGCATATGGGACCCGCAACATGCCTCTCAAAATATAAATAAGAAATAATAAGCCGCTGCTGCAGTTAACACGTCCATCGTTAAACTATAGCAAAAATATTCGTAAATGTTCGGCATATTTGCTGTTCATGAACGATGTGTAGTCGGTGTATTCGTGTTATTCGGAATTCAACACGAATATAGCGAACAAAGACGAATAAAAACACGAACATCTAATAGCGATGTGAAGTGCCACCATTACAACGTGACAACATGGCAGCGCAATCATATTTGCACTGCTAACAAAATGTATACAGCTCTGCAGGCGTAGCATGACGCTTTCTATTTCTTGGAAGACAAGGCTATATCTATACAAAGTGACATTTCGTTTCTCCATTTTTGACATCGCACCGTAAAAATCCTTACACAATCCGTCATTTTGTCTTTCGTTTCTACCGGTCGTTGTCTAGGTCCTTTTATATGTAGACTATTTCAGAAGAAAGTTTTCTATCCCAAACGTCAAAATCACACTGACAACTGACAGTTGTCTAAGGTAGTGAAGACAATTTGATTTTGTAATCGCTATGATAAAGACAGCAGAAAACTTTTTACTCGACGGCCACAAAGTATAAAAA
The DNA here is from genome assembly GCA_917490735.1 of Dryobotodes eremita. NCBI lineage: Eukaryota > Metazoa > Arthropoda > Insecta > Lepidoptera > Noctuidae > Dryobotodes > Dryobotodes eremita. The sequence goes on along the minus strand of OU823241.1, from coordinate 25,935,838 downwards.
TGGAATGGGAAAATGAAATTTTTCACTTTTAATAATAATATGAAAAATTATTACCTACATGTTTAGTTTTAGGGGTTTAAGGGTCACATAAGGGGTGTCGACATTTTCATTATTTTTGCGATAGGACACACCATTTTCGAGATATAAGCAAAATAAAACAAAAACATGAATAAACTACTGAATTTCGTAAAAGTGCAGTTGACTCTTTCTACTTTGCTGCCGTCGTACTGTCTTCACGGAACGTCACTTTTGTCTATTCTTCCGTCGACAAAACCCGTTTCTATGATGGTCATGCTACGCGTGCTGGTGAGTACCTGCCGTAGTGTCACAGTGAAACATTACTCTAACCGGGTGTTCTAATAGAAAACAATCATCGTGCGAATAAGCGATCGTAGCGATCATTTTAGGAACCTAATCAACGATGGTGATGATCGCATATTCGCGCGACGATCGCTTTTACCTAAAGTACCAGAATACATACAAGATAAGTCAACTTCTTCGAAGTCAGGTCTGCTGTCTGGCTTGTTCGAAGTCAGCATGTGGTACGGAGTGGTACCGGAAGCGCCTGTGAGATGTGATGGCGAATTCGGGTTGATGAGGGGCACCTGTTCCAGGTCTTCGGAGGGTTTGTATGGCGTCACGATCTGTCGAGGAGGCTGTAGGAAGAATTATGACTTAGTGCGGGTTAAGATACAACCAGATAAGCCTTAATGAATGGCTTTTCTTATATACTTCGTGACGCTAAGGGGGAAGCAGAGACATGCGTATTTTAATACACAAGCAAGTTTGCTCTTATGACTGCCGTTATGTACGCTTTTAAACATCATTTGATTCAATCGTCGTTGTCAAATTCCTTTAATAGATTTTCAACTTTATTTCGAAAGCATAAGGTTGAAAATCTATTAAAGAAATTTGACATCGATTAGACTTAGCGATCGATTTTTGTCGTTGTATTTGTCGAGACTGTAGTGCCTGAATTAGCAGTTTGCGATTATATTATTGTAAACTAGCGACCAGCCTCTGCTTTGTACGGGTGCATTGTACTGATATGGCGATTAATAGATTACACCCACAGGTGCAAACTAGGTAAATAGTAAAATAAAAAAATACGCATGTCGTCTGCTTGATTAAATGGTTCTTTAAAAATCTACTCAAATAATTTTCCATTTAAAGCCTAAATAATTATACTAAGATAACATAACATCAAAATTGAACAACTAAATTAGTTTCCTTCCACCAAATTACACAAAAGCGAGAAAAAAAAAACGAATGATGTTTATGTGTCCCATGAAAAGCGAATAAATGAATTGTGGAAAAGAACGATTACAGTGCCTGCGTGGATAGGCGAAACATACTGATAGCAGAAATATGATTTAGATTTTATTTAGTGAAGTCACCAATAATAATACGGATTAATTGATAGTAGGACTGACCCAACAGCATTCTGGCAGTAGCATTGGAATAATGATTTTGCCGTCGTACATTTTAATCGTCTACCGCTTTTTAATCAAACTAAATATAATAAATCTCATCATCCACGCAGGTGTCATCGCACCATTCCAGTACTTACGCAGCCAGCGGGGTCCAGGAACGAAATATCTCCGAAGTAGGCGCCATCGAGGCCGACGTGTCCCGTGTGCTTCACGTCTCCTTGCGGGCTCGAGATCATGCTGCGCTGTATGTGTGTCCGCTTGCCGGTGTATGTGTGGCGTTTGACGTCCGTCCGCAGCAGCGATGGGCGGATCGTACGCGCGGACTGGCGGATCGGATTCGGTGATAACGAGCCCGACACGTAACATACATTTTTCTGAATGGGGGTGATGGAAGCTTAATGTTGGTATTTTTTTTTTTTGTGGATAAGTGTTTCTTTATCAACATTCAGCTTGAATGGCTGCTCCCATGATGCAGATGTGAGAGGCAAAGAAAAATGTTCACACACAAAAAAACAATCAGTGCCAGAAAGCTCTTGTTATTATTAAGTGCTTAACACAAAACCAAAAAAGGTGAAAGATGAAATATTAAAAACAGAAAATATAGAATGGACAGTTGAAAAGGGCCCAAGAGGGGTAAGTACCCTAAATATTGAATATGTCACCACTTTTTACTCAAATGAGACACTCTTCTTTGTTAAAGTAAGTAAAACAAAACTCGCTTGCCTGATCAATGAATCGAACGTTACCAACTCAAGAAACAAAAAACATCGGATAAGCAAGTTCATTATTTATTTTATCTGCCTTGAATTTAGGATGCAATGTTTATTTAAAAGATTTGATCTGTTTGTTTTTTTTCGCATTTGCTTCCATATCACAAACGGGCTAGGCTTCCCGAAATTAAATAAAACTGTAAAAGATTGACTTACTTTCGAAAAATACAGGATTGTTTTTAAATAACATTGGTAACTTCAATATTTAAGGTACTTTTACTCTAGAGTCCGCTTCAACTTTCCACCCTGTACACACACACACACTTAGAAACGGATTAACTTCCGAAATTAATAATTATCTCAATCCGAATCATGATCTGCGGCCTTTGATGGCCGCATGTGATTCGCCCTGAAAGACAGATTGGGAAACTCGTCCGTCGATTGGTTACAGACGAGGATCGGGATTGTGACCATTATTAATTTCGAGCGAAAGTAAAGACAGTGAGCGATAACACAGTTATATGTACCTATAGAAGTACTTACCTCCGGGATATATGGCTTCGTTTGTGTGGGGTCGAAAATGCCACATGCGCCTCCGGGAAGCACGCCGTACCACTGTGAAGACTTCGTCATATTTCTGGAATTGTAGATTAGCGCGATCACTAACATGTCGCATCTGGCTTAAAATCGCCAATATGATATCCGCTGCTTTGCTTTAGGGATTTCTATATAATTTGTCGGCCGTTGCAACATTATTGTCAATAAGCACACACTAAACACTAACACTTAATAATAAAATGATGATACAAAATGCGTCGAGTTAACAAGATTACTTCGGCCCAGTAGGTAGCCACAATGACGTCAGTAGCGTAATTTACGTCCTCAAATGTGCAGAAGTAGACACATTTCGGACACTTCAACAAGGTCATCGTCTGTTCGGACGAACCACACTCGCACTAACTTGTAACTTTACTCCGCGGTTACTAATAAAGGAGTAAGATATTCTGTACGATGTTTCGCACAGTCATGAACTCACGCCCGCGTATTGCACCTGTCTTACGTAGCGACCTTCAGCGGTGCCCTATATAATACAAGAGGCTATGGGGAATGGAAAAAGCAGTGATTTTGTAAGGAACTGTTGCGGCCCCCACAGTGAAACTCTGACCTTGAATTTAACCGTTCCTGCGAGAGATGTTTAATTCGGTAACTATGGTTCCGAAGGGACTTATTATAAGCTACTTTTTAAAAAGATATTCAAGGGGGTTACACAACGTGAATGTTGAAAGGAGAAATCATTTAGCATTTGTTTTATTTAATACTGTTGTAAATAGTCCCATCTGTTAAGAAATACTTATATTGGCAATATAAATATAGGAAAAAAAAGGGTTGAGTTCCATTCGAATTCAGGAGTAAGTATTCAATATATTTTTGTGCAAAAAGTAAATTAGGGTGAAAATCGGTTCGTCCGTTTTAACAGATTGTTCAGGGCTCTAGGGGACGCTCTTGCTCAGCAGGACTACTAAATATTGTATCCAAAAGTTAATCGCATGATTATTATTATACATAAATTTTATTTTATGGGGCCATTTCAGTACGTTAATTGTTCTGTGCGTAAATTAGCAAGACGGAAATCTTATTACATCACTCCGTCCCGTTCGTCTAACAGCTTACTCCGAAACTATTTGACGTTATAGTTAAAATTTTAAGAGGGAGTGTGATGGCCTAATTACAGAAGTCCTGAAGTCTGTCAAAATTTGCTATCAGAATTAAAAAAAACCGGCCAAGTGTGTGTCGGACCACGCACAATAAAGGTTTACGTTGTTGGGATGAATTTATCCCAAGAACAAACTTAACATTGTAGTTGAATAACATGCTCTCCCATACGTTCCAACTGCAAATGGAAGTTGGTCGACTACTACTCGTAAACTTGTAAAGACTAATTAGCTGTGATAGGTTTCCTTTTAATTTCGTTATATATACTACTGCCGTGAATTTTTTCAAAGCAACCATTTAGCTACCGGTGAGGGGGACACTTGACTCTACTAAAACTTAGCAATTTAAAGCTTAATTTGGCGCAAACGGATCCCTGATCCGAAAAGATACCCCACAAAATGGGACAGACAAGAAAAAAAATCATCCCCACTTTACGTGAACAGCAGGAACCCCAAAAAAATATTATTCTTTGTTTTATTTTATCAATTTGTCGGCGTAATTAATATGTATATCTATGCCAATTTTAGCTTTCTAGTACTAAGAGCCTCTGAGCTAAGCTGCGGCCGGACGGACAGACGGAAATGGCGAAACTCTAACTAAGGTTCCTTGTTGACTATCGAACCCTAAAAACAACTTTATCTACTTATCAAAAATCCTAAATTCACTGAAAGAACGCACAGCTTAAACCTCTGGGTATAGAAGCATGACATTTTGCACAGCAATTCCTTTTAAAACGAAGATGAGCACTAAGGAAGGATTTTTGAAAATTCCTCCCCTAAAGGCGTTAAACTGTGGCGCAGCTTTAGAGAAGCCTATGTCCAACAGTGGACTACAATGTGATAACTCATCATATCCTGCAATAGTCCAACAGCAACCGGGGGTTATCCTTGGGTGCACTTGCACAGTGCATACAGGGATAGTCGCCGGCTTATGCTTCACTTCCTTTACTTATAGATTCGAACGGGCCTCTGCGAGTTGGCTCCGGCCTCTCATATGCTTACCAAAGGTCCGGGACCCTATGGTCCTGAGATATGCGAAAAGCTTAAAAATAAATAATATTATTTGATACTACACTTATTCTTTTTGTATATTAAAATAAGGCTTAAAATTGATTGTATTTCGTTAAAATGACACTAGAATAATATTTGTACACCATAATATTGTTGTAGAATGTTTAGAATTTATTTTGTTCGTCGAATCGTTGAGCTCCTTAAGTCCTGACTTCCTGAGTCGAGCTGCACGATTACTGACAAATGCGTGCACTGACTGGACAGGTCCACTCAAACTGTGTGGTTCTTTCCTCAAAAGACCATTTCAGATACCAATCTGCATGGTCTTCGCATGACCTGACCAAGATTATGTCTGGACTTTAAAAGAGACTGTGACCTCTGAGTTTGTTTCGGCCTTTCTTCTCAGAGTAGTCAGATAGGAAACGCCGACCTCATCTAGTTTAAAAAACATGATTGACGTGTAAAAGTGTTTGTACAAACCTACTTACAGAAATAAAATCATTTATCATTTATAAAATGTTTAACGTCATACTACAAGTATATAAAACTACATTCTGACAAATAAATACATTCTGATTCTGATGCTGGTACCGGTAAAGTGTATGGATAAGCACGGTAGCATACATTCGCCAAGGGGTTGCCAGTACAGCAGGAGATGAGAAAAGGGGCTTACGCAAGCAGTCCATGGTCTGAGAGGCGAGCACAAATAATTTTTATGGCTATGGTGTGTTCCAAAAGTATCTCAGTGAATTCTTACACAGTCAGTCTCTGAAGGAAATTAGCAACACATATATCTGTATTTTGTCGGTTTCAACTTTATATCTCACCACTATTTCCACAGCATTTATTGTACTTTCATGACTTTTGTCACACCCAACATTCGCTTCATAAGCGTAGGCACCGGAACAGCACCATTGTGCTGGTGCCTACGCTTACGCCATTGTGCCACCACCATGTTTACGATATATTGCGTCAAAACCATTTTTGCAAAACAATAACAACCGTCTTCCAACAAAAACACTACAAAGTGGAAAAATAACTTTTATTTCGGAATTCGGTGTATAAGTTATGATAAAGTTTTTTATTTTATTACTTTTTAATTTTTGTACCGTACCTACCCCACAAAATTCATAAACCACTACTTGCTATGTACACAACACTGACAGGAAGTTATTGTAACATCGTCAACATATATTAAATAAAAATACGTATTATTTAACCTATGGTGCACGCCAGAGAGCTCAATATTATCTTGCACGTCACCGCAAGCTCTTAGAAACACACAAATACTACAAAAAAAAAACACAAAACTAATACAAAAACAAAAATATTACACAAGTATACTTACTCTTTTCCCAATATTGTAATGATTTGTCCAGATTTGTACTCTAGGATAGTGTTCCGGCGACCATCTTCCGGCTTCTGAAAGTCTACTGTTGCTTGCACCTAAAAAGAAGAAATAAATAACTATATTGCTGTAGCGTATGAGGATTACTTTGTAGAGGTAAGAAGTTCGAGAGCAATAAGAACAAATTAATAAATCGAAAGGGGTGCTACACACTCGTTCGGGTCGGCACATTCGATTCGGCAGTATTTTTTAACAACAAAGCCGATCCGAAGCAAATACTCCACATATTCGGGTTTTCTTCGGCTCGTGCCGATCAGCATACCCAGTTCAGCGTCTACCCTCGCTGAATCATCTTCCGGTCGGCTTGGAACTATCTGAATCTACATAATATTCGATTTTGCTGCCCGGCTGTGCCGAATCATGCCGACCCGAAGCCTAATTGCGTAACACATTTTCACCAAACGATTGAAATTAATTTGCTTCATTACGATCGCAGTTTGCTTTATTTACGACTTTCGAATTGCGTAACTCCACTATCGTGTGAAACCAACTGCACCCTCTTTGAGGCGCTAAAGAGTGAACGATATGCCAGGAAAATTGGGCATATGTCTATTTTTCTAATTGTGTAACCAATATAACAAGCGACCATTTACTTGAAACGTTGACATGAAACCAACGGCTAGTCTCATTGAAAGCGAAGGCAAACTACTAGCCGCTATCGTTTTCCGTTCCACATATTTTATTAGTATTTAAACGTACAATCTCCATTAATCACACAATCACTACATCAATTAATTCGAAAAAATTTAAGTGGTAGTCTTCCTGATAAATTGTGAATGTAATTTTGTGTAAAACCTCAAATCAATATTAGTAGTATTTTAAATATCGAGACAGCGAGGTGTCTTTTGTTTAATAATTGTGAATTTTTTCTTCTGTTACTAGTGCTTACAACCTAAAGTATCTACGATACGGCAAGATATTGTTGACATTCCCATAAAATTAGGCAGGATTGGAATCATTTTTATTATTACACAAATACAAATATAGCAAACGATTGCGAGCGGAGTTTCCTTAATTTTGGAATCGCATTCTGAAACAAAATGTGTTACGCAAGTAGGATGCCGAACAAGTGTGTAGCTCTCCTCCGGATCGTGTTTTTAATTTGGATGATAAATGGATGCTATGATAGATTTAAGAGCGAGCCGAAAATAGTTTTACATAATTATTTGTCATCGTGACGGCCGTTGTGGCCATGTTTAGGGGACGATTATGTCCAACAGTGGACGTCTTTCGGCTGAATGACTATAATGAACAATAATATTGAGGTACTTTTAGAAAAACTGTTCAAACATGGTTTGTCAGTGTCTGGATACCATCATTGACGTTGTTGCGTCGTTTAATTCATTATTAAAGAGGACTTTAGAGAGAACCGGGATATCATTAGAGACAGGTATATTTATACTATTCCTTAACTTAATACAAAACAACAAGGGAACTCTCCGTGAACAACGTTCTCATGGACGTTAAACCTGACCGTGACGTGTTCGCGGACGAATGGAAGACGATCATGTCACTTTGTTTGGAGTACTATGAGATGAGTGTATGAGTTTTGTCTAATACGATATTGTCTTTAACCTCTTGCGTGTCGCATGATACCGCATAGGTTCTTAAGAAAAAGCACTCGAAATGTCAACTGAACCTCATAGGTTCATAATTTCCATTGTCCATTCCATTGTTCCAATTGTCCTCGAGATTGCGTCGACAAGTAGCGCAAGGCAGGTAAACGGAGGTCCAGCAGTCCAGGAGTTCAACTAATGTGGTTGGTCAATGCCCGTTATAAAATAAATAAACAAGATACACACCTGCTCCGGTCGGATGCTGCGTAACTTCGGTCCCAAGTCTTTGAACTTGGGTCTATTATTGAAATCGTGAGCCCAACACTCTAACATCGCGGCGTAGTAAGCTTCGGGACAGCATTCCGGCCGCTCTAGTCTCTGAGAATGATATAAAAGTCGTGAACATATATGACATGTATGACAAGTATAGAGTACTAAAAAGCTTTTTTTTTTCTAGAAAGATAGAAATGCTTTTGTAGCTTTTTTTTTTTTAACTTGGTATTATTTATTTATTTGTTGTCAGAAGACAATAAATAAATAAAGAATACCAGCCTATTACTGGCCCACTGCAGGTAAAAGGCCTCTTCTTATACAGAGAAGGCCATGAGCATTAATGACATATATTTATTTATGCATCGTCGCTTGCTCGAGGCGTCGTCCGCGTTGAGGCCGGAAATTATCCCACGGGAACATGTTACCGGGATAAGAAGTCCATTTTCTATTGTGTGCGTTATCGAAATCCGTTCAGCCTAAAGTTGTGAAAACATAACAGACAGACTTAGTTACTTTCGCATTTATAACATGAACTACCTTGCCGATAAACGTTGCAACCATACAACCTACTTCCAAAAAAAAACACTAAACAAGTGAAAACTTACTTTAATTTTGGAAGTCAGTGTCTTTTGTTTTGTATTTTCGTTTTTTGCCACAGACTTCCGAAATTAAAGTTATATTTTTAGTTTCTTAGTGTTTTTTTTATATGCCTTTTTTTTCTAAATATTTTTTTGTTTTCGGTTAACGATAATAAAAAAAAAACATTAATTTGACTAAAATCGACAAACTACAGCATTTAAAAGTTGATTCAGGTAACACCGGCTTCTCCCATCATAAGGCTGAACGATTTTGTAATGTTAATAAATAAATGTTGCATACAATAAATAAATTAATTCATTAATTAATGAACATGATTATCTTGCTGTTTGTTTCAGCGTAATAATATTAATCCTAGCTTCGTAATCGTAACTAATATTATAAATGCGAAAATAAGTTTGTTTGTTAGTTACCTTTTCACGCCTAAACCACTGAACCGATCAAGATGACATTTTGCATATACGTCGTCAGGGGCAAAAAAAAAAGGAAAGGGGTACAGCAAAGAATAAAGAGTACCTTCATCTAGAAAAAAACACCGTTCCCGCGGGAAAGTACAATAATAACTTTCGACGGTCACAATTGCTTTAGGACGCTAGATGGCGATACGTGTCTTTCGAATCATGATTGAATTATATTATTAGAAACTTTAGTAGTAAGCTACGAGTATTTTTTTAAATACATTTAAGTAATACATTTTGTGAGTCTAGAGTTAACTCGCAACACCGTTTGACCGAACACCATGAAAGTTGGCACATAGGTAAGTTTATATGTATTTTTAATGGAGAAGGATTTATAGGTTTTTTTCAACCTCGACGCGGGCTAAGCCGCGGCCAAAAGCTAGTTTACTAATAGAAATGTGATGTCGAGAAAAGATAATCCGGTTTTTCGTTCAGTACCTAAGTTGAAAATCTCCAATATTCTCGTCGCCGTAGGAAAGCCCTATCAAGGGCATCTTGAATTTGTCTGAGTCTGTCTGTTTGTTACGTCGTGAATCGATAACAGCTACAATCACATGCTTCCATAATGATTTACAAACTCACAAGAATCCAAACTTTCAAAATCTAGTAGAGAAATGTGCCTTGTTAATTTTAGTTCATGACAACTAATTTTATTCCACACCTCTTTAATCGCGATTAGAAATAGTCTGATTTAATTTGTCAATCAAAATTTTAGGTGAAAAACGTCAAATTCAGAATAGAAAAATTGCCATTTTCACTAAATTGAATAACAAAAATGACATTAATACTGTCAAACTATAATATAGTTCAGTTGTGTCACTGTTGTCAATTTCAGAATGGGAAACTTAGTTTGACAGGAATAAACAAAATTTTGGTGATTTTAGTCTAGTTTAGATAATTTTGTGACAAGGGAATCGGCACCATTGTTAAGTAATTTCAATATTTAGTTCTTATAATGGCATGTTACTGGAACAACATCGGTGAATCGTGCTGGCTATAAATATGAGTGGGTACCGACATTTTAGAACAGTAATAACATTTTAATCACTTCTTGAGGAGAATAAGGTTCGCGCAAGGGTGGTTAAGACTTAAACTTTGCAGGTTCCTTTGCGACCACAAGACATTAAGTAGTTTCCTTTTATTACGATCTTCAGGCCACCACATGTGGTGGCCTGAAGATCGTTCTCCCAAGCTTGTGGGATGAGACTTAGCAAGTACCAACCGATGTAACTTTACATATACAGTTTGCGCAAAACTTTATGAGCTCTCGGAAGTTGCACGCGAGTGGCTGCGCAGTATGCATAATATAGGTGTCCGAGGGAATTTTCTCACTCTCACTCAACTGTACCATGCGCGGTTTCGTTCTCGGGCCTACGTTCAGAGGGCTCATAAAATTTTGCACGAACTGTAGGTACCCAGACTGCCTTGTTGATCTAGTGGTCGCCAGCACTTCTGCTGAGCATGAGGTAATGGGTTCAATGCCCAGGACGGGCAAAGTGTTATTAAGGTTTTCCATCAGGAACTTCTCAGTAGCAGCCCGAAGTCTAGATTTGTTCTCGATTGATGGCAATAGGCTAGCACCAAATTACATGGAAATCGCCTGTCTTTCATTTATAATTTAATTACATTCAATAAAGCACTAACCTGAAACTTAGGAGAATCAATAGCTTCCAGGATCTGCTGTCCCGAGAATGCAGCCCAGGGTTGGAAGCCATACGTGAACATCTCCCACAGGCAGACTCCGAAGGCCCACACGTCACTGGCCGACGTGAAGCGAAGAAACAGGATGCACTCTGGAGCACACCTGAAAAATTAATGTAGTATATTATATAGATTGGTAAAGGAGGATGGGGTAGCCTATACCGCTGTAGCTATAGGAAAACGTTCTTAGGCGTTCTACATTGTCCGGGTCGGCACAGCCGATTGATGAGCCGATGATTCGGCACAGCCGATTATTGAGTCAATGATTTGGCATAGGCGATTGATGAGCCGATAATTCGGCATAGCCGGGTGGGGAAATATATATTCGACTTTGCCGCCCGACTCTGCCTCCTTCTTTTCATGTCGATAGTACTTTGCTTTTATATTGTTTGACCCCAGTAGGTGGCCACGTTGATAACGTCATCAGTGGCATTCTTTAGATCTTCAAAGGTGCAAGTGGGCCATCGTGGCGAAAGGATTGGTCAGCTAGACTCTGCGTTACCGTGTGCTAGCTGTCCAAGGTGCGCCGGGCGTTTAGAATCGCAGTACGATTTATGTCAACGCCGCTCGCGGAGGCTCCTGAATTTTGCCGACCCGAACAAGTGTGTAGCACCCCTTAACAAACCTTACCTAACATTAAAGCGCTAGGTCAGGTCATTAATCTTGATGAGCAATCATACATTTCGTGCGGAATTTTGGGGTTAACGCCTTGTAATAATTTTACATAATATATTTATTTTCAATTTATTAAGATAATCCGGCCAAGAGCGAGTCGGGCTCACACAATTAAGGTCCCGATCCTTACTGCACTGAGCAATCTGTGGAGCGGCCGCTGGCCAGCCGTAATTAGTGTATTGCGCGTCATTAATAAACCTCCGCTAGCTCCTAAACATAGTCTGCACCATATGAATCAGCTTAATAGGTCAAAATGCCTTCGTAAGGTTTTTCAACAACTATTACAGTGTCGCAAACGGCTATAATTTGATAAATATCTAATCATAATCAGTCTATAACGTTCCCAATGCTGGAACACAGGCCTCCCCTCTGTGAGAAGGAGAGGGCCGTAATACACCACGCGGGCCCAGTGCGGGTTAGTGGATGTCACATGTCTTCGAATTTTAGGTTCTATAAAACACGCCGGTTTCCTCACGATGTTTTCTTTCACCGTTTTGAGAGCAAAGGTGATGAAATTGTTTACACAAAGTAAATAGTCTGGTTTACACAATACTAATACTCCTGCACAATATCTAATAAATCCATGAATATTATAATTTTATCTTTAGAAACCTAGGAGATAAGCGGATAATGGTAAATTCTTGTAAATTCTGAGCTATTTATTCAAGGCCGCTAAACAAAACACTTTGAATCCTATCATAATTAGCGTTGCCATAAATATGAGGACGTCGATCGGGACTATTGAAGCAAAAGTAGTTTGGGTAGAGATCAAAAAATTAACTTTCATAAGACAAATATACGTAACCTTTATATTATAATATACGTACTTAAACGTATAAACAATATGTTCTGTTAAATTATGGCAAAATCAATATAAACGAAAAATATGAAGAAAGAAAAAGCAAGCGATCGACAAAATTTGTGTATTTACTTTTCTGTGCCCATTCGTATTTTTCTGTTGTTCCGCTTTCTGGAGCAACTCTTTTTGAGTTTTAACGTAATTATAAAATGCAAGTACATGCATGCCCATTTACCTAGTCCTGGTCCCTACCGATAAACTATGGTTTTCAAACCAGGACTTGTCCCGGCGTACCGGGACGTATGGCAACCCTAATCATAATCCTATAATCTATTGTTACAATTCTTAAAGCTCTTTTAAATAGAACGAAAAACAACAAGGTATATTATTTTATTTATAATGTTTTTTTGTAAGGTCGAACAGCCACCTGAATGTCTTTACTGGCGACCCGTGTGCGCGTTATAGATACCTAAAATCATGCTAAAATTCAAATTTCTATCACGAGAAAAAGCTCTATGACGGACAAAAAAGTGATCTGTTAAAGGTTACATTTTTATTATTCTAGATCGGTCGGAACCTAAAGAGGGGACTTTTTTTTAAACGGACCACGAGCGAGTCGTAATCGCCCACCGAGGGTCTTTTCATTGTGTGGGACTGCATAACGAGATTGGGAAGGTTTCAGGTTTTTTCTAAAAAACTTTTATTTATGCTACGGTTACATTGTCGCAATAAAGCGAATTACACTTCGCACACAGCTCGAAGTCTCGTTGTACAACAGTGAGTAAGTGTAGTTCGCGTTATCGCGACAATGTAGCCTTAGCATTAGAGACATCGTGTTATTGTTCCTATTATATTTACATAATTGTCTATCAACTAGAGTTTTCGCTTCGATAGGAGAAAGGAAGGCCTTTGCCCTGTCGTTGGGCAACTTAAGCTTAAAATAAATAATCACCTTCAGAGATAAGGGAATTATATTTTTTTTACCTTACTACGGCACAGCCAAAGAAGTACTTATTTAATATTCGACTTACGATGAAAAATTTCCGTAACAAGGGAATTATATTTTTACGGATATTTTTCATCATAAGTAGATAACTATGAGACATAAATAACGAGAAAAAATAATGTGTGATGCCCTTTCCCCGCCAACCCTTCGCGCCTAAGGATTATTTAGGGAACTCCATTCGATAGGTTAGGGTAGGTTACAGCTGGGACAAAACGTTTTCACGAAAACAAACGGCGCGGACTCGAACTGCGCCTACTTAATTTTTATTTTGTGTTTATTTTGTAACGATTACCAACCAACCAACGAGGTACTAAGAACTCAGAAGTCGCTGAGCGTGGAAACTGTGCCCGGGGCGGGCAGTGTCACTGCGTTTATTCAGTAGGTAAATAGTAGCAGACCGAGTTAGGATTGTTGAATGGTTAGTGGCGATAGGCTTGTGTAAACTTTTGAGACAAAAAAAAACTGCTGTTTCATTGAAAAGTGCAATATCGACCGCGGTCAAATTGTATGGAACAGCAATTTCTTTTTAAATAATCGACAAAAAATTTCAACACACGGGGTCCTAAATCATCGTGCCAGGGTCCCCCCCCGCCTCCTAATCCCCCCCCCCCCCGCCTCCTAATTCCCCCCGCCGCCTCCTAATGCTCCTCCGGCCGACGCCGAATGGCAAGTGGCCGGAGAGAAGAGGAAGGTGGGTAAGGCATCAAGGGCGGCCAAAAGGAAGAAGAGGCGGCAGCGGCGCAAGGAGCGAAGCGTCGCGGCTAGGCTCCGCGCCCCGAAGTCCGCAGCTGTAGTGATTACACTACAGCCGGAAGCGGAGAAGAAGGGCGTGTCCTACCGCGACGTGCTCACCAAGGCGAGGGCGGCGGTGAACCTGCAGGAGCTAGGCGTCACCAATGGCATCCGGGTGAGGGTCACTGCGACCGGGGCCCGGATGCTGGAGGTGCCCGGTGCGGCGAGCGGCCCAACCGCTGACGCTCTGGCCGCAAGGCTCAGGGCGTCCCTAAATGCGGACGAGGCCCGAGTGTCCAGGCCCACCAAGTGCATCGACATGCGCATTCTGGGCCTGGACGACTGTGTGACGGAGGCTGAGGTGGTGGCCGCCATCGTCAGGACTGGGGGGTGCTCTGCCGAGCAGGTGAGAGCGGGCCTCATTCGTCCTGACCACACGGGGATGCGAGCCGTGACGGTGAGCTGCCCCGTGTCGGCGGCCAGGAAAGTTGCCGGGGAGGGCCGAAGGCTCCTCGTGGGCTGGGTTTCCGCGCAGGTTAAACTACTGGAACCCAGACCTCTGAGGTGCTTCCGCTGCCAGGTGGGCAACCACGTGGGAGTACAATGCACCTCGGAGGTAGACCGCAGCGATCACTGCTTCCGCTGCGGTCAGCCCGGTCACAAGGCCGGCTCGTGCAATGCCACGCCGCACTGCTTTTTATGTGCGGCAGCTGGCAAGCCGGCCGATCACCGGGCTGGGAGTAAGGCCTGCGCTCCACCTGCCAAAGCCAGGGGCAGGGGCAAGCCGTCCGCTACCGCCGTCACCGCCGCACCCGCCGCCACTGCCGCCGCCGCTGCCGCCCCCGCCATCGTAATCGCCGCAAACACCGCGGCAGGGCCCTCACAGAAGGCTCGGGAGGGGGCTGATATGGAGTGCAACTAATGGCCCCATTACGCCTCCTCTAGGCGAACATCAACCACTGCACCGCTGCTCAGGATCGGTTGCTCCAGAGCATGGCGCAGTGGTCGATTAACATCGCCGTGGTCGCTGAGCCGTACTTTGTCCCGCCCAGGGATGACTGGGTGGAGGACCTAAGCGGCTCAGTGACCCTCATTTCGTCGGCCGCCGCCGGTACCCCGTCGCTTGAAGCAGTCAAGAGAGGACGGGGTTGCGTGGCAGCACGGTTCGGGGAGATTGTTGTGATAGGGGTATACTTCTCCCCGAACCGAACTCTCGCCGAGTTCCACAACTCCCTTGCGGGGTTGAGAGTCGTCGTCGTCGGGTACCATACCCTGCCCGTGCTCGTACTCGGGGACTTCAATGCCAAGAACACGGCTTGGGGTTCCCGGTACACGGACACACGGGGCGGGATGGTGGAGGACTGGGCTCTGGAGACAGGCCTGGTCGTCCTAAACCGGGGTTCTGTCCCCACGTGTGTGCGGATGCGGGGTGAGTCAGTGGTGGACATCTCGTTCGCCAGCCCCGCTCTGTCACAGCGTGTCATTGACTGGCGTGTCATGGAGGGGGTGGAGACGTACTCCGACCACCGGTACATCCGGTTTGACGTCTCCGCCCAGACCTCGAGCGCGCTGGTCCGACAGGCCCCGAGTGGTCCGCGGTGGGCGCTGAAGAAGCTGGACCGGGAGCTTCTCCTGGAAGCCTCGATCGTGCAGGCCTGGGTGTCACCACCGGACAGGCCTGCAGACATCAACGTCGAGGCGGAGTGGTTCCGGGAGGCCATGTCCGAGATTTGTGACGTGGCTATGCCCCGGGTCCAGCCCGGACGTGCCTGGCGCCAGGTGTACTGGTGGTCGCCGGAACTAACGTCTCTGCGCGAGGCTTGCGTTGCTGCGCGACGCCTGTACACCAGGCACCGCAGGCTCCGTATCCGCCCTTCGGATACGGAAGCCATTCAGGCGGAGCTGTACGAGGGTTACAGAGCGGCGAAGACCGCCCTCCGAGCGGAGATCCTGCGGGCCAGGGGACTGGCCCGTGAGGAGTCGCTGGGGACTCTGAACAGGGACCCGTGGGGACGCCCATATAAGGTGGTGCGGGAGAAACTCCGCCCATGGGCTCCCCCGCTGACGCAGAGTCTCCGGCCCCAGCTCGTGGAGGGCGTGGTGAGCGCTCTGTTCCCTTCGCGGGGGGAACATACTCCCCCGCGCATGGCTTCGCCTCCTGCGGTGCCAACTGCGGACCACATGACCGACGATGACGACGTTGCTCCTGAGGTGACCGAGGTAGAGTTGAGAGTGGCGGTACGTAGGCTGAGTGCCAAGAATACCGCCCCAGGACCCGACGGCTTTCCTGGAAAAGCCTGGGTCCTGGCCTTGGAGGCTCTCGGGCCTCGACTAAGAGGGCTCCTAAGCGCATGCTTGGAGGAGGGCCAGTTCCCACTTCGTTGGAAGACGGGGAAACTGGTCCTCATTAAGAAGCCGGGGCGCCCAGCGGACTCTCCGTCCGCTTACCGGCCCATTGTGCTGCTCGACGAGGTGGGCAAGCTCTTTGAAAGAGTCATTGCAGACCGCCTCGTCGGGCAGCTGGTGCGGGTGGGGCCGGATTTGGCGGACAGCCAGTTTGGTTTCCGCAGGGGGCGCTCCACAGTGGATGCCATCATGCGCGTGCGAGCCCTCACGACGGGGGATGCTGTGGCCCGGGGTGGGGTCGTCTTGGCGGTGTCTCTAGACATCGCCAATGCCTTCAATACCCTGCCCTGGAGTTGCATCAGGGAGGCACTCCGGTATCACCGGATGCCGACCTACCTCTGTCGTGTGGTCGAGGCCTATTTGACGGATAGGGCGGTTATTTACCCCGGTCACCAGGGAGAATGGAACCGGCGAGAGATGTCGTGCGGTGTCCCACAGGGATCGGTCCTGGGGCCGCATCTGTGGGACATCGGTTACGACGCGGTGCTGCGCGCCGACCTCCCTAGCGGCGTCAGGGTAGTGTGCTACGCTGACGACACACTGGTCCTGGCGCAGGGGAGGTCGCACCAGGCGGCGGCCGAACTAATGACACGCGGGGTTGCGACAGTCGTTGAGAGGATCCGGCAGTTGGGACTCGAGGTGGCCTTGCACAAGTCCGAGGCCATGTGTTTTCATGGTCCTCGGAACGCGCCACTGTCGGGTTCCCAAATAACGGTAGGAGGGGTTCACATCGGCGTCGAGTCGACGATGAAGTACCTGGGACTCGTCCTCGACAGCCGGTGGAACTTCGACGAGCATTTCCGACGTTTGGCTCCCAGACTGCAGCGGGCCGGGGCTGCCTTGAAGCGGCTCTTGCCCAATCTGGGGGGACCAAACGCCTCCTGCCGGAGGCTCTACGCGGGGGTCGTGCGGTCCATGGCCCTTTACGGGGCACCGGTGTGGGCACATTCGTTGAGGCTCCGGCCAGCCCGCCGGTTGAAAGCGTCCCAAAGGGTCATGGCCATCCGGATGGTACGGGGATACCGCACGGTCTCCTGCGAAGCGGCGAGCCTCCTTGCCGGATTGCCGCCGTGGGATCTGGAGACAAAAGTCCTCGCGCACGTTTGGGAGTGGCGCGAGGAGGAAAAACGCCAGGGCGTAACTCCGCTGCCGCGAGAAATCGCGGCACAGCGGACAGAGCTCCGGCGGGATCTCATGGCGGCATGGAGAGTGCGACTGTCGCAACCCAGCGCAGGGCACGCCACAATTGCGGCGGTAAGAACCCTCTTTGAGGAGTGGCTTGAGAGGCGCCACGGCGTCCTCACCTTTCGCCTGACGCAGGTCCTCACCGGACATGGCTGTTTCGGGAGGTTCCTGTTTCGGATAAGGTGGGAGGAAACGCCCGGGTGTTACCATTGTGTGGATCGACCGGAGGACACGGTGGAGCATACGGTGGAGGTCTGCCCGGCTTGGGCGGAGCACCGCCGTGTCCTCGTCGCGGCGATCGGCGGCGGCGACCTCTCGCGTCCGGCCCTGGTTCAGGCCATGGTACGGAGCGAGAGGGAATGTGAAGCCGTCACCTCCTTCTGCGAAGCAGTAATGCTCGCGAAAGAGGAGGCGGAGCGCGAAAGAGAGAGGCAATCTCTACGCCCTCGCGCCCCTAGCCGCCGCAGGAGGAGGAGACACCCTGGGCGTCGGGAGTCGATTGCCGACTCCCGGCCACCGTAGGCGCGGGCTTGCGGACGGCGAGCAATGGGCAGCTCGCCGTCCGGTAAGGACCAGGCCCGGGTCGACGGCGCGTCGTGTTCCACGCGCGCCTCAAAGAGATGTCAGCACCATTGACGGGGTCCGATAGGACCGATGCTTGCCGAGGTCGCGGATTGTTCGAAAGAGTTACCGTGGCCCTGGCGCACAGGCAACTGAAGGAACACGGGTGGGTTTTAGTCAGTAAGAGTCTGACACGCCCTTCCGCTCCGCCCAGAGCGGGAGAGGTCATTTGATGATATACCACCCCAAAAAAAATAAAAAAAAATAAAGGGTCGCGGATTGTTCTAAAGAGTTACGGTGGCCCTGGCAGGCAACTGAAGGAACGCGGGTGGGTTTTAGTCAGTAAAAATCCATGGTAAAGAAGTTGCGCGTCGATGTCACTGCCACCCTGTATTTTAGGTACCCAGCTAGTTAAACGAATATGCGCGTATGATGCGCTTATTATAAAGTCATCACCATCATGCATGACCTGATGATGCAGTAATGAGCAGTATGTGCAGGTTTAGAGAATAACAAGGTAATCAATCAGCCGGTTACATTGGAGTTGACTGTAATGACATCCTTGGTGGTTACGGCACCGATTTTACTGCACATTAAAACAATTTGTATGTCATGGCGGATGTTACCGACACTCAGGACGAATAATAAAATATAGTCGACTATTCTCAAAGCACCGGTTGTTAAAAAAGATTAATGCCCTCTTTTTGAAATTCGCCGCAAACAGATAAAAACAGCGGGCGGTTCAATAATAAATAAACAGCGGAACAGCATTGCGAGCACATTGTTGCGTGGCTACAAATTCGCATGACGCTCTTTTGTAATGAGAAAAATCTATCAGCATTGTAAAACTAAATAGGACAACATTCATACACATGATATAGTAAGGCCGTGTCCTGGCCGACAGCTATATACCGTCACGCAAGTCCGCGATACTCGCCCTCGTCAATTTGAATATGACATACTCGCGCGATTATTAAAGTCACATTTCGTCGCTCGCATGACTAAAAGTCCGATCTCATTTTTTTGCCGATTTAAGTTGGGACAACTACATTTTTCTATTTGTGATTCTTTACATTTTTCACTAACCGTCGTTTCTCATGTTATTTGGTTCCCAAAATATAACTATTTTGAAAGACAAAGTATCCCAAATTAACTAAAAAAAATTAAATTAAAAATTTTAACATTCACGAATAGAAAAATGTAGTTGTCCTATCTCAAACCAACTAAAAAATGAGATAGGACTTTGTCATGCGAACGACTATATGTACGTAATTAATCAGGTAAACGATCGGATATTCACGCGACGGTCGCTTTCAGTTAAGACGCTGGGTAAGTAAGTAAGTAACATCCCATCTTTGTTTTCTAAAGGAGTAAGAATGGTGCATACTGCACCCACTTTCAGCAAGTTTCGTTCAAGTCCTATAAACAAGTTGTATGCTCTTCTTTAACTATACATATAATAAAATAGTAACAAAGTCAAAACTGTACGTAAATTAAATATTTTGGAAAAAGTAATTGCTACAAGGTGTGGGTACGAGTCTGATGCCGAAAATATAGTTTTTGTCTGTTTGTCTGGATGTATGTTCTGGTTTGGAGCAAAAACGGGTGAACGGATTTGGATGAAATTTGGCATACAGATAGTTTATAACCTGGATTAACATATAGAGTACTTTTAATCCCGATAGTAGGTTCCCGTGGGATATTTTTCAACACCCACGCGGGCAAAGCCGCGGGCAAAAGATAGTCTTTACTAATAAAATACGGCTGCAGAATTTGTTTTTTTGTTTGATCGCGCAAGTCTCTGGTACTAACATCGGATTAAAAAAGAAATCTTTTAGCATTTAATAGCCCGCTTCTAAAGGAAGAATATAATAATATGCTATTAAACATCACGCTACGACCATAAGGAGCCGAGCAAAAAGAACATTAAAAAAACCAAATTGAGAACCTCCTCCTTTTTTTGAAGTCCGTTAAAAAGTCAGAAAGAACGCTAAGCGAAAACGAAGTAACGGGGGCCGAAATTAGTTATAGCGAACAGGAGCTAGTTATAAATAAAGTTGATTTTTGTGTCTGGCTGTGTGCCCACATTATTCTTCAACGGATTTTGATGCGGTTTTCACCATCATTTAGAGAATTTATTACAGAAGATTTATGTGTACATTACATCAATATTGAACGTTCATTTAAAAAAGAAATCCCGATGTATTGTAGCGCCTCGGGAATGTTCGCGGAGGCTCGCACAGATGGTTTCCATGCCATCATGCGAAAGAAAGCGGCCTCCTTATTACAGCGCCTGCATGGTAGTGACAACAGCATTCTAAAAATGATCGCTGCCAGACCGGACTGTCCCTTTCAGGGACACTGGGTGGGGACAGTCATAGGTCTATATAAATGAATTTAGTTCGTGTAAACTAACAATACTAACCTACTTTAAGCACCATTGTTACTAAAACCAAAATACTAACAAAAATATGGACCTTAGTCTGAAATAAAGTTTTATTATTATTATTATGTTAACATAGCTCGGGGTCATGAGATCCCGGTCCTTTGGAAGGCATACGAGGGGCCGAAGCCAACTCGCAGAGGCCCCTTAGACAATTTTAAATGGAATGAGGCACCAACCGACGATTATCCCTGTATGCACTGTGCAAGTGCACCCAAGGACAATCCCCGGTTGGTGTTGGTCTATTGCAGGATATGGAAACAAAAATAAATATTAAACTATGGGTTCCTGTGGCTAAAATGGACTGGTTACCAAGAACTATGGAACGGCTATAGCCCCTGCCTGACCAATGTTTTATATATAAAATACACGGATAAAATGGCAGGGGGTGACTTGCACACTCAATAATGGGCCCCCGGAAACCGTCGCTAGCTTATTATTATTATTATTATTGTCAATTAGTAAAAAACCGTGCGATACAGGGGCGAGTCGCTAGCTTAATAATATATTCAGTTTTATAACTTACCATGCCACTGGTAGCTTTAGATTCACGTTGTAATTTGTTTGGTAGTAGTCCTTTCCGACGCCCAAAGCACGCGACAGTCCAAAGTCCGATATCTTCACTCTATCCTTACTGAACACTAATATATTCCTTGCTGCAAGGTCCCTGAAAAATTATTATTTAAACGTTTTACATACATACAGCGTTTTACTATGATGGATATCCTGTAGTGGTACAAATGGTTATAATTATAACATAACATCACGCCTGCATTCCTCGAAGTGTTAGGCAGAGGTGTACTTACTGCTCAGATGTACCCATATTACGCCAGTTATGTTTAAGTCTCATGTTATAGGGGGCGAGCCTATTGACAACAATCGGACACAAAACCAGACCGGGCTGCTACTGAGAAATTCTTGGTGAAAAACCCAATAACACTTTACGCGACCGGGAATCAAAACCAAGAGCTCACGCTCAACAATAGTGCTTGCGATTACAAGACCAACAAGGCGTTGTTGGTCAAATGCTTATATTCTGTCTTAAGGTGTATCCTTAGCTGTGGGCCGCCAAATTCAAATTTTCTTTAGTTTTTTGCAAAGGGCAGCTCTGTTTTACGTCATATGTTGATCAAAATGCAATTCGCGACTGTAGGAATAAATAATATATTTACTGAATAATAATCATCAATTTTATATCACTTGTCAAACTTTGGAAATTTGTTCCACCAAAGAATTTTTCAGAATATTTCATAAATATGTAACTACACAAACAACAAAGAAAATCATTAATTCATCGTTTCTTTAGTTATTTGGAATTTAACAAATATTACGAACCTTACCATACTTATTATTCCTTGGTTATCTTTAAATAGTTTAAATAAAGTCATTTACCTACTTGTTTACTTTACACTACTAGCAATGGCCCGTGATTCCACCCGCATTCTTATGGAACTACTTATATACCCGGATTGAGACAATCCAGGATGTGTTCAACCAGGACATAGTCTATCTTTGTACCAAAACGAAATTGATTCAGTTACAAACATCTTCACATATTCATACTCAATATAAAAATGTGGAAATAACTGTTTGTCTGTTACCGTTTCACGACTTAACGGCTGAACGGATTACGATAAAATTTGGCTCACAGGCAGACCATGACCTGGGTTAGGACATAGGTGACTTTTTATTCCGGTAGTACGTTCCCGTGGGATAATTTTGGACCGCCACGCGGGCGAAGCAGCTGGCTCATTTTTATATAAAACAGTGTCTCTGTAAGTTATCAGTTAATTGCACATGCAATTTGTTTTTAAGTCGAGAATCAAGTATTTTATCTAGACAGGATTTACTTTCTATAAGTCTACGGATTCGGTGGCACAGCTAAGTTATAACCAAACTATAACTTTAATTGGATGCCAATTAAATTAATAAAATACATAAAAAAAACAATGTTAATTTTCATTTTATATCGAAAGTTTGTCAAAATAAAAACTTACCAGCACACTCTTCTCTTTAATACATTCTACGTACCTATGTATCAGTCTTTTGCTTTCTAGATAAGTCATCCCATCACAGATCTGTTCCGCAAACTCGCAGAGATTTGGCACCGGGAAATTGAGCCGGAACGACACCTCCCGGAGGCACTCTAAGAGCGAACGAAGAGGCGCCAGCTCCGTTACCTGGAATGTATTTCACTTAGTACGTTCCAATAGGACATAATAAACGTACTAACAATTAGTAATAACTTACCATAATTTGAAGCAATAATAATACTTGCACTCAGTGTTTAGACAATACAAATAATTTGGTTATTGAGTTTTACTTTACGTCACAGGCAAAAAACTTGCGTCGTGAAAACGTCAGAGTTGCCCGCGACATTCAAATTTTCTTACGTTTTTTTGCAATTTGCAGGTCAATGTCAAGTTGTAAATTGAACAAAATATGATTCGCGACCGTAACAAGTATGTAAATCATCAATACAACCCTCTAAATTCATATAATCCCGTTTCATGAAATAATCATTATTTCATGTATTATAATTCTGTAAATACATACTTGTTGAAATTCAAATTTTCTTACGCTTGCTGCAATTTGCAGGTCAGTATCAAGTTGTATGTTGATCTAAATATGATTCGCGGCCGTATCAAATATTCATTTATAGAATTATAATCATAAAAATCATCAATACATCTCTCTAAGTTCATATTACCCTATTGAATGACTATTTCATGAAATCATGACATTTGAGGCCAATTCTAACTTAACGAGTTCTATTGCTGATTCTAATGATTATAATTCTGTAAAGTCATATTTGATACGGCCGCGAATCAAATTTTAATAAACATACAACCAGACAGTGAACTGCAAATTGCAAAAAAAACGTAAGTATTTTTGAATTTCGCGGGCTACCTGAGCGCATCCCCCTTACAAGTCCAAGAGTAATCGAGAGATTACAGTTTCTACCAGTAATAGAAACTATAGTCTCGAAAGAGTTACCTTCTAAACTGTTGGACGGATTACGTTGCAGTTTTTACCATCATTTATCCAAGAGTCGCGCGTCGCCGGGACGGGCAAGGGTCGCTACTATTCCGAAATGTAAACGATACGAATGTTGTCAGCGTTCTTTCTCGCTCGGAATTGCACATTAGGGTATATATTTCTCGCTACTTGTGGACCCACCAATGCACCGTAAGCTTTGAGTTAAGAATGCTGAATAATGCAGCCATCTACCTCTTCTACCTACAGTTCCTACCTCCTAATAAACAATTTTAAACGCCTTTGACGACTAAGGACAAAAACCGTCAAGGATCCGTAATTGAGTTGAATATTTACGCATGCACTACTAACATGTTTAGCGGTGCCACGGTGCACAAAATACACCTTGTTTCCAATTTTCATAGATATAGTGCAAATAGTCTCCGAGTAAAATGGCTGCGTAACATCCGGACAGACGGACATGACGAAATGAATAGGGTGGAACACTTTTTGGCATTTTGCTAAGGAACCCTAAAAAACAATGTAGTTTGTTTACTCTCAACATACTGTGGTAGGACATGAGTGACATTCATAAATTCCACTGCGTAATACCACAGTGGGGGAGCGGGCACCATCTGTTCTAAAAATACCGCTTGACAAACAGGAGGAAAAAACTGAAATAATTACGAAATTTTTAGGGTTATAGGTACTAAAGTTTCAAGGGCTTTACAGCATTTTGTTTTTTTTTTTTATTTAAGTGGTTGTTGAATTAGCGTGTCAATTTATTTATTTTAGTGTAATGTGTGTAATGTTATTGCAATAGGCTTTCAAAAAATATGTTTTATGCTAACTATTCTATTGCGACGTCTTACAACTTACTTTGCAGAAAATGTTTGTTTAGTCCGAGATCATTATCTGCCTAGTATTTTACAAACTATTTTGGGATCGGCTTCCAGTTTAACCGGATGCAGATAAAGAACAATTAATGTCCACATTGACTTTGAAAACCTGAACCTCATTAAGAGGGCCCTTCCCGGTCCGTCTATCGTCAACGCGAGCATGATTGAAAAGCTTGTTGTTTCATCCAACGCAATGTTTGAAAAAGAAGCAAGAGTGAGAACGCGATAACATCAAACGAAAATTGGCGCGCAAAGATTTCACAAAACTTGTTCCAGGAAATACGGGTTTTTGAAAAAGCCTAGCAAGTTTTTCGAAAAAATGTTTGTCATTTAGAATTTCCATTACCCGTGCGAGGTTTCTATGAAGATGTTTTCTTTACTTTTACAATTAATGAGTACATTATGAACGGCCACAGTTCAGGTAAAATTTGTACAAAAAAGCAGATTTTTGGAGGCTTATACTGAATTTGTTTCACCAAAATTTGATTTTTTACTTGCATAGAAACCTAGATAAAGTGTACAAGATACCTATTAGTTCAAAAATGTCAATGAAAATTGTGTTACAACGCTATAATCACGTACGAGCGTTTGTATGTAAAGCATGACGGGTTGGCCGCTCTTAAACAAAACTCTTAATTTTCGAATTGGAGTTTCAACTGACGTATGAGCACTTCTTTACTTCACCTTTATGTTATAACTCAATGGTTGAATAACTTTTCCCCTTTGATGTCCCTTGCCTTTTCTTCAACACAAAATATATACTTCGGAGCAGTCAACAAAATTGCTCAGCTAGTCTCCCTCTGGCACTTCAAAAGTGCCTGAAATGTTTTGCCTATACTTCGGTTTGCTAACAGTTCACTAACTTGCTCACCAGCCACCAACTGACTTCCTGACAACTTAAGTTCCTTGTCTTTACATACATACCAGCATCAAGGAGTCCAGATGTAGTACCACACCGTACAAACGAACGATGTTGGGGTGCTCAATACTGTGCATCACGGCTGCCTCCTTCAAGAATTCCGTTGAGTTTGACGTCATCCGCTCGTGCCCCAGACATTTAATTGCTACTTGCAGCTAAAATAGTAAACAATAAAGTTTTTTTTTATCGAATGGCAAACTTACTGTCTTCCAGCGACATTTCTATAAGGACTCATGCTAAACTGATATTAATACCAAAGGCAGCAAATGTGTTGTCCCAAAGACAATGCAGAAATTTCTTATGTGCTAGTAATTTCACTTGCTTACAGAAACGCTCCTTCAAACAGGAGACAACAACGTTGTTTGGCGGTAGTAATAGGTATGATGGTACTAGTCCTACTACTCAAGTGCTTCTACGACTACTATTTTTAATGTTTACCCTAGATTGTCCCATTATTGGCAAAGGCCTCCCCAGATGTTTCCAGAAACGCTTTTCTTGGGTCACTTCGAACCAGCCTTTGCTGTGCACTGCTACTATTTTGCCTGAGTATTTTTTTCTGAGTTCCAATTTCAAACAGCAACGCTGATCAGCGGAAGGTATTAGGTATGCTGGTAGTACACCAAAAATTCTACTACTAAAATAAAAAGATTTTTTCTGAGTTGCATCTTCAAGTTCTTATAACATAAAACTTTTTCAAGTGCATTTATTTCAAAAAGAATTTAACCCCCACTTAAATATGACCTTAAAGCATATTAGCATTGATAAAGTTACAGACATAAACACAGGATCTTGCATCTGCATACATGAATGTCATACGCCGTCTTACTGATAGCGGCTGCAGTGAATGCAAAAAACAACAAAGTTAGAATAGGTGACAAGTTCATGCTGGAAGTACAATACCTACATTTTACTGATTTAAAACAGTTCCTATCTTGCTGCACATAATGCATTATTCATAATTTTATTTTAACTACCCTGTTTGTCTCCTGGTCGCAAGCGACCATTTTGTGTGGTGATACATTTCCAGGTCGGACAAAATGTTAGGTACTGGCTCTTTCTATTATGAACTTCTCAGTAATAGCCCGGAGTTTGGAAGTTGGTGGTGTGACACCTTGGAATGCACGCATAGCCATTGCTCCTACTCCTGATCTCACCGACTCACCCTGTTCGTGAAGGATCACCGTACCATCGGACTACGAGTGAGGAAAAAGGGAGTGAACCTGTTTGCTCATACACACTTGGGCACTATATTTCCTGCATGCTTTTAGTATTCATACAAACAATAATCATCCATACCTAATATTATAAATGCGAAAGTAACTCTGTTTGGCGTTTTGTTCATGCCTTAACAACTGCAGGTTTTGATGAAATTTGGCACAAAGGCATAGGTAGACCATCCTGGATTATGACAGGATATTTTTTATCCTGGTAGTCTATTCCCATTGGATAATTTTCGACCTCCACGCGGGCGAAGTCGCAGGAAAAATATATTTACTCTTAATCTATTTACTAATAATAAAGCTGCACAGCTGTTGTTTGAACACGCTAATCTCTGGAAGAGGATAGACCGATTCTTGAGGAAGGCTATAGGCATTTAACATCACGCTAGAACCCTTAGGAGCCGAGCGAGCAGGGCAAAAAGAAAAAGGAACGCTAAGCGAAACCGAAGTTAGAGCGCAGACGGGCGATGCAATGCGATGGGTCGATGGAACAAGAATTCTCACGCGGACGAAGTCGCGGGCAGAAGCTAGTAGAATTAATAAATAGATCTTACTCTTTGATTCCCTGTAGTCCATGTACCCTGTTGCACCACACCAAACTGACCCATACCAAGTTCTTTGTTGATAGTTATATCTTCTATGGAAATGATGTGCTTCGTAGGTACTTTCACATTGTTCTCGAAAACTGGTTGCGCGTCTAACGCTATAGACGAATGACCAGGAGAATTCTGAAATATGCAAAATTATTTTTAATCTGTTTTTAACAACAGATTTACCAAAAGCTTGTAAAGGCCTTATGCCCCAATGGGGTGCCTTACGAATAGCAACAACAACAGTTGCAGATGCTCCATGTATAATTTACTATGATAGGAGCTCTTACGCTAAAGAAGCTTATGAAATCTAACATTAAAATCATTTTAGTTTTGAAATATGTATATTAACTTAATCAATTTAATAATGAAATGGTGCTTCCCAAGTTCCCTTCTACAACTGGAGGCTCGTTGTTCGCATCCAGGGTGTTCTTAGCCCTCTGGCCGAGAAGTGAAGATACACAAACAATACACAAGCTGATTAGGCTTAAAAGGTTGGGTCTTTTGCCATTAAGAAGCCACAAAAACAAAGAAGAGTAAGACTGGGTCCTAGTTAAAGCCTACTGATTATCTTGCACAAATACCTAATCTTTTAGAACATAACATGAATTTTATGACAACTTTCTTTGTAAAGATAGCACTAACCTGGTCTCTCTTTTTATTTGATTTCAGCATTTTCCGTATCTTTGATATGTACGGGTTAGGAAAATACTTTGAATATATCTTCTTGTACCGTCTTTGTTCTGGCCTTGACAGGCCAATTTGAGCTAAGTCTTCAGTCAATACAAACTTAAGTTGTGACACTTTTGTAACTTTTAATATGTCTCTGGAACAAACAAACCATCCAAATGTATAAATGTCTAATACACTAGTACTTAGGTACTTAAACATAAGTGTCCTGCGACTTTCAAATTAAAGTTTTGTTTCTAAGTCATAAATTAGGTAGTATAGTTGTACTTAGTGATTATGGCAAATACTTAGAACACTACAAATGGTATTCCCTGCATTTGAATTTGGACATAATAATTTGATGAGCATTCGCATCAGCCAAAGTATGGAGCATGTGGTTATATTAACTTACTTAACACTAGAACTAGTACAAATACTCGCAAATGCAGACAAGTAAATACTTACAACTAAAACCTTACTCTTTCGAAAAAACTTACAACCAAATCAGTGAATGGTAAGTACCTAACAAACAGGTAAGTAATTTTCAACACGAAAGTAAAGGGTTTTCAAACAAAACTTATATACAAAGTTGTTTATATTTACCTAAACAATTCATAATACTGTTGAAGTTCCGCCTCTTCCAAAAATTCATTTAAATTTTCACGATCTTCGAATACAGCCTCTGGAAACAAGACATCACCAAACAACACCTGTTGTATTTTAGGTAGAAAAAGAAGTAATATAACTTAAACTGGATATTTTGTTAAAACTATTTACCCATAATGCCGCCGAAGACACTAAAAGAACGATAAATAAATTGATTTAACAAAAAAAAAATAAAAAAAATATGAAAAGTGCAACTGTGCAACACAACTTCACGTATTTTAGGCCCAACACAAATAATGTTTTTATATCACGTCAGTCAGTCAAATCAGTCACCGCACAGAGCACAGCCAACCAACACCAAGGACTAGGCTAGGACCAAGAACCAGTTTGTCCACTTAATCGATTCATTATTTCAACAATTATCAAGATAGACAAAATCGACTAAAATCTGTTCAGACTTGTTTTAGATACTTTGTAACGCAAGTTCTTTTTTGAATTCTGAGATTTGAAAAATTTGTTAAAACAAGGAAAGGAATAAAAGATTAAACACATCTAAATCAACCACAATCTTGCTTTCTTTTATCTTTATTTTATAACCAACTAAATGTTTTTGTATGGAATGAGAAACGTGTGACAAAAGTGCGCGTCTATGACTTTACATATATAATTGAGCTTTAAATACGTACAAAAAGGAACTATTCTAATACTGCACATATGTCCTTTTTCACTAACACTGCGTGACTTAATGGCACGACATAATGTTTCACAGCCAGGCCCAGAACATGGTAACATGAGGGCCGATTCTTTTTGGAGGCGTAGATTACATTATGAGTTCTGTGTCATTCTACGGAGCGTCTGATTCAATTACAAGGTTATGGTTTTAGGCACGCAACAAACAAATGTAATTTTATTCAAATGTTTACACGGTTCGATATTTTATGCCAGCAATTACATTTTTAGTCGATTAGTCTCGTCGCCACTAAACGCACCCTTGGAAGTCGATTTTCGCAATTTTAGTTTGGTTCACCCCAACACATCCCGATGACAGATGTTAAAACAGGGCTGCCGACATCGGAAATAGTTTCTATATTGGTATTATTTTCGGGAGCAATAAGAAAAAAAACTGCAATAGAAGGAAAGTTTTTTGAAAAAAAATTGGTAATCATATTTTGTTAGAAGTAATTTTGTTCAGTTTTACGCGCATGCATAACTATGCGTTTTTACTGGCGAAACATTCGAAAACTCTGGTTTTTATCTTCTTCTTGTCTTGTTTCGTCAGTTCAAACGCACAGTTAGGAAAACATTGTATTGTTTAAAGCTCTTTTTTAAAGTTAATTGGTATAATATCAAGTTTCACGCTTTTGCAGTAATCTATCTAGGTCATAATATTTCGGATACATTTCATGATTGTCTGGCAGTTACTTTTTCACTTCATGCGACCTACGCAAATATTCTGACTTTGGTATTCTTCGTCGGATCGTTGAGCTCCTTTAGATCTAAGTAGAGCTAAACGATGACTGACACGTGCGTGCACAGTCTGGGTAAGCCTACTTAAACGTGTTGTGCTTTCCTCAAGAGACCACCTCAGGTATATATACCTACAATATTCTCAATAATTATGATTTGATCAATTCAATGAATAATAATTACTTTATTAAAGACGATGACCTCTGATTTCACACCGACCTCATACAGTTTCAAACAATAAAAAAATATGTGTTAAAGTGTTATTTTTTGTCAATGTACAATATAAATATCGTTTAATCACAGTGCCAAAATTTAAAAGAGTATGAAATATGGTTTGGTCATGGTTGAGATATAAATGAAAGGCGACTGACTTAATTAGTAAGTAACAATGCAAGCGCAAAATGCTTGGAGGGGATACCTTTAGGTGCTTAATACTCGCAACCAGCATGCGTGTATGACGTGCTGTATGTGACGTGGAAGAAGCAGAAGGATATGGTAAAGATCGTAGCAGATGCGTTCTGTAGTTTCTGCCTACTTCTATAGGAAAAAAGCGTGAGTTTATGTATGTATGTCTGTAGGTAATGCGTTTTTATTGTAAAGGATTAACGGTAGATCTGTATTCTGAAAGATAGATTGAGGAGTTATACGACAGGAAAGACAACGTTCCAGCCTGTTCGCTTGAGGGACAGGCTTCGCTTGTCTAAATTACTAAAGCATGGTAGTTTTTTTTTCTTGATTGTGGCAACACCGTCACCTACTTTGCAAATATGGCGTAGAGTTGTACAAAATGCAGTGGGAGATATTTGATAAACTTGTCAATTCTGAATTTTAATAAAAAGACATGTATCTAGGATAAGACTTTTTCAATCGACTATAGTGTGTTAAACGAGTATTAACAGTGAAATGTGAATTTTACGCAATGTAGGTACAATAACTAGATAATTTTCTAATTTGAAAATAAGTTAGTAATTTCACGTCTTATCGCTACTCCGTTTAGTGGAAAACGATCTTTTGTTTACGTATTGCAGTTTATCTTTTGTGTCGCGACCGTTAGCCCATTGTTTGTATAATTTTTAGTGCAGTTTTGTCAAGACGTTTTTAATTACAATCTGGTAGGGACTATCAAACATTATTTTATTCCTTTTTATTTAATTTAATTTTTTGTTATAAGATAACTGTAATTTTCTTTACATTTTGTTAATTTTGAACGAATTAGTCAATGTTTGTTATGTAGTTTTAAGTACTTAAGTGTTATGAACTGTAAGTTATGAAAATGATGGAGATGAATAAAAGAAGAGACCTGGTCGGGTTTATAATGCTGCCTCATTTAAAGGTCAGTGTCTTTATATTCCTTTTAATTTTAAGAGCTTTAGAATTCAGCTGGGTGCAACAGACAGCTGCATAAAACACCAAGTGTACTGTTGTCATTAGGATGTTTAATTAAATAATGTATCTCACACTTGGGCAAATGCTAACTGTGTCTACAACCTTTGTAGTATGACCACTAAAATATAAAAGTAAAATGTTGACATAATTATGAATCTACTGAAACTTCATAGTCTGCTACAGGCACATCATGACCAATTACCTATTCAAAACCGTTTAACAAAGTCCAACTTTGATTCATAATACTTATTCATAATGAATGATTTCTTCACAACAACATGTTCAATCGGGTCTCTAATTGAGCTGGTCATTTGTCCCCATGATTGTTATGTAAATGCGGCATCAGTTTTAAATCAAACAAAAGGCAAGACAATTATCTTTATTGAATGTTATCAGGAAGCATATGTATTGGACAAGAATACAAAGTTTGCAATTCTTCTAGAAAACTGTAAGAACATTTACATATTTTATATGACAAATAATTGTAAAAACTACTCTAGTTGACATGTATTTTGGCATACCATCAGTAGTTTTCAGGTCTAAACATTAACAAAAACATTTATTTTAATGATAACTATTAAAAATATTTTAAGGACTTACTAGTTATAATTTTAAGTAAGTATTTATGTACAAAATGATCCAAAAAACTTTTAATTTTGGGTTTTAAAATAGTCTGCCTGCTGTATTTACAACCACTCAGAAGAAACCTTTGTTTTCTTTAGGTGGACAGCTGAAAGTAATGTACACAACAGTTTCTAATGCTTTATGTAGCCAGCACCCAATTTAATGCAATTTGCTATACATCTGGCTTTATTATCTTATATCATACTCTAGTATTTAGTGAGAAAGGCTTGATTTACTTAACATGCAATGCTACAATGCAACTTCTAGGCCCTTGCCCACTTCTCCCCTTACTACTCTCACAGTTTCATACATGTATTGGCCAAAGACCAACCGAACTACACAACAACAGACGGTTGCAGGCAATTGATTGCAGGAAGTAAAAAATGGCTATACTGATATACTACCCGCGACTATCTAAGCGAATTCTCAGCCTCAAGAGAAACTAGATTAATGATAAGGACAACTATGGGTCTCCCCCACTAAACAAACATCTCTTCTATGTATGCGCCACAGACAGCTCATTCTGTAGAGACTGCTTTAGAGCAGAGAAATCAGCCGCTCACATCATCCTGGAATGCGAGTCCATGGCTTCCCAACAAAAAAAAAACTTTGCACAGTGAAAGCGCTCCATGAAGCCTGTGTAGCCCCCAGGAAAATTCTGTGCGTCCGGGCGAACCTATGCTTGCCAGGACTCACCACACGCAACAGATCGAATTAGAGTCTAAGTGCGGACAATGGAGTCCATTTATATACATTACATACAATATAACAAGATTGGATTTTCGAAGATTGGTTTAGCAAATGGCATGTCAGCATTATTTGCAAGTAATCTATCTTCTTGATATTTCCAAAATGCAAGATATTGTTTGCTTAGGTGTCGAAAGTATTTTGTTATTTATATTTCACTAGCTTTTGCCAGCGAGTTAGCCTCTGTGGATGTTGGTAATTATCCCACGGGAACATACTACCGGGATAAAAAATATTCTAATTCCTAAACATGGTCATGGTCAGTGATAGGAATAGGTAGTGCCTATTTGCCTAAACTTCGAAGAACAGAGACGAGACTTCCTTAGGACTATTTTTTTTCCGGGACATCTATCCCGAAATTCGGGACAACACTTTTAAATACATTAAAAAAATATGTTATTTGGAATAAGTAATTCGTCTATATTTACCTAAAGTTTGTGACTAGACATAACATTTATAATTTATAACTCCATAATAATAACTTATCCTCTATGGGCTCTAAAGGAAAAATAAATCACATAGAATATTGTTGTAACAAATATATGTATATATATATTATTTTTTAAATATGACGTAATTGGAAAGCATGAAACAAAATGTACAGACGGAAAAAACTTAAGTTACAAATTTCTGTTTATCTATCTATGTCATATTTATTTAACTGACGTTGAGTGATGCAATTTTAACTCAAATCAAAGTACAAATTAACCTTTGAAGTATAACATTTAGGACAATCAGTTTTAATAGTGAACTACTAACTGTTCGGTTTTGGTACAGATCTTGACGCATTAAAAATTGCTAAGAATTTGAAAATCTTTATTTTTTACAAATACCATAAAAAATAAAGAACGATTTTAATTTAATCATCTTGATTCGATTCGTCAAGTTCAGTATCAGAACCGAACGTTTCTTTGGCAGATGAGTTATTTAAGTTAAAATACACAATCATAATTTTTTCTATATTTTCAACTGTCAGGCGATTTCGTTTTATGTTAAGAATCCATTTATAAGTTGAAAACGACCTTTCAACATCGACTGAGGTTAAAGGCGCGTACATATAGTATGATCGCTCATCCCTTCCTGCTGTTATCGCGTCACATATGTCTCTAATTTTATCTAGATCGGGATTTCTGTCCATGACATTTACGAGTTTAGTAATACTTTAGAAATATATTTCATTAAGCTAAAATACAAATACCGTTTGTTTTTTTAATGATAAATTCGTCCTACTATAGAGAATGCTAAAATTATAAATATTACCATTTTATTATTTTAAAGACAAAATGTCTTTTTTTTTTTCAATTATACATTTGTACTTTAGAAATCTCATTAAACGTAGCCGAGAGTGAGCTAGAAAGAAGATATTTACTTCGAAACGTGTACGGCTCCTTATACAAACATTGTGATTCATAGTATTAAGATCAACAAGTAATTTACAAAATAAACTCCAAAAAAAATTTTTCAGAAAATTTTATGGTTGTAACGACTGTGAATGTTATTTATTATGTTATGTCTAGTCGCAAACTTTAGGTAAATATAGACGAATTACTTATTCCAAATAACATATTTTTTTAATGTATTTAAAAGTGTTGTCCCGAATTTCGGGACAGATGTCCCGGAAAAAATTTAGTCCTAAGGAAGTCTCCGTTTCTTGTCTCTGTTCTTCGAAGTTTAGGCAAATAGGCACTACCTATTCCTATCACTGGTCATGGTGAATCCGTGTGCCTTTCACCCTAATCCGATCACCCTATAAGGCTTGAAAAGGTAACACAGAGCACTTTTGCATTAATAATATTATATAGTATGGAAGAAAGTATGGATAGTATGGACGTCAGGATGAGTATGGAAGTACTTATTAGAAGTAAATTCGTGTTGTTACCTCAAGACCTATATTATATTGAAATGTAAAAAGATGAACAAACAAAATGAATATAACTGGAATATCTGGTAAACTTCTCTTTGTAAACAATATTTTAGTTTTGCCATCTTTTGCTAGAACTGATAGACAGATTTTGTGTATTGGACCCTTGAGCACACCACATACAGTTAGTTGCCCATGGGAAAAATAGGATTTTTCTAAACATACACCTGTTACTTCAAGTGTTTTTCCTTAAGCTTTGTTTATAGTCATCGCAAATACTGTTTTTTAAGGAAACTGCACTCTTTTAATTTCGAATGGGTACATCTCGCAATTATCGGAATACGGAAAATCAAAACATTATCTCAAATAACAATATTCAACTTACAAATAAATAAATTCAAATTCAAATCCTTCTTTTGCTATTCCAGTTTTTTTTTTAAATTAATAATAAGTTTATTTGCCATCACAAAAAAATAAAAAAATAATATAATAATTATTAATAATTAAATTGTTATAATTATTGCATCAATTGATTCAAATCCTAAATAAGACAAAAATATGTTCAGTAAGTAAAAGGCAGTTTGTAGTTGGAGGCACGTATGCTAAATATAAACGTAGGGTGCTAAAATTTTCTTCCTCGCTCTTGAATTCTATTTTCTCTTTTTCTTGGACTTTCTGTGTATGTCGACAAAGTCTTCTTCGTTTCGCTCGCACGACTTTACTCAAATCTTGAAAACCCAAAACTTAGCCACTTCCACGGCGTCGCCGGTGGCAGCGCACAGGTCCTTTGTCTGCAAATTTTGAGACACAGAGGGCAAGAGAGAAGGTGGAGCATAGTTTGCGACATAACTCCACATCCACACCCAGCTGCCGTTCCGTCGAGGTAGCCCCTCTTTACCAGGTTGGAGTTACATCTTCCCACTCGTGTCCGGAGACGGTTCAGGGACTTCCAAGTGGACCACGACAGGTTACACTCTGCAGGAAGATGCTCCTTTGGTGGTAGATAGTAAGTGGGAGGGGGAATAGTATCTTGCCAAAGTTTGCATTGGGCGTCGACCCGGATTCCTGGTAGAGACGCTGTCGATTTTAAGAAGCTGTTGCATGATTTTTAGTCGTTGCGGTGGTAGTTGTGCGCCACATAGTGGGTGTCTAGTATCAGGTTCCTTTTGCGTTTTTCCACTGCGCTTGCAACTTCTCTTCGGACTTGTGATGGTTCTATGCCAGCTGTGGGATATAGTGCGCAGACAGGGTCGGTTTTAGGCAGTCTGTATCTTTCGGCAAGTTTTGTTTTGAGCAACATCTACTTCCTTGGCGTGAGCGGTACGCATATTCTGAGTACGCATCCACCACACTGGGTACGCATATTATCCCGCAGAGAATCAGAGTGCTAGGCCAAAAGTCCGGGGTACTTAAGCTGACGCACCCCAGGTAGTTGAGATTAGGCGCCTGAGCAAAAGTTGTTACGGGAACAGGCTTTTTCTTAGTTTTGAGGCAATGGTTCCTAAATGTAAGCGCTCTGTCAAGGGTGACTCCCAAGTAGGTAGGGTTACTGGAGTGTTCGATGGTGACACCTTGTCAATTGATGTTCAGAGTACGTCTTGCCGAATGGTTGCGGAGATGGAAAGCGCATGCCTGTGTATTTGTGGGATTCGGTCTGAGAGTGTTATTAGTGTAATACTTTCCAAGAATTTCTAAACCTGCCTCTAAGATGTTTTCAGCGTACCCAAATGTATTTGTTTGGGTAGCCAGGGCGATGTCATCTGCGTATAGGAACCTCTCGCAATGTTCAACAGTAGGTTGTCGACAAAGTAACTCCTATTTATGTATGAATAGTCCAAAGGATACCTTATCTATCCGGCGCGGGGTGCATAATTTTAGAAGCTTGCTTCGCTCTTTCTTGCATCCCACATTCTCTTTTTCTCAAGACTGTTCTCCGTAAGCCGACAAAGTAACTTCTATTGTATGAATAGTCAAAAAAACCTCACTAATCGGGGTGGCGTGCTAAATTTTGCAGCTCGCTTCGCTCTTTCTTGCATCCTACATTCTTAAACTTTTCACTATAGGTCGACAAAGTAGTTTAAAAAAACTTAACTTATCCGGAGTACAAAAATGTTTCGAGCTTGCTTCGCTCGCTCTAGCATCCTATGTGCGTCTAATGGTCTAACTTTTCTATATAAGTCGACAAAGTATCTTCTATTTCTGTATGAATGATCAAAAGAAAACTTAACCTTTTCGAGGTAGTGTGCTTAAATTTTCGAGCTCGCTCCGCTCGCTCTTATATTCTACGTTCTCAGTTCTTTAGTTTTGCCACTGCGCCACAGGTGCTTAATTTGCAACCGTGGTGGATCGAGTTAACGCATTAAGAGGACCGGAACACCTACTTTCAGCCTCAGCTTATGGGAAGGCACTTCTGATAACTATAAAGAGTTGAAAAACTCAACAGAGTACAATGTTACGTGTTTGGTGTTCAGTGTATCCATATATTGTCTACCGTGAGATACCCCACAACGTCACCTTCCATATGTGTCCCACAGTTTTATTCGTCATTCATCAAACTTTAACTTATTTTTGAGATAAAAGTAGCCTATGTCCTTCTTCCGGATGTAGCAGTCTATCTCCTTGCCAAATTTCATCAAAATCCCTTCAGTAGCCTATAATATTCCCACTCCTGGGACACAGGCCTCCTCTCGGTGAAAGGAAGTGGGCCGTAATCCACCACGCGGGCCCAGTGCGGGTTGGTAGATGTCACATGTCTAAGAATGTTTGATTCTTGGACATGCCAGTTTCCTCACGATGTTTTCCTTCACCGTTTTGAGAGCAGTGGTGATGAAATTAAAGACACAAATTAAAGTGCCTGCCTGGGTTCGAACTCACGACCTACAACTCGTTAGTCGGGCCCGATAGCACTAGCCCACCACTGCTCCCTTCAGCAGTTTAGACGTGAAAAGGTAACAGACAGGCAGAGTTACTTTCGATTTTACGAGTATAATTATGGTTTATGAACTTGAAAACAGAATTACATAATTAAAATTAAGCTCTATTAGAATTAAGCATTATTATAATTAAGCTTATTTAACTGAATTACACCAATTCATTATACAATTAATACACTGGTTGCAACACCTACCTGTTTTGTTAACTAGAATTAATTCAAG
Source organism: Dryobotodes eremita (assembly GCA_917490735.1). Classification (NCBI taxonomy): domain Eukaryota; kingdom Metazoa; phylum Arthropoda; class Insecta; order Lepidoptera; family Noctuidae; genus Dryobotodes; species Dryobotodes eremita. The sequence continues at coordinate 25,898,053 of OU823241.1, read as the reverse complement.
TGTACCTACAGATGATACTATTTAATGTCAACATTTTTATTTGATTAAATAAATTATAATGGAAATAAATAATCGGTCTATTAGGTTCCCACTGCTTGGTCTCTAGCAGAGAAAGTGGTTCATTCACAGTCCACCACGTGGGTCCTGAGGGCCCGTAAAATGTCCTATGTCTAGGTAGCTTCAACCTTCTGACTATCTGACTGACTCCTTGACCGTTCAAGATTGCCTTGTAAAGCCGATCATAGGTCAAGTTTTTATATCTAGTACTAGCTTCTGCGCGCGACTTCGTCCGCGTGAAATTGTTTTAACATAAAATACATCCTGTATCTGTGCCCTGTTACTTCGTTTTCGCTTAGCGTTTGTTTATTTTTTTGCTCGTTTCCTTATTGTCTTAGCGTGATGTTAAATAGCCTATATATAACTTTCCTCAAGAATTGGGCTATCCAATGAAAAAAAATATTTTTCAAACTAACTCAGACCATTTATTTCAATTTAACCTTTTAATTTACAACCACTTTTGAACTGTCAAAAGTGCTTATAAATGCCAGCTAGCTGCCCATTGAAGCCCATAAATGAAGCTAGTTGCCCATTCTAAAGCGTGGTATGTATAGATACCTATGGAGAAAAACAGGCATGAAACTCTGTGGACATTCTTTTAAATTATATTGTTACAAAAATAATAGTTACATCATTAATCTTGAATTTGTAACTATATGTGAGAACCATAGATATCCGAGAGATATGCCTTTACTCTATATTTGCTCAAGTTTATGTGTCGCCACCTTTTCCCCACTCCTGAAACTCTCACATAAACAAAAGAAATAGATACGGCACACATGATGCATTCTTCGCACACAAACAAAAAAATATGCGTAACACTTTTGTGCTATTTTATTGCACATATGCTCAAAAGAGGCGGGCACTAGAAAGTATAGATACAGTCACTGAATGCACACATGTAACTCTAGCATCAACTAGGGAAGAGAGGTTGGTATAAATATGTGATCGATAAAAATATCGATGAATACCGACTGCAAAAAGAGGTGTTTTTTGGACGTATTTGGTACCGTTCTTTTTTTCTGCTTTTCTATGTGGAATATTAAAAGACCAATAACAACAAATCAAGTAAAAATATAATATTTTCGTTTGCGAATAACATTTAAGTAATTCAGTTCCTTCAGTTTCTCCCTTACTCAGCCCCGGATTTAGATTTTTTTCGAGGCGGGGCAAAAACTGCAATCTGCCGCTCCCCGCCCCGCCAATCCTTTAACGTTTTACATGTATCCTTATTTATTTAAATATACATGGACATGTCGAACAATTATTTAGGATAGGACAGGACATATTTGAAATAAATCGTGAGATTATAGCATACTAGCTTCTGTACGCGACTTCGTCCGCGTGAAACTTCGGCCCCCGACCCACCGCGTCGTTGCGCATCACTCGCCCATGATATTACTTCCTTTTCGCTTAGCGTTCTTTCTGACCTTTTTTCTTACTGCTCGGTTTCTAGGGTAAGGTTTCTACCTTCTTCAAGAATTGGGCTATCAAATGCAATAAGATTTTTTCAAATCCGACTGCTTGTTCCAGAGATTAGCGCGTTCAAACAAAAAAAACTCTTTAGCTTTATTATTAGCAGAAGATTAGAATAAAATTTTTACTCTTTGAGCCTTTTGTTTTGCAAAAAAATCGATGGCATTTTCATAATTAATCTGATTGTCATGATTTTTGATTGCTAAGATCACACCCGACTTATGCAGAAAAGCTTAACACCAATTAAGGCAATCTAGAATGCACCAGCGAGCGGAGCGAGCGCGAAAATTTTAGCACTGCCTCAAATAAGTTAGATTTTGTAAGTCCGAAAAGTTTTAAGAATTAAGAGTCGCTAGGCTATAAGAACGAGCAAAGCGAGCTGGAATATTTTGCCAGAAACATATTAGGTAAATTTTATCGATCGATAATGCTCCAATCCAACGGCTGCGCCAGCGCTCTGTGGTAAAAACTTAAAGGAAATCGTGTCGCCTTTCCGCATAAAGGCGGCGAAATGGCGGGACGCCCGGCGCCCTCGCTAGGCGATGTAAAATTTCTAAAATAAAGGATTTGTTCCTTAAATTTTTGGCCACAGAGGTGACAGAAGCGCTCATCCTCCTCAGGTTCGCCACGGCATAGATCTGTTGCAAGAGATGGAAAGCTAACCTTTTTGTATCGCCAAATAAAAATGGAGCATGTGTTTTAAAAACAGAGAGTTTCTGGTAGAATTCAACTGCTCCGCCCGCAACCCGCTCGCACCGTTTGACGATCTATGCCTACGCTAATCACGTAGTGATTTTGTCAGTGTGCCACTCGCAGAGAAAGATAATAAGTGCTGCGCATCTCACTTATCGCAGAGTTGCGGTGCGCTGAGTGGTGCACTTGTTTGCCACGCTTAAATTTGCCTTTCCCCCCTAGATCGGGCTGCCCTTACTTAAAATTAAAACTGTTCAACTATCGCACATAAAAGAACAATTAAAATAGGTACTTATTGAACATTATATCTGTCGCTTTCATAATTTAGTTGTTACATTCTTAGCCAAAAAATGTAAGCAAATATCAATATGTTATTCCATCACACATTTTGTCACTTGGATAATATTATTATCCATCGGGGTCTTGCTCAAACTAGTGAAAATCAGTCGATGAGAAAATATTTGTATCGACAGTGTCTAAGAGCTTTTGGGACTAGCAACGTCTTTATGGAGTTTGAAGTCACTTGAAATTACCAACCAATTATTTTCTCTGCATTTTGCATCTACCTATTTATGTTCAATTTCTGGATCTATCGGGAAACTGATATAAAATGTATTAATTCTCGTTTAAGATTCTTAATACAATTTCTTATTAGAGCAACTAACAATTATCGATATCCATATCTCAGTGCTGCGCACCACTAATGCATCGTTTTGACATGCGTCAGTCATTAGGCAAAGGCTGTCGCATGTCAAAAATATTTCACAACTAGATAATTTGTAAAATACTTAAATATTATAATTAATGCAGTGATTTTTTAGTTACCGGTGGTAAGACAAACCACTTGTACTAAGGTTTGTTGTAATTGTGCTATATTTTCACACAAGGACGGAACAATTCGGCATTTCGTAAAAATACGAAATCACACTACACGTTCCGAGGCAAACATATGACTAAACGATGCTCACTGCAGTCACGCGTATTTAAGGTCAGTTCAACCCAACGGAGGCGACATGCGCCACGCCTCCAAGCCATATCCCTCGATATCCGTGGTGAGAACCATGTAAAATAGACGTACCCGTTAAAAGCGTCCAGAGTAGAGCAAATAGAAACTAAAATAAAATAATTAAAATAAGCCAACCCGTGGCAGCTAAGAGATGAGCAGTCCCAACTGACGGCGCCCGTTCACGAACATGACGCATGGATAACCACCATTCAGCTCAACCATTCTGAAGGGAGCTAAATGATCCAACACACGCGCCGCCATCAGCCAGACATTTGAGTGAGCATGACATACTCTCATCCACCAGGGCACATTCAAGTCAATTAAATTCATTACCCGATAAATGTTAGCTCTATAGTTATCAAATCCGACTGGTAATTCCAGAGATTCGCGTAGCGCAAACAAACTCTTCTGCTTTATTAAATTAGTATAGATGCAGTCTTATCCTTATAGTTTTTCCATACAAAAACTGACAGACGTCTAAATTTTATTTGCCGAATTAGACTTAGGACTAGTATACAAGTTTGGTCTAATTCGCCCTAAATAGTTTAATTGAAATGACATCTTTAACTTTGTCTTATAAATTTTTGTTTCTTAGTTGAATAAATACAGTGTAAAAACATTTTTGTATTTAATTACAAATATTTAAAAAAACCTCTTTATACATATTTTTCCAAGGTTGCCTGGAAGAGATCGCAGATAGCGATAAGGCTGCCCATTGTGTGTTTCGTAGTGTTAAATTAAGTTTGATTGAACGGTTTTGAAATGTTGCAGTAAATTGTTTTTGGCATAAATATTATAGATGTATCTCAAAAATATTTATGTATTCATATATACCTTATTGTAAATCAGAAAAGACATAACATGTGTTAGGTTAATAGAAATATAAAAGACAGGAGCCCAAAGGGGCGTGTCTGTGTCCACGCGTCATGTCCAAACTGCTCATGTCACAGGCAAATGGCCGTCTCCGCGAACTAGTGCGCTTTCGACCGTGATCGTGACAAAATCTTTTTAAATCATGGAATCATTTACAATAATTAAGTACAAGTATCTTATTATATTTGTCTTTAAAACCATGAAAAACAACATATCGTAAAATATTTCTTGCTTTTACTACGTTATTTTTGTTTTCAAATATTGCAGTGACTGTACTATTTTTGGAGCAGATGAATATCTTGCTCCTTAACCAATACCTAAGTATGTCGCTAAGTGAATAGACAAGCAATGTAAAAATCACTAAACGATACTTCATTCAAGCGGATGCATCGCGTGGTACGGCCGCTGCATCTTGCGGCGAGTTAGTGATGTGCTTGTGCAGATCCACTAAAATAAGCTATCGACAACAATGTCGATTGCCAACGATAATATTGCTATTATAGTTCATTTTCCAATTGGTCAACCGTTTTAACCCGTTTGGAAGGGTTAAAACGGTTCCACAATTTTTACTTTTTCAATACACTATGACAGCCTAAACCAAACTAACCGGATTTTTGATGTAGTTATTTTTTATTTATTTATCTAATATATAAAATTCTCGTGTCACAGTTTTCGTTGCCATACTCCTCCGAAACGGCTTAACCGATTTTGATGAAATTTTTTTGTGCTTATCCGGTATCTATGAGAATCGGCCAACATCTTTGTTTTTTTTTTTTTTTTTTTTTTGGTATGTAGGGTAGGGAGTTAGGGAGGTAGGTAGGTAGGTAGGGTAGGTAGGTAGGTAGGTAGGGTAGGGTAGGTAGGTAGGTAGGTAGGGTAGGTAGGTAGGTAGGGTAGGTAGGTAGGTAGGGTAGGTAGGTAGGTAGAGTAGGTAGGTAGAGTAGGTAGGTAGGGTAGGTAGGGTAGGTAGGTAGGTAGGGTAGGTAGGTAGGGTAGGTAGGTAGGGTAGGTAGGTAGGGTAGGTAGGGTAGGTAGGTAGGGTAGGTAGGGTAGGTAGGTAGGGTACGCCGTAGATAAGTACCGCAACCCGTGCGAAGCCGGGGCGGGCAGCTAGTTTCATATATTTTTTAGCTTCATTTTGTTTATTTATAATATAATATTTTCTCGTTTTTTTATTTTATTTTCAGGACCCCAATTTTTTTTAGTTATATAAATGTTTTATAAATGGAAGAATCGATAACTTTCCGATTTAGTCAATCACTAGCGTATATGTAAAATAAATGGGTTTTGCATAGCCAGCGATAGGCACGAATTTACTCGCGCGATACGGGCGAGTCGAAACTTTTAAATAATATTATTTTTTCTTTAGGCGATTCGTACGAAGTTTATTTGTGGGCCAATCGACAACTCCAGAAATTTGTATTAGGCAATAGGCACATGAAGTCTCGTATTACAGAACGTCACTCAATACTCGAGCTTTACTTAAAACTAATTTCAACCAATCAAATGGCTTGAATCTAGTTTTAAGTAATGGTGGTGAGTAGTGGTGGTGGTGGTGGTGGTGGTTTTTTTGAGTATTGAGTGACGTTCTGTAATACGGACCTTAGAATTTTACGCAATAAAGTACACTAGCGCACAGAAGTGATAACTAAGTATTGGTTAAACAAATTCCTATGTCTATTTAGGAAGTGCTTATGAAGTAAATTTTGAATGTATAATGAATATGTTCTGATGTACTTTTGTCAAGTGTAATAAATTTTACGAATATATTTTGCTACGATCTATTTCCCCCAGTCGCTTTTTTATCCTACATTGGTTATGGGTCCACACAAGGGATATCGTGTTACCCAGTAACTGGGTTGTGGAGGTCAGAAAGGCAGTCGCTCTATGTAAAGCATTGGTATTCAGCTCCATCCGGTTAGACTGAAGCCGATTGCAACATAGTTGGGAAAAGGCTAGAAAAGTTGATTGGTTATGGGCCCAGAAACCCTAAGTACGAGATTCAGGGTGGATAGGAGTAACGTGGATCGAAGAAGAACTCTAGAGAGTAATAAATGTTACCAAGGAGTAACATTTATTTTTCAAGCAGCGGAATTATTATTTGTGCAAAGGAGCGACGATGAGTAATAATATGTTTAGGATCGAACCCTTAAACAAAAATAATTATGGTAGCTGGCGAATACAGATGCAGGCGATCCTAATAAAAGATAATGGAGGTGTACAAGTGGAAGGTACTAAAACCATATGAAATAGGAGAAGCTACGACTTGGGAAGTAGACGATGAAATAGCCAGGACTAAATTTTGTCGATGTGCATAAAATATCGGAAACAGATGACGTACGAGGTCGTCATTATCGACGCTGTTAATAAACTAGCAGTAATGAGTATACATATCAACGATGATTTGCTGTCTATATATTTTACCTGGAAAAATTTAAAGCTTTAGATGCGCCATTGAGTCTAAGTTTATTCTTCAATGCCTCTGCATTGAAGAATAAAATATTAGAAGAGCACTAAACTAGAGAGATGTATATATCTCAGATTAAAGGCGTTATACATTCATTTGTGAAAAAAGGTTTAAAGAAATGGATCAAAAACGCGAAAGTTTGAAAGAAAACTAGCCCAATTACCAGCGGAGAAAAATTTCAATATAAGTGCTTTAAATGTTACGAGGAAGGACATACCCAAGGCATCAGAAAATCCGAATGAAAAAGAAGGTACAAAAAAAAAGATGTGGTAGCACATCATATGGACATGGAAGAAGCACTAATTAACAACTTACTTTAATGTTTCAGATTTAGAACTTTGTAGTACTGTAAATGCATTCTGAAGAATAATGTATTAATTTTTCGTACTTATTATTATTACTTTATTACTATTACTTTATTTCAAAGTATTTTACTCTAATCACTTCTATGATCATTTCGTCACCACTGCTCTCAAAACGGCGAAGGAAAACATCGTGAGGAAACCGGAATATCCTAAAACCAAAATTTCGCAGATATGTGACATCTACCAACCCGCACTGGGCCCGCGTGATAGATTACAGCCCACTCCCTCTCGAAGAAAAGAGGCCTGTGTCCCAGCAGTGGCAACATTATAGGCTGATTATGCTTATGCTTCTGTGCGCTAGTGTACTTTTTCTTAACTTTATTGCATAACATTCAAAATGTGCCAATTGCCTAATACGTATTTCTGGAGTTGACGATTCGCCCACAAATAAATTTTACTTCGTGCGAATCGCCGACAGAAAAAAAAAAAATTTAAATGTATCGCCCGTTTCTGGCGAGTAAATTTGTGCGAATTAACTAATAAGCCAAATTATTTGAACTTTCGTGATTTTTAAAGAACTATGGAAAGGAATAAATAGGTTTTAAGAACACAGAATTTTCGTTAATCCCCATTTTCTATTCTAGTTGTTTGTTAGTTGAAACTGTCACAAACACGTGTAGGTTGGTATCTTTTTTTAAATCAGATCGACAAACTAAGTAACATCTTGTTGTTATTCGACCCAGAAACATGTCTAACCTAAGATGTAATAGAATTAAACAGAATTATGATGATCGGATCAAACATCTCTAGATTGTGAGTGATGGACGGTAACTGACGGACAGGTTCAGAGTAAACAGGTTATTATAGTAGGTACCTATTTAACAGTCTGTATGAAATATATATTCGTTGGTAAACATACTGTTACTGAAAAGCTATTTAGCCAAATTAATTTTCTTCTTTTCGGCGACGGCGGCTGCCGCTATTATTTTCTTAGTCGAACGTTTCAATACGCTACTGTTTCAAAAAATCACCCAGTATAAAAGGTCAGTTTAAACAAAATTGCATTCACAGCGAATGGCTATGACGGGCTATGACGTTTGCTGGGCTTAACTTTTCTAATAATCCTTCAAGCTTATCCTATTATTTTAAATCTACGTACAGTGCTACCATTATCATTATTGCTGTAAGCATTTGCGCATAACGCGTGTGCATATTACAAAATTACGTCATAATCTCGGTATTAGTTCAACGATCCACTTATCAGTTTGAGCTCCGTAACCCGGGGCAACAAATACGCTACCCAGGGCCTTTTCACATTTGCCGATAAGCCGACCTACCCGACGCAGACTGAAAGTAAACGCAAAAACCCGTGAGACGTACATTTAGAAGCACGCGGGTGTTGCAGACGCGTAATTATTAATATTGTACGAAAAAAGGCCTTTACTACTAATAGCAAAATTCGTACTTACATCTATAAATATAATCATCCTGATGTCGTAACATCAAATTTGAAAAAAGCATGGCCCCGTTTAAAATAAAGTATAACAAATGAAAGAAACAAAACGTATGGACATGCTAGAGACAACATTATACATACTTCCAAAAAAAGACAAAGATAATTGCTTGGTTGTCAAAAAGGTGGGAATCCTAGTTTAGTCTAGTAACCTTTCTTCAGTCAAGTATCTCCATACACGATCGATCCCAGATCCGCCTAGAGATGAGAGCAGTACTCCTACTGCTCTTATCTCCGGGGCGGATCTGCCAAATACCAGCTTGATGCGCTTGAATCAATTGAGAAATGAGGCCAAGAGGCTCATCAGCAACGAAGGCGAGGCACTGGTCGAGTTCAAGCTTCAGAGCCTTGAATATCCTCGCCGAGTTGTCAGCTTATCGGTTTTCTATTAATTGCAATTTACATTTCGGGGAACATTCATGAATGATGCGCTGGAATTGCACAGTTTAATTCAGCCAAGTCTATTCCATCATCGGTCAACAACGAGTCTATTCTGTAAAAAACTCACCGTGAAAACTTAGGACATTCTATCTGATACTAGGGAATGAAATTTGAAAGCTCACATCACCTAAGTTTTCACTGAATTGAGGTGAAATTTTGACGGAATACCCTCATAGACATACGGCGATGCACCATCGCTACGAAGTGGACATCCCACACATAAGTACAAAACGTAGGAACACTTTCATTGTGCGTAAGTACAGCTATGGAGTAGAATTCCCTGCCGGAGTTTGTGTTGAGGTTGTTTAAGTCGAGAGTGAAAAGCTTACTTCGAGGCAAGCATGTTCCATCGTCAGACACGAAATATCGAAACATTAATTAATAATTCAATTATAAAACAATACAGGAATGTTTGTATTGGGAAAAACGACCATAAGTCCGACAACGCGCCCCTCAAACTGTAACAGTTAGTTTACCTCGAACTTTAATTAATATGCCGCCAACAAAGTTAACCGAGGTATTCCACTTAGAGCACTGATTTCAATAGCACTTGACCGAATCGTACCTGACCACTTCCACTAACGGCACTGATTTTTTTTTTATATTTGCCGTTCGGTGGAACAGTTTATTAATATTATTTTCAGGCCCCGAACGGCACCTGCATACAGTTTGTAGAGATTGGACGTATGTATTCTTTGTTCAGGCCTTACCAACATATCGATAGGACAAGTGCGTGTCGAACCACGCACAGTAAAAGGGCTCCGTTGTCGTAGGTAACTAATGAGGTTAAATGTTTACGTATGCAATTTGTTTAACGTTGGATTGAAATCACTTAAATGTCACCTGGGTGAATGGGGAAGATAACTGTTGAAATGGCGCTGTCATAGCTAGTTCCCAAAACAAGCAAAAAATACAAGGCATGAGATGGTTTTATTTTATTGTTGCGAAAATGACTCGTTGTATTCCTAAATATACAGAAATTGGAGTCCACCATTTCCCGAAATACCGTAAGATTAGTAGATTGTGGCTTAAGGGGGAAGCGCCAGATTGCCCGCGAGATTCAAATTTTATTAGGTTTTTTGCAATTTGCAGGTCGGTGTCAGGTTGTATGTTGCACCAAATCAATACGACGGGGTAAGTTCATATAATCCTATTTAATGACAATTTTAAAATATCAATCGAGTAAATCGAATCGGGAATCGAGGTTACCTCGGAAACATATTGAAGTGATTGTTACGGTGAAATAAGCAATATTTATGTTCTGTTATTTTCCATGTCAAATACGTAATTGATTTATCATACTACCTGCTCGAAAATGTCAAATTATATGTCATACTAACCTAAAGCAAGTCGTTAAAGCCCGAGGCTCTAGCCGGGCAATAATATTGTACTGAATTTCATTATGACCCGCTGGTGCATAATGTAATTTGAGTTTAGAACCTCCACTAAAAAAAATCGTACGTAACGTTAAAAAAAAAATCCTCGACGAACAAAATAATGAAAATACACCACTTACTAGAGCTATCATTGCGGTGTAATAAGTAACAAATAATGTATATTAATGAAATAGATTAAACAAAAATAATTACAACGATAAAAACAATTGTTTTCTGGATATGGTCAATCCAAAATTATTAAATAATGTGCATATTAGATTCGGCCTACCGCTGTTTCTATATTATCTGTGGCGGTAATGGCGGCATGTTATCGCAACAGCTGATCGGTTGCTGTCGCGCGTACCCCCACGACAAGTTAGAACATTCGCTAGAATGTTGGATTTGGGCGTCATATTTGCGATATTATTTTTGTGTTTTGGATGAAATTGCATGAATTTCGATAAAATAGTATATTAAACTGCACATAACTAGGTATTCCCCGGTTATTAACAGTTTCATAAACTACCAATTCGAAAATCAATATGGTTTATATTTCCTGGTAGTAGGTGTGAAAAGTAGAGTATTGTCCTCGAGGATAAAGGCGTCTGCGTCTTGGGCGAGCTTGAATCCCTAGCGCAACGAAGCATTCTAGGGCTCCCGAGCGTAGAGAGGGAACTCGGAGTTAACTCCTGAGCGATGCGTAGGAGTTAACACTAGAATCCTGAGTGTAGCGCTGAATGTAGCGCCCGTGACGTAAGACACTGCTTTATCCCCTCAGTGAAGAATCTACCATAAAATCACCGAAAATAACGAAATAGTGAAATAAAACCAAAACGAAATGGAATGAATGGACCAAATATTAAATTTATTGTAGGCCGTAGGTTGCCATCTACAATTAGTTAGCCGACCTACCCCATTAAAAGGGGCAATATTTGTAAAGCAACCTCTGTAGTAGCAACTATTTCAATGACATTCAGATATGTAACACCGTTAGCACACCGACGCGACACCACGAACCGCGGTGCGAAATAAGGGTTTTTAATTCGAAGGTGCATTTTATTAATCGATGGTACCCGTTACCTCGTTGAGCTTTTTTTACCTGATATCGTGGACTGAATTGACTGACGCTACATCGAAGTATTATGATGTTGTATAATGCTGCCACGATGACTGTGTAGATCCAGGACAAGAAAACCAGCCCCATCCAACTGCTCTAGAGGGATGAGACAGGGTATATGATATCCCCGAAACGGTGTACCAACGCGTTGGAGGACGTTTTTAAGACGTTGGATTGGACTGGACAAGGTATCAACGTGAATCGTCATAATGGCAGAGACGCTGAAATAGTTAAGACCAGATGCTGCACAGCCTAAATGGACCCTCTGGACGAGTTGGCCTCGGCATGAGTTTACTACTAAATTTACTATTTACACGTCTTGCTGTAACCTTTATACATCGAAGGGTCGCTTCTCGAAGTTGTGAAGGAGTCTACCAAGGGGAACCCCGACTTAATGCACACCGAAACATACTTAGATTTTGTGTAGCGGTCTGTATGTGTGAGTGCTTTATTGGAATACTGTATGATTTGAACTAACGAAATCGCTCAGAAAAGTGTACAAAGTCTGTAATTTTTTGTTTACTGACTCCAACACAAATATAACATTACTCTTTGCTCCATGTGAACAAAGGAGAATTATCCGGTACAATACTTAATTTCTGCTGATTTGTATCGATATGTTTTGTTTGATAATGCCTTGAACAAAAAATACATACCTACCATCACAAAAAAAATAGTTTACGTAGGTGCCGTTCGGGGACTGAAAATTATATTAGTAAACTGTTCCACCGAACCGTACTTACCAAAATTTTGTATCAGTGCTGTTAGTGGAAGTGCTCAGGTGCGGTTCGGTTAAATGCTGTTGAAATCAGTGCTCTGAGTGGAATACCTCTGTTAACCTTGGTGTAGACTGAATAAAATGGAAAAAAATAATTGGACGCAAGAGTTTATATTGAAAACGCAGATGTAAATAAAACAACGCTCGTAGGTATCTATTAAATCTCTAGGACATGCATTGAGTGCTGGGCGTGCTCTGAAAAACGTTTCTGGGACCCATAGTACACAGACTGTGTTTGCGGGTTGTTTGTGACTGTTTGCTGAGCTGAGAGCTTTAGTTCAAACAGCATAGTGTTTTTACTTATTTCCTACAGTTTTAGATTTTAATTGGAAACTGAGAATTGATAAAGGAGGACAAAATATGGAAAGAAAGAATGAAACTCATTAGTTATTTCCTATTGAGTAGTAAACCACCATTTTAAAAAGTGCAGCGGCCGACAACAGAGTCATCGATGGACGAACGTGAACGTGAAAAGCCGAGGGACACATACGTGAGTCCGTCAATGCCTGGTTGCGGCCAAGGCTTGTATAGTACTTTTCTTAAATAATGCGCAGAAATTCAAATTAAGTAAATTAATTATAAATCTCAGAATCAATGACGAACAACGACAACTTTAAAAAAAAAAACATACAGCTACAACACACAACAATACACACACATACAATATGTTCATTTGTTTCTTTTTCACTTTAAACAGCTCTATTTGCTAAGCCAGTTCCAGATTTAAATAAAATCTTTGATAAGTTACCTCCTTGGTTGCCATGGGTCGAATTAAAAAGTTCGTTGGTTCCATTTTTAATTTACACGACAGATATGAGTTTTCATAGTAATTTATTCGGCCGCTAAACACGACAGATATGGATTTTCATATTAACATTGCCGGCCGCTAAACACGACAGATATGGATTTTCATAATTTAATTGCCGGCCGCTGCTCGCATGTATTTGACCAGTATAGCATTTTTGATTTATCTCGAAGAAGGTTGTCAAAATAATGCTCGAATTTCCGAGCATGTTTGAGAAAAATATCTACACTTTGAATCTAATATCCTCGTAGTAGCTATTGCCGTTTCAAATAGGTACGTATATTTCTGTCAAGGACGGAGCAAATCATAGCGCCGCCCTTCGTTTCCGGGCGGATATGGGCGGAGATGCATCCAAGAATCGATCACAAAATTCTGTTCTACTAGCAAAAAGCAAAACAACGTAAATTTTTAGAATGGACGTCTGTGTGTCTGTCGGTTTGCTTCACGGAAAACAGTTTTAAACGGATTTCAAGGATACGGAATTCATATACGATATGGAATAAAGATAATTAAGGCACAACACTCTACACTTGGACGCCCGTTTATCGAGATAACCCCTTATTATATGGTGCTTAGCGGTCGAGGAGCGATCGAGGAATACTCAGAAACATAAAGCGTTGGTATTTTTGCGACCAAATTGATACCGAATAAGTTTCATTTTTAGTAGTTGTTTTAACACTCAATAATCATGAATGTGAGTGTCAGTCGCCGCACCCAAGGGGGAATCCAAAGTTAGAGTCAAAGTTGTAAAAAAAAACTTATTAAAAAGCCATTACTAACCGTGCCAAAACCTTATGGGATGGTTTTTTAGTTAGGATCACCTTCAACCCAAAAAACATAGTCAGCTGTATGGAAGTGGGGGAAATATATTAAGTCTTTACCTATGAAATTGCCGTTCTGCAGTACTGGCCATTTCAAATCAAAATAATTTTTGTTTGGCTATGAATTCTAATTTCAAATTAATTTTATTTTAAAAACATGGATTTTTTTTTCTAAAAGTAGTCATTTCTTTATTGATTAGTGTTACATTTTCATCGCATTTCAATCTTTTTCGTCATCATGGATACGTTAAAAATTCGAGTAATTATGGAATATGAGTACCGTCGTGGCAGCAACGCGGCACAAGCGGCACGCAACATCAACGACGTTTACGGAGCTAACTCTACAAACCAACGCACCACCTGTTATTGGTTTGCTCGCTTCCGTTCTGGAAATTTCGACCTGAAAAATGAACCTCGCGGTCGTCCGAGGACTTTGGTCGACAATGACGAATTAAAGGCGATTGTGGAAGCTGATGATACACAATCTACGGCTGAATTAGCAGCAGCTTTCGACGTTAGCGTCAAAACAATATTGGTCCATTTGCGTCAAATTGGCAAGGTAAAAAAGCTTGACAAATGGGTGCCCCACGAACTCAATGATCGCCAGCGCGAAGTACGCGTCGAGACGTGCCTTGCACTGCTCAACAGACACACAAATGAAGGAATTTTGAACCGCATTGTTACCTGCGATGAAAAATGGATTCTGTTTGATAACCGTAAGCGCTCAGCAAGTTGGTTGGATCCTGGTTCAGCACCTAAACAATGCCCTAAACGAAAACTTACCCCTAGAAAAGTGATGGTCACTGTTTGGTGGTCTAGCGCCGGTGTGATTCATCACAGCTTCTTACCAAACGGGGTGAGCATTACTGCAGATGTGTACTGTGAAGAACTGAACACAATGATGGAGAAGCTGGCGCATCTCCAACCAGCATTGGTCAATCGCTCGTCTCCGCTGCTCCTGCACGACAACGCGCGACCTCATACTGCACAGCAGACGGTCTCCAAGTTGCAAGAACTGGGGTTGGAAGCTCTCCGTCATCCGCCCTACTCACCAGACCTTGCGCCTACAGACTACTACTTTTTCCAGAATTTGGATAACTTCTTGGCGGGAAAAAAATTTAATACCCGAGAGGCAGTACAAAATGCCTTTGAAGAATTTGTTGCCTCCCGTCCAGCTGATTTCTTTAAGAAGGGCATCAATAAACTGCCACTGCGATGGCAAAGATGCATTGATTGCATGGGTGATTACTTCGATTAATACAAATAAAACATTCATGAAAAAAATTCGTTTAAATTTTTTCATACAAAACGGCAATTTCATAGGTAAAGACCTATTATTATGTCAGCCGTTTAAATGAACATGATTGTTGAAATGGCATCTCAGGCTAAATTCGAAACTATGGCTGATAGGGCAAAGTGGTGAAAAAAACCATGATCTCAATTATCAAGGATAAAAAAACTGCATTTCTTTTTACTGACTTCAAAAAGAGAGGAGGTTCTCAATTCGACTGTATGTTTTTTTTATGTTTGTTAGCTCAGATCTTTTTTCTGGGTGAACCGATTTGGATGGTTTTTTTTTTTATTTGAAAGTCTTGGTTTTGTATTTTCGTTTTTGGCCACCGACTTCCGAAATTAAAGTTATTTTTCACGTTTTTTAGTGTTTTTTTTTGGAATTCGGTTGTTTTTTGTAAACAAGTTTTTATTTTTCACTTTTTAGTTGTGTAACCTACACCACACAAATTCGTATACCACTACTTGATATGTAAATAACAGCGACAGGAAATTATTAAAACATCATCAATATAAACTAAATTTTATTCCTGTTGGGGCCCGGAATCGAACAATATTTTTATTTTTCAAAAACATCGTCCTCTTATATTGCGCTAACCGATAAGTTAGGTGGCATAGATCAAATGCTGTGAACAAATATAATGTGACAAATCAATGGAAATGGCAATTGAAAAAAAAAAAACGCAAATACAAAAAACAAACATAAAAATTGCAAAAACTGACACTTTGATTTTACCCAAAGTATTCCTTTGTAGTATCCCTGTCAGTAACATTATCGTTCAGTATAAAAACACAGAATGCTTTTTTAAAAGAGGAATAGGGTTAGATCCCTGGTTCAAGCAGAAGCCTTTTTCAAAAAACAAAAGATACAGTTTTATTTTGCTTCAAAATTGAGGTCATGTTTCCTTTGACCAATTTGCCCTATTACCCATAGTTTCGAAATGAGCCCTGATGTACCAACGCAACAACCATCTTTATTGAAGCGGCTGACATAATTATTATATTGCTCCACTTCTATGTAGCTGACTATTTTTTTTTGGGTGGAACATGATCCCAAAAATCGTCTCATAACGTTTTGGCGCGGTATGAAATGACTGTTTTATAAGTGTTTTTACAACTTTGACATGCTCTAACTTTGGACTTTCCCACTATTGGAGCAGCTGACGCTCAGATCTCTTATGCATTAAGGAAAACCTATTTTTGGTATGATTTTCAGCCGGTATAAAATCACTTTTTTTAACTAAAGCCACCACCCCGCGCCTGTACTAGTAGTTTTATTATTTCACTTTCATTTTGAAACGGTACTCGGTCTGAAACTATTTATAAAAACGCCTCATAAACATACTGAGTACTATAAAATACAAACTGTACATAAACATATAGGTACCTGTTATTGTTTGCAATAATTATTTGACTGCTATTAAAGAGCTACCACGCCATGATTATAGTTCATGGCATAAACTCGAGAGAAACGACTGCCCGAAGATTTAATATGTCTCATGCCAAAGTTAATTTGAGAATATTTTGAGAATATTTCGCTGTTTTCAATACTTATTCCATAAATGTCGTTACAGCCATAAGTCACTGCACCTGATGTCGAGCTTCGTAGAGCATGGGCGTGCATTCCAGCGACTGCAACTGGGGCGTGGTCTGAAATCCCGCGCATTCTTGCATATCCGAACACTAGCGGATTTTCTTGAGAACAACAACGGTTGAGGTTTTTTCTTTTCTTTTTTTTAAAACGTTGCCCCGCACTAGGAATTTCTCCTGTATTGTGGGTGCGTTTACAAACATTCAAACTCACATAAACAAACAGCCAGACCCGGAACAACTACTTGTAGGTCATACAAATATTTGTTTCGTGCGGGAATCGAACCCGCAACACGCAGCGCAGCAATCAATCTCTTCACTACTGCGTCAAACGTGCCGCCTCGGTTTGCGCAGCCGATTCGTTGTCGGCAAACTGCGCCGGACGTATGCTCTTGGATTTCGCGGCAGCTGGCCGAGTGTCCAAAATATCAAGAACGTTATCATCTTCCTACTCTTAACCCAATTTAATTGGGGTCGACGCAGCACGTCTTTTTCGTCCATACATTTACAAAAAAAACCGTGTACAAGTACGTCCAACCAAGGTCAAGATGCACTCAATTGCTAGTTGTGAATCGTACGTTATCCTTAAAGGACGACTTTTGGATTGGTTCGAATTTATGTTCGAGTGGGGAGAAACCGGCCACGCGCTGTCTGGTTCGATTTTTGGAATGTGTACACCTCTTGGCTTACGGCATGCCAGAACCAATAGACATAATATGCTGGTGCATGCACTGGTATGGGCTTTGGGTTGCAGTAAAAATATAGTAATAAGCTTTGTGCTTCCTAATTACCTAGTTGTGGACTTGTGGAGCTTCGGTCGTGCTAATGTAAATGTGTAATGATAATAATTTACATTCAATATAATTAATGTAAAACCACTTTTAATGGAAACTAATTTCAAATTGTTATATTCGCTTCAAATAGCAAAATTATTCAAATTAAAGAGAATATTGGCAGGAGGAAAGGAGAATATAAGGCGGAATCAACGCTCATCCATAACATTACGAACACAAATACATAGGTATATAAATAAATATTCCTGGACAAACTTGTGGTTTTATTGTTTTCAGCCGCACGTAGGGTAGGGACGCAATGAGCGTTTATTGTTTGCATATTATACGAGTCATATAAAAATAAACATATAACCACACAATTTATTCCTTGTTTTAATGTCCCATAAAATGTGGCGGAGAACTTGTCTTTCCTGTCTCTCAAATAAAGTGAAATTCTGCTTCATGTATTTTCCGAAAAGTTTTGCTTTTGGGCAATTTTCTAATAGGTAGGTTATCGCATTCTTTCAGTACCTTTCCTACCTTCAGTATTGTATTACGAAGGTGGAAGTAGTCTTGCTCAGAGCAATTATTAGAGCATGCAATGCCTGCCAGATGCCTTTCTCTAGAATTCTTCCCAAGCATGCGAAGCCTTCGATAATTGGGTTGCCCGTTTACCTTTTACGCTCAGAGATGTAGCTTGAAATTCTGTTCCCAACTTTTCATATTTTAGAAGACTTCTTTATCGGTAACATTTTTTTTCAAGGCAAAAGCCTCCCTACTTTCCTTCCACCTGTCTCAGTTCAGACCTGCCATGGACTACTCTTTATTAAAGGAGTCCAGCTCATCCTGCACTCTCCGTCTGGGCTTGGTTACCATTACTTCACAAAATACCAACGTAATATAGATTCAAGATAAATGCTTCTGATGCTAACATGGCGCTTCTTACCGCTTTCTTCCTCCTACCCAGTTCTAATTTGGAGCTTTTTATTAAATTAAAACTATGATTACATAAAATGTGACTGATAGAAAGGTCTTAAGGTTTCTACAAACAGGCGCGACACAAAGGCACCATCTGTCACGCGACGAGCGGTGCCTTTGTGTCGCGTCGTGTGTCGCGCCTGTTTGAAAGAGCCTTTATTTGGTACTTACATAAACTTACTCAATAGCAAGTTACACGTGCTGTATTGGACAATCGTCATTTACTCTATTCCTTATTTCAAAGTTTCTAATTCAAGATAAACCGGAACAACTGTTAAGAAATACAAATACATATTTCAGGTTATAAGTATCATGAAAACACAGCTAAAGCCAAATAGATTGAAAAGTGCACCTAATGGATTTCTGTATTTGCAATTTGTTCAACGGTTCCGGGTGTCGGTCGCAATCGCAGTATTGAATCAATGAACATAAATTGTATGTTGGGAGCATCCACCTAGAAATATTTCAGTACACAGGCAGTCACTGAATAAAGAACAATCTGCTCGGTCAGACGCTTCAAACACAAGGCATCTTGCATAACATCTTGTATTCTGCTTTAGACACAATAAGAGTTGACAGCGGACAGAAAATATCGATGCAATTTCCTCTTTCTTTACGAACGAAGATCATAGGATAACTGTAGTATTCTTATAACGTTCGATTCATAGAAACTAACCTTTCGATCGGCTTCCGTTTTGTTATTTAGAGGTACATACATAAACTCACGCCTTTTTCCCATGGGGTTAGGCAGAAACTACAGAACGCCACCTGCTACAATCCTTACGTACTCCTTTTGCTTCGTTTACGTTCGTACATCTGGTCATACACGCAAGCCGGTTGCGAGTACTACGCACCTGACCTTTCTGAATAACATCACCAATATGGTCACTATATGTCTTCCTAGGGCGTAAATACCTTTTGTTAGTCGCCCTTTATTCATCCTCTCAACATGACCAAACCATCTAAGCATACCCTTTTCAATTTTTGTCACTAAATCTTCCTTTAAACCGCACCGTTGCCTTATCACATCATTCTTCAGCCTATCATTCATAGTCACACCACATATGCTTCGCAAGGAACGCATTTCCACAGCATTTATTCTACTTTCATGCTTCTTTTGCCACACCCAACACTATTTAGAGGTACCTCCAAATAACAGTACCACTAGTTTGGTGAAAAACTTAACTCTTAAAAGTGTTTATAATAATAATTAACCCAGCATAACGCCTTGACTACATGTATCATATTTACCACGAATAACTCATGAAGTCATGACGCTAATATAAAAGTGACCCAGTTTTATCCTGCCATATTTATGTACGATATAAATGGAGCTTACTCTTGTGTTAAAGGACAACTTTTCTTACCGCTCCGCTCCTACAGTAAATGTGATTCGCATCTCGCGAATGTTGCTCTACTTATTGAAATTAGAATAAAGGATCGATGAAATTTTCGTGTTTACATGATGGATGGAAAAATTTATAGCAGTTGTATTAAAGTAGAAGGAAGGAATATTATCTAGCCTTTGTAAAACAAAGTTTTAGGAACTGGGATTCAATTTCTAATCGTACCTCATTCAGATAATATTAAACAGAATTTTGCGCTACAGTTTTATAATTATGTATGCGGACTGTGCGGTGCGCCGCAGGAAAAAACTGACAAGTGCGGCTTGATAGTAGATCACCATATAGACGAATCCCGACAGGTAAAGGCTCTAATTTTTATGAAATCTTCATGGAAATTGTTCTACAAGAGTCGTTTCCTGCCGGTCTGCGGGAGCCTTAATAGATGTTTCCATAGAAGTTATTGGAAACAGATTGAATACGAGACATATTTGCAACTTTACTGTGGACCAGTCATGTAAACAGTTGGTAAATAACGTCCATTTAAGAATATGTTTTTAGTGTTGATAGGATTATTTATTGTGATTTTAGCTTTGTCATTTGTATAATATTATAATAAATTTTATAGGTAAGTATAATTAAAATTGTATTTTTCTTCGGAAAATTCGTGATGAACCCATCTCTCTGCACATTTTAATATAAACATCCTACTATTCAAAACGAAAAAAATCTATGCAACAGCACTTTTGTACATCGCGTTTTTTCACTATATTAATTAAGTATTTTCTCAGGCAGGTGGAGTTAGCGTGTCTATGCCGCATTTAACCTTCGTTGTAATTTCCGTGATTAATGTAACCCCATTTAGATTGGACTCTGCATTTATAAACTCTTTGTTATGTAATACGAAATCCGTTTCGCTATATGTGTTAAATAAGTTTTATAGCAATTGAAGATATCGTTGGCATCCAATGGGAATACTTCCTGCTCGAAGAATTTTCTGATCGCCATACGTCTCAGAAATAAATACTCTTTTGGACGACTTGGAAATTTTCATAATCAAATAAGCCATAAAATATCTGCAGTTTAGTCATGGGCCAGTCCTAAACAAAGAAGCTTCTTTGAAATCTTATGAATAATCATCTGTTCATCATAAAGTTCAGTTTAGTCATCTTAAATCTTGGTATTTGTTTATTGGAAATCGAACACTGCATCATGAATAGGAACCCCTTGCCACAATTAGTTTTGATTGTCGTGTGACCTCGGTTAGTAACGGTCCTCCCCATCGCCTCGTGTCGTATTATAACGTTTCGTCTGTCCGTGTGTGTGTGTGTGTGTGTGTGTGCGAAGATTGAGTATTGTATTGTGGTCGACAATAGGTCCTCCAGACGCGCTGATTGTTTCAGTGTGCTTGTTCTTGTTGATCGTTCCTGTTACTACAAATCGTCGCGAATTGATCATGATTGATTTTAAGTGCATAATGTAGAAACTCCAAGTAGAAGGGCTAAGTCCAAACATCCAAGTAATGAAAGTTATTGCTGTTATAGGGAGCATTCTAAACCAGCGCTTTTCTAAACTTCCGATGCTAACTGAAAACAATGTAGGTATTATGTAATTATTTCTCTTACAAATATCTATTAAACGTTATAGTACGTTTCCATGGGATAATTTCCGACCTCCACGCGGGCGAAGCCGCAGGCAAAATAGTTATATAGATATAATAATCAATATATTTTCAGAATGTACTCCTTAAAAGTTTTAATAAAATACCAAACACGATATATTAATCGAAAATGATATTTTTGTAACACTTAATATCCGCTGTAGGCCGCCATTTTATGGGACGTCATTAAAGCTTACAATCCCGGAACAAAATGACGCTTCCAACCATACCTCGTTTGTCAAAATACGACAAGTCGTTCAGGAATTATGAGGGAACAGATGAACATACATACATAGCCAGTTAAAATCGTAACCCGCCTTTGGCTTCCCATATTCGTGTAAAAGAATTATGACGGAAATTCTTCTAGGCTTTATCTACTTCAACCCAGTTTACCTCGAAGGGTGCACAATAGTATATTTAAAACAAAATTCTTGAGCTAGAAGAAATTATGATTCATATTCAGTTTTCAGTTTCTTCGTCTTTCAAACGGCTGCATCGTGTCTTAAAAGAAACTAGGTTACTCAATAAACTGTATTCTATTCCGTCTTCCTTTACTGCAAGGCAATAATTTGAGTTTTCGTAAAACGTGGCCGACCAGCTAGATTACACGGTCACGTGCACCGAGGATGCGGCGGATTTGCACTGTGCATCTAAAATTAAACTGTTTAACTCATGACCCTTCCTTTTTCGTAGTCAGATAATAAATCCTTTAGCTCACATTCGCTGCGAAGTAAGCATTGACTGAAAGAAATCCCTGTTTCATTGCTAAGCGCAGATCACACACATAAAACTAGAGCAACCATAAACAAATTTAAAGTGTTTGTCAGTGGACATACGCTCCAATTTTATTTATGTGTATGACTATGGATTACCGCATCACGGAAACTGTTGAGAGCAACGCACACTACCTACACATTGGCTCGAACCATCGGTTATCATCGTACATCGTAATCCACGATCGATAAAATTGCCGGTTGAAATTATTACCGCTAATGTCAATGCTTTTGGATGTGATAAAAAAAATTGTCAATTCGTTGTTGTACCTATACCATTTTTTTTTATCCGACTACGGGGAAGGGTTATGATTTTTTAAGCAATTAAAATCATGAATAGTTTTCTTATCGGTACTCAAACGACAGATTAAAGAAAGTTAAGTCTTTTCGGTCATTAAAAAACAGTTACGACGTAGGGTAATAAAGCAGGTAAACTGTAGTACCTGTAATTAATTCCTTAGTAATTGGGACACTAGAGAAAGAGAAACGTTTGTCAGGTATTACACGTGCGTGCGCAATAAATGAAGACAGTCTTAAGAAGTGACGAGTCGAAATAATTATTTTAAGGCTTGAGCGAACACTAAAATTAAATCGCCAGTGTGATGTCATGAAAAGTGTTACGTACCTATCCGAGTATGACATCAGTTCTCCTCGCCACGATCATCTGTTCGCCTGTTGAATTATTATCACAGTTCCCACCATTTGTGATTCACTGTTTTTTTTCTCGAGCTACGATTTAATGGATTTTGCAGAATGTAGGTTGGCTAACCCATTATCGCCGTGGATACCTAATTAGCGGCTGGATCCGGCCGTTGTTCTTAGATAAAAACCACAAAACGGTAAAGGACAGACAAAATGGTTATGCTTCTGCTACGGTTGCTAATTATGTCTGGTATAAAGTCGTCTAACTAGGTATTACTTTTGGATACACTTATTTTGGTTTAGATTAAAAATTTCTTGATCAAGGGAAGATTAAAAAGGGTGCCCGCCCTGAGGCTGGACGTTTTTATATTTATTTTCTAGTTGGTACCTACAACATCATTCTTTTACATTTTAATTCTCCTATTTAAATGCTAGTCGTAGCTTCCCGATGATGTTGTCACCTTATTCGATGCGCTACATTATTCATAGACGCCATCGTCTTGATACTGTAGTTCGCATGTTGTTTATTTTTGCTTATCAAGCTATTACGATATATTTACCTAATTTTAGCTACTACTCAAAATATTTATGTTCCAACAACGCCCACACAAACAGCGGATGGCCCGTCAATGTTGTCCTCAACATGGCACTGTTTTCGTTCTGGTGTTACGTCGCGGCATGCGTCACTCGCTGCTCTTGGTACCTATCTACGTGTATGTAATTCTGCGACACTAAATCGCCCTGCACTCGGCTGCTAGTCCGGCAACTTACGTTCGCGCCATGCGGGCTCTGCTAGTGACGTTTGAAGGTTAACTGTTCTAGTTAACTGGCGTTCATGCTACACGCGACCCACGATAATCGGGATAATCATAGTCACCAATAGATGCTGGTGTGTGTCTAGCCTGGACTTGGGCCAGCCCACTCAGACACTCAGAACTACTGTGACTCGTTCATGACGCCGCATATTTTTAACGTAACAAACAGCGCAGACACACTCTCGAGTGCCAAATGTAAAGTTCACTAACATAGATTTGGCAAGAGCAGCTATTTACGCGAGTGTCTATGCTTCTAGCGAATAATCGCGGACCACGTTTACATTCATTCTTGTGATCGGCGTAAGAAGAAGGAGGATCAATTGCCTCTCGTTCATGATATAGACAACACCAGCACACTTAAGTACCGTAATGCTGTGTGGTGAACTTGTCGTTGTAATTACCAATTCGGACACGTTACATCTATTAATTACGTGTTACATACGTAATACCTTAAAATACTTACCGATAATGTTTTCAATGATGATTAATTATAATTGATTTGTTTTGGTTACTAACAATAAGAAGGTACAAATTGTCATCCCTGCCGATACGCGGATTAAGTTTAATTACTCAGGAATGTACAGTATTATTATAATCTGCTTAATAAACATCCTTGGTCTCGAACCATTCTCTTGCTTTCATAAAAAAGGATGAAATTTAATTAATTAACTCGATGATCCTAGCCAACTAGTAGTGCACGTAGTTGTGCCAGATAACTCTTTTTGCTTCGACTGTCGCATGCTAATTAAATGTTACTTTATCGTCCGTACAGAGTTCCTGCTTTCTATTGGCTTTGGCAATTTGAACGATATACCTTTTGGTAGTAATGTATCCGGTTATTAACGACATGCCTTCCTAATCCTCTGTCTGTAGACTAACAAATTGTATTAGGTACAAAAATTATGTTTCGGTCACTATTGTTCAAGATTGTAGAAGAAATATGGCGGTTGATAATATCGTTATGTTATTACTATATGGATCAATCAACTGTCATCAATCCACTACCGCTCCTTTGTCTCTATAAAATGGTGGCAATATTATTTATAGCATGTCGTTGCTGGGCGGTTGGAGGAAGAACGAGATGTTCAGCCTATGTCTCCGGAACTACCTAACATAAGCTATTATGAGCACCCTGACGAAGACGTACGTATATGTTATGTATGCTCGAGTCAATTTCTGGCATTGTCTTTTATGTATCACGAGCAATATTTCATCTAAAGTACATCACTCCATGACAATTGATTCATCTTGTGACCTAATGTAGTGGCCATATTTTTACTAACAATGCCAGTCTCGGAAGTGGCAAGCAACAATATCAATTGGCATTCTCCGTGATGTTTTGTTGGCAGACGTGATCGGCAGTACGTATCTCCGTTCAATATCTGATAGATTGAATTAACGACGTGCACCTTTTTAATACGAGATTAATGTTTGCTCTAGGCGCATTTAATTTATTGCAATTTTTGTTCCAATAATCTTTAAATCGACATCTTACGCTTTTTTTATATACTTAAGACATGATTTTTCATTTTAAAAGAAGTTGCATCAAAGAAATAAGTCCCATTGTGGCTTCAGATTAAAACTCGGAATTTTTATGCAGTATTTCAATAAGCTTAAGACTTATCATCTCAAGGCTTATTAATTGAAATATCCGTTGCTGTTTCTTGAAAAAATTTTGTAGGCATTCATTTGTTTAACTGGTAGCTACATAACTCACTGATCATAAATGTGTCGGAGTTAGAAAAAAATGTACGATTCTCCCCGCCACCTCTGACATTCGAAAATATTTTATTGATCTGTTAGCAGCGACAGCTGCATGTACGTTTTCATTGCTTTCCTGTTATTACTAAACGTCTTTTGTTCTATAACGGTCACCTTTAAAATGCCTCTAATTTATGACGGCACCGAATCCCTTGTGCTTTTCTTATTTTTAAATTCTTCTTAGTTCCGCGGAGGTTATTTCTGGTAACAAAAAACATGCCTATTATAAATGTCTGAAGTTTCGGCCGAATTTCCCGAGTATTTCCGGGAAAAATGTTGCAAAATTCTTATCTTATCTTGAAACATATATCTACTGTGTACTGTGTGTATTGATTTAAGTTCTAATCGTTAACAACAGTGCAATAATAAGATATTATACCTACGTGAGAATACCTAAATACTTCTAGATATTGATCAAAAATCTTGTAGCACCATCATAAATAAAATGATGTACCTGCGTACTTATTTACTTAATAAAGATAATAAGTATTATGTATTTATTTTATTACATTTGATCGCTCGTCGCCTGTCGCGCGACGAGCGGTGCCTTTGAGTCACGTGCGGATCTCGTCGCGTGTCGCGCCTTTTTGCAAGAAAGGGATGACACCATATCACAAGAGGTAAACGTGATTCCAGTACCACCACCACCTCCACTTTTTCAGCGTGTTCCGGTAAATACAGCATCGCCGAAGATTTCTTCAGCAATCTATAGACGAGCAGCGGGGACCGCTAATCACTGCTTATGCGCTGGATGCGATCGACGCCAACGTTTATTGCGGATATAGTTTTATTTGTACATTTCTTTTTTCCACCCTGTTTTTGGTCGAGGTCTAATACATTATGTAAATATGAATTAAAAAATAAGGAGTTTATCATGTCTACGTTTTTTATTTCTGATATACCTTTTTTTTGCCGAATGCGCCTGCTCTTGACCTCGATCACGGCTGATGCAAAGCGATAGATGAGGTCTATGATGGAACGAGCGTGCCCAGAAAATGCCCAGATTATTACTAACATTTCAAGTTCGAAATGTGGGGGTACTATAGGTAAATACACCTCTGCCTAACTCTTCTGGGAAAACAGGCTTGATGTTATGTTTCCAAGTTATTAAGAATTAAACACAGTACAAAATCGATTGCGTGTTCAGCCAACCAGCTGCACTTTGCGAGCAGGTACCTATGATTGTTGATGATTCTTACGTTAAAAAAAAATGACTATGAGTGATGTATTTTATAATCATCCATTAGGAAAAACTAGTAGGTACGAAATCATGAATAAAAAACATGACTGATATTACCATCTTAATTGTCACCAACTCCACCATTTCGAATCAGTAATTTTCTCGAACCTCACCTCAAAAATATTAAGTAGATGAATGGCAAATAAATACGAATTGCGGAAATCCATATAAAGAAAAGTTAATAATAATATTGGAAGAGCATTGAATTCTCCTGCAAATACAGTAGCTTTGTTTGTGACAGCGGACGTCGTTTGGTACAGAGCGCCCTGTATTTGATGGCATTCTCCTTTTGTTTATTTAAAAAAATCTTTTGCATTTTTTTAAACGTACTTTGTTAGCTATCACAATAAATTGTTTCAGTTTTCGTCCAGAAGTCCCATCTAGAATTTTCACCCTGTATTCCCAATTGATGCTGTACGAACAGGTCAGAGGTCTTAGGGCAAATTTCACCAATGGAACTGAACGCGATCAGCACGTTTTAAATCGAGTTCAAGAGCTGTCATTATCAGTATTCCTCAACAATGATGACACTGACCTCTTTTGAGGGCGGTTTGGATGTTCTGAAATAAAGGCTCTCACAGACAGGCGCGACGCGACAGCGCTACACAAAGGCGCCGCTCGTCGCGCGACACGCGGTGCCTTTGTGTCGGGCGTAGCGGCGCGCCAATGTCTACGCGCCTTGAAGAACACGTTTTGAAAAAGTGCGTACATACATTATAAAATCATTGAATTATAAGTATTTATTTAACACCGGCGCAACCCTTTTAATTAGCGTTCGAGGCTGAGCTTTCGTATCGTAATAACGTTAAGAACCTTACCTCTTGGGAACCACCTAGTGCACTAATCTAATTTCATCCTACACGCTCTAAATATATTCACTGCATCCACTGAAGCTAATAAAATTGATTACCAATGTTCCTGTTTCATTTATATTGATGTTTCCAACATGTTTAGGTTAGACACACACATAGTGGATTTATCCAGGCTTTACTTTTAACTGTAAAGGTGTATTTCAGAATAGTAGTCATCCATGTTTAAAAAAAAAAGTGTGACGCGTATTCGAATAGTGAACTCAGTTTATTTACACCTTTCATACAACATTTATTTTTAGCGAGTCTTGTCGCAAATGTGAATGCAGTCGTATATTATTCCCGGATGATTTGTATTGGTTCGCGAGCAGCAATAAGTCTAGTCATTCTAGTTTCATTACAAAACGAAATTGGAAGACATGATGAATGATGCAAGACGAATTAATGTGCCTAATGAATGAGTAGATCACTGTAGTTTACTTTGGTAACATACATTCGTATAAATAATGTTAGAATGTTGCTATTGTTTGTTCCACGGGGAAGGCTGCATAGATTTATTTACAGATTTCAACAATATAGGTACAAATTATTAGTTTCAGTACGCTGTAATCATAACAGGTGTACACGACACAGTACCTACAATGCAATTTTATGATTAAACCTGCAGCACGGAACATGATATCCGTAATTTTATGAATTCACTGAAATTTTATATGCTTTGTTCGAGCTGGGCCGTTGCCCCAACATTGGCCTAATACGGCTCCTACACACAGGCGCGACACGCGACGCGACACAAATACACCGCCTATCGCGCGACGAGCGGTGCCTTTGTGCCGCGCTGTCGCGTCGCGGCTGTCTGCGGGAGTTTTGAGCCTTTATAGTGAAGCATGTTTGGATCTTCTGACATGCGTCTGCTGCGTTACAATTCAAATTGCGGGCGAAAAGATTCTTACCTTTTTACTTTTGTTACTATTAATTTAATCAGTTAATCTTATTAGGTCGATTGTATAGGTTCCTTCTTATAATACAGCAGTTTAACACACTATTATTTTTTTTTTTTTTTTAAATTAGTTTGTCCTGATAGCCGATCCTTTTGCTTATGTTAATAGATACTTTAATATGCTGAGTCCCGGTTCCGGTTTTCGGCAGAAAATGCAGCTTGAAACGAATTTCTATTACTTTTTTAACTGAAAATAAAAATCCACTCTCGGTCTTTCTCTAGCATGTATTTGTAGTAGGTATACTACTACAAATACACAGTAACGTTTCTTTGATAAAAATGCCGATTGTTTTTATTGTTTTCATCCATCGTTTGTGCACCTGTGCTTGCACAAAGCAAACAAATCACAAATTTGTTTACCGTGTTCCGTTAAAAGCAGAAACAGTAAACACGTGCTACTGGTTGGAAAAGCAGTAGACTCAGTTAACGAATTAATTTGCTATATACTTTAATATCTAAGGGAATTAAATTTACCTCACTTTAATTTTGTTTTCAAAAATCTTTGACAATTTAACATCTCGTACGTACGAGTATGTGACCAATATTCACAAAATAAATGAATTTGAATTTGAGTTGTGTTCCTAACTGGTACTGAAGTTCCCAGAGTTAGAATCGAGTTAGAATTACATTTTGTTGTTGTGGTTTAGTTGGGATTGTTGAGAACTAACTAACGAGGTTGGTTTCAAATGTAGCTAGAGTTAATAATTAGAAATTTACATCAGACTAGCTGTTGCCCGCGACTTCGTCTCCATTTATTTTGCACATTATTCATGTTTTAATACAAATATCTAGAATGAAAAGTAGCCTGAGCCTAGAGTCCGACCAAATTTCGTTTTCGTTTCCGGTTTTCGGCAATTTGCGGCCTAAATATAGATTTTCAAACATTTCGTTTTCGGCCGAATAAAAGTGTATTATTTTCAGCTGTTATGACACCGAAAAAAATACGTTCCGTCAAATCGATACTGAAAAATATTTTATTCATAGAACACACAACACAACAACAACACCACAACTAAAAGCATAATAACTGTTTTTTTTTTAAATTGCTTTTTCTCACATTTAAAATCAGATTGTTTTAAATAATTACATTTTTGACAATACCTACGAGGGTCATTCAATAAATACTTAGCCTACAAAAAGTAAACGAAAATTTTGGAAAAGTGGCAATTTATTTTTCAACATAGTCTCCTTTTAGTTCGATACACTTAGCCCAGCGATGCTCCAACTTTTTTAACCCGTCCGAAAAATAGTTTTTGTCAAACTCTGCAAAATAGGCCTCCGTGGCGGCGATGACCTCCTCATTCGATCCATATCTATTCCCGGCGAGTGATTTTTTCAGATTAGGAAACAGAAAGAAGTCACAAGGGGCCAAATCTGGAGAATACGGTGGATGGGGCAGCAATTCGTAGCGTAATTCGACCAATTTGGCCATGGCAACGGCAGACGTGTGAACCGGTGCGTTGTCGTGGTGAAACAGCACTTTTTTCTTCGCCAGATGGGGTCGTTTTTTCTTTAATTAGGCGTCGAATCGGCCTAATAAATCGGCATAGTAAAGCCCTGTAATTGTTTTACCCTTCTCGAGGTAATCGATGTAGATCACACCTTGTGAATCCCAGAAAACGGTGGCCATAACTTTTCCGGCCGATTTTACAGTTTTCGCCTTCTTTGGAGCATGTTCCCCGGTCTGGATCCATTGTTTTGATTGCTCCTTGGTCTCTGGTGTGTACCAGTGGATCCAGGTTTCATCGACGGTCACAAAACGACGCAAAAACTCCGCTGGATTCATCTTAAACAGCGCCAAACACGTCTCCGATGTGGTCTCACGGTTGCGCTTGTTTTCTGGTGTGAGTAAACGCGGCACCCATCGCGCCGACAGCTTTCTCATGCCGAGTTCCTCGTGAAGAATATGATGCACTGTTCCTTCTGAAATGCCTACAGTCTCAGCTAGCTCCCGAACCTTCAATCGGCGATCTGCCAATACGAGATCATGGATTTTTTTAATGTTTTCCTCCGTAGCAGCTGTTTTCGGTGCACCTGGACGTGGTTCATCAAAAACCGACGTACGGCCACGTGCAAACTCGTTGAACCAATTCTTGACGGTGGCCATCGATGGAGAAGAGTCACCGTACACAGCATCCAAGCGCTCTTTGATTTCGATGCGCGTTTTCCCTTCCAAAAATAGGAATCGAATCACCGAACGATATTGCTCTTTTTCCATTTTTGTAAAACCGATCGACACGTTCGCTTCCATAAGTTGTCAAATTAAAACAAATGAAGGGATTGGAATGAAAATTTGAAAAAAGAATTAAAAAAGAATGTGCTACACTGTGGTAAAACTCTTTTGAAACTACAGCGCCCTCTGGCGATGAGGCTAGGTACTTATTGAATGCATCTCGTACTAATAGGTACAGTACATTTCAAGTGATTTCAGTTGAAACGATTAAATGCAATAATTGACACTATTTTTCTTGTAGATACTTAGCCTAAACAAAACCTTGCCTGTTGCAATCGAATTGGTGGAACCCTTGTATCGATATTTGAAAAAAAAAAAGATATTCACCCGAAAATGCAAACTAGGACGACTGTCGCTTACGGCTGAAAAAAAATCATTTTCGGTCGGACTCTACCTGAACCCTTCTCTAGGTCCCGGGCTACTTATCTGTTAAATTCCATGACGAGCAGTTTATGGGTTTATTTATGTAAATATACTTTCTGTACCCCGGAAAATACACAACAAAAATAATAACACTACAAAACATATAATATCCGCCTTATCGCTATCTGCGATCTGTTCCAGGCAACCTTGGAATGGAATGATGAAAATGGTTTACCTAGGCGTGAAAAGGTAACAGACAGACAGAAAAACATACTTTCGCATTTATTATATCAGTAGGTATGGGTCACCTAGTTATAGATTGTAAATAGAAGACCGAAAATAAAAACCGCCAATCTACATCTACCTACTTGATTTTGTTTATTTCTATTTCCTGTCGGACAGTTGGTTCCACTGCTTTATTCCACCAGTACCCCTCCCCTGTGCAGTATAGTTGAGATTTCAATCTTTACTAAAGGTTATTTATTCTGACCTACATAATAACCTACCTACCTAGGTATGCGTTTCGACATTTCTCCGATAACTACAAACTACCTACAATTCAACACCCATGGGGATAGAAGCCAACTCTGGCACTATTTATTGTGTAAAATTATTTAGGTCATAATTTTTCTAAATTGAAAGCGTAGATTATTTTTCATTCTTCTTTGATTTGTACTGATTAGTGATGATTAGGTTTTTTTTTTAATATCAGTCGAGTTGTCTAAGGAGAACACCGTTTAAAAAAAAAAACGTGTTTTCTAAGTGCACTTTTTCTAACTCACTTTTTTTAAATAACAGTCGAGTTTTCTACGAGAAACTCAGTTTTTTTAAATATCATAGAGGTATCAGTTCTCTTCAATTTCAATAGGTACGTTAAAATTTATATTTTGGCGCAGTATTTAGTAAAATGCGACAAACACATCTTGTTGCCAGCGATTCATCTTACTTAATTCGACCTTACAGCCTACCCACCTACCATCTACCTACCTAGTTACTTGTCTACTATCGTCTCAATAATAAAATAATAATATATCTAAAAGTTTGGAGTCTGTTATATACTTATGTTAGTAAATTAACCTCATTTTGCGAACTTCTGGTAATCTGTTAATCGTTTATAAGTTCCTGTTACAACCTAAATTCAATGAATGAACCAAACTCTGAGCCAAGTTTAAATTGTGATCGATTAAGCTGAAACTTCTGATAAATTAGAGCGAAAATAGCCAGTGGCTTAGGCGTCCGAAAGATCTTGACTTTGATTGTAAACCCTATGTGCCTACCCCACCCAACGCCCCGTAGAAAAATGCAAAATAGTTCTGCGGGGTAATTGCGTAACACACTAACAGTAGGAATGGCTTTAATTTTCACAGTTCAGCAACATTCACTGCGTTGTTTACGTTGTTGAGCAGAACAATTTTTCGAACATATGGAGCAATGGATTAGCAATAGGCACCAAAATGATTCAGATTGTGATTGATAGTGTGATACGCAATTAGGGTGCACGTGAAACCACCTCGTTTGTTACCAAAAATAGTAGGACTAGTAGTGTATGTACCTAAGGCGCAGTGAGGGTTACAATAGAATAGAATAGAATAGAATAGAGTACTCGTTATTATGGTCACCATAATTAATAACATATATAAAAATATAAATTTTACATAGGATGACACAATGGGCGGTCTTATCGCTAAAAGCGATCTTTTAAAGACGAACTTTGGATGCCTATATAAAAATAGAATGCATTTTTGAGGTCTTGTTCGTTTTGACCCTGTAATTAATGATAAGGTACCTACCTATTTCATACAGAACTATTTAATTTCATTTGGGTGGGACTTTTGAATTTATGGCTCGTACTGGTCTACTTGTCCTACTAATATTATAAATGTAAAAGTTTGTGAGGATGGATGTATGGATGTTTGTTACTCTTTTACGCAAAAACTACTGAACGGATTTCGATGGAATCTGGAACACAGTTATTTTATAACCTGGATTAACACAGGATACTTTTTATTCCGGTAGTACGTTCGCGTGGGATAAGTTCCAACCTACACGCGGCCGAAGCCGCGGGCAAAAGCTAGTAAATTATAAAATTGTAAAAAGTATGTTAAGTAGTTCACTAGCTTTTGAATAGGGTACGACGCGACGTCCACTTATGTTTGCAGGTTTCCGGGCTGCACCGCGCAAGCCTCGAGCTTTTTATGTGTAATACATAATTATCATATATGTAGCAGTAGTAAAATACGCTCTAGATACATAATATATTGAAATGAAACTTAAATCCTCAGTAAACGTCGCGCCTCTTCGTCTCCGAAAGGATTAAGTAAGTATCGGAAAAAGCAAGTAGTTCCACAAAGATTTACGTAGGTACTTGGTTCTTTTCAACATGCTGTTCTCGACTTGTTTGAAAAGCCAAGAGCCCCTTGGCCCCGAAAGAGCTTCCTGTCTGGAGAGATATTCAATTTAGTCTCTTGCCGAATCTTATATCAACTTCTTGACGTTTTGGTCACCAATCAAGAGACAAAACATAAGATGGAGATTAACACTGATGGTGTTAATCTCCATTAACTGAAGGCAATTTGAGATACGCGGAAATGTTTGAAATGTCTAATAAAACATTCCTCAATCCGGATCATCCGTTATCAATTTAGTATATTTCATGATCAGCTTACCGTCAACCCGATCTAAATATTAGATTGACCCCAATTAATCATGTACTCTACCAAATCTATCCGCCGTCTAAGATTTCACTTGATCAAGTTTAATAGATTGAGGGTAGGTAGGCTTTACTATTTAAAGTTCGTTTCATCATGCATAGGCATGACCTGCATAATGTCTTGCTCACTGTCCTTCGTTACCCTTCGGAAACGACGATGTAAAAGAGATGCTGAGAATGGAAGGTTGGGTTAATTCCGAAGAATTTGCATTTTTTCCGTCTGACATCGTGTGACGCAATCCTGTGTTGCAGTAGTTCACTGCATAGTCTGTAGGAATTGTTGGCATGAGTTGAAGTATCCCTCTCACTACGAAGTAAGGACGGGACTTCAAAATCGTCAATTTATTACGTGTCGGTCTCGACTATTTCTAATCTACGCGTTATAATGGTAGGTACTTGTTTAAGGTGCCTAGGTACTTACCCAACCACCATTTTTCGACGAATTATTTTAGAACTATCATAAAACGTTACGTATAAGTAGTTAAACATTGATTTATCCGAATTAATAAGTAAATCCTTCCATTTTCCTAGGACTACCTAATTTTGCACCTACTATTTCTAAGATAGGTATATAAGTACGTAACCCACCCTCTTACCTGCCGCTATACTAATGATACTTCCACAGTACTTTTTCAATCTTTATTCTATTTTGTTCAAAGAATGTAGATAGTTTCAAATGCTTAATTAATTTAAAAATCAACCCAAGAATATTAAGTAGGTTTTTAATATGCATGCTTACTCATCATATTGTTATATGATGTTATTATTTTACCAATGATCTCGTGATCTGTGAATAACAGTCATCTCTGATAGTAATTAATAGTCTTAATAATACTTGCATACTTAGAACAAAGGTTGTAGTTTGTGTATTTAATAAATTTGGTGGAAAGTGGAAATGGCGCGGGCTACGCGCCAGCTAATCGATACATTATGCTTTTATTTTGTTACAAACGCAAGGTCGGTTGGAAGTTGGGACCGCATTCAAACTCAATGCCTAGTATTAGGGAAATAAATCATTGCGACCGCAGTGATTACTCAGTCTTACACCTGGACAAAATATTTTAGTGGCCATGTTTTGTTGTTCTAATAATTTACTGAGAAATAAAGAAATACCAATGTTTGTTGTAATGTATGTCAACGAATTAAGAAGTATCAACTTTGAATTTTTACATGAAAATAATCAGATGTAAAAGTTGACTATTGCACCCTCTAGGGGCGGTAGTGCGACCTACAACCTCCCTTACTTTGTGAAACTTCCACTAGTTTCAGTTTCTATCCCTGCAGTGAGTAAAACTTACAGCGCGCCATCTGTGTACGCCGCATCGAACTTCGTTGTTGAGATTAGTTCTGGAAAATCCGGACAGAGGGCGCTAGTAATATCTATATGATAGAATCGTGAAAATTATTATTCAAGAGAAAGCGTAGCAATCAATGCGTTAATTTGATTAAAATCTGTATTCAAATTCAATATTTCAGTTTTGCCTTCGTATATCAGAACACTCGGATTACGAAGTTTGGTCGCTTTGTCTTATTAATTGGTTTTGAATGTTCACGGGTAATTCTTTGGCTTTGCAATCCGTTATAGAGTAGACACAGAATTTTTTGGATAATGTGGTGAAACAATTTAGGTATCCACTTAATAACAAGAACATAATATCGTAGATACTGTTGATAAAATATTGTTGGAAACAAACTTCGTTACGATATGTATAGGCACTTACAGCTAATAATATTTGACTAGATTAGATTGTGCATAGATAGACACTACATACCTACGGGTAGAATATGTATGGAAGCAAAGTGCTGATCAGAGGTTGCTTGAAAATGAAACGTGCATACTACGCGTACATGCATTTACCTACATAGGTCACAAATATGCCTGACGATATACAACAACAAAACTCAACTACAACTACAACAACCAACTATGTTTTAACACCAACCTGCGGGGTAGTTACGTAACACACTAACAGTAGGAATGGGTTTCATTTTGACAGTTTAACAACATTCATTGCGTTATTTACGTTGTTGAGCAGACAAAATTTTCGAACATATGAAGCAATGGATTAGTAAATAGGCTTTAAAATGATTCAGATTGTGATAGATAGTGTGTTACGTAATTAGGGTGCTGAAGTGGGAAATTCTTAAGGTCTCAAAATGCCCACTCAATAAATAATGCTCCTTTTGTTGTAGTTAATAAGTGCTATATCATCGGATAATGACATTGTATTGTCTACGCTGATGACCAGAGACAATGGAGTTTTCTTTCGGCGTTTCTTCTTAGATACACGTTCGAAAAAGCCAGCGCCAACTCATTCATAATGTGACATAAAAAGCGGATGAAAAAAAGATCTTTTCACAAAACAATTATCATTTCGATAACGAGTTTTAATTTTAAACTGAATCAATCAATTTGGCTAGCAGGATGTTTCTGGCTGAACGATTAATACGAAATTTCCGGCATAACGGACCAAATTTTATGCCAAGTTCGATTGAAAAGCTTACAAAATAAATGATTTATAATATCTGTAATAGAACCTTCCATATTAAGTATATTTTTTATGTAGACTATTTGGGGAGAGCTATCTGCTGTGATTCATCCGTTCCTTACGTACTTACTTAACACATGTATGTGTGTGTGTTTTTCAAGTGTTTTAGTTATATCAATTGTAATGTCTAGGTGCTTGGAGTCATGGTGTCAGGAAAAATCTAAAGTTGCGGCCAAATCATGAGATAACTTTTACGTGAAAAATCAATAGGGCAATTTGACACATTTAAAGTATTATTTTCCATACAGAAGCTGTCAAACCGCAACTTTTATTCTTTGTAAAATCGGCTCTTTAATGTAATTATTAGTTACACGCTCGGCCAGGCCTGAATGGTAGTTTTATATATTACATATCTTGATATAGGTACTACTTACACCGTTTACACTACATACTTTTTCTTTGGCTCAAGTTGACTAGAAATCTGTTTATACATAGTATGTAGGTAGCTATGTATAGCGAATTGCCGTAGAATTGATAGATTACTGTCGCTATAAGTTTCCTGTTATGTTGATTGTGCCTGGAGCCCACTAATAAGCA
The DNA here is from genome assembly GCA_917490735.1 of Dryobotodes eremita. NCBI lineage: Eukaryota > Metazoa > Arthropoda > Insecta > Lepidoptera > Noctuidae > Dryobotodes > Dryobotodes eremita. The sequence goes on along the minus strand of OU823241.1, from coordinate 25,861,259 downwards.
GCACCAAAAGTTGCATGATTACAAATTTGGCTTAGTATACAATGAATTATCGAACCCAATGTAGAAAAAGGTCAAACGGTTAGCACAATTTAAACCTAAAGCCAATCAAAAGATAGAAGAAAGAAAAATGTAAGACCTAGCGACTTCAGTACTTTTAACTCTTCTTAATTTATACTTCACCTTTGACTTCTGAAATTAGGTCGAGTGGTTATCGTAAAGATTTCTTTATTCCAGGTTTTTATTCCATATTCCAAGATACTTTAGGTAGCTTCAGATCTGATTTATTCATTTGCGGAGTCCAATATGTTTTACTTTTCCCAGAACATTGCTTATTTGTTATCCGGATTCAAAACGTAAATAAATTAGAAGTGTCGCGTTTGACCATGACCTATTTTTTTATTAATTGACTGCGGTTAATTGCCTTTTCAACTAGACATTAACTTACAAAGAAGAGATCGCTGAACTAGATAACAATATGGCTAGGTTTAAATTGCCCTAGTTAATCTATCTTGTCTTTCAATATTGAGTATATTGCTGCAAGATTAATGTACCTGGAGCGATCAGCTTATTAGTGGTTGCTTCTGGACGGTACAGTATGTAATCTTTATGTGAGTATTCCTGAACCTAAACAGATGTGTTCGTTTCGGAATCCCGCTTAGATATCGATTTAATTGTACCTACCTACGGTTAGTACTTTTTGGAAACGGTTGAAAAAAGGAAAGGAAAAAAAAGGACGCTATTACATTTTTGACTCACTCAAGTTTAGGTATCTGAGGCGCAACACAGCGACATTTCGCGCACGCACACATTGTAACCGTGGTCCGCTCGATTTTAGACATTACTTAACTAATCTTGGTACTCGAAGGTATTTTTTACTAGCTTTTTGAGTAAAGTTAGTAGTAACTTTACTTCAGTACATTTGGTAACAGTAACTAAGGTCCGCTTGCACTGGCAATCACTACACACGTTTAGCGCTAAACGAGTTAAAAACATAATTCGGTTTCTGTCAAATGTTTGAAGATGACACAGACAGAATGATGTTTAAAACTCGTTTAGCGCTAAACGTGTTTAGTGATTGGCGGTGCAAGTGGGTCTTAATATTATCTGCATGATCAATAAAGGCTCGTACACACTGGCGCGACGCGACGCCCGACACAAATGCACCGCGGGTCGCGCGACGAGCGGCGCGTTTGTGTAGCGCTGTCGCGTCGCGTCTGTCTGTGGGAGCCTTAAAAGAAACAGGATATTAATTCTCTTAAGAAAAATAAGTAAAAAATGTTTGACGTCCGAATCCGCCTCATCTTTGAGATTGGGGCGCGAGCTCAGAACTTTTAATAAAAACAAAAGTGAGAAATAATAAGGATAATATTTTGTTCAAAGGCTATTTTTTAAACGCAATTATCGTTCAATCTTTCTAAATAAACGAAATATTTTAATTTTCGTTTTTGAGAGTTGATTACTAACTTAATTTAAAATTTTAAAGCTTAATTGCAACCTTTTCGAATTATACCAAAAAAATAAAAGTGCCGTTAAAATAATATTGATGATAATACTATCAAAACCACCAAAATTTATATCCATGTCAACTTTTTTTTTAAATATGACTTGCGCCATCTTAAATTAAAAATGGACGATACATTCGTAATCAACACCCTCAATATTTCAAAAATTGATATTGACCATGTAGACTTTTATTTTAATAAAGAAACAACACCCGCCGTGTTCTAATAAAATATGAAAATGAAAAAATGGATAACACATGCGTAATTACCACACCAAAAATGGATAATAAAAACAGAAATATGCAATTGATCTAGCTATTCTGGTTACTGTTAAGACCCCAGCTTTTTTCATTTTCGGCGATTATTGTGGTGGTGAAAACGTATTTGTGTAAAAAAAATATATGAGGCTATACTTACAATTTTTATGGTGACATTCTGGAGATGAATATAATATCTCTAATTTGCGACCATGGTTGCCTCGCAGTGTGATGCCTATTCATTTAATTAGTACCTGAGAATCACCGGTATTTGTAGAAATATGTGATAGCGTCCTTAAGTATTTAAATTTGAGTTTACCTAATGAAACGTCGAGTAAGTAGTTAAACCTGACTGCGGCTAGTTACTTTAAAATTGGCTAGAATCGACGGTCTGATTGCTTGTAATGTACCTACGTTAATCAATTTACATACAAGCTAAATAAATATGAGCGTCGTTGCGTTTATGTGTCCTGGCCCGGCAGTCTCGACATGAATAGCGACAAAAATCTGTCGCTAAGTCGTATCGATGTCAAATTTCTTTAATAGATTTTCAACTTTATTTCCAAACCATAAGGTTGAAAATCCATTTAAGGAATTTGACATCGATACGACTTAGCGACAGATTTTTGTCGCTATCTAATGTCGAGACTGCCGGCCCTGGAGTGCACCGAACAAAGGCTTCTTAACTACCGACTAACGATGTTTACCTGGGACATAAAATTCTTCGTACCCATGTTCAGGTTATTTTCTCCTTCCCTATATCTTTATAAATGCACGTCTCGTAGTTTGACTGATCATTAGTGCGCTCATCTACATTTCCGTATCTATAATTTCAATTTTATTTGACCAGCTATTATTTTATTTTAGCCCTATTTTTAACCGACTTCAAAAAAAGGAGGAGGATCTCGTTTCGACTGTATCTTTTATTGTGTTTCTTCTCAGAAATTTTGTCTAGGTGAACCGATTTTGATGTTTTTTTTTATATTTGAAAGCTGGTGCTTCTCATGTGGTCCCATATAAATTTGGTCAAGATCTGACCAGACGTTTTTGAGAGGTAATAATGCGTATTTTTTCCACTTAATATATCTTGATGATGTTTTAATAATTTCTGTTACTGTTATTTATATATCAAGTAGTGGTATACGAATTTGTATGGGGTAGGTACCACAACTAAAAAGTGAAAAATAAAAACATTTTCCCAATTAAAAAAAAACTGACTTCCAAAAAAACACAAAAAAGTGAAAAATATAATAATTTCGGAAGTCGGTGGCAAAAAACGAAAATACAAAAACAAAGACACCGACTTCCGAAATTAAAGTTATTTTTCAGTTTTTTGTTTTTTTTTTGGAAGTCGGTTGTTTTGTACATTCCCCTTTGCGGGAATGCAAAATCTATATCGGCACATTCCATACAGATCACATACCCGGTACGCAAAGACTCCAATATTTGAACAATAGGTAGGTATGGATAAAGCAATACGAAAAGGTGATCCCTTCAAATTTTAATTCTTTGCGATGACCTAGTGCCCTTTCGGCAAAGCTAACTTTTTGCTGATTACTAAAGGTTATTGAAATCGAATGGGTGTAATAAAAAAATCCTTTTTAATTTACACGTCCTAGGAAGAACAAAGTATTTTTGCTGTTTCTTAAAATATCAATGGGTAATAGGTATTATGGCGGCAAAATTCACTGTTAAAAGCTGGCCTAGGTTACTGTGAAGTTCGCTATCAATATTTTGTAGGTACATTGGAGAGGTACAGGTACAGTCAAAAGCATAAGTATACCTTACACTTATGCTAAAGTCAAAAACGATTGTGATTTTGAGAAAATACCTATTTCGGAAGTATGATCATAATGCCATAAAATACTTACTTAATACATTAGGAGAAAAAAAAAATATGGGGCTCGTGGCTACTAATACCAGCCACACTTAATAGCCATACTTAATAACAGCCACACGGATCGACCTTCAAGGTTAAGCAACGCTTTTTGAGGTCAGTCCGTGGATGAGTGACCATCCATTACATACTTTCGTGCGCCGAAAAGCGTGTTATGTCGTAGGTCGCGGCTGCCATAATTATGTAGAACTTTGACAGTCGTTACTGGTAGCCAGAAGCCCGAAAGTTTGACAACCAATCTTACCTAGGGGTGTCGTGTTACACAGTTGAAGGGTTGTACAGGTCAGATAGGCATTTACTTCATGTGAAATAGGTGCATCCGGTTAGACTGAAAACTGACCAGAATCATATTTAGAAAACGGTTAGACGGTTTTAATCTTGCGTAAGTGTAACGTTTTTGTGAACGTGACTGTACTTGGTAAGACTAAAACATAATGTCCCTACACTGAATATTATGTAGAAAACAGTTTTTCTACCTAATATTATTAACTTAGACCTCTCGTTGACTTTAAAATCCCGATAAAGTCGTTAAAAATAAAAAGAGCAGCTTTACCAGCTTTTCTTCACAGTGTTTTTTTCCTAATTATCGCCTTCTGTTTTTCCAGTAACCCACCAGGTTTTAATTTTGCAGAAAAAGTATAATTTTCCGCACAAAGTCAGACTTTTACTACGCGAGAAAGGGTCGTCGGGTCGTTTATTTGTATTTGTATGCAATAGTCAACGTGAAATCGTACTTTTCCGCTTTTAACAATGCGTATGAATAAAACAGGATGTTTACTATACTTATGGCCTAGTTTGACATTCAAGCGTTGCTCGAACGGGCTGATGTATGCACATTGTAAGTCCTTTCTATTGGGGACATTCATCATCTGCCTAGCGTTTTTCGATCTCAACTATGCTGGGGTCGGCTTCCAGTCTAACCGGATGCCGCTGAGTACCAGTATTTTACATGGGGCGACTGCATATCTGACCTCCACAACCTATTTACTGGGTAATATGATACCCCTTGGTAAGACTGGTTGTCGGGCTTTCGGGCGTCTGACAACCCGTAACGACTATCAAAGATCCACGAATGATAGCCGGGACCAGCGGCTTAACGTGCTGTCGGAGGCACAGAGGATAGGGTCTTGGTATGAAGGATGGTCACCCATCCACGGACTAACCGCGGCAAGCGTAGCTTAACCTGATCGATCGACCCGTGTGGCTGTTATTACTTAGCCACAAGCCCCTCTATTGGGAACATTTACGAGCATAAAAAGAAAAGTCTCGCCGCATTTATGTCGCCACTACATTTTGTGTTGAAGATAATCCTTGCCATCAAAAATAAGTACTAAAGCCAAACACTAAACCGCAACCATTTCGGGAAATAAAGGAAGTGAACCATAATACTCATAATAATAATTGTTTCAAAGTATGCAGGCAGTGTAACATAAAATATAGTACCTACTTAACATACTTTTATAACATTAAGTACATAAAAAAGATCTATTATTATGGAAATCCAATAGTATTCAACCTGATATCTTCAACTACATGACCTATGTTATCTACATGCCTAGGTATATCCAAAGTTGTTTCATCACTTTTCTCCCGCGTTTAAATCTACCTTCAATAAATTAATATCCACAGTCGTAAATAACCACAACGTGAAAAGAAACAGAAAACGAGGACACTAAGATTTATGTGTTGGGATTTGGAATGAGTCCGGTAGGAGTTAATGTCGTCTACGGATGTCTGTCGTCGTCTCCCTGCAAACCTAACAGATCTATTAAAAGTGTCCGGTAGGACTTAATGTCGTCTACGGATGTCTATCGTCGTCGTATCTCTGCAAACCTAACAGATCTATTAAAACGCCCAAGGAGATGATTATATTTTATTCATGGTCTAATTTCTCCTACATTTATTCATGCGGAATAGCTGTTCGGCCTTCATCTGTTACGGTGGTTGATAAATTTATGCCGTGTAAGTATATCTCCCGTGCCCTTTCATGCGTGTAAGTAAAATAGGCTGACACGCGTATTTACGCGGCAATACGCGGCGCAATTGTATAGGTACGAGAAATTGACATTCGAGAAATTGTATTTCGAGGAATTTTCCGCAAAGACAAAATGTGAACACCACTTGTTATAAAGTTCGCTTTACGAAGTTACGAAGTTCTGTAAGCGAACTTCATAATAAGTGGTGTTCACATTTTGTCTTTGCGGAAAATTCCTCGAAATACAATTTCTCGAATGTCAATACCTCGTACCTATACAATTTCGCAATAACAATTTACCAAATGAACAGTTTCAATCTCTAGTACTTATAATATATCGAATGGACAGTTTCCAGAATAGACAATTTCCCGAATGCATCTGTTCAATTTTGAGTCAACGGTATTCCTCTCACAGGGCTCCTATATTTCTGGGGAAGTGGATCGCGGGCTTTGCTCATTGTCAATGTCAAACTGTCCATTCGGGCAAAGCTGTTTGGATAATTGTCCGTTGAACTAATTACGTTCCGACAAGTTATTGTTATATTTAAGGGAATCGTATTCAAGACATTACTATTAATTATTGATTGCTTAACGTAACCAAGGTTATTGGAGAGAAGCTTATGCAGTGCTGTGCTTACCTACTAACTTATTACCCAAATTATGCGAAACATGTGACCAATAATTTTCTTTATCTGAAATCGTTATACTCTTTTATGTTAACACTAAATTACTCTGAACGTATAGTATTACCTGTTTAATTTTGAAGCATTCTGCCCTGGGTTTATTGAAAATGCGCTTGTTGCTGATTTATTTACTGAAGAGATTTCCACTTTGTATCCATTTGTTGTAGTTTATCAATATGTTTGCAAAAGTCCGGTTTGCGTGTTCCCGAATCAAGTTGTTTGTAAAGTTACAAAGACTGAAGATAGTTACAATATAAATAGTGATATATAACGGATACTTGAGTATTACTGCTCTAGTACATATCTACTATCGTGAAACGGGTTTTTCGCCACAAAACTGCGCCGGATGAAGCCTCTTTGGAGTCTTTATTGATCTGTTCGCAATCCACTTCTGTCTTGCGACTCGCTTTAGAAATATTGTGTATAGATATTTCATGTTTGTATTTTTAGTCTCGCGTCTGTCTCAGCGGCAGGGCTAACATGCTCCATGCGATTATAACCCACTCTTGCGACGAAAAGATTTGTCACTCCTAAAACCTGTAGGATAGCTTAATTAACCCTTTGGTTACTTGTACAGATTTAGTGTTCTCTATTACGTAGATGAGTATCACTTTCAGTAATAATTAGACATTTTGCCAAATACGGTGATTAACAAAATTTAAGGAGTTATGGCATTTCAATATTTGCAAAATAATGACTAGGATTGCCAGCTCATTTTCTAACGGTGAAGATTAATAACGTTAGCTATTTTGTGGTTATAATAGCGAAAGCAACCCAGCTGAATGATTGTGTGATTGCCAGCACTAATGCTAAGTACCTATATCTAGTAATTAATAAAGTTTCTCATACCGAGTAAAAGTGTTGAAGTGCTTTTTTTTTCCAGCCTTCTCAAGCTTGGCGTGCATGTTAGACATTAGGATGACGTCAGAATTGTAGAATAATCTCGATAAAACTTTAGAACGTTGTCGCGCTGTGCATGTTAGCCCTGCTGGACTTTCAACGGATATTCTATTAAGTATTTACTGAAACTACAATCAGGCATGCCGGTTTAAAAGCCCTTCAAAGTGGAAAGATTAAATAGACAAATAGATTTATTGACATTGTTGACAATAGGATTAATCAAGGAATGAATATACATTCAATGGAGTAATAAACTTGACGACGTATTATAGCCTGAGAAGTTTTCACCTTAATACGGTCCTAGAAAATATTTTATTTTTTTAATATTCTTTGGAGAGCTAAGTTCAAATGCACGATTCAAGAGGGTCTTTTTTATCAGAGAATTTGGGACTCTTGCAAGGCACCTAGTGTCCGACTTTGATGACATAGCCCTTTAAAGAATAAGTCATGTCAACAGATTTAAGTGGACTTGCCCTGTTGGCACGCATGAGCTAGTCATCAATAAACAAAACTTTTAAGATAGGGAGCTCAACGCACCGACGATCATTATCATCAGATGGAACACTTGAATGATATACATAGAGTACCTAGTTTTGCAATGTATGTTTATATTGTCTTTAGGTATTGCAGCCTGACTTCTGCGGTTTCAACCTTTTTTTTCTAGTTCGTATAACTGGTCATAATTTTTTTATTCTTAATTTATTAAATTTTCAAAATTTGATTTAGACTTAACAAAGAAACTTGAGTTGCTGAAAAATAGTAATTGAATTCAGTCGATTATTATACATTTTCGACTTTTAATTTTAAATTGACCCAAGTAAATTTGATTAATTATGCTTAACCTGAATTCCTAATCAAGTTTCAAGCTGTTATTTTCTGTTACCTGCAGTCAACCAAGTTATATTGTTGAGTAGTTTTGCACAAAATGTGTAAGATATTCTTCGAATTTGGTAAGTGTGTGCCTACTTTCCCTTATTTGCTCTCTCAGCGGAAGTATTAGCCTTTTCTCTAGTGTAATACCCTATTTTATTTGTCTTTTTTTTCTCGGATACCGGACTATTGCTTTTGGGGTGCTTTTACCAGCGGCACAGAATCCTTGGAGTTCGAGACCGGCAAGTCTGTTTTAGTCCGCGACACATGATCGTCATTTCACCTCCGATTCTGTCGAGGCGTGCTACGCTTTGAGGCTATGTTTCGTCAGGATCGACTTGTTATTTAAACTAACACACTTAACTATTACAGTTATTAGTATTTTCAGGGTTAAAATGTTATTTAATAGGTACTTCCCAATAGAAACAGTCCTAGTTAAAGATCATCATCTTTAACCAGGACTGTTTCTATCGGGATAACTTAGGTTCATCTTTATCAGATAATATTCACTTGAAAGTTTACGTAAATTAGTGGTCACGAACCTAAAACCGATTGCAATCGATTCCCTAGTTCGGAAACCAAAATGCGTTACAAAGATTTACCATCCGACGTACCTAAGTTTTCTCTTAATCTCTTTTCAGTTAGGCCGAATTATCTGTTCTGCAACTGTTTTAATGATATCTAATTTTAGCTTATTATATTTATTTTTGATACGATTCTGTAAAAAATATTAATAACTTATTAAACATGTTAAAGTGGTGAATTTTCATTTTTATTTTGCTACAGTATGTAGGTTCTTATTTTACCTAATATGAATAGGTATCCATAACGATGTAATAGAATACCGTGAGATTACGAAAATGTTACAAAGGCTCCGTTATACTAATAATTTATTTACCTACTACATATGATTTAAACATAATTATGTAATTCGCGTTCAATGTTTTCATTCGCTGATAAATGGTTATTTATACTTCTAAAACATTGCCATGTTCATTTGGTTCAGTTATAATAAATTCTAGTTCCTAAATATAAATAATATCTTCAATTTCACGCTGAATTATTAACTTCGGGCGTCGGTCGCCGGTTCGATAAAGAGTTCATAACAGGTGCAGTTTTGGAAGCCTTTGTATTATTAATGGATATGTCATTAAGAATTGTAAATGTATGTAGCGATTGTATCTTAATAAAATATGGGTCTCAAACGCATGTGCTTGAAATCGGTTTGGTAAATTATTTATTCGTATATTAGCAAAAAAATATATATATATAGTTTCTAGTTATTCTATGTAACTGGTTACAAAAGTAGGTATCTACTTGTGAGTTTGACTAACCTCGTTTTATTTGTACGCTTCTGTATGTCGCATCAAAGGCACTGAATATTTGGTTTTCGGTACGAAATAACTTGACTACCGACTCTGCAAGTAGCAGCGCTCACTTAGCTATCTAAGAGTTAGGTCGCTAAGTAATTACGTCAATTTGCGGTAGTTTCGGTGCCGTTGGTTCAAAGTACACACCACACCGGCCCTTTTAATGCTCCGACCCGTCTTATAATTACTATCAGCCTAGTTGATTATATCAAAAGTTTATTTTTGACTCTAAAAAACTTAGTTGTAAGATTCATTTCATAATTAAAATACGTTAGGTGCGACCATAAATTTAAAAAAAAGTATCATAAGGACCATTTCAAAATATAGGTACAAAAAAGAACCTGCCCTGGTCCTTTAAAAGTAAAAAATACTGGATTCCTGTTTGCCATGGAAGTCAAATGAGACAGGAACCGTGTCATAGTAAAAGTTAACGTATCTACCTAGAACACTAGTACCTAGTATATTTTACAAATAATAAGATTTATGTCTCTGAACTGCACCTTGTTTTAGCAAGTGTAATTGCAGTCGTCGACTTACTGGGTGAAAACTGAATATCATTTGCCGCGGCATTATTTTAACATCGATTTTTCACTACTATCTGAGTTTATAAGTACCTACCCACTACCTAGAACACTAGTAGGTACTTAAGCACAGGTAATATTTTACAAATCAAAAGATTTATGTATCTGAACTGCACCTTGTTTTAGCAAGTGTAATTGCTGTCGTCGACTTACTGGGTGAAAACTGAATATCATTGGGCCTCTGCATTATTTTAACATCGATTTGTTACTACTATCTGGGTTTATAAGTACCTACCTACTACCTAGAACACTAGTACCTAAGCACGGGTAATATTTTACAAATCAAAAGATTTATGTATTTGAACTGCATTTAGCAAGTGTAATCGCAGTAATCGTCTTACCGGGCGAAAACTGAATATCATTTGGCCGCGGCATTATTTTAACATCTATTTGTTATTACTATCTGGGTTTATAAGTACCTACCCACTACCTAGAACACCAGTACCTAAGTACGGGTAATATTTTACAAATCAAAAGATTTATGTATCTGAACTGCAACCTTGTTTTAGCAAGTGTAATCGCAGACATCGACTTACCGGGCGAAAACTGAATATAATTTGGCCGCGGCATTATTTTAACATCAAGTTTATAAGTACCTACCCACCTACAGTACTACTTTATTCGTTTCGTATTATGTTGTAGGCTATTTATTCTGATTTGTATTGCTTATTCTCAGCGCATGTATGATTATTTGATCAGACTAAAGGCTCCTACAAACAGGCGTGACACGCGACACAAAGGCACCGCTCGTTGCGCGACAGGCGTAGGCGGTGCCTTTGTGTCGCGTCGCGTGTCGCGCCTGTTTGAAGGAGACTTTCGTTTGTTTTACCTGAAACTTTTCGAATCCGGGAACCACCACATACTTATTTGAAAAGTTTCAGGTTAGCGAGTGTTAAATATTATGATTTCGTACTTGTAATTATTTAATAATTCAAAAGAAATAATACTACCTCGTTGGTCTAGTGATGTCAAGCGCTACTGCTGAGCATGAGGTCCCGAGTTCGATTCCCAGTTCGGGCAAAGTGTTATTGGGTTTTGCACCAGGAATTTCTGAGTAGCAGCTAGCAGCCCGGAGTCTGGATTTGTGCCCGATTGATGGCAAAGACTCGCCCCCTATTATATGGGACTTAAACATAACTGGTGACATGTGGGTGTAACTATAGGTACTTTCGTCTCTGTCTTACCCTTCGAGGATCACAGGCTTTTTTTTTTTTTTTTTTTTTTGAGTGTGTAATCATCAAATGACCTCTCCCGCTCTGGGCGGAGCGGAAGGGCGTGTCAGACTCTTACTGACTAAAACCCACCCGTGTTCCTTCAGTTGCCTGTGCGCCAGGGCCACGGTAACTCTTTCGAACAATCCGCGACCCCGGCAGGCATCGGTCCTATCGGACCCCGTCAATTATGCTGACATCTCTTTGAGGCGCGCGTGGAACACGACGCGCCGTCGACCCGGGCCTGGTCCTTACCGGACGGCGAGCTGCCCATTGCTCGCCGTCCGCAAGCCCGCGCCTACGGTGGCCGGGAGTCGGCAATCGACTCCCGACGCCCAGGGTGTCTCCTCCTCCTGCGGCGGCTAGGGGCGCGAGGGCGTAGAGATTGCCTCTCCCTCTCGCGCTCCGCCTCCTCCTTCGCGAGCATTACTGCTTCGCAGAAGGAGGTGACGGCTTCCCATTCCCTCTCGCTCCGTACCATGGCCTGAACCAGGGCCGGACGCGAGAGGTCGCCGCCGCCGATCGCCGCCACGAGGACACGGCGGTGCTCCGCCCAAGCCGGGCAGACCTCCACCGTATGCTCCACCGTGTCCTCCGGTCGATCCACACAATGGTAACACCCGGGCGTTTCCTCCCGCCTTATCCGAAACAGGAACCTCCCGAAACAGCCATGTCCGGTGAGGACCTGCGTCAGGCGGAAGGTGAGGACGCCGTGGCGCCTCTCAAGCCACTCCTCAAAGAGGGGTCTTACCGCCGCAATAAAATTGTGGCGTGCCCTGCGCTGGGTTGCGACAGTCGCACCCTCCATGCCGCCATGAGATCCCGCCGGAGCTCTGTCCGCTGTGCCGTGATTTCTCGCGGCAGCGGAGTTACGCCCCGGCGTTTCGCCTCCTCGCGCCACTCCCAAACGTGCGCGAGGACCTTTGCCTCCAGATCCCACGGCGGTAATCCGGCAAGGAAGCTCGGCAATGCAGGCCCTGACATTTAATCCGACCAAAAATTTATGAACGGACAATGAACGGAAATTGTATACCCATCTCTTTTACACTACATAACGATACTACTTTCTTATATACATATACGATATGTTATGTACGGTATGTTATGTAAAAAGCAATAGTCACGGAACAGCACTATATGTTGTAGTCAACAACAAACCCGAAAATCCTCTTTTTCTTCTACCAAAAGACCAGTACTTCTTCGGAAGCTTCGGATTGATGTAAATAGGAAAAGTTAATGTCGATTATAAACGACGTCGAGTGGTAAGTTGCAACAAGCCACATTGTTGTCATTTTCAAGTTGTCACTTACAAACTAGGTTTCGTTTAGTTACTTTTAAAGGCTTTTATACTTAAATACCGTCGAGAGAAGATCTCGATAGTGTTTAAGTATAAAAGCCTTAGCGGACAGTTAGGTCAAAGAAAAACGAATGAGTTAAATATCTACTAAAGCTCCAATGTTACCTATTCAATATTGTAGTTCTAAAATATGCAGGTATCGAAGTATAATATTATCTTTGGGTTGCTCATTAATTCTTGTTTTTATGCCCTTGAAAACCCTCGGGAGGACTAAGAAAACTTTTCCTGAACAAACATTTTCAGAGAGTCGACTATCGCCTCCCGGGACATTTCGGAAGTAGGTATATTTCTTTAATCTGTTATCAATATCCTCATCCTTTCTGAAATTACTTTTAGAAGTACTGTTGAACGAACGTTAAAATATGTTATGTATAAATGTCCTTTGAAATTAAATAGCTCTTTTTAATCTCCATTATTTAGCAAAATATTTAAAAAACGATCTGAACTGATATACCATTTAAAGAGTAATCTAACTCTTAGTTATTACATGAATACTAGAAGGTCTAGGTCTACCTACCTATCAAATCATTTTGAATCAATTTAGGTGATAATCAAGTAAAAGTAAGTGTTACATATTCTACTTTTGTTGCCGTGTGTACCTAATTTCCTACTATACTACTAATATTATAAATGTGAAAGATTGTATAATTGAATGTTTGTTACTCGATCACGCAAAAACGGCTGAACGGATTTGGATGAAATTTGGCACACAGATTGTTTATTACCTGGATTTATACATTACCGGGATAATTTCCGACATCTACACGTTATAAAGGCCATATTCTTACCGTAGCTGCTAAAGAAGAGAATGTGTTGATACCCCGATTCCAAATAATTTGCCATTTAAATTTAAGAGGCTGCAATTTCCCCTAAAGTTGCCGTCTACAATGACCATTAATAAGTCCCAGGGCCAATTGTTGAAAGTGGCAGGAATTCATTTGGGCACTCCTTGCTTCTCACATGGTCAACGTTATGTCGGTTTCTCTAGAGTATCGAGTGCCCAAAACTTACTGGCGGAAAATAATATCTAAATCGTACAATGTTGTCTATCGAAATATACTAAACTTAAAATAGAGTACTAGAAATAAAACTTTAATAGATAGATTGTTAGTTAATTTAGTATAAGAAGTTTATCCAGTGCCCAGTGTGTGTTTTAACCTCTTTATCAGATAATTTTACCTAAATATGTGCGTCAAAATAAAAACAATATTATAAATTTTGCAATACTACCATTTAAAAAAAAATATCGGACGCCGTGTACTATATTTTTTGTTAAAAATTAGTTAGTTACCAAAGATTAAAATACATACCACAATTATACTGTTATAACTAAATGAAATAACTGAAGGGCATAATATCAATTTGTTTAGTTGTAATATTAAATTAAATTGTAATTGTAAAAAATCGCAATTAAATTAATGATAGTCTTTAAAATCATTTACGTATTTCAATTCCCTAAAATTAAAATCATTTCATCAGTGGGGTATTAGATAAGTTCTGTTACTCTACCAAAAAACTACACTTCACTACACTCGACATGCAAACTGCACACAATGCCACACTATTTGACAGTCGATTTTGCCGCAACGCTAAGAATGCCGTTGCGACTGCCGCGGGTACAACTAAGAAATAATGCAGCTCTCTTTCTGCGGATGGCATGAAAGCCATCAATGCAAGTGTCGGCAAACATGCCCGACGCTCTGCAGTGCTTCGGGAACCGCATCAGCATCCTAAAGGTATTGCTAAACTGTACGCGCAGGGCGCACAGACAAATTGCTCACACATTTTTCATATCTCTCTTGACGCAATCTGAAGTCCACGCAGACGAAGTCGCGGGCAGAATCTTATTTTATGAATTTTAAATTAACTCTGTCTCTTACCTTTTTACTTCTTAACGGCTGTACGGATTTGGATGAAAGGGAAAGACCATGACCTGGGTTGGGACATAGGATACTTTTTTATCCCGGTAATACGTTCCCGTCAGATAATTTCCGATAACCACGCGGGCGAAGCAGCGGGCAAAAGCTAGTCTACTATAAAATTGTTTAAGAAATTGAGAATAAATTAACGTGGATAGCGCTCTTAAATTTGTATTCCTCGATACGCTTTTTGCTCTAACATTCAATGAATAAAGCTTTTCACGTCTCAGATCTTGACAAAGATTTTCTGAATTAATACTTAACTTTACTAATCGTTTTCTCGTCGTACGGTTCGATCTTCCTTATAGTTTGGAACACCTAGCGCTATTATGCTTGAAGGCAGATGCCACGCAATTGCTTCCTCTCACACTTTGGGAACTTGGAAGTTTGTTGCTCGTATGAGTTAAATTGCGAAACAATCATGACATGGATACTATACCAACTAGCCATAGTTAAAATTAGCCGCAAACGTCTTGTTTTCATGAAATATTCATAAAGGTAGACCAATTGAAACTTAGAGAGTTGTATTGATAATTTTAATGATTGTACATCACACTTTTCATTACCATACAACCTGATACTGATCTGCAGATTGCAAAAAAACGTTAGATTTGAATTACCACAACGCGGACTTATTCCATTTCCTAAGATCTAAACACGGAAAATATTATACCTACTAATCACAACGTTTTGGAATCTGTGTGCTGGTCCATGTGAAAATTCGACTTAACCTAACCTAACCAAAACGATCGGTTAGTCGTTAGGAACCGAGCACTAATAGTTGTCATCTCATTCTCAGTTAATCGCGTCACAAGCATGTTAACTGTCACACTGCGCTATCTAGTCCGATCAAAGCACTCGAGTGATAATTACTAGTTATACGTCGGCGTTGTTATCAGAAGGTTAAGCTGCACTCATGCTATTGTTCGCGCATACTGCACTAGCTAATAAAGGATCATTTATCAATGTCTATGATAATGTAGCCCATGTAAACAAGGGAAAAATCTTGTACTGAATAACACGGAATATTTCTCAATTAAATAATTTTAGTAAACAATATCAAGTATAAATGCTGTTTTTGACTACATTTTGCGAATAAAAATCTTAAATATAGACTTAAAGAATTTCGGTCCTGCAATTACCTACAAAAATGCCAATTTATTTTCCGTTAATAATTTACTAGCTACCCGTTCCTGTTTCGCATTGCTGCAATGGCGACATATCAAAACATCCAGTTTCTGTGCTATATCCAAGTTAAATATTAATGTTTTATACACATAAACCTACTGGAATAAATGCTCTAAATGATGATGACAACCGCATCAAAGTTCAATGTCAATATGCAGTGTTGAAGATCTAACCGGTCAATACAGCGGACAATAAATGTTATTTAAGATTAGGTACCTACCACACTTCTATTTATAAATACTGCTGTGATAATAAACAGGGACCAAACCAATTTGGTCTCTTAAGTCCAAAGCTTTTGCAAATACTGCATTTAGCGAACTTGACCTTAAGATTGAGCGAAATCTTTTGCAAATACTGCATTTAGCGAGCCTGACCTTATTAAGATTGAGCTAAAAGTTTTAATGCAGTGGATTTAAATCTTATATCAGAAATAGACCAAATTAAACTCAAAAAATAAATTACGACTTTCCGAGGACCTCGTTAAACCGGCACCTAATGTGCGCTTTTATAATTTCTAACGTAATAATATTTTAATTTATAGTGGACGTCTACCTCCACCATGCAACGCATTATGCAACACGATGACACGGAAGTAAAATGTATGGAAATATATGAAGACGCTGTTAAATTTCCGTCCACGATGACGTTATAACATAATGTGGCGTGCACGTAATCCCATACATCATATAGACGTGGACGTGGACATCCACGATAATGTCGTCACGTTAGAAATTATAAAAGCGCACATTAGGTGGCTATCTGTAAAATACATTTTTTTTAGGTAAGTGGTTTGGCAATATAAGGACTTTGTTCACTCCAAAAAAGTTTGCGTGTTTGAATCAGGCAAGCTTTTTTAAAGACCAAAACTGACAAAAATATTGTTTACTACGATGCATTTAAACGGACATCTTAAAATAACTCCAATAATTTCATGCATTTTGATTTAAAACCATTTAGTGTTAAGCACCAATTAACACTATTTGTGTTATCTCGCTGTGCGGATCGGACGGTGTCAACACGGAATTAAAATTATGTAGTAGCAAAAGCGAGTGTAGAAATTCAATTTTCTCTTCGGAATTCTATTTGCTGTTCATTTCAAAATACTAATTTACTGTTAAGTCATTATTGAACATTAGTACCAAAACTGTATTATTTGATCGTTAAGTTTAGACAGAAATGTCTCTATCATTTATGTAGGTCATTTTGAACCGGGCATTAAAAGTATCGGTGCCAAATGTTCGCAATGTTCTTTGGCAATAAAATAAGTTTAAAGTTTTTGGCGTAAATAGACGGTAGCACGGGATAAGCTATGGTTGATGCGGTCTTTTCGTGGATGGGTGAACATCCATTACATACCGATACCCCTCCGTGCCTCGGAAAGCACTTTAAGCCGTTGGTCCCGGCTGTCATTCAATCTTTGACAGTTGCTAAGTCAGAAGCCCAACAGTCTGACAGCCAGTCTTGCTGGGTATCGTGTTACCCAGTAACTGGGTTGTGGAGGTCAGATGGGCAGTCGCTCCATGTAATGTGTATTCAGCTGCATCCAGTTAGACTGGAAGCCGATCCCAACATAGTTTGAAAACAGGCTAGACAGATTGATGTATAGAACTAACACTGAGATATCTATTGAAATAATTAATTATGCGGGCCTTTCACTATTTAGTATTGGTAATTTTATATATTATAGGTATTAGGGATTTTAAAGGCTCCTGTGGACAGGCGCGACTCGACTGTGCGACGCCATTCTGGTACAACAATTTCCATGAAGTTTTCATAGAAATTGTTCTACAAGAGTCGCGTCGCGCTGTAGCGTCGCTTCTGTTCTAATGGGCTCCCCTTAATGCTTTTGTAGTATTTCAATCAATACAGATTATCGCACAGATAGACAACTTAATTGTTTTAAATGAGTGTTTTGTTATAGTTACAATGTGATTTGCGTGTTTGATATTAACAATAACAATGTGTCTCGTGTCGTGGTTTTAGCCATTTTAAAAACAAATGAAAATCAAACTAACAAATTACTAAGCGTATTTTAACTTTTTCACAAGTTAGAGTACCTTCTTTCTCTAAATATTTAGGTGTAAGTAAGTAACTCATGCATCAAATAATACGACACAATGAATTATTTTTTGTTGCGAGCCTCCCGGGAGTCAGAGGTCACTTAATAGATTAAAAACTTTTTCTGGTAGGTACCTACCTACCTGCTTAAAAATATTCAAAATCTAGGTTGTATCTAATGATACACTCGTAGGTACCTTTTTATAATTTAATGTTAAATACTCTTCTGTAGTCAATAATTTAATCATTTGTTTCGAGTTTTTTTTCTGTTAGTAGGCTTAGACCTACTTTTACACGTCAATAATATTTTTCAAACATGGACCTCATCTAAGTAAGATGAGGTCCATGTTTCTTATCCGACTACACTAGAAGAAACGCTGTAACGAACTCGAGAAGGCACAGCCTCTTTTTATGAAAGTCCAGACATAATCTTGGTCAGATCATGTGAGGACCATGTAGATTACCTAGTGCCTGATATGATCTCTTGAGGAATGCACCACGCAGATTTGAATGGACCCGTCTAGTCAGAGCACGCATTTGTCAGTAATCGTGCATCTCAACTCATAAATTAAGGTGGTTAACGACTCGACGGAAGATACCAAAGAAAGGACATTTGGGTAGGCCGCATAAAGTACTCAAACTGCCATACAACCATTAAAGTTATTTGAAAAATAAAAAAATCACTTGTTCACATAGTACTCACATTAAAATAATAATTAAAAAAATCTCTGCCCTATATCTACGGTACCTACCTACAGTCTAAACCGCTATTGAATATCTGAAAAGTACTCACAATGATGGCGTTTGTAATTATATTGAATGGAAAAGTAGCACTGCTAAGTAAACTCTATTAGTTAACGAGTTATGAACTGACTTACTCATGAATGGTTTTGCTTTGTAAATATCATACTACTGAATGACTAAAAACGAAGTATTAAACAAAAATACTTTAGTTCAAGTATCTTGGTGCTAAGTCTTGCTAAGGCTTTATTGACTAGACATGCCAACAGTGCGCTTGATCCGAAATGTACCTAGTAGGTCAGTTTTTCGTATTGCGTATTTGTCTTAAATGAGTCCGGGTTGTTGCCTTGGTTAGTAGAGACTGTGGTAATGGTATCCCTTCATATTCATAGTGTTTGTATGAAAAACCAATTCGACGTGTAGGTACGTGTATGTACAATGTAACCCACGTTAATACGTGGAAATATTTGTACCCGTTTGGCTATCGCTGTTTCTAACTACCACAAAAGTGTTAATTAGGATTCTGTGCACAATATATTTGTTGTGACAAATTGTGCTTATGACCGGAGAATTTAAGCTAAGCAAGATATTGAACGGCCTTCACAGTTCGTGTTATTTCTTTTTTACCAAGCTCGATTGTTTGATACTTATTGTCTAGTTTATAAAGTTAAAAATTTATATACGCAGTGCATACATTATACCTACTTACCTACTTAATTATTTACTGTTATTGACCAACAAGGTAATTTCGAAACAAACGTACAATTCGTAATGGAGGATAAAGAAACAAGTAAAAACAAGGTTACGAACTAAATTCTTAATCAACTACCTACTTACAATTTTGTTCTTGCAGATAAATCTCGAAATTAGAGGTCAGCTACGTTTGTCCTAAATTAGTTAATTTACCGTTTTATACTACGGGACGGGGTACAAATGACATCATCACAAAATAAACAAATAATATATAGATGTACGTTTGTTTGGAACAGGAACATGCTAATGGGTACCGACACGCACGAATTATAAAAGCTAATTGCAGGTTATAAAGATAGAAAAAAGCTAACTGAAGCTTATAAAGATAGAAAGGCGACCATAGTTATCAAGAAAAGATTTTACGTTCAATCAATGTTATTGAACGTTACTTATTGAAGTAACGTTTGCGAAGGTTGTCAACAACGCAGGTGTATTCTGAAAATATAATAAAACGCCCGACCTGAAGATGAGTAGAGGTACTGTTGAATGTCAGTGCAGATTAATTTTGTTGAGACATAACCTGTCTGGTCTAGATCATAAATTAATATCAGCATCCTTCTGTCTGCTCCCCATACAACCTCAGATGTCCGGTAAGTAGCATTAAATATTGACAGCCATTGTTATGGTTTTGGTTCACCTACCCACCCACACTTATTATTATGGGCAATATGAAGGTAATCAGGCATCAAGAAATCACGTTCGGCATAACCTTGTTTCAGAAGTCTTATTGCGACAAACTGAACAGTTGTGGAAAACGAAAGAAGTTGTTTGAGTTCTATTTTTGTACCTAAATAGTTTTAACTAGAACATTTTCCACGCTTTTTCTTAAAGTATTTCGCTATGCTTTAAGAAACCCATCAAGCGCTTAGCGCTTTGCGAAGGAGCTTACAAACGTCCCCTTGCGACATACCCTACTTTCTAGAAGTAATTCTAAGTCCAAGTTGCTTGCCATGGTCGTACTTTGTAATGCGGAGGAATTAGGGTCATGTCGTGAGTAAAGTTTTCAGTATGTATGTGTATGATGGCTGTGAGAATAAATATATCAAAGCTGAGGGCCTAGACAAAGTAACATTCGATTAGCGATGACGCTAGTAGAAAAGTAAAAAAAATGTATGGGGTTGACATAAGCTATCGAAATGTCACGTGATCGTAGGTCAACGAATAGAAATTAGCTAGACAATGTTAATAACATTCGATTCTATGAAACGGCTCGACAGCGTCGAACGATTACTTCCATTGAGCAAGTGGCACTTTTTAACAAGCGTTATCGCTAGTTTTCGATTCGTATGATGGAAACATTAGCGAAAGCGATAGCGATTGTAGAAATAGAATCGCTCCGAAGCGAATCCGATTTGTCTGGGCACTCAGGTTAGATTCTTAACGGCTCTTCCCCATCGGAAACGACCAAATGGAACCGTGCTCCTAGGTTCGGACTTTCAATAAGTGCCTATATAGGTTTGTGTGAAATAAAATATTTTGATGTTTTTGAATTTTGGTAATTTTCGCTTGTATCGTGCGCATTCGTCAGGTACAAAGGTGGTAGCAGGACTGCCCGGAGTGCGCCGACCGTACACACTGCACATACCTACGCTACGGACAGCCACTCGTAGAGGCTATTTTAATGCACCCCTGTTTGCTTAGGAACATCACACAAACCAATTATTATGTCCTCGCTCCCTTGAGCGCGAATATAAACAAATATGCAATTGAGCATGTCCGTCGAAGCCGCTTGACTTGTTACTATATTATTCGACTCAGTTACATCGAAATTTGAAACTGCAAAAACGTCGAAATGGAACCTTATTTTACGTTATCCAGTTTCGTTTTATTTAGTCTGGTTGTCATTGCAATATCTTGTCTCGCGTGATTAAGTGTTGCTACCGTTTTATCAATAGACCTTGGGTTTCCTAGGAAAGCGATTCCGTCATGTAACGGCCGTCATGAAAAATCTGTCATTTTCACCACTATTTGACATTCAAGGTGTCAAAAAGGCTCTGTATTTGGACAACCGTTATTGTGTGACCTTAGTCCATTTAATCTATGTGTGATCGTTCATAGTTTTCTTAGGAAACCAAATATTTTATGAACTTATGAAGCATATAGCCGGTTGGCTGTTGTTAGGGTCGCAAAGTTATTTGTGAAAGAAATGGGGCGTCGTTGTCGCCAAGGTGATTCCTGCAGGAAGTGTCTTACAATTAGGGAAAATAATGAATTGCTGTGTTACGGAAATGTAAGAGAAAAATAACTGTTTTTACGTAGTTTGGTTTACAACAGTTTTTTCTTGCGTTTATTTATGAAACTCAATTATGAAAGCAATGCAGTTAACACAGGTAGTTGCTAATTGAAACCGATGCTGTAAAAAGATGAAGGAAAACGAGGAATGTGAATTAATTAAGGCGTTTTTCCCTTCAGTATAACCCAACAATTCAATTACTTATGTATTTTTCCTGAAAAGTAAATGGTAGGTGTTCGTTGTAAATAGGTACTTACCGCCCTTTGCCAAACTGGCGGCATGCCCATTGTACAGAACTCCAGATGATGGTGACCTTTAAAGTTGTTGTTTACTTGCAAGTCGAAAAAGGTTTCTTTCGACCCCAATCTGTAATATCAGGTATGTTAATACCTAAGCAAATTGACTACCAACCTAATTGTCCGTATATTCAAATCATAACTGTCATTCTTGGACAGTTGTATGAAAGGCAATAACACGGCAAATTGACGTATGGTGTTAATTTGCTTAACAATAAATTTGTCTGACTGTACCTACACTAAGGTATTCAGAACGTACTTCAAATTACATCACTCTCTTTCATATATGAACAAAAGGCTTGTTGTGCTTGGCGAATTTATTAGTTATCCCGGAGCTTTTAAAGGCTCCTTCAAACAGGCACGACACGTGACGCGAATCGCACGTCACACAAAGGCACCGCTCGTCGCGCGACAGGCGGTGCCTTTGTGTCGCGTCACGTGTCGCGCCTGTTTGTAGGAGCCTTAACGTGTTCTAGGGATTTATTACCGAAGTTTCTCGTCCAACATTATCAAGTCTCAGTCTTCACCAAAATTACTTACATTGCATATGTAACATGCATCGACCTCGTGCTGTTTGGGAGTTGTTCACCTACTTGCACAACTATTTAAATCGAATTCCACTATCCTCTGGTTTGGCTATGAATTTTTATTGATTTGAAGTAACTAACTTACACCGTGAACATACATAACATCACGCTTGTAATTCTTGAAGGGTTAGGCAGAGTTGTACCTACAGTACACCCACATTTCGCCAGTTAAGTTTAAATTCCAAGTAATAGGGGGCGAGTCTATTGCCATCGACCGGGCACATATCCGGGCTACTGCTGAAAAATCCCTGATGGAAAAATCCAATAACACTTTGCCCGACCTGGGCGTCGGACCTAGGACGTCGTGCTCAGCTGCGCTTGCGACCACTAGACCAACAAAGTAACATGGGTCTGAATTTTGACTTGCCCTTAATCTGTGTGTTTTTGTTGTTGCAGGTACGTACCCACGTCCACGAAGTAATTGAGTATGATGAACAACGACGCAGTAACAACTGTTGAAGAAGGTAAGTAAGTCCGTATTTAGTGACATTTTTTTTAGAAGAATCACAAAAATTTCTCCCCTGTTCGGTCCCTCTCGCTGGATATATAATCAGCGTTGGTATGGATTAGGGTAAATGACAAAATAAAAAAACAATTCACGTGCATTTCTCTCCGGTTCGCCCCCAACCCCCAGTCGCCAGCTATACAATTAGAGTTTGAGGGTGGGTCGGGGTAAAGGATTAAAGGTCCTGCAAAACAGGCGCGACACTCGACGCGACACAAAGGCACCGCCTGTCGCGCGACTTGCAGCGACTTTGTTTCGCGTGCGATTCACGTCGGTGTGGCGCCTGTTTGTACGAGCCTTTGTGATACATAAAAAATCCACATGCAGATTTGCCTGCCTCGCCGATCAGACCGATGGTACCTAGATACATAAATTTACTTAAGTATGGTGCAATATTATTTTAATCATACCACTATAAATCATCATCTGCCCAGCCTTTTCTCAACTATATTGGGGTCAGCTTCCAGTCTTACTGGATTATTTTACATGCTGCCGTCAACTAACTAAAAGGCCGTTAAGCCACAGTTGGTCGTTTTTCACTTTGTAATGTAGTCTTATACAACTTTCGATGCTCTATCTTTTGGTGTAAGAATCATTTTTCTATGATTTATAGTTTTAGAGATACAATAAATACTATAAAGCAGTTAAGGTATGGTTAGCGGCCTTATAGTGCAGTATCCTACTATACTACTATATATATAATATTATAAATGTGAAAGTGTGGATGTTTGGATGTTTGTTACTCAATCACGCTAAAACGGCTGAACGGATTTGGATAAAATTTGGCACATGGGTAGAATATGACCTGGATTAGGACATAGGATACTTTTTATCCCGATATTCCCACGGGATCGAGATTTCTGCGGGTGAAACCGCGGGGCGCAGCTAGTATTATATAAAAATGAAAAAAATTGCTTAGCTAAAGTTAGAAAATGAATTTAAATAAAATGTGATTAATATAAATGAATGAAATATATCACAGATTGTGCGAAAAGACTATGCCTACGTATATAACTTGCAACCTTGTTCCTAGGTAGCATACTTTTCAAGAGACATCAATTCCCACTTATTTTTGCGTTTTCTCGAAAACTACTTTTTGCACTTAGCTGCCTTTTAGTTAGTGGACGGCAGCATGGAGCAATTGCCTATCAGACCTGCTAAACCGCACGCGCGCGCCGCTACTGGATAATACGATACTCAGCAAGACTGGTTGTCAGACTTTCGGGCTTCTGACTACCTGTAAGGACTTTCAAAGTTTTACAAATGAGTCTTCGATCGACTCGTGCGGCTGTTCTTAGTTAGCCACGAGCCCCTCATACGCTGTACAATACAGCCAATACATATTGTGACTACCTAGGAAAACCAACAACAATGCAAAACAGTACATATGTATAAAAAAGAAAAAAATAAAGAAAATACGTTTATTTGCGGTAAACTTGACGCAGAGAAAAACACACCTACACACACACATGCGTACTGTAGTTATCACGTTTTAATTAAAGCCAATTACGGGTTTTTACGAATCGCAACAGAAATTAAAACATTGACTGTTACTTGCTAGGTAAATGGGACACCAATTACGAATACCTACCTACATATTGCTCGATAGCATAACAAACTGTGAAGAACTACTCATCACAATTGCTCACATTCATCGAGAATACCTATGTATTGTATTGATGGTGAAGAACACAATAGACAGCCCAAATCCAGAATTAATGGAATTTCTTTTGTATGTATTGAACTAGCGAACCACCCCTGCTTCGCACGGTTTTTACGACTGGACAAAGCATGGAGATTTCTTTACTATTTGTAAGTTAAATATTAATATGCATATAATACACTTAAACCTTCAGGAAAGAATAATGGTGAAAACCGCATCAAAATACGTTGTATTATAGTTTGGAAGAACAAAGCGGTCTCACAGACAGACACGAAAAGCGACTTTAATCCTACTATCCTACTATATCCTAACTTCCTAACTAATATTATAAATGCGAAAGTAAGTTTGTTTGTTTGTTTGTTACCTTTTCACGCATAAACCACCGAACCGATCATCCTGAAATTTTACATATACGTTGTCAGGGGTACAGAAACGGACATAGGGTATCTTTCATCCCGCAAAAAAGTACTGTTCCCGAGGAAAACAACAATAACGTCCTTATGATAATAGATGGCGCCACGTGTCTTTCGAACCACGATTGAATTATAACCCGAATTTATGGTCAAAGTCTAAATTAACGCGAGCGAAGCCGCGGGCAAAAGCTAGTATATATATATATATATATATATAATATTATAAATGTGAAAGTGTGGATGTTTGTTACTCAATCACGCTAAAACGGCTGAACGGATTTGGATAAAATTTGGCACATGGGTAGTCTATGACCTGGATTAGTACATAGAATACTTTTTATCCCGATATTCCCACGGGATCGAGATTTCTGCGGGTAAAACCGCGGGGCGCAGCTAGTTTATAATATGTATGGATGATGCTCCATTGTAATTCTGGTCTTTCATGTGGTAGCTTTGATACGGCTCGCTTGCTGTCAATTTCATAAAACAAATAGGTACAGCGCGTTAGTCGTTCGGAAATTCGCGTGAAAATGAGCGAATAATTTTGATTAGCGCTTTTCGTGTTATATTCTCCCCCTTTGGTTCAATGTAGTTGCCAGAATATGCTTGCCTCCCTTGCCCAATTAATTAGTTTCTGGAAATGTAACGTTATCCATACTAATATACTAATCTTAATATATAAAATTCTCGTGTCACAGTTTTCGTTGCCATACTCCTCCGAAACGGCTTAACCGATTTTGATGAAATTTTTTGTGCTTATCCGGTATCTATGAGAATCGGCCAACATCAATATTTTTTTTTTTTTTTTTTTTTTTTTTTTTTTTTTTTTTTTTTTTTTTTTTTTTTGTTAGGTAGTGTAGGGAGTTAGGGAGGTAGGTAGGTAGGTAGGGTAGGTAGGTAGGTAGGGTAGGTAGGTAGGGTAGGTAGGTAGGTAGGGTAGGTAGGTAGGGTAGGTAGGTAGGGTAGGTAGGTAGGGTAGGTAGGTAGGGTAGGTAGGTAGGGTAGGTAGGTAGGGTAGGTAGGTAGGTAGGTAGGGTAGGTAGGTAGGGTAGGTAGGTAGGGTAGGTAGGTAGGTAGGGTAGGTAGGTAGGGTACGCCGTAGATAAGTACCGCAACCCGTGCGAAGCCGGGGCGGGCAGCTAGTAATATTATAAATTCGAAAGTAACTGTCTGTCTGTCTGTATGTTACCTTTTCACGCCTAAACCACTAAACGGATTTTGATAAAATTTGGCAAGAAGATAGATGGCATTCTGGGAAAGGACATAGGCTACTTTTTGGCTCAAAAATAATCCTAAAGAGGGTGATATAGGTGATGAAAATTTGAATGGGCAACCCAGCATTTCTTAAGTTAAGGGCTATTTAAATTCAAATGTATGCTTTTGGTAAGAATAAATAATTAAGTGTTTCAGCTTCTTTGTAAAATCGTCCTCTAAGGAGGTAAAATAGGGGATGATTTTAAAATTAACATCTTATTTTGATTTTTTTGTTTAGGTACCTACCTACGTGTTTTCAAGAGATATAAGGGAATGGGTTATGACTATATTGGAAATGTAGTCATAAGCCGTGTCTTGAAGTCCAAGGGTCCGGGGCCGGGGCTGCGGATCCTGCCGGGGCTGCGGACCTGCCGGGGCTGCGGATTGTTCGAAAGAGTTACCGTGGCCCTGGCGCACAGGCAACTGAAGGAACACGGGTGGGTTTTAGTCAGTAAGAGTCTGACACGCCCTTCCGCTCCGCCCAGAGCGGGAGACGTCATTTGATGATTCCCAGCCATAAAAAAAAAAAAAAAAAAAAGGGTCCGGGGTCGGAGGTTTGTTGGGGTCCTTGGTTCTGTTACCTTTTGATGCCGTAACGGCTGAACAGATGGCCATGGATTAGGACATAGGATACTAAGAATCTCGGTAGTACGTTCCTGTGGAATAATTTTCGACATTTACGCGCGCGAAGCCCGGGCAAACATATAGGTAATGTATAATTTTGTTATTATTATAATACATTTTTATTGTACGGTTCAATGTAAATTCATCTACAAATTGATCTGTGGCGTCCTTTTATTAGTGCCTAAATGTTTGAGTTTATACATGAGAGATAAAACTGCAATCAGAAAAGATTATTCGTATACGAACAGAGCCTGAGTTGAAGTAAATCTACATTCTTGCAATATGAAATAGTAAGACACAATTGATTACGACGGATATAAAATCATGTTCATAACGATAGCCAATTATATTGTGAAATGTTTGTTTTCTCCTAATTGAACTAACTAAAGTGTATTTGAGTGCTTGGCGTAGTTTTTGTTAAGGTTTTTGTGCTCCGCTAAGGCTCCGCGTTGTTGGTTTTTTTCTTTCGCGGGTTACCCTAGCTTGTTCCTAGTTATAATCGACTTGTGATGATCGGTTGGCTTGTTAAGCTTCTTGCGGCCTCTAATAGTCCATTTACTTTAACCGATAAATAATGTATCAAGTAGCGATAAATGCAAAACGCTTGAATTTTTCCATTGAAGCTTTCCCAGTGAAGCATGCTTCTGACTTATTTAGTGCCTGCGTTAACAGCAACCCTTGTTATTATGTATACTAGCGGAAATACTAAAATCTACATGCTGAAGCTTATTGTCTTTAAGTACTGAGGGTCTAGACAAAGTAAAATTCGATTAGCGATGACGCTAGTAGAAAAGCCAAAAAATCTAAATGTCACGTGATCATAAGTCAACGAATAGAAATTAGCTAGACTATATTAACATCATTCGATGCTATGTCACGAATCGACAGCGTCGAACGTTTACTTCCATAGAGATGCGTAGCCAAGTGGCACTTTTTGACAAGCGTTATCACTAGTTTTAGATTCGTATGATGGAAACATTAGCGAAAGCAATAGCGATAATAGAAATAGAATCGCTCCGAAGCGAATGCCATTTGTCTAGGCCCCCTGGTACGCCACGTAACAGCGGCCTACGCGCGCAGAAGTCCGCTCGCCTGTCAGAAATATTACTTGTATTATTTTGTAGGGCAACATTTTGCAACATGATAATTGATAACATTAAGTAATTTTCTATAACTTTTAGTAAATTTACTTAATAACTTTTTGTTATCCAATGTTGCCCACTGACACTTGCAAACGTTGCTTGTCAAAATACAACGCTTAGAGACGTTCGTCGATATTATTATTCATGTTCATGCCATCATTAATTCAATATATGATATCTGTGTAAGATAAAAAATAAAAAAACGTGTGATAGTTGTACGAACAGACTGCCATCGAAGGATTTTTATCAGTCAGATCTTATTACTACAGCTTACGGCAGACAGCACCAGAGTACGATAACCTGAAAATCGATATGTTACTCATATCTAAACAGATGAAAAGAATCCCTACACCTGTTTATTTTTAACTAAACATGATTCAGACTGTGCGAATACCTATGTAATAGGGTGAATGAATTTTACAATACATACATATGTATTTACTTTTCCTTTTAAATCAGAGACTTTGTTTCCATGTCGAGTTTTGTGAATTTTCGCTAGCACACTGTTTTAAACAAACATTTGTTACGCTTCATGTTTGAATAAAAAGAAAGGGAAGCGAATTGTGCCAGTTCTCATATCACCCTAGTATAGAGCCGACCGTACGCAATTCTTATGAATAGAACATGTTTATTATGTTATAGTGGGTCTCGGTGGCCCTGCCGTAATTTGGGCGTGGACCCTAAACAAAATGCATTAATTTAACTTTGTTCGTGAGTTTGTATTTGTCTTACTCCTTACCATAGCAATGTTGTTCGCTGAAAGTTGAAGGTCGCTGTAACAATACTGAAATCCTATGAATTTTTAAGGACAGACGAGTAATAAGCCGGTTTTCTCCTTCGTGGTGTGATAGTTCTAAAATATAGTTATCTTGCAGCATGCGATGTAGGTTTGAGAGCTCCGCATCTGAGTCTTTACTATCTCCGCATAAATTATTTAGGCACTTCATCATAGCTACCTTCCTTTAGGATACAATTCGCAGTTAAGACACTTTCAAGACCCGTTATCGCTCTGGCTAAAATATTATATACCTATATAGTCTCGCCACCCAAACGGTAAATTATTTTATCTACAAATCAGGAAACGCAAACCTATATTTTTATCCAAACGAGTTGGCAACGCCTTCACCGTAACATTGTCATAAATAAGCGCCATAAATACGTATTTACGTTAAGTTGCAAGACACGTTCACCCCTTGGAAATCGCTGACTTATCGACTGGGGATGGCCTTGGGCTTTAATTATAAACTTGGGTCGTTTAAGTTGACTTTGTTATATATAAAACAACGTCGCGCTTTGTTGAAGCCACTACCTATGCGAGCTCAGGGGTGACGTGGTTGGCGGCGGCAAATGAAATTACCTGATTGCACGTAATAACCCGCAAACATTATGAAACTCTCCGTAGCCGTAACTAAGCCTTATCCCGCGTTCAACGCTGTCGAACACACTTGAGTCGTATCCATATCTATACGTATGTATACGTATGTTTGTTTCTATCCGCAGAATTATTTGTGCGACATAATGGGTACCGTCACTGAGTATCGATCCGGTCAGCTCACTCATCACTCCGGGAGTCAGTCATTTTTGAATTAATGCCATATATTCTTGTGAGTGTTTGTTTTACATTGATGGAATAGACATCGACATAAATAATAAATCTGTTTTAGCCATCAGGTACCTAGGTACATTTATAATACACAACTCCATTGCAAGATATCTTTCCTTTTTCCTAACTTGTTAAGCCATTGCATAGCTTTTATCGCGGGCTTTGAGCGCGGCGACCGAATCAAGAAATTCCGTAACGAAAATAAAACCTAACACCCCCCACTCCGCCTACCATGTAGCTCGGCCGAGCGTCCGCTTAACGTGTATGTATATGGTACGACTGTACTTGAATTAATATCAAAGAAAAAAAAAACTGCATAAATAAAAAATAAAATTATAATTGCAAAAGTTGATAAAAAATGCTATGCAATAGCTTTAAAGCGGCAGTCCCCGAGTGCCACACGTGTTTTTTTATTTTAATTATACGTAATGACCCTGCGTTGTGTAGTGCTTTCCACTGCCACTATTGCAAACAAAACCCTTAAGTCATCATCAACATAATTTCAACTGAAAGACGTCCATCCCTGGACATATACTTTATTAATCCATTAGTAATTACCAAAATTTCTTGGTTACTAAGTAATTCTCGTCACTAATAGCTTTCAATATTAGTAGGCTGACGAGACCCTGTTACTTAGTAATTTGGTACTCCACTTACGTTCTTCAGGGTGCCACATGATAGAGATGCACTTTAACCACAAGGCCTGTATGTACTACTTACCTAGGTTCATAGCAGATTGGTCCTCGAGCTCAGTTATTGAACTTGTCGTCCTAATTCTCATCCCAAAATCAAATTAGCACGAGAATTTCGACTGTAAATTCTGTGTAGCCACAAATTAGCACGAGAATTTCGACTGTAAATTCTGTGTAGCCACAAATTAGCACGAGAATTTCGACTGTAAATTCTGTGTAGCCACAAATTAATGCAATAGCAGTTTAAATGGCGGCCAAGTCAGTCAATCAGATGTCTAATAACTATAATTTTAGCTGGAGAAGGGAAGTTTGATATTAACGTAGAAACTGAGTAGGGAAGGAGTAGCAAATAAGCGCGGTCGGTTATCAAGATAAAATAAAAATAAGTGCGGAAAGAGTTCCAGGACCTCTGTTTATGCAAGATATGTGCATCGCATGAAATTGTTAAATTGAAAACGAGACCCACACTAGGTTTTCTTTAGGTCAGGAGGCACCAAATGGCAGCGCGCGGTCCGGATACGGCCCGCCGGCACCTTTTTTGTGCGGACCTTAAGTAAACAGTAAAAATAACTAAAACTTAATCAAAAATATTAAAATTAAAATTTTAATCTATTTTGCTAATAATCGTCTACTAAACGGACCGCTAAAGTCATATTATTTTAAAAAACCCAACCCTCAATGAAACTAATTGGTGATCCCTGCTTTAGGTACTGTATTTTTTTTTAAACTTTTTTGTAAGGATTTATGCATCTCGAGGCTATTAGACAATTAAACTCGTGTTTGATATTATATAGGATATCCTATAAATAATTATTTTTTACATCAATATGGGCCCGAGCTGACTCTACTCCTTTTTTGTATCCTTCTAAAATAAAATAGTATTTATCTCAACATTATACCATTCACTTCTTAAATATTCGTGGAGGTAGGATGAGGCAGCCATCCCGGTTAAAACCTCTTTAGTTACATGAATACGAATCCTAAAACCTCACGCTTCATGAGAAATGATCATTAACGGGTACTTTACGACCAATTAACACTAACTAAACTCGCGGTCAAAAATACGAGTCAGTACGAAAACCTAAAATTACTCTTACAATAATAGAGCTAGCGGCATGAATGAAACTGTATGCTGTAGACAATTTACCACTAGATAAAACAACACCAAATTTTTGAAACAGTTTGATTGTCAAAATTACATAAAAAACTAAATATCAATAATTTTTACATTGAAAAAATTACGGTTGGTACCTCTCATACATACAATACAAAAACGAACTTCAAAACAAAATTAATACTTTGTATTGCTTCCACGGGCTCTTCTCACAGCTGCCAGGCGATTGGACATGCTGTTTATAAAGCTTTTTATGCGATGTTGCGGGATATTGGTCCATACTTCCACTAACGCATGTTTCAGGTCTCGAAATGTAGCTGGGGCGGGGCTTCGATTTCTTACGCCCCTCCTAAGCTCGTCTCAAGCGTGTTCAATTGGATTCATGCCCGGGCTTCTTGCAGGCCAGTCCATGCGATTGATGCCACCGTCCTAAAAATACTTATTTACAAATTTTCACCCATATTAATTAAATTTGGACCGATATGATCATTAAGAATTTCTTCCACATATCTTGCATTAGTTAGCGTACCATTTTCTATCAGCACTAACTCCGTGCGACTCTCTGAACACTCCAGCCCAAACCATAACAAATCCACCGCTGAACGGCACTTTTTCCTCAAAACAAGCTGGAATAAAACTTCCCCCCCTGGCCGTCGGTAGACTCTTCGCCGCCCATCATATGCCTACAGCATAAATATGGATTCGTCAGAAAACATTACTCTTGCCCATTCTTCGTCTTCTCATTGTGCGTGTTCGCGGGTGTAACGTGATCTTGTCACCCGATGTTCCCTTTAAATTTTTGACCATTTGCGGTTCTATGTGGGGTTAAATTAGCTTCAAGGAGCCGCCGTCTTACAGTCCGCTCGCTTACGTCGTCTCTACGGGTCTCCTGACGTTGATTTGTTGCTTCAACAGTCGTGAGGTGCCAATTTCGGAGCATGGTCGTAGCAATAAATCGATCCCCTCGAGCAGTAGTACATCTCGGTCTGTCGGTTCGTGGTCTTCTTATGTTCAGCCCAGTTTCTCGTAAACCTTGGACGACTCGCGGCATTGTAGATAGTGAGACACCTATTGTTCTTGCTGTACTTCGCTGATTTCTGCCTTCTTCTAACATAGTGCGTGCATAGTGTACGTGTAACATTCTTCTGGTGAAGACATGATAGCAATTCAATAATGATGGTGAAAGACGACAATGACCGCCTTTTATCATTTTGATTTGACAGATTGAAAACAAAAGTGAGAAAACAAGCAAAAGTAGAACAACCGCGAAATTAATTTATTTCCAAATTCGAAGTTTTTTAAATTTTAACTTTTTTAAGATCATTTAAGGTTTTATTTCATACGACATTAAAATTCTCTGTAATAAATAGTACATTACTGCATCGGCCGACAACAGAGTCATTGATGGACGAACATGAAAATGTGGGCGAAGCCTGTCCATCAATGGTGCCGGTTCTCTTGTCACAAATGCCTCTAAAGTAGACTAAGAATCACCAAAATTTGTTTATTCCTGTCAAACGACGATTTCCCATTCTGAAATAGACTAAAGTGACACAACTTAACTATATTTTAGTTTGGCAGCACTAAGATGGCTCTGAGTTATTAATTCAATTAAAATGGCAATTTTGCTATTCTGAATTTGACGTTTTTCACCAAAAATTTTGATTGTCTATCTAAATCTGACTATTTTTAATCGCGATT
This sequence comes from Dryobotodes eremita, assembly GCA_917490735.1. Classification (NCBI taxonomy): domain Eukaryota; kingdom Metazoa; phylum Arthropoda; class Insecta; order Lepidoptera; family Noctuidae; genus Dryobotodes; species Dryobotodes eremita. The sequence continues at coordinate 25,828,170 of OU823241.1, read as the reverse complement.
AAAAAGGTGTGGAATAAAATTAGTTGTTATGAACTAAAACTCACACCAACACCTCGACTTCAAGTGCAACAACAGTACTGTATCTTCTTTTTCTTTTATTTTCCTTATATCTCGAAAATGGTGTGTCCTGTCGCAAAAAATAATGAAAATTTCGACCCCCTAATGAAGCTCTAAAATCCCAAAAACTCAACATGTAGGTAATAATTTTTCATATTTTCCATACAAAAGGTGAAAATTTTGCCCACCCTGCGCACCTCAGGCTCTTAAAAAAATTCACGGGGTAGGGCAAACAAGTAAGGCAAGTTAAATTCGATTTTAGGTGTGTCAAAATTATTTTTAAATTTAGAGGTTCTTTTTTGCAGAATAGCTTTAAGATTCTCATAGCCAAAAGTAAGGAATTTTAATGATAGTTTAGTTCGGTGTACAAGAGAATCGGCACCAATGCCTTTTTGCGGCCAAGGCGTGTATAGTACTTTTCTCAAATAATGCGCGGAAATTCAAACTAAGTAAATTAATTATAAATTCCAGAATCAATGACGAACATCGATAACTTTTCTCAAACCAATATGTTAATTTGTTTATTTTTCACTTCAAACATCTACCAATATTAATTTGCAAGTTACAGGGATGTTCGTCATCGACCCGTATTATTTGATCGCGGGTGTAGCTCCTCCAACCTTTTAGGATTAACTCCTGCACTCTTTGCTCTTGCTTTTTCTTGTATTCTTATTCTTATTATATTATATTATTTAAAAATAAAACATGTATGGATTTATAATTAAAGATTGTAATTTATCTGAAATAAATGAATTGAATTGAATTTTGCAGTACCTATCTACACAAGTAGGTTTTAGCCTAACTCTTAACATCACTATATTATTTATCACCAATAACAATTGCATATCAACAACAGAATGCATTAATTTTACATTTGCTTTGTAAGGTATACATAATTATAACTGCAGGCGCTCATACATAAATTACAAAAGGCACGTATTATTTGATTGTCAGACCGACGTTTTACGGTCGGACCCAATAGCGTATCTATCACCAATTTTGGCGTACTGGAGATATAAAAACCAACTATCGATCTCTAATTTTAACGTCCCAATAATCTATCAGAGATTAAGGAATCATACCGGCCCACGTTATCTGTCGAAGGCAGGTTAAATCGCTTACTACGGATAGCTATTTGTATGAAAAAGCCTAAGTATGCGTCCCTATAACATGTTGACAGCTATTTCTTTGACAGGACAGTTACTATAGCAATACGTAGGTACTTTAATATAAATGATCATTTAAAACATATCCGATTCAAGTGTTAGTCAAGCGAAAGTGATTTTGAAGTCGTAACAGAGTTATCCGATTGTAAAAATTATTTTGGGATGAAAATTATCATCAAAATCTTCAAATCAAAATAAAATAAAAATGCCGCGTTGACTATAATAATATGGGCAAATTAAGTTGTTATGAACTTACATATAGATTTCGTTCAAATAAAACAGCAGTGAGTACCTAATTTACTGACCGAAATATGATCTCATTTAAAAGTAACCTCAACAAGGTTGGTGTTTCTTATGTCAAACTGTCAATTACGTTTCATTCCTCCTCTGCAGCGTTAACAATTTGTTCAGCAAAATGCAGTAAAATCTTGTATATGGCTTATTAAATTATACACGTTGTTTTATCAAGTGATGTTGGATGTAACGAAACGCCCAGGAGGGAAAGTATAGAACCATATCTATTGTTTCCGTTAGATAGATAGCCTTTATAGATGATTGAGAGACGACTTTCAAGGATAGATAGAATTATACTGTCTTTCACTGACAATAGGTTATTGGGTTCGGCCGTTAAAGGACATGTGTGCTGGTAATAACTTTTCATGCCTACGGCACGCTTGACGCACATTGTCTGAACAACTGGCATCAAGAGTACAATGAAATAAAAATAACAGAAATCCTAATTTGACACTAATCTCATCACAGTCTACCGCCATAAGTCAGCACAAACAAAGTCAACAATCGAAAAGCCCATTTACTTGCTTCATTAAAGGGCTGTAGACTAACATAGTTAACTGTGTAAACAAAACACTGGAAATTGAATCGAAAGGATCACAATGGATGTTGATTATAGCGAGTTTCTAAGCTATATGGCCCCTAACATCCATCTCCCCTAACGCCTCGAAATATTAGCGTCACTGACGGGGGCAGGACTCCAATGGAACATTTAACGGGGGGTTATCCGAATTTGCTTGATTTAGAATCAATTTTAAATAGTCTAATTAGCATTTAGGTTCTGAAAAAAATATGTCATAGATACATCCTTGTTTTAGGGACATTAACGGTTCAAAACACGTTACATTGTAATTTGCTCGATGAAAAAACAATCCGAAACAGGGTCGATTTAAAAACCACTATTCACTTCATTTCCTAATTACATTACAAAATAGTATGAAAATCGCGTGTACTATGAGGTAATCTTATTTATGTAGGAAATTTAACGGTTGGATTTTTGAGTTAAGTAGTTTTTTTTTTTATAAAACACAAATATTTAAATCGGGCTAAATCGGCTCGCGCTTGAAGTTCTGCGGGATGTCAACGAGGGTGGACCTGTGTCATTTTTTTTTTAAATATTCGCTTTTCCTGCCGTTATTCAAAAAAATCAAATAAAAGAACAACACATTAGATTATGAAATATTGCGACAGTTCAGAAAAAATATCTCTAAATTATACATAAAATTGTTGTCGAAAATGTGATTATTTCTAAGCGGTATGTTGACGTTTAATTGTCATCTCACAATAGTGTTAGACGTATTTACAAATTGTTATCGATAAAATTATAGTCAAGTGCGAATCGTACATAATTTTTTATCGTAATTTATGAAGAAGTTTTAATAAAACACATTTTTCTAAGACTCTTTAATCAGATTCATCCATATTAATTATTATATCCAGTCTCCATCGATCATCATCTCATCTTTGCTACTATCATATCCTACATTAATTACACATAATATACAATGTATCCGGTTTTAAGTTGTATACTAATAATATTAACAACTATCGCTCTGACAACAACAATGAACATTATAAAAATATAGCTGTTTCAAAATAAAGCGCTATACTAACACGACCTAATGTATGGAACTCGATATAAATCGTAATGATATTTCTCGAATAGCGGACCAACACAAGATTTTTTTCTCGAATCCGTAATTTTATCGTATTGGCACTGTGTGAACAACTTTTAGTTTTGAATACAAAAAGTCACTGTCACGATATTTTGTCGTATACACTATATACGATAAAATATCGTATCTTTTATGTGATTATGTGTATTTATCTGATTAAGTACCTGTTAAATGGTTTACATTGTGTTTTTATTGTCACCTACCTATATATATCGTCGCAGACAGCGACCGAAGCCGATATCGCAACGATATGTGCCGGCGAAGACACAGTGCGGAAAGTAGCGGACATTCTTTCACTTTAACACACTTTTCGCACTGCTGACTTTGAGATGTCGATACTTAGTACTACGGTGGTTTGGTGCGTCGCGATGGTCATCGATATACACCAATATCATAGGGCCGATACTAATTATTCCGGTATCGAATCGGTGTCGCTTGGTGTCGTTATCTGATAATGTAAAAACGCCCATTAGGTAGGTACACTGGAAATTTTAAGTAATAATTTTAGTTCACTACACCGTACTGTTATAAAATATAAACCTAAGGAAAAAAATCAAACCTAAGAAAAACTAATTCAGTTGATCTACTGCAAATATTTTATACTGTGGCATATATTTGTCGGGAAATGGTCGGCGGCGCATCTTATATAAATACGTCGCGGTGCATTTGGGTGAGGCGGAGGTAGCGTTACAAAGGCCCTACAGGCTCGGTAAACTTCGCCTTTACTAGTAGCTGCAAGAGTCCAGTTCATAACAAAGCCGATGAAATACAAACAGCATTGCTGACTTTGTTTGATATTCAAGAATTATAGCTGAAAAGCTGCACCAAAGCTAGGTGTCTCTGAAATAGACGTCGCGATGAGTCCAATGAACGAACACAGCACTCCACGGCGCTTTAGTCGCTCCAAAGAAAGGCAATATCATTGATAAGATATTTAATTAAAAGACACTGAAATAAGAAAGAAAAGCTTTAAGGCTCGTACACACTGGCGCGACGCAACGCCTGATACTAAGGCACCGCGTGTCGCGCGACGAGCGGCGCCTTTGTGTAGCGCTGTCGCGTCGCGCCTGTCTGTGGGAGCCTTTAAGTTATCCATTTCCTACATATCACATTTTATTTAATATGCAAATAAGTTTTACTTTACTTTCCTAGGAATATTCACCTGACTTCCGCTTTGAAAGATTTCTCGAATTTCCCAACGTTACCGCACGAATTAGTATCTACGAGTATAAAGCCGCCATTTACACGTTGCAAGTTTTTCGCCTGTGGTATACAATAAACTTGAGGCAAAAAATGGCTTAAAACTGTTGTGAAGCAACAATAAAAGTTACCATCACTTATGGCATGCCACAAGGAATTAAATCATACTGTGTAACTTACGCTGAATACAGGTTGTTCTTTTTTCAAGCTAGTTTGTGTAAATAGATCGTAGAGAAAAATATTTTTGAAATATTTTTTGCATGCCTTAGCGTTGGTTTCTGAATAAAGAGAAACATGAAAAGTTTTATGGGGTCTTAAATAAAATGATTGGAGCACAGTAGAACATTGACCTTTAAATTAACCGACCACATATTTATGCCGTCATAAAGTAGACGAGTAAACGCCTAGAAGGCACTGTAACTGTTCCTCCTTCGAGGAGATCATCCGCTATGAGCTGCCAAAGTGCTCACTATTCCAACAAGAACTCGGTACCTTACGTTATCACTTAAATTGTAGTTTATACGTTTACCTCAGAAATACTTATTTCTGAAACATGCTTCGAAATTCGAGCATTATTTTGACAACCTTCTTCGAGATAAATCGAAAATGCTGTACTGGTAAAATACATGCGAGCAGCGGCCGGCAATGTTAGTATGAAAATCCGTCTAGGTCGTGTTTAGCGGCCGAATAATTTACTATGAAAACTCATATCTATCGTGTAATTTAAAAATGGAACGAACTTTTTACCTCGACCCATGGCAACCAAGGAGATAACTTAATGTTAGCGCGAGAAAAGTGTTATGGAATTTACAATTAATTTACTTATTTCTGCTCATTATTTGAGAAAAGCAACTTACTATACAAGCCTTGGCCGCAACCAGGCATTGATGGATTCACGTATGTATGCCTTGGCTTCGCCTCGGCTCCACATATTCACGTTCGTCAGTCAATGCCTCTGTTATTGGCCGCTGCAGTAATGTACTATTATTAAGCTTACCATTATTATATTATTATTACCATTATTATTTATTTTAGTGCATAAATAAATCTTTAAAAAACAGAATAAAAAATTAAACATTATTTATATGTTATTAAATTCTAAGCTTACTTAAGAGGCTTACAACAGCTAAAGTGCGGTCACTGTCGGACTGCATAGAAAAGAAAGAGAAGCGCGATGACACAACGCTGGTAATTTATTGCAAAATACGAAGCAATTATCTATTTACAAAAAATCTATTTATTGGATTAAAAAATTAAAACACTATTACGTTAGTATGTTGCTTGTCGAATAATCTGCAAAACATCAGAATGATTTAATGCATAGCAGTATGGATTTTAATCGTTATAAGAATTTTTTAGAGGTATCTTCGTGATTTTTTTCTATCGTATCAAATTAGTTGTATTATGTTTTCAACACACTATCTAATAAGCAAATATCCTGAAGAATAACATATATTTTTCTGATTTTGTTTAGTGCAGTGGCTCATATACTTTTAGGCATTATAAAACTTACATTTAGGTCCTGTAGTCCCCTTAACATTTTAAAACTTCTCTCACTATGTAAGCTCGTATAAGATAATTCCTCGTGAGGAGACGTGGGCGAACGAATCGCAGTCGAAAATCGATATCTCGTGAAACTTCGGACTATGCCGTATTCAAAGCTCCGCAGAGTTTACAGCTGTTATAATACCTATTATATACAACAAGCCTTTGTGCATGCCTGTCCTATGTCACCGAGATCCTGAACAGTGGTCGACGTGACACTATCTTTTACATCATATTGTTCCAAATAGGGTTTATAAAAATACGCGCGTGACGTACAAACGTCTCATGTATGTATTTATGTATGTTTTAAAATAATAATAATAATAGTACGATATAATGCGAGGATATAATTAAATATATTATTTATACTTAAACTAATTAATGCGGTTGAAATGTTATATTTACCTGTTTTATAATAACTCAATTTCTGATTTGAGGTTTCTTGTGTGTTATATCCGACTCTTTTCGTAATTAACCATCATTTACCAACTTAATGTTGCGGTAGGTGCGTTCAATTACAGATAAATTAACCACATTAATTACGATTATTTAATAAATTATATTATCAATTTATTAAATTAACAAGTTTAGACAGTATTTTATTGAAAAGCTTAATGTGCTGTCTAAGTTTTTATTTTTTTTGGAGATTTCATTTTTGTCTTCAAGCGTCAATTTTACTTGGGTGATTTATTTAGCAAGGTGTTCAAAAAGGATTTTCCTACATTATAATGTAAAATATTTAACATTTATGGAGCGCAGACTCAAAACGGAATAATGCTCTGTATCTTTGTGCAGTATTGTATTGTAAAACATTAAATAGGGTATCAGTTAAAATGTTGCAACGTCGCGACGCGTCCATTGAGGAAAATAGGTTGCGGAAATAGGTTATGACTGAGCTAGAAATCTGTGACAACTTGTGCACTATTGTGTTCTTTAAAGTTCAATAAGTTTAGGCTTTCCGGCTGGCTTCGCTAAACTTCGCTAACATAAAAATTACTCTTCATTTATAACATTATATATAACACACAATTTTGTGCAGTCTTTTGAAGTTGATCACGTTGACAAAAAAAACAAAATCGGGTCAGCCGTTAGGTACATATGATGCCGCAGACAGACACACATATAAACACGTTAAAATTATAAAGGCTCTTTCAGTTTAACGAGCCTTAACACCCCATTTTTTCGTTGGGGGTTAAAAAGAAAGCTAATGCGAAAATATGTTAATAAGTACTTAAAATAAAAACGTCATATTTATGGGATTTATTAGAGTTCAAATCAGGCTGACATATTAATTATTAACCGTCTTAAGAGCGGGTAGTAACCAAAATTGCCTATCTTCAATTTAATTTTTCATGAAATTCATAAGACGTAGGTGTAAAATAAAAATAATATGAGTAACTACATGATATTTTGAAACTTTTTGTGGAACAGAAACACAATACGTTAAAATTTTCTCGATAAAATAACATCACGAAATTACCCCTAATTTTCACGTTTTTTCAATTTGTACTTAATATGCTAATGACTAATAGGATAATTTTTAAATGATTATCTGTATCAAGACAAGGCGAAAAAAATTGTGCAGGCATTTTTTGAAATTCCTTTTATTTTTGGTTTTATTACGAATAGAAGCTTTAAGCACTTACGACGTTTTTAGTTCGTGGAAGAAGTCATCTTCCGTCGCACGTTGCGGGAACTTCAAGCATATTTTTGTTTCACAAATCAGTCGCCGTCGCTCTGTTGAGACGAGAGGACTGCGCTTGAATTTTCTGCTGCTCTGCGATTTAATTTATTTGCGTAAATAATATTTTCGTAATTTATCACATTCTTGGAACGAAACTGTGAAATACAAAACATGAAAATATCACTAAAACCACTTCCGAAACGATTATTAAAATCGTTAAGAATTGATAAACCAAATAAATACCGTGGCTAAACTATAAAATAAAAATATTATAATAATTTCATGTTGATATTTGAAAACTCAAGATGACATACAATTATTTGACAGATTTTTGACTGGTATAGTACAACTAGCGCCATTGTTCTGCACTTCGGTCAATTATCTTGCGGAGAAAATTTACAACATAGAGTTCGTGCTGGAGATTTTAGATCTTATTGCTATTAGGTAAAGAACCAAATTTGTTTATTCCCACTTTCGTTGACAAACTTCGTATAAGGGTAACCTTAGACGAACCATTTGGAGCGATTTTTGACCACCCCCGAATCAAGTTGAAACATATAGGTAGGTTATTGGTATAAAAATATTATTGGAGTTTAAAATAAATAAATCGGAAAACTAAAATAGGTAATGGGTTTATGGGTTTTGGTGGACACAAGTACGAAACGGTGTGCACGGGACATGACGGACATGACTTGCGGACGGCGAGCAATGGGCAGCTCGCCGTCCGGTAAGGACCAGGCCCGGGTCGACGGCGCGTCGTGTTCCACGCGCACCTCAAAGAGATGTCAGCACTATTGATGGGGTCCGATAGGGCCGATGCCTGCCGGGGTCGCGGATTGTTCGAAAGAGCTACCGTGGCCCTGGCGCACAGGCAACTGAAGGAACACGGGTGGGTTTTAGTCAGTAAGAGTCTGACACGCTCTTCCGCTCCGCCCAGAGCGGGAGAGGTCATTTGATGATTTCCCACCCAAAAAAAAAGCCCATATTGATATTTCTATAAAATAACAGCGATTGTATTGCAAATTGAGCATCTTGCTATTGACGATTTCCACTATAGAACCGATTTCTAACGCAATAACACAGCAAATTACTCCAAAATTCACAAATTATATCAACAGCTCAAGAGCATTTGACTGTTGACGAACCCAACTTTGTTACAGTCGCCAGCAGGTCAAGCTACACGAAATTGACAAATTTCTCCAAACGATTTTAATCCTTAAAATGTTGATTGTTAAGTTCAAAATCGAATGAGAAAATCTGACAGTTTGTGGTAACTTGATGTACCGGCGACTGTACCAAACAGCGACCGGATAAAATGGCGACCCGGCCGCAAATAGGTATTTCAATGACACTAGGAATGAAGGGTTGCCATTATAGTTAGTGTCAAAAACACTATTATCCTTTTTCACTTACGCAAAATTAACAAAGTTAAAAAGAGATACCAGTATTTTTATGATTTTGGCGTCGATAGGCCTGATATTTGTATAACTTTTTTTTTCTATAGGCAAACATTTCAAGTACATATAATTTTATGTCAATGTTTTCATGACACATGCCAGTTGACTTTGCACAATACAGTGCAAAATCCACCATACCAATATTATTTTTCACTTGGTATCACTGTTGCTAATTGACTTTGCACAATCCTGCAAAGCAATTTCCATGACATACCATTATATTTTTTTACTTGGTTAACACTGGTTTCCACAAATACGTCGTGAGGTCCAACTTGTAGAAGGCCCTAAATAAAATTTGGTTGCATTGGAATTTGAACTTTGTCACGCCAGCATTGAGTTTCTAGTTCCAAAACATGACTATGATCTAAGATTCTGAATTCAAGCTTAGCGTATAGTATAGGCAAAATAAACAGATGTTTTACCAACTGAAGAATTTCATTGAAAATAAAGGGAATGGACAATGATCATAATTCGTTTAAATATTGCAATTGAAAAACCATTCGAGGTACCTATTTGTGCTATGAGACTTTGCATCTTGCCAAATTTCATGATTCTAGGTCAACGGGATGTATCATATGGATTTTAATTTATTTGCGAGTGTTTATTTTCTTAGATTATTGATATTTTTGTTCAATTGATTTCGTTTTCTCAAAGTAAAAAGCGGAAGGTAAGTGATGCGATTATAATGATACGCTTTTATATCGTCAAAAAAGTAATTTTATCGAAATTGTTTTCACCATCATGTAGGTAGTATCATGGGTATGTAGTATTATAGTACTTTGATGGAAGTGCTTTGCTTTTTAGAGTTCGGTACCTAAAAAGAAAAAATCGAAACCCTTATGGGATCACTTTGTTATCCATCTTTCTGACCGCTTTTCTCAGGAATGCGTGAGAGGTATCAAGTTGAAATTGACATCGAATACTTAGATAAACGTCCTTTGGAGCTGTAAAAAAAAACGGGCTTCTAAGACGTTGACTTAGTATCTTGGCATAAATTGCCATTCATTTTGCATATTTTGACACTCGCAAATAAATTAAAACCCATAACATACATGTCGTTGACCTAGAATCATGAAATTTGACAAGAAGCAAGGTCTCACTGCACAAATAGTTACAGGAAAATATCTGAAAATCGTTCATTTGTAGTTATGTTACATAATGTATGGAACGATATTTTTTCAACTACAACGTTAGGTTTGTCTTTCAATTCGGAATCGAAAATTTATAGGCCGTATCTTAAAGTAACATTTAATCTTTATTTCATTTAAGTCGGTCTACTCTCCAATCTAACAACCTACCAGCATCGGTTACAGATTCACGGACATACAATAATATTGAATAATATACCTACTTGTACACAGCAATCATACATAGGTACATTGAATAGAACAGTTTCATCTGATTATTTTGCGTATACATACTACACACAGGATTCAAATTCAAATGCCTAAATATACGCCGGGCGAAAAGTTTCTGCTGGCGGGAAGGGATTGTGTTTTGTTTTTGTCGTGTTTGATGAGAGGGGTAGGGAAAGAGGCGCGGGTGAAACTTGATATTTTTCTGTCTTACTGCGCCCTCTTAAGGCTCATATATACAGGCGCGGTACGCGACGCGAATCGCGCGCGACACAAAGGCAACGCACGTCGCGCGATGAGCGGCGCCTTTGTGTCGCGCCTGTCTGCGGGAGCCTTTATTCGTAATAAAACCATTCACTTCATAAACCTATTTTAGCTATCGAACTGTTTTGTCCCTTGCTGTCAAGTTAAAATGAAGTTTGACAGAAAAGGACAAAACAATTCGATTGCTAAAATAGGTTTATGAAGCGAATGGCTTTATTATGAATAAGACGGTTAGACTTTAAAAAAAAATAGTTTTTTTTACCCTTGATTGTAGAGTGAGTCTATATCTTAATAAATATTTCCATTGAAAATCTCACACAGTAATCACGCGATCGAGGAACTTCGGCCCCTATAATTAGTGAAATATTCATACAATACGAGGGCGGCACTGAAAATTTCGGGAATCAAGGAAGTGACACAACATTACTATTTAAAAATGTATTTATTGCTTTTCGAAGTATTCTCCGCGAAATTTGACACATTTTTCCATACGATGGAACCAATCATTGAAGCAACCATTCCATTCGGAAGTTGGGGTCTCCAAAATAGCCGTTTTGTCCACAGCTTCTTCAGGTGATGAAAATCTCTGTCCACGCATTTTATTCTTTATTTTAGGGAAAGTATAGAAATCATTAGGGTTTAGGTCGGGGCTGTACGGCGGATGGTCTAACAATTCTATGTTTTCTTGCTCTAAAAACTCTTTTGTTCTGTGCGCGGTGTGAGAACTCGCATTGTCGTGATGGAGGATGATGCGGCGGTTGCAGTTCTCTTTACGGAGTTCAGAAACGACCTGTGGCAGACAAATGCTAGCATACCATTCTGCATTAACCGTTCTTTGTCCCTCAAGAGGAATAGTCGTAACATGGCCGGTTTTGGAGACAAACGTGGCCACCATTTTTTTTGCAACACTCCGTGAACGTACAATTTTTGTTGGCTTTAACTCATTTCGAACACCCAAACTCGTGACTGGTTTTTTGTTTCGGGTTCGTACGCGTATATCCAGGATTCGTCACCTGATACGATGTTGTATACAGCATTTGAGGATCCTGCGTGGAATCTTTCGAGAGTTCTGACGCACCAAGTAACGCGAGCCGCTTTTTGCTCTTCACAGAGCGAATGCGGTATCCATCGGGAAAACAACTTTTTTACACCTAATTGTTCATGCAAGATTATTTGTATTTGACTCATGCCAATGTCTAAAGTTGCCTGAATTTTGCGGTATGTCACATGTCGATCTTCTTCAATCAGCTTACGCACAGCATCAACGTTTTCTTGGGTGACTGCAGTTTTTGGACGACCTTGACGGGGATCATCACTGACCTTGACACGTCCACGTTGAAATTCAGCAAACCAGCGATTAATTGTGGTTTTGGATGGGGCTTCATCACCAAATGCAGAAATCATCCAAACTCAAACTCAAACTCAAAGCATTTATTTCAATTAAACCATTTACAGGCACTTTTGAATTGTCAAAGAGTCGGTCAGTTAGTCAGAAAGTTGAAGCTAGTTGCCCATTCCAAAACGTAGATCTCTATGGAGAAGATGGATCCGGATGGATCCGGTCAACACACTGTTTTTGTGTTAAACCACTTCGAAAGTCATAATAAATCATCGCTCTTGAATTTTCTCGAGTCAATTCCATTTTCTGAACGACTAAACAAGTTTGACAAAACCTTGTGACAAGACCGAGAATCTTTTACTAAATAAATAAATGGTATTCGATTTTTAAAACCAAGGAGTTTTCAATTAAAAAGATTTTAATATGACAGGAACAGTGGAAATATTCCATTCCCGATACTTTTAGTGCAGCCCTCGTACATACAAAGCTTATGTTAGCGTGTTAATAATTTCATGTGTTTTCTGAGCAGTGTAACATGCAGGCACTCAATGAAGTGCCCGTCGACCACCGAAGTGGTGAAAGCTTGACGTTCGATTTATCTACTTAGCGCCGGAAATACATGGCTGACGTGACGGATGTTGCACTTTATTACCGGGTGAGATTTTTAAATGGAATGCCAAGTAGTTTTTATGCGCTTACGCTGATAGCTTTGCAAAACTGCACAGGCAATAAAATCGTAACGAAGCTGTCTGTTTGTTTTTGAGTTTAAAAAAAGATGGATGGATTATGTCAGAAATGATATGAAAGAGAAGGGAGTGAATGAAAGCGTGACGGTTGACAGGGGAGCGTGATAGAAGAAAACGTTTTGCGCCGCCCAAGTATAGTACGATTCAAACTTAATGGCGGCTCGGAACATGAGGCGAGTCGCTGCGCAGTAACCAATTCACGTGTCAGCGGAGGAGAGGGGTGAGGTACTGCGCAGCGAATAGCGCACTTCACAGCCGCCATTAAGTTTGAATCGTACTGTAACATGGGTCAAAGTTAGGAAGATGATGATGTAGGTATGTTTGAGCTACACTCCAAAACTACTGGTCAAATTTCAATAAAATGAAATGATTTCTGTTAACGTGCATGTAATTGTGTAGCCTCTATTTGCGATCCAAGAAAGAAAGAAAGAAAGAAAGAAATAACTTTGGTACCGAGCTTAAGAATGTACCGAAGAGGAACATAAGTTACTTTTTATGAAGGTAAATGAAATTGATAGCCTGCGATGCTCGTGAATCCGTCGGCAACAACGCGTGTTTAATTACGTCGCGCGTCGGTAGGGACGCGGACCTTGTATTCATTTGTAACCCCCTTCTTCATGACATTTGTATGCGCGACGTGTACCACCCCAATTTATGCAGGTGCCTGTAAACATTGCAATCAAACCCTGCATTCATAGAAACTGAATTTCTATTCATCATTATTCGTTTTATATACGAAATAATATTGTTGTTCCATAGATTTCTTTTTAAATTTCTCGTTCTATATTTTTGGCGTGTATGAAATCGTAAATGGGAAGAAAATGCTTCCACACAATGCTTCTCTTGGTTAACACTAGTTGGCGCTTTCATTTACTTTTCAAGTAACAACCAAAAATGTAACCTCATCTAAAAAGCGTTAGCTCAAATTGAAATGTAATTTTATATACCAGGGTTGACCCTAATGTGTGTTATTCTGTAAAACTACATTTAATTCCGTAATTTATAATTAATTTTAAAAATCATTAATTTGATATAATTAATTGTACTTCCTAAATATCATTTCATCTAGCATTTTCAGAGTTAGTACGTCAAAATATTAATTATCATTTCGCTGGAAATTATTTGCATACTTTTTTTTGCACTGCATTGCAGCTGATGTTTCATTTTCGTGGAATAAGGAATTCAAACTTCAATGTAAAGTGTGGAAAATATTTTTGGCCCGGTATCAATGTTATGAATTCTGTAAAGCTCAATCAATTCGATGCATGTGAAATTTTGTACTATAACCAATTCAAATGATGTGGTCTGTTTGTTTTTACAGGGATGCAATTTATTGCAAAATTACAGTTCAATATTCTCAATTAATCAAACATATTTAACCTGAAATGAAAACTGTAGACTTGGCGTTTATATTAAAATATACCGAACAATATTTTTTTTCTACAAGATCTTTTTATTGTCAACATAACTCCAGAATGGTTGAATTGATTTAGGATGAACCTTCAATGCATGATAGTTTTAGTTATAAAAATAGCCGAGCGCTCCCCTAACTAACGCTCGCCCAAATCTCTCACTTCGTTGACATTCATACTTATACTATAAATGCGAGAGTACTTAACTCTGTCCGTCTGTTACCTTTTTTTATACTTATAACCCACTCTGGACCGATCATGACAAATAGGTAGTCATAAGAACCTACCTGAAGAAGGACATAGGCTACTTTTCATCCTGGATATACACATACAAAAAAAAATAATGAAATACAAATTACGCAGGCAAAGTCGCGAGCAACAGCTAGTACTGTATAACTGATAATCCGGTATTGTAGACTTGGCTTTATCTTGTATAATTGACGTATCAGTATTGTATTCGGTATTGTCAAAGTAGAAAAGCTTGTAGCGATCGTTCAATCGAACCATGTAGAGGCAGAAATATTTGTAAAAGCGTAGTGCAGTTTTGATTCCATCGCGCTTCATGCCCCGTGGTTCTATTCTTTGACCCTCATTCATACCTATTATATTATTATTATTTAAGGTGGATTTTTGAGATGGGGCAGCAAGGGCAGCTATCTTAACTATTGTAGCTACAGGAAAACGGTCCTGGAGACTTTACTTAACTTTTTGAGAAATTTTGATTTGCATTCACACATTTTGAAGTAAAGTCAGCAGGAAAAGGATAGGCAATTTTTACACAAACTTTCTTTTATGCCAATCGATCATGTTTCATTAAAGGATCAAAAACCTCTATTGAACAAACTGAGCTAGAAAAGTCAGATATCACAAAAAAATAAACCCATACATTTCGTAGGAAATGAGACCTACAACTTACTTTTTTACTATGGATAGACCGTTATATATAATACTAGCTGCGCCCCGCGGTTTCACCCGCAGCGTTATGAAACATACTTTACGACCTATTCTCAGACCTACCACATATACACAAAAAAAAACATAAATATCAGTCAAGCTTTTTCGGAGGAGTTCGATAACAAACATAGTGACACGAGATTTTTATATATTAGATTATAACGGTTGTATATATTACTTTTTTCGTTTTTTGCGGATCATAATACATATAAAAGTACACACAATCCATATAGTATTAGTAACAATGACTTAAAATATTATGCCCCTGTCAGGTTAGCGCTAAACGAACGATTAGTGATGCGAGTGGTCCTAAGAATTGGGTATTAGGTACCACAAGTATTAAATACTACGACACTTGGGCCACTACTGTCATAATA
The DNA here is from genome assembly GCA_917490735.1 of Dryobotodes eremita. Lineage (NCBI taxonomy): Eukaryota > Metazoa > Arthropoda > Insecta > Lepidoptera > Noctuidae > Dryobotodes > Dryobotodes eremita. Next base: position 25,812,647 of record OU823241.1, on the reverse strand, counting down.
CCTAGTCGCAGCTCAGGAGACGCAGGGATTTAAAAGCAATCTGGACTTTTTGCTGCCTACAATACTTTATCCTCCTTCAATGTTTCTATGAATTTCCGTAAAACGAGAAACGACACTGGTTTTTATTTCTCTATTTTGTCATTAAGTTCCAGCTTGGGAGCAGGTAATAAAATGAATAAGGAATACGTAAATCATTTATTAATTTTTCTATGTTCTATGCTGCGATCGTTTTTAATATTTCTACTTTCGCGACTAGGGTTATCTGTTAAGGCTTCCGCAGACAGGCGCGACGCGACTCTTGTAGAACAATTTCCATGAAGTTTTCATAGAAATTGTTCTTCTAGAGCCGCGTCGCGCCTGCTTGCGAGCCTTTATATGAGTTATCTTTGAGATGTTCACAATTAAAACTCCTTATTTGTTCTTGTTTTGATTTTATAAGAGTTCTCTTTGAGATGTTCTCAATTAAAACTCCTTATTTGTTCTTGTTTCGATTTTAATATTTTACCAAAGCAAAGAAAGTAGTTCCGAATACTTTCTCTCTGAATTAGAAAGAGCTTTCATTAATAAACGACTTTTTATTTATTTACCTGCTTTTAGTTGCAAATGATTTGTGTATTGGACTCAAAGCGCTAAATAACTTTCGATGTTTGCCGTGGACAAGTTTTGCACAATATTGTGTTGTTGGGTCAGTAACTTGATCTGCGAATATGGAGCTGCAAGTGGACCGGTTAGATATCTGCCCGCTCGCTGCGTTAATACAAACCTAATACTAAACAATATGTAGAAACTTGTATTTATGTCGCTGGTTTTAGGATAAGTAGGCTTTCAAAATACCAGTCGCTTAGAGATATGCGGGCGTAGACAATTAAGCAAGAATTCATAAGTAATCAAATGATGTTTATAGAACTTAGTTCTCTACATGAATGCCATATAGTAAAATACTGTAATAAAACGGTATACGTTTTTGGTTTTGATAGGAAATGATAAAGCATTTCCAAAGTGGGTATATGTCAATACTTGTAAAATGGAAATGGAAAATTCATCGATTTGCCCGCATTTCCACTAGACTTTCGGATCAAAGACAAAAAACCTGCGTTATTTATATTCCATAACACGTTATACACTCGAAGTTCATCTCGTATCAGAGATGAAATTGTAATTCGAATGAAATGAAAGTTCATTTACGTAGTACGTTAGGTGTTATTGTCATTGTCAGGCCAGATAATGCGTGGGGGCAAGTGTTGGGGAACTCTCCTATAAATACGTCCTTTTTTGCTGACCAAATTTTGAGTTTTCATGTAATTGCGATATTTACATTTTTTTGTATTGGGTTACCTATGCCGTCGTAATTTGACAGTACCTTAACCTTGATGGTGAACCCTTGGACTCGTCTTCTTGACTAACTTCTTAGTTAATGTAGTTACCGGAAAACAGACAGAGCGACATTGAAGTAATCACCTAAACTAATGCTAAAGAAGAGTTGGTCAAGTTATCAACTTCCAATTCTCAATTGAGAACTCTGAGCTCGTTCGTTAACTAGGTGTGTTATAAATGTTAGGTTTTTATATTTTAGTGACCCTTTCCAAGCAGCCAAACAGATCCTGGGTACATTTAATTATGTCTATGAAATATCTTAACTTTGGCCAAGATAAATCTTGCTAAAGAGTGTATCTATAAATTCAAGTTGTCATAGAATTTAAAATAGTTTTTCAAATGCGGTCTTCAGGGCTGCTTAAGTTTACTTAGAATTTTAAATCCATTTAGTACATATAAAGTTAGTCTTAAGTATGTCCATGATAAATGCTACTAAAGCAGCATATACTTTCTAAACACAGAATTTTTGAAGAATTAGCTAATACTTGATTGAATAATTATGAAGAATGACTATTACTTATAATACGTTCCTAACTCTAAATTACTAAAACCATATTGTCTTTACTTGTACTTAGTTCAGATAATAATAATATGGATTAACGCTATAGCTTTGAGCTATATCAACACATTTTTTTATTGTAATATTAGGCTCTTTTTTAATTTAGCACAATTATACAACGTATCACGAAGCGTAACACACATAAAGTCAAAGTCAAATCATTTATTTCAAATATACACATAAAAGGCACTTTTGGACGCCTACAAAATTCAAAATTCTATTGTTTCTTGTAAATCAAAATTTATAAGAAAATATAGAATTGATTCTAGTTGCCCCGTCCAAAAGGTAGTTTCGTATGGAGAAGAATGGGCAGGCAACTCCACCGTCACCGTCATAAATATTGAATATTGAGATTCGTTTTTACTTCATAATTACGTTGAAGTTTTTGAAGCCTATCGGTTTTTATAAAAATGTCTGTTCATTTGACACGATAAACTATAGTGCGTTTGAATTTAATTCTGTGTGTATTAATTGTTAGAGAACCATTATATTTTGCATCTGTTATAGAATATTCTGGGCTGATTTTTCAATAGTCGGGTAACTTTTATCTGAGTAATATATGGCGGTTTGACAGCTTTTGTATAGAAAATAGTCAAACATTTAACCCCGACGCAAGGAGGGGTGTTATAAGTTTGACCGCTATGTGTGTGTGTCTGTCTGTGGCCCGTAGCTCTTAAACAGGTAAACCAATTTCGGTGCGATTTTTTTTTTGAGAGCAGGTTTTCTAGCGGGGTGGTTATTAGACATGTTTTATCAAAATCGGTTCAGCCATTTCAAGATCATCAGATCTTTTTTGTGTCGGGGGTTTTTTAATGTTACCTATTCATGAGATAAAAAATGTCAGACTATTGAAAAGTCAGCCCTAAATTGTAAAATCATACCACCATATCGACAGTGGAAAGGTAAAACGGCTCAAGCGCCAAAACCTGAAATCTCGAGAATGAACTTTAAAGTAATAACTTTAAAATGTGTTCTTGAGATTTCAGGTTTTGGCGCTTTAGTAATTTTACCTTTCCACTGTCGATATGTATCTAAAGTATATCTGAGAGTAGTATGTGAAGTTTGAAGTTAGTTTTTATAATTTATGCCTTGTTTGATTCTCTGCGGTAATTTTAGAAATTCTTTAACTTGGTATTGTAGATACCTTACATAGCAATATGATATCTTTAGTACCTATAACGTCGAGATATCTTGAAGATAAAAGAAAGAATATACCAATTCTGTTACTCTTAAATCGTTCAGAAGTTTATCTGTACAGTAGTTTGAATTCTTTCTTAACTTATTCTGTAAACCTGTGTCCATTTTTGCTTAACTCTCTCTTGGTGGATATCCTCAAGATATCTTCTGGGTCGATATGGTTTTTACCAAGGAAATGGTCAAGATTTTAGTTATGGACTCGAGAGACATCTACAATACCTTTTTAAGACATGACAGTGTTTCTTGGGTTCCTACCGAAGTGGAATGAAGAAGGGCAGGTGACGTCGTGTCACTGTCGCTGCGTCATCATTCGATCGGTCACTTTGTCAGAGCAGTATGTCGCAAGTCGAAGGGACCACTATCATTCAAGAACATACTTTAATATTCGCATTAAATTTATTACTTTGCGAGCATTCGACGACGATAACTTGCACTTTGATTACAGTACATTTTATGTGGCATTAAGTAACGGGTATATTATAATCATTTTCTGTGCATTTATCCTGGAAAAAGAAATAGTATAGTACTACCATTGTTGAATTCCATGACGATTTTACTTGTAGTTTGATATGATAACAATTAGTTAGAATTGCGTCACTTTTCTGCTAATATCTTATTTTTATGCATTTAGTTATGCTTATTTATTTAATCTAGAAAAACAGGGGTCTCTATGAGTATGACTACTATTAACGATATGATTACCTATGTTGACCATATTGATTATAAATTATCCTTTCCGTCACCGTTGAGTTATCTTAAGATTGTCTCACAATCTATACCAAGCCCCTTCCAGCATTGCATTGAACTAATATACACTCTACAAGTTATTCAGTAAAGCTAACAAAAAGTTTCATTCTACCCATACAAAATGATTCAATGAAATCTGAATATGTAACCATTATATCGTCAAAACTTGCATGATACTTTTTTAATAATGGGGTGAGAATAATGTAAAGCAAATACCAGTCTAAGTTTGAGGGGTGCGTCACAAAGCGATGTTATTCAGGTAAACAGCTTTAACACAAGATGTATCAAAACGTTCCTAGATTATTATTTTAAATTATATAGAGATACCGTGAATTAAAAATCCAAAAAATATTCGGCACATAATAATTTATGTATTGACATTGAAATGTGTCCGAGGTTATTGGCTCCGACCTGTCTTATTGTGAAGATGGCGGCACGTGCGACCCTAAAAAATCAGAAATCGAATGAAATGTGACAATGTAGGTAGGTACATATTGCATATTTGTATATCTACGTGCTTTTGCTAATCAATAGATAAAAGATACATGTTGTTTGTGCATTAATTGAGCGCACCTGACGCCTCGCCGCACTGTACCCTCCGCGTTAGTGCTCGCGAACTAGATTGATCAATGGCCGTTTGTGAATCTCCCCTCCGGCTTTCTACTCGCGACTACCTGTTCCAGAACTGCGACTATTTTTGTCGCGGGCTTCAGCTCATCTTAATTAAGCAGTTATGAAGTTTAACTCCCTTGATTTTAAAGTTGTAAATACTTACTTGGTCGCTTTATTCGTGAAGACGTTGGGACTCCTGGAGAATAGTTCAATCCTGTTTTTAAAACTTGAATGTTAAAAGTAAAATTTCAAATTTGAGAAGTGCCAGTGTGTACTCGTAAATTTTTGGCAAGATTTTTTGGTGATTGGAGTCGTGTAAGGAGCAGCGGAAATCGATATGTAAAGTAGGTTGGTTAGCAATGTGGTGTGGAGGTCGCAGGCTATGCGTGTCTATGATCGATGGTGTTGCGTGCGCTGAGCGGGAGGTCGCGGGCCCGCTGGCGCTCCGTGCGACCCTCATCCAGCAACGGTAGAGCGCCGTGACGTGGCTTCTCTTTGTTCCACGCCGCCCGTCGTCGCCACCATTGCCTCCACCGCCTCCGTCGCTTCGTATCGCGACGCCGCGCCTACCTCTCATTGCGCATGCTCAGCGCGATTCTCCTGCGTACCCACTACGTCATGATTTAAAATGAAATGCGGTGCAAAGTAGCGTACATTCTATCTGTACGTCGTCACAGTCCGGATTGTGGCTGATACGAGCGTTCCAATAGTGATCGCAGCGCGGGTCGTGCCGTCGTCGTGCTGTACCGCTGTGGTCCCGTGGTTAGTTGGGAGCTGGGAAGGGAGCGCGCGGCAGTGCCGGTATCGATCTGAGAGTTTGGTGTGCCCGCTCGTGCACGACGCGACGTTCTCTCGGGATATTCGCCCAGTGGTCGCCGTCGGCGCCGGCCTTGCTGCACTGTTTACGCGCAGTGTATATTTATTTCATCCGCGCGATCATGCTCACCGGAGCTAATTGATAACGCGACACACGCATCCGCGAGCGCATCTCCGAGCCGCACCGGAATCCGTCGACGTACTTCATATAATTCCAGAGCTGCAAAACTTTCGGTAAGTCCAGTTTTTTAGTGTCCAACGTGTCCGAACTTTACTTTATTTTTGCATTTTATTTTTTGCCGGTCGGAGCGAATGTTTGCTAAGTTTTTAACACTAACCGTTCTTTTCGTTACGCTTTTAGTTGATATTTTATCAATTTTTATAATTTTGTGATTCTGTTCCATCTTTCCACGTATATAATCTGTGTTTAAAGTGTGTTCAAATATTTCTATTGAGTGTTTTAGCCGGCCATCTGGTTTAAATTCTAAAGTTAGATTGTAAAATCGTAAACCACAGGGAATCATCGGTACATAAGTATTAACAGAGCGAGCGGTTTGTTGAACGCACTCCATCCCAACCATGCTGAACAATTTCGATCCGGTTTTTGTACAAATAATCTTATTTGTAATAAAGCATTCGCAATTTAGAGAAATACTACGTTAAAAATACACTCAGGAAATTTGAAAGGGCTTTGTACACGTGAGGTATTTCTTATTCAAACTGCGCATGTCTTTCAAGTTTATTTGTCATATTTATGTACAATGGAATTCCTAAAATCGGTAATAGGTGTTGGTTTGCTCGAAACAATCTTCAATAAAGAGTATTCTTTACATTTCAATCTAAATTAGAGCAGCATCCTTTCTTGTAGTCGAACTGTACGTGTTGAATGGTTCAGCAGTAAAATGGAGTGCCTACCTATACTGAAGTCCCTCTTTAGAGTACACGGAGCCACTTTACCCGCAGAGGCTGTTTAGCGACATTGTTAGAGCGAGGGCGAGGAAAGGAAAAAACCTAGTTATTGGTAGACTGCTTTGTTTAAATGGCACCTAAAGCCTTCGGACAAAGATCGTTGAAATTTGTGAAGCATTCTTGTCGTTTCAAAGAGAGATCACACGGTGTTTAGCCATCCCTAGATTACGTTGTTATGGCTTATTGTTGTACCTACATAGGTATAACTATGTACCTATTCAAAGTTCATAGTCTCTCCGTGATGTTCCAATTATCACTTTTCCACACGTAGGTGTTTCTATCATCTATAGATACACAATATCTCTATTACCATTTACTTACTAAAACTACTAACTACTTGCAAAAACTACAATGTTTTTAACCCTATAGTTACCATCACAATCTGTTCAACGCTGCGCATGCGTCATCATCGCTATAAAAACAGCATAAACGGCGACAAAAATGTCTCGCCACTGCATATTGACAGTCTTTTCTATACTTACTGAAATATTCTAAGAAAATTGCGTGTACTATACATTTGTATGGAAATACGCCCTTGGGGACGTTCGATGATATCTTTTTAACAAAAGGTAGAGTCTTGGGTGCGGGACCCGCAATTTGATGTAATCCTACAGTATTTTTATGTAGCATTCAATGGGGCTTCATCAGTAAATATCATAAGTAGGGATATTTAGGCATATATTTGATGAAATATCGCAGTTTCTCCCGATCCTCAGCTCCTTAACTTTTTAAGACGCTCTTAAATATCTGTCGCTAGTAAGCATAATGCTAAATGAAGAAAGGAAGTTTCAGGGATTCTAAAATAGTAATTAAATTCCATATTTTATCTTTGGGTTTACCTGCCAGTTTAAAACTGACATTGAGGTCACTCTATGAAAATTCGATTCCATCTGAAAAACTTGAGCTACGGGGCTTAAGTTTTCATGGTGAATATAGTTGCACACCATTCTTGCAGCAAGATAATTTTGTTAATTTGATTTCTGCAAAAAGGTTGCATAAAAACATGATTCTGCAACAACTTTAGTTTACTATCAGTACTTGACTATATCCTCCTAGAAGGAAAATATCGAGAGGAAACCGGTATGTCCTAGAACCAAAATATCAACATTTGAAGACATGAGACATGCAACCGCACTGGGCCCGCGTGTTGGATTTCGGGTCGCTCCTAACAGAGAGCGAGGCCTGTGTCAGTTTCCAAGTAGTGGCAACATTGTAGGCTGATTGATATCCTCTTCGACGTAAACTAAATATGTATAGGGAAATTAAAAGTCAAACAAATTCCATTACTAAAAAGCAGTCCTATCTAACATAGTACATTCATAAAGCAAGCAACTTTTCTGCTTTTTAAAAATACGACATGATTTTGGCAAACTAACATTCGTTTATGCGAGGAATTTCAGCTATTTTTTATTACTTCTGCTTCTTCTCGTGTCGGCACTAAGTATAATATGATAATAACCTGCAATGTATCGTTTAAGTATGGTGGCTCTTTAATACCCCCCATTCTTCTGATTTTTCCGGTTAGTAGGCAAGAGCATTTAGAAAATCACTTTTAGCATTTTAAGCTTGAAACAGACTATCGGACACGAGTGCTTAGGTTGGGTCCAGGTTTAATACCTACCCGGTTTCTGAGGTAATTGCAACCCGAGGTTATCAATTCGATAAGAGCTATTCGTTTGATATCTTGAAACATTCCGTTTGTAAATAGCCATTATCATTGACAGGTAACTTTACCGTATCATTCGCTCTTGAGGGTTTATCTTAGCCGTGCACTAATATTACAAGTTACCTCAGGGTATTGAGCTGTTCAGTATATTCGCAATTCATTAGCAGAATCAATAATGCAATGTATTTGTATAACGTGTGACGTAACCAAGGTACTTACTTATACTACTCTGATGTACGTAATAAAAAAACCGACGTTGAGGGCGTGTATATGATTTCTTTAATTAAAGATTAAACTAACGGCACTACCGCAAGAAAAATAAGAATTGAAAACGTTTGACCTTTGAGAAAAATAATAAAGTAACTTCATTAACTTAACTCCTACTGTTAAATATTCAAGTTTTTGTGACATAATATTAAGTATTAGCACTTTTCCCAAGGCTCTGTCCACGTGAATTACGGGTTTTGCAATGTCAACACGCCATTTTCAACCCCTATTTGGGGTTGTTACAATAAGACGACGGCTTAGAGAAGTGTGGAAGAACCTACCCTTAATAAATTGGGATAGGGGAAGATAATGATAATGATTCGGGGTTGTTTGCCTGACATCATTACGCTTTCCCAGATTCAAGCTATCACTACTGATTTACACGAAAGTCGTGAAAATAGACGCATTCAAATTGATGACATTAGCGTGAGATTATTGTGGAGTGTAATGTGAACCTGGACTTATAGAAAATGTAAGTCTGAAGTCGCTAACCCGTCTTGGGCAATCCTGGTGATCTATGCTCGTGCCTTTTCTGTATGACAAGAGATCTTCGCCCAGTAGTGGGACAATAATAGGCTGGTAATATTTATATTTATGTACAAACAGGAAGAAACCTTAACCAGTGCGCAAACTGTAACCATGAATTCAGCATATGATTCTAAACCCCCTAGCATATAAAACTAAACTTATAAAACTTTTTATTTATTTATTTATTTTATAAATTTTTCGACAGTTATCCGAAAAAAAATCTGCTGTTTCATAGAAAATTGCAATGCTTACGCGGTCCAAATGTATGGAACAACAATTATTTTTATAACCGACGAAAAAATCCTACGCTACGGGTCTAAAATCATATGCTGAATTCTTGGTTACAGTTTGCGCACTGGTTAAGAATTTTTCCTGTATATTGTGGATTGCAAGAGCTTCTATCTGCTTCATTCAAGATAAAGCAAGGATCGAGATCTTTTTGTTGTACGATCGGAGAGACTTAAATCTACCAACGGGCAGCTATTGGCATGAATGGTTCTAAAATCGTCCTCATTCCGAACAAATCTTTTTATCTAATCTCAGCAGACGAACTAAGAGCACAATAAAGATAACAAGTCAGAGAATATTATAATTAGTAGTGTAGAAGCTTTGAAGGAAATCGTGCATATTTATAACCTATACCACCACCCTACACGGGTGAAAAGTACAGTTAATCTTTTAGGTTGGTTACATTTGGGTAATTTTGTGGCTAATTGGCTGTAGTGTGTCCTAGTGATCTTATCTGAACGCTTTCAAGAAGAACATTAAGAAGCATTTCCTTTTGGAATAATATAGTATGTAGGTACGTTTGCTTTTAATATGTTTCTGGTATTTTACATATATCTACCTCCTGTATGTTCTGTATGTTCTATAGATATTTTTTGTCGAAATTATTTACATTCCTGGTTTTATCGCGTGTATCACTCAAAGATTTTGCTAGTAGCAAAACTCATTTTAGTCACCTTTGCGCAAACCGTATTGTCATTGTGTGATGTAAATTATTTATGTGTGTGTGTGATGTAAATTATTTATGTGTGTGTGTGGTAATAAAGAATGTATACAAAAGAATAATCGACGTAAAGCCACAAAAAGAAAACAAACACACGCGACTAAATTATGAAAATGCCTTTATTTGTTCACTAGTGATTCGCACAGAATTCAAATTCCATTTCACTAACTCATGTAGGTATTGTTAACTCGTAAATCTTCTAGTGATTAGCAAAGGCATACAAACACGTCCGTGCCCCATGTTATGATAGTAACCTTATCTCTGTAATGTTTTCTGTCCACAGTTGCAATGAAGGTTTGCAACTGAGTATTGAGTAATTCTTAGTCCAAAGGAAACCAATATTCCTTTACTCGACGTGAGAATTCTAGTGCGAGACCTCAAACCGAACATACGGATGTGACGGGTGCTACACACATGTTCGGGTCCGCATTGTTCGGCAAAGCCGGGCGGCAAAATCGGAAATAGGTAATTAAGTATCTAGATATATGTTAGGGAAAAATCCGCTCCGCTTAGCTCGAATGTTGCTGAGCCGACCCTAACATGATTCAGTGAGGGTAAATGCCAAACGGAGTTTGCCGATCGGCACGAGATGAATGAAATCTCAGCGACAGTCATTGTCAAAAACATGTCAATAATGTAGATAAATTAGAGCATTATTTGAAAAATTGAGACAGAGCTACGAAAGCATTCGTTCTTAAAAAAACGGGTTTGCCCTTCGGATATAGAAACGACTAACCAATGTCAGTATTACTTTTGAACTCTTTTGAATTTCGAATTCGCTGTAAGGGATGATTAATGCTAGACCGTGCCCGATAGAAGTAAGGACGTTTCTCTGAAAGAACGTCTTAAGGCGGATATTGACTTGCAATATTTGTTTGTAATGTATCATTCGAGGCGAGCTTGGTTACAAAACGGCGGTATACTAAACGTGGCGAACGCTCGCTTCGAGCACTTGACTCAGCGTGCTCCATTTTTATTCAGAATGGCGCACGTAGATGTTGTGTCCTTCGTTGCAATATGACCAGCGATCCGAGCTGCTCGATGCGAGCATTGCGAGCGCATATTTACAAACAAGTCGGTGCAGGTTGACACGTCGTCGCAAAAACAACGTATCTCGTTTTACTCTCTTTTCCAATTTTTTTCTTCTTCCAACAACAATAAAATTAATGAAGCACATACAAACTCTACTTCCGCCATTTTGAATAAAAATGGAGCACGCTTGAATCAAGTGCTCAAAGCGAGAGTTCGCCACGTTTAGTGTATCGCCGTTTTGTAACAAGAAATGGAGCGCGCTTGAGCCATGCTCGAAGCGAGCGTTCGCCGCGTGGTGTTTATCGCCGTTTTGTAACCAAGCTCGCCTCTAATGATACATTACAATCAAACGTTGCAAGTCAGATTCCGCTTTTACGCTTTAAAAAAACTCGATACATTACAAACAAACGTTGCAAGTCGGTCTCCACTTTTAAAGTGTTGGAGTCAGAATGAGACTTTAAACTGACAAAAATTGCGTCGTTGGTTCGTTATTTCTAAATTGAAAAGTAGGCAATGTGCCTAAGTATTTTTACTTCACATCGCAGAATAAATCTGATTTGATTGACGCTAAGTACCTGCTAACTACAATTTTTTTCCAAGTAAATAAAATCATCGTGTATAAACAATGACGCGCTTGCAGAACTCGTTGAATATTAATTACCTACAAATGATACCCCCACTACATACGTAGTTGCTTGTCACGTAATGATGACGTCACACAAACTACCGTCACTACAGTTATCAATACTAACCGGTAACAAAATGTTGCATATTAGATAATACGGGCTGTCCGCAACTCCACGTCAAAGCACGTATTTATATCTTGCATATTACTTAGGTACCTATCAAGACACTTCATCGTTATATTGACTGTCAAAAATATGTAAGCAATTCTGGACCTTAAACCTGGTGGTAAACATTTTGTGTCTTTGACTGTACAAACTTATATAAATAACTTAACACCGTCAAAGCCACGATAACTATGAACTTTGTTTGTATCGCGACCACGTTGTACATACTTATAAGGTCTAGAATTACACGAATACATCCTTCCTCCAATAAAAGTTAAGGTGTCGGAGCTGAAAAAGCAGACAATATAATACACGTAACTACAGAAAATTTACACAAAAGAATAACTGTAGGCTGCCACAATTAAGATTTCCATCGACTCGCTAAGAATACCTAAAATTCCTATTCAGTAAGAATTCAACTTGAACATTTGTCTTGATTTGTTTGGTTAAGTATAAAACCTCATGCTGTCACATCTGCTTTATAAATGCAGTGAATTCAAATATATCTTTCAGTAGAAAATAGAAAATAAATTCTGAGGAGCTATGTTCCAGATAAGTTCCCATAATATGTCGGCAAGCCATTAAGGGGATGTAGGAGAGGTCATTTGCAACAAAATTACCCCTGATGACCCCTATGCAAATGTTAATCATTTTCGAGTAATTTGATATTTGATCTTTTTTTTGCGGTACACAGCTATGAATTTTTTTTTTAAACCCCGGTGAAGTGCGAGTTGGACTCGCCCTCCGAGGGTTCCGTACAAATTTCTTACATAATTGTTATAAATATTTCAGGAATCGACTCTCGCAGTTTTTTCCGAGCTTTTCCCGAAATTCAGTTTCCAAAACCTATAATTACTTACATTTATGTGTTTTATAATCTATCTACTTTTATATTATTATTATAAACAGGGAAGATTTGAGTTTTGTTTGTAAGGATTTAACTCTAAAAAGTAGGTAGGTACTCAACCGATTTTAAATATTTACGCTGCTAGTGTATAATACTCGTAAGTACCTACCTGTGTACTAATTTATAATTTATTGTTAGGTGCTCAACATACAAAGTAATTGAATCTAGGGCTGTATTAACGTTTGTTGTATGCTTTATACGTGAACTAAATGTGACCTATGTTTGTTTAATATCCTATTAAAATATAATATGTATAATGTAGTATTATTTTATTATACTACTAGGTACAAGACACTTAAGTAGGTAGGTACCTGTTTAGGATTGTGTTTAATTACAAAATTAAAAAAAGGACTTAGTAAGTACGCATAACAGTGCTAATTGTTAGGTACTACATACACCAAAGTTATTAGGTACCTATACATATAAAAGAGGGAAAAGGTATTTCTTTTTTCATTCTTCGTCATAAATCGAAAACATCATAAAAGTAATTAAAAATCTGTTTAAGCTCGTGCCAATGATGCCCTTTCATACGATACCACACATGGCACGGTTAACTCACTTAAAAATTTGGACCCCTTTTCCTTGCATAAAGACCCTGTTTTTTTTTGTGATTTCATTAAAAAGATATGGCTTGCAGATTTTTCTCTTCTGTACAAATTAGTAAAAGTTTAAAAAAATCTACAAAACGGTTTGTTCACCCATACAATTATGACCGCGCATACCGTTGTTTAACCTCGATGATTGATTACGTACTTTAAATAAAGACTATATTTTTTATGATTTCATTACAAATACATAGTTTTCAGATTTTTCCCTGTACTTGTAGTATAAGACGATATTACTTGACAAATTTCATAGTTCTAGGTCAACGGGAAGTACCCTATACATTTTTTTTTCATTGATTCCCTTGAGTGTCGAAATATACGTTTTTTGCGGCATAAATGGGCGTATCTTTTTTTAACGTCAACTTAGAAGTTTGATATTTTCACAGCTTCAAGGCCTGAGTATATGGTTTTAATTTCAACGCGATACCTCCACGCGTTCCGGATATAAAGGGCATTGACAGACAGATGGACAGACGGACAGACAGACAGACGGACAACAAAGTGATCCTATAAGGGTTCCGTTTTTCCTTTTGAGGTACGGAACCCTAAAAACAGCAGGTTTTTTTAAAATTATTTTTATCTTCTGCTTCAATAAATAATAATCAACCATAAAATGACAATCACTTTTAATAGTTTTACAAATCGTTACAATTTTCTATCATTTTGAGCAGGTTATTTCACTAAAATAGTCGATTTTAGCAAAAAAAATCGGAAGTACTTTATCGGCTGAATATTCCAAAAACTTGTAAGTACAACTTCTCAACTATCCAACGAGATACAATTAAATACCAGATATCTTCAAAAAAATATGAAATGTCAATTTACTCGAAAATGGTTGACATTTGCATAGGGGTCATCAGGGGTCATTCGGTTGAAAATAATCTCTCCTACATCCCCTTAACGTATTGCCGACATATATATAACCAATAATCTTGTATATGTAGGTATGTAGACATCAGGAAGAGCTTTTTAAACATAACCTGTTTGTGAATAATTGAGTCAACGAATGGAGATTCAAATCTCTTTATTTTACCCTTGGAAAGTTATGTTTTTCCTCAGGTTTAACAAGTTTTTAAATTTTTCGTACAGGCACACAACAAAGCGAACTTTCTTGATTAAAATAAATTATAAGGTTAGTAGGAATATACTTAGGTTCTTTATCCTGGGCCTACAAGATTGTCTAAAGTTAAATTACAAACCTCAAAAAATAAAAGGCAGATAACCCATATTCAAATTCTTAACACAATCTGTCAACAGTCAATTGAATAAAAGAAACTAAAATAAAATTTACATCTACATCGGAAAATTCATTGAAAAACCTAGTTATAATAAAATTACAAAACGTTATATATGCTCTAAGTATAAAGGCTCGTACACACTGGCACGACGCGACGCCCGAAACAAAGGTACCGCGTGTCGTGCGACGAGCGGCGCCTTTGTGTAGCGCAGTCGCGTCGCGCCTGTCCGTGGGAGCCTTAAAGTCTAAGGTCTCCGTATTTCGCCATGAAAGAAAGCATGTTTCCTAATTATAAATCGTTATATTTGTTATCTTTCAATCATCGGGCAAAGGGACGCTATGCCAGCTAGGACGTAATGTAGTACCTATGTAGAATTCACCATTAACTAAGTTTTCTGAAAACGAACCATTTCAATTGGATTGTTTATGGAACGAAACTGTATTTTGTTTATTTTACTGTAAAATTAACATCACTTGATTGAAATTTTCACGCTTGCTCGCGGCCGTCGAATATATTGCAGGGAGTACCACGGCAAACGCAATGATTTTAACATTTTCGTTTTTTCCCTTATGTAAAAAAAACATTTCCCTTTCAACCAATTGAAAGAGCAGTACAGAACAAACCGTTAGCTGTTGCGTAGTAATTCGAAATGAAATTAATTCAAACAATAGGTAATAAAAGTATATGTAATTAAGGGCCCGTTGTTTGATCAGTAGTCAAACATGCTAATAGTCAAAATGCGTTAGAAACTAACAATTTGTTATAAATGACATAAGTATGTTGTTTGACAAATGGTTGAGTTAAATAAAGTTAAAAAAAATTGACAATATGCTATAAAACTTAACCATGCGCAGACAGAGAGTAGTTAAACTTTGACAGCTATTGACTATTGTCAAGTGACTAATAAAATTGTTAAATTGACTATTGGTCATTTTTCCAAACAACGGCCCCTAAGTCTCATTACCTTTATACAGTAATACGAAATAGTTAAGAATAGTAAATTTTTCATTGACAGATATTTAAAATAACATACAACATACATTACATACATTTTTTACCAATGGAACACTTCAAACATTTTGTTATCAACATAGTTTTGATGAGGACCGTACACCAGCTTAATAAAAGCGAGTTGTTGTTTTCAGGATCTTTAACATTTTTTTTTTCCTAGACCTTCTATTAATTAACAATACTGGTCTCTGTTTGCCTAGACGTTAATTAAAATACTGCATATCCAATTATTTTACACTGTGGTTTTTATTCTTGTTGCGCTATTTATTTACCTATAATTTTTTGAATTTTTGTCTTATGATACTCTGTGTTAACCATAGCTACTGTGCTTTCTAGTTTCTGTACTGTATTGTACTTTACTGCACTGAATAACATGGCTCATCCCCACCATCAAAATATATCAACACTAGAACATTATTTTTAAATATCCTGAAACATCTTAAGTTTCTCCAATTTTCTTCAATAGATAGTTCCGATATAGGTGTACTAAAAAAAAATAACTAAAAGTAAGTTTGATCAAAGAAAAGTATATAGCTTGTCTGTAACTTAACCACTAATCTTCATTTTCCTTTACACAAGCTTCGCTTCTCTATGCACCTGCATATATATACATATATTTACTCTATATTACGTATACTCCTCTGCTCACAACTAACTACTGTTCCAATAATATCCTATTCGAAGTTCCGCGTATATAATTAAGCAAATAGGCTCTACAAAGCCACGCTCGAACCCATGTAACGTGATCTATAGGAAGGATTTGCACGTATTGATTGACAGTATAATATATTAATTAATACTACGATACCATAGGGATTTCGCTTTGTGTCTGTCTTGACCAAAGGCGAGCTGTACTATTATTTGTGTTAAAATAACAAGAACATGAATGCCTGAACATGCCTTTGAAGCAGAATACGCTTATGTAACCATTATTTGTCTGGCTGTCGGATCATACATAGGTACGAGGTACGACAGACCAAATACGATGTATAACATAAATAACAGGCAGGAGATATAGGAGCAATGATTTGTACGCTACTTTATTGTGAATTGATCCGAAAAGAGACGACGATGCATGCATGTATTCCCAGTTTGCACCCAATCAAATATTTCTAGGCTTATAGCCACGGCTTTTAAACATAAATCTATTTCCATTCTTCAGTAATAAGATATCTTTCTATACATATTTAAATTGCTCATTGCATTATGTATTGTTCATCTTGTGACAATGATCTCAACACATTCCTTTTTTACACGTTATATTGTGTGAACGATCTCGAACAAATGATAATCACTTGACAGGGGGGTACCACCCAACTGTCGGCTTCTATCGCTCGTCTGCTGACATTGGCCTTACACAAATCGTTTTCATTTGCCATATCAGGGTCGGACATCTCCGACAGACAATCGCTACAATCATATTTATAGTAGACTCTCACAAGCATTTTGCTGACGAAGTCAGACAAAACATCGTGAAAGTAAGCTCGATGAATTTGTGGATTAGTATTGTGTAGTTGTAGTATATTACTTTACTCGAGGAACGTGACTCTAGACGGCACTAAAATGTAGTGTCTTCTTAAGTTAA
Organism: Dryobotodes eremita; assembly: GCA_917490735.1. Classification (NCBI taxonomy): domain Eukaryota; kingdom Metazoa; phylum Arthropoda; class Insecta; order Lepidoptera; family Noctuidae; genus Dryobotodes; species Dryobotodes eremita. The sequence goes on along the minus strand of OU823241.1, from coordinate 25,795,734 downwards.
GATCTTTCACTGCGCAGGGCTTACAGCTCTAGAAAAATGTTATGGGTTCACACAATATTACCCCCTAGGGCCGTAATGAGTCTAAAAGCGGCTCTTATTATGAGTACAATATTTTATCTCGCAGAAAAGCACCATTTTCAATGAGGCTCGACGAATACGCAATGTCTCTGGAGCAGCTTTATGTTCGTAATATTTCATTCGTGTAACGTATTCCTTATTCCGATGGTTCACTTTGCGTCTATTGTGTTTGTGATGATAGTATAAGAAAATGGGTATGAGGGTAGCCATAAAATATGTATTATCTTCACTAGAAAACGAGGGAAATGTTGGTTAACTTACACTCATTCGCCCCGCACTTTGCACTAGATATATTTATAAAGTATGGTAGTTTAAAAAAAATCTGGGCGTGGCTTTAGGAAAATACAGGATCAAATTAAATTAGCTAGCGAAACTACAGACGTGATGGGTATCGATATCTAAAAACTATAAAGTTAAAATTTAAATGATTAGATGGATTTTTTTTTGAGGATCAACGACCGTTGGTTTTACTTTTCACCACGGATTGTTGTTACTTGAAGTATGGTTTTAGAAAATCTTTTTCTTTTATTTTATCGTGTTTAGATACCGATACCCATCACGTCTGTGAAGTTTACACAAAAAAAAAAACTGATATTTCAAGTGACTTCACAAACTGCGGTCCATGATCCCACAAAAAAAAAACTTTAACTTAATTTAATTTATGTTTTATCATATTAAGATATCGATATCCATAACGTCTGCGGAGTTTCTCTAGCCAATTTGATTTGATCCTGTGTAGTAAATTAGTTTTACAGGTTTTAATTTAAAGTTACATGTCGGAATAAATTCTCAATTCAACCGGCAACCACTCTTACAACTATTTTAAAACGAATCTCATCGCAAATAGAAAATATCTTCTTTTTTATAACTTAAATAAAATGTAATTCGGAAAACGGTTCCCTACTACGTCTATTAGGTACATAACAAGAAAGATTGTTTCCGTCTACAAATATTTACATCGATCTAATGAACTTGGATTGAACCTAAAGGCTCCCACAGACAGGTGCGACGCGACAGCGCTACACAAAGGAGCCGCTCGTCGCGCGACACGCGGTGCCTTTGTTTCGAGCGTCGCGTCGCGCCAATGTGTACGAGCCTTAATGCGATCTAGACGTAATCAGTACTTAGTGCCCTATTTCCAATGTTTGTGTCGATTTTATGTGCACGTTTACTAATCTAAATGTTATGTAAGTAACAGTGGGGCATTAGCTTTAAATAAAAACAAAAGAGTTTAAGGGTTCCTGCACGCTTTGTCCCAACGGAAAGCTGGTCCCGACGCGAGCAAAACTATGAATAGTGTCAGCAGCGGGAAACGTAGAAATTTATCAATTTAATTCTCTTGTGGTGTTTTTACGGGTATTTATTTCTCGGTAGGTACGACAGTTCAACTCTCATTTAAAGCTAGGTCATCATCACAAATGCTTTGTGTTGCTACTAATTTAGCCATAAATAACATTGCTATAATCACTCTGTTTGCACAGTAAGCATTTGCATTATGGTTAACTATGTTGCTATGTAAGTCTTAGGTTTACTATGCAATCAGTCGGTGGCTGACGATACAAAGAGCGTAATTAATTTTGTGAACAGGAGTCTGTTTCGTATTATTAAACCCAGTTGCACATGGACTAAACCTAAAGGTCTTTTAGGTATTGATTTATAAGAGGTATTTCACTCGGAGCACTGAGCCGTGGTTTATATTAATACTTAAAGGCTCGTACACAATGGCGCGACGCGACGCCCGACACGAAGGCACCGCATGTCGTGCGACGAGCTGCACCTTTGTGTCGGGCGTCGCGTCGCGCCTGTCTGTGGAAGCCTTGAATTGGGTTTTGCCGCATATTTTGTTTAAGGCCCTATCATTGCCATTTATATAAGTATTTATGCACAAAATTACAGAATAATAAATCCCAAGGCGGTGTACAGTTCAATTTACAAACTAAAATGTATTATAAATGTGACATACATACCTAATTTTATTAGAAGGTTAAGTAAAACAGAATTTACAAATAATAAGTATTAAAGAAAACACGGGAAAACCAAAAATTACAAACAAAATAACGCTTGTAAATATAAACAAAGTGCAATTAAGTGAAAATAAAAAAGAAACATTATTTATATTTCATCTCTTCATCGCACAATGTCACATATCTATCCATCTCGCGGCCAACAAGTCATTTGCACAGGCCCTGCAGTCTCGACACGAATAGCGACAAAAATCTGTCGCTAAGTCGTATCGATGTCAAATTTCTTTAATAGATTTTCAACCTTATGCTTTGGAAATAAAGTTGAAAATCTATTAAAGAAATTTGACATCGATTGGACTTAACGACCGATTTATGTCGGTATCTATGTCGAGACTGCCTGCCCTGGGCAGTTTTGAACAGTTGGTACAAAATCTCATGATAGTTCACGTTTCGTCTAATATTCATCTGCTATTAGAGTGTATATAGTAACACGTCTAACCTTAAAAAACCGTACTCAGTTGAAATTTTACTTTCTCATCTATTTTGTCTTATATTATAAACCAGTACAGCCCGTGGCAAACAAATTCGAGCCTAATGTGGCTCATAACTTTCAGTATATATGTTACCGACAATCTGTATAAACCGGTAGTCTATATAATATCTAGGCAATGTATAGAATACCTAAAACGTTTAGGTAATGTATGAAATATTATTAAGCTATTGCATAGCTTTTATCGCGGGCTTTGAGCGCGGCGACCGAAACAAGAAATTCTGTAACGAAAATAAAACCTAACACCCCCCACTCCGCCTACCATGTAGCTCGGCCGAGCGTTCGCTTAACGTGTATGTATATGGTACGACTGTACTTGAATTAATATCAAAGAAAAAAAAATACTGCATAAATAAATAATAAATAAATAATTATAATTGCATAAGTTGATAAAAAATTATATGCAATAGCTTTACCGCGGCAGTCCCCGAGTGCCACACGTGTTTTTTATTTTATTTTATACTTTGCCTAGGCATTCTATACAGTACCGAATGCGCAGCCGGCAATGTGCGAAAAATACGAAAGCAGGGAAGGGGAAGACGTGCGAGCAGGCAGTAAACTCCACGCGACGCAGGCACACAACGAACACATCTGTTAGCAAGTATTATTATAGCGGCCGTGTGTTGCAAGCAAGATAGTCCTTACGGTGTATAGATGCTCGTTTCTCCCATGGTACTTACATAACATTGATAAATATAGACCAAATCTATTTACTTTACACATTGCCGGTGAACCAGCAGGTATTCTATAAAATCCCTGGGAAATGTATACATTACCTAGGCAAAGTATGTAACGGACAATACTATTCATAATATTTCATACATTGCCTGGACGCTTCAGGTATTCTATACATTGTCTAGGTATTGTATAGAATTCCTGAATTATACATATAACCGGTAACATATACACACTCGACCGCACACATTCGGTATTTTTTACTTACTGCGTGGGTACTGTGCGCAAGTCTGATTGGTACCTGGTTGCGAATACAGCTAAAAGCCAAACGCTTTCTGGCTCGATGGAGACTCCCCTAAACTGTTCAGGGGAGTCTCCACCTTTCTTTTTTTCTTTTATTCTTTCAAATAATAAAGAGAAGCTATAAATTGATATTAGTACTGGTGTATTGGTTCCCCTTCTTATTGTATTGATGGTAAACTCGAGGAAATGGATTGATTCGATTTAATAAGTACTGTGAACTCAGATGGTCTGTAAATTCAAATCTCAACAGACATCCTTTGTCAGTCGTAGGAATGGCTAGTACCTTCGGAAAACGTGGTGTTTAAATTTTCTCAAGAATAATATTCCCAGTGTTTTTAAACTATTGCATAGCTTTTATCGCGGGCTTTGAGCGCGGCGACCGATTCAAGAAATTCCGTAACAAAAAAAAAAACCTAACACCCCCCACTCCGCCTACCATGTAGCTCGGCCGAGCGTTCGCTTAACGTGTATGTATATGGTACGACTGTACTTGAATTAATATCAAAGAAAAAAAAATACTGCATAAATAAAAAATCAATAAATAATTATAATTGCATAAGTTGATATGCAATAGCTTTACCGCGGCAGTCCCCGAGTGCCACACGTGTTTTTTTTATTTTAAATTATTTCAGACTTGTCTCAAGACACGCCTAAATATTGCATCGATAGTGGCTCGATAGAGGTCCTTTGTGGTAGATAGATTCTAACTAGACTAATTTTCAAATATCTTTATTTAACAACAGAACAATGAACAAAATGCACTTATCCTAAGTTACATTAACTCCTTATAATTGAGGCACTTTATGAGGCTAGTGATTCACCTTTCAAAGCTTTTAACAGAAATGTACTATTAACTGCTAGTGACATAAACTTAACACACAATAATCATGGGTACATGATGACAATTATGCAAATTATTTAGTTATAATTTACTGATTGCACGGTATAACAGAAATTATTTAAGTAACTAGTTTGCTGATTTAACTAGATTAATAGAGACGTAACCTCTAAATTTTTTGGCATCTACGCACCACTTTTTGGACGTCAATCAGGTGATAAACTTTGATAGCAAGGAAATTCCAGATTTACGACGCAACAGTTTTATGTAATAAAAATAAGCCACAAATAGGTTTCATATACGTACCTACCTTGTACCTATACTGAAGTTTGGCTGCTGATATCTCTGTCAAATCGAAGTCAAACACGATATTCAAAGCCCAGTTTGCTGGTGTATAAAGGGCAGGTAGAAATGTCAAATGCAAATCCAGAATATATTTTCGAGGACTAGAAATTCGGATTTTAATAAACCATTCATGAACTTCTTCAAAGACTAGATTCTGTCGAGCTGTTCGGCTATTCACCGGTGAAGTGCCATAGAAATGTTTCGTCTTGCTACGAGCTATTTAACAAAATTTCGCGACGTTGCTCAAACAAGACGAAGTTATTATTATTAGGTAGAGCCAAATCTGCTTTTTCTTGATGAATATTCATGCCTATTTGTCTTTTTTGTCTTTGTCGATAGACTGATACCGATCACTCGACATCCGTGCCGACTTATCGCTTTACGTACCGGTTCGAAAACGGAAATTTCTTCTCTTTATTCAACTACCCTCTACCACATTTCATTTAAACGGCTAGTGGATTCTCTCAATTCTCAGTCAATAAATTAGACGTAGCTTCTCGAAAAATATTAAATTGAAATTGTCATTTTACCTCGCAGCATTGGATTTCAGCTGCAATCTTGTACAAACAGTTAGTATATGTACTTAAAGAGTGAGCCGGCTGCTGCCGCAGCCGGGCCCCACGGACAGCGCCTGCCACCACAACTGACAGTATCCGAATCAATTCCACAAAAAATAACTTTTCATTTTCGTAACTAAATATTAATATTGAATTTGATGTAGAACAACATGTCAATATAACCACCGTATAGATGGGTATATTACTTTAAAAACAACATTCTTAAAATTAAACGATTTTATCTCATAAATTCAGTGGTGTTTAAGCGATAAAATACGAGGCGTGGGAAAGTGGAGTGTTGCGGCTAATAGCTTAACCGAACCATGGCCACGGCTGTTCAAGGCACACTGATGGAATTATGGCACGTGGGGAGGCGCTGCGGGTGAATGTCGATACAAAATTAGCCCCACAGCTACACTTTTGTTCGGAATTCTAAGAACCTTTTAGTATCATAACGCAATTTTAAATCGCATAGCCATAAATAAAGACATTTTTGTTTTTTTTTTAAACTCATATACCATGACAGCTAAGTAGCGCATTAGTACAGTGTCAAAGTCTAGTCACGTATAGTCTTATTAGTGAAAACTAAGGGTAAATGTACGCTGAAGTCGAGTAAATGAGGTTCTACTTGCTCCTGTTACGTACGTACAATATAGCTAACGTGTTCTTGCCACAAACTGGCAAACCCGCGCACAATGTGGACTATTTACTGAGCCGCGAAAATAATTGTCTTCAATAGTTTGCCGAATTATTGTTAGCGGAGCAATTTTTGTATTCTTGCCGTGAACAATCGGATACATGTACTAAATGGTACCTATCGAAGCATTGGAAATTTAATTTCTAAACATAAACCAGTCAAACTAAATAAGCCAATCAAATCCATTGTCTTCATGACTCCTAAATGTTTTCTGGATTGTCCACACAGAATACAACAAACACGACTTGGGCACTCCTACCTCTATGCTTTTGACAATAAAAGGTTTCGTTCTTCATTATGTGAGTAAAAAGGCATACAAAACTGCGGAGCGGATAAAAATCTCAATACTTCAAAGCTTGGGTTGTTTGAACCCAGTGGACTCTTGTGCACTTGTTAATTGGCTGGCCGGCAGACAAAGCTCCCCTTTGGAAATCAATCAAGTTCGGAACAATTCAAAACGGACTACTCAAATACTACTTGTGTTTTGTTCCTAGGCGGATATTAGCAATTCATAACGTAGCCTTCGCGTGATATTGTAGTTACAGCGAAAATTTTCGCGTAGAGTAGCTTTTGAATTTCGTTAAGTATAGGTTGAATACATGGCATCGTTTTTCTAGTAGGTGCTGTAGTTACCTCTACCTATACATAGGCATAAGCATTTGTAGGAAGCTTTGTGTTATATTAGCTTCCGCAAAACTTATCCATTTAGTGAAATTGCAGCATTGATATTATTTCGCTTCTTAAAAACTGTTTGTTAACAAAACTATAATGTCCTTTAAATTACATTTTGAAACTTCTCTGCTTTTACCTTAATGTTTGTTATGGACCATCTTCATTGCTTTCAAAAGATTTAGAAAATTCAATTTTCAGGACATATAAGGGCTGACAATTTTATACCGAAATGCTTGTAATTGCAAAGCACTTTGTAGTTATTACGCACTTCGAAGATGTGAAAGGAAAATTAATAAGAGGACAGGGAACACAAAAGCGCATCAATACAGCAAAATGATTACAGGCACTTACAAGAAAACAAGAGGGTTAAATATCAATTCACTTGTGGGACTTATAATATATTAATTATGCACTGGAATCGACTCTTTTCTTCGAAGTTGTTATTGTTATACTTAGTGCTTATAAGTTCTAAGAACCCGGGTCCTACGCTATATATTTAACTAAAGACAATTTTTCTAAGTAATTGTTTTACTTCATTATTAATAATTTCAAGGATAAAGCTGCACTTAAGATATTCGCATCAACTCCCTGTTTCTGTGGAATTCTATTGTTTGCAGAAACGGTTTCATTTAGTTTCATCCTGCAATTTGAAAACTGGAACTTGTTAAGCTAGCTTGAGTGCACTGGTACTTGTCATTATGCTTGAATACTTATTCTCTAGAAAGTTGTTTCGACATGGATGAATTCTGAGCTTGTGCGAAACAGTAATGTTATAACAGCTGCGCTCGCGCCTCGTCTAGGTATACTTGCTCAAGCGCAACTCCTGAGAGTCTGTCTAATTTTGCAAGAAATTTGCATTATTTTTGGCGTGTCTTCAAACAACCCCTGTATAACGATTACCGTGGATTTCTGTTAACACAAATCACGTAATTATGAGCACGTCTATGTCATCAGTCCTCACGTAATTGCTTACCTACATATACCTACATCTGTACTATATCCTAGTACCTACGTAGCATTTACAGCGACGATAACTAATGGGTGTCCCAAAAGTACGTATAGGATTTGAACTTCGTTCTATTTTCGAAATATTCAAGATGGCGTATTTAAATAAATCGTACGTCATCTTGACACATGTAAAATTAATAATCGAGCGTTTCACACTAAAAGAACGTACAGAAATCGTGCAAACGTTTTACGAAAATTCACGTTCAATTAAGAAGACACGAAATAAGCCGCGAAATGTGTAAAAATGTAATGAGAAACTTCGGCAAATGAATTGGCATTTGCAAAAATGCCTGTGACGGTCATTTGATAGATATTCTATTAAAATAAAATTGTACAAGTCTCTTCTTTAAAATAAAATCAAAATTACGAAGAAATTCCATTCCGTTCGCATTTTATTGAAAATACACATCCGGTACCTACTTTAGAGACACCCGATACATATTTCCTCACTAATCAGTAATCACAGTAATCATTACGCCACTGTACACTGATTTCATTATTTAAGTGATATATGTACTTTGGTATAGCAGGTAAGTACTTGTAAACTGTTGCTTGTAGTAAGCTCCGTAGAAGTTCAGGTACCGTAACGTGTTAGATCATATTATAATTAGTAGGTTTTACAAACACTGATTAAAACAGAATTGCACCTGTGTAAATAACATACCCAGTACGAGTAGATCAGTTTTTTTTTTTTGGAAATATCTTAGGTGTGTAGAGCTAAAAATATCTTAGGAGAGTAGAGTTAAAAATATCTAAGGAGTAGAGCTAAAAATATCTAAAGAGCGTATAGCTAATAATATCTAAGGAGAGTAGGGCTAAAAATATCTAAGGCGAGTTGAGCTAAAAATATCTAAGGTGAGTAGAGCTAAAAATATCTCATGAGAATATATTATAATATCTACGGAGGTAGTAATATCTACGGAGAGTTGAGCTAAAAATATCTAAGGTGAGTAGAGCAAAAAATATCTAACGAGAGTATAGGTAATAATATCTACGGAGAGTAGAGATAAAAATATCTAAGGTGAGTAGAGCAAAAAATATCTAACGAGAGTATAGGTAATAATATCTACGGAGAGTAGAGATAAAAATATCTAAGGTGAGTAGAGCTAAAAATATCTAACGAGAGTATAGGTAATAATATCTACGGAGAGTAGAGATAAAAATATCTAAGGTGAGTAGAGCAAAAAATATCTAACGAGAGTATAGGTAATAATATCTACGGAGAGTAGAGATAAAAATATCTAAGGTGAGTAGAGCTAAAAATATCTAACGAGAGTATAGGTAATAATATCTACGGAGAGTAGAGATAAAAATATCTAAGGTGAGTGGAGCTAAATATATCTAAGGTGAGTAGAGCTAAAAATAAGATACTTATCTCAATTCTCAAATTAATCTAAAATATTGTGAAATCGAGTTTTTGTAGGTAATAGAACACTGTTTATTTGATGTAATTTTTAACCAAAAATACCTACACTTCCCAGTATTAATAATGGAGCCACGTTTTATGTAAGAACGCCACCGAAATAAGTTTCAGAACTTTGTAATAGCTCCTTGTTACCGTCACGGCAGCTGCAGCGTCTCTTTGAATATCCGTCGTAATGTTTGGATGGTTTAGAAATATATTAGTACTATAAAATAAATAAAGCAGTGAAATATCTAACGCGCGAACGAACTAAGGCGCATCACTACGAGTATATGATCCAAATAAACTAATAAAAATTGCTATATTCCAGTCGGACTATTTTTCTTCTAATTCTTAGGTATCATTATATTTTCACAAAAGAACTTAAGTAGGTCAAATTAAGTATTTTTATACGTAACAGAAAGCGGGTCGCCGCGCTAAAATATCAGGGTATTTTAAACCTTTTTCAGAATTAATAAAATTACGATCGCCTTCTTGAACTCCTGAACGAATCTTCAGCAAGATTTTACTTATATTTTCTAACTGGAAACGTCTATTGTTTGTAGAAACAAGATAAAATTTATCTATAAATGCAACCGTTGGTGGTGAACGTTACTGGAATATAATTCCACAATTAAGTATATTTATTTGATTGTCAGATTTAGTGCAATGCAGTTGGCTTACTGTCGTAAGTCCGTCAAAGAAGAAACAGGCCCGTCCGAAAGTAGTTTGAAACTTTGGAGTGAACCCTACACCCGATTAATTAAAAAGATTAATTTAAGTTTTTCGGACAGGAGTAGGCACAACTGTCACATCGTTGTGTCATTCATTCTTAGGTCGGACCCCAAACTAATCTTATGTCCGTAGGTGATACGTAATAGGAAACACCCGAAACGTCAACCGAAACTACGGATGTCGAGCTCAGAGAGTAGGCCCATGTTTTTGTGTGAGAAAGAGATTATTAACATGACTAAGGGCCCGTTGTTTGATCAGTAGTCAAACATACTAATAGTTAAAATGCGTTAGTTAAAATAACAATTTGTTAAAATAGTTAAAATGCGTTAGTTAAAATAATAATTTGTTAAAATTGACAGAAGTATGTTGTTTGACAAATGGTTAAGCTAACTACAGTAAAAGAAACTTACAATTGGCTATAAAAGTTAACCATGCACAGACAGAGTAGTTAAACTTTGACGGCTATTGACTGTTGTCAATTGTGTTAAATCGACTAATGGTCATGTTTAACTATGTATCAAACAACGGGCCCTTAGTACATATTACGAAATCTTAGATGTTTTATTTTTTATGAATAATCACTATGATTTTTTATGAACAGTCACTATTAAGTTGTTGTTGCTAATGGTGTTGTAAGTTCCACTTAAGAAGTTACATTTATTGTATTAAATACGATATACACCCAAACATTGTCCGGCTATTTAGGATTCTTTGACAGTGATTTATTTTTATGATGAACTAGCTGTAGCCTGCGACTTCGTCTGCTTGTATTTGTTTATTTTTATATAAAACAAGTAGTACATTATGTCTTTCTCCAGGCTATTTTATTTAGAAGAAATAAATGTAAGTATATGATTCAGCCTTTCGATCGGTACAGTGAAATAACAGGTTATTTTTTTCCCATTTAGCGGATTCGATTCCCGGTTCAGACAGGTGATTATTTAAAATTCTTTGAATGCAGTTCGTATTGTTTTTAAAATAAAAATGGATTCTTCATTCAGTATTTTTTTCTATCTACAGTATTTAAAGTACTTTCCCTCCATGTGGCAAAGTCGTAAGACACCCTGTATACAGTACATGTTAAAAAAACACGTGTGGCACTCGGGGACTGCCCCGGTAAAGCTACATAGCAAATTTTATCAAATTATGAAATTATAATTTTTTATTTATGCAGTATTTTTTTTCTTTGATATTAATTCAAGTACAGTCGTACCATATACATACACGTTAAGCGTACGCTCGGCCGAGCTACATGGTAGGCGGAGTGGGGGGTGTTAGGTTTTATTTTCGTTACGGAATTTCTTGATTCGGTCGCCGCGCTCAAAGCCCGTGATAAAAGCTATGCAATAGCTTAAAAAAATCGTCTGTCTGTGTTTGTTCCGGCTAATGTTCGAAACGGCTGGACTGATTTTGACAGGACAGGCAGATAGCTGATGTCATAAGGAGTAACAAAGGCTACTTTTTGTCCCAGTAGCACGTTCCATTAGGATAATTTTCGATATCCACGCGGGCGAAACCGCGGGCAGCAGCTAGTTTATAATAGTATGGAATGGAAGTACGGATTATTGTAAATCGGATTGCTACAGTAGATTACCATGACGTGTTGAAGTCCATTGTTTCGGATCAAAATATAAATTATTGTATTTTAACAATTATAGAAATCTAATTTAGAACAAACAAAATGAACCTGTCGTTTCATTAACGATATCGTCGTATTTAACAAGATACTCCAATTATAAACATCAATCAATCTGCCTATCCTTTTCGGGTCGGCTTCCGGTCTAACCGGATGCAGCTGAATAACATTATTTCCATTAGATACATAAGAAGCTTAAATCGTTTATCTTAGTACCTAATTGGGATTTATTTTCGTTCCGTTTTCGTGAAAACAAAGGAAAAGACAATTGTATCGAGACAAGTGTGTACACTTAAGTTATTGTAGCCATAGTTATCTACTTATATCGTCAAGTGGGTAGAGACAGACTATATTGATTTCGGTTCCCTACAAAATGGTTGAGCTGGATCCACGCGTCACGATCATAAACGGGCGCCGTCAGTTGAGACTGGTCATCTCTTAACTGCCACGGCTTATTTTTATTATTAATCTTATATTTTGAATTGTTTCTTAATATATATTTTATTTTTTTACATTGTTCTCACAGATAGAAGCAAAAAGAATAATGTACCCAGGATTTTGTAATATCTTGATTTAAAAAGAGTGTCCTTGGAGTTTCTTGCCCGTTCTTCTCCATAGAGATATACGTTTTGGAATGGGCAACTAGCTTCTACTTTCTGACTATCTGACCGATTCTTTGACAGTTCAAAAGTGCCTGTAAATGGTTTAATTGAAATAAATGCTTTGAGTTTGAGTTTGATTTGCCGAAACTTGTATGTTTTCGTCAACGGGCGAATATAATAATATTTCAAGATCAACACGTGAAAATATAGTGGAGGAAATTATTATCCTTGCACAAGAAATTGAGCTATTCTTGATGCAATTAGAGGAGGCAAGGGAAGAACACATGCTACACATATCAAGTTATACATTTCCAATATAAGCTGACTTCTCATTGTACGAAAAGCAAATACAATGCGAGATCAGCTGAAACTGGAAATTCAAGCTTGATATGTCGTCGTGTGTACGTGGTTATTGTTTATATAACGAACGTTGTTTTTCTTATAATTGTACTAAAGACAATAATTACACCACGTTATGGTGATTTTACACACTTCCACAGGTAATAGGTAAGGTTTACCTATTTAATAAAGAAAGTGTCACTAAAGTGATGAGATATCAAGGACTCTCCGACGACAAATAATCAGACACTTATCATAAATTACATGAATAGACAATCTAGATAAAACAGCCACATAATGATAATTGCAATTAGATTAATGTAATAGAATTCTGTCCCTTACCTCCGGAACATGTTTTTAGCGTATTGTCTGAGCAATTAGGTTATCTACCATCGATAACTCGATAGATTTATATGCATAATCAGCCTATAATGTTCCCACTGCTGGGACACAGGCCTCACCTCTTTGAGAAGAAATGGGCTGTAATCTACCACGGGCCCAGTGCGGGTTGGTAGATGTCACATGTCTTCGAATTTTTGGTTCTAGGACATGCCGGTGTCTTCACGATGTTTTCCTTCACCGTTTTGAGAGCAGTGGTGATGTTATTTACACAAAGTAAAGCGCCTGCCTGGGTTCGACCCCACGACCTACAATTCGCAAGTCGTGGCCGATACCACTGGGCCACCACTGCTCACATGTATATGATGTATATGTAACTGTATAATTATGTACATCGTTAGTTTATAATCTCGCGAGATTTAAATTATCTAGAAATGGTGAACTGCAACAAACCATTTACAATTTAACGCTTTATTTTTCGATAGTTTATAATCTGTCCATGCCATCACAATTTGACGGTTTCACATGGATATATTATAAACTATCGAAAATGAATACGTTATATTTTAAGCAGTATGGTAGAGTTCACAATTTATCGACAGTTTACAATCTCGCGAGGTAGATTATAACGGATAGATAAACTAACGGTGTTCACAATCATACGGAGACATATACAATCTATATGCTGTGTCGATCACTTAGTTCAAATCCCGATTCAGATACACAATGAAGGAAACAGTCATTAGTATGATTGCCTAATGACATCATTGCACAGGAATTGAACTAATCGGGAATTAATTATATTAATTGATTTCCAGAAATCAGTTGATATCTGTCGTAGGCAAAGCAGATATTGCAGTGCAGGAATGTTATTATTTCTAATTGAATGGACATCGATACCTACATGTGTCTTGTAGTTAATAACTAATATGAAATCAGGAATTAATTCATCAGCATTTCCAGAAATCAGTAGAATATTACCTGTCGCAGACAAAGCAGATATTGCCTAATTGATTCCAGTATGTGACGTATTAATTAGCATATTCATACAACAGATTCAAAATCAGCTTCAAATCCTGCCTACCGAAGTAACCAGATATATTTATTTCGGCAGCCGATAAAAAGAGTTTGTGCGTTTTGCGATGGCTTTTTGTTGTTGACTTACAAAGTTCAATAAATACATAGCACTTAACGTTTATTATTGGCAACATAACATGGAAATAGACTCGGGCTGCTGGCCCACCTGAAATAATATTGAATGGCAAACATTTATAACTTTGATATTCTTTATTGGTATAGGGTTCAGCAACAGCTGAAACTTTTACACTTCGAGGCTCGCAATTGAATATTTGAAATGTTCCTATCCATATTATAAATGTGAAAGTAACTGTCTGTCTGTTTTAAGTCCAAATGACTGAAACGGTCGTTATGAACTGTGATAGATATGTAGCCTGGGGCCTGCAAAAGACATAGGCTGCTTTTCATCCCGCAAATTTTTATTAACAACTAGCGACCCGCCCCGGCTTCGCCCGTGTAGCAAAGCATAGCATAGTGTAGCTTCCCAACAGTGAAAGAATTTTTGAAACCAAAAATTTAAAAAGTAAGAACAATTGAATTTCACTGTATTTCGTTTATTACAAATAAATTTAGGTTATACCTTAGCCTCAGCAACACGTGGGGATTATGCTATTAAATTGTAGCTTATATGAAACGTTTGTATTTTTAACATAGCGCCATCTATTGAATACTTACTCAATCCAGTCAACAGATATCGCCATCTGTTAGAATCGTTTGGAGCTAACAGATAATTTTGACTGTCAAATAATAGACAAATAATTTGCAATAAAATAATATTGCGACTATAACTTGAGATGTAAGCTATCCTATCTTACAAGTTGGATCAAATTGCACACGGTGTGCAAATCAAATTTAAAATCGGTTTAGTAGTTTAGGAGACCATCGCGGACAAACAACGTGACACAATTTTTATATATATAAAGATGATGAAACAAAAAATAAGCGCGGAAGAAGTCGGAGCAACAGCTAGTGTTATATACTTTTCTAAGAATAGATACATAATCTTTATAGTACTTTGCTGGCGTATCTTACGCAGATAATGCTCAAAACATCTGTTGTGGTATTGCGAGCATTCTACAAGTGCGTTTTCTGAACACTAAATTCGGCTTGATTTCATTAGGGTAAAACCGGGATAGATGCCCCACTTTTTGAAATAGCCTTCTTATTTAAAAAATATTAATTTTATATGACTAATTTCTATGAGTGTAGCTAGTTTAATCATTTATGTTGAATTATAATTATTATTATTTGACCTATCAATAATAAATTTTGCAGTATTTAACTTTTTGTGGAACACTTTTTTTGAGGATAGATGCCTACCTGTATGGATAGTTGCCCTACCATGAAAATACTAAGAAGGATAGATGCCTGCAGTGCGCGATAGATGCCCTTTATACTGTGTAAACGAAAATCCCAACCAAATATGAGGTCGAATTACGAAAAACCATTTTTTTTAAATGTTTTAATTGTTATCGTTATAAAATAATTCTAATACGACACAAACAAACATAATAAAATTTCAAAAACATTTGTTCAACAAAAATATGAATTCTTAGTTGTTATTATGTACATTAATTATTAAGTGTCAACATGCATAATCATACTTTTTATAAAATTAAAATAACACAATAAAGATATCATTCCTAATCCTACTTAAATGTATTTGAACCGGATAGCTCTTTCAGCTTTCCACATCTTGAGCAAAAATTTCTGAAAAGTGTACAAGTTTCATGTAACCAGTTCTGACACATCACACATTGAATCCAATCTGATTTAGACTTCGTATTTTTATAATTTTCAAAACATTCTATGCAGTTATCTTTATTTGTATCTTTAGGGTTATCCTGTCCATCTCTCTTAGTATTCTTTACGGGCAAACCTTTAGTTTTCTTTCCTTTCATTTCATAGTTAGGTGGAGTGTCTTCATTTTCGCTGCTACTGTAAATAATTTGTCTTTTTAGTGATGTTCGGTTCTGGTTTACTTTTAAGTAATTATCATTTTCTTTATCACCCAAATCAGTTAGGTCGTCATCGTCGTGTTCACTACAATAATGTTTACGTTTATGTTTATTTTTGTCTTCTTGTTCTTTGTTAGTGGTTCCTTTTTTAGATTTCTTAAGTTCTCTTTTTTCTTTGGTAGTTTCAGTCTTGTTTTTCTTATCTAACTTAGTTTTTATTTGTTTTTCCTTTCTTTCAGCCACATCCTTCTTTTGTTCAAAATATCTGCTGATTGTTTTGCCCTCTTAGCCATGGTCAAAGGAATTTTTGGTATAAGTGATGCATCTATTAGAATTTTTGAAGGTGTTTCTTGTTCTACATCGGTACCTAAAATCTCTGCAATTTTAGAATCACCAATGTCAAAAGGTGTTTCTTGTTCTATATCGGTACCTAAGATCTTTGCAACTGTAGAATCACCAATGTCAACTTCGTTGTATTTTTAGCAGCATAACGTCTTCGCAATGTTCTCGATGGAATCCCAAATTGTCGGGATATTTCATTCATCCCTACGGTTTTTTTGTCCATTTCATCGAAAGCTGACTGTAGTTGTTCTACAGTCCAAGAACATACTCGAGCTCGCCCTCCTTCCTTTCTTTTATATTTTCGTGGCATGGTTCTGCTACAAGTAAAGAGTCCAAATATAAAAATACGGAAAAACATAAAAAAATAAATATAACAGAACAAAAAATATTTTTAAAGTATGCACTGACACCATTATAGTGTATGGAGGGATAGATGCCCCTAAGGGCACCTATACCTCGAAAAATCAGGGCAACTATCCTTTATGATAGGGATAGATGCCAAAGTATGTTTTTAATAAATTAAAAACAAAAGTGCAACTATTAACACCCAGATGAACACTTAATGAACCAGTACATTGATGTAATAAAAAATATAATGGAATGTATTACTACTTATAAAGTTATACAATGGCAAATACTAACCTTTAAATCTTTGACGTGTTCGTGAAGTTCGCCGCGGAGATGATTGCACACACGAGCGAAACGCGTCCTCACCGTATGACAGCCAGGGGGCAGTTGAGGTGCGGGGTGACTGCGGCTCCTAGTTATACTATTAATTCATAGTTGCGAGTTTGGGAAGTTAGGTTTTTTGAAAATGAGGCATCTATCCCACTGCGGCATCTATCCCGGTTTTACCCTACTTGTCTTACTACAAGAGAAAGACGATGAATATATTGGTACAATTTGACAATACTATGCTTATGTTTTTTTGGGTATCACGGCGTAACACTTGTGAGTTATTCAATGGAGTTTACTTTAAATCATAGAGAGTAATCGTATAAAAGTTTAAATAACGCAGTTTTAGTTTTAATAATACCATAGATATCGCGCTAGTCCTGGCGCAGGGGAGGTCGCACCAGGCGGCGGCCGAATTGATGACACGCGGGGTTGCGACAGTCGTCGAGAGGATCCGGCAATTGGGACTCGAGGTGACCTTGCACAAGTCCGAGGCCATGTGTTTTCATGGTCCTCGGAACGCGCCACTGTCGGGTTCCGAAATAACGGTAGGAGGGGTTCACATCGGCGTCGAGTCGACGATGAAGTACCTGGGACTCGTCCTCGACAGCCGGTGGAACTTCGTGGAGCATTTCCGACGTTTGGCTCCCAGACTGCAGCGGGCCGGGGCTGCTTTGAAGCGGCTCTTGCCCAATCTGGGGGGGCCAAACGCCTCCTGCCGGAGGCTCTACGCGGGGGTCGTGCGGTCCATGGCCCTTTACGGGGCACCGGTGTGGGCGCGTTCCTTGAGGCTCCGGCCAGCCCGCCGGTTGAACGCGTCCCAAAGGGTCATGGCCATCCGGATGGTACGGGGATACCGCACGGTCTCCTGCGAGGCGGCGAGCCTCCTTGCCGGATTACCGCCGTGGAATCTGGAGGCAAAGGTCCTCGCGCACGTTTGGGAGTGGCGCGAGGAGGCGAAACGCCGGGGCGTAACTCCGCTGCCGCGAGAAATCACGGCACAGCGGACAGAGCTCCGGCGGGATCTCATGGCGGCATGGAGGGTGCGACTGTCGCAACCCAGCGCAGGGCACGCCACAATTGCGGCGGTAAGACCCCTCTTTGAGGAGTGGCTTGAGAGGCGCCACGGCGTCCTCACCTTCCGCCTGACGCAGGTCCTCACCGGACATGGCTGTTTCGGGAGGTTCCTGTTTCGGATAAGGCGGGAGGAAACGCCCGGGTGTTACCATTGTGTGGATCGACCGGAGGACACGGTGGAGCATACGGTGGAGGTCTGCCCGGCTTGGGCGGAGCACCGCCGTGTCCTCGTGGCGGCGATCGGCGGCGGCGACCTCTCGCGTCCGGCCCTGGTTCAGGCCATGGTACGGAGCGAGAGGGAATGGGAAGCCGTCACCTCCTTCTGCGAAGCAGTAATGCTCGCGAAGGAGAAGGCGGAGCGCGAGAGGGAGAGGCAATCTCTACGCCCTCGCGCCCCTAGCCGCCGCAGGAGGAGGAGACACCCTGGGCGTCGGGAGTCGATTGCCGACTCCCGGCCACCGTAGGCGCGGGCTTGCGGACGGCGAGCAATGGGCAGCTCGCCGACCGGTAAGGACCAGGCCCGGGTCGACGGCGCGTCGTGTTCCACGCGCGCCTCAAAGAGATGTCAGCATAATTGACGGGGTCCGATAGGACCGATGCCTGCCGGGGTCGCGGATTGTTCGAAAGAGTTACCGTGGCCCTGGCGCACAGGCAACTGAAGGAACACGGGTGGGTTTTAGTCAGTAAGAGTCTGACACGCCCTTCCGCTCCGCCCAGAGCGGGAGAGGTCATTTGATGATTTCCCACCCAAAAAAAAAAAAAAAAAGATATCCGTGAATAATACTTTTTATTTAGAAAAGACGGGAACTCGTTTTGGCACATACGTTGTTTTATTCCGAGCGCACACACGTTATCGTCATCCCTTCTTTTGTCTATTAAAAGTAATATCACCACAATCGTTCGTTCATAAATCAGTTGCCCGGTGGGCTCATAAACCCAAATAAGAGCGGAACAATTATGTTGCACTCTTCAATAACAGTAAACATCCTTCTAAAATGATATAAAGGCTGCTTAGCAAATTATTGGTATCAAATTCCACTTGCTGCCTACCTTCTATGATCCCTAAACCCAAAATAATTGAAATAAAAAGCTAAAAACTACAACCCAACTACGACAAAAATACCAAATAAAAAGGTATAAACAAGGCATAGTAACAAAACAACATCGGTTTCGGTTTTCGTATAACCGGAGTCACACGTAATTACTAGAATTTATGTCATGTAATTAATTACCACTGCCATACGAAATCGATCTTGATGATAATGTGAATAATAACTCAAAACACAAATACGAACCATCTTCTGCACGTGACCGTACTTAATCCAACTGATAATCACTTGGCTTAGGCCCGTGTTATCAGCTCTTTCCGACTAGCCGAGAAAAAAAAAACAAAATAATAATAACAAAAGCAAACAAAATGGAATATGGAAATATCACATTGTACCGGGATCGATCCATCGTCACTGACAGGACTATTGTTGCCAATAAACCTGATATAGTGGTGGTGGATCGAATAGAGCGGCGCGCAGTGATCGTTGTCATAACGATCCCGCCTGACGGGAACCTCGTGAAAGCCGAGAAAGATAAACAAATCAAGTGTCTCGACTTGGCTCGCGAGGTTGTCGACATGTGGGACGTGGACTCAGCGATCATTGTGCCGATAGTCGTGACAGCCAATGGCTTAATAGCCAAGAGCCTTGACCAAAACCTGAGGAGGCTCTCGTTGGGCAGCTGAATCAAGGGCTTGATTCAGCAAGCGATGCTTTTGGAAACGGCCCGCATTGTTAGGAGGTTCCTCCCTGGAGCCCTGATCACCAGTAGCTAAGACCCTGCTCACGATACCGGTAGGCTATTATTTTTTGCATTTTTAAATGTTTTTATATTCTAATATTTAAAAACATAATTTATATGCATATACGTATAAATTATATTTTTGTGTAAGTATAATGAAATAAAGGAAATAACAATAATAATAATCATTTATTTGGCTAAGACCCTGCTCCCGATACCGGTGGGCTACTATTTTTTATATTTTTAAATGTTTTCATATTATAATATTTAAAACATAATTTATATGTAAGTATACAGGTTGACTTTGAAAACATGCGACAAAATTTAAGGTGGTGTTCTACCCATCAATATGAACAACTTTTACTAAGGGACCAACTTAGAATTCACAAAAAAAAAAACGATTTTCCTGTATAAAGGTACATACCCGATTGGACCATTTTGTTTAAGTAGGTCGAATTCTTTTTTGAGAATTCTAAGTTGGTCCCATAGTAAAAGTTGTTCATATTGATGGGTAGAACACCACCTTAAATTTTGTCGCATGTTTTCAAAGTCAACCTGTATACGTATAAATTATATTTTTGTGTAAGAATAATGAAATAAAGGAAATAATAATAATAATAATCATTTATTTGTTTAGACTGCAAATGAGACATGCATGCATGTGATGACTGCTGTGATGACTTCCATTTTAATTTTATTTTATGTACATTGAGCTATAAACATTTTAGTATAGAGCCTGGCACAAATAACAATTCCTTTTTTACTTTTGTTTTTCATTTCTACAAATCTTTCTGGATTACCGAACACACGTATATTATACATACTGAATGGAATTACTAAGTACTATATAGTTCAACTGAAATGCGTACAAGCACCGAAAAGTCGGCCTTGAAAGAGAAAACTGAACTATATCGTGTCCTATTTTAATAAGGTGAACATACATTTACTTGAAAAGTAGGACACGATGGCAAAGTTAGTAGTATTAACGTTATTGACGGAATGTATGTAGAAGTGAAAAAAATATTTTAAATTTCATTTACCAAGGCAGTGTATGGAGATCGCTGAAACGGTGTTGGGGTTTATCAATCACATATATACCAACATCCATTTTTATATAAAAATAGAAGACTAATTAACTATTTTTAATTTCATGTTGCATAATATAATTAATAAATATTTTAGTTGTTCATTAAATATTTTGTATTATTTGTCTACAAAAATACTGCAAAAATTTCATAGACCAAGATAAATTAACGTTACTTAGCACGCACATTTTTAACCGACTTCACAAAAAGGTGGAGGTTCTCAATTCGACCGTATTTTTTTATTCGAAAGCTGGTGCTTCTCATGTGGTTCCATATGAATTTGATTAAGATCTGACCAGTAGCTTTTGAGCAGTCCTTAATAATGCGTATTTTTACCACTTAGTATATATTGATGATGTTTTAATAACTTCCTGTCACTGTTATTTACATATCAAGTAGTGATATACGAATAAAATAAATATTATTTACAAAAGGAAAACACCTACTTCCGAAATTAAAGTTACTTTTCACTTTGTAGTGATTTTTTGGAAGTCAGTTGTTTTGTTTGTAAAAAAGTTTTTTCTAGATAATTATGTTTCTGTCTTTACCTAGCATTTTTTTAGATTGACAGTTGTGCGACAGTGACAAGTATAATGCTTAGCCAAAGCCTACGCTAAGTAAGTAACGTTTTCAAATTCTGGTCATTGATTTCGTTAGTTCCAATTTTGGCCACTGGTTCAGATAAGTTTGTAGCGGCGACGTGGCGGCCGACCGCGGAAGATAGAACCGCTACTGCCCGTGTGTGGGTGACATAAGCCACGCCCATCAAACTACTATTTATTTTCAAGGTAGGGCCTTAATTAATAAGACTGCGTAATATCATTTTCTGTACCTACTTATTACATAATTTATACCCGCAATACCGTAATTTACCAATGTGAGTATACATATTTTTGTATCCATCACTCAGTCTAGTCTAGTTATTGACCGAGTGAGCGCGAACTGCGATCGAAGCTTCTCAATTTCAGCTTGGGCAAAAATGCTTTCGTATGTCCGGATGTCCGAAGGATGGCTGTTCTCCTCTACAGGTCGCATTATCCAAGCGATTCTCGTGAAATTTTGTGAGCAGGTTCGATAATTAATGTTTTTTTTTGTCGATTCAGTTTTTCGATATTTTGCAAAATATCGGAGATATGGGGATTGAAAACGTAAAATAAATCATATTTCAGTCATTTCACGCTCTTTGCGCCCGCTTTTTTTTTAAGGTGCGGTGAACATTTATTCAGTTTTAAGCTATGCAAAGACAGACTCGCGAGGTCTACAGCTCACAGAGTCACTAGTCGTAATTGACTGGGTCAGTGACGGAAGTAATGTTATTTTGTCTCCCAAAAATGTTTTGGGTAGGAACCTAAAAGCATATTACGAAGTTATTTCGCTGATAAAATTGCCAGTATGCCCCTACTGGCAATTTAAGTTATTAAGGCCGAATAGTGCTTGGATTCATTACAAAAAAAACCTTTTAAAAGCTCGGAACCCACCGAGTTCACAAAAAATATCAACAAAAAAAATCACTCCCCTCGGCCCCTCGCGTAAAATCAACAATCCACTCATGTCTTTATTATATCTATATCCGTGCTAGTATGCATAGGAGGACAGATACAAGCCACTTTCAAACGGTCTGATGCCCGAACATTTTGCTTAAAGAAAATTGAGCTGGGGAAATTCGGAGGGCGCGACCTGCTCTTAAGCAGAAATTGATTAGTGACCAGGAACTTTCGTTAGAGCTAAATGCCACTAAGACAAGTGCCACTAAAATAATTACCACCTTTGCGAAGTTTTGCGATTTCTTAGCCAGTCCAGCGATTATAATGAGCGGATATGACGAGAAAATACCTACCTATCGATGTATTTTTCCTTAAGGGGACTACAAGACCTAACCGCAAGTTTTATAATGCCTAAAAGTATATGATCCACTGCAGTAAACAAAATCAGAAAAATATATGTTATTCTTCAGGATATTTGCTAATTAGATAGTGTGTTGAAAACATAATACAACTAATATGATACGATAGAAAAAAAACACGGAGATAGGCACCTCTAAAAATTTATTTTAAAGATTAAAAGCCTTACTACTATGCATTAAATCATTCTGATTTTTTGTCAGATTATTCTACAAGCAAGATACTAACGTAATCTAATATATAAAATTCTCGTGTCACAGTTTTCGTTGCCATACTCCTCCGAAACGGCTTAACCGATTTTGATGAAATTTTTTGTGCTTATCCGGTATCTATGAGAATCGGCCAACATCATTTTTTTTTTTTTTTTTTGGTAGGTAGTGTAGGGAGTTAGGGAGGTAGGTAGGTAGGTAGGGTAGGTAGGTAGGTAGGGTAGGTAGGTAGGTAGAGTAGGTAGGTAGGGTAGGTAGGTAGGTAGAGTAGGTAGGTAGGGTAGGTAGGTAGGGTAGGTAGGGTAGGTAGGGTAGGTAGGTAGGTAGGGTAGGTAGGTAGGGTAGGTAGGTAGGGTAGGGTAGGTAGGTAGGGTAGGTAGGTAGGGTAGGTAGGTAGGGTAGGTAAGTAGGGTAGGTAGGTAGGTAGAGTACGCCGTAGATAAGTACCGCAACCCGTGCGAAGCCGGGGCGGGTAGCTAGTAGTGTTTAAATTTTTTAATACAATCAATAGATTTTTTGTAAATAGGTAATTGCTTCGTATTTTGCAATAAATTACCAGCGTTGTGTCATCGCGCTTCTCTTTCTTTTCTATGCAGTCCGACAGGGACCGCGCTTTAGCTGTTGTAAGCCTCTTAACACATTTTTATAGCTAGCGGAAATGGTCATGACGACAATAGCGATTGCAGTTATAGTGTATAATATAGTGTAGGTATAAAGTAAGACGAGTTATTTAAAATCTTAAAATTAACAAAGCCTTGTATTGACACCGAATGTACGGAGACTAACGGAGTCTCCGTACATCCGATATCGGCTCCCAACTAAATGCATGCTTTCCGGGAAATATAAATTTGATATTGAACCTGTGTTGCTTAGTTCTGTAGATAGGACTGTTTTTGTCATTGAATCTTACAACTAATTACGTAGCGTCAGCGCTGCCATTACTATTAGTTCAATTTATTGTGATGACTAACTTGTTGGGTGTGGCTGTCAGCGCCGAATATTTACGCTTTCCCACATTTATTACTTATAACTATTTCATCATAGGTATTGTCGATACTGAAAATCGTTGTGTTTAATATGCTTACACTCGATAAAGTCTTCAATCCACTTGAAAATTTTATGTGATGTAATAGTTGTTAACAGATTTTTGACGTGAATACGAAGAATGTCTTAATTTTGTATGTTCTTTTGAAAGCTTCTTGTTACTAAAGTTTATACAATCGACGCGCAGACTGTAACCATGGATTCAGTACATGATTCTGAACCCTCCTGCTTTGGATTTTCTTGCCGGTGATTTAAAAAAAGAATTGCTGTTCCATACATTTTGACCGCATATTGTACTTTTTTATGAAAATGCTGCGTGCGACTTGGGGCCTGGCTAGACGCTCCTGTGCAAGAAACAGGTATACCATATTTCAAGTATTCGGAAAGCTCCCTCTTAGGTAAATTACCTATTTATCTATTTACGGTATTCATTTCCTTCTACCAACATTCATTAAAAAGGAAAATACAAGCAAAAGATGAAGCAAATAAGTTCTTTTGTTTGTTCTTGGTGTATTAAAATACATTCGTTTATTAAAATATTAGTTCACTACAAAATAAAACTCCTAGTAATTGCAGAGTTTTCAGAGAGCTTTTCATTTATAATTTACTTAATAGCCAGATTGAATTTCTCCGGACGTAAAAAATATTAGAAATCCTGTCTGCACAATACAAAACAAAAAAGAAGATACCTGAAGCAATACTGCTGCCGTATCTGAACAAACAAAGCGGGATTTATTTTTGCATTCCGTAGTTTCATCGGTACAACGGATATCGGAATTCATTTTACTTCTTCGTAAAATGAATTCCAATATTTAAGCAATTACAATTATTGGGCTTGAGTTTGTGTGGTGAAAGGCAGCATTCGGACGGACGGTTCAAAGGGTTCATAGCTACAGGGTGTATTAGTTCGAGCTCTGATAGCGATCGCGTGACTCCGCAGATTATTAATTAGGTAGGTGCCGTGGTCGGATTGAATGCAGGCTCCAATCGGGCTGAAGGCAGGTTTCTACCGAACTGCGAGCTCGACGCTAACTTAGTTTACATTAAAGATCAGTTTCCGTTGAGTGTAACCGAAACATTTTGGCTGAAATGTCAGAAGAAATTCCTAAATTGACCTGACGAAATCCCATGACATTACTCATCATTGCCAAATGTTGCATAATGCTATTTAGTTTTATGAAACGTCATGGAAAAATTGTTATGACCGCTTAGATCACCATCTGTCTATAGTGGCTTTTTATGATACGGCTGGTCGCGTTATACCTAGTAATAAACGAATTAAAACCTCTTCATTAAGAACTCTGATAGGAAACAAGAAGAATGGTATATCGAGAATAATAAAAATATATCGATATTTTAATATTATTCCCGAATATTAATTACTCGAGTGCCTCGTTACTTGTTAATTAAATTCCTACATGTTATTTGGAAACGTTTTACTTTCGAGTGGTAGGTTAATTTTCAGAAATACCAGTTTCAGCAGCAGAATTAATAGTGGGAATTATCGAATTTTCGAAGCCCTTACATTTTAAGTGCAGTTAGCGTTATTAGTGCATAAGTGAATTCATATAATTTTGCATTGTTACAATCCAATG
The DNA here is from genome assembly GCA_917490735.1 of Dryobotodes eremita. NCBI lineage: Eukaryota > Metazoa > Arthropoda > Insecta > Lepidoptera > Noctuidae > Dryobotodes > Dryobotodes eremita. Next base: position 25,770,240 of record OU823241.1, on the reverse strand, counting down.
ATATTTAATTTAGATACCTGAATCTAGCAGTTTGAAGACCATGTTTGTTCTCAGTTACATCATCATGAGAGATCGGATATTCGGATGCATATTTTACATAAAGTAAATTTTTAGCTATGAAATTATGGAAGCGGTTTCTTTATTTTTCGTTTGTAAAAAATAAAAAACTGGGATGCCAGGAACACCGCGAATGCATGAATAGTCCGGTGTATAGAATGGAAGCAACTTATAAAAAAAATATTTATTTAAAAAAAAAAAACAGCGTTCTTGGATTGCATAACTATTCCGATGCATATTTATTTAAAATTAATGTTTAATTCCCGATGCAAATATGTGTATGCAGGGTGTAAGAGGAGGGTTGGTGAGTGTTAGTTAAAGTTAAGATGTTTTCGATACAAAAGCGCATTCCATATTAGCCAACGTCTCAACTTTAGGCGAATATGCATCCGAATATCCGATCTCTAATCATCATTCTCCTGCCTTTATCCCGATGAATTTGGGGTCTTCGCAACATGTCTTCTTATTCTATATTTCTCTATTAGTCGTAATTTCGGTAGTCAGCCCTTTCTATCCATATGATTGTTTGTTTCGTAGTTACAAGCTTATTAAAATTAGGAACAATGCGATACGAAGATTATCGTTCTGTCACAGTTAGCGGCGGTCGATGCCTATAAAATATCTCTGGTTGCGTTCGATCGAATGTCGGATGTGTGCGCCAGTTGTTGTGTATGAAGCCTTAGATAGGAACGCAGCGGTGACGCAGCTTTATAGCAGTGATTGGAGATCTTTTGTTTGCCCACAACGATCGCCGGCTCCGATTCAAGCTACATTTCAATAACTAAGGAGTTTGTCTTTCAGTTTGCGAAACTCTAAGCGCCACGATTCTGTATACATTTTTAAAAGGATTGTATATTTTTCCCGGATTGCCGAATTGCCGTAGTTTTTTGTCCACCCACATAGTACAGGAAAAATGAATCAATCAGTAGTTGGTAGATAGAAATCTATGACTTTTAAACGTATTACCAATCACAAATTGTTGGGCGGACTAAACTTCCTGCCGATTTATTTGAAACCGTCCGCTCATCGAACTGCGAGCTACCCGTCACTACTTAATTAAAACCAAAACTACTGCTTCGCTTTCAGAAACCAAAACTTCATTTAAAACCAAAATACAGACTCGCGTAAAGTAAATACACCCTGTGTATGAAAACTTCGTATTTGTAAATTCAGAGCGTATTTCACCTATACATAGGTCTTCTCAAGTCCGCGAATGCTTATACGACTCGACTTCAAGTAACAAGGCGTTCCTTTGGTATATTTTCTTTAAAGGTCGTATTTGAAATTATATTTTATTCACAGGTTTGGATAAACTAAGCTATGTCTCAGATTAAATTAGTGTGATTATGTTGAAAACTAGCAAAAAAACATTTTTTTTTTTGTAATAAAATACTAAAATGGTATTTTATTCACAGGTTTGGATGAGCTAAGCTCAGATTAAATTAGTGTGATTATGTTGAAAGCCAGAAGAGAAAAATGTTTCTTTTTGTAATAATCAAGTTTTTGGTGAGAGTACACAAACAAATCATATTAGTACGTAATTAAATTAGTTCGTAGAACGTTAAAAAGTTAAAAAGTAGAACTACTTGTTTCGCTAGAATTTGTAATTAACATTACAATTTAGCTTTGAGAGAGATGAGAGGTAGAATTTAATATCGGGTCTGGTATCGCAAACGTTTTCAATATCAAGATTTCCGTGATATTAGAACCTCTATTTGTAAGTATATAATTAAATGGAGGTATTTTCTTTGCATTGGATTGCATACGCTAGTGTAATTCTCGGAACTGGGAGGTGGGCCCGCAAGCCTGTGTGGGTGTGCGGGAGCGGGCGCGGGAGCGGGCAGTTGGGAAAATAGCGATATCGATGCGCGCGCAGCCCCTGGGCTCAGCTAAGCGCCTCCTCTCTCCGCTTGGACGCTGTAAGTGTCCAGTGCTGCAATTGCAACTAGTCTAACGCATTCCGGGTTGCGCCGCCAACATACGTTTCGCTAGCCGACCGCGCGTCCCGACGCTGCCGTAGTCTCGACCATATCAATCATCAATCATTGCGGATCGCTTAGTCTCGGTTCGTAACTTTTGACAAGTTTATACCAACCGCAGAATATTTTATTCTTTAATAAATTCAGTGCCAGTCTGTTAGTGCTTTCAGTATGTATTGTTTTATTTAGTTCTGCACTGGATAGTTCTTTTATTTCATAGTTTTTATTTTATTCATGTTTAGTACTTTGTATTTTTTTATTTGAATGATAATATTTTATTAGACATTTTTTTTGTCTGTTAAAATCCTTTTGAATGGCCCAGTATCGTAGTGTTTGTGATTCCCGGAGATTTTATTTAGTGATAATCATTTCGCTTTTTTGTAGTTAAAATGCTTTCCAATATTGTTTTATACGCATTGTAAATTTCAACGACGATCGCTCCGTGTACAGGTAAAATAATTGAATCCGCGACATGGTCCGAACTGAATTTTTTCCAGTGCTTAATATAATCCTGACGGAACTTTGCATTTCATAATGAATTGAAATATTTTTCAATCGGTAAAATTGATAACATTTATAAAGCGATGGATAGTTTAAAATAAGATTTACTTAAGTAATTTATGGTGACTTTTAGAATTTGGCGACTTTGATCCATTACTAGAAATTGAGATTGGAGCCGGTTATTTTATTCTTCTATTGAGAGTTCAAGTCGTCAGGCTATATTTTACCAACGCGTTAGTTGATAAAGTTTCTTCTGAGTGGACCAAACAACATTTCAAAGTTTACCCTGAATTTTCGTCGCAAAGCGTTCTAGATAGCGGGTAACTTTAAACGGAAATTATATTTTTCTTTTATATATAATTTTTTTAACCCAAATATTTAATTTAAGTTTTAATTTTTCATTTAAGTTTATATTTTTCATTTAAGTTTTAATTTTTCATTTAAGTTTGAATTTTTTCTTTCTGAAACCTAACCTAACTCCGTTTTCGACTTACTGTATTGTTTTGGGACGGCTCAAAAATAACTTTAGGAAACATTCGGAAATGGAAATATGAGCAGTGTTGCAGTTTTATTCTTTCTTTAGTATTTAAATGTATTAAGTAATTAGTTGCGTGTCTCTGTAGCGCGCTGGAAAGTTGATTAAATTTCCCAATTAAGATCTAACATAATGAAGATTTAGTTTTTGTTTGTAACATAATAAATTATGCTCGTTGCTCATAATCAAGTTAAAGAGCGGGTGTTGGCACTGTATGACTTTAGTCGAACATTACGCAAACAAGACAAAATGCATTTTTACATTTTCAGCAATATTTCAGCACCCTTGGGAAATCAAAGCAAAAATATTCAAATGGTTAAAGTTTATGTCGAATCGAGCTAAAGGAAATATTTTTTAGATTGAGTAATGTAGGTATTGAAAGAACAAAACGTTTCGGAGATCGATAAATCTAATAAAAATATTTTCGCGGCGAAGTGATGACGGGTTTTGTTGAGCTCCTCAAATCGTTGAGTTTCTTAAGTCCTGAGTTGAGCTGCACGTTTACTGACAAATGCGTGCACAGGACAGGTCCACTCAATCTGTGTGGTCCTTTCCTCAAAATACTATTTCAGATACCAATCTACATGGTCTTCACATGATCTGACCAAGATGATGTCTGGACTTTAAAAGAGATTGTGACCTCTGCGTTTGTTTCGACCTTTTGTCGAGTAGTCAGATAAGAAACGCCGACCTCATCTAGTTTAAAAAATATGATTGACGTGTAAAAGTGTTTGTACAAACCTACTTACAGAAATAAAATCATTTATCATTTGAGAGGCACAGCTAGCTTATTCAAAACTGGCGGTGCTTCTGGCTTTGCTCGCGTGAACTTCTCAAGCGTAGCGTAGCGTAGCGTAGAGAACTTAGCTATGAATTAAAACAAAAATTGCGTGAATCGGATAGGTTGCTCTTAAGAGGCTGACAAGAGCTAAAGCGCGGTCACTTTCGTACTGCATAGAAAAGAAAGAGAAGCGCGATGACACAACGCTGGTAATTTATTGCGAAATATGAAGCAATTATCTATTTACAAAAAAACCTATTGATTGGACAAAAAAATTAAAACACTATTACGTTAATATGTTGCTTGTAGAATAATCTGACAAAAAATCAGAATGATTGCATGTATATTAGTATTGTATTATATCGTTAAAATAAATTTTTAGAGGTATTTTCGTGAATTTTTTCCACCGTATCAAATTAGTTGTATTATGTTTTCAACACACTATTTAATTAGCATATATCCTGAAAAATGTCATATATTTTTTTGATTTTGTGTACTGCAGTGGATCATATAATTTTAGGTAAGTATTATTAATTAAACTTACGTTTAGGTCCTGTAGTCCCCTTAAGATGCGTTAAGGTAAGAAGCAAATTTTACAATAGCGCATCGCGGCAACAAAAAGTTTCAAAACAGCGATGCACTTGATTAAAATACAAGTAACTTTGCTGTTTTCATTAAATAAAAAATAAATGCACGGCTCAGTGAAATAATTTTTAGGTAAGTATATCTTTAGTTGATTGAATTCCTTGTAGTATTATTACATTAAATATGATAGTTGACCTGAGTTCTGTTAATCTGTTTTACAATTGTTTTATCATGATACTTTTCTATTCTTATGAAATATTTTGAATAAGTAGGTTTTTTTTTGAACATTTGTCAATACACTTATGTTTTTCTGGCTTGTGCGACAAAAACTGAGCGTTTTACGGTGTCCTATGTTTGGGGTAGCGCTTAAGTTACAAGGGCACTAACTTACACAAAGACTATGTTTTAAAATATAGAAAGAATTAAAATTTTAACTTTCTAAAATCAATTTTATAATTCGCTGTCTATTTCCGGTTTGCAAATGGTATTTAACTAATGAACTTAGATGGTGTAACTCGCCCTAATAATTACCACATGGAAGTTCGCTACATGCCATACCGTTACTTCACGTTAATTACTTGCAAAATGCATTGCTTGATCAATACCAACTCTATCACGGCAGTATACAGTTTCAAATTGGCTGTCAGTGCAAAGCAGATTTACAGTACATTTAACTTCGGAAGTGAGGGCTTGCCACCCTCGTCTAGCTTCTTGCTATCTGCTTACTACCTTAATTAACTATCACATTCGGTCAATCACAATTTCATGAACTCAAACTTCAAGCTGTGTGGATGTCTTAGGACAGCGTAGGAAATTGCTGTTTAATTGGATTTATGCTCATATTAATTACTAGCGACCCGCCCCAGCTTCGCACGGGTGCAATGTAGATACTAATGTAGTGTCAGTGTGGAGTGATCAATAATACTATGTTACTAAATATATAAACAAAGGTATTTACGCCACTTTCAGCATTCAATTACCATTTGTATGCTGAAAGTGGCTTGATCGCCTTTATTTATATATTTAGTAACATATTGGATTGATTTATATGCACGCGTCGCGCCCGGCGGCCGCTGCCACCCGGGACGGCCGCGCTGTCCCCGCATTTTAAATCTCTGATATCTTCTAAGATATTAATTTTAATGATATGTTGTAAAGGGCAATTTTGATGTACATTAAATGTACAACGTATCTAACTTATTTAAATGAATAATGAATAATACTGTATTGTTTAAAATAGATTCGTAAATAACCCATTATGTTTTGTAATATGTAAAAGATAAAAATGGTTACTGTGGGTTATCCTTAGGAGATAGGCATATGCCATCGCGGACTTTTTTGTAGATCTTTTTAAGCTAACTACCTCGTAAGATTTAGCCAGCGTTTACAATGTAAGCGCACAAAAATATGTTTATTACGACGTCCCATTACAAATCTTTGAAATTCTCTGCTTTTCTCTAATATAATATATAATTACATAATATTAATATAATATACATGTCTTATACATATAAACCTTCGTATTGAATCACTCTGTCTATTGATGAAAACCACATTAAAATCCGTTGCGGAGTTTAAAAGATCTAAGCGTACAGACGCGGGAAGCGACTTTGTTTTATACTATGTAGAGATGATGAGTTTGCAGTACTCGGATTGTAATCAAATGGGGTTATAAAAGCACAACTGTTTTGTTGGGCTGTTTTTTCCGTAAATCTCTGAAATATTATCTCAAACGAAAAACAGTCAAACGCAACTACTGCTGTTTACAGTTGTCAATATATTATACCTCGTTGTCTCCCCCTGCGCTCCCTTCGAACACATACAGAATGCATTATGTACTCTTAATCTAGCGACGTTTTCAACGTGTGTGCTGATTCGAATAATCGTGTCGTCGGCTACCGGTACATCATACAATAATCGTGCCGTCGGCTATCGGTACATCATACAATAATTGATAAAAGATAAATGATTTTATTTCTGTAAGTAGGTTTGTACAAACACTTTTACATTATTTTATTTTTATATTGTGCCGTCGGCTATCGGCACATCATACAATAATCGTGTCGTCGGCTATCGGTACATCATACAATAATCGTGCCGTCGGCTATCGGTACATCATACGATTTACTCTTAAGAGTCTGTTACGTACTTTAAAATAGGCACATTATTGTATTATAATGAATGACCCCCGACCACTGATCAAATGATCACAATACTGAATAACTTATTAATATTCTAATAATTCGGCAAACTTTGAACAAGTGCAAAGATTACTACACTAGTTCAACGTTTTTATAATTGATGCTACCAGGCATCAATTATAAAAACGTTTGATGTCAGTGCTCATTACCGCGGGCTCTTTCATCTATGTTTTTACAGTCACGTTTTAATGTAAGTCTCCGGGTCACCCGTTGCCTTATGTACCGTGAACGCGGAAAGTGCTGACTATCGCTACGATGATCGTGACTTTCAACGTCAATTAGGCAAACCGACCTAACACTAGCGCTCACATAGACACAAAAAATTGCCTTTTTTCTATTCCCCCGTGTTACTTTCACACGCGTTGGACTATTATGTTGTTGTGATAGCCCCTTTACATTTCCGAGCCGCTGTACGTCTGACAACTATTGTATCGATGCTAGCTTTCACTACTCTTCCTGTAGTCCCCTGCTATTTCCATTTCCTTTCTTTAACCGAATGTCACCTCTTGATTCTGGAAACAATACCATCTACCTACTACGAAAGATTAATTTCATCTAATAGCGTTAAGAGAATCTAGAAAACTATTTTATCAACACCCACGCTATAAATTCTCTATAAAAGTTTCTGAAACAGCTTATTGCCAACATTAAAACAACCGGTGTCATAGTAACCATAATATCATCCAAACGAGTGTTATAATGTTGTACTAAATTTCATTATGCAACTCCTTTTCAAAAAAAGAACATTGTCATGTACGCGCGTTTCACTACCACAGCCCCGTAAATGAAAAAAAAAAACTTATAAGTTATTCGAATTCACGTCGTATCTCGTCATTTTTGTTCGTTAAACTTTCCATGAATTTACATAGTTCTTACAACGCTGTACAACATCCTATGGTTTCAGAAGCTTTTATAGAGTATTCATATCATGTGTGTAGATAAAGTCTTGTATGCAACTGTACATAATTAGGTAATATACAAAAGTTGCATAAATAACTATAATTAAAGTAGGAGTCGCTTATAATAAATAGAACCACCCTTAAAAGCGAGTAACACTGTTCAACGGGGAAGAAAAACGAGATTGGATCGGGTTCGAGTTGTGTCTGTTTAAAAGCGAGGTCTAGATTCTCAAAGGCTTTTTTGCACGACGTCTTACACGACAAGTAGAATGTAGTAACAAGGTTGGAAAGCAACATATAGCGCGCTAATTCGATACCTAACTTCTTTGCCGTGGGTACTCCCATTAGCCGCAGGATGTTCTTGTGCAAGGGTTGTAAAATAATTGTATTGCGCCGCGTGCCTTACTTTTCCTTATTATTACTTTGAATCCTACTTCCGGTGCTCTGTGCCGTGCAAACGTGTAGTTGAACTACTTACCTACTTACTAGTTAAAAAAAAAGAATCAACATGTAACATTTCAACTCCGTAGGATAAGAGGAAATGGTTTTAATTCAGGTTGCATGATTTGACCAATACAAAATAACTAGTTAAATAAAAGCTTGTAAAAAGAAACTATATTGGTCTCTTTCATGTAAGAACTATGATAAATTGGTATTGAACTAATCACAACTTTAAACAGTTAAAGATGAAAATCTTTTAATTTATTTCGATTTCCTTCGTAACTTAGTTCTTTTATGCCATAATATGTGGCTCATGAGAACAGCTTTTCTATTTCAGAAATTGTTCTAATAGTCATATAGTTTTCATTAGAATTCAGAAGCGCTAGCATACTGGTTTAACCGCCGCAGCGGGTAGCGACGCTTTGTGTCAAGTTTTGTATTATTTCTGCATTTTAGAGTCTGAAATTCAACACGTCCAACTTCTAGTTCTGCTTTTGTACCGAAACCAAATATTTTATGTCCAATTTTATAAGCTCTTTAGGCTTCAGGTATATGATATTATTTTTATCTCGTATTTTATTTCACTAACAAGCTCCCAGCATATGAGTACTGAGTATCTCATAGAATTAAGTCTTCTGTACAATTTAAGCGGGACGGAAAGGATAGAAGCTTGAGTGTGCTCCACAAGACTCAAAGGACGAACAGAATAACAATAAGTGTGTGTCGCGAGCGCGACCTGAATGCTTTATGTAATTTAGGCAGCATTGTGACTGAAGGCCAGTCACCCAGCTGGCAAGGGAGTGCGTTCCCAAGTGCACCTACTTCTCACACCCAAAGCTTTACGCACACAAGCCATTATTGCAATGCCGTGAAGCAAAGGAAATACTACTTCTCACACCCAAGGCTTTACGCACACAAGCCATTATTGCAATGCCGTGAACCAAAGGAAATACTACTTCTCACACCCAAGGCTTTACGCACACAAGCCATTATTGCAATGCCGTGAACCAAAGGAAATACTACTTCTCACACCCAAGGCTTTACGCACACAAGCCATTATTGCAATGCCGTGAACCAAAGGAAATACTACTTCTCACACCCAAGGCTTTACGCACACAAGCCATTATTGCAATGCCGTGAAGCAAAGGAAATATAATTGCTGTAAGCCGAGATATTCTCGAGCGCGTGCAGCGCAGACGTGCATAATACAAGAGAGAACCCTTTTGCTCTGTGATCTCCTACTACAGCGATAATATATTTGCTCTCGCAAGGAATTCCATTACAAAAATATAAAACGCGGTTATAATTCTCCACAGCATGGTCATTGGTCAGTCCGAATTCTGCGGCTTTCTTCGAGTCCGTCTAACAATTCAAGGCCTTGAAGTAACACGACAAGCGGTTTTTATTTTTATAATTTATTGCTCTAGTGGCGTGGTAAGCCGCTGTCGGGATTTTATATTGCCTTCATTATCCACGTACCCTTGTGACCTGGCACTTTAGGTACTAGTAAGAACGGGTATAGAGTGTAAAGAGATGTTTTCTGAGATGTTTTGATATTTTTAACTGCCAGTTTTATTATAAATACAGTGTCTTCGTGAGGTTGTTATGGTTACTTAATTGCGGTAATAATGTCAAGCGGCCGGCATTCATGAAATTGTGAAACGCCGCGCCGACGCGACGTGCTTGGCATCCCTGTCGACTGCATTAGCATCTTTCCTAAAGCAGACGCCACGACTGCAACCTTTCCTTGACACATGCACGGATTGCAAACTACACTATTGTTGTACACGCGTATAGACTTCCGAATCTATTTGAGAATCTACTACGTATTCATTAGTCCTGATGTAAGCAGCTCGATTGTGTGGCTAATTCGGAAAGTAATATCAATCTTAGTCACATTAGTGAACATTTTTGAATGCCCCGTCTAATATATGACCCATAAAACGTATAGTCCGGTCAAATTAGACCTAAAAATAGTAGTGAAGCTACAAAAATTCGCATAGGGCTAAAAATTGGTAGGAATGTTCGGAGCATCATTATATGTGAAATCTGAAAAATCCCCATCGATCCCGTACCTGGAAAGAAAATTGTTCAAGGTCAAAGGTCAAAAAAATGGGTATTTTGATTTTTTCGAACAAAATGGTAAGTTTTATCAAAAAATTAGCTCAGACAAAAATTGTAGATCATAAAATTATCTATAAAAGATGTTCCAATTCTTTTTTCCTAAGAGCCATCGTTTCTGAGATACAACGGTTCAAACAGTTGAAAAAGTTGTATTTTTCATAATATGCACACGTTTCCACGCCACCTGTGGTAGTGTACTTAGCGCGTTTTTTTTATGTGGTTTCCGCGGTAGGCCTATTCCACAGTCCAGTAATCCTGTTTAATTGAAAAATATTGAATAATAATAAAAAAGTAGTATTAAAAATGATGAAAGCTGTGGGTGGAACTTAAAAAAAACTGGAGAAAATTATTCGTTAGAATCTTAACAGTCTAATATTTCTGCTTCCTCTTCTTCTTGTTCTTCTTCTCGTTCATCCAGTCCCTGTTCTTCTGCCTCTCCTTCTTCTTGCTCTTCTTTTTCTTCTTGCTCTTCTTGCTGGGTGCAAGTAAATTGCCTCAATAGCGATGCATCACATGTCTCCTCGTTGATATCATTCGAATACTGTGCTGTTGCCAATAGCACAGTATTCGAACGATGTTGAATCACCAACAGCCTGTTGGTGGTTCAACATTGGAGCACGACTGGCCTTGACATAGAGTACATGCTAGAGAACAAAACAATCCAAGTAATTTTTTAATAAAACTTACTATTTTGAATTATCGAAAACCCAGTTTTTGTGACCTTTGATCTAGATTTTTTTTTTATCGAGGTACGGGATTGATGGGGACTTTCATATTTCACACATAATGGTGTTCCCAATATTCATACCAATTTTCATCTCTATGCGAATTATTGTAACCTTGAATGTCTATTTTGACCGGACTAGTAAGCTAATTACCGAGTGAAAAGGAACGAATTATAACTGTTTCTTTGTTATAATTCTAGCTTAGGAAATTGGTAGCGTTTCTCAGCAATGATAAATGAGAGCGTGTTTAGATAATACTCCTCAATAACAGCACATTATGAGAAGTGCGGGCGGAGCGGTTTCGCCACAATTCTTGGCGCCACAACAGACCTAACGTATTTATCTCGATGAAGCTTGAGCGCTTGCCTTGACCGTGCTATATTAACACTTTCCAGCGTCCTTCTATCTAGTGCTTCAAGTTATAGACGCAGCTCAAGAGGCTTCCGGCTAGATAATATTCGTTGAAGTTCACTGCTTATTTCTTTATAGAAAAATAAACGTTTCTGCTATGGTAATAGAAGCCATTGCATACAAATTGCAGCTATTCCTTTTTTACAGGCCAGTGGGTTATAAAGCTGTCTGCACAAACAATCTTACAGTAGATCATTTGCCTACGCACATAAATAAATTAATTTTACGTCACGCTATATAATTAGAACACTCACATACAAGATATAGTAGCAATTGCAGATTTTGTATTTGTATCTATAATGAAAGCATTAATCAGTCAAATGTAAGCTGCACTTGTAGCAACAATATGTACCTACGTAAAATGATTAGAGCATTTGTGCAATTGGCTCTCCATTGCGTTATCGACATTTCTGTCTAATGAAATATAACCATAAACTCGGCTCCATTCTATGAACGGATGATTCCAATAATTCTTCGTCTGAGTTTGATGCGATAATACGCTGATACATCGATAGGTATCTGCTGCAATAACTCGACATGAATGTAGATCGGAAATTCATAATTGTTAATACGGACACATCAATTATGAACGAATCAGATGGTTATTCAGGGATTGCGCTCGTATCCCACGGGGATTTGCGGCATGTAACCCGCAACTCCCCGTGGATGCGGATATACGCATTCAATTTTTTTTACTAATTGAATTGAATTGACTAGGTAACCAGCGCGTAATTCTTTTCTTTCCTTTTCCAAAATTAGCATATTTTCGAACTTATAAAAGAGTTATCGAAAGCTAGTCTGCGTGTAATGGTTGCATAATTTGAGTAAGCCAAAGGAGTCAACAGGACACGAGTTGACACGACACAGTTCGTGATCGCGCTTCATTTCAATGTCTATAAAACGCGTCGCCCTCGTATATTCAACGCCGAAGTATCCGATGTCGTATGCATGGACACGTCCAATTGTTTCGTCAAACCGACATTCAATGAAACAAGTGATCTTGCTTTTGGATTATCGTAAAACTATTTTCGTGTATCGACTGTAGTGTGTGCGTAAATCACTTAGGCTATTTTTTCCATAGCGTTTAGAAACATCTCAAAATAGCAATTCACGTAGGTATGGCTTTTTATGACGTCACTCTGCCGTGGGGCACCGGCGGACGTGATACGAAATGCACGGCACTCTCAGTTATATTTCGCTTGGATCTAAGAGTTTTGACCACAAGGTTGTGACATAAATCGATTTATGTGACCCGCCAGCTGTTTTAGGGTTACAGTTGTGACGGAACATGTACTGTTCCAATTTGCTGCTGGTTCCGACGCTAGTAAAACTTTCCTCGTTACATAAGTACTGTCGTTTCGAAGCGCCCATGAAGGTTGTGACAACACATATGTACGACGTTTTTATCTAAGTTTTGCGAACATAAATCGTGTTTTGATAAACGTCACAAACCTGTTGGAGCACAAAATTAATTTCGTAGTATGAAAGTTAGAAATAACTATGTCCGTAATAATGAGACAATTTTTTTCGTCACTTGTTAAGAATTTTTGTGTGCCGACTCACTGCGCTCAATCGTTTTACTGGTTGTATATGCTGCGGATATGCCTATCATGCATTTGTGCAGAAACACAATGGAAACAGGTAATTGCTAATTCGCGATCTGGCTAATGTGTCAACATCTGCACTTTTAACACAATAATTGAATGACAGTTTAAGCAATAAAGCACTTGGAATAGTTTCGAAAATAACTCTTTTATAGACCGATAACAATGTTCAGAGTGCAAGGATCAAAAAAAGTTGCGCCTCTTTTGCCTTTATCCGAATCCATTTAAAACGCAACTTCGGCCGCCAGTACCTATAAGGGTAGAAAAATAAAAGTTTACTTCAGTGTCAAGGCTTAAAATGATTCTAAACAATATCTACAAAAAATATACAACTAGCCTCATTCGAATTTCCGTTTCCAACATTTTCGCGAAAGTTCGGTTCAGTAATCAGAAATCGATAAGATTAATTAGAAAATAAGCAATCAAGTCGCTTACCCGAAGTCTCGGCTGCTATTTGGGGCTGTCGACCCCATGACAGGTGATCGCCTATGTCTAAATAACATGTATGATGGATTTTCGCAGTGACGCTGCAGTTTTGTATCGAATTTCCCTTCGATGCCGACTGAAACCTACCTCCATTAAATTAATGGAGACCGCGATGCCTGTGGCACCTAGTTTTCATTCGATTTTTATAATATTCCTTTTTTATTTTTTTGACTAACGGTTTAATTGAACGGAATTTTCCAATATTTATCACGGGCGACAGATGTGAATTTTTTTTTTGTTTTTTTTTAAGTTATCATAGTTTCTAGGTTTTATTGGAACACGTTGGGAACTATTTCGGACTTCTGTTAGCAGTCAGGATTCAGAATAAGTAAACCCGTGCGTCTTCATAATAGCAAGTAAAGGCTCCTTTGTCAGAATCAAATTTATACTTTTAAGTTTAAAACAAAATGGAGCTTCCGCCTCTACCTCATTACAGAGCTGATTGATTTACTTCCGAACGTTTCAAAACAATTTGAACGCTTTCTCGAACACTATCCTATGTAAAAAACAATATTAACTACGAGTACTCCCAAGTAAGAAGTTAGGAATTCATAACTGAATAATAAATAAAACACACCTGAATAATGAAATAATGTGGGAGCGTGGCAGATAATTTCTTTCCGTCATAGCCGACCGCACAAAACTGTAATTCGGCTATAAGGTTATCCAGTTATAATAAAATGAAAATAATATTTACTTTTGCGTTACTAATGGGTTTACTGGGCGATGTTAATGTACTCACAGTAGGTAGCTACCTACATCGATCATTAAGGCCCCACAGACAGGCGCGACGCGACAGCGCTACACAAAGGCGCCGCTCATCGCGCGACACGCGGTGCCTTTGTGTCAGGCGTCGCGTCGCGCCAGTGTGTACGAGCCTTAAGGCTCCCGCAGACAGGAGCGACGCGACAGCGCTACACAAAGTCGCCGCTAGTCGCGCGACACGCGGTGCCTTTGTGTCGGGCGTCGCGCCTGTGTGTACGAGCCTTTAGAAAGAGACTGGTGCCGATTCTGTTCGGCATATGGAAGCTAAACTTTATTTAAGCTAGGTATTTCCATCTTTTTCTCTCTAATAAGACAAGAGAGGGACATGGAAAAAGAGCAGTTTTTAGTGAAAGTAAAACTTCCTTACAAATAACTAATTTGACATCTCAACTTGGTTCTTATCTGACACCGTCCTCCCTCGAGCTGACAATTCTCTAATTTTAGTTTAGTTGGTGAACAACGGAATCCGCGCAACGACGATTCTCAACAAAGCCGATTCTAACTTTTACTTAAACTCGATGAGCTATATTTACGGTACTTACTGTGTATCTATAAAAGTTACTTAGCACGTATTTTGGCAATGCATTATTCCTGTCACTGTCGCGTCGCACAACTGTCAAATTAGTAGTGCATGTTAGAGACGGCAACATGCCTCAGTCAAAGCACGTGCAGAGTAACTTTTATAGATCTATCTCGGCCTTAGTCCAAGGTATTGTATTACGTCCACACTAGGTTTTGTAATTCATTCACAGTACGGAAGCAGTGATACCCTTTGTTTCCGCGATTCGCGAGCTATTCGAGTGTAGGCCCTGTCAGTTGTAACATGCAAATCGTTTTAAATAAAGTTATTTTTGTCACGTGCTGCGGAATATACGAGCAGACAAATTGCGCTCGGCAACTTTGAGCTTCATTTCCGTATTGCTTAATGAGTTTTACAATAACTTTCGCTTGCATTGCAATTGTGAGTTTCATAGCGGCTATAGATTTGTTTTAGTTCAACTAGTAGATACAGTTTTAAGGACACCACGTATTGAACTTTGAAGTTAGGTTCTTCGTACTTTTGGGATTGGCTATTCGGAATTTCGTTGAACGTTATGTTATGAAGGGCATTATGGAGCTGGAGCAATATTAGTCAAATTACGAACTGAAAAGGGGAGGAGTGGTAAGAATCATAGGGCACCAAAAATTCGTCGGCTTTGTTGTCAACAGGAAAAATGCCCAAAAGTTTGGCAGCCGTTGTATGGCAATGCTGATTCTTTGGCCAAAAAATAGGCCAGCCCTCTGGTCGGATGAAGAGTCGACCAACCGCTTGGCAATGCCTCGAAAAACTAAGTGGGCATTTGGACCCTATGGACCTAGAGTTTCAACCCCAACGGGCTCGAACATACAAGTGCCAATAAGATTGGAATATTTGTGCCGTTTGTGGTTTTCCGCACATGTAGCAGCCGCCCTAGTACCAGCACCCGGCATGCTAGGAAAATGGAATGGTGCAAGGGTGTCGACACATGTTGTATCCCGTTTTACATTTTATTATTATTATTTTAACACTTTTAACTATTAAATTAAGTAAATATATAAAATTTATTATAAAAAATTACGATTTCAGGCTTTTGAATATTCAGTAACTCTTTATAACATTAAACTGGCCGTGCCATGTGGTGAACAGTATTGGCAATACCTTCGGTTGTAGCTTTTAGAACAAACATTATCTAATCAAACATTGAGTTTTGGGAGCCTCCCCGTCGGAGGCGCGAGACAGTAGGCACGCTTTATCTTTATCGCTGTGTCCGTGACATTTCCACGCCCTAAGCCCTCTGTCGCATCAAATACCATCCTTCACTCAGTGGTACAATAACCATGCCCGAATAACGATTGTTAAACCACGTCTAGACTGAAATAAATCGTACTTTTCTTCGTCTTTACCAACCTGTCAATTAGTTATTGAAAAAACAGTTGCCTTGCTGTCGTAAATACGAGTAGTGAGTATGTCGTAAGTCGTGTCGTGTGCCTAGGTGCATGTTTTGCATATATTATAATCGAATTCAGGTGTTGGTAGGTATACTAGAATTTCTCAACCTAAACGATTTAAACTGGTGCGTATTATGATTAGAGCAGGGAAAACAAACAGGTGCTTTGTGATTTTCTTTTACCCCTTTTTTATAGATTTGAAAACGATTTACTAATTCGGTATCTATAGGTATATTTTTGTGATACATCGAGGTTGGGCGAGGCTCGTGGTGGGTGCCATTAGAATTCTCTTTGTGTATACACAGTGAGTAATATGTGGCAGTAAAAATTTGAAATACTCAACGCTACACTTTGCAAATACTTGATGGTTGGTTAGTACAGAGCGGAAAAGCAATTTTATCGTCAAATTGGATTAGTTCGCCAAGTATAATATGGGAAATATTAGAATTTAATTGCAGATGCAACCGACGTCAATATTGCTAGTGAATTATTTGAACTAGCATTATTGATGTCGGTCGCATTATATATCGGACATGAAAGTCGCATTTCTGAATAGTATTATTATATTAGAAAGACGACCCACCTATGTCGACCGATTGTCGCCCAGCAAATAGCAGGTCGCAGCAAAGGCAATTTCAATTTTCCTGTCATGTCTTCTTCGATTCGATTTAATAATGCTACGACTGAAAGTGTGCTGTGAGCCCGTGACTCAAGTATTATACGTGTGACTTTAAGTACTCTATAGGCTCGTTCTTTCTTTAATCGTATCGATAGCACATATAAATTGTATATACTTTGTAAGATGATTTTACCCCTTGTATGGTTTCAGATGATTCTTTTCGATGGATCTTTAATTTATGTGCTTCTAGGTTTTCAATAAAGATTTACAAATGATCTATGTTCTTCTGTCGTCAAATAACACGTTGGTTTACACGCATATTGTTAAAGGAAACAAGAATTTGATTGCAACCAAAGTTGATTTACCGTCAAAATCATTCATAGCTTCACTTCAATATATGTATACTTACCTAAGTATGTACCTACATAGGTTAGCGATACAGCGGCATAGTCTAGACTCGAGACTCCCGTCTCGGGCTAAACTTTCTTATCGCGTAAATTGATATTATAGGAAGCTATGCACAATATTTAAACGATAGCTGAGTACTTTACTGAACTTAGCCTACCTAACCCGGACTTTCAAAGCTTGCGGAATAAACAGCTGAGAGAGCTAGCTGAAATCTTACCCCTTTACATTTTAATTACAAGTTCCCTTTTAGTTATTCCTCTTCAATAATGGTGTCTTAATTACTTGTAGAAAATATAACAAACTGCTTGCTATAATTACCGATTAACGAGATGTGCAACATACGGTGTCAACAATGAACTAATAAATCTATTCTCTTTGTTCTAGAATCCAAGATGGGGTGCTTCGTTAGTAAAGACAAGCTTACCAAAGAGGATATGGATTTCCTAAAAACGCATACTTCTTACGATGAGACTACCATCAAAGAATGGTACAAGGGCTTTAAGGTAAAGATATGAAATTACATGGAGATTGGAGATCAAAGTCGTCATACACACTTACACACAACAACACACTTGAGACTTTTAGAACATTTTCAGCTTACGGATAGGCACTGTCTACAGCATCTACCAGGTCAATTAAAAAAACGAACCGGAATTAGTAGAAATGTAAAATCCAGATAAATTATTCGTTACTTAGATGGAGGTGGTGAAACAGGCCATTATTCTTGAAACTGAATTCGAAACTGAGAATTATCGATTTTTCGACACCTCGCTTCGCTTTGTCCACATTATTCCCAGACAAGTAGATAAAGTAGAGAAAAATATTGAATTGGAAACTAGTTCAGTCCATTTGATATCGCGCACTATAAATGATTGGACTTCAATATTTACAAATCCCGGCAGACCAGCTCGTTCAATCTCTCATCATAATCATCATTTGCTAGTCTTTCCCCAACTATGTTGGGGTCAGCTTCCCGTCTAACCTGATGCAGTTGAATACCAGTACCTATTTTAGAAGGAGCGACTGTCTATCTGAACTCCACACCCAGTAACTGGGTATTACGATACCCCTTGGTGAGACTGATTGCCAGACTTTCGGCCTTCTGACTCCGTTGAAAAGGGAGGTTCTTCCGACCGGATGGGTGATGTGTCTGGCTATTGTTCAGTCTCTTTTCTATGATAATATATTTGAATTGTTATACGTAATAGTTGTTTGTGTTGTTTTGTTTTTCTTTGTGGATTTCAGTCAGCCGGAAGTGACTGGAATCTGCGTCTTGGCTCAGTTAGCTTGTAAATATTGTTCTGCTTACTGAAACAATAAAATTTAACTCAGTTCTTGAGATACTTGCAAATTATGAGTGTCTACTCGAATAGTTTTACTACGGAAAAATATTCGAGAGACAGTTTTGTTAACCTCGTAAATGCAACATGAACTAATTAACCCTGCTTTAAGCTAATGAGGTGTCGTTGCATGTATTTGTCCAGATCCAAGTGATATAATAATCAGACTTCTCATTCATTAATATAATGACTTGAAACATACTTTTGCATTTGTTTTTCCATAAAACATGTTATTATTGGCTACTATGGATAATTATAATCTAAATATAAGGTAATTATTAAATTCAGTAAATTTTTTGTTTTCATTTCTTCATGAAAACGACATCTAATTATATTGTTTTTCTTGTGTTGTACTAAACAAAGCGTTCGCAATAATTCTGAACTTATAAAACCTAGGTATTAAGCGTTAACGCTGAAATAATAAAGCCAGCTATATTTTGATTGCACAATAAATAAAAGTTTTATTTTCATTTGAACTGGTTGTGCTATGGTCGCCTGTTAACGATGTTATTTTTCTCGTCAATTGCAGCTTAAATGCCACGATGATTATTTTCTCATAAACGGTTTTGATGTAGATATGCCCTTGGCTCGAATCCGAGCGCACTCGAATTTATGGATACTTTCTTTTAATTGTTATAATAAATAGTTAAAAGCATAGGTCCATTTACTGGGCTTTTTCAGACGACATATCTAATTAGAAGTAGGTATACATACATGTGTAGGTAGTTTTGCACACGTTGATTTTTCGGCTTGTTAGCGCCCAATTACTTCGGAGCCTTTGTGAGGCCAAATCACGGATCGAATTTTAGCATATAAAAGTAACTCGCGGAAGTTTATCTTAGCAGAAATGAGGCTGTTAAAATTAGAAGACATGGTGTTAATCCCTTAATCATGATAGTACCGAGCCTAGCCACTGCTGCGTACATCGGCACAGCCCTCTCTTTACACAAACAAACACGCAAACATCGGTGAATTGACAAATTTGCTTTTGCACGAAGTTACGCGATTGTACCGACCGCGTTCGGCCCACATGAAATGTTTAGTTTAGGGCTGCAGTTCACCATGCACATCAGCACATACCTGCATACCTGCTGTATTTGTTCTTTCTTCATGTATGGAAGCAAAACGTGTGTTATTCTTTAAAGACACATAATATAGATCCTAATTCTCATACACACTCTTAATTTTTAACATCACACTTATCGTTTCTTTTCCTGTCTTCCTGCAGCAAGATTGCCCCAACGGCAGACTGACTCCTGCCAAGTTCGTGGACATGTACAAGATGTTCTTCCCATCCGGCAATGCCGTCGAGTTTTGCGACCATGTGTTCCGTACATTCGACATGGACAAGAACGGATACATTGACTTCAAGGTAACCTATTGGTATAGTTGTACAAGCAATGCGATTATTTGTGGCAATTTGCTAGATATGGCTAGCTATCTCATCACCATCATAATATTTGGCTGAATAGCAAGTGGTCATTTGTTGCAAAGCAGCAATGCGAATGGCTTGCTAAAGGCATCTGACCAACCGCCGACGATTAGCGAAAAGCGACTAGAGTAGAGCTAGCAACGAGTTGGCGAGTGTTCTGCCCGCCAAGTGAGAGTCGCTAAGCGAGGTTTTTTTTTTATGATAGCTCTTGTCGCTGCAAACTAATGGAGAGAGTTTTCGCCGGCAGTGTCAACAGTCAGTAGTCAACTATTAATATATTTATTTCTTTTACTGACACAGGACCTACATCTATTGTACGTTTCTTGAGTGATTAAATAGCCGATATCTAGTCGCTTCCTCGTTGGCGGTGCGACAGGTGCCTTAGTTTAATTTTAAACTTCTTGCGAATGATTGAACAAGTTTATTTCTTGCTTGCGTTGCGTTCTTAATTGATAATTTCTTACTGTCAGCAGTAAACAGTATTTAAAATTCATCGAACAAGAGACCACCGAGCTCTTGTTTGTATTGGCCCCGACTCGCGTGGTGTACCAAGAACTACTTTGTTGTAGGAGTTTCTGCAGGCCATCCACGTCACTTCAAGTGGGACGCCGGAGGAAAAGCTGAAGTGGGCATTCCGCATGTATGATGTCGATGGCAACGGTGTCATTGACATTCAAGAGATGACGAAAATCGTGCAGGTTTGTTACATAGTACAGATTTCTCAGATCAATACCGCAATGCCCTTCCTAACGCTAGCGTCTGCAGGTTAATTGTTCCCGAAACCTTCCGAAACATTTACCGCGCTGTTTACAGATTCGGGGATAATTAACCCCGCCGATTCCGAAGCACATTGCTGTGTGATCTTACAAAAAGTTTCCAGCCATTCAATGTTCCCGGAGTATATAGGATACCCTTATAGATGAGTTATGATAGCAATTTTTACGTTTCACAGCATCTATATTTTTATCTGAGAAGCAGCTTTGTTTAGTCTCAGGTGAACGTATTTTATAGTAAATAATTGTTTTACTCGTTTTATGAACATAAATCTTTAACAGATGAGCAGCTCTAAACCTGCGGGGTAATTGCTTAACAAACTATCAATAGCAATTCCTTTCATTTTGACAGTTCAACAACATTAATTTCGTTATTCACCTTGTTGAGCTGACAAATTTTTCGATCATATGAAGCATTGGATTAGCAAAATCCTTCAAAATGAGTCAGATTGTGATTGAAAGTGTGTTACGCAATTATGATGCTGGTCAGCATAATTCATTCGATAAAATTCGTCTGTGCACTTAAACCAGCTTTTAAAACAAAACAGGCTGCCTATTATCTATCTATCTTCTATATAAATAAAAAACAATTGCCAAAAATGTTTGTCCGCTCATCACTTCAAAGCGGCTGCACCTATTTCGCTAATTCTCTTTTTGTTAATTGTCAGGACAAGGTTAGTAACATTTTTTTTGTTGGAAAATCCACCGGTGGATTCGGAAATTTGGATGCTATTTTTGTATTAAATTCACCCGGGGCGACGCCGGGCAACAGCAGCTTGTAATGAAATAAAACAACGCTCCATCATAGTACGTCACAAACTACTTATAATTTGGTTTGTTTTGCGAAATATGTCGAACATGAACACTTCATTGGCAGGCATTAATTACAGAGCACTTGAGTTGTGTCCATATTGTTATGTCACCAGTAGTAATTGTCAGCGGAACAACATTATGTGTGACGTCCATACAGAATGATAGTGTTCGACATCTCGCTGAAAACGGACACTTTATTTTCCGAGCTCGGCGGTAGTAGAAACCAATATTTCTCTAAAAGCATTTTTAACCTCTTAGGGATTTTTCAATCCTCTGCAATCTAAATCATTACCGTCGACGGATAATGCAGTAGCAGCACTCGGACTGGCCTGGCAACCACGATTTCAGATAACAAGAATTTCTGAGCTTGAGTTGATGGATTGAGGCGCCCTCGTCCTATTATACAGGTTCAAATCAAATTAAATTAGCTAGCGAAACCCCGCAGACGTGATGGGTAGCGATGTCCAAATAAGATAAAACAATACTTAAATTAATTAATTTGATGATTTTTTTTGTGGGGTCATCGAACCCCCTTAGAGATTCACTTTAAATATCAGTTTAAAAATTCCGTTTTTTTTTCTGGTATAAATTCACAGTCGTGATTGTTATCGATATCTAAACACGATAAACAGTAGATTGTTATGCAAGGGGCTAAAATGACCCATTATATAGGAGGTAGTTTTACTCCCGAGTAAACCTCGGGAGTAAAACTACCTCGTTCTCTACATCTACCTACGTCGTACTCGCGAGGGAGTAAATAGAAACTGAGTTATAATGGGTTTAGCGCCGTGTGTTACACTCTTCTTTTCACTACGATTGCGAGAAAATAAAATAATCCAATACAATATTAAATTGTTTACTGTTTTTTACGCAATGCACGCATTCTACCGAAGAGATCGTCACTTTTAGTTCCATTTTGAACAGTAAAATGTAATTTTTCCGAAACCGTAATAAGTCGAGTCTTAATTCATGATTATTCTACTTTTGAATAAAGACTTTTTCGTTTTTGTAAGCTCGTTGGTAACAGAAAAAAAACAAATAACTTTTTCCCCTAGAGCAAAATATGCTATTTTATCCCCGCTCTGGTACGCTACAATGGAGGACTTTTTAGCTAGAGGAGTGAAAACATTTTTTCAACTCATACTTTATGTAACAACAATACCAGCGGTCGTTGACCCCTAAAAAGAACATCAAATATTTCTTATTTTAATTTTATCATGTTTAGATATCGATAGCCATCACGTCTGCGCAGTTTCGCTAGTTTATTTAATTTGACCCTGTGGATACGCTTATAATTTTAATTGATATTTCATGTTAGTAACACTTGGCGGTAATTGGAAAGCCAATTTAATTAATTAAACGTATTAATTAAAATGGCTAACTTGACGTGATGAATAAGTGACGTTTAATATTGGATTCTCGATGGTTGCACAACTACCAACAGTAAAATCATCGAAATATTGACGGAAATAAGCGTGTCTCGTAGCGTGCAATGCAGTAGTAACTTTTCGCCGCTACTTGCACCAATTGGACGGCAGATTCAAATGAAAACACTTCCCTGAGAATTAGCACTTCGAGAGAGCTTCGAGATAAATATGTTATCGGAATCGCAATCGTAGGCGGAGCGGCAACATCAGTAACTCAGTTAATCGCTTTACCTGTATGTGACATTTTAGCTGGCTGGACATAACACATCGAACTGTTAATGTGTGTAGGTAATACCGGACGGCAAACGCGTATTTGCTTTGACTTGCTCTTTGAGTTCGAAAACACAAACGCATTTACATGTCAGCGTCTCGCACAGATCCAATATTAATATACCCGATCTGCCATTTAACGTTCCTCAGTATCTGAGCAGTATATTAATTAATATCGACGGCATTATACCTACCTCACAATGTGGATAGAAAGATAACCTTTCCGTGTATTTCATCGATTGCTTAATTGTCGTAGGCAATGATGTCATTATTGTTTTGCGTTCTTTCTTTGAAGACATGAAAGCTTGCAAAATTGCAAGCAAATGAACGATCCCTTGTAGAGTTACTATTGATTATAAGCACTGGTTCGCAATAGGTACTGCTGATTCTCACAATTCTTTAAATATTTCATCGTTGTCGTGCCGTCTGCGCCATGCCGTAGTTATTACGACCCCTTGCATTATAGCCCTATCATTGTAAGCTTCTGTCAATCACTTATTTATAGAAGTAACTGTTTATATTCTTTGTGTCCCCTCATTATCATCGCTAACCATTGGTAAGTGAGGGCTATTACGAATTCATACATTATAGTACTCCGTTTTAAAAGTACGGACTTGTGACTTCAGTCGCCCTTTGTATAAGTATCCTCATTCAACGTTAATTCCTAGGTTGTTAGCGGTACACGGTACCACGGTAGTAAGTTGCAGTACATGACAGGCAAGTTTATTGCTTAATAACTAATCATTGTACACTTAATTTATGTGATTTTATTAGACGTATCAAGTATTTTTAAACCCAATTCGAATGAAAACTGGATAGTCCATCATAGTTGTTTTAGTGGGTTTGACTAGCAGTTAGAAATTTAGTTATATTCTTTTATAATTGTTGTTACCGGTTGACTTGAAGTAAAACGCTTGTATGGACGTCCCGATGTTTTTATTCGGCCAGTCCGATTCCGAAGTGGTCGCCCACGATATTTTAAGCCGAACGAAAATAAAAAGAACCCGGCATTAAAAATACATCGCTCTAGTTGCATCGAGTTTTCACGAACTGTTAGATACCTATTTAGCTTTAGATTACTGGATCATAGCTCGGCGCTGACTGTGGTATTAGTTTCATTTCAAAGAGTTTTGTCCAACCAAGAATGTTTATGCCTTGAGCGCATTTATACAACTTTGGCAGAAAGCAAAGATAAACGGATGTAAGTTTAAAACCAGAGCAGTTGGGTCGCAAGATCGGGTGCATTACAGTCGAGGTTCCGAACCGGAACGGTAAAATAAATGGTATACGTACCTACGGTAGGTACGGGGTCGCACGTACGAGGCGTCACGACACGACAGTCTAAATTAGTGGTGATAAATCGGACTCCGGGTGAAATTGACCGAACAAGAACCGTAACCGGAGATAAATGTAGCTGTTGTGCTAGCCTAATTACCTAGGATGGAATTAGAACGGCACGGCAAGGGATGAACAATTAAACATTCAGTTAGGTTGTGAAGCGATGTGAGGCAGAGGAAAGTGTTGGTGAAATTCCCAAGCTAATTGGATAAGGAGTGATTAAAATCGTTCAATTTTGTAGAGACTTAAGCGGATACTAGTTTTCAATCTTTAAACAGGACTATATAATCACTTAATTTACCGCTATGTGCTCCGGGAACATCAAAACTATGACTGATCATTCATTGGCTTCTAATGATTGTATAATTTGTGTTTTTCTGCGCTTTCCAGGCCATCTATGACATGCTCGGTGCTTGCTCAAGCAACCGACCAGCTGACTCTGCCGAAGAGCGCGCTAAGAACATCTTCGCTAAGATGGACGAGAATAACGACGGTCAGCTGACGCAGGATGAGTTCCTTAAGGGATGCCTGCAGGACGAGGAGCTCTCGAAAATGCTGGCACCTTAAATTGGCGCTCAGCTTCTTTTAAACCTGCGATCCGTTCTCACATACCCACCCCCATTGTATGCCTCACGATAACCCGACGGCGTCGTCTTGTCCACACGGCAGCATTAGATAATGAATCGTTTCAACTAAATTGATATACTTTCAGTTAACCATTCGATCATTAACGTACATTCTCACTGTAAATATATTTTCTAAAATTAAAACTCACCCGCGCATTTCAGTAGTTTCAATTCAGTACAAAAATTTTGTAATCAAAACCGAGCATTTTTAACGTTTGGAGAAATTTTAATCGTTGCGGTGTAAGTGGAGGTAGTAAAACCGGGTCAGCTTTTATCATCGAGTCGGATCTAACACGGTAAACGGTGCGGTTGTGTGATGTTGCTGTCGTGTTGACATGGCATGAGTACGTAGCATGTGTCCGTGTAGCCACATTGTGTTTGCGCATCCCGCCCGCGGCAAGTGCAGCCGTCGATTGTTCACTAACATCTGCTCAAAGCTAAATATGAATCACAAACCGAGCTAAAATGTCGTTATACCCCGCCGAGTAAACACAGTACGAATCTATTGATTGCATCCGCGTGTGATCTGTACTCTTCGCTCCACAACCACGGCTAAAAACAGATACAGACCAACAATGTATCCTACCAGTTGTTACTCGGCTGGAGGTATTTTAGGCCCGCCACGATTCGGCGCGGTTGTGCGCTTCACAATTTGCTTTCCCACGACACAATGTGAATTTGTCGATTGTAAAAAAAAAGTATTGTAAAATTTAAGCTATTATTGATGTAACGAAATTGACGTCAATAAATCCTCGAGTTAAAAATTGTCCATTCCTAATGATAATGTATGAATGATAATATAATGTATGTGGAATATGTCGCTGTCGGATTGTCCACTTCGCTAATAGTATAAGATTGTGTCCGAACCATTCACTTCGTAGTGTCTATGACTATTCCTATGTGACTCGGTCTATCTGGTTCAACGCTATATTCAATCCGATGTCGGATTACTATAATACTGCACAGTATAAATCTTACATTTTAATATTAAGGAAAAATTAGTGTAGCTATGTATGTACAGAATCGGTCAGATTGGATGAACAAACTCCGACAAGTTGCACGCAATAGTTAGGTACAGTACGCTAACAAGATTGTAGCGCGCATCACGACGCGACATTACTATCACAAACAACACGAACAATCTGATCATTTCTGTCGGCGTTAAGTTCAATTTATGTAAGTTAAAATAACCGTAACATTGTACACGAGTAAACTTTATATTATTATCGTTTCTAGTATCGGTGTTGTTTATTATTGGTGTATTCGTAAATTCGTCAGGGATTTTCTCCACCGCCCGGCTCCTCCGGGAGGACACGCGCTTCTTTATTCCCATATTGTTTCAACGCTTTGGTATACTCTCTATTCGTGATACTATTAATCAGTTTCTTAGCGTTGTAATAAATTATCTACCTACTATTTCTAATTAATTGAACTATTTATATGTATACCCCAGTTAATTTCCCCACTACTGTGCCTTCTAGTTCCCCGTTGTAAATAGTTTACCGATTCAGCATTATTGATTTAACCTACCGTCTAAGTTCATTGGTTAACCCAGTTAACTTTGCCAAAGGTGGCCAAAACCCCGAATCTTTAACTTAAACCAAATTTTAGTGTGCCCTAGTCCCATATTTCGTGTTATAGTTAATTTTAGCATTCTCATTATATTTCGTCGCAATCTTCACCAATAGGCACTGGCCGCACACAGTCGAAAGGGTCGCGATATTATTAATTAATTTAAATTTTATTATTGTTTAAGCTGTGGTCTTTTGTCTATTGGTTTTCAGTGCATAATTGTATGATTATTGAATGTACCTATTTGTAAGTAAACCAGACGGCGCGGAAGTAACGCACAATAACGTAGTCAGGCCGAATGCATTAATTCGTCGTTGGCTTGAATCAGGCGCACACGACATTACGGGGCACGAATTTTTTTTTTGTAGTAAACCTATGTTCGAACCCAAACTCTCTCGTGGCACTAAAGATGACCCTCTCCACACCAATACTGCACAAAGACCACATAGTAATGTGTGGCGGTAAAGATCACGCCTGACCAGGTTCATAATATATGTGACGGAGAACATGAATGTTACCTTTCGTCGTTTTCTTCTTCATACAAGATAAAAGTAATAAACTATGATCAGTAATACCGAAGAGAGTAAGGCCTTATTAACTAGTGAACTAACTATAGTTCACTATTTCATTTCATATTCATGTGCACTGAAGCTAAATATCCTTGCATTAATTTGTTGTTGAGACATTCCATATGGTAATGCATTGCAGAATAGTCATTTAAGTGTTTACTTATTTTTAGTGTACGATTATTTTCTTTGTAAACTTCATATTTATTGTATTTTGATGCTTTATAAGAATTTGTTGTAAATGAAAGTTAATTTATTTTGTTATTCACAATTTACAATCCCTTAAGATAAGTTCAATTGAATTGTATTCATTTAGTTACTACCCGTCCGGTGACAGTCATCGGACGAATAAATTGTAATGTTATTATAATGCAATTCTCCTGGTTGCCACGACTAAGTACGTCGCATTTGTAGAACAGTGTAAGCACGATCATAACTCGACTGATTTTTATAAAAACAGAGGGATCAATAATTCTCATCTCGGACCCGAAGGCAGCTTCGCAGACAGGGTGTTGTGTGACATATCAGATAAAAAGATTTTCGATTGGAAATATTAAAATTTAAATAACCCTTAATTTACAAAATACATACCAATTTCGTAGAAAAATTCGCCCTAGGCGTAACGTACTTTGTCTTACTAACAAACAATTAGTTACGGCTTCAAAAATGCCCGTGTAGTGCCGTGTACATATCTCATACAATACAATGACAAATTACAATTTCATAATATGTAGTCAATTATAATATTTATGATAAATTTTTCATTGACAATGTTTATTATTACGCGACCCAGGCCTACGAGTCAGTTGCTACTGATCTTTGTAATTATGGTTAGTTAGGCATTGCCGCTTAATTGGCAGTCTTTACAACTAACTTTTTGTCCAAACCTTGAATTCAATCTACTTGACTCGATCACTTCACTTCGAAAGAAAGCTTCATGTATGCACTTTATCGCACCACGTATAGTAACTTTTATCATAGATTTTTAAATCTCAAGTTTAGAGTCGTAAATTCAATGTGAATTAAATTGTGTTCGCTTGTGGTTTCAGTTCTTACATTTTGTGCCGTGTATTTCTCATTATATTTAAAATCTAGGGCGAAAATTGGCAACTAAAGGCAATGATCAACATCCGCATGAGGGCGCCACTGGCGGCTTACTGTTCGTTTTAAATCTCGTAGTGAGACGGTTCGTTCTCTTTGCGCATTATCGCCCATTTTTATACTTAAATATTGGTTAGGACATAAGTGAATACTTTCTTCTTGGTCTCAAAAATGAAATCTCAATCTGTGAAAGCAAGGAACTACTCTGTTCTAACTAGGCGTGGCAGTTTACATACTTAACCTATGATAAACTTAACTTGTGATTTTTATATTTAGCTGAAATTACAATGAATGAATGTTAAAATAATTAGGAATCATTTAGCCTATTTTTAATCATTTTATATATTAATTATTAAGGTAATTAAAAATGTTACAAACATAAATATTTCATGTAATGAGTGTTATGTTAGGTTTACCCTTGTTTTGGGAAATTTCTTGCCTTTTCTGGTTTCTTTATTATCATAAAATCCATGTCTGAGTTCGCTGCACAGCGTCACTCCTGACAACATCGATTTCAAGTGGCAAATGGCATCTTTCATTACTCATTCTTTTACATATACTAACAGAGTAGTTACCTTTGATTTAATCAATTTATCATTTGTAAACGTACTCTTAGTAGTAAGCTTCAATCACTATTTGTTGGCTCACGCCATATTATTTTTTCTATAATACAAGTATTAGTGTAGTATTTAATTTAAGATATTATTGTAACTATAATACCTGCGTTAGTCGCACAAATCAGATACTTAGATTATTTTCCGAAAATACAGATACATAATATTAAACATAACATAATTGATTTCGTTTAGTTTGTATTGTATACCATGTATGAAAATTCGAGCAGTCGAAATCTATGTTAGATTTTTTTGAATGTTGTCTTGACAAAACTGTACCCAAGCGGTGGCGACACGCGGTGGATAGTCTCGCGAAAAACTTCACATAACTGATTGGTAGAGGTTGGTAAAACTGCAGTGTGTTCACTTCACAGTCAGATGAACCCAGACTACTTTCCAGATACCTACTGTGTGGACCCCGCTTTACTTGTTGAGTCTGAGTAAAGTATTAACGGCTCATAGTGTAATCTTCATTTATATTCAAACTTGAGGCTTCGTCATTATTTTATTGTGTAAAGTCGTTTCAGGCGATATTGTTACATTCATTCGGCATTTTGTATTAGATAAAAGTATCCACAATGTGTCCCATTTCAATTTTTTTGTATTTCTAAGAATACATAGTTTTTATGAATTCACATTTTGCCTATTCATATTATGTATAAATTAAAATACAAGATAAAACAAATAGTTCATAATTATTTGTCTCATTATTGTAGTGTGCACGATAACGTAGTTTAATTACTGAGTAAGTAATATAATCAAAATCATGTACTAAGTCAGTCTATCCTCTATTGTAATTGTGGGAACGCAGGATTCATTCATATTAATAAAATAAGAAAAAAATAATACCTTACTTAATTTAATCACCCCATTTTAATTTTCTTATTGTTTCGTTTTAATGGACGATGAATCGACCGAGCGCGACACATAGACATTTTATAATCACTTGTTTAACACGGCTAAACTGCACAATGTAAAACCGTAGTCCGACTAACATTGTAGACCCAGTTCAAAATAATGACACCATCCATATTGCCACTGAGCAAGAAAGCGCAAAAAATATGAATATCAACGTATCAAATTGCTATTGAATTGTGCGCTACTGCTTACCACGACTTTGTGAGATGAAATAACCGCACCCAACTCTATACTGCACCGCCTACTCCCTAACAAGTACCAATAGCTAATCCTGGTGATTATTTCATGGAAATGTCGCAGTGCCGCTCTACCTTCCCGATACACCCACTTAATAAATGCATTTGATTCACGTGTCGTGAAAAGTTAAATAAAGAAGACAATACAAAGAGCCCCACACCAACAATACTAAAAATATAATCTGGTATAGACATACTTTTAATCAATATTTCAGAATAATTCCTAGAATTGGCACAGGCGCAGTGTCGCCGGATTCCTGTCTGTGTGCTACTGTTAAAAGCACACATAAACAGAAAAAAAAACGATCTGTCTTTATAAAATCACGGCTGCCAATTCCCATACGATCAATATTTGATTTATTCTGTGATTGACGTAGTCGCAATGCAACCAACACCCCTCCCTCGAGGGTTATTCCCTGAAATGGATATGCTTTTATGACTGTGGTGTTAAAAATAAACAAAAACAACATAAAATGCACTTCTCTATCAAACATACCTCTGCCGATATTTTCTGATTTTTTCTTTTTTCCTGGAATGCGCCCCTTATCCCAGCTCTCCACACCCCCTTTTATGTCTGTGTGTTGTCAAAATATACAAAAACAACACACAACTCACTACTATGCAATCCTACGTAACCAAGGCATGTGGAGTATTCCTAATTAACTGGAGGAACGGGCGCGATCGCAGTCAGACCCTCGCCGTCCGTCCACTTTCATCCACGGAAGTGAAAATGAAAATGATTTGATTGGACTTCATATTTGCAGTTTTATTAACAGCTCACAGATATCACACCGTTTACCCCACTCGCCTCTATTTCAACCCCTCGTCGTCCACACAGTCGCACAACAACATCGGCCTGCAGTACCCTCACACACAATACCTAGCTAGCACTAGCCTATTCCACAATATGTACATATATGTGCGTACAATACTAGCGGAACTTTTGCTACGAAAATACATCATATTGTTCGCATACATGTAGGTACTTCATTTAAGACTGGTACATGATTTTGACTAATTAAGTAAACTACAGTGTCGTGCGCATTCGCCATGTTTTGGTTTTTGTAATTTTATTTTTGCTTTCAATTTCATTACTCCAAAATACCTATAATAGCATTATTACGAAGGCTACATAAGGTCAGATTTATTTCTTTGACTTTGTTGACTTTATTTACAAAGGTTAGATTTATTAATAAATCAAATCACCATTTGTGATATCCACCCGTAGAATTGTTGATGTTGACGAACCTCAACAGCTTCGTAGTTTATTTTTATAAAATAACGTTTGTAAGTAAAGTTTATGATCGTTTGTAGATTTCTCAGTTTGATATTTTAATATTTTAATTTATTTGTAAGAAAACTGCAGCCACCTTTTATTGATTGATAGTAAAGTATTATCGACTTTTTCATCGCGGACCTGATCGGTTTTAACAATTAAATATTTGACTTTAAAAACCATGTTTCTGGGGTCCAATCAACACATATAGTTAGATACATTGTGTTACCACGTGCGGCTATGAACATAGCTTAGTATCTCAATAATTACTATATTGTTCATTAATCTTATGGTTGAGCTTAAACCTAAGAAAAACAAAACAAACTTAGGATGGGTAACTTTTCTACTACAATATTGAACTTACAAATAAATTATCATCAATCCAAGTTTTGACTCTGTTCTTTCTTGTGCAAAAGAACATTGATGCAATTTAGTTTTGTCTATATACCTACTCTTGAAATTAATTATAATTTATGTGAACTTCAAGAATGACGCTGTCATTTTCAACTCTTTTAGATTGAGTTCGCTACCAATATACTACTGCCCTGATGATGCAGCATAGGTATCTTTTCTACCATACATTATTCTTTTATGAACCGACATCTTTCATACAATTTACTTTCCTTTCCTGAGTTTTCTAGACTGCATTCATCGTCTTTTTGATTAGAAAATATGTGTTTGCACATAATGCAACCGAGATTCAAATTGTTTTCATAGGTCGGTGGTAGCACAGTGTATTATAAATTCAATGAATGCTGATTTATTTTTCAGTTTGAACACTACTAAAAGTACTAAGGTTTTTAAGTTACTTATCTGTATTTTGCAGTTTTCTAACAACATTTATATGATAACAAATTTAAATTTTCAGCTGTCACTACATACCTGTTATGTTTTAGGGCACAAGATTTGACTACTAACTAAAAGCAAGCAGGTTGTGTAATATTTTAACGTCCTTTCCGAAATATAAGCAGACACCAAAATGGGCAAACAAAATAGTAAATTAAAGCCAGAGGTCTTGGAGGATCTGAAACAGAATACTGAGTTCTCAGGTAGATATACAATTTTTATACTTTTATGTACGATTTGCACAGGAAGGCACGCCTCGGGCCGCGTCGGAGCGCATTTTACAATTAAAGGAGATTTTATGGTTAATGAAGTAGTTAAACGTCATATTTGCATAGAATTAACACAGCTCTGAACCCGTTCAGATACGCGCGCATGCCACGGTAGCCGGTCGGCTCCCCGCGTACGCGGGCGGCTACGGCTGCGGCTACTTGTTGCTCTAGTCATTATAGCTGTGCCGTGCCGGCAGATTCGCTTCCATGGCGTTTTAGTAGTCGGGTGGACGCAGTCAGCTGCCACCACGTGCCTGGGCATCCGCCACGACGCGCTGCAGCGCGGGTCGGTGTGAATCGTACTTTAGTATCTACGTCAACCCCTCGTCCGTGACAACAACTTGACTAGGACGACATCTTTATTTCGCAGCAGTACGAGTGATTATACTGTTTAGTTCAAGTGTTAGTGCTGACGCACTACTTAACTAAGTTGTTGAAATTAGTGGATGGCTGAAGGTGGCTTATTCTTTAATTAACTATTGTCAATATTAAGCTGTATATTGATAGAGTGGTATTAGTATTATTGGTAGAGTGATATTTCTGTGGTTCTTTTTGAATCAATTAAATATGTAAATCATTATACGTTTATTTAATAATTTTCCAGACGCTGAGATACAGGAATGGTACAAAGGTTTTCTAAAAGATTGCCCCAGTGGACATTTGTCTGTAGAAGAATTTAAGAAAATATACGGAAACTTTTTCCCGTATGGCGATGCTAGCAAGGTAATGAAAATCTTTACACACATTTTTCTATTCAATGTTATCTTTAACGTCGTAAACGTTCATGACTACATCAGAGTCTTAGAATTTTAATTACCTGACGGTTATTAAAATGTATATACAAATGTATAGGTTAAGCTTTATGCGATTTGTGGCTTTTCTAGTAGTCTAACGTCAGTTGGTCCTAAGAGACTTAATCCTTATAAGAAAACTGCATTGATTGTCATCACAAAAATGAAAGTGACATTTTTCAAGCTGACTAATATTTTTTTCCAAAATCTGTGAATGCAGTTAGCAATAAGTCAGAAAGTTAAGGACGGTCCTCTAAGAACGTTTTCCTGTAGCTACAATGGTTAAGTTACGCACTTACTGCTCCGTCTCCAATATCCATCCTGTAACTTGGTTTGGATGAAACAATTCAACAAAAACCCGCCTTTTTGTCTTTCTGATAGTGGTGTCTCATAGCATTACCTTATCATAATTTTCAGTTTGCGGAGCACGTGTTCCGGACATTCGACGCTAATGGCGACGGCACGATAGACTTCCGAGAGTTTCTATGCGCGCTCAGCGTGACGTCACGCGGCAAACTCGAGCAGAAGCTCAAGTGGGCCTTCTCGATGTACGACCTCGACGGCAACGGGTACATCTCGCGACAGGAGATGCTCGAAATTGTCACGGTGAGTTTATTTTCTTTCTAAGTACGTGTAGTCTTCAATAAATATGTCCTAATGTCATGATGGTCTTGTGGTTAGGGCCTTGATTGTCATGTACGAGGTTTGTGTTCGGAATCTAGGCAAGTACCAATATGACTTTTTCAATTCATATGTAATTTCTCAGTTTATTTTGGACATTCCTAACATCGGTAAAAGATCGTGTGGAAATCATGCCTTTTTATGAGAAGAGGCCTTTGCCCTGCAGAGGGACTTGCTTGCGTGCTTATACACTACAGAACACGGAAACGCCTCGGCGGCCACTGCCAGAGGCGGCATTGTCAACACTTTCGATACAACCCAAGCGCGTCACCGTTTACTCGCACTGACAGCTTGAATGGCGGTCCGTGACAGAAGTTGTGCTCTCACCGCAGTTTCGGCGTCATGAATTTTAGTAGTGTTGTATCCCACTATGGGATTGGGGGGGGATGATGATTGCCCTTCATGAGACCTGTCCAGGCAATTTCGGTGCGTCGTACTAATAATGATGTATTAATGATTCCAGGCTATTTACAAAATGGTCGGGTCCGTCATGAAGATGCCTGAAGACGAGTCGACGCCGGAGAAGCGAACCGACAAAATATTCCGGCAAATGGACAGAAACAAAGACGGGAAGCTTTCCCTCGAAGAGTTCATAGAGGGCGCCAAGAGCGACCCGTCCATCGTACGGCTGCTGCAGTGTGACCCGCAGTCACAGTGATAACTTAAATATTAAATCTTAGTACTCAATGAGTACCACTCAGTTTATCTACACTTATATAAAACTGTTGTAAAATATCACCCTTATTACAATGCTTGTAAGAGCTAGTGCGCGTCGTAAAGCGTTGGTTACACATTAAATCAGTTTGTTGTCCTGTTGCTTGGCTGTTTGTTACATTTTCGCCGATTCTATGGATTTCAATAAATATAATAAGATTATTAGAATTTTTTAAAGATTAATATACAGATTTATATTGTCTGTGAGTCTTGTTCACAAACGAAACAATACGGTTATATAACCTGACGAGCCGGTCGGCGTGATGAGGTTGGGGAGACACTAAGACAGAGTTCCTCAATAACCCAATACATTATGGTTGTGACAAGAAATGTACAGAAAATAGATATGACTTATAAATGAGAAAGAGATGTGAATATTTACAAAATGAATCACAGTAGAAAATTAGTACAAACATTAGTATAAAATGGAGTGCAAATATAATATATATTATTTATATGGCGTCTGCTTAAAAAAGAGAAAAGATGCTAATATAAATATTACAAAGTGACGAAAACGCAGCAATAATTCCAAAGATAGTAGCATATTTATGGTAAGATAGGTCTATGAAGACAACAATATTTTGATATGAGATGTAGTAGGGTAACGAACTCTTGTCTTCTGTAGATAATCTGTGACTTCTGAAAGGCGGCAAGGAAACGTCAGCAGCCGACAACAATACGAAAGTTAAATACAAATTACTAGGGCACCTAACAATTTGTTGGTCTTGATAGATTTCTATTTCTGTGGACAATAACAAACACCCCGTAACAACCAAACAGCAGGACAAATTATGTGCGACTGTAATGTGTATAGTGTTCAAAGTTTTTCCCATTAATACTAGTTAGGTTAATACACATTCTCTGCCCACAAACGTTTTGCGGCTTTTCTATAAGCGGGCTCGCGAGTGACCCGTACTGTCGGGGACTTCTTCTCGAATGTTCGATGGTTTAATAACGTACCCACGGCATTCTCGTCGTTACAGCCGATTGCTAGGATAGCGTTCCATTTTCATGTATTTAAAATATATTTGCAATAGAATAATTAAGTACCTTGTCTATCTTCCTGCTGTCTCTTGAAAGATTGTTGCATCCAAAATAATATTGTATCCCGGTATGATTGGTTATACCGTGTATCTTTAACCCAATCGCCTAGTAGTAAATATCGATTGGAAAAATCTCACTTGCCCGCTTATATTGCGTCTAAATTTTTATCCAACTATCTTCCTATATTATCGAAAATAATTTATTATATCTACAAATATTGAATGTGGGTGGGTGTAATATGAGATTTTCGGAGTTTGTAGATCTTAATGATTCAATTTAACTTTTAATGCAGTCATTGACTTTAAATTTGAAATAAATTCTTAAGTGTGTCTTTAATTAAATACATTTGACTAACGAAATTCTAAAGTCTTATTTGACAGAAACATTACGTGTAACCGTATATAGTTGAAGTAATTATTTATGATGTAGAATAGCAGTTGTATTGTTTAAAATAATTTAACGATTTTAAGTCCAGCCTTGAGAAAAACATGGCAGAGTAACTACATATGCGAAGTGCCATTATGAACAATCAATGATATAAATAAATGATCTATTTCGAATATTAGTTTACAACAAATCTGTTGTTTGTGCCCAGTGGTTATTAGTTTAATGCCCAAAGTCTCATCGGTGACATTAATTAAACGGATCTTGTTTATATAAGTTGAGCGCAGACGTCGCTGCACGATACCGCTTGGAGCGGGCACGGCGCGTATGTCGTTGCGAAGCTTATTGTTCAGTACTAAGGCTGTACAGCTGTCTTATCACTGCTAGCGACTGATGACGCTTATCTTGGCTCGTGTTAATTGTGTGGTACATTGGTAAAGTCAGCTGCGGATCTGAGAATATATACCTATTAAGATCATGACCCACACGGTCATCACAGAATGTTGGTTAATGGTGAAACCTAAAGTGGTATGCGATAACTGGTTTTCTTCTATCAAACTGGGAAATTGTTGATGTGTATATATTCTCATTTTTGCGTCTGTTTGTGCAGCAATATTGCATGCCTTATTATTATATTCTAAATTTAAATCGTTCCCCTTGTAGCGTGTAACCGAGCTAGCACTGAAAAGACGGCGTTTTATTGCACAATTTAGGAAGACATTTACGCAACAAACGAAACAGACAAATACGATTATACAGTTATTATTAATTTATATAATAATAAATATTCATGCTGATTTATTCGCGTAGCTGATATTATTAAGTTTAGTTTTAATGAATGATGAAAAAAATGTAAATTCATTATTATTGTCCCGAGTCAGCCTAAGTATTAGGTATTATTCAATTAATTTGTTGCAAAATGATGTGTAAGGAATTTTAAATATGGTTAGTATAAAATATAACAATTGACAGTAGTGGAATGTTGAGTTTTGCGGTGACTAAGTATCGTTTCAATCCGCATTCGGCATTAGGGCAGCCGCAGGGGGACCACCCATTCGATTTCGTTGAATGAAATTGAAATTAAGCAATCACATTAAGTTAACATTATAATATAGTATTGGTGTATTCTGTACAAGAAGTTCTATTGATGAAGGTATTGTGGCAAGACTGCTATTAATTGTTATGATGTTAGATATCAATATACTTAGACCCCGCCCTTCGTTAGTTGTGGTCTTTCTACGAAAGCCCTGAACCAGACTTTCGGTGACGCTTCGACTGAAATAACTAATTGATTTGCGCAGACAGAGCATCGCCAGACAACCGCCACGCCGCCGCCGCTGCGACACCGCCTTTATGTTAAATGTTGTATAAATGTAGAAGTAAAAATGAATATTGAGTATATAGACTTGTCTAAAGCAATATAACAGACTGAATTTATAAATGAATATTTGCCCGCGCAACTTTATTCATTCGTTTCATGCTTAAAGCAATCATTGTGATAACATGCGCCGCTGTCATATCTGCCGATGCGTGTAGATATCTCACTGAATGTGTAACCTCGTCTTCCAGACAGAATATTCCCTATCTTTTGTAGTCGCGTGTCTAATCGCAGCGGCGGCGCCCGTTCGTCTGAAAGATGCCCTGAATAAAAGCATTATTGGAATACACTTTATTGATAGTTTTTGACTCGTAATATTATAATAGGTTGCATATTCGACTACCTTTTAATGTTGATTTAAAGTGTATTACTGAACTTCGATGTTTAAAATATCGATGTTTTTAATTGAGAATGTTCATAATCGCGATGTACGGAACTTCGAAAG
The DNA here is from genome assembly GCA_917490735.1 of Dryobotodes eremita. NCBI lineage: Eukaryota > Metazoa > Arthropoda > Insecta > Lepidoptera > Noctuidae > Dryobotodes > Dryobotodes eremita. The sequence goes on along the minus strand of OU823241.1, from coordinate 25,732,297 downwards.
AATGTCCATACTATACTTCGAAGTTTGAGTAGACATTCTTTCGCAGTTCCGTTCATCGCGATTATGAACATTCTCAATTAAATACATCGATATTTTGAATTTCGAAGTTCAGACGTGCAGTCGTATCACACATCACTAGTGTTTGTTTACAGTCAAACGAATATTGAATAGTTTAGCGCTTGTTCTCTGTCCATAATATCACATTAGTTGGAGATGATCTTTTGGAATTAACGATTTTTTTTTTAAATAATATAATTAATAATGTAGTTATTATACCACTTCAACTATGGCCCAAATCTCGATAAGAATACTTAAAAAGTTTAAAAATGTATTCACAGTGAGTCTCATTCTGTTTGTTATAATAACTACATACTTAAGTAGGTTAGAACTTTCACAATACACAATGTAAAGTATTTTTTGTTTTATAATTAATAATCTGATTTTGCAATGTATCGCCATTTTACTAACGCAATTGTTGTCGCTGTATTATTTTTGTCTTCACTAAACTTTTAAACTAACACTTATGTTTTAAGCACGCTTTATTTTTATTTATTAGCTTTACATAGATGTAAGAACTATGGATAAATTCTCATTTATATATATTATACAAAGCGAATTTTGATTGGCAGACATTTTATTTTGCTTTAGCTACCTAGTAGTTACATTGAACAGAATATCGAATCAAATGCACAATTATTTTCGTTTTCGCACAACAACAGAATAATGTACGTATCAATATTTTATAAACAATAATTGTGTATTTATTGTGGAATTGATGGTACTTATATTGCAGCCTTATTGAGGGTTGGAGTTTTATCTTTTTACATTATGTATCTTTTCACACCAATCCGCCAGTGCTTATGATATACATGTATAGTATAATTTATATACATTATAGTATTTGTCGTTGAGCAATAATAATAGTGTTATGTTTTATTAAAAGCAATATATATCGTAACGTTGATACACCAAAAAACAGAGAAACATATTATATCCAGAAGTCTTCTAATATTATATTCCATAGTGTCTGAAATTTTACAAAATATTATGATGTCGTGTACCTACTTTTATATTCTCAGTAAGTTTACATATCTGTTGTATTAAATCGATGTTCAACTAAGTGTCGTAGAATTAAATTCCGTAAAATATATCGAACCTGGACAAATAAAAAAAAGAAAGACGAATATTTTTAATATATAATTTTTTGATTGTGTACAGTACATTACTAGGTGTTCGGTCGAATTTTATATCTGTGTCATTTTTGCTAATAAGATAATTAAATTCTAAACAAGAACACTATGTACATCATCCTGAATGAAGCCTTTTATTCTAAGTGTTTAAAATGGAATTAACGTTGTATTTTGAATTAGATTTAGCAAATAGATGTTTATAAGAGTAATTTATAATATTCCTTATTTCTCTATCCAGACACCGGACGTTTCTATGCATTTTTCTCTTTCTTCTATATATTTCCTGACTGTGCAGTTGATTCTATAATCAGTTTCATATATTCAGTCTGAAATTCCTTGAACATAGGCGGTGAGGTCATTTGCTGTAGAAGTACATATAAACATTTTGAAGCTTTTAACTTGACCTTTGGATTTGTTCTCTTTAAAATATTATAGTATTGAAATGTTGCACAGTGCGGCAACATCGCGGTTTCTCCGACTGCCCTAAGTGGCAACATCGCCGTTCGACCTCACCCCATGTGCTTCCAGTCTTATTAATGTTTAGTTATTAATTTACAATAAAAATTGGCTTGGTCGCAGCATATATGCTGTTGGAGCAAAAATTTCAGTATGTGAGCGAATCACCTGATAGAACTTTAGATAGATAGATTATATACCCAATATTAGATAGGGTTCTGTTTAAAACGCTATGTGCCCCGCGTCCTGGTCATTGTAGGTGATTTTTTCCGAATTTTGCAGACGATTATTTTACTGTCTTCCAGTATTTTAAGCAGTAGACGACTGAACGTACTTATGTACGTAGTTAAACTTCAATTTACTTATATAACGGTTTAGTTCAGGTTGTATTCCTGATAGTAAACAAAAATACTTACTACATAGATGACTTAGCACCGCTCTAGTTTATTGCTAGCATTAAATCGGTGCTAATTTTTACATACATTACGATCTAGAATGCTTTGTAACATTTTTTAGTTTATTCAGCGGCGCTGTAGCGGGTTTTATGTATTATAAAGTTACAATTTCTTCCTAACATCTAATTAGATACGTTTTGCTCTTCCTCAAATATGCTTATAGCCTTTTTAAGTTATTCAGTCTATGATATAGTATCACTTATAATCTATGGTGCATAAAATGTCCTCTGAGATTAAAGGATTGTTATAAATATGTAGCGATAGTTGAGGTGCGAGATGTACCTTCTCAGATGAAATGGTATTTTGGTTACACTGGTATATTAATGAAGTTTTTCAAGAAAAGTATATACAATTATTATGCCGACATAAATTATCGGATCCGAAAGTTTTCGCGCTAACATTTTCCGTAGATTGAAGCTGTCTCAGATGTTCTCCACTTATACTATGCATTGCACAAATTATCATGCAATGGAAAAAAGAGGGTTATGAATTAAGATTACTGACATAATTAACTTTGGTATTTTCAAATGCCTATACAAAGCTAAATATATTTCATAATCTTGCACTAAACTAAAGCTACAAGTCTAAATATTTTACAATTTTTTTTTTCGTAAGTTTCTATAATTAATACCTAACGTGTTTAGCATACGAACTTATTATTTAATACTTAAAGATGTATTGTAACTTAGGGATTATAATTATTATCTAAACTCAGGGTGCTATAGTATTGACTCGAGAATTCTCGAGATTGGGCGCCGGCGCGGGCGATCGATTGTAACTCGTCACATGTGTCCGTCTCGCAAATTTCTTGTAAAAATACTAAGATTTTTAGAAAAAAATTGTCGCTGACACAGTCGCCGCGACTTTACTTGCACACGCGCATGAGCTCAATTGCCCCACAGAGAAAGTAGACTCGTACTGAACCCGGCTGCAGTGGCTTTTGACCCGGCTGAGCTCAGTCCGCTCACACCAACGCACGAAACCTTCTGTGCGTTCAGCTCTCGAAACGCTTCAAGGACCAATATACTAGAGTTGTAGTACCTAAGTCGTAACGAAAGGTACCTTGACAGTCGGTATTTACCCCAAAATCTAAATAGTACCTAGCTGTATTATCTCCGATCTCCTAACTGTTGTGCGTTACATTACATATCAAATCGCTTGCAACAGCATGTTCTCAGTATTAACACACTTTCAGTACACAATGTTGGCTTCTTGAACAATTACAATTTGTGATCGAGATTTAAAGTAAATACATCCATGTTTGATTCACTAATAGCACCCTGTTCTTTGACGATTGTACCGTGAACGTTGAGTATGACGTCGACGTGGACTATGAATATTTGGCTCCAACGCAAACTTTGCTTGTATAACGAATACATTTTGTCTTGGCAATCATTGTTCCGTGTAGGTAGTCAATATGTGATTCCTAACATCATTTTCTTTACAATTGACCTTCTAGCTCTGATACTCTGTTTTAGATTAAAATTATTATGTATATCTATTTATTAAATCTTTCTCCTCTCAAATGACGTTTCATTTTCCAACCTTATGATAATCTTATCCTTAACGTCTCGCCTACGCCTTTATAAATGTACCTATAAGAATACGAGTCGCCTGTCCCTCGTACACTCTGCGTTCAACGCTCTCTTGGATGCCAAGCCTGGCTATGATGTGTTCGCGGATGAATGGCAGAAGATCTTGTCAGTATGTCTGGAGTATTGTGAGATGAGCGTATGACTGTCGAGTAGTTGTACAATTTTATTTACTGTACTCAACATATGTGTTTGTGTCTTTAACCAATGTAATTGGCCATAGCCGTCTTATGTCAAAATAAATAAATAATTTTAAACATAAATAAAAATTGTAATCTTGTTTCGTGTTCAAATAAACTAATGATGTATAAAATTGGACTTAATTTTCTTGGTAATCTAAATTATTGGGCGCTGTAACAGTATCTACCCAGACTTGCCTACATATTAAAAACTTTTTTGTCGTACTCTATATTTTAATCTGTATCTATCCTTTTATGACTTCATTGCTTAGGTACTTCTCTACTAACATCTTGACGGCAGAACACACACCACAAACAAACAGATTCTAAGTAGGCGACGAAAATCTCCCAGTAGGTAGCCATTCGCCTTTATTCGGTTTAGGACAAATTCTGGTTAAGGCTGATTCGTATTACGGCAGAAATTGGGCAGTCGCGACCAAAAACTGTAATACTTAAAAAAATATCATCCGAACAGAAATGAAAGGAAATCTATATAATAAATCCACCGACTATTTTCTGATCTTGTTTTGGGCATCTTGCCTATTGGGCGTCTTGACTATTGATAAGCACACTTTTATAATAGTATAGCAAATGACGTTTGCAATCTCTCTGACTGCTTATGTATACCGCAGCCATCTGGTTAAATTAGCCAGCTAATTGGACGCCTAGGCTGTTCATTAAATTCGCGAAGAAGCGTTAGATTGCGAGGCGTTCGCACACTTTGACAGTTATTTAGTTAAGCAGTGGACGATTAAAATTACGTGTAAAACTCCTGCTGCTATCGAGAACATATAAATAAGAACCTCAAACTCGCTCGAAGGTTGGCATCGATGAATAAATAGTAGATTTCCAAAAAAAAAAACAACTAACATATTACTTTATACCTACAGTTACTGAAGAAGGAAGCCGCAATTCAGAATACAAAAATAACACAGACTGAATTTTCTTCAAAATCAAGCTGCGGTCAAAAAGATTGAAAAGTTTTATAGAAAAAAAAATGTAATTAATGAAATAATAAGTTTCGAAGCAAGCGACATCACACCTTTAGAATGTTTGAAAAAATTAGCAGCTTTATAAAGATATAACAAGAATAAATAATGCCCCTACAATCAACTTTAATTCGTAGTAGATACCTAAGTACATATTTACCTAATAAAATTACTGAGTCTGTAGTTAACATAAAAGTTCATATGTACTCTTTATAATTTTCTTAATGATTGTATTTCTGCCGTAACACGAATCTGCCATTAAAAGAATCTGCCGTTAAAAGAATCTGGCGTAACCAAAATCTGTTCTTAACTGAATAAAGGGGGTTGATATAGGGGATGAAAGTTTGTATGGCAAACCCAGCATTTCTTAAGATACGCATAATGACAATTAAAATTTATGCAAAAGCATAAATTTGAATTGTCATTATTTCTTATCGAAAGATAAGAAATAATAAATTACGTCTTAAAGCGTTTTTGTAAAATCATCCCCTAAGGGGGTAAATTCGGGGTCGCGGATTGTTCGAAAGAGTTACCGTGGCCCTGGCGCACAGGCAACTGAAGGAACACGGGTGGGTTTTAGTCAGTAAGAGTCTGACACGCCCTTCCTTCCGCTCCGCCCAGAGCGGGAGAGGCCATTTGATGATTTCCCACAAAAAAAAAAAAAAAAAATTGTGTTAAATTAAGGGATGATTTTAAAATTGACATGTAGGTAATCTTGATATTTTTGTGTACTTCTTATAAAGCGGTTTAAGGTATTGGGAATACGGTCATAGTCCGTAAATTGTTTTATTATCATACAACCTTTAAAAAAAAAATTGTCTATTGGGTCAAAATTTATTCCAATTTATTATCTGTCAATCGGTTACCTTTCAAACCATAATGGCTGAACAATTTTGGATGGAAGGCATATTGATAGCTGATAGAGCATGATTTGGGTTAACACGTATGATACTTTTATCCTGGTAGTAGGTACGTTCCCATGGGATGATATCTGACAACCACGCGGGCAAAAGCAGTAGTGTATAAAATACCGCCATCTATTGTCTGTTTGATGCACCTCGTTGTGGAAAGGATGAGGTTATGCATTACCATTTGCCACAGGCATCAAGTTAGACTATGGGTCTGTTTAGCAACGCGTAAAATAACTGGCATTGTTAGTTCCTGAAAGACTCGCATGTTCAAATATCTAGTTTATAAGTCTGAAGGCTGAATGAATGAAGAATTTTTTAATTAAGTAGCCCTACCTCCTTACACAAACTATTTAGTGAAAATTAACACATCTTAACGCCCTACGTGATATTCAGGGACCCTTTCCCTAAATAGGAATAGTGTAATAAGAGAAAGGGAAGGAGAGCCCCTATTAAAAAACCACCACCTAAATATCGTGTAGTGTAATAGGGGTTTTAGTCAAGGTAACCTAATTTTAATGCAATCAGCCGTACCGTTGGCGTCGAGTCGTGTCATGCCTATAAAATCTCGAAGGTAGTGTAGGTACAGTTTTCCAATAACATGATAACTCAGTTTTGTCTGCACTATCGATATCTGACCTATAAGGTTTCTGGTTAGGTACCTACCTAGTAGGTAGGTAGGTATGTTGCTAACTTACTTTTTTTCACAAAACACATAAAACTAATGTGATGTGAAATTATGTGTGATTGATTCTAAAATGATGCTGGTTCAAAAATAATTTGCTCGCAGAACATATAATGTTGATGTAGCCGATAATTTACAGAATGGAGACCATGTAGACGCTATGTAGCCGCCACACAAACGCAGCGTAGCCACTGCGTAGGTGTTTCGTAGCGTGGGTAAGGTGGACTAACGACTTGGTGATTGATGCGGGAAGCCCAGGACCAGTCGTTGTGGTGATGCTTAAGGGAAGCCTTTGTCCAGCAGTGGACGTTTGTAACCGTTACTTAAGTGATTATCACTAACGGGCTTGTTTTCTATAATAGTTACTTCGCCTAGGTAGGTACCACAAGTTACCTATATAAATACCTACTTCAAAAACTGAAACTCTTAAATATTTTGAAACTAAAGATTACTGCCCGACTTTCATAGCTCGACATAGAAGTAATAAAGCCTGAAGTCTATATTAGGTACTCACAAAAGGTTGGATACCAAATTGTTGGTTAGGACTTCAGAAATTATTAAAATGCTGATATCACCTATTTCGGTAACTAAAACTAGTGATATTTTGGAATAGTACTAAGTACGTATCTATGTTACAGGTAATGCTAGAAGATTGAGTAAACCTAAGTTTACCCGGGTTTACTTAGAATCACCCAAGCTTTTTCGGTAAAGTCCGAATAATAATTCAAATAAATTTTTATTCTGGATTTACCCGTACACATCTAGGTCTACCCAACACTGGTTGGGTAATGTTAGGTATTGCGTCATTTTTGAGCACGTGGCACAATGCGCGTGTGGGCCTGTCCACGTTCCCACGCTAAATGTGCTACAAAGAAGTGTACATGCAAGGCTGCAGGAAAATTCTGCAGCTCAAAGTGTCACAGCAGTTTGTCTTGCTTAAATAAATAATATCTATTTTTATGACATCATTAGTAATTTATGAAATTTAATTTTTGGCATGTCTTGTGTGTACAATGTGTGTCATAAAAAAATACAATATTCATTTCTTTACTTACTTTAACTACACAAATTATCTGCCAAAAATACTTCAAGTAATTGTGGTATACTTGGAAACCTATCATGTTTTTCTTTTCTATGTTTTTTTTATTAAACAAAAGCTATCAATGCACATGGTTTTTAATTTCACTAATTATTTTAACATTACCCAGCCAGCATTGGGTCGCCCTAGGTGACTATGGGTAAATCCCGAATTAAAATTGATTTGAATTATTATTTGGACATTACCCAAACTCCTTGGGTTATTCTATGTAAGCCCGGGTAAACCTAAGTTTACTCAATCTGCTAGCATTACCCGTAACATCTAAGTATACTAGCGGACAAAGGTCGCCGCAGCCCGTAACTTTCACGCATTGCTGTCGAAAAAACCGGCCATGTGCGAGTGCGAGTCGGACCACGCACTTTGAAGGGTTACGTATTAGGTATAAATTTTTACGCATGCACAATACCGATTGATTTTATCGGCAGCAAAAATAAGTTCGTATTTAAGTAGGTATGTCTTAAAGAAACTGTGCAAAATATAGTTATTTCTCAAATATGTTTGGAAATTCGAGCAATATTTTGACAACCTTCTTCGAGATAAATTGAAAATGCTGTAGGTACTGATCAAATACATGCGAGCAGGCGGCCGGCAATGTTAGTATGAAAATCCATATCTGTCGTGTTTAGCGGCCGAATAAATTACTATGAAAACTCATATCTGTCGTGTAATTTAAAAAACCGGCCAAGTGCGAGTCGGACTCGCGCTCCGAGGGTTCCTTACAAACTTTTAGGTATCTAAGTAAAAGTTATGGTACTTTTATTGCTAAATGAAAGCCATAACATTACAATGTGGAAAGCTGGAGGAGCATGAATTTAAGACAAAGGTCTCTTTATCGTTTCAGTAATCCTTTATTTTATATTAACACATATCATTTTTATTTTATAATATAACTGAAATACCTACACTAGCCTTGCGGCAGCCTTGCAAAAGTTCTTTTATCAAAGTTATTTATTTACAAAGTTTTTTAGTCACTATTTAGAAAACTGGTTCAAAAATACTAATTAAGTATTTAATTTGAACCTTATCATGTGATGTAACTAAAAAGTTAAGGTTTTCGGAATTTTTCCTTCATGTTTGCTATAAAACGTTGTTTCATGCCAAATTTCAAGATTCTAGGTCGACTGGAAGTATCCTTTAGGTTTTGATTCCCTTGCGAGTAGTTGCGAGTTGCAAAATATGCGGCTTAAATTGCTGTTTCTTTTGATTGCGTTGACATGGAAGTTTGATTTTGTTACAGCTTAAAGGTATTAGGTATAGACCGTATTTGATATGAATTTCAGGTTGATACCTCCACGCGTTCCTGAGGAAATCGGTCTTGACAGACAGACGGACAACAAAGTGATCCTATAAGGGTTCCGTTTTTTCCTTTTGAGGTACGGAACCCTAAAAATGGTACGAACTTAACTTACTTCGACCCATGGCTACCAAGGAGGTAACTTATCAAATATTTTATTTAAATCTCGAACTGGCTTATCAAATAGAGCTGTTTAAAGTGAAAAAGAAACATATGAACATAATGGCGCGTGAAAAGTTAGGTATTGTTGTTCGTCATTGATTCTGGAATCTATAATTAATTTACTTAGTTTGAATTTCCACGCATTATTTGGGAAAAGTACTAAACAAGCCTTGGCCGCAACCACGCATTGATGGACTCACGTAAGCGAGCCTCGGCTGCGCCTCGGCCCGCATTTTCACGTTCGTTCATCAATGCCTCTGTGGTCGGCCGCTGCAGTAATGTACTATTTCTAGTATTTCTGTTATTGCTACACGACGTAGGAATCTTCTTCAAAACAATTTCCGGTGTTTTTTAAGTTATTTTTTGTCAGAATTTTTAACCATGTCGATTGTTGAAAAGCTAGAGCTAAAGCAAAGAGCAAGAGAGGAAGGGGGGACACTTTTTGCGACTTTAGAAGCGCATTCTCATCAACTATTGACTTAAACAAGAAAGTCACTTAGAAGAATATTTGTTTTAAAATTTTCGGGTCCATTTACACACTTTATAATATACTAGCTTTTGCCCGCAGCTTCGCTCGCGTTAATTTAGAATTTGACAATCAATTCGGGTTGTTCGGGGACTTATAGTTAGGAGCATGAAAAACCGGTCTATCGACACTCTAGACTCACAAAATGTATTAGATACTTAAATCAAAATAAAACTCTTAACACACTACTAAAGTTTCTATAATAATATAATTCAATCATGATTCGAAAGACACGTGGCGCCATCTATTATTATAAGAACGTTATTGTTGTTTTCCTTGGGAGTAGTATTATTTTTCGGTATGAAAGGTACCCTATGTCCGTTTCTATACACATGACAGCGTATATGCAAAATTTCAGGATGATCGGGTCAGTGGTTTAGGCGTGAAAAGGTAACAAACAAACAAACTTACTTTCGCATTTATAATATTAATATAAATATAATAATATAATATATGTTATATATATATAGTTAGGATAGTTAGGATTAGGATTAGGAAGTTAGGATACTGAAAATACTTAAAAGAATCTCGGGGTCGATTTTGATAAAAACCCATGATGAAAACTTACTAATACTGCAATTATCGATTTTTGAAAAATACATTGCTCTAGCTAGGAATTGAAACCGTAGATTTAAAAAAAAGCACAGCTTGTGATTATTGCACCGTCAGATGGTGTCGTTAATAAGGATCAAATTCTGGGAAGTAATGACACACGGCAAAGTAGTGTTAATTTTTAAGATTAATAAAATCAAATCCTTAATTTGATTAATTATGGTTCATTAAAATGGCTGTGAGTGCTGTGACATATCGAATCGATGTGCTGTGATATATACAGGATGAAATTTCAACAGTTCCGTTTTGCCATTTGGCTCCTGAACCCTAAAAAGGCGTGACTCTTTTTGGCATCGAACCACGGAGCTGACCATCCTTTACTTTTCATTCAATATCTAGAAACCACGGGAAGATTAACGACTTATGTAGTAATTGTAACTTATTAATTACGAGCTGACCCGACAAACGTTGTCCTGTCCAAATCCTATAGAAAAAAACTATTTCTGTATTTCCCGAATTTTTCAATTTTTCGGCAACTTTTCTTTCCTAAAAATCTAATTCAGACTATTACAAACACTTTAAAATAAAAAATAAAATTGCCGAAACAGTCCAGTCCTTCTCAAGTGATGCGCTTACCAATGAACAGCATTTCATTTTTATTTATTTATATGATTTGATTATATTGCCGAATATAGATAGATCAGAGAGATGAGTTTCCGATCAATTAGATGTCGAGAAATTCTTAGAACTTAGGTGGGTCATGATACAACTTAGAACTGGAAGCGTTGTCCAAGTATCCCACGGGAAACCAATATTCATCCGAATTTAATATCGAACTACCCTAAAGTTAAAGTCATCAATATTCACTGAAATCATCTAGCCAAAACAAAATGGCTAAAATCACAACTACGCACGAAGCATCCGTAGTAGGAAGGGCGACTCACGCTTGACCCCCATTTCATCCCCTCTTCACATTACGTGAGCGCGTAGAATTCGCAGTTTTTTAATCAAACTTTTATCTTTCGAAATTGTAGTGGTGATATTTCTTCACTACAATTTCGAATTTCCCGTTTTGGTTATAATAAGTTATACATTTTAAAAGAAGAAAAGCCGCAGCTATAAAAAAAAGTTTTAAGAAAAATAAATGGTCTACCCTGCTGTGAGGATAAGGTACCTATTTATAAATATGATAAAACTAATAGGAAGTTCTTAGGATCCTAGGTAGAGCCAGTGTTAGCAAGTAACATTGTAACCAAATGAAACAATTAGGTACCTACAAATTCAAAAGCCAACGTCCGTTCAAATTAAATTAGCTTAAACCAAATAAAATTACACGCCAAATTGATTTAAAGCTCAGCAGGCACACATCTAATTATAATATGTATAGGTGGGTTCCAAACTGCGTATTTAAATAAGTACCTATCTATACAGGAACACGTATGAACGAGTTTATAGAGGTTGGCAGCAGAGTTAGTTCGCTCTCTGTATGGTGTACTATGCGTGAGGGGGGGTCCAGGGTGGACGGGCGGCGGGGGGCGGAGGGGGGCGGCGGGTGGCGTTCAGGACGCCGCCGCCTAAGGGGCCTCGTCCAGAGAAAGTAAAATATCCTGGTATGGGGGAGGCTAGTATTGTCAAGCCAATGTATAACTATAGCTTTAAACTATATATCGGGGGTCCATACTATAGCCTGTGGAGTACTTATTTACATACGTATATAAGTTTATCTATTATGCAGACATAGGAAATGGAACAGGTTGGGAAAGGGACGATGCGAAATTTGCTTACATCAGATCTGTTGGACGTAAAATCGTTCTAGTTTGTAATATTGATTTGAATTCTCATTGCATGATGGTCACGTTATAATTTATGGAGGCTCCTTGTTCTGTTATTGTTTGAACAGTGGCGTGTTTATTGTAAATAGGCAATGACGATAGAATTCTTAATTTTGCTAATAAGTATATAGCACCTTTAAAGACAAACCGTTATGTAGGTACTAAACGAAAATATAAATTTTTACACAGTAGCTTAAATAAAAAAATGCACGGCTTTTTCGCAATAGAATTTAAGATTATGGTGCTTTGAGCCATCTTTTGAGGTCATAATGATGGATATTTATTTACACTATAACATAAATTGTATTGCGAAAAATCCTTACATTTTTTTTATTTAAGCTCCTGTGTAAAATTTTATATTTTTGTTTAGTAACGGATTGTCTTTAAAGGTGCGATATTGTTTAAAATACCCTAGTCTTCCTTGGTAATCCTACGTCACCTTAAAGTCTTTTGTACACGGGGCGGTTCTTTGCGGTACGGTGTGAAACCGCGCCATAGAAAAACGTGTCTGTCAACAAGTTTCCATAGTGATCCATACGACACTGACGACCAGAACCCTAATTACGTAACACACTATCTATCACAATCTGAATCATTTTGAAGCCTATTGCTAATCCATTGCTTCATATGTTCGAAAAATTTGTCGGCTCAACAACGTATATAACGCAATGAATGTTGTGGAACTGTCAAAATGAAACCCGTTCCTACTGTTAGTGTGCTACGTAATTACCCCGCAGGCCTACACACGGCGGATAAACCGTAGCTTTTCTCAGCAAGAAAAACGTTATACTAATGGTCAAATTAAATTTTCACAGTAGGTCAGCTCTGTATGTAGACACCAAATGATAGCTTACTGCAGCAATTTCCACGGCCTCGTTGACCTAATAACAACCCGGAGCCACAGGATTGAATTGAGTTGCCTTTGCGATGACGGAAGTTTATTTTTTGCATTTCTTTTGCTAACCAGATCTTAGTAATGCCTACTTGAGTGCCTGTTGCAGAAATTTTAATGACAATTTGAGTGACGACACTAGGGAGGTACATTGGTACAGTCAGGAAAATTTATTGTTTTGTAAATTAACTACCATCTCAAATTGTCCGTATATTCAAATTACAATTGTCATTCTTTGGATAGTTGTTATGAAATGGCTATATTACGACAACATGACGTAAGTTGTCAAGTCAATTTCCTTAATAATTTATTTCCCCGGGTGTAAGTACTACTTGGGGTGCATCCTGGGCAGTGGTCAGCCACGCTTCAATTTTTCAGTAACTTTCTCCTGCATGCTAATTACACAAAAAAAAAACACCATTCCATCTGTCAAGTGTAGCGATTTTAACAATCTCCTCTATAGCTGTTTATTGGCAATTGGTATGGTCTATGTTTAGTACTGTAGACCGCACGTCAGTGGTAACAAAATCAGTATAAATGCGCTTCTTATTCTATTGAAACTCAATATAGTTCGGTTAAGTAGCCAGGACCTCAGAGATCACAACTACGAGTTGCCAATCATTAAAAAAAAAATGAATTTCAATGCTACGCTAGGCCAGCTCAAGGTCACAGTCATATCATTGACGTTTGGCCTACCGTACCTAGTAGATTTAGATGAATTTTATGCCTAAAGTATAATATTATTATAAAAAGATTACTGAAAATAATCCAAATCACATTCGCATTTCTTCAGGAAAATTGGTACCTATTCTAGAACTTATTCACATTTTTACAGGAAAATTGGTACCTACTCTAGATCATATTCAATTTTTTTCAGGATAAATTGGTACCTACTCTAGATCATATTCACATTTATTCAGGAAAATTAGTACCTACTCTAAATCATATTCACATTTTTTCAGGAAAATTGGTACTTATGTACTCACTGTAGGTGCACAACCCTTGTTTGCAGATTTAGTTTGTTTGAATACAAACTGAACTCGATACCATGGAAAACTCATGTCTGCGATAATGTAAAAAAAAAAACATTAAAAATAGGACCCTATATTTTTCTTTAGCCTGTGCTGAAATACTTTAATAATATTAATAATACAAACATGTAGGTAATTACATTGGCGTTACCACATAATAATATCACACTTATAGAAAAAGAACAGGCGTGGTGATTTAAATTATTATCAAAAACTAGCTTTTGCCCGCGGCTTCGCTCGTGTTAATTTAGACTTTGACCATCAATTCGGGTTATAATTCAATCATGATTCGAAAGACACGTGGCGCCATCTATTATCATAAGGATGTTATTGTTGTTTTCCTCGGGAACTGTACTTTTTTGCGGGATGAAAGGTACCCTATGTCCGTTTCTGTACCCCTGACAACGTATATGAAAAATTTCAGGATGATCCGTTCAGTGGTTTAGGCGTGAAAAGGTAACAAACAAACAAACAAACTTACTTTCGCATTTATAATATTATGTAGTTAGGATTAGGAAGTTAGGATAATCACCACGTTTTATTCGGTGTTTTGGAGATTTCAGGTTTTTAGGCTATTATTGAAGAGTGCTTAGGCTATTGTTATGCAAGGCTTATTTTTGCTTTGACTGATGGAATACTTACTAAGCTTGTTTGATTTCAGTTTCGTTGTCAAACATTTTTCAATCAAAAGGTTGTCATAAAATAGCTAAATCGTAGGACTGTCGGCCTACCGCGATGGCGGGTGAAAGCGCTCGTAAAAGACAAACGGATCTACGGGAATTCCGTGTAGCATCATATTCCAAAAACTTAAGGTTCATTTTTGTTTAACATTGACCGCGTTCGTCGAAAGGGTTATGTGCAAAATGTATAAAGATGACGCATGACGGTAGCTTTTGAATCTGTGGGTATGCAATAACCAATCATAATCACGCTATTGCGTTTTAAACTTTCGCAAAATTTTAACGTGCTACGAATACCACGATGGAGCGGCTACGCGTGCGTTTTGTAGCTTTTTCAGCGTAGCGTTGACCCGAGCCCTAGGGTTCTATAATCGGAATCTAATGACTTTTCATAGCCCAATAAAAGCTGAAAGGCCTTTGTTGAATAGTATTTTTATCTCACAAAGCGACGCGCGCTTTACTTGTGGTAACCATGTGTAAAACAAACACGCTGTGAATGTGTGCGTGAAGACGAGTAGCGTCAGCACATATCACACACTCCCGCATACCCTCACACACTTCCGACTTCGCCTTTGTCTCGGACGGTACCGAGACCTTACTGCTTAGACACACATTCACAGCGTGTTTGTAAACTTAGTAACCACAAGTAAAGCGCGCGTCGCTTCGTGAGATAAAAATACTGCAAGTCGAACTCGGAAGTCAGAGCTTTTACTGAGAATTTTGTGTCACTACTGGGCAAAGGCTTTCCTGCAGGAGATTGCATAAAATAAAGTTCTTCAAAACCACTAGCCTAATATTGTATCAGCACTTACTACTCATCGATGGGAATTGTTGTTTGTTTAATTCAGGAATTATTTACAATTTCTAACAAACGTACAGGGTGTTTGACCCAAACAACGTTGAACGAGGTGATTGTATATCTGATTGTGAACCCAAAACAATAAAAAGGGGACCTTAACGAACACTCTTAACCTTGACCGATAGACTTGTCAAGTGCGGGCGCGGCTAAGTCGTGTCTCTGGTCATATACAATTCAATATTTGTGATAAACTGTAGGTAGATAGATAGATGTTTTTTAATTGGTTTTAAACTCTGAAGGCTCGTGGCTAAATAACAGATGCACGGGTCGATCGAAGGTTGAGCTGCGCTTCCCACGGTCGGTTTGTGGATGGGTGTCGATCCATTACATATCGTTACCCCTTCGTGCCTCGGAAGGCAAACCGTTGGTCCTGGCTGTCATTTGTAGATCTTTGAAAGTCGTTACGGGTAATCAGCAGAAGCTCAAAAGTCTGACAATCAGTCTTAGCAAAGGGTATCGTGTTACCCAGTAACTGGGTTGTGGAGGTCAGATAGGCAGTAGCTCCATGTAAAAGACTGGTGTTCAGCTGAATCTGGTAAGACTGGAAGTCGACCCCAGCATAGTTGGGAAAAGGCACATAATGGTGGCTCTGAAGTCTGAAATTGAGGAAATATCGATATTTTTCTGGTTTGGCAGTGCGTTATTAATTTATTATGCACGGTGACTGTTATTTAATTTCTGCGCTGCGTATAACAAGTTCGATTTCCGCACAGAGATAATATTTGTGTGGCCTCCATAGAAAGTTTTTCCGGTTTTGGGCGTTTTGCGTGTGAGTAGGTAGGTACGGTCACCAAATGTGATAAGTTACCAGAGCCATCGGATAAAGTTGAAGTTTAGCAAGAAATTTTCGAATAAAATTTAACTTATTTAATTGAAAACAAACAGTTCTTTTATCAAATTAAATATCATTCGAAAACATCCATCGGTTTCTTACTAAACTTCAACTATATTCGAGACCCTGGTTACTTATCTCTTTTGATGACTGTACCTATGATTTGTGTTTATAAATGCACCCAGGAATCCAGGATTTTTTATAGTGAGACATGCCTATAGTTATCTTTTTGCGTAAACATAGGTTTTGGTAGCTCAAAATCCATGAAAGATTTGAATTTAGCAAAAGTTGAAATATCCATTTTGCTTCAAACTTTTTCATGGGTAATTTATATCGTTTTGATTGTGTTAACAAATTTAAGCAAGCTCTACACTCCATGGGAGTATCCCATGAAGTGTAGAGTAAAAGCCGTATAATATTATGTTTATGTAAACTAACAGACGTTGTGACGAAGAAAGAATCGGTCCTACTGAACTAGGGATGGATGTATGTATCGATACTAGCTATAGAGTCTTTGACGTGCTCAATGTTCCTTCCTGGAAACTGCGAATAATGTTTTTCCTGTAAATTCTACTTATGTTGTAGGTACGAGTAAGTATGTGATTACGTAATGAACTAGAATACACAATCCAACAGCCCACAGCTTTGTGTAAGACTCATTACGAAGCCAAAGCCCCTCTCCATCCAATCATCGTACAAGGATCATAAACAAAGCCCTAAGTCTAATGAGAAGTGATGGAAAATTTAATTAAGTTCGATCGAGATGTTGATATGCGAGCAAGCACTCATCTGAAGCGGCCGAGGGGGGCGTCCGAGCAGCGCATGTAAATGCGAGCAACGCACCGGCGCCACGGGCACCACGGGCCGGAACCTACAGCCGCAGTAGCCGGCATCGGGAGGAATGGAAAATATATATCAAGCCGAGCGAAAAGTCCACTACACACCCCGAGGGTGGCGGGCCCGGACGTGCGTTCGATTCAAACGAGCCGTAGCCGCCCCCGCACTGCCGAGCTCCATTTTATTGTGACGTGCGATAGCGTGTGCCGCGTCCACCACCGCATGCTGCACACGCACTGCCTGTGACGCTCCACGCACGCACGCACGCATCGCACGGCACTACGCTACCCAATCTACCTACCTACCGGCCAGTACCGCCTCCTTATTCCTTACGTACCCACTGCAGAGAAGTTTTTTCAGATGTAATTTCAGATTTTTCTCTTTAGCCTCGAGAAAGTCCCGAGGAAAAATAAATATGCTTAAACCCGACCCTAAAGGACCCGAAAGAGGAAAAAAATATTAAAAATTAAGAAAATATTTGTTTTACAGTTATGTAAACATCTCTAATTACGACCTGTTCAAATTATTATTTTTTCTTTGCAGCGTGCGCGGGGCGGCGCTCTAATTAACATCTATTACAGGCTTACAGGTATTTCGGGAACAGAGGAGTATCATTTGGCGAGGGCGCTGAGTACACTCAATTAAACGAGGCCGCCCCCGCCTCGCCTCGCGGCCGAGTGGAGCACCTCGTAGCCTGTAGCCGTGCTAACACTGCACTCCTCGTGCACATCTTTCACAACGTTTAGCATCTTGCGGCTTCTTCTTGAGCCAGGAGTTACGATGAGTTATTAGGATAGGTTTGATGTTGACGGTCGGCTGGCGGATCCCGCGTTATCAGCGTCTAGACCAGTTGTCTGGACCTGTTGCATAGGTGGACCTTGCGTGGTGCGTGCAGGGCTGCGGTGCCGCTGCGTGCCGCTAGGCGGCGCTGTCCGGCACACGCTGAGCCTCCCCATGGTCACCCGCTCGGAACGCTCGCCCCCCGCCGCCCCCCGGCCACCCTCTTTAAAAGCCAGTGGCGAGCTTCAAGAGAAAGTGCCGCGTGTGTACACTCACATGCGTACAACCATCTTTGGCGAGAGCCGACGGGCGCAGGCCGGCGGGGTGAGCCTCGGATTATGTGGAGGCGCCTCCCCCCGTATGCGTAAGTGCGTTCACACAAAGCCTTCCCACATACATTTGCATAGTGACATTGTTCGGTAATAATGTATGTGACCACTCGGCTCGCCGCCCCACGGCGACATCTTTCAATAGATCGCCTCGCCGCTTGTTCTGCGCCTCCCGTGCCTCCCCGCGCCCCGCAGCATCTCCCGAGCCGCTTTCTAATTAAAATACATCTACTATAATATATTATTTGATTTTCTATACGTGCTCGTGTTAGCAACTATGGAGGAAGATATTTGAATTTGAAGATGATCAGGAACTTTAAACATGTACAACACTGAAATATCCAGATGAGTAACTTATAGATCTATTCCCAGAAAAGTGCAAAACTTCAATCATTGATAGGCTAGCTACTAGTATTAACATAGATGTGTGCCGTCCGATCCGTTGGATCAGAAGAAATTGAATGTAATTTTGATTTACATATGTGACTAGGTACACATGTGCGTATAAGAGGATTTCTTGAAGTTTCGTCGAT
Source organism: Dryobotodes eremita (assembly GCA_917490735.1). Classification (NCBI taxonomy): domain Eukaryota; kingdom Metazoa; phylum Arthropoda; class Insecta; order Lepidoptera; family Noctuidae; genus Dryobotodes; species Dryobotodes eremita. The sequence continues at coordinate 25,713,605 of OU823241.1, read as the reverse complement.
ATAGCGGCGGGTGGCGAGGGTGGCTCGGACGCTCACACGCCGCCCGCCGCGCGTCTGTGTGCGTATGTCTCGGACATGCACGCTACGCAGATTTCTCTAACGATTTTCCCGGAGTGTGAAATGTAAAATAAGGGGTTAGACGAGGCTGAGCTCGCCCTCGTCCCGCGCGCCCCCCACCTGCCCCTCCACTCGCCAAATTGATGACCAGCCACCCACAGGGCGATCTGTTCAAATTTAACACATATCGTATTTAAAAGTAAAACGGTTCGGAACCTTATCTTCCCTCATTAATATTCCCTTGCTAATTGTTAGCATACTTCGCGTCGATTTTACTTTTTCTTTCCTACGAGTATTTTTAAGACCCGCATGCTAATAATTTCCTTAGTCGCATATTTAGGGTAAATTAAATAATTGCTAATGTCACTTACGCAAGACTTTTAATTTCGTAGTTAGCAGTACACGGAGTAGGTGAATGTAACTTGTAACTAACCCCTTTTACGCCATAACCAATATTGACTGGATAGCAGGAACCTGAGAATATTTCCAAGATTTGGGCTTTTTTGTCTGAAATTATCTTTAATCTTCAACACAATAACACTAACTAACAATAACTCACACACACCATTAACACTCAACACAAACAATAACTTTCTAGGTATCGAAGGACAATGCTGCTAGAAACAAATTATTTAAAAAAAAAAATATAATTCCCCAAGATACCGGCTGTGCCTGGTTTGGTACCAACGATACCTCCATATTGTAATTTGGATGTTGAAATAAATTATTTTACTTTTACTTTACTTCACCTGTCATAATGAATATCAACCCTTACAAACGTTAGCGGCTATCATTATTCCCCTTTAGTTTTCTACACATTTCCTATCCATAAGTTCTTCTAATTGCACAATTCCTTCATACATTTATTTTTCATGTACTGAATATAGAACTGTTTTAAAAGTTCTCAGAAAATATTCAAAGCAAATTGGGCAAAGTTCCCACTTTATTATATTCATGCCATAAAAAAATGCAAAATAACCAATGACACCATTACATTCAACATTCTATGAGCGGCTACGAGATCTTGCTTGCTATGAAACTGACAAATTAAAGTTCTACAGTATTTACTGAAGCTATGACTATTACAATCAGACATTTTCATGTAGAGGATACTGTAGTATTTTGTTTACCACTACAGTACAAAACAACACCAATAGCTCACAATACACGATCGACTTAACTGAGTATTTTTCACAAATTACAAATTTTATAATTTGTAATTTGTGAAAAATACTCAGTTAAGTCGATCGTATGCTTTGTTTACTGACTAACTAATAGACAAAACTTATTTGAATACAACAAACAGTATGGCAAAAAAGAAATGTCTTAACATGCTAACTTAACAAATATCCTACACGTATATTTGTTAAGTTACTACATTTTCTACTGTCAATAAATTAATAACAAAATTATAGCAAACGTTAGTAACAACTTACATCTAACAAAACAAGCACCTGGCAGAAATTTCGACATCGATTCAGTTCAAGCTTGAGAAAATATTTTGGTTCGAACTTACATCCTAAGTATTAACAAACCAATTCCTCCAGGAACTAGCCCAATATTATCAAATATTTTCGGCCAAATTACGAATCCAAAACTAGCCTATTTATCCATAAGAAATAGCAGTGGTGGTGGGTTCTATAAACCGGTTTCAACTCAGCCACCCCCGCATCTAACTGTATTTTATCGTTTTTTACCACTCCCGCTGCATTCCTATGCACCCCTATCATCTTCTACAATGTGTGCACCGCTTTCGGAAATCGAAGTTTTTTTATTAAATCCAGTATCACCCCTGTTGAAGATAAAGTTTGATTCAGCTGTGTATTTGTGATTCTCAAATGACTTTACTGCTTTTACAATTATTTTCACACGCCAAATACCTTTGAATAAAATAACTATAGGGTCAACTTGAATAATTATCAGTAAGTTTCCAATTCTGTAAATCAGTTGGTACAAAATAGCTTGTTAAATTATTTTTAACTGGATTATCTATCTCTTAAATTCTTAATCGAAGTATATAAAGACAGTTACTGTTCCGCAATATAACTGAGCATTGTTCAAGCAAAGCAATTTTTACAATTATTTTATATCGCATAATAAAACTTTATGTTAAAATGGGCTTGAGAATGTCGTTGGTTTTAATATGCAGACCTACCACAACGTAAGGCGATTGACATTTAACACCACGTGCTCAAAAATAAAACAAAACTGCAAGTTGCAGTGACGAAACTAGTTTTCGTATAAATTATCTAGTAGTTACTTACCCAATACAACATACCTATAGCAAATCTTCAATAATAATGTTTAGGAACTGATTCCTTGTTACAGGTGGCTACGGAACAAAGAGCAATTCTACTGCGTATTATCCTCAAAATTGCAAGAGAAATCCAAACGCCCGGCCCGATGAGCGGTGCGGGCGCATCATTGTTTTCTCGACGCGGCTGTGTGGGTGCGACTTAGATTTTTTCTGTAACACACCAATGCATTAGGGCCTGAGTGTGCGTGGCATTTCTCAGAAACCTTTCGTGAGAATCATGCGCATTGTCCTCGTGTGCGTACAACGAGCATTTTACACCTGTTTCGGACGCGCCTGTGTGGGTTGTTTTTTCTCTCGTGGGGGTAAATGCGATGTTGCTAGATGCATGTTTTGGATGCACTGATGTAAATTTGACAACGTCGCACAATTTAGATACACCACCACTCTCCGTGCGGGGGTTGTTTGAGCTTTTGGTTTCTGTTGAAGTTAAAATAAGTAGTCGTACCTTATTCGAATTCGAATAAAACTGAAGCTGTATTCAATATATTATATACTTTTTTAGGATGGTCTGCTTAGTTTTTTTCATTACACGTATTTCAACACAGAATGGGTTAATACACCGTTTTCTACTTTATTTTCCTGCAGGTCTATGGGCGTAGCCTGAATTAAATGCTATAATAAAAATATAATAATAATAAACATTTTCTTACACTGAACTTTTTAAACTACGGTAAGTAATAGAAAAGTTTAACACTTGGTTATAATCTCAAAACTTCGTACCTAATTACTCTATTACAAATTATTCCAATATTGTTCAGTTTTTCTCATATGATTTTGTTGGCATTGCATTTTACTGTTTCTAACCCTAGGTGACTTCAGATGTTCACAAAGTACTATTTACGAAACACAAAAAAAAGTTAGCTGAAAACAAGGCTGAAATCAATCGCGAGGTACTAGAAATAATAAGAACTAATGATTCTGTTTCCAGGTTACCATTCGCCCGTTTCTCGTGGAAGTTCCAGTCTTAGAGTTCTGTTCAGATAAAAAATTGCCACCAGGTGTGTTTAATTTAAAAGTACTACCGGGGTTCAGGGAAACCCTGGGTCTTACTACCGTCAAGCTGACTGGCTAATACTAGAGCACTGTTTCAGTTATTATGCTAAACAAGAAGAAAAATTAGAACAAGCTGAAAGTATTAATAGGTAAGGTAAGGGGTGCGCAACCTTTTTGGTAACTCGGGATACCACAAGAAAGACAGCGATACAACAACAACGTACATGTTGCCTTGACCCCAAATAAATTGGGATAAAGGTAAGAGAATGATGATGATGATGGTGAAGGATACAATAAGAAGAATCAAGTATACCAAACGTATTGTTATCCTGTCAGAATCCATGCGTCATGACGCTTAAACTAACTGTCATTAGGTAAGGAGAAGTTGTTAATGAAATGTCTGTAACCAAGGTAAACATACTTTACACTACGTATAATTTACTATTGAGATAATTTGTAAAAAGGTGAACTTTGGCAGTCTGATTGCACTTATTGCATACTATGCTATTGAAAGAATTAATCGAGTTCCTAGAACTTGTTTCCCTTTTAAGCTGTGTTCAATTATTTCTATCGTCCGACAGATTGCTTGATTCTATAATTCATTTATTGGTTTGTTTGTTGCTATACATATAGATGAATATGGATTATTAATTCAAAGTATCTTAGTAGGAACTTTAAAAAGTATGAGCAGGTATTTTATCGTCTTCTGAAGGGTTACTGCCCTGGACGTATGGTATTTCTGTCTACGAGCTTTTTCTATTCTAATTTTATTCGTTTCTTCTCACCCTGACGTAGACCCTCAGTTCTAGTGTTATTTAATGATACATAAAGTACAACAAACGATTTAAAAAAATACCATGATTCAGACAGATCTCCACACAATCATTCCAATATGCAAAACATTAAACATCGGTCAGAGTTTAACTCGTAGTGAATGCCAGCAAAAAGTCGGGTCCGTTTGTGTTGCAGACTGCAGCATAACGGGCCTTCGAGCTCGCAAACTTTTTCACTACTTATGCGGGTCAGTTCTCAATGTTCTGACAACTCAGACATAAAAATGAAGTTTAGTAATCGCTAAATAATAACATGTCTGGCGTTGGTTAACTAAAAACGGGAGCGTTCGTAGAATCAGCTCGAATGTGACCTTAGCTAAAGTCAAATCGGTCAAATGACTAAGAGTGATAATTAATTTTTATATATGCACGTAGCGATATGTTGCATTAGTTTTTGTGTGATCGCCTGGCCTTCGCTGTCGGTAACTGTTCATCAGACGGTCGTCTTTGTGCAGCGAGATGTTGGCCAAATAATACTTATAATGTTTTAGTAATATGCCGTCTGGTGACCGCGGATACATAGACGATTATGATTTGCCGCCTGTCAATCAAATATAATTATAATTAGCGTTGCAACTTCACAAAGATCGTTATGTTCTATAAATATAGTTTCAAAGTCTTTGAAATTATTATTTGCTATTAGTCAAAATTTGTGGGCACGTGTAACTTAGTCCTTGTAGGTCTGCCTTTATATCTCAGTAGCTTTTGCACGCGGCTTCGCCCGCGTGTATGTCGGAAATTATCCCACGGGGACGTACTATCGGGATAAAAAGTATCCTACGTGTTAATCCAGGTTATAAAGTATCTGTGTTCCAAATTCCATCCAAATCCGTTCAGTAGTTTTTGCGTGAAAGAGTAACAAACATCCATCCATCCATCCATCCATCCATTCTCACAAACTTTTACATTTATAATATTAGTAGGATAGGATTATTTATGATGTATCCACCATTATTAAATGGCAGTTTCAGTCAGTTTCAGTTCAGCAAGCGACTGCATAATTATCAAGTCCGCAACTACTTTTCTAACCCCATGCTAGATTTCACTTTTATAAATTTTCTCCCATACCAAGTAATGGTTTACCTCGTATTATGAAAAAGTAGACCAAGACCAATACTTCGTTCGACATAAAATTACATTTATAGTGAAGGAAATTAGTAGGATTGTCACTCGACTTAAATTTGTCGTGCCGTGCCATTTTATATAACTGATAAAAGGACAGTTGTGATTTCAATATACGGAAAATTTATATAAGTTGGTATTCAATTTGCTTAGCAATTTTTTCCCTGACTTTACTTAAACTCAACCAATGGTTTTGCTCGCATTATTCTATTTCTAATTAAAAGTTAATTTTATGCAAAAAGGAGAATTAGGATTCGATATATTGGTCTATTCTTAGTATAGAACATAAAACTATTATGTATAATGTATTAAGAATTCTTGCTAATGGCAAAGTCAGCTGAGGTGGCTCGTGGCCCGGGGCTACGTTTAGCCGGTAAAGGACAAACGTGCGGAGTACATATTATAACTAGGAACTATTAAGGGGGAACCGCCAGGTTGCCCGCGAAATTCAAATATTCTTCCTTTTTTTGCAATTTGCAGGTCTGTGTCAGGTTGTATGTTGAACAAAATATGATTCGCGACCGTAACAAGTATGTATTTACAGATTTCTAAACATTAAAATCATCAATACAACCCTTTCATATAATCCTATTAAATGACAATTTCATAAAATATCAACCAATAGTATTATATGAACTAAGAGCGTTGTATTGATGATTTTAATGATTATAAATCTGTAAATAAATACTTGTTACGGTCGCGAATCATATTTTGTTCAACATACAACCTGACACTGACCTGCAAATTGCAAAAAACGTAAGAAAATTTGAATTTCGCGGGCATCCTGGCGCGTCCCACTTAACATCAAAACTTAGGTACATTTCAGTAATTTATTTAGGCACAGATGCTTATAAAAACAACCAATTAAAAATAGCTGGTTTGTACACACGGCTACAAATCAAGTTATACATTTCCAGTATAAGCTGATCTCTCATTGTACGGAAATCCTATAAAATGCGAGATCAGCTTATACTGGAAATCTACAGCTTGATATGTAGCCATGTGTACCTATATTTAGACGGAATTTTGCAACAATATTTTTTAATTTTGAGAATTATTTCGGTCATATCTATTTTGAAAACCCCTTAACGTAATTGATGATGAATTAATGACTTTTCTTATTTCTAATTATTTCCTGTGCAAATTAACATTACATCCAACAGTTATTTTTTTCCAGCTTATTTTTAGTCACAAATCAACGTAAAGAAAAACATTTTAAAATCCCATTCCTACCTAAATTATTTCATAACTATGTAGGTTACTTAACTCCACTTCAGGTTAATCCTAGTGCACAAGAAATGACAAATTGACGATAATGACGATATCGTGGAAAGCTGCTCATAGAATAATTTTACAACATAATTAGTAAAATCCTTAAAATAAAAGTGTAAATAATGAAAATAAAATGAATAGCTCCAAAAACTTGTTTACAAACGAAATGTAAGAACTAGAAACTTTTCTAACAGATAACGATACACCTACCTTTGTTTCACGACTCCGGATTTACCCAGAAATATTTATTACTTTCTTCTTAAAGATAAGACTTTTTACAATACCACCGCGTTTTAATTCTTCGGTAATAATAAGTGTACCTTTTGTTATTTCAGGTGTTAGTTTTAGCAAAGATACTTATGTGAAAGGTAATTAAGAAATGGCTTAAGCTTTTTGTTCTTTTGTTTCTAAATTATTCTTGTTCTTTTGAAAAGTCAGTTTCCAGAAATGTATCAAGTAAACTTGAGCCAAACGTAAAATCTAAACAAAAAAATGGAAGTGGGTCAGGATAAAAGCGAGGACTATCAAACAAGAACTGTCAATGAAGAACCGGCCTAGTAAATTAATTATGAAAGCGACCGTGAAGTAGATGACTCAGTACAATACCGCTAATAAGATTGATAGTGATAAGCATCCGAATAAGTCCGCGACTAGACGCTCGGAGGAGGTTAGGCAACGTAGCATTGTTAGCGGGGCGCGTAAAACCGCTGTTGCACGCTTTACGTAGATGGATGTTTTGGTAGGGGGGCGCTTCGCTTAGTGTGTAGTAGACTGCAATATTTTTTACTGAATGCAAGGTAAATTGGCAGGTAAGTTTGGGTAATTTAATTTACTTGGGTCGCTCGGTTGCTCGTTTTTGTTTCAGAAAAGATTGATGCTAATGTCTTTGACTCTTTGTCAACAAATGTAGGTTGGAAAAACAAATCGATGACTTAAAAATAATGATATAAATTTAATCTTTGATGTTTGATTGATATTTATAATTATTATTTCCAAAAACGTGAATTGTACATTTTTAATCAGATACGTTAATTACGATACTACTGAGATTATTATCATATTTTCATAATTAATGTATTGATAACTTCCGATCTTCAGAAGTTAAAAAAAGGTTATTGCTATTGTTTTTCAAAGATAATATCTTTGAAAGGCAATAGCAATAACCTCTTTTTTAAGTTAGTAAGTTTTCTTTTTTTTTCTGTTTATTCACATTCCACTTTTACAGCTCAAAATCCTGTTAAAGAATCGCATGCATTCATAACTTCCGATTTTATTATCTTTAAGCAAAAATACAATAGATATCCTCGTATTCGTTTGTTAGTGCATCAATATCTGTTTCATTATCCGCTTTCACACCTCAAAATCCTGTAAAAGAATCGCCTAATTAGATTGATCGCTCACAATGCGACCTCGGGCCGCGCAAAGTTGTCGAAGCTCAACTTTGCTTGTCAGCCTGTGTGTTTATTGCCTCCGTCCCTCATAAAATGTTATGAATGATACAGTTCGCGAGGCAGGGATTAACCGTTTAGTAGCTACGTTTCGTAACCATTATACGTTTAGTTCGGCCTTTTCCAGACCTTTTTGTGTTGAATATTTTCAGCTATATTTATATGACGGGTGTCCCGAGCACTTTTTAACAGCAAAACAAAGGTTCACATGAATGTTGTTGTGCATTGTTTTTAGTACCGCTCTGCTCTGAGATTTTTTCTTGTGTAGAGTTTTATACTGTTTGTTTTTATTAACTTTTGATTGTCATAATATATTATAGTTATTTTAATTTTAGCCTTTCCCAAGACCCTGATAGATATTTTTTGCAATTTCCTTGTGTTGTGGTCATCATGGTTATAATTTTCGTTCTTTCCTACTTGTTCGACTGGGTCGTGGTTATGTTATGACGCAAAGGTATTACCCAGTTTGTAAATAACTTTACGTAGGTACTTTATGAAACATTGTTCCGTTCCGAAGTTTCTTGTAATGTTTTGAATGTTTGAGGTTATTTTATGATTCCTCAATTAAGTCACGTGGTTTATCTAATGAATTTATGGAATGTAAAAAATGTAGAGTGAAGATATTTTTTAAAGCGCTTAATTACCTATTATTCTTCACTTTTTCAGCAAATACTTAGTATAAAAACTTCGTCAACAACATTTAAAATGTTATAGAATCAAGACGTTAAAGGAGGTTGCTACGCAAAGAGGTGTTCGGGAACAAGGAAGCCTCTTTATGTCAGTGAAGGAAGCTATCGGCACAGTCCGAGAAAATCGATGTCGGCTCCCCTCATAGTTTGCATGGCCACGGTCCAGTCGCGACCACCACGCTACGAAACTCCTTACTTTCACTACCAACCTACATCTGTGAATTTTTTATTCAAATATTAATATTTTATGGCTGGATGTAAGGGGTAGTGCTTTCGACGTGTTTAGAAAAAAATTAAGGAACCGCGCCGCCCCCCCCCCCGCCCCTTCTCCTCCGCCCGCACCCCTCGCTCGTCCACGATGCAAAATTTTCAGTGCCCTGCGCACGGCTCGGCCATTCTGATAATACAAGCTTCTGCTAAGGATTCGCTTGTTTAATTTCGTTATTTTATTTTCACATGCATGTAAGTAATAATTCAGAGGCGCGATTTTATAAGTTTAAGTACCTATAACAGTCTTCTTAACAGGAAAACTAAAATATTTCTTAGGTTTTTCGTTTTAACATAATAGTCACTTATTAAGAACTATGATTCACACAGAAATACCGCTACTGATGTTGGCACGTATTCATTTAATTATGACTCCTTTTATCTACCCACTTAAACTCACTGATATGGCTTTAAAACATGACCTCGAACAATTTAGTTTTTATTCTCTTTATCATAATCACAGAGATCTTTTTCGGTTATTGACTTCGAATAAGGAAATGACATTTGCTTGTCATCTATTACGGATTAATAATTGAATACATACACACGTATGTGCAACTATTTGTTTTGTTTTCTGATCAACTGGTCGATAAAAACGTTGAAATTATTTCGATACCAAGGTGACCCTCATCGTTCGAAATACTTGCATTAATGATTGTAAACACACTTTACTAAGTTTTAAATTATTGTTTAGAAGAATTTGGAGGTTTTTTTTTACGTACAACATAATAAAAGGAGATTTAAAATTTAGAGAATTTCGTCGCAGGGCTCTGTCCGCCCGCATTGTAAGGGTGGGTGCTATCGCTATCCTACTCGGACGCAGCTTCACCGGACATTTCGACCGGGCATTTCAATTTTGAGAAAGAGTAGGACCAGCCCCGTCCCCCGCGCGTCTCGGCCACCCCCGCTCGGCTCTCTCGCTCGCACTAAGGACACACAAAAGGACGAAGGAGCGATAACTTCATCACCGTGCGACGGTCTCTCTCGCACACACGCTACGGTGGGGGACGACGTTGCGAATTGTTATTGAAGTCATGCCCCCGAAGGCGACTTCGGGAAGGCTGTCAGTTGCTAGTAAACGTTCGCAGCGTCCGTACCCGGTTGACCCGCGACGCCTTCGCGACGCACCTAGCACACTACAAACTATAACGTATCGCGCTACCGGGTTTACAAACAAGTGCCAAGTTGTTATTCCACTACTTCCTCTGTGATTTTAGTTTATTATAGACATTGTTAATTATTATTAGACTTTTCCGAGTGACAATAAGTTATCGCTACGCTACGATGAAACTTTTGGGCGAGTGACGCGAAGTGTTGGCGATCGCCGGGTGCAGCGAGTGTTGTTGATGGACCGGGAGCCGAGCGGAGCGCGCCGCTCTCAGTGTTTACAAGCGCGCACGTGGTCGCGCCGCACGCCCGCGCTGCGAAATGCCGCCAAAAACTTTCTTCGGAAACATTGCCGCTGTTTGAGCGGAGTTGCGAGGGCAACCGCGCCGACCGCGACCATGACTTTAACCTGTAGCGCCTGATCAAGTAGGACTACATGTACGTCGACACGAGAAGTGCCGCTTTTTTATTATTTTTTTTTCGTTGGAGGAGACGGTGCTCTCCTTTGGATTGATGATTTAAATGGCTAACAGCAACGCCGTTTCGTCGACTTTATCGTCGAGGGACTATCATTGTAAGATTTGTGATCTCTACTTGGACACTGTCGAATCATTAGAGGTGCATTTGCAATATCATAAAGAAAACTTATACGTGAAGTGGGGTACGCAAAACTCACAGAATGATACCGATAACAATAACGGTGTGAAAGTGAAGATCGAGACCACGGTGTCGGCGCCGGCCGACTCGAGCGACAACATGATCACCAAGCCCAGCCCCGAGTTCCCGCAGCGCGCCACGCCAGAGACGTCGGCGCAGTTCCCGCACCCCGCGACCCCGCAGAGCTACCACAGCGCGCCTTCGCCCTACCAGAACCCCGACCAGACCAACTTCTCACCTGGAGCACAGTTCGGTAACAACTACTCTCATTCTGGCTTTTCACAAAATCAGCATTCTGAACAAATCAATTGGGAACAGTCCCAATATACCCAAGAGTATCATAAATCGAACCGGTTCCACCCGTACAACATACAGGAGCGAGTGTCGCAGGTATCGTCGTCGAGCCCATTGTACGGTCAGCCACTCAATCAACCGACGCCCTCACCCTCGCCCAACCAGTGCGACAAATGTGGGTTTGTCTGCGACTCCGCCGTCCAACTCAATGAGCACTGCAACTCTGCTCACGCGGGGGCCAGCACTGCTCCTACGTCAGCGTCTATGCCATTTCAACAGTATCAGGGAAAGCAATACAATAACTCGGGCTATCAAAATGAAAACCCAAAGATAAAGGAAGAACATGAAGAATCGTCAGATATATTAGACCTAGATTCTCAAAAAGTTGTTTACCAAGGTAATGAGGGCGACCAGCCGACTGCGACTTTTGAAGACGCGCCACCTCAAGGCCGAGAAGTTAACACGCGGACAGTGCCCATGATGCCTTGGGAGGCTCAGAAATTATACAGTAATCCACAGCTTAACGGAGATGTATCTCTTTTCAAAGAACAAAAGATGTTTGCTGAACAAAAGGGGTATCAATCGGAAGCAAAAATGTTCCACCCCGAACAAAAGTTTGCCTACACACAAGACAAGTTTCTTGGCGTACATCATGATCAAAAACCTTTCATGCATGTTGAACAAAAAATATACCCAGGCGTACAAATGCCTCCTCTTACTGATTACTCGGGGCCAGTAGCATCTTCAAATCCAGATATGAAACCACCGTATCGGCCATACGATTCCCCAGCGGCGCCACAAATAACAAGCACACAACCTGCGAATCCTACATCTTCAACCCTTCCAAGTATTGGAGGTAAAGGCGCTAATTGGAAATCAAATGAAGCGCGAAGACCGAAGACGTATAATTGCACCGCATGCAATAAATGGTTCACTAGTTCCGGTCACCTAAAAAGGCATTACAACACGACGTTGCACAAGAACGCGGTGAGATCGTCGGGTCAGCCCGACCCGGCTACGATGCCCATCTCCAACCACCACCACCCGAGCCGCGAGATGTCTCGCGCGCAGCAGCAGGCCGCCGACTCCAACACGCAGAGTCCCGTGCCTTCCGAGGACGCGCGCGGCGTGGACGACGCCGCGTTGCAGTCGCCGTACGCGTCGCAGAGCTTCGAACGATCGCACCGGGTCGCCACCATGCAGTCCAAGTCACCGTACTCGCATCTTCAACAGGGTAACTTAGATAATAATTTCAGTAATAATCCTTTAGCTAATCACCATTTACAGCACCAGGTCGGGTCGCATCCGCTCAATATAGGTAGTCAACCGCCGGGCATAGGGAATCCGAACGATAGTAATCATCAGTCATCTAAAGGTGTAGCAATTTCAACGGCAGGGAATCCCCCAAACGGGGAAGCAGGTCCCTCTGTTTCTCAAAATCACCATATGAGGGGCCTGCTATCAGTGTCAACCAGCAATATTTCAACTCCAGTTCTAACGCAGAGTACGCCGGCGCTTACGGCGCACACCCTGCCTCCGTTCAGTCATTTGGGTGTCAACCCGTACAGCCCGAGGTCTACGGATCCTTTGGGGCCTTCGGTACCGGACCCCACGCACACCCCTTTATATTTGGGTCAGAATTTTCAGCAGACTATAGCACCGAGTTACCCAAACGGGATGGCCCCCCACGTTATGGATATGGCTATCAACAATCTGCCTATAGCCAATCAGGCTACTTTTGGTGAATCAACACCTGAAGAAGTCGAAGTTATGGAACAAGAAACGTCAAGCGAGCGAGCCGGCGGCCGCCTGCCGAGCTTCTCGCAGCTCCAGACGCAGAGCTTCAGCGTTTATGTTTCTAACTATATCACGCAGCCTAACGTGGGGGGTCAAGTTGTGTCTGACGAGTCGACCGCCGGTTATATTATCGTAGACCCGGTCCACTCAGCGTTACAGTACGGCAATCCCGAAATACAAAGTATAGAGTACGATTATAACTTTTCACCGAGAAAAGTCAAGGACGAGGATGTGATCGATTACGATCCGGAACATACGAAAGTTTATCCTTACGGTTACGCCGTCGAAGGAAAAACTATAAAGCGCGAAGGTGACATATTACAAACAGATTCAGGCGAACTTCAGATATTAAAGATAGAGGATATCATGGACTATGCGAATAAGGAAAATTACGGGGCTCAAATGAAGTCCCCAGCTAGTCCGGAGAGCGCGAAAGCTGAGAACGAGAGCCGCGGCTCGGCCACGGTGACGTCCACCGTACCGAGCACGCCGCTCGCCGAGCGGAACCAAATGAAGAAGTCAGCCACCACTACCGTGCACAAGTGCTATGAGTGCGACAAGCTGTTTAACAAAGGCTGCTATCTTACGCAGCACAATAAAACATTCCACTCGGGCGCTAAACCATTCAAGTGTATACGGTGTGGCAAACGTTTCTCAGACGACGCTTCTTACGAATGGCACTGCGTCAAGCATTCCGACAATAAGCCGTTCAAATGTAACGAATGTCCTAAGTCATTCAACCATAAGTCAGACCTGCGCCGGCACATGTGCTTGCACTCTGACTGTAAGCCGTTCACTTGTGACCACTGCGGCAAGGGTTTTATTAGGAAAGACCACATGGTGAAGCACTTCGGCACTCACAAGAAGAAGATCCGCTCGTCGTCGTCGCCGACGTCGTCGTCCTCGGTGTCGTCCACGTCGGCGACGCCCGCGTCGAGCTCGCGCGCGCTTCACGTCGCCTATAACTGAACGCTCCGGTCCGAACGTTTTGCACACACATATCATTTCATACTTGCAGATAGCTCGTACTGACATTTATTTTACTTAGACCGTAGTAAATCAAAACCTGATGTTCCGCCGCGATACATATTTATTTAGAGCGCGTTATATCGCTGTATGGTAGCCGCGGCGCGACTCCGGCGCACGCGTTCAGTTCGCAGCTCGTTTTTTGTTGTTCATTCAAGCTAACCTTGCGTCCGACCGGCACAAGGTGACTTTACATGCCTGGGTGTCTGGGCGCTAAACATATAATTACATGACGTTAGAGTAATTCTACGATATCATTTAGATCGAACCATATCATTTTTACATATTGAATACGGAAAGAAACGTAGACATAATTAGATAAAGTAAAGAACGTCGTTTTATTTGGGAAATATCAGACGCGACGTACATCACATATCTTATTTTATTGTAAAATATTATAAACTATAAGAAGTTTTTTTTTAACTTTAGTTAAAATTCTATGTTTTCTTATGATTGTTGAAGTTTACGAACGATAGGTATGTGTATTTTGAAAGTATTTAGAGTATTTTTTGTAAATATTGGGACACGATTGCCAGACATTTATTTTAAGTAGGAACTGGAAAAATACAAATCGTACGCCGGAGATAAGTGTTATGCTTTAATTATACGATGGGTACAAATTGAAATTTCAAACGGTTTAGATGAATTGCCAAAATATAGGTTTAATGGCAAACTTTGTAATGATGATAGGTCGGTAGTGCAAGCGGTGCGGGCGCCGGCGACGCTCCGCTCGCGTCGCGTCGCCTGCGCTCGAGCGGGCGGGACGCGGCCCGCGCGCCACTGCTACGTAGCTATTTAGCGTTTTTGTTCTAGGTGTAAAATCTTCTATTGATTATATTATTACGTATTGATATTTTCCCGGTGCTTCCTATTATTATTTTGTCTGTTAACATTTGTTTTAATATTGTAAGCTAGTTGACTTCTTTGTTTAAAATTCTGAATATTTCCTAAAATGATACTAATTTATGTCCAATTAAGTTACCATACGTTATTTGAACGAATTTAGTTATACATTCCTGTTTCGTTAGTGGTAGGAAAGTAGTCTTCCTAAACGTTGCCAAATTGATTCCGCCAACTGTCTGTTGCGAAACGATTTAATTTTTAATAATTTTTAGCCTAATGATAATGAAATTCTCTAGCAATAATTTAACGTAATAATGTAAATGTTTTTTGTATAGTATTAAAATTAAATGGTCACCTTTTATTGATTTATGTACCGAACAAGTTATAAGAGAATCATTAATTATTTGTATATAGAATTGTGAAAAACGGTAAAATCACATGAAGGACATATCAAGGCCACAATGCGCGCGCGCTGGCGTGTCAATATACTCGCCGTGTGCGTCAATGTCGATGCAAGTTTGTTTAGTGTTGAACCCGGTGATCACATGCATGTGTCTGCAGCCGCAGTGCACTCGAGGTCGTGGTGACGCATCAGGCGATACATTGACACGCCATGCTGCCGGCTCCATATCAGCGGTCGATACACAAACCTTATACCAACTATCCGTTTGTCAAGGCAAAATGTGCAATATGAACATTATATCGATTTAATTTTTGATAATGTTTGTATTTGAATGTTGATTATATTGCAGAAATATTTTTATACACATAGAATTACCTACACTAACAACGTTGATCTACCTCATCAGCGCATAACTATACATTATACAATAATTACAATCCGAGAACATATTATACAGTAAAGCAATATTGCTTAGCGCATTCCA
Source organism: Dryobotodes eremita (assembly GCA_917490735.1). Taxonomy (NCBI): domain Eukaryota; kingdom Metazoa; phylum Arthropoda; class Insecta; order Lepidoptera; family Noctuidae; genus Dryobotodes; species Dryobotodes eremita. The sequence goes on along the minus strand of OU823241.1, from coordinate 25,697,996 downwards.
GTGATCAGCAACTGTGAACAGCTCGGACCGATATGGCCTACCTCTTAAGAATTAATTAACTTTTAATGAAATGTAAGACTATAGTGCGATCGTCAGTAAAAGTACCAACGGACGCCTGTGATCGTTGATATACTTGCCAATCAATATACAAACAAAAAACGACACCAGGCTTAATGTATCGCACAATATCAAAATATATACAATTTCTGATAAATTATATGAGCTGTTTGTGAAAAGTAATAAGTACATAAAAGTGTTATATTGTTGAGAATATTGTATAACAGTTTTTTTCCTATAGCAATAATAATGTGTGAAACAATATACGAAACGTAACTACCTCAAGTAACGAGTAATAGGGTTAGAGTGTTGCGAGGGCTGCAGCGCGGTTGTCGGACCGGCAACTATATACCTCATCTTGCCTTCCATGTTACGTTTAGAGAGTGATACGTTATACAGCACCACCGGCGCGACACCCGCGCCGCTGCCCCTTACCAATATATATATATATTAGAAGGCATGTATGTCTCCCCTCATACTGTTTAAACCACACACTAGTAGTATCAATTAGATATTAACTTATGTAAATATATAATAACGATAAATTTGTTATTTATCATATTCTATTATCGTACTCATCGATAGACTTATTTTTAAATAAGTTTAACGTAGCGATTTCAAGTTTATAACATTAGTAATAAGAACGATAAAATGTAAGATTTTTGTGATGAATATTTGTGTATAATGTATTAATTTAATAATCAGTTACCAGAGGATTTCTGTTACATTGAGTTGAGTAAAGTCGGAAGAGTTAAATACGATGAGATGTTGTTTTCTTTATATCTTGTTCCCTCGTCCAGTCGTGTCTGTATGTCTGTGGTGACAGATATTGCATGCATTTCATTTTTATTATTGACATTTGTTAGCGTAGCGACAAAATTTAACATCAATAGGTGACGTTCGGGTGGAAGCGACCACTTGCTACTGAAACAGTGTTAGTAATTAACACCTTTCATGATCTGAAGTTTTCTTCAAGAGCTTCCACTCGAGTGTTGTCTAAGTATAGAGATAAGTCTTGATTATAGATATATCTAGTTTAAGGCGACAGATCTGTCACACCGCTACGGCGAAGGTTCTGTGCTCTGCGGCGGCTTGCTCACGCTTGACGATACATTACCGAATTTAACATCGGCAAATATCTTGCAACGTCAAATCTCATATTACGTATTTCTAGATTATTCTATATACGAGATTCTCAAACGTGAGCGAGACGCACAAATTATTCCGATGCGAACTTTTTGTATGTAAACAGCAAAGCGATTTATAATTTTTATGTATTTGTCATTTCCCAGAATATTGGACGGGAACATAGGTAATGACTACATTGTTGTACTGGTAAGGTTTGCAATGTCTCCGAAGTCGCTGTAGCAGTAGTATTCGTTTCAGATCTGTGAGTTAATATAAATTTAATGTGAAAATATTCTTGTTTCATTTCCCTGTATTCCCCTGCTATGTGCGATTTTTTATGCTGAGCAATTTTGTTTTATTTTGTGTGGTCCATGTAAACTTAAACCCAAACTATTTTGGTGTAAGGATATAGCCTAGTTATCAACAGCTGAAAACGAGGCTTTGATAACATTTGTATGATTGCAATCACAAAAATGGGTCCAGCAATTAAAGGTAGCAACTATTTTCAAAGTTTGCTTTTGTTGTAACAACTAAAATAAACTTTGTTTCTTAAATTACTTTGCAGTGTGCAAACATAAATATTATTAATAATGTGGCCCATTTTAAGTGCATCATCAATAGTTTCAGTTATTAACAACACGCACACAAACTGACAATGGAAATAATATGTTATCGCATAATTAAAATAATTGTGATTCATAAAAATTGCCATAAATTCCTAAAACCTAATCCTGAAGTTCCTAAAATTGGTAAACATACTTTATTCGTAGCCTCGAATCGAAGAAATAATTATGTTATTGAGTAGTTTCAGTTTTTTATGAGTTTTTTTTAAAATCATTTCAAAAAGAGCCACTATAGTTTATTTTAACGTTATTAAATGATAACACTAGACCAATGTACTATTCTTCAATCGAGGCTTTGAAATAAACAAAGCAAAGAAAGGTCACTAACAATTGAACAGAATGCTACAAATAAAATTGACTTCGGTTGATTTTATCTGTAGCATTATAATACGAACGGAGCGGAGTGGAGCTACGATGCGTAGCTGAGCTGCAGCGCTGCGTAGCAATCGGAAAGCGGGCAAAGCAGAGATCTAAGTATAAAATATAAAAGGGTAAAAGAAAGATCGTAGAAATAATTATGTTATTGAGAAGCTTCCGATTTTTTTTTCATTTATTTAGAAACGATTCACTATAGTTTATTTTAAGGTTAATTTAATATGATAACAATATACCAATGTACTATTCCTCAATCGAAGCTTTGAAATAAACAAAGCAAAGACATATCGGTAACAATTGAACAGAATGCTACAAATAAAATTGACTTCGGTTGATTTTATCTGTAGCATTATAATACGAACGGAGCGGAGCGGAGCTACGATGCGTAGCTGAACTGCAGCGCTGCGTAGCATTCGGAAAGCGGGCGTAGCAGAGATCTAAGTCTACGGAGTAAGTATACCTATGAAATGATTTAAATTCAAAAATAAATGAAATTGGGGCATTTGCGTAGTTATAGTTCGGTACGGTAGACTCAACTCACACTAAATAGGTAACACTGATAATAATTATTCAATAGAAAATTTAGTAAATAATCGAGAAATATTTAAACTAAATAGGTACTTATCTTCAGAAGAATACCAAATAAAAAAAAAAGAAACAAATGTGGCACTCGGGGACTGCCGCGGTAAAGCTATTGCGTAGCATTTTTTTATCAACTTATGCAATTATAATTATTTATTTATTTTTTTATTTATGCAGTATTTTTTTTTCTTTGATATGAATTCAAGTACAGTCGTACCATACACGTTAAGCGAACGCTCGGCCGAGCTACATGGTAGGCGGAGTGGGGGGTGTTAGGTTTTATTTTCGTTACGGAATTTCTTGATTCGGTCGCCGCGCTCAAAGCCCGCGATAAAAGCTATGCAATAGCTTAAAAAATAGATTCTTCTTTAGCGTTACAAATAGAAAATGGTTTACTTCCGTAAAATCGCATTAAAACGACTTGTATTTAATAGAAATTATTTTATTAGACAAAATATATTTTTATTAGTTGCAAAAAGCTTTAAATAGTTAGACAGTACATTATTTAATTTTTGCCAATCCATACAGGTAATTTTATTCTTGTTAATTAACAAACTAATCATACACACTATATAAGACGGATACAAAAAAAAACATTAAATATCCTAACTTAACTAAACCTAACATCAAACTAAAGTATTAATAATAAACTAATTAACTAAACAATGATCATTTACAGAGTAAAATTATGTTATAAATTGAAATAGTTCGAAAAGGTTGTAGCGCGGCGTAGCGGCCCGGGCGTTCATACAAAAGACTTCAACGGGCCCTAGTACACCTCGAGAATGTGCAAAAATAATTTAGAAAAAAAATTACACGGTTTTGAATATTACATTACTTCTTTATTTTGCAATATAAACTATTGATACACTATTTATTTTATTCTTATTTTAACAAGCAGTAATGTGAAACAAGTTAGCACAACACTGCAATTAGTGATTAATTGAAGATCTGAAAACATAAGTTTTCATATTCTTATTTCTACATTTTAATAAAATGCATCTTAAGTAAAAATTTTGGTAAATGTAATTACAATTTCTTAAATAAATTATTTTAATTTTAATTATACGTCATTTGTCACGAATCACGAACAGTTTATTATTTAATAGTTACGTTACAGTCAGCCTCAATTGACAAGAATTCATTTAATTGTCTAACATATTTTCAATCTTTGTTCCATAATATTGTATTAATGTGTACATTCGGTACTTAATTGTAGCTACACACGGATACCCTATTATAAAACACAAAAAATACACTGTCAAAAAATTCATGTCAATGTACCTATACATCTTTTTGAGGCTGACTGTACATAATATGTAGTTTCTGATAGATTCTTTAGCATAAATATATAAATAAAGCCACGGACATAAGTCCGCAGGATATTTAAAACATATAAATATTTCAAACAATTTATTTTAGTTACTGGAAATACTTAATAGAATACGTAATGTTAGGATATTACATTTTTATTTTGTTAATGAATTAGGTATAAGTTATTATTTATGTATACTTCATTCATTCTTAATAAATGATCATTTCATTACGGTATAAATATTCAGCCCAAGATTAGTTTACCGACTAATAGAAACTTTAAACAAAATCTAAGTACCTATCTACTATACTTTAAGAAGATACAGTAGACCGCGCCTTTATGTCGTATCAGTAAGGGTTATATTCGTAGTTCAGGTATTAGCACTGATATGATGTTGATTACGACTGTACATAAATAAAATTCAAGAATTTGCAAATGTTATTAGTTATCAAAACTTCGGAAAACTGTTAAACCGTCTGTTTGTACACACGGCTACATATCAAGCTATACATTTCCAGTCTAAGCTAATCGCTCAATGTACGAAAATCCTATACAATACGAGATCACCTTATACTGGAAATGTATAGCTTGATATGTAGCCGTGTGTACGAGAGTGAGCTGTTTGACCATTGGAGATATCAACACAACGAGAAATAAGTACACACGGTTACATATCAAGCTATACATTTCCAGTGTTAGCAGACCTCTCACTGTACGGAAATCCTATACAATGCGAGATCGGTTTATACTGAAAATGTATAGCTTGTATAGTTTGACCATTGGAGATATCAACACAACGAGAAATAAGTACACACGGTTACATATCAAGCTATACATTTCCAGTGTAAGCTGACCACTCATTGTACGGAAATCCTATACAGTGCGAGATCGGTTTATACTGAAAATGTATAGCTTGATATGTAGCCGTGTGTACCTACCTGTTAACTATACTTTATAAAGGATTTGTGGAACAAAGGTTTCTTATTCTAATAATATTAAGTTACCATCTGCGTCATCTGCCCAGCCTTTTCTTAACAATTTTGGGGTCAGCTTCCAGTCTAACCGGATGCAGCTGAATACCAGTATTCTACACGGAGCGACTGCCTATCTGAATTCTACAACCCAGTTACTGGGTAATACGATACCTCTTGGTAAGACTGGTTGTCAGACTTTCAGGCTTCTGACGACCCGTAACGACTGTCAAAGATCCTCGAATGACAGCCGGGACCAACGGCTTAATGTGCTTTCCGAGGCACGGAGGGTTACGATTTGTAAAGATGGTCACCCATCCACGGACCAACCGCGGCAAGCGTAGATTAACCTGATAGATCAACCCTTTCAGCTGTTATTATTTAGCCACGAGCCCCCCCTACTAATAATATTCAGTAATGACGCGAAAGCGTTGTAGGATAAATCGCGGTTTGATAGAACCTAATACAGTCAGGGAAATTAATTGGTTAAGAAATTGACACACTACATCAATTTGCCGTTATAGCTATTTCATACAACCGTCAAAGAAGGGCAGTTGATATTCGAATATATGGACAGTTTAAGTTGATAGTCAATTTGGTAAAAAAATAATATCCCTGACTTTACAAATACAAATGATTGATCACCACGTTGGTCTAAAGGTCGCTAGCGCGGCTTTTGAGCGTAGGTTCAATGCCCAGCCCGGTAAAAACAACATACGCATTACCAGTAGCAACCCAGAACCTGGATTTGTGGCCGATAATGGAAATAGGCTCACCCTGTATTACTTGGAATACAGGGTCAAATGAACTATCAGTTACGAATACAGGGTCAAATTAACTATCAGTCATGAATACACGGTCAAACTAACTATCTGTTACGAATACAGGGTAAAACTAACTATCAGTTACGAATACAGGGTCAAATTAACTATTAGTTACGAAAACAGGGTCAAACTAACTATCAGTTACGAATACAGGGTCAAATTAACTATCAGTCATGAATACAGGGTCAAATTAACTATCAGTTACGAATACAGGGTCTAATTAACTATTAGTTACGAAAACAGGGTCAAACTAACTATCAGTTACGAATACAGGGTCAAATTAACTATCAGTCATGAATACAGGGTCAAATTAACTATCAGTTACGAATACAGGGTCAAATTAACTACCAGTTACGAATACAGGGAGAAACTAACTCTCAGTTACGAATACAGGGTCAAATTAACTATCAGTTACGAATACAGGATCAAACTAACTATCAGTTACGAATACAGGGTCAAATTAACTATTAGTTACGAGTACAGGGTCAAACTAACTATCAGTTACAAATACAGGGTCAAATTAACGATCAGTTATGAATACAGGGTCAAATTAATTATCAGTTATGAAAACTCTATTTTTGTAGTAAACTTCATAGACATGATGTGTATCGAGATCTAAATACGATAAAGCAAAATCATACATATTTTCCAAACTCATACTTCAAGTACCTAACTAAACTACCTTCAGTCTGAGACTCCAAAAAATCAATATTCCCATTTTAGGGTTCCTTACACAAAGGGTGCGAACGGAACTCTATTACTAAGACTCCGCTGTTCATCCGCCCGACCTTCTGTCTGTCAGCGGGCTGTATCTCATGAACTGTAACAGTTAGACAGTTGAAATTTCCAGTGTGTATTTCTATTGCCACTACAACAAATAATAAAAATATAATAAAGTAAAAAATTCAAGGGGGTCTCCATATAAGAAACGTGTTTGTTTCAGCGTTTTTTGCCTTGTACGGGACCCTTCGTGTGCGAGTCCGACTCGCACTTGGCCGGTCTTTTTATAATTTTGAGTTATCGATACCCATCACATTTGTAGAGTTTCGCCAACTAATTTAATTTGACCTTATATAAACTGTACAGGGGAAGGCGGCTAGAGGGTGTACTAATACTTCCCTGTTTACCCAATCTGGCAATAGTGCCGTGATGTTACTTTTCCCAACCACTCCCACTTCTGTTAGCCACATTGATATTAGCGAATAGCCAGAAAAGCGCAAGTAGTCGGTTCCCAGACAAATGCTTCGACTATAGTGGAACTTACAACATAATGAATCAGAAAAATATGTTGGAGACTTATCCAACATTCTTTTCTTTTTCTTTTTTCTTTTTTGTGGCCTTGTAACTTTACTTATAAAGCTATTACCTATTTAGGTAATAGCTTTATAAGTGAAGTTACAAGGCCACTTTCCTTAATTAGGTCACCTAATATTTTACTATAGTCTGTTCCAAAAGTAACTGATTAAAATGTAAACAAATGGATCACAAAACGTACCCGTGGATGCCAATTTGTAGTGCCACTTACAAATTGAGTGCTTTGGTTATTTGAATACTTGAAACCGAAATTCTAATTTTAAATCTCCTAAAAGATGTTTTTCATTTGACAATAATTGAGGTTAATTTTATAATCTCAATTTTCGTCGATGATTTTATAATTTCAACGAAATAATGATAGTCAAACAATCATTATTGAAAAAAAGTGAAGAGATACGGAGAGCAGTGCTGACCCAGTGGTCACGGCCGCAACTTACGAGTTGTAGGTTGTAGGTTCGAACCCAGACAGGCACCTTTACTTTGTGTAAAATATTTCATCACCTCTGCTCTCAAAACGGTGAAGGAAAACATCGTGAGGAAACCGAAATGTCCTAGAACCAAATATTCGAAGACATGTGATATCTACCAACCCGCACTGGGCCCACGTGGTGTATTCGTGCCCACTCCCTTTCGAAGAGAGGAGGCCTGTGTTCCAGCAGTAGGAACATTATAGGATCATTGTCGGGGAGATATTATGTTGAAACCTTCTATTTAGAAGGTTTATATTCGTATTTACGGATGAATAAGTCACTAATTGCCTTTTAAATGATAAATGATTTTATTTCTCACACTCTTCACAAATAAATTGATTTGATTTGATTTTGATTTCTGTAAGTAGGTTTGAACAAACACTTTTACATGTCAATCATATTTTAAAAACTAGATGAGGTCGGCGTTTCCTATCTGACGACTCTGAGAAGAAAGCCCGAAACTAACTCAGAAGTCACAGTCTCTTTTAAAGTCCAGACATAATCTTGGTCAGATCATGTGAAGACCATGTAGATTTGTGTCTGAAATGGTCTTTTGAGGAAAAACCACACAGATTGAGTAGAGCTGTCCAGTCAGTGCACGCATTTGTCAGTAATCGTGCAGCTCAACTCAGAACTTAAGGAGCTTTTGTGAATGATTGCGTAAGAATTTAACCTAATCGGTGATCACATACTTTTGGGAAAGACCATAGTTACTAAATGTTTGTTTAGTGCTATATTGAAAAGTTTATCGCGACACAGGGAGGAACAAAAATAACACAAAAACTAATTTTTGTACAATAATACTCATAAACAATTCCAGTTGTCACTTTAAATAAGCTTAACTTCATTATAATTAAATTAAATTAGTGATGACGCTAATAAGATAAAGGGAATACATGAAATAAAACTGCATCAAGTAGGTATTTAGTGTAATCTGCGCTTGATCAGTGAGTTTGGGCTTTTGGTTGGTTCTGTGGCTCGATACGATACTTTGTTTTCGTTGTTCGGTTGTGCCGCTTCGTCTGTGGAAGAATAATTTAAGTAATATTATTAACTTGATTGAATAAAATTATTTATTTTTAGATACTCAATATCTTTAAGGCTCCCGCGGACAGGCGCGACACGCCAGCACTACACAAAAGCGCCGCTCGTCGCACGACACGCGGTGCCTTTGTGTCGAGTGTCGCGTCGCGCCAGTGTGTACGAGCCTTTATTGCTAAAATAGCTCTTGCACTTGCTCTTTATAGATTTCAGTAAAAGGAAATAATTGATCTGCAAATGCAATTCTTTTATTTATTTGAAAAAAATCATTCTCCCGTTTGATGGCAGTAGGCTGACTCTCTATTGGGACTTTTCCATTTTCACAAACACAAGACAACACCTGAATGAATGCCTAGATAATAGCGCGCTGTTAGATTTTCATCTTTGGGCCCTGAGCTGAGCGTTGTTTATCCAGCGCACTTCTATTTAGGAGTTTCTTATTGTTAGTTAAGACCTGGTGTAGGTACCTGGTATTGGCCTTACCCTTCAGGGAAACAGGCGTAATGTTATGTTATGTTAATATCAGTCACGTGCACAGCACGGAATGAAATAATGATATAAGTGCTAAGAAAAGCACGGAGTGAACTTGTAGTACTTAAATCTAGCTGACCCGGAAAACGCTGCTCAATTTTTTTTTTTCGGTACAAAATATACTTTAAGACCTTTTCTCATATCTACATTAAAAATATATATGAAAATCGGTCGAGCCGTTTCGGAGGAGTGCGACCACAAACTCCGTGACACGAAATTTATTTATATATATATAGATTTGACTTGAGGGACTTTAGGAGCTTTTAAATATTATAATAATTATAACAAATATAATGTCTCTTATCTTGTTTGTCTTTTCCCGGCGAGCACAAAGATTAACTTGTCCTAGAGATTCATCCTTGGGATCAAAAGACAAAAAAAATGGCAACTGTGAGTTGTGACACAGTCCAAGGTGGCTCGACCCCTGTTGCATAATGATCGCACCAGTTTGTCCTGTTCCTAAATAGACCATGTTCATAACAACACTTATATCGAATGAAGGAAATAAGAAAGAAGGATAGATATTACATACATGTCATGGTATCATTATGAAAAATTTGTCTCAAAAGATTTACCCATCGACAAGAATTCATTTGTCTGTCTACAATTTTCATTCCATAATATTGTATAGCTAAAGTTTAGTACAATGTGTAGCTCCAGCTGCCGAGGACTGGTGGCCCATTGGTAACGGCCGCGACTTACGAGTTGTGAGTTCGAACCCAAGCAGGCACTTTACTTTGTGTGTAAATTATTTCATCACCACAGCTCTCAAAACGGTGAAGGAAAACATCGTGAGGAAACCGGTATGTCCTAGTACCAAAAATTTGAAGACATGGACACTCGCCAACCCGCACTGGGCGCGCGTGGTGGATTATTCTCCACTCTCTCTCTCAGGCCTGTGTCCCAGCAGTGGGAATATTATAGGCTGATTATGTAGCTACAGCTAAGTACCCAATATGCAATGTATTTTGGGGCTACAAATAATATAATATAAATATTATGGAACAAAGATTTTAGACATATCATAATTGAATTCTTACCGAGCGATGCACGATGTAAGCATCAGTCTGTATCCAATACGGTCACAATGTCACAATACAGTAACAAAACTATCCAAAGAATCTGTACAACTACGAATAACGTACAACTTCATACAAAGCTAGGACATAAAAATCGAGAGTAAAACTAGTCGCGGCTTCGCGAGACTAGAATAATTACTTCGCTCGTAGTCACACAAGCTCAGTTTGATATCGTCGGTGCATGCTTGAAAGGGAACGCGTGGGGAGTCGGCGGGTGCCGGCATCGGCAGTCCGGCAGTCCCGGCGCGATGACCTACACCGGTTTCGCTTTCGTTCGAAGGTCACAACTGAATCAGAGCCGACTAGGGAGGGGACTGCAACGTCTTGGATATCGATGACTACTTTTTGTGGCTGAATTATTAATCACGAAATGGGTGTCAAGGAAATGGTTTATTTTCAAGTGTAGAAGTTTTCGGGTTAATTTTGGTAGGATCTTTCGAAATGAATGGAAATTATATTTGACGGTGCTTTTTAGTTTATATACCAACTAGAAATGATAAACTTTGACTACTTTGGTAGTCTGTGTAGGTATGCAAAGGTGGCCTGGGTTTTTTCATACAAAATTCTCAGTAGCTGCCCTATGTCGGGATTTATGCCTGGTTTAATAAGAACAGGGCCGTTCTGTAAGTTTTAATTTTATGAGTTCACATAATACCTAAAATATTTTTTAAAGGGATTTTGTATGTATTTTTTATCGACACAATCATAATTCGAGCGCATCACTGGCTACCAATAACGTCGAGATTCGCTGTTGTAATAACAACATTATTTAATTGAACACATGTTCGCGACAAACTCTGTACATATTTGTCGAGGCATATTGCGTTCCTTATTTATCTACGTCTATATATTAGCAGTAACTGGATTAGGTTACGTGATAACTTGGACGTTTTTATATGACACACCGTCCTTGTGTATCTTTATTGTACGAATATTATGTTCTGAGATTCAGTTATGATGATTTGCATGACCATGTGACGGTTTAGAACATGTAGGAATGTGTACACCTTTTAATGGTCACCATTTTTATTTGGAGCCAAGTGTTACGGTTCTTTGATATCCTCTATTTAGTTAAAATGCGCTAAATTCGTTATGCACCATTTATTTTCATTAATTTAATCCTAAAGTTCCTATACGGATTGAAAAACGACCAAACGACCTTCAACAAATTAGTACGAGTGACTAATCCTATTTTGATCACAAAGAGATTTGTTAATGAACAACATTTTTACTATTGTGAAGAACCTTTGTTGACCCAGGCAGAACCCCTAAATTGTTTTTGTCTGACTGGTTAGGTGGAGTAATTACACCAATCTTCCATGAAGAGACTGCAGGACAGGTGCTGCTGTTACTGCGACTGGCAATCGCAATAGTGTTAATTTTTTAAATTTTATTTCATTAATTCATTCAGTTAGTTCTAGAACACACGTAGTTCCAATAAGATATTGCCAGAATCAATGCAGAACGAAACGTAATCGAAATTTTTAGAGAAATGTTTCCGTAACAAAATTTCCAGGAAATGTTGACATTAATAGATCCCCAAACTCACCAGTTTGTCAGGTCCTGACTTTCTTCTGTAAGGACGTGTCATGTCAATTTTGAACACTAAAAGCAGAATATTTGTGACTCTGACAGTGGAATACCTCATAAAGTATGCGAAAAGTTGTTGAAAAACACGGTGAAAAGCGATCGATTTTTAAACCAGCAAAAAAGTGGAGACTTGGCGGATGTTATTTTTCATAGAAAATTGCCAAGCCTGTGTTATATAATTATGGGAAAATATCTGGTAATTTTCATTTGTAATAAAACGTTCTTAATTTTTAAGTTGTATACCTTAAAATTGGCCAAAATTTAAACATCTATATAGTACTTACCCCTTTTTGCAAACTAATAGATGAATTGATGACGCCGATGAAGATAGTTTCTTTCTTTTTGTAAATTAAGTAATTTGTAAGTAGCTAACTTATCGATGAGAATAAGATGGAATAGTGGTAAAATAATATTTCTCTAAATTCGAAGTCCCTGTATTAAATTCCATATTGTTTAAATTATATTAAGTACAATTTATATAATACAAACAAACAGGATGATAAAAAATTATATGTACACACCACAAATAACAGGTTTTATACCAAAACTAACTAAACTTTTAGCACATCTAAAACTCAGCCTCATTAAAATTTCTATGAAAACTTCATGGAAATTGTTCTACCAGAATCGCGTCACACCGTCGCGTCGCGCTTATCTGCAGGAGGCTTTAGTAGTTCTAAGTTTTTAAATTTTAACATCGATAAACGCCTTAGGTCTCAAATATATAAATGAAGAAATACCTAAGTACGATTAGGCAGCACGTCATTGGTAACAAAACCGGTATAAGCAGCATCCTAATCGTGTAACACATTATCAATCACAATCTGAATCATTTTGAAGGATTGCTAATCCATTGCTTCATATATTTGAAAAATTTGTCTGCTCAACAACGCAAATAATGCAGTGAATGTTATTGTACTGTCAAAATTAAAGCCTTTTCTACTGTTAGTGTGTTACGCTACTACCCCGCTGGCCTCTTAGCCTATTAAAACTACGAACTACGCTAGGTCAGCTTAAGGTCAAATGCAAGTCTTCAATTCTTGTGGCCAACACAAAGCTTTTCTTTATTGACCAAGTGTAGATTCAGTGTCCGAATCTCGTATTACAGGAATACAATAATTACCTCAAAAAAAAAAAAGAAATAAACAGCATTATTTCGCATTCAATCTTTCGTGAATGCAACAATTGGTCGCCTGAGGTGAAGGACCGCGTCTGTTTACACAGAATATAGCAGTTGTGATACAAACCTCAAGTTCAAATTATGAGATTGAAAACACTGTTAGCGCAGTGACTGTGTGTTCGTTTGTTGTGTTATGCAGGTTCCATTTCTGTACGAGACAAAAATGCCAGTCGATCTTACCTTTAAAAATTTCATCATGAAAACTTTGAATTATGCTTGAAGTCAGCTGTCAATGGTATCAATCCCTATCATCACGTGGAAAGGCAGCCCACTTCAAGCTGACTTCGTGAGCATTTTACAGAATACATCGATGTTGCGCTCTGACTGTTACTGTAAATGACGATGAATTGATTTCTGTTTGTGCTCCCCACGATACAGAATAATTGTCGACAGTCGAGACTTTTAAAACAAAAATCATGTGCTATTTAAGTCTGAATAACTGAAATAAAAATAAGGAAAAACACTAAGCAATTATAATCGTTGCTTAAGCGGCCGTGCATGAAATCGACTAATTTTGATAAATTTTGTTCATTGTTTGTGAAAAAGAGAAAAATAAGTTAAACAAAATTATTTGTGATTTGAAAAGTCAATTTCTTTGTTTTGCATGCGGCTAAAAGGAATTTTTCAAATAAGTTAAGTAATCATGGAAAATCACTAATATTCGCAGCAAGTTTTCCGAAAAATTACGCGAGACTGATGTTTGATCATCTTTTTACAGGAAACTCCTTTTGATTTTGAACATTAAAAAATATCATCAACATTATTATATGGTCTACTTGCATGTGGTTGGAACACTTTTTTCAAGTTTTATACAAAATATAGCAGAAAAATTATGTTGAAAAAGCAATTTTTTTTTAAAAACCGTGTCAGTAATGTATTTTTTCCTATAACTTAGCAAACCATTTTAAGAAATTTTAAATCACATATTATTCTTCAGCTAACTTTAAAATAAAATCAAAATTTTATCTTATGATAATACAATTTCTTCATTAAGTAAATCAATGGCGAAATAAACTATATTTTCGAGAGCGCGAACGTGATGAAACTATTAACTAATGCTGTCACTGACACGAATGGTTTAGCGCCATGAGAACTGTATTTTTATAATCATACAGACTTAATGTTTCAATTATTTCCAGCTTTCTAACAATTAGATGAGACATTGACAAAAATGGGATTTTTTCGTGCACGGAGCCTTAAGACAAATAAGTTTGTGTGTACGATCTGCCAAAGGCGTTTGAGCGTAGCCATTAAAAGTTTTTACAACTCAATGCATGTAAATTAAAGTGTGATATACTTCAACCCACGGTGGGTTACAAATCCTTGGCTTAATTCGATTTATTTTTCAGCAATTTTTGATAGCTCGTGAACATTCACTGTTTGGGTAAAGTCAAGGAAATGAATTGTTTACCAAAACTACCAATTTAATTTTCGTGTTTATTCAAATAACTTGTGATTCTTTGCCAGTGGTATAAAATCTCTATAGCACCGCAAATTGATGTAGAGTGTCAAATCGGTAAACAATTAATTGCCCTGACTATATTGATTTTGTGAAGGTGGTTTGAAAGCTGAAAGTGTTTTTTTTTGATCTGCTTCTTGTTTTACTTACAAGTTACGGCACATTAGTTATCAGTGGGTGTATATTTTGTTGAGATCTGTTCCATTATAGAAAAACAGACGGGATTTTAAAGTATTTTAGATAAAACTCAAACTCAAAGCATTTATTTCAAATAAACCAATTACAGGCACTTTTGAATTGTCAGGGGGTCGGTCAGTCAGAAAGATGAAGCTAGTTGTCCATTACAAAGCGTAGTAGGTACCTTTGGAGAAGGATGGGCAAGAAACTCCAAGGACACTCTTTTAAATCAACATATAGATATAATAAAATTGGTTACATTATTCATGTTGAAATTATACATGTAAGAACGATGTAGAAAGACTTGCACGTTAAAAGCGTCCGTAAAAAAAAGACGAAAACAAATCAACCATTCAGAAATTAAAATAAGTACTCGTCGAAAAGGGGTAACCAAAATAACTGAAAACCTGAAAATGGGTCTTGGTACACATTAAAATGAACAACCTTGACTTCGGGAAAAATCAGCTGTTCCAAACAAAACACACAAACAAAACAAAACAGAACGCCAACACAACGCTAGACAAAATATAGATTTTGTCTAGTCAAGGCTCCAACAGACAGGCGCGACGCGACTCTTGTAGAAAAATTTCCATGAAGTTTTCATAGAAATTGTTCTACTAAAGCCGCGTCGCGCTGTCGTCTCGCGCCTTTATGCGATCTTAAATAGATCAGCTGATTTGTTCCGCGATTTCAGAGTTGAACCTATACTAAAATAATGTTGTTCTTTTTCAGGTTTTCAGTTATTTCAATGACTACTTACCGAAGTTCGATATGGTCTTTCGATCCAAACTCGATTACTGATGATTTTTATAACTTAATTGACCGAGCGAGCGCGAAGGGCGAGCGAAGCGTCTCGTTTCAGCTTGGGCAAAAATGCTTTCGTATGTCCGGATGTCCGGCTGTTCTCCTCTACAGGTCGCATTTCTCAACCGATTCTCGTGAAATTTTGTGAGCAGGTTTGATAATTATGTGGATTTTTTTTATCAATTAAGTATTTCGATATTTTTCAAAATGGCGCTGATAACTTAAAAAAAAACATATTTCAGCCATTTTGCGTACTTTGCCCGCGCTTTTTTTTAAGGATTTTTTTTTAAGGTGCCCGGTGAACATTTATTCAGTTTTAAGCTATATAAAGACAGAGTCGCGAGGTCTACAGCTCACAGAGCCACTAGTTTTAGTTTCATGGTCCGGTGAAACCGGCGCTTAACTTAATAATAATTATTTTTTTCCTTATAGAAGTAAATAATTGTATTCTTTTTGAGTAAAATAAAGTATCGGAAACCGCATTAATAGAGTAGAGATGTAGTAATTTATGCGGTATTCAATTAATATCCGGTCTCACGCGCAGCGCGTTGTTATCGTAAATTATTCTTCGTGGGCGGACGGTGGGCTTTGATGCGGTTACTCAGGCTAAGATTTAAAAATTTTGATTTCGTTCACTTAGAAACTGGTATGTGTTTTTTGAGTTTTAAATGTGGAAAGCTTGTTTTGAAACTATGGAAAGTGTTTCTTACAGATTTTTAAATAAATACTGAGTAGCCCATCTCTAACTAAATCTGTCTGTCCATCTGTCCGCCTGTCCGTCCAGATGTTACACAGCTATTTTACTCGGAGACTGTTTACACTATAACGATGAAAATTGGAAAGAAGGTGTATCCTGTGCACCTCTCAACAATAGAGTAGTGAAATTACGAAAAAATAAACAATTAGGGGGTGGATTCCCCGATACATGTAACCGAGGCATGAAAAAAAAAACCGTGCACATAAGTATGTGGGGTATCGTTGGATCCCATAATTAAAAAAGACGATGGTGTTTCTAAGCGACTTTTTTAAGTCAATTGTTTTTGAGATATACGAGTATATTATGGGACATTTTCGGTTACAACCGCAGTTATAACTTTATTTTTCATCGTTTTTTTTCCAAGAAATACTATGAATTACAAACCTGTCATTTGCTCTACCAAAATCAATGAGTGGGACCCAGTGGACGACGAAAAGTGAACATTCCACTTTGTCCCACCACTGGTGGTACCACAGATTGGTGGCAATCTATTCCACCAGGGGCAAAGTGGAATACGAGTAATCTGAATAATTCCTTATTTCTGTGGTCGGTAAAATTAATACTGTGCATG
Source organism: Dryobotodes eremita (assembly GCA_917490735.1). Taxonomy (NCBI): domain Eukaryota; kingdom Metazoa; phylum Arthropoda; class Insecta; order Lepidoptera; family Noctuidae; genus Dryobotodes; species Dryobotodes eremita. Next base: position 25,681,148 of record OU823241.1, on the reverse strand, counting down.
CGTAAATATTCACACCAACTACGGAAACCTTTACTGTGCATGGTCCGACACGCATTGGTCGGTTTTCATTTTTGTTGGCAGTGCGATTCAATAATTCCACAATAGCAACAACAAACATTCAAAAATAAGAACTTACGAGTACTTATTATTTTTATCATTTTATTATATTATAACATTTATAACCTGCTTATTATTCTTATTTCGTTTAGTCATCTTATTACATATTAAATATTTTTTTTAAATATATTTTTACAAAAAACGTATAAAAACATTTAAAAATATAAAAAATAGTGGCCCATCGGCATCGGAAGGGCTCTAGTGAGAGGAACCTCAGTATGCGTGCAGTGTCCAGGAGTACTGCTCTCTGAATCAAGCCCTTGCCAGCTGCGCAATGAGAGCGTCCTTAGGTGTTGCTCGAGACTCTTCGCTATTAGGCCATTTACTGTAACGATTATCGGTACAATGATTGCAGAGTCCACGTCCCACATGTCGGCAACCTAGTGTGCTAAGTCCAGATATTTGATATTTTTATCTTTCTCAGCTTTCACGAGATTCTCGTCATGAGGGACAATGATATCAACAATCATTGCACGGCGCTCTAGTCGATCTATCACCACAATATCAGGCTTATTGGAGTATGGTACTTCGGACTCCGCAAGGTTGCTGCAAGGCAAGTTGTTGGTGGATAATCCTAGCCACTAGATTGTGTCTGTGCAAGTACTCGCCGTTAGCAAGACGAGAACAACCGAAAACTATATGTCGGATTGATTGACCGGGACGGTGGCATGCCCGACAAAATGTCAACCGTACCGTCCTTGTCAATGTATTTCCGATAATTATCCGTCATGATAACTTCATCCAGAATCGCACAGACAAAACCTTCGGTTTCCCCGAAGTGGTCGCCGAATCGCAGCCAGGATACAGACGCCAAAAAGTCTACATCAGGTCCATGGAGGGCCCGGAAAAAGCGTCCGTGAAGCTATTTGCCTTGCCATAATTCCCTACGATCGTTAGTATCTAGTAATACAGGTTTGCGCAAGTTCTCTTTTGCCAAGGAGAGCGGGGTGAGGCCCTATTTATTTATTCTTATTATTTTTATGTAATTCACTTTATTGTGCACAACACAGCACATGGTGTATAGTATTTTCTGCCTACTTCCATTGGAAGGTAGAGAGGTCCATCCGATTAAACAAACATAAACTAAAACTCCTCGATGTTTAGCACACACGTATTGTTTATCATCACAAACCGAGTCGACATTAAAATCAAGGTTACAATGACAATGACTAAATAAAGCGCATTTGTTTTTGTCAGGTGTGGTCAATACACTTTAGTGCGTTGATCGATAGGTTAAACAAATACGAGTATATATTTTTATTGGTGACTCATGTGGTTCGGCGACTAAGGGCTGACGCAGACCTGGCGAAGCGCAACGCAATGCAGTTTTCATTGCAAACAAATATCTACCTTGTAGCTCTCAACATAAAGTCGACAAAAATAAACTGTTTGTCTCTCAGCTTCATGCTCTTGCGGACTTGAGGAAGATTATTTAATTTCAACTTTATTTTAATGACTGCAATGTTCATATTAAAAGAAAACCGCGCTGCGCTGCGCTTCGTCAGATCTGCTCCGGCCTTAAAATACAGCGCACACGTATAAGCACTGCATGGGGTAAGCATCGCCTCAACTCGAGCCTCTCAGTACCCTAATTACGTAACACACTATATATCACAATCCGAGGGATTTGAATGAAATTCCTAATGCATTGCTTCATAGATTTAAAAAATTCGTCTGCTGAACAACGTAAATAACGCAACGATCGTGACTGAACTGTCAAAATTAAATGCATTGCGATTGATTGCTATTGTAGGTACGTATCTTACGCAACTACCCCGTAGGATTCTTTCTATGAAACTCGATACTGCAACTTACTTTTATAAGCATCCCAACGGCAACGCCTCGGCTCGTAATCAGCTAGTAATTGACGACGAGCCGATGAGGAGAGGTGATGCCAATCCCGTGCAGTGCTTATGCGTGTACTTCAACTTTAAAGATTTTCATTCCAGAAGTTTATATCACATTTTCTCGCATAATATAAACTTTAACAAAAGTTTGGCCGCTCAGGAATTTAGAAAATTACTCTCTTTGCACATCTCTACGCTCTAGGAACTAGTTTTATTCCAAACTTCGTGATACAGGCTGTGCTTTGGCAGTCAGTTAGTTAATTGTTCAGTCAGGGGTGCTACACAATGGGGGCTATCGTTTTTGTGCTCACCAGTTGGCGCCACTAGCGAGTAAGGTCCTGTCGGTACTTTTATTTGGTGTTTTGGATATGTTTAAGTACCCATAAATTCATATTATGTTTATTTTATTAGAATTTAAAACTTCAAATGAATATTTCGATTATAATGTTCCTAAAATGGGCAAGCATGAAGCAGACAAATCTTATTCTTCCTTTACGTGCTACCAAATTAGACCCTAACATTTTACCTAAAATCTTAAGCTATGGCTTAAGATTTTAAGTAAAAAGTTAGGTTAGGAAAGGCTCAACCATTACAACAATTATGAATCATTAGTTAAAATCCGTGAAAAAAAATCCCGCGGTCAGTGAACCTTCAGTACATTTGACATCTAGAGACCTTACTCTACACTAGCGCCTTTGGCGGTCAACTCAAGCGCGATAGCTCTCATTGTTCGGGTCGGCATGATCCGGCACAGGCCGAGCAGCAAAATAGAATAACTAAGGTTGCTACACGCCTTAGTTACCTACGCATGACTACATAACATAACATCACGCCCTGTTTCCCCGAAGTGTTAGGCAGAGGTGTACCTATAGAACACCCCCATTTCGCCAGTTATGTTAAGTCCCATGTAATAGGGGGTGAGCCTATTGAAGTTAACCTGGCACAAATACGGACTCCGGGCTGCTATTGAGAAATTCCAGATGGAAAAACTCAATAACACTTTGCCCGACCTGGGAATCGAACCCAGGGCCTCATGCTCATTAGTAGCATTTGCAAGCCTTACTAAATACCTTCTTGTAACGTAACAGAAAGGAAGGCAGAAAGGGAGGGAAGGGGCAGCGATCATCGACAAGAAAAAAAAGGGTCTTTTATTTACAATAAACAAGATATCCATTAATCGATTGTTCACCTTAGCGGTTAATAGAATGCATAATAGCCAAAAAAATACCTTCTGATAATAATTTATTGGAGAATCATTAAATTTATTATGTGACTTTTGTTTATTATCAAAATGTTGAAGCAGGTAAGCTTTTTCTAAAAACTACAGCTGCATTTCCTTTATTTCAACAATTTAATAAAACCAAAAAAAAAATTAAGAACCTCAAGCGTCTGCTCCTCAGACAAAATTTCGATATTTTACCTTGAACCCAAGTTTTTCCTATCAAGCAGACCAAAAACTGAGTAGGTACATCTGCACTTTGTTCTTTTTGTCGAATGCGTTTCAATATGGTATGGTATCACGTTGATGTTAATGACCGTTCGCACTTGAAACGACGGAGGTCACTGGCGTGCTGACGACATTGTGATTGCAATTATAACTTAGATGAGAATGGACGTGATCGTGAACAAGGCGATGCATGGCCGCGATGTGTGTACACTCGACGGAATAGTTAGGTGTGTGGGGGGTACAAATAAACATCATCGTAAACATAACATAACGCCTGTGTCACTCGAAGGGTTAGACAGAGGAGTACCTATAGTACGAGTAGCTAGTACACCCACATTTCACCAGTTATGTTTCGGTCCTATATAATAGGGTGCCGAGTCTATTGCTATCAACCGAGCACAAATGCAGACTTGAGGCTGCCACTGAGAAATTCCTAATGGAAAAACGATGATACGGCCCGACCCGGGGATCGGACCCGGGACCTCAAGCTTGGCAGCATGGCTTGCAACGAGTAGACCATCGAGGCAGTGTGAAAAAAAACCTATATTATTTTAATGATCAAATCCCTTTTAAAGTTTCGTTCCGTTTCACCTCTACATCGATATCCGTGCCTAAATCAATATTGATCCCGTTTGATGGTACATTACATATTTATACATATATATAAAATTATTTTCTATTAAGACTGTACTGCTTTAAAACCTGCCTGCAGAGCCAGCGTGGTGATTAATGTTCAAGCCTTCTTTTTATGAGAAGAGGTCTTTGCCTAGCTGCTGGGGCAGTAATAGGCTGGTATTATTATTATTTTATTTTTATGTTAACATATCTTGGGACCATAGGGTCCCAGAACTGATATGAACCCAGAACTGAATGATAATTTATTTATTTAGTTTGTAAGAATGACATAATGTATAATAATAATAATTAATAATTTTTAAATTAATCTGTATCAACAAATTGTATTAATAATGAATAATGATAGCATGTTAAATTAATTAAAACCTGTCGCCTACACATTGCTGTGCCCTAGCAGGGTTCATTGTTTGGAACTATCATAATGTAACAACCTGTAAACAACATGAAATGCAATAAATGAATATGAATATGAATATGAACTTTGGAAGGCGTACGAGGGGCCGAATCCATCTCGCACAGGCCTGTTAGATGCTTTTAATGAAATGCACCCACACATACAAGTGCATCCAAGGACAACCCCCGGTTGGTCTAGGACTATTGCAGATTTGGAAACAAAAATATTGAACTATGGATTTGGTTAGCTTAAGTGGACTGGTTATATAGGGCTATGGCCCCTGCCAGACTAATGTTTTATATAAAATACACACACGTTAAACTTATACCACCCCACTTTTTCCGTCGGGGCTTGTACTATTATGTATTCTATGGTCGGAGGTTAAAAATTCCTCTAATGTACCAACATTTTTGACAAAATTTTTCGCTGAGATAGTTACGATTGCGACTAGATTTGTAATGTTTTTAAATACTGGAATTGGTCTTCTAATCTGTCAAAACCTCTGATTTATTTACCTTTGGGGTTCGTTCGTCCGAATGAAAAAACAGAACCCTTATAGGTTCACTCGTGTGTCTGTCTGTTTGTCCGTCTGTCACAGCCAATTTGCTCCACATCTAATGGACTGCTGAAGTTTAATTACCCCAAACACGGACGTGTAGCGAAAATAAATGAATTTTGAATATAGAGGTCACTTTTGGGAGACAATTAGGAAAATGAAAACATTAAGTTTTGCAAACTGTACCATGTGACGTATCAAATTAATGAGAGGGCTTGCTGTGAGGGTTTCAAATATTTAATATTTTTAAAGAAAATAGATGAAAATTGACCATTGCCCTCCTTATCTCCGAAACTACTGAGCCCTAAAATTAAAAAAAAAAACAGAAAATAGTATTATACCTTATAGATTACAGGAAAATTTGTAAGAAATTTATGGTCTTAATATAACATGGGAAATCTCTCAATCTTGTGCGTTCAATGTTAGAATTGCTGTTGGAATGAATGTTAAGTTTGTTCTTGGGATAAATTCATTCCAATTACGGAACCCTTTACAGTGCGTGGTCAGACACGCACTTGGCCAGTTTTGATCTAGTGTTTGACATTGATTGTTGCATTGTTGTACCTTTTTTAAGTACCACAATGCATACTCATCCCTTTTGCTGACTGTACGTAGTTCAGAGCCACCGAGGGAATCGATTTCTCTCTCAAACTTACTCGAGTGGTTCGAGGATTTCATTCGCGAAAGTGAAAATGTTAAGCATCGATTTGGAATCGATACTCAAATTGATATTGATGTTTTTCGGCGTGACTGTGACTGTTCATGCATCTTTATTTTGTTCTCCTTGAGTTAGATTCTTTGATTGTATTAAAACTGTATCATAGTGATGACTGCTTTTCCATGCATTTTAATTTTTTTATTTGTTTTTTTTTTTTTACTTTGTACGTTGTGTTGTGTGCTTTGTAGTCTGTGCTAAATAAATGTATTGTCTTTCTTTCTTTTCTTTTATCCTTTGATTCGATTCCCAGGTTAGGCAATGTGGAATTTGGGTTTGGATTAATGGGATGGGATGGGATCAAAGGCCTGGTCGCCTAGTACATGGGAATACGACGAAAGTGGAGAAATGTGGGAATACTTAACATGTATCTGCCTAATCTTTGGAAAATACAGACATGATGTTAAAATACGTTATATTATTATTTTATTTCAGAAAATCAAAATGCTAACTAGTCTACTACCTAATAATAATGTTTATTAACCAAAATTGGCTGCAGGTGCCGATGCCGTTCAAACGGACGAGTGTCTGAAACTCTCCATGTTAACATTGTATTTCAAAATGAATATACGTTTAGAGTAATTAGATACTGTAATAGAGACGTACCAGAGTAGACTTTTGTAAGACTTTGCTAGGTAGGCCGATCATAATATCTTTTAAGGGAAAATAAGTCACTGGCCAGGACAAGACATGATACATACCTATACATAGATAACAAATTATTTATATGAACGTATAAAAAAAATATAATAAATTTTATCCTTGGTGTTGTAAATTGAGTAGTGGTGGCTCAGTGCGCAGTGGTAACGGTCATGACTTACGGGTTGTAGGTAGTTGGTTCGAACCCTGAGAGGCGCTTTACTTTATGTAAATTATTTCATCACCACTGCTCTCAAAATGGTGAAAGAAAACATCCTGAGGCAACGGGCATGTCCTAGAATCAAAATTTCGAAGAAATGTGGCATCTACCAACCCACATTGGGCCCGTGTGGTGGTTTACAGCCCACTCCGTCCCACAGAGAGGAGGCCTGTGTCCCAGCACATTATAAGCTGATTATGCTTGTAAATTCAGCCATCAAAACCAGCATTAAAATAGCCTCCATAATTTGCGATAGATGTACAGTCGACTTCGGAATTTCTTTAACAAGCTAAGGTTCAATTTCAGTTGCGCATCATAAAACGACAAGGTCTTTGTGACGGTTAGTTATTTTCATCCTTAGTGAAGTTTCAATTTACTGGGTTTTTGTGTAGTGGTAAACCTATTACGAGGTCGGCTGTCCATTAAACCCTGTTTCGATACGAGTGACGAAAATCAAACTCGATTCCCTGCGCCTCACCGTAAATTATTGACGTCGACATACAAAGTAAAGGTACTCCTACTACCCTACTAATATAATAAATGTGAAAGTTTGTATGTTTAGATGTTTGTAACTCAATCACGCAAAAACGTCTGAATCGATTTGGATAAAATTTTGCACACAGATAGTTTATAATCTGTATATAGGATACTTTTTATCTCGATACTCCCACGGGGTCGACACCTATGTGCTAGAGTACGGTTCCTAACCTTTTCGATCTTGTCACCCCTATGACTGCTAGGGAAACTAATTTACCTGATAAACTAATTTACAATGACATGAGTATTTACTTGTAAAGTATTATATTATTTTAATTTTTGTGAATGTGAGGACTATGTGGGTAATTGCTTTCTTTTTTTTTCTAATTTAATTTTAATTATGATCTGGCAGTTTGAGTAATTTATGCGGCCTACCCAAATGTCCTTTCTTTGGTATTGTTCGTCGAATCGTTGAGCTCCTTAAGTACTGACTTCCTGACTCGAGCTGCACGATTACTGACAAATGCGTGCTCTGACTGGACAGGTCCACTCAATCTGTGTGGTTCTTTCCTCAAAAGACCATTTCAGATACCAATCTGCATGGTCTTCGCATGACCTGACCAAGATTATGTCTGGACTTTAAAAGAGACGTGACCTCTGAGTTTGTTTCGGCCTTTCTTCTCAGAGTAGTCAGATAGGAAACGCCGACCTCATCTAGTTTAAAAAACATGATTGACGTGTAAAAGTGTTTGTACAAACCTACTTACAGAAATAAAATCATTTATCATTTATCATTTACCCCCCGCCCCCCCCTCATGTCACCAATGCTAGATTACATAGGTATAGATACAAATTGATTTTATTAGACATATAAAAATTGCACAAAAATATTGAGTAAGGTTTTACAACCACATTACACAACTAGAGCATACGAGTAAAATGCACTGGCGAGCTAGATCCGGAATCTTTGTTTTATGTTACCAGCTTATTACCCCCAGAGAATACCAGTTTTACCCACGCAGGGGTAATTACCGCCAGGTGAGGAACCGTGGTGCTAGAGGAACACACACATTGGCGCTAGGTATACAAGGTGCCCCAGAAATTTACCGACATACTGTTGGTGGTGATAGCTTTCGTCACGCCCTCCCAAAATAACAAAACATATGTTCCGCAAAATCATATAGTTTTCTAGTAATAAAAGATTTAATAAAATACATAATAACCGCCATGTGTCATTATTTTGACTCTCATGTGTAAATAACATCTTTTTGTTAATAATTTTTTCCATCAAAATATTATTAAATAGTTACACTATCCGTAATTACCTTTGATTCTCCATAAAAACTTTCAAATTTAACATAAATTCATTATTATTTAATTTTTTTATCCCCAATTTTATTTTTTTAAACTAGTTTAACCGGAAAACTATAAGATATTGCGGAACATGTTTTGTTATTTAGGGAGTACCTGACCAAAGCTATCACTACCTACAATACGTAGGTAGATTTCTGGGACTCCCTGTATAGGTGAGCTATTTGCTTCACAATTGCAATGACCTGACAGAGTTTACTGTGCAATATGAATTGCATTACAATCGTCTTGTATTATTAAGCATCATTGGTGCAAACTTATATTAATTTTGCAGACACTGGAAACTGAACTAACAATTCCTTTTACTTGTTTTAATTCAGTTTAGTAATAATAACCAATAGGGTTATGAAGTATGAGGAACGGTGAAAAGCTCACCCATACTCTATGGACAAGGGAGGATCCTCCGACCAGACGGGTGTTGTATCTGGTGGGCAACTGCCCGACGTTTGATGTCGGGACGTTATATACATGCTAGTTGCACGGTAAACTCTGCTTGCGCGATGCAGGATTTTGTGTGACGTCAGTGTGACGCGTAGCTCGCATGTGGCGTTGTAAATGCCGCTAAAGGGTCGCTACGGGCTGCCAGAAGCCCGAAAGTCTGACAACCAACCTTACCAATCTTACATAGGCATCGTGTTACCAAGTAACTGGGTTGTGGAGGTCAGTTAGGCAGTCACTCTATGTAAAATACTGGTATTCAGCTGTATCCGGTAAGACTGGAAGCTGACCCTACCATAGCTGGGAAAAGGCTAGGCTGTTGATGAATAATCGTAGATAACCCATAGAAAAATTTCCTACTGTTAGTTTGTAACGCAACTACCCGCTGGTTCCACACTCGCTGGAACTAAAGTGATTAACTTTGCAGAAAGGTGGGTTGCTTCTAGTTACCTACAGAGAATTTTCCTAAATCTTACAGCTTAGACGCCAAAAAGGGGGTACCTAAATGTTTATGAAAAAACTTGTAACAGCTGGTTCATGAATTTTACAGGAAAATTTAAAAAAACGTGTCGAATTATGGCTAAAGCAGATTGGTGCTGCACGCGTAGTGTGACCGCCATAGAAATGGGTTTTGTCGACTGAAGAATAGACAAAATGACGGATTGATGACAGATTTCTAAAGATTTTTTTCTACAATTTGTTATTTTGTCTATTCTTGCATCGGCAAAACCCACGGTAGCCATGCTACGGGTATTGGCCGCTCTGTAACGCAATGCTTTGCAAAAATCCTCCTTCATCACTTTTGTATATTTTCTATGAACCAACGCGCACTGCAGGCGGACCCCACCGCACTTTTTAGGGTTCCAGACGTCCCAATGAAAAAACGGAACCTTTATATGATCAACCGTGTGCCTGTCTGTCTGTCCGTCTGTTACAGTCAATTAGTTCCGAATCTACAGGACTAATTAAGTTGAAAAATGGTACACATATTACGAGTATGAATTTCTGTGACCCAAACACGAACGTGTAACGTAAATAAATAAATTTTGAATATGGGGGTCACTTTTGGGAGGAAAACTAGAAAATTAAAAACAATATTTTGCAAACTGTACTTACTGTGTGACATATCAAATGAAAGGGCTTGTTGTGAGGGTCTCAAATATATTTTTTGTATAATTACCCCCCACACCCCTTATCTCCGAAAGTACTGAGCCAAAAACAAAAATAAAAACAGATTAATTCTTTACTTACACATTACAGGAAAACCTATAAGAAGTCTATGATTATAAAATAACATGGTAAATCTTTAAATATTGTGCGTACAAACTTACAACTGCAGTTGGAATGTATGGGAGATTATGTTTTTCAACTACAATGTCAAGTGTGTTCTTAGGATCTTGGTAGTAACCCCGCCAAGACGAGCCAAAAACACACTACCTACTTTTTCTCGAAGCGTTTCGCTGTATTTTCATACTCTCATCTTCGGCTTGGATAATAGAGAGAGAGAGAGAGAGAGAGAGAAAATCTAGAGAGACTAAAAAAAAAATTCTCTATCTGCCTAGACTTATAAAACACACAAAGTTTCATGTGTCTAGCTTTTATGCTTGGATTTTTAGATTTTGTTAATACCTAAATTACGTCGATTTCGTCACTGACTGACTCACTCACTCGCTCATCAAAACCTCTAGGGCACTTCCCGAAGTCCTAGAAAGCTCAAATTTGGTAAGCGCACGCTAGAATTTGTACACAAACAGCAACAAAATTAAGAAACCTGTAACTTTCACCCCTCAACCCTCGAAATGGGGGTGCAGGACTGTATATGAAATAAAACCTCTAGGGTACTTCCTGAAGTCCTAGAAAGATCAAATTTGGTATGCAGGCTAGGATTAGCACAAAGAACAAAAAAAATCTCCCCAACCCTTTTAAAGGGAAATTCAAGTTTCTTACGGATTCTTACTTCCATTTTTTATGAAAGCTAGATTAGCATGTACATAAACAACAAAGAAGAAACTCTTTTTCGTTGGCTATGAAGAAAGTAACTGCTGGTATGCAAGAAATACCTTTTCTACCCGACTATGCTAGAAGTAAGGGTTATGATTTTAGCATGTCTGTGTTATATCGGTACAATATCACCGCTAAAATAAAAATAAATAGAGCACCCTACAATGATATCATAAATCCCAAAAAAAAAAAAATGTGTAGTTGGTTGCTAAGACTTACATAACGCTTTTACTGTTAAAAAGTTATCAGATCTAATGTAGAGTCAAGCCGCTTATTCTACAAGGCCTAACTCTACAAACCTTACTTGGGAAACTGCCAGGCCGTACATTTTGACAAAGATGTACGGTTTATAGAGTTAAGCCTTATAGAGTTAGTGGGTTGGCTCTACATTAGATGTGATAACTTTCAACAGTGAAAGCGTTATCTAAGTCTTGGCAACCTACTTTATATGAAATATTTTTGGTGGATAACATATTCATCGTACGGAACCCTCTCCACGCAAGTTCAACTCGCACTTGTCCGGCTTTTTTGTCGTAAAATGCGTTGCTCTGCAGCTCGTTTCGGCTGTAATGTGTGTTTGGCTTTATAGTGAAATAGATATTTTAATAAAATGCATAGCTGCAGCAATGATCAGTCGTTTGCAGTTTTCAAATTGACGAATATAGCATCACACTCACATGCCAATTAAGGGCTTGCGTGCGCTTTGCAATTCTGTTAGCAAAATTGACTACACCAACATATCCTTAGTTTGAACACTGTGAACAATGCATCATTTAAAGTTGCTATGAATTCAGAGGAAACTTTCGAAATCAAACGAGGGCGGTCGCGCTCGAGTTCGCCGCTGGAGGCGCTAGTGTAGAGTGAGGTCTCTAGATATCAAAATATGTACTAAACGTTCACTGTTTGCGGGATTTTTTATCACGGATTTTAACGAATGATTCATAATTGTTGTAGTGGTCGTGCCATTCTTGATTAATTATGGCTTAAGATGTTAAGTAAAAAGTTAGGATCTAATTTGGTAGCACTTGAAGGAAGAATAAGATTTGTCTGCTTCATGCTTGCCAATTTTAGGAACATTATAATCTTAATATTCATTTTGAAGTTTTAAAATGTAATAAAATAAACATACTATGAACATAAGGGTACTAAAACATATCCAAAACATCAAATGAAAGTACTGCAACAGGACCTTACTCGACAGTGGCGCCAACTGGTGAGCACAAAAGCGATAGCCCTCATTGGCTGATATAGGTCTGCTCGCACCTTAAGAAAAGGCGACCGTTAAGATATCATTCAGTAAACCTTGTGCAACCTCTCGCCGCATCTTTCGAATCCCTGAGGAACACTTAGGTTTAGCCAAACAAACACTTAAAATTCCGACGCAAGCGCACACCGAGTTTGTTTTTATGAGCAAGATTGTTAAATGTACAAAACATTCGATATCAGGCCCTTCCTTATTCAAATTGTAATATTTAAATTTGTCCTTGTTGATGACCAGATAACCCCGGTCAAGTAGTACCTACGTAAATAAAAATGATTTGATTCGGTAAAAAAAGAGAAGTTCGCTTAGCGTGGTGATTGGCCGTGCGGCTTCAAGGAGGCTGCAAGGGGATGGGGTCCTCGACCTATATTGAAGTCGCTTGCACATCTCACGCAGTTATTTACTCTGCTGTTTAACACTGCAGCTATACAGAGTCACATTAAATTAGCTAGCGAAACTCCGCAGACGTGATGGGTATCGATATCAAAATATGTGAAATAAATAAAAAATAAAAAATTGTGGGACGTCGACCTCTGTTAGTGTTTTCACTTGAAAATCAGTTTAAAAAATTTTTTTTGTTGTGTAAATTTTACAGACGTGATTAGCATCGATATCTTAACGCGATAAACCTTATTTTCTCAACTCACACTTCAAGTTTTAAAACTACTAGCAGTCGTTGACCCCTAAAAAAAAATAATTATACCTATTTATTTTATCGTGTTTAGATATCGATACTCATAACATCTGCAGTTTCGCTAGCTTATTTAATTTGATCCTGTATGGGTCTCAACCGCACGTCATTAGTAACCTTGACCTGGCCTAGTGTAGAACTGAGTTTTAATAGAATACGAGATCGGCTTATACTGGTTTTGTGACCACTGACGCGCGGTCAACTGTACGTACGTACATAGATATCTATATCAAAATATTATACGTAGATTTGTCTAGATGTCAATGCTCCGACTGCCACTTGCAAATATACTCGTAGGTACGTGTTTTACCTACATTATGTATTATGTTGGAGTAATTTATTAAATAAACACATACCTACTGTGTAGGTTTTATGTCTGTGGAAATTATCCCACGGGAACGTACTACCGGCATAAAAATTATCCTACGTGTTAATCCAGGTTATAAACTATCTGTGTTCCAAATTCCATCCAAATCCGTTCACTAGTTTTTGTTTGAAAGAGCAACAAACACCCATCCATCCATCCACCCTCACAAACTTTCACAATTATAATATTAGTAGGATAGGATTTAACTTACTTCAATGTGTTAATGCACCCATATGGGTACCTAATGCACTTTCACTCAGAGACACTTATGTCGCGCAGAAGTATGACAAATGCACACTTTTTCCAAACTTTTGATACTCTCAAAATACTGTCTTTTAAATAATTTATTTATATCTAGATTTTTTACTAACTAGGAAGTAATAGTAAGTTTTTAGAAATTAATTCTAATTTTTCTCAGTATTTTTGGTTTGTTTTTCAATTCAAAAAGTCGGTATGGCTTTAGTCGCTCGACGCGACTCTAATAGAACCATTTCTATGAAAACTTCATGGAAATTGTTCTACAAGAGTCGCGTCGCGCTGTCGCGTCGCGCTATCGCGTCGCGCTATCGCGTCGCGCCTGTCTGAGGGAGCCTTAATGAAGCAGTTGAATATGAGTTTCAACACTCAGTTGAAATTGAGTTGTTCTGAAGAAAAACTGTTTCATTTCTATAAATGAATGATTATTCATCATAATTGAAGGAACCGGTTTGACTACACAGCTTCCAGCAAGCTGAAAACGAGAGTGATTTGAGCGTGCGTGATGTCTGAGCGTGAGGTCCAGTTTTCGAGCCACATGTCCGGCTAAGTGTTATTGGGTTCGTCCAGAAATTCATTCAGAGGATTTAACATGATTGTTAAAATGTGAGTGTATAGATACATTCACATTTTATCAATAATTGATCCTACTTGCTGAATACAGCAAGTGGAAAATAATTTTAGATCAAATTGACACTACGTCAATTTGCCACGTTATAGAAACATCATAAAGCTATTAAAAAATTACAGTTGTGGTTCGTATAAACGGACAATATATTATATCTAAGTTGCTACTCAATTTGATAAAAAATAAAATTCCCTGAATGTTCCTTATTACTGAATACTTCTGCGTAAGCCTCCGAGGAAAACAGGCGTGATGTATCCTATAATGCGTAATAATGTACATGCGTACACAGCGTGCTGGAAATGACAGGGCAAAACAAGACAAGTACAGTCAGCCTCAAAAAGATGTATGCCTCGACATTATTCAATTTGTTTGTCTTTTATTTGTGTCATCAATGGTGCGGGTAAAATGTTTTGCAACACAGTGATTTAAAATTATATGACTAATATTTTAAAGAAGTAAATGAATTCTTTTCCCAACATGTCCTGGAATTAACGCATACCACCAAACACCCCAATTCTAATATTATGTTATAATCATAATACATACACTGATTTTTTACTATCATGTATTAAACATAATTTATTTATAAAATTTTTGGTTGGTTTTACTGTACAGCGGAAATGTACATTTCCGCACGGCACACACACGGCTACATATTGCAAGCTATACATTTCCAGTATAAGCTCAGCTCTCATTGTACGGAAATCCTATACAATGCGAGATCAGCTTATACTGGAAATGTATAGCTTGATATGTAACCGTGTGTACCTGTAATTTACGTAGTTTTAATTATTTTGGGATAAAAAATTGAATTGATACACTTTTGAATTGTCAAGGGGTCGATCAGTCAGAAAGATGAAGCTAGTTGCCCATTCCAAAGCGTAGTAGGTACCTATGGAGAAGAAGAACAGATTCATAAGCTAGTTTTAACTGTGTCAGCTACTTCCTTATGATAGGGTCTACTATGAAAAGCTATGCGGTCTTGGTTTCATTAATTATTGGTAATGATATAAGTTTTAATTTTAACCGATAACGGACCGTAAATTATAGGAATCGGCCATTAATCCAGTTTTCAGGAATATCCAACAGCAACCGTGCGTTATCAGTAGGCTCAGGAAACGATGACCAGTCCGTCTTATTATTTAGGATAAATCTTTGGAAACTGTCCAATGTTACCGGGAGAGGGGGATTTTGAGGCTTGATGTCTTCCGCTTTGTAATTCAGTTGACTGCTTCTGATAATATATAATTCAATTAAGAAGCAATAGCCTAGTGGTTAAAGCCTCGCCTCTTATGCACGAGGTTGTGGGTTCAAATCCGGGCAAGTACCAATGTCTCTTTTTCAATTTAGAAGTACTTTCTAAGTTTAACTGGGGGATACGTCACCATCAACTGGGGGATGGAAAACATCGTGAAGAAACCTGGACTTATCATTAATATAATTCTGAAATCTCCAATCCGCTTTGAGCAAGCGTGGTGATTTTAATAGTCGTGCCTTCTCTGTTTGAATAGATGCCTTTGCTCTGCAGTGGGACAGAAACATGCTTGTGTTATAGCCCACTAGTTAAGATTCGGGCTGTGAAATTACAGGTCTTAGATTCGATGCATACCCGTTACAACGATACATTTCGGCATATAAATACTCAATAGAATTACCCTTCGAGGTAATCGAACTTGTGACCCTGACGGCACGTTGCTTTATTGCGCCACACAAAATTAATTGGAGAAAAAAAACACTACATATGCACCTCGTCTGCTGCGCAATTTGAATCATTTATAATGTTATTATTCACTGCGTAGCATTCAGATAAACAAGTCTCAATAAGGAATTAAAAAGAAAAACGCACAAATACCGTCGGGGATAAAGAAAATTTTTAATAAATTTAAAATTAAAATACCCCCGACACAAACAAAAACCTCTAAAAATGGCCGAACAGACTTTCTTCTTCCACTTTCTGACTTCTTTCACTTTCTTCAGATTTTCTTCTTATACTTTCTTTCCATCAAGTCACCTTTCAAACAAAACGAATTCGGTTCAGCCGTTTGGGAGCTAAGAAGCCGCAGACAGACACAGATACACAGGTTAAACTTATAACACCCCTTTTTCCGTCGGGGGTTAACAATCAGGGCAGAGGAAACATAGCTTCAGGCAATGTTAATAATGTTAACCAATTCTTCATAAGTATCAAGATATTGTTACTTACTATTGCAGTACTATTCAGTAAAGTTTACTTCAAACCTCACTCAAGTCGCACTCAATTCGGAAGTGAACTTATTTGGTTTTCAGTTCGGAGATTCACTCCTCAACGTTCGAATTTCAAGAAATTTTCAAAGAATGAACTAATATTTTGTTCTTGGACTAACAGAACTTGTTGTCACCTAAGTTATTAACCCAGCGGGGTAATTACGTAACACACTAACAGTAGGAATGGGTTTCATTTTGACAGTTCAACAACATTCATTGCGTTATTTACTAAGCAGGGCAGACAAATTTTTCGAACATAAGATTCAATGGATTAGCAATAGGCTTCAAAATGATTCAGATTGTGATAGATAGTGTGTTACGTAATTAGGGTGCTGGTCAATAACTTACTCTATAGTATAGTCGACCTCTTAATTGCATTATCACTTTTGACAACAATTCCCACCAAATTAAAAATAAACTGAATCTTCATTAAGGTTGAAACTATCTGTCACATAGGATAAATAACTTGTCATTTTATGACGTGCAAGTGAGATTTACCCTTAAGGTGGCATAGCAATTAGGAGTTTATATTTATTTAATTATTTAATAAAACATTATGCACAAGTAAAAAAAAATACTGTACATCGGTGGACTTAATGCCTGAGGCATTTTCTACCAGTCAACCTTAGGGTGATGCAGAGACAAAACTTTGCAGGAACAACATAAGGGATAGATAACTCGAAAAAGAAATAAACACCAATACATAGATACATACATACATATAACAAAAATAAACTTAGTCAAGAGAAATAACGATAGCTAGAGGAGAAAACGAATCCAGCAAATCAGCGCTGGGATGATTCTGCCAACATCTTACGAATATGTTCACGTGGCTTCACTTTAAAAGATAACCGACTGGTTGCCATCTTGATGTTCAGAGGGAGCGTATTCCAAAGACAAAGAACAAAAAAGAAGAAACAAAGAACACAGCTTGTGAACAGCTTGGACAAAGAAAGAAGAGTGAATGAATCCAGAGCGGTGGGAAGGACATCGTAGAAGGCGATTGTTGGTGGAACGGAGTTTTTAATATGCGCGGAGCATAAGTATTGAACATGGGGAGTGAGGTAAGAAGGAGAAGTGGGTTTTTCGAGTATAGAAAACAACATAGACAGAGCCCTGTTCTATAGGACAATCTAGAGTCTAGACAAAATCAAACTGGTTGCTAATTTAAATGTATAATTTATATTTTTTATGACATTGATTTTTACTTTATGTACTTAACTACTTTAACTCACTCACTAAATTATTACTTGTTAAAATTTTGGAAAAATCATCAACTTTTCAGTATTTGTAAATATGTGAGCACCATGTATCTATCACATATCTAATTTACCTGTCTTTGCATTATATTTAATTATTTTTACCTATTGTGGTAGGTATAGTAATTTTATTCTAGGTGCATCGTCTTCACATATAATTATATAATGAATGTGAACCTACATAATATTGTAAAGGCTCCCACAGACAGGCGCGACGCGACAACGCTACACAAAGGCGCCGCTCGTTGCGCGACACGCGGTGCCTTTGTGTCGGGCGCCGCGTCGCGGCAGTGTATACGAGCCTTAAAACATTTTAAAAGAGTAACGGTGGAGTTTCTCGCCCATTCTTCTCCATAAGGAACTACCTTTTGGAAGGGGCAACTAGAATCAATTCTATTTTTTTGTAAATTATGACGTTCAAAAGTTCCTTTTATGTGTCTATTTGAAATAAACGATTTGACTTTGACTTTGACTTTGACCTCAACTCTCTGCGCTGACGAATGCATTTAATGAATATATGAGTGTAAAACGAACACACTAAAAATAATCTTCAAAATCATTCATGGATGCTGTTTAAACCAATCTCTGATTCACTGACAGTCAGACAGCGCGCAGCCTAAAGAAAAGAGGAAAATGTGAAAGTAGGTAAATTCAACTCTCAACTCAAAACTTGAATCAAAAGGCTGTTTTTTGTATGTAAACCTATTTGTGGGAAAAACATACCTAACTAAGATCTATAAAAAAACGAGTTGTTCATCTTTACCGATACAATGAATATCAATTAGATTTTGCCCTTTACAAGACAAGCACAAAGTGGTACCAATGCACCTAATTACACAAGCTCACATAGGGTTAACGAACGTGACCATACACACCAATATCCTATAATGAAGTATCAACATATAAGTTTATAGTACGTATGCGCTATAGCAATTAGCACCGCTGTCCTTGAAACTCCGACGACCTTAGGACGCGAGTTATGCATAAAGAATCAAATACTAAATTGGAGCTGAGAGCAAAAACTGGTCGGTTCAGGTCCTGAGGTGACGTCACTCCACCGAAACGCGCCCGTTTCCGATCAGAGGACATTATAGAAAACGACAGCAGACTAACTGTTGATACCAAGGTTGGAACGTCTGGGATAGCTCCTTTGTTTTTAAACTTTTTAAACATTTTTAAGCACTAGTGATGCTCGCTCGTCATTTGTTTTATGCTTTTTAATAATTCGGTGCTTTTTGAAATACGGTTTCTAGACTTTTTTAAATTCAGGTAAAAGCTCTGTTTATTGCTGCCATAGACGTGAAAACGTATTTTTACACATACTTACAGTGCGTATTAAGTATGTGAAATCATCAAATAGGTACCTAGTGAAAAGATCTAAGGACACGTGATATTCACATAGTTTTTGATTTACATGCCCTATAAACGGTGCTCCTAATTTTTATATTAATATAAAATTCATCCGATATCTCCTTATAGTTTATTTATTTATTGTGTATTACTAATATGCCCGATTCGATCCAAGATTACATATTTAAACCACCAAAATATGTATAATAGAGTCCGGTTTCCGAAAATAGTGCTTTCGGCAATTCTCATAGGCCTTTTAATTATACATACAAGGAGATACTTTATTGGATTATTATTAGCGATAAGTATTCGATAATATCCGGCAATGTGTGGTCACCACGAAAGTGCGTTGAGCTGCTTCTCGGGATTGAGACTGAGGTGACCATGAATATGGCATGAGTGTTTAACGCAAATTAACACATTTGTTGGAAGAAGTTCCAACGATGTAGTATGTATAGCGCAGAGGTGGTAAAAATCGGAACTAACGCCGCCATCTTGTTTTTTGAATACATTTCAAGTGACATTTCACCAAACAATTGCACAAATTGCACAAATGTTTTACTAACAGCGCCCTGACAACTTCATTCGAGAGCCAAAAGATTCGAATAGCAGTGTATACTGCTTTCATTCTGATGAAAGCAGTGTATACACTGCTAGCCGGCTCGTCTTCGTCAGGCGTTCGGCAAAGGTGCCGAACGGCCTTTTGCTTCGTTTGGACCACTGTCTAACAAGATATTTTATTTTCTTTGTTGTTATAAGTATTTTTCTATAGTACTACTGTAGCAAGTCCGTGAAATTCTGACACTGTTTAAATTACAGTGTTTTCACCGGTTTTATTTGTTTTTCCTTTTTATCTTTCCAGTAGATAGCTAATGATATCTAAGAAGTTCACAGTCGAAATGTTAGTAGAATATAATATCTAACGCTAGGAGGACTTATCCTAATCTCAAAAAATATATGGCATCAATAGTTTCGCAGTATTTTTCGCTTTGTTGTAAAAAACGTGTCGGTTACTCATAGGTCAGCGTTGCGAGGCCAATGTATTTCTGTTAGTTTTTTTTTACATAATTTATATGCATTGACAATGAACATAAATCTTTGTTTTATTGGTGTGTATTGTGGCTCAATGACAAGAAATATTGAACCCACAATTCAAGTTAATTGTGTTAATAAAATTATAATAGCGCTCGATTTCGCATTGCATACGATTTCCTATTTATTTTTCATGTTAGCATGTCAGATTTTATCCAATAATAGTCTTGTACTGACTGGTTTTTCGCTCACTTACAATAGAATATTAAGTTCTTCTAAGTTACTAAAATATGTGTGTGCATATTGTGCATACAGCAATATCTAAGCGAATTTCTTAACATTCATCAATTAGTTTGCCTAATAGATATTGGTTTTTCATTTTAATCAAAGCACGCTCATTATTATTATATCAATCTTCAAATGAATACCGCCGTAGTTATTTATTTTTTAAATTCTTCTCGTTTATACATGACTGAACAAAGATTAGAAGTATCATTGACATTGAAGTATAAATTACCGACACAATAAAATTAAAAGTGCATAATTTAAAAAAATGCAGTTTAACCATACCAGTATTATTAATAACAATTAGTATGATTCCACAAATAATAATTATAATGTTCCCAAACTAAGCACATAGGTAGGTACATAATTATAAGAGATCAATCATATATCACGAAAATCGTTTCTAAGGATTAATAAATGCATAACAAACATGCAATTTGTAGTTACAGGATGGTGCTTTAATAACACTTATTATAAAATCACGCCTGTTTCGGGGTTAGGCAGAGGTGTACCTATAGTAAGTACCTACACCCACTTGTCCCGAGATTTGTTGAGGTCCTATGTAATAGGGGGCGAGCCTATTGCCATCAACCGGGCACAGATTCAAACTCCGGGCTGCTACTGATAAATTCCTGATAGAAAATCCCAATAACACTTTGCCCGACCTGGGAATCGAACCCATGCCAATGCCTCGGAGAGCACGTTAAGTCGTTGGTCCTACGCCTGATCTCTCTCCGGTCGTGACAGATTGCCGTCCAATCGGACTATGAAAGTGAGGGAAGAGAGAATGCACCTGTCTGCCCACGCTCTTGTGCACTATAATAATTATCTCCCGCGCCGAAGGTTTAATCTCCGTTGAGATTGGCTGCCATGACCGAAATACGGTCTGGAGGACTAATATACTATATTAGAACTTTGGTATTTAGTATGAATGTATCAACTGTCCAATTGTTTAACAATCTCGTGACAATTAAAGCATTACGTAGAAAAAATATGAACTCGCCCAGTACATTCTAAATACCTGTCTATTGGATGTGGACGCAGGAAAGATCAAGTCTGAAAACTTGTCATTATCTAAAGACTTTTGCCAACAATGTTGCGGTCGCCTTCCAGTCTAATCGGGTGCAGCTGAATACCAGTGTTTTATATAGTGTGACTGCCTATCTGACCTCCACAACCCAGTTACCTACTTCGTAAACCTTGGTCTGGTTGTCTGACTTTCGGGCTTCTGACTCCCCATAACTACGGTCAAAGATTCACGAATAACAGCCGGGACCAACGGCTCCAGCGGGGTAATTACGTAACACACTAACAGTAGGAATGGGTTTCATTTTGACAGTTCAACAACATTCATTGCGTTATTTACGTTGTTGAGCAGACCAATTTTTCGAACTTAAGAAGCAATGGATTAGCAATAGGCTTCAAAATGATTCAGATTGTGATAGATAGTGTGTTACGTAATTAGGGTGCAGGTCTAATGTATTAAATTTATAGTTTTAATCTTTAACCCCACTGAAGTTGACAAGAAATTGATCTGCATTGGCCATCAGGCGGTGAGCAAAGCTTGGTTATCAATATTATCTATGTGACATGAAGATTTACGCATTCTATTAAAATATCTTCACCATTATCATCATATGCCTAGCGTTTTCCCAAAAAGGTTGGGGTTGGATTCCAGTCTAACTGGATGCAGCTGAATACTGCCTATCTGCCCTCCACCACCCATGTTACTTGGCAACGCGAAACCTCTTGGTATGACTGGGTAGACTTTCGGGCTTCTGGCTACCCGTAATTATCAAAGATCTACAAATGACTGGCGGGACCGACGGCTTAACGTGTTTTCCGAGGCTATGTAATGGACGGTCACCACGGGCCGACCTCGGCAAACGTACCTTCGATTGACGCGTGTGACTGTTATTACTTAGCCACGAGCCCCGTCCTCAGCCAGGCGCTCCTTCATTAAAATGCACACCCTATAGATAAATTCTCACGTCCGCGTTTATTTTATTTTATCTAACTGCATTATTAAGAGGTGAGACAGCCCCGGTGGTCTGCGGCCTGTTTGATGCAGCAACCTTCAAATAACATTAGCCGATCGCTTGTTTTCCGTACCACTTGGTCATGACAAGACTTGTAAACGTAATTAGAAATATATTTTGTTTAGAGGTCAAATCGGGATCAATGGAATCATCACTTGTGAGAATTTGAAGTAAACAACGTTTTTAAATCCATACTACATAATATAAATGTAAAAGTTATCTGTCTGTTAATTTATCACGCCTTCACGGCTGAACGAATCTGGATGAAATTTTGCCTACGGATAGACAGTGACCTGGGTCAAGTAGGACATAAGATTATTAAGCCTTTTAATTTCCCAAAAATTACATTTAAAAATTAATCACATATTATTGTACATTTGCTTCTAATAGTGTTGCCCAAAATCGGTCTTGGTCTTGCAGTCTCGGTCTTGTTCTTGCATTTTCGCAAGACCAAGACCAATACCAACGTATTGTAGCAAGAACAAGACCAAGACTGAACCCTGCAAGATTTGAGCAAGACAAGACTAAGCCTGCGACACTCTTGCGTCTCGCAGTTAAGTCAAACTGAGATTTGGGCGTTATTAAGTAGGTATTTGGTTTCAATCCCGATTTTTATAGACGTTTCCCAGTATCAAAACCGTATCGTCATAACACTAAAAGGTATTGTATTGATTATTATACACTGTTACATTTTGATCGTTTTAATCCCTTGGACGGGTGGTTTAACTTAAAAAATACTATTCATCAACAACCTACACAGCAATGAAGTTCTTCAAATTAAAAAAATAGGAAGTGATAACGTAATATTCGCAAAATGCATGAATCCAGGCCCTGGCCCTGCTGTATTGACATTAGACAGCGACAAAAATCAGTCTCTAAGTCATTTCGTTGTCCAATTCCTTTAATAGATTTTCAACTTTATTTCTAAAGCATAAGGTTGAAAATCTATTAAAGAAATTTGAGATCGATTAGACTTAACGACCGATTGTTGTGGTTATATTTGTCGAGACTGCAGGGCCGACCTATCTATACTTCGCCTGTTGTATAAACTTAGATTATTGACTCGCTCAAAAAATTACATGTCTGATACATTATAGTGTATCAAAAATTTCATTCATGTTTTAGATATTTGTGCTGGAAATTAAAAGTTAAGCTGACGACAAATTTTATTAATTAGAAGTATGAAGTCGAGATGAAGATGAAAAGTATGTAAGTGATAATTATTTTAACCACTAGCTGTTTGTGAAGAGTTAAGGATAGCTACTAAACACGTACAGAAAATCATTATAGGTACCTCTACCTAAAGTTAGTAATTACGTTTAGGTACTAACTTGCGTCATTTTTTTAAATTATTGTCAAGTGAATTTAATTAATTTGGAGGTTTACTATGCCAATGTCAATTTAAGCTCAACATGTACCTACTCTGTTACGTTGTTCTAAGATCTAAATTAACTGGTTTAATAAATAGCAATAGGCTAATAGGTATTTGCAAGACTTGGGAGACTCTTGCTGCAAAACCAAGACCAAGACCAAGACTGAGAGCGCAATACCAAGACCAAGACCAGGTGTATTGACGCAAGACCAAGAGTAAACCTACCTCAGTCTCGTCTTGGTCTTGCATTTGGGCAACACTAGTTTCTAATAAAAATTTGTTTCGTAATTCATTCATAATAATTTAAACATGCATTTTAACAATAATTAGATAAACAAAAGTAGATTCTTAAATGTAGAAGTTGATTGAATAAAATAAAAAATCTATTTTTCGATTACTAAGATTGGGTGCCTATTTAAGGGCGAAGGCCTCCCCCATCTTTCGCCATTCCTATCTATCTTGTGCTGTTCTAGTCCAGGTGGGGCCAGTCACGGCCACAATATCGTCGCACCACCGGCGTCTGGGCCTGCCTCGGGTGCGTGGATCATCGCGAGGGTACCAATGGAGAACCCTCTCACTCCAGCGTCCATCTGTGGCTCTGGCTACATGTCCTGCCCATCGCCATTTCAACTAGGACGTAAGATACTTTTTTATCCCGGAGTACGTTCCCTTGGGATAATTTCTGACCTCCACGCGGCAGAAGTCACGGGCAAAAGCTAGTAACATATTGTAATATCATGCCTGTATTTTATCGACTAAAGTTTAAGTTCAAGGCACCAGCCTAATGCCACAAATCCAGACTTCGGGCTGCAATTTTTGATAATGAAAAACATTTTAGCTAAATTGGGTATCGAACCCAGGGACCTCACGTTCAGCAGTCGCGCTTTCAACAGCTATACCAACGGGGCCTTCCTATACTTTTTTTATTATCCAAGGCTGAAAACTTCATATCTGTAATTCTTTTTTCATGTTTGCTTGTGATTTTTATTAACTTAATTAACTAACAAACTATTTAAAAACTAAAAAATGGCGTTGAAAAATTCCTTTGCATCACTGTCGACTGGTAATGTACCCAAGAGACTGGTGGCATTGCCACGTACTATCCATACTGTAAAATAATACTATAAAAGCGAAAGTAAGTCTGTCTGTCTGTACCTTTTCACGCCTAAACCACTGAACCGATCATTATGAAATTTGAAAGATAGGTGGCCTGGGACCTGCAGAAGAACATAGGCTACTTTCATCCTGAATGGTAAACTAAGTCGCAGGCAACAGGTATTATATTAACGTAGCGACCTATGAACTTTAATTTAAGAACTATATTCAGTACCTATGTTTCGGCCTTTCTTCTCAGAGTAGTCGGATAGGAAACGCCGACCTCATCTATATAGATTTTAAATATGATTGACGTGTAAAAGTGTTTGTTCAAACCTACTTACAGAAATAAAATCATTTATCATTTATGTTACACATAAAAAAATATTATGATTAGTGTAGTTTCAATTGACTGAGAATCGCCGTCAAAAGTGATAAAGAAATTACTAGGTCGTCGATACTCGTACCTACCATTTGTTTGAAGAATTTAATTTAAAACATTTAGAGATTGAGAAGTTCGTATCAGTTTTTAGTATTCCAGTCAGTGTGTAATTTTTTTTCTTCTTTGTAATGAATAAAGGTTTCCCAAAACTTATTTATTACGTAATTTAAATTTAAATTAGAGAATATCGTATGTACATAAAATACTTTAAAAGCGATTCTTGTTTTTTTTGTTCTTTACCGCCACGTTGCCCCGACACAAAGATGTTTAAAGACCCGTTTTTGATACATTTGAACCGATTTAGTCGAATCGAAGTTGTTATTAGTGTAACCACTTGTTTTGCCGTAATTTGGATTTCCTGAAATTATTGTTTCTAATGCTTTTATTTTCTGAATTTCCGATGAGTAATGTAGTTATTATAGTGATTCAGACAAAATTGATGTTTTTTATTTGTACATACATTCATCGCTACAGCCGAAGTTAGACAATACAACGTGTGTTGTGGTCAGCTTCCAGTCTAACCGGATTCAGCTGAATACCGGTATTTACATGGAGACGACAATACGACAGTAAAAGAAAATACATAAGATTATTTTGAAACTATCAAATAAATCTTACAATCGAAATTAAAAAAGGCGATTTTTTCAAACAAACTAAATAGCAGTGATGGAAGACTTCGGGTTTTGCCGATCAGCTGACTAGCTATAGTGACTAAACTATTGGATATATTTGATTTCATTTTCGTATGCAGGCTGAGAACGGCATTAGATATAAGTACGCAGTTTAATTTATTTTCGTCTCCACCTTGTCTAGGTAAGTACATTTATACGTTTTAAGGCAGCAAATACACGAACTAGTAGCTTAGCTTGCACAATGGCAGGGATTAAAAACCGGTACGAATTCGGGTTCCGGTTCTTCATTTCGGTTCTTAAAAAGGTTCTTCTTTTCGGTATGGTTTCAGTTTAGGTTCTGGTTACAAATAAAGGTTCCAATATACCGGTTCCTTACCATGCGATTTAAAGGTTCTCTAACAAAGAAGTAATACATGATCTACCAAAGTAAACGTGCCCCTCTCCCGTCTCACAAAAATTCCAAACTCTTCACCCGATGGCGGCCGCCCGTACCTCACCGCTATCGTACAAAGCTGCGTCCTGCGCTGAGCGGTTTCGTATGAACTCGTTCGGACTCGCTTTGAAGACGAACCGGTAAAATAAAGGTTCTTAAAGGTTACAATTTAGGTTCCTGTTCCGGTTCGGGTTCTAGTAACGGAACCACTAAATACCTAAATACCTCTTTACTGGTATTTTGGGAACATTTTCAATCCCTGAGTCAATGGCATACGAGGAGGTTGCATGCAAACTTTTATCCTTTTTAATCCCGGTTTTGGTTGTTTAAGTAGGTACCTAACTTTTCTTCAATAAAAATGCTCTTAACACCTAAAGATGATCAAAATACAAAACAATCAAAGGTTAAACTTTTCAAGTAAAAGTTAAATGTTAAGAGACGTTATTCAAAGTTTGACATCAGTGCGACGGATTTTCACGCCGTTTTGATGTGAAATAAGTTGCACGATAAAGTTCAAGGCTTGCGGCAAACATCTAAAAGTCGGATTATACCGGTTATTACAAAGTTAACTTGATCAAATATTTTGGATACAATTATCCAATCATTTGGAACTCTTGTATTGTTTTCAGGTGCTAACTTTTTGATTGAAGTTCCATAAATAACTTGAATTGGTCTAGGTTTCGGAAGAAAACATAAATAATATAAGTCATAACGTCACGCCTATGATTTCTGAGGCGTTGGGTACCTATAATAAGATATTTTTCCAGGGCGGCAGTCTCGACATTAGACAACGACAAAAATCAGTCGCTAAGTCTAATCGTTGTCAAATTCCTTTAATAGATTTTCAACTTTATTTCGAAAGCATAAGGTTGAAAATCTATTAAAGAAATTTGACATCGATTAGACTTAATGACCGATTTTTGTCGTTATATTTGTCGAGACTGCAGGGCCAGTTATGCTTAAGTCACATGCAAGGGCGTGTGTGTGCAAGCAGGAACAAATCCAGACTCCGGGCTTCTGAGAATATGTAAATTATGCATTGATTTTATGATGTCCAGTTAGATTTCCTATCTAGAGAGCTTTTTATTTTGGTGTCAAAAATAACATTGCTTATTCATTTTTAAATGGTTTTTAATTATTAAAGTTATTGGGGGCTTTTAGTAAACATATTAGTTAATTATTATTAAATACATAAAAAGATAAAAACATAATCTCACTCACACACTAACACCCAGAGTCGGACCAACTATGGGATACACAAATAGTCGTCCCAAGCAGAAATTGAAACCGTAACACGCGACGCAGCAGCCAATCTCTGAACTACTGCGCCAGCGATGCTGATGATGTAAAACAAGTATATTAATAATAAGTATTTCTAGAAATAATCATCAAATATTAACTACAGTTTTCATTGATCCCGGTAATATGAGAGCGCGCAGCTCTTAAGGCTCGTGCATACTGGCGCGACGAGACAGCGCGACACAAAGGCACCGCGCGTCGCGCGACTACCGCGGGGGCCTTTATAGTACACGTACAAAAGGGCGGTCTTAATGCCTTTTGCTTTCGACCGAACCTGGTCTTTAACAGTTCAGCATAGGACCAAGCTTGAGATTTGCCAGCGAGTGATGGAGCGCAGTAGCCTTGGAGTTCGACTTACCGACCGGATACGGAACACGATACTGCGCTCCTAAACACAAATCGTCGACGTCACCAAAATCGCAGCAAATTTTAAGTGGGATGGGTCGGGACACGTTGCCCGCATGTCGGATACATTGTGGGCTAAGACTACCGCAACATAGGTTCCTGAAAACGTCCAACGGCATCGCGGCAGATCCAGGAATAGATGGCGGGACGAGCTTGACGCCTATAGACGGGACGGGTCCAGGTTGGCGCTGAGTGGAAAAAGGAAATAGAGGCCTTTGCCCTAAAGTGGGACAACATTGGCTAATTTATTTATTTTATCATTTAATTTTTCTGCTATAATAAGCCACGAATACCACGGACGGTGCGTGATTACAGTAAAGTCTGGTCACCCCAATCGCGATAGAAACGCAATATCGCGTGGTGCTGCAGCGATGCAATAATTGTTGCCCCAGGACGACGGCCGCACGCTTCACTTTAATTAATAATGCCAGCTTACAAATTGCAACCATTTTTGTGCCGCGCTATATCGACTATTTAGCTTTTGGCATTTTGTGACGTTGCTTCTCAGGGTTCCGTACCCAAATGAGACCTACTCCTATGCCTACGCCGCACCGCAGGCCGTATGTCTGGGGGTGCTTCACACTTATTCGGGTTGGCACGATTCGGCACTGCCAGACGGAAAATTCGAACACCTGATATAATTGGAGATTTTCGGGCACTTTACAATTAAATTGTTATTTTTATTGCTTGTAACTTTTGTTGCATAAAAATCAGTTTCTACTAGACGAGTTATTTACAAGTTTATTAGGTACTGATTTTGAACTTAGGTACCTCCATACTTGTGTCGTTTTCTATTGAGATGAACCAATCTGAAACACCATGGTTAAGGTTTCTCCATTTACTCTGTATGTTTGTGTTTGATGTGGTCCAAATCGCAAATTAAACAATTTTTACAAATGAAACAAAAAGCATGTGCTAATATTACCTTGTCTCCGGTGATACTGAAGTGAATGGAGTACGTAATAAGTTATCTCTATGGGTCACGCTATTGAGAAAACTATCATGCCAATACAGAAAGCAAGGAGTTCATGATTGGTATATTAAACTAACTTTGTTACTACAATCTGTATAATCGTCCGCCAATCAACCAAAATTGTCCATATATTCAAATCACAATTACTGTCATTCTTTGGGACTTATTTCACTATTCCTCCCTGAGAGAATTCCCCTCAGGTGGCGAAAAATGAACCGCAAAGTAAAAAATAAAACAGAAATCCCCCTATTCATTTCGACTTAGTTGGCAGTTGTATGAAATGGCTATAAAACGGAAAATTGGCATAGTGTGTCAATCTGATAAACAATTAGGGTGTTTATTTATGTATAAACGATGATTAAAGTTAAGAGATGTTTAAACATCAAAAATGTATGGTTAAACAGTCGCTAACCATTACTTAACTTAAAGCAACGTTTTTAAATAAAGGGGTAGTTTTCTAAATTGTAATTATGTACCTACTGTTTACTTTAGTTCTACTCTTTAATGTTAACTTCGAATCTTCACCCAAGTGACCTCAGTTATTTTTATGGTAAATCGGTGATCAATGCTTGCCTCTCCTCTCCTTCCCATATGAGAAGAGGCATACCTATGAATTGTATTGGATTACCAGTTCATGTTTCGTGTTAAAAACCTTCCAAAACCATAATGCACTTTTCTACTACATACCAGTGACGTAAATGGAGCATAAGCGATGTTTGTAATCTGTAGCAGTTAACGTCACACTGATGACATATACCTGCTGTTCTATTATTAAAACGCGTACCGGGTACGGGTGTAGGCTTGCAGAGCTATTAGGCATGCTTCACGGTTTATAGCAATAGCTGGAGAGATAGTAGATAACCGAGCTATGTCCATTAGCGATGTTCTGAAATATTACGGCGGTTTAAATTCAGGTTTAATTCCTAACGTTTAGCCCTATAGGGCCGTAAGATTAAAAGCAGTTTAAACTATGGATATCGGAATCTACGATAAAATATAATCGATGGTTTAATCTACTGTCCTAAGATCTAATGGAAAATATGAACAGATTAGCTAAACTTCGATTAGTTAGACATAATGGCAACATTCTCTAGTTTTTTCAAAGTTCGTTCATCCGTTTATTAAAATAATGGCAACAAATACATCCATTTGACATTGACACTGACGTATGAAGTCTGTGAGTCTATGACGTTTTATTATTATTCATGTCTTCATGTGGTATTTAATTTATTTGTTTCTTGTGTCGTGTTTACGTTTTCGAAAAGACAATTTACAAAAAAAAAGTTTTTATGATAATAAGTAACAGAAGGACGTATCTCTAGAAAACTCTTTAGGGTTTGTTTACTATCATTTTACCTATTGATAATTTAAATAAAATTTACCTTGCGGTAGGATGATATATTTCGCTTCCGATTTCGCTTGGAAATACATAACTCTTGCTGAAGCTTTGGAGACACGAAAACGACGTATGAATTCTATATCATCCCATTGATTCCAATGATTCCTTGATCTAACGATCAAATCTATCGTTCAAATCGTGTATTATTTCATTACCTCAATCCGAATCACTGTTATCATTTTCCATTTTAATAACCACAAAACAAAGCTTCAATGAATAGATACGCAGAAATGTTTGAAGCAGGCAAATTATGCCACCAGAGGGGTAATTACGTAACACACTTACAGTAGGAATGGGTTTCATTTTGACAGTTCAACAACATTCATTGCGTTATTTACGTTTTTGAGCAGACAATTTTTTCGAACATATGAAGCAATGGATTAGCAATAGGCATCAAAATGATCCAGATTTTGATAGATAGTGTGTTACGTAATTAGGGTGCAGGTCAGTTCACGGTCAGTTTAATCCATACAAAGGTGTTTAACCGTCCCTTTGGGCTAGTTTAAACTAATCGATGGTTTAAAATGCCAATAATCGATCAACTACCAATGATCTTATGAAATAATCGATGCCCAGAGATCAAACTGTCTTCCGTGGTTTAAACTACGATTGATCTTAGGACCCTTGCGAGGCAGTCGTTTTGTATGTAGTGTCCAAAAGCCCTTAAAGGTCTTCAAAATGTAGGTTATCAATTTTATAAAATGCAGATGAAATAACAAGATAATTTTATGTTTTGTTAGTTGAAGTTGTGAGTTAAGTTAAATCTAGAGATAAACAAAATTAATAAAATTCGTTGTCTTGTATGACGTTATGAATGAATCAAAAGTATCATTAACCTACTTCCCTTATTTAGCTAACCTAGTTGCAGTTAGCAAGAAAAAAACTTCTATTCACAATATAAAACCCCACATTCGTTTTAACAATAGCAATTAACAATCAATAGAAAATGCTACACACTAGTATATTTTTGGTACGATAGCGCCGCATCGCGTTTGCTCCTTTGTAGGGACAGCGATCGCCGTGCCAACCACAAGCTAAGGTGTGGGCTACACCAAGATTACTTGCGGCTCCACTGTACTTTATGGACCGCGCGTACGAAGCTTCAATTTTGTTTTTCGTATTCGTGGTGTCATGTAGAACGCTTTTGCAAAATGTCTCTGCTAGCAAACGGCTAGTTTTCGAGAAAAAATTACTAGTTTCAGAAAATACTACTTATTTACGTAAAAAAATTTTTACCACAGTAAATGTAAGAATTTTACTCCTACGTTGTTCCGTTTTAAGTTTAGACAAAGTGACAGCGGATTTAAATGGTTTGTAGTATAATTATAGTAACTTTTTAAGTTTAATTCGTTTTTAAATAGCCGCTATGTACTGTAATGAACTAAATTTTGAAGCAAAAAATATAATTAATGAAATTGAAAATAATACTACTGTTAAAAGATCGTTGATAACGAAGGTAATGGAATGTAAGTGACGCTAACGTTTGACAGTTGTTATTTTCGTATGTCAGCCTATTGCACTAAATACCAAACCAACATTTAATAAACAAAAATAACACATCTCGAGTTAAAGTAAAATAAAAACGCACTGACAACTTAGGGTTCAAAGGTTCTGCGTTCAAATCCGGGCAAGTACCAATGTAAAATTAAGAACAAATTAAACTTTTTTTTTTGGTTTTGACAGTTTTTCCCGACATTTATTTGGTTTTGATTTTCTATATCAACTAGAAACTAGTTTTAAGGCCAGTCTAGCTCCAAATATTTAACTATGTAGCGCTAAAAAGTGTCCTTTCAGGGTCGACTTACGAATTTTTAAGTTAGGTCGGATTTTTATTGAACCCAAATGTCATGATTTCACGAAACAGCCATTAAATAGGGTAATTTTAACATAGAGAGTTATATTGTTGATTTGAATGATTATAATTTTGTAAATACATATTAGTTATGATCGCGAATGATATTTTGATTTACATACAACCTGATACTGACCTGCACAAAACGTAAAGACAATTTTAATTTCGCGGGCTACCCTTGCGACTTCGCCTTGCACCACAGTACTTGTCTGCAAATTAATATCTTTGTGATTACTATGAACAATGAAAAGGAAATCGTCATGAGTACTACAAGAAATTCTCTAAACGTCTGAAGACGATATGGCTTATAACAGAGAGCTTTTAATCTCCATAACCTCGAAAAAAACTGCCTCCTTGGTCTAGCGATTGCAAAACGCTACTACTGAGCGTGAGGTCCTGGGTTCGATTCCCGGGTCGGGCAAAGTGTTATTGAGTTTTTCCATTTGGAATTTCTCACTAGGAGCCTGAAGTCTGGATTTGTGCCCGGTTGATGGCAATAGGCTCGCCCCCCAGTTACAAGTGACTTGGACATAACTGGCGAAATGTGGGTGTACTATAGGTACATCTCTGCCTCTAACCCTAGGGAAATACAGGCGTGATTTTACGGTATGTACCACGGGTGGCAGACAGATTGGTGATCTTAGTTCGCAGTTATCAGTACCACTGTAAACTTACTAACCTCTTATCGAAATAAGTATGATCATAACTGGCTCGCAAAATGCACGTACATCTTAGCGTGTCGATGGCAAGCTTAATTGAGACTGTCCAGAAATTAGATATGAGTTCTGCGCATTCAGTAGCGTCCATCAGTTGCTGTAACGTGCAGACACTATTGTGACTATTTTGATTTGTGTGTTGTGAAGTTTGATTATAAACAGAATCGGTAATTCGTATTCTGCCCAGTAGAGAGCAGCGATCGACTATTCATGCAAATGAACCTACTTTGGTTTAGCCACAGCCACTGTCTCAACTACGTAATCTCCTTTAAACGGAAACTTCCACCTGTCCACATTTATTCAAAATTACAAAAATAATTACAAAATTCCACCTGTTAACATTTATTTAAAATTACAAAAATAATTACAAAAGTCGACCTGTCCACATTTATTCAAAATTACAAAAAATAATTACAAAATTCCACCTGTCCACATTTCTCCTTGCACAGGATATGAAGAACTTCCCCCAGAATACCAGCGTTGTGATACTTATTTCTCAATATCACAGCATCATGCTGAGATTGTTCTGCCTTATACAGTACCCTAATTACGTAACACACTATCTATCGCAGTCTGAATAATTTTGAAGCCTATTGCTAATTCATTGCTTCTAATGTTTGAATTTTTTTTCTGCTCAACAACGTAAATAACGCAACGAATGTTGATGAACTGTCAAAATGAAACCCATTCCTACTGTTAGTGTGTTACGTAATTACCCCGCAGGACTTAATGTTTTTATTTAATTTTCTTATTATGTTATCTTTTTTACTTTTCCTGTGCGAGTCCTAATACATTTTCAAATTACTATCTTTGTTTAACTTCAAAATAAGGTAAGTTCTGCACTCGTTGCACCACCGCCCCAACCCGTTCGTGCAACCCCCGTTATTATCTAGACCGCAAGCGATTCTGCTTACTTAGCAACACCCAGCCATTTTACGCGATAAAGAATACACCATAACAAAGAAAATGCACCGTAAAAATTGCACTTCAGTGTTACAAATAGCTAAAGTTTGACGAAACTATTGGAATAAAAACAAGAAACACTAGATTTTGCAGAATTTTAAAACGTACTGCAGTGGGCGAAAGAAGTTTTGTTTGATATTGTTGGTAAAAACTGTTTGTTTTTGTTCAAGTCACTGCAAAAGATATAACAGGGTGCATAGCAGGATTAACTTATTTGGGGATACTTTAGTGAACGGCCAACGATTTGTTAAATTTAATTAGATATATATTTAAATAGATCGTTAGAAACTTGTTAGAAAGTTTTTTCAGTTTAACTTTTCCGGTACAACGTTTTAATTTGGATGACCAGAAGCATTTTTAGACCCATTATTCAGTCAGACACTACACTTAACTAGCTGGCTCTACCTACATCTAATTCAAATAATATGATAACTAGTTTCATTCCACATGGTATATCTAAGAGGTAGGTATATATCAATGATTAAAACCAACAAACTATCGTCAACAAATTTGTAAAGTAACCACGATATTATCAGTACACAAAGTCGCTTTGTAAATTAACGTAATGTCTAAAAAATTTAAAAGAAGACCACCCCAAAACAGCAATGTTAATAATAGACAAACAAATGGTTTTGAAACGACAGAGATAAAGACCACAATATAAGAAAAGAAAGAGGTGTGAAAGAGACAGAGAATCTTAGCTACAATATGGGTGGTCGAACATTTTTTTTTAGTGCAATTTATGTTCGTAACAAAGTTTTAGGAGACGGTTTAAAGTTTCTATCAATTTGAAAGTGGGTGCTTAATTTTATTTAGAACAACATCGATCCCGATACCGTTCGAGTATCTGTTCTTTCGAGTTTTAGCTCAAAATATAGCAAAATTTAGGTCACCTATCACCGCTGCTTGCCACCCGTAGGTATCTATAAAGGGTCGATAGTGTCCGTTTACATTAAATCTATGTAGGTGGTAAATACGTTTTCTTTGAGCCCAGAACTCAAAAGGATGTTTCCGCGATGGTGTTCAATCATTGGCAATTTGAAAACCAGCTCACATATATTTCGAATTGTGTGTTCACCTGATAGAGGTTCAAAGTGAACTTTAAGAATAGCATTACAGCTCATGAAAGAACATACATAAACAAACTCACGCCTTTTTCTTCTGGGGGTAAGCAGAAACTACAGAACGCCACCTGCTCCGATCCTTACATATTTCTTTTACTTCGTTTACGTTCATTCATCTGGTCATACACGCACGCCCGTTGTGAGTACTACGCACCTTTTTTTTTTGCTGGTAAATCGTCAAATGACTTCTCCCGTTCAGAGTGGAGCAGGAGGGCGTGTCAGACTTTTACTGACTAAAACCCACTCGAGTTCCTTCAGTTGCCTGTGCGCCAGGGCCACGGTAACTCTTTCGAACAATCCGCGACCCCGGAGTACTACGCACCTGACAGTTCTGACGAACGCCACCAATAAGATGAGTATATGTCCTTAAATGCTTTGAAAGAAATGCGATGACATCGTTACAATATAACTTCACAACTACAAAAGCTCTGAACTCTGAAAACTTACACAGCACAGAAAACCACTACACAATTATGTAAATGACTGCAGAGAACTATCTAAACGATGGTAAAAAAAACGACGAGTTATATAATTTAAAATACGTTTTGAATCATGATAATACAATAAATATAAACGTTCCTATAAATTGTTTTATTCCAATATTTTTTAGGTTGTTGTGAACGGGGACCGGCTTGCGATTTAGTGAGTTCAACTACTTTCGAATTCATTTTGTATATAGTACCTACTCTTTTTGATTACAAAGGTATTGCACGCAAGGTGTGCTCTGGTTGGTGGTTGGGTTTTGTTGCTGTAATGCCAATAAACGCATTTTTCTTTCTTTTTTCTTTCTTTACTAGGTCAATTTTTCGTTAGCGATCATGAAATTGACGATGGTTATGGTCAATTGATATGTTCTTTAAATATTTTGTGGATGAAATAACCACCACGATGTGGTGGTGCATCATCATTATCACCATTTCACCCGAAAGACGTCCACTGCTGGACATAGGCCTTCCCCGAGCATCGCCACTTCGACCGGCGGGGTAATTAAGTAACACACTAACAGTAGGAATGGGTTTTATTTTGACAGTTCAACGACATTCATTGTGTTATTTACGTTGTTGAGCAGACAAATTTTTCGAACATATGAAGCAACGGATTAGCAATAGGCTTCAAAATTATTCAGATTGTATTTGATAGTGTGTTACGTAATTAGGGTGCTGTTCTGTGCTTCTCGCATCCAGCGGATTCCTCGAATCGGATTCAGCGGCTTCGGATGTAGTAGTTATTGTGACAGATTGTGTCACTAAAGGAAGGAGAGAGTTTTTTTTAAACGATTTAAATTAGAAATAAACATCTTTTTCTTGGATCAAACGAGCAATGACAATGCCAATGTGGTAATTTTAACAGTAGAATATACATTACATTGCGAAAATAAGTTCTAACTTGGAAGAGATATTTCCCATTTTAGAGTAAAACTGGCATAAGGACTTCTTCATTCCCCTAAAGCGCAATGTTAGCGTCCAAGAATGAATGAATGAATGAATGAATGAATGTATGAATGTAGAATGAATTTCAATGTCCTTGCCAGGAGCTTGTCTGGGCAGTTGGCATTTTAACAGAACAAGGCCTCCATCTTCTTGATGTAGTACCTATGTTACATTTGTAACTACCACTAATGCAGAGGCTACCCCATCTTCTGTCCTGCACGCTTAAAGAAAATTTTAATTAATTACTATACTAAAACAATAAATTATGCTCCGCGCGGTAATTATGAATAGTTATGAACGCGATCGATACTCAGTAGATACCTGATACGAGTTGGCACTATTGTGTTTGTTACCCAATAAACAAAATATAACCTGCTAAACTTAATAAAGGTATAATACACCGTATTTCAAAGCGATGTAATGAAGATTATTCAGACATTTTCAATACATTTTGTAGTTTATATAAAAAGTGTTTAATCCTTCATTCAAGTGGAAAATGCAAATTCCTCAACGGGAATTAGGAAAAAAGAAGTTACTATTCAAACAAAGGTAATTGACCTTACAGCAGCATTTAAATTTCTTTTGTTTTGACTATTAGAGGTAGTAACATTTTATGGTTCCTATAAATAAAAAATATATGCGTCATACGAGCTCCATACGACACATAGGTACCAAGTACAAGTGGCCTAGCATGAGTCTAGAGCATAAAAAGTCGCGTAAACTAGAAGTGGGACACCTTGTATAAGAATTATGTACGTTCGCATGCTATAGGGTGTGTTCATAAACAGGGTTGACGTGTTATTAATAGTGATTCCGAGGTGAAGTTATATTTTATGTTTGCATAATGGTAAACTAACTTTGTTTTCAGTTAATTTTCTTTTTATTCGCTTATGTACTAGCGAACCGCCCCTGCTCTGTACGATTTTTACGACTTGACATAAAGTCGAGATTTCATGCAAATAATAAATGCTCAGAAAAAAATATGTAAGTGATTGATTTTGACTATTATATTTTTTTATTTGTGTATTAAATATCAATTTATTTTACACATAAATCTTCCGGAATAAATCCTTGTGAAAACCGCATGAAAATCTATTGAGTAGAAGAACTAAGCGGTTACACAGACATACACCAATTGCGACTTTATTTTATACTATTTATAATAGATTAGCGATATATATATTTGTAAAATTAAAGAAAGACAATAAATTTGTTCGACCCAGGTTAAGGCCACAAACACCTAGAAAAAAAAAACTTTGAAACAGTAAAAAAAAGGGATTAAAAGAAAACCTATACCCATACGCAAAGCGTTTAGCAATGTACATAGTTTGGATGATGAAACTAAATCTCAGTATAATAATGTATAGTAGCGTCGAATAAAAACGAACACACGTACACATACACTACACAGTAATAATAAAATACATACAAGGATAATTAAGTGCTACGAGATTCTACGCTACGTTGTAGTTGTAGTTATGCTACGAATATCTCGTAGCAAACTTGTAATGTCATTTACGCCTATGCTACAAGACCATGCATATTTAATTACTTACCAAATACGAAGTGACTTCGCCACTCAATATTATAATATCTTGTAAAATAAGAATTGCCTATTAGATTATATTTTCTAATTCATTACTATTCTTAGATATTTTAAATTATAAATTTTACAAATAAAATTAAAATAACTAAGGGCTTAAATTATGAATTTATGATATTAATTAATGTTAGTCACGTGACACGTGTAATGGAAGGCACAAACAGAAGCTAGTCTTACATAATTTGCGTAGTACTCCAGTTATGAACGTGCCTTTACCATATCAGGAGGCTATAATGATACGATGTTCGCGCCGTGATTCCGCGGTAGACGAGGGCGCGACGCGGCACACTGAAAACGTTCCACCCTCGCGGATAGCCGGTAAACTTTTATTTATCAACTAATAATGTACGAGCGAATACTTCACACAGTTTATTTGATACTCATTTCACTGAATATGTGCGTTTGTTTCGAGTTGGTACCAAAAATGCACACGCGATGTTAGTAGTTGTTTCGAAAATGCAATGCGATGTAATTATTCTATTTATTTTAGTTATTGCACGGAATATTTATACACAAAATAATTTGTGATCGTGTTTTTTTTTTCTTGTTGTGTTTAGATTTTTTTGCTGCATTGTTCGTGTGCATGCGTTGATTGGATGTCTGTAATTAAGGTGCTCAAATATGACAGGATAATCACCTGTCAATTTTGTAGCGGTTAATTTATAAGGAAACAAAATTCGTGATTTTAATTTTGGACTTGCTTTTCGTAAATTAGTTACTGATCATTTAGGTAAGTATTATTGCAATTTATTTAAATCGATTTGTATTTTATTGTGTGTGTGTTTCATGTAGATTTACTTCCGCCTGTATATTAGTATCACTTTAGGACATAAGTTTCTTCTCAAACCTTTTAACTGCTGCTTTTTTTACAGCAGTTACTTTTTTGCAATTATTTTTAATTACCGTTCCCTTTGCGGCTCTAGATCACATCGTAGAATATGTACAGTCGACCGCACTTTCGTGGTAACACTGTGACCTTGAGCTTGGCCTAAGGAAGTACGAAGTTCAGAGGTCAGCTTAGACCGATTTTTTATATCTGCCGTGCGGTCGACTGTACGGAGTTTTATTGAAATAATTTCGTGTTGTTCTAAAAATAAAACAAAAAAATATATAAATTTGGAGGCGGCCGCCTACAAATTTATTTATAACGTTAGGTACAAACATTGTTCAAAATATTAATTATTCAATCACGAAAAGAAAAAAAGAATGACGATAATCGTCATTCTTTTTTGAGCAACTACTTGAAATTGATGAAAACACTGGTAGTTGGACAAGAGATTCCAGTAACTACTTCGTTTTCAGCAGACACTTAGTCGAAAAAGGTAAAACAATATTCAGAATTAAAATGAAATGTACATAAATAAAAAATTATACCAAATTAATTAACAAAAATAACTATATAATATCCTAACGAAACTAAATCATCCAAATTAAAAATTCATCCGCATCGCAATCGATACTTGGTTGAACGCCTCTTTCCATATTCTCGATGAAATCTGTCTTCTACGATACAGCTGTGCAACGGCTGAGGCAATCGTATTCAAAATATTTCGTATTTCTACAACGAATTTAAACAGGCTTGCCATGTTTTCGATAGCTTATATCAGTCCCACACAGTTTTTGCTTTTCCATCATCGCTATCGATAGTAGAATGTCACTTTGTCTAAAGTCCTCTGCAAAGGCCTTATTGTTCTTGCAAAAATCACATCTCTAAAACACCTACCTGACTATTAAAGTTGGATTAGGTTGGTTGCCAAGATTTTTCATAAATCTGACTTACATTGTATACCTTTTTAAACATAGAAAAGACATAAATAACCACATTGATTAAAGCCCGTAATTAAAGGTTTAGTCTTAATTAAAAATATATGAGGACTGGATTAATCTAGTTTTCGTATTTCTACTTGTATTTCCATACCAGGGGGTTAGTCCTCAAGCAAAATATCCGTAGTTTCGGCCGAAGTTTCGAG
This sequence comes from Dryobotodes eremita, assembly GCA_917490735.1. Classification (NCBI taxonomy): domain Eukaryota; kingdom Metazoa; phylum Arthropoda; class Insecta; order Lepidoptera; family Noctuidae; genus Dryobotodes; species Dryobotodes eremita. Next base: position 25,641,171 of record OU823241.1, on the reverse strand, counting down.
CATATCCTGCTACGTATCATCTACGGAAATACGATTAGTTTGGAGCTCGACTTTAGAATGAATGACACCACGATTTAACAGCTGTTCCTACGAGATGATCGAGATAAACATATACTCACCCGAAAAAAATAATTTGACACTTGTTTTGAGGGTTCAACTGCTTCCGGACCGGCCTGTATCTTCGTTGACGGACTTCGCGAGTAGACTCCCCGGAAAAGTTACATTACCTAATCTAAATTACATGAATCCTTTCTTGACCTCATAAAACGTTTAACACCCTTATGCCGTCACCAACCATTTGCCGATCAATTTGCGACAAATATATTTCACACAGAAATCGATTTTAATGCCTCCAAGGTAAACATGCGTATCGAGCGGCCCCTTTGATGTCAACAAAGGCGACCGACAAAGGTGCCGAACATCTAGTCTATTGTTAGAATTAACTTTACTGCACCGAGCGGCAGTTTAGTTAAACATGTAGTAATTTGTTAATTGTTTAAGTAGTGTTTGCAGTTTCGCAGAACTGTAGTTAAAGCAAATATTAAACTCTGTTTAGTTTGAGCTTTAGGTTAAAACGGCCCTCTAATATACGAATGTTAATTAACTGGAAAAAGGAGACTATTATTTTTCGAGTTTAACTTTCTGCAAAATATTCGCATAGTGTTGTGTAATCGTATTAAGCTTTCAACTGTTTTGTACTCCACTTTCATTGTGATAATAACTTAAAACTTTTTCCATGAAATCCATGTAAATAAAGTTATAAGACATTGTAGTTCGAAAAAAGTACCTAAGTATTCTTCGGTCTACAAAGTAAAATATTTTTCTAATTATTAGGCATTTTTATAGTAAGCCAGATAACCAGCCTTACCAAGGGGTATCGTGCTGCCTAGTAACTGGTTTGTGGAGATCAGAAAGACAGTCGCTCAATTAAAAATACTGATATTCAGCTGCATTCGGTTAGACTGGGAGCCGACCCCAACATAGGAAAAGGTTAGGCAGATTGACGTGCTTGAAATGCTTGATTGGTTTTTCGAAAACCATATGTCAATGAAAACCTTTGAATACTTAATCAGTTATTCACGATGTGTTTCAATTTTATTTTAAGAAAATAACTACCCTCTGCCCGCGACTTCGTCCGCGTGATATTTGGGCCCCGACCCACCGCGTCGCATCGCATCGCTTAGGGTTCTTTCTGACGTTTTTTCTTTTTTCTCGGCTCCTAAGGGCCGTAGCGTGATGTTAAATAGCCTATAATCTTCCTCAGAATCAGAATTGGGCTACAAATGCCAATTTTTTTTTAAAATCCGACTGGTAGTTCCAGAGATTAGCGCGTTCAAACAAACTTTTCAGCATTATTAATAGTATTATTATTATACAGATAATATATTTATTATATTCATAAAATAAAATTGAAATGAAAGGCTTTTGAATAATAAATCACTGCGTAAAATTCAGACCAATGATCGGTCTGAATTAATTGTGCCTTATCATGTGGCTAGGATTCCAGTATGTTTAACCGACTTCAAAAAAAGAGGAGGTTCTCAATTCGACTGTATTTTTTTTTTGGGTTCCCTCTATCTGGCAGAATTTTGATGCTCCGAAATTTATTTGGCATAACCCACTTGGCATAATCTTCTTTAAACGAATGTATATATGGCATAAAAATCATTTAATATAATTATTGTTTGGCCGAATGTTTATATGTCCGAATTTACACAGGCATACTTTTAAGATGGCAGAATTTTATTTGGCATAATTACTTTTGGCAAAGCTTAATTTCGCATAATTTCGTTTCACATAGCGTTTATTTAGAGCGACGATTATTTGGAATAATTTCACTTGGCATATTAAGAAGATGGCAGAATATCATTTGGAATAATTTTATTAGGCATAATTATTGTCATTTCTATAAAATGTAATCATATTCTTAACCTTCAATTAAAATATTGTCTTAAAAAGTCAATATGTTGTACTACAAAAGTTAGTGAAGTGACAGAACCGAATCGCTGCAAAACCGACTGCACGTAGTCTTGTCTGCCCTACCCCTAGAGTGTAATTTAAGCCCGCGTAGGCGCGGAGGGGCGAGGCGGCCCGCGAGCTGAGGAGCAGGTGGTATTAACGCTCGCCGCCGCGGCTGAGGCTGGCCGGCAAAGCCGGCCAGCAAGCCGAAGCCGCTGTGGTGAGCGTTACAACCATCTGCGACGAGAAGCTTGCGTGGGACCGCCGGAGCCCCGCAGCGCCGGAGCCGTGACAGAAACCATGCCTGCTGCATGTTGCATGCTTGCTTGCATGCTGCATGTTTGCTTGCATGCTGCATGATTGCTTGCATGCTGCATGCTTGCTTGCATGCTGCATGCATGGTGTGTGTTTTTTTGCATATTTGCATGCTACATGCTTGATGCATGCATGGTGTAAGCTTGTTTGCATGTTTGCATGCTTCTCTCATGCTTCATACAGAATTATTCTAACTATGAATTTTCCGTAATGTGATAGATGAGTCTTTCAATTATTTTATGGATATGAAAAGTATGCCAAAAGATGATTCTAACTGTAAACTTTCTGAGATATGATAGTTCTACCTGTTAATGATTATCGATATGAAACGTATGTATGCCAAAAGACGATTCTGACAGTGAACTTTCTGCAATATGATGGTTCTACTTTTTAATAATTATGGATATGAAATTTATGCCAAAAGACGATTCTGACAGTGAACTTTCTGCAATATGATGGTTCTACTTTTAATTATTATGGATATGAAATTTATGCCTAAAGATGATTCTGACTTACAAAATTATGCGTTTTTAATGTATTATAAATGAGTGTATGCCAAACGATTTTCTGCAAAATGAAGTTTATGCTATGCGCTGTTATGCAAAATAATATTATGACATAAAAAGTTCTGCTATAAAGGGTAGACCCTTTTTTTTTATTGTCTTACGTCATAACTTTTTTCTGTGTTAATCGATTTTGATGATTCTTTTTTATTTGAAAACTGATGCTTCTCATGTGGTCGCATATAAATTTGATTTCTTGATCAAATTTATATGGGACCAGTAGTTTTTCAGTTATCCTTAATAATGCATATTTTTTTCACTTATATTGATTGTTCCACTAAGCATTATGTAGATGAGATTTTAAAAACTTCCTGTCACTGTTATTGACATATCAAGTACTGGTATATCAATTTGTTTGGGGTAAGTTACCACGACTAAAAAGGGAAAAATAAAAAATTTTTACAAAAAAAAAAAAAAACAACCGACTTCCAAAAAAAAAAAACACTACAAAGTGAAAAATAACTTTAATTTCGGAAAACGGTGTCTTTGGTTTTGTATTTTCGTTTTTTGCCACCGACTTCCGAAATTAAAGTTATTTTTCACTTTGTAGTGTTTTTTTTGGAAGTCGGTTGTTTTGTTTTTTGTATAAAAGTTTTTTTTATCTTTATTAAAAAAGCGAATTATTCAATCGCGAATACCCAAGGTATATATTGAATTAACTGAAAACCTGTAAAGGCGTAATTAAACTTATTGTTAACGCTACGCACTAACATTGAAATAGCGAACAAAACAGCTGTTCAGAACATAAATCGATTCGATATCGATCGTTCAAAATAAGCTGCTCCATTCATTATGACGATTTATGTGAACACAAATGTACTGAAAACTTCAGTGAAAAGAAAATTTACTATTCGTTATTTCAATATTAGCTCCATTGTAAAAGCTGTACACAATGATGAGTTCAATTACACCTTTCAGGTTTTCAGTTATTTCAATTATAACACCTTTTTTGAGCAGTTGTGTAAAACTACATCAAAGTCAAAGTCAAAGTCAAATCATTTATTTCAAATAGGCACATAAAAGGCACTTATGAACGTCAAAATTTACAAAAAAATTGAATTGATTCTAGTTGCCCCTTCCAAAAGGTAGTTTCGTATGGAGAAGAATGGGCAAGAAACTCCACCGTTACTCTTTTAAAATATTTTACAATATTATGTAAGTTCACATTAATTATGTAATCATATGTGAAGAAGATGCACCTAGAATAAAATTAATATACCACAATAGGTAAAAAGAATTAAATATAATGCAAAGGCAGGTAAATTAATTATGTGATAGATACATGGTGCTCACATATTTACAAATATTGAAAAGTAGATGATGTCCACATCCACATATCCACATATCGACTGAAATGAATAGCCATTGACTCCCCAATCACGAAAGGGTGTAGCTTAAAGTAACATGTCATCACTGCATATGTTCTGAAGTAGGCTTCGTGTTAAGAACCCATGAATCACTCGCTTTATCGTGAAATAGCATCTGTGATACGTGTATCGACATTTATGAGGAAAATGTTCACTTGCTACCTATAAGTACAGTTACCAAAAGAGATAAGTAACCAGGGTCGCCGATATAGTTGAAGTTTAGTTAGAAACCGATGGATGTTTTCAAATGGAATTTAATTAGATAAATTATATGTTTGTTTTCTATTAATTAAGTTTAATTTTATTCGAAAATATCCATCGGTTTCTTACTAAACTTCAACTTTATCCGGTGATCCTGGTTACTTATCACCAGTGATCGGAATAGGCTGACTATATTTGCCTAAACTTCGGAGAACAGAGACAGAAAGTGGAGACTTCCTTACGACTATATTTTTTTTTCCCGGGATTCGGAAAAATCTTCAGTAAGTTGAAAATAAGCTTTATTTAAGATGTGTAAAGGCTATTTTTAACTAAACTTGCAATTACCAAATTTCCGGGATTTTCACGTAAAATCCCGAAATAAATAAACTTACTTTAATTCATATATTCGAATTATATTAACGATTCAACTAACCGTTGTATCAAATCATTGAATAAATTACTTTTCGTCAGTAAGTACCTATATATTTTACTTTTTTTGCATAAAAAAAGTAAAATATATATAATTGCAAGTTTAGTTAAAATACCACAATGTGGATACCACAATCATGTCTTCAAATATTTGGTTCTAGGATATGCCGGTTTTCTCACGATGTATTTTTTCACCATTCATTCTTCCTTTAGGAGTTAATTTTCGTAAATTCTATAATTTTTGAGCCGATAGACGTCCTTTGCTGAACATAGATATCTCCCAATCTTTGCCACATCGACCGGTCCTGTACATCCAGCGGATTCTCGTGGCCTTCACTGGGTCGTCGGTCCATTTGTGGGGCCTAACCTAAGCTGGGCCTTCCTGTGTCTGTTCTACACTCTAGAACTTTTCGCATATCTGTTCAAATATTAGAACATCTGTGCACTTTTAAAAACACAATACCTTCCATCTACCTTCAATTGTTTAAGCTCTATGTTGTTAATAACGCTAAACCTACGGTTTCCTAGGAAACCGGTTCCGTCATATTATAAATACCGTCATGAAAATCTGTCCTTTTCACCTGTATTTGACAGTAAGGTGTCAAAAAATGCTCTGTATTTGGACAGCCATTATGTAACCGTTTGCCGCTTTCTTAGAAAATACGAGCTTAACTTAGTCACTCATACCGTCGCGTCGGTCAGTCACAAAATGTAAATGAAGGTCACCATCATCATTCTCTTGTCTTATGTCTCTTGTGCTTACGGTTCGGCGCAACATCTCTTCTCCTTTCATACTTCTATTAATCGTCATCTCGGAAGTAGGCCCCTTTTCTAGCCATATCATCTTTCCCACAGTCTATCCATCGTTTTATAGAGGTATGAGGAACAGGGTGTAAAGTTCACTCAAACCTCCATAGAAAAGGGAGGATCCTCCGACCAGACGGGTGTTGTGTCTGGTGGGCAACTGCCCAACGGTTAATGTCGGGATGTTGTATATATGCTAGTTGTGCGGTAAACTCTGCTTGCGCGATGCAGGATTTTGCGTGACGTCAGTATGACGCGTAGCTCGCATGTGGCGTTTGTAGATGCCGCTACAGTTTCTTTGGTCTTCTGTAAATGTAACTATGTTAAGACTACGACGTTCAATGATAAATGATTTTATTTCTGTAAGTAGGTTTGTACAAACACTTTTACACGTCAATCATATTTTTTAAACTAGATGAGGTCGACCTTTTCTATCTGACTACTCTGTGAAAAAAGGCCGAAACAAACTCAGAGGTCACAGTCTCTTTTAAAGTCCAGACATAATCTTGGTTAGATCATGCGAAGACCATGTAGATTGGTATCTGAAATGGTCTTTTGAGGAAAGAACCATACAGATTAAGTGGACCTGTCCAGTCAGTGCACGCATTTGTCAGTGGCCGTGCAGCTCAACTCAGAACTTAAGGTTAAAGTAAACGAATAACAAACCTACTAATAGAATTTTATAAAAATATATGATCATCAAGTTTATGTTTCTGTTCAACTAGTAGCGTGCCCCAAGGGCTAGGAAAATTGCCCTGTTATTTTTAGATGTTTAACTAGATGACTAATAGCCGAGATTAATAATTATTTATTTTGTCTTAACTTGAGATTCACTTATATCTACGAGGTTTTATGTTATACATTCTCGACAAAATTTAGTTGAACGTTGGATTAACCTTTCGAGTTTTTAAGTTATATTTACAGAATAGTACCTATTATTAAGATCACGTTAGTAACTGCCAATTAAAACATAATAAAATTATTTTCACCACGAAAAGTTTCAAAACAACATAAAGATGAGACATAAAAATGATACAGTAAAAATATTCAAAAACTCAAGTAGCCTTCATTTCCTGACGAACCCAACGTTTTGAGTTTGGGCATCACTTGAATTTATAACGCATTGAGATTTCGTGTCCCGTATAATAAGTATTTCGACCAACCCTAATTAAGATGGTCAATTGATTCTTAATACTTCGGTCAGTAGTCGATTTCATGTGGTTTTCGGGTCATCAAGCTAGATTAACTATTTTCTATTGAGTGAAAAGATATTGGTCATTAGCTTTATAACAATTTTGTCCACCGGTGATCGTGGGTTACCGCGCCTATTCCGGTTGTGATTCTATTTTTTTTTACTGTTTTATAATAACTGATTCGATCTAATATTCATTCCAAAATGTTAATATAACTCGTAACTATTTATGCAGTTTAGGAACAACTATATAAGTTGGGATAGTACAAGACTAAGAGCTCGTGTAGCATCAATATTAAGCTTCTTTGTATAACCAGACTTTTTAAAATGGGTCAAAACTGTTTTGTGATAAACCCCTAACTATTCAGCTATGTCGTAACTGCTAATATGCCGATCTTGTTCCACTTTTTCAAAAATGGCATCGATTCATCCGTAACAGGGCGACCAGAGCGAGCTGCATCTTTGACATCAAAATTCCTGGACTAAAAACGCTTGAACCAACTTTGTGCTACTCTCACTGGCACTGCTTTAAGTCCATAAACGTCACAATGTTTTTTCGCGGCTTGTTTCGCATTTTTCCGTTTTTGTAATAAAACTTCAAAATGTATCGAATTTCTTCGTTAGATTCACTCATTTCGGCGGACAGAAAACAATTAAATAATGGCGCGAAAACGTTTTTATTTTTTACCTTTCTTTTTTCAAATATCATCTATTTAATAGCATTAAAATCAGCCAGATACAAATATTACAGCCATAGAGATTTTACTACAACTTTATACCGATAAAATACGAAAAACAAAACTTTTTCCCCGACCTATTATAATAAAAAGTAATAAAAACTGTCATCAATTTTTTATCAATTTTAACCTACAAAACTCCAATTAAAAATAATGCAATTTTATCAAGCTCGGCATGCAATAAAAAGTCGTCTAACTTCGTTCATACAAGCCGTCCCTCAATTATTATTTGTATCAAATACACATGCACCAGAAACGCCATTGAAATGTCTTGTCGCAGACGCATTCAACTCGCTAGCTGGATCATGGATGTCTAGAGAACAATTTGTGAAAGAGACAGCATTATACACTAATGTGAGACAGGAGTTATAATTCCCACAACGATTACCTTCACCTGAGATTTGATAGGGATGTTACGAAAGGTTAGGGAAGTATCGATACCGATGTAGTCTTCACAGTAATGATTTAGATACTTCGTTTAGAACTTTTGTTCTGGACATAAGTTTCCTAAGCAGAATTTTATTTACATTATACCTCTTTTGAATAAATTATTTAGCTCTATCAAATGTTTTATTAAGATCGAGTAAGCATTTAATGTGTTTTGTGTTTATGAAATTCTATTCAGTTGTATCTCATTATAAAAATAATTGGGTTGAACGTTAAGACAGCAGTAAAATGTACAATTATTTTGAATATGACCCATAGATGTGCTTAGTTTAAATCAGCTGAGTTGATTTTGTCTAAAGATAAAGTTTTCGCAGAACAGCTATACTTTAAAGAATTTATTTCTGATAAACAATAAATATCAAAATTTCAGAGACTTTTGTTTCGCATTGTTTGTGTTTCGGTCTTGCAAGTTCTGATAATGACAAAGATGAACCTTTTCATGTAGCAACGTTTTTCGAAACAGAAGATAACTACCATCACATACTATCGATACTCACCATACTTCTTCTCTATCGATATCAATCGTAACATCCCTACTAAGAATGCACCTTGACAGCACTAAGGGAAATGGTTTTTTTTAATCACATCAATCTTCACAATATATCATCCCTTTATTTACTGTGCGTTGCTACATATTCGCGCAGCCGGCTTTGTCTGGTTGCCGATAGATTTTAGGGCAAGGGGTCCCTGTGCCGGTGTATTTTCTATAGAAATAATCACCATTGATGCACGACTCATGCAACGTCACAATAAATGATCTTAAAGAACAACTGGTTCATTATAGGGTATGGGAACTGTTTTAAAATAATAATACTCTGGAAGACGAGTTATCTGTTTTGCAAGGTTGAGTTATTATTGAGGTGTAATGGACAGAATGATGTACTGAGCAGTGTACTCTACTGGTTGAAAATAAGATGGTATGATGAAAGAAAAAATCTTGCAATTTTCGACCCAAGGTCCGATAGGGACCTAAATCAATTCTTTCCCTCTGTTTATCTACACTCTAGACGCATAGATTTGTCCTACTGTCTTATTGTCTAAGGCCCATTTTGCCTATCCTGGCTAAGTAATTTATGCCGTGGAAAAACAATTAACTATTCAGCTTTGTTATAATTTCTTAAAACAACGGCGACGAATTGCATTGGCCATAAATCAAAGACACTAAATAGTTATAACAAAACAAGAAGGTAGGCCAGGCCTACCTTGTTCCTTTTTGAGTCCGGGGGGTATCCTATTGTGATGATAATCGCGAAGGACTGGAGATTAGGATGCGGTAGTAATCAATACGTTTTTATTTTGACCTGCTTTATGCACTGACCCCGTGGCAGGTTGCTTTGTATGGTCAACTTGTTTGGACAGGGGTTTGCAAGTGAATGGAATAAGGTCAGTTTTGAGAAACAGGTTATGAGGTTCAGATGTGTGGTAGTGTGAGCATTCCGTATTTGTTGTTTACAAGTTCAATTGAAGAAAAGTCAAAGTTTCTTTTTTGTATTTTCAATTAATAAGTTGAGTTTTATCATTCATTTTATTCAAACGTTAGAATATTCAGTGGCGGTTAGTAAGTACTAACCACCACATCATTCATGATAATTTGGCCTAAGTGTCTAAATAATCCTAAGTAGGATTATTTAGACACTTAAGCCAAATGATGTTGAAACTGTATAATCATGAATTAATCAAAAATCATAAAGTTTCAAAATAATCATTCGACATACTTTAAAAAACAAATTTTTAGCGTAGCGTAGCGTTGGAAAAATGTGTATTACAGAATACTAGAATAATAGTATTGATATTGAGTCAACTGTAAAAGTTACTACGAGTACCTTTTTGAAGGGGCAACTAGAATCAATTCTATTTTCTTGTAAATGTTGACGTTCAAAAGTGCATTTTATGTGCCTATTTGAAATAATAGATTTGACTTAGAATTTTCTGACTTTGACTTTGCAGTATATAAACTCTTGACACTAGCCATCAGGCGCGGATAAAGGGTGGTGCAACAGGTGCAGTTGCCCCCCCTGGGCTTCGACCAAACTGAGTCTAAAACTCTAAATTAGACAAACAGTGTTTTAATCTGTATTTTTACTTTGTATACAGTGTACTAAGATATACCTATGGGCACATTGTTGAGCTTAGGAAAAATGAGGTATTCCATGAAGCACACCCAAACGAAGCACACCCAGACGAAGCACACCTAAAGTATTCCACTTAGCACACCCGTAGGTGGGCTTCAAATAAAAATTTAAAATAATTCATTTCCTATTCCACGAAGCACACCTACGAGTATCACTCGCATAGTGCGGGGACTAAGAAATAAAAATGTCGATAGGAGAAAATATTTATTATTTAAAAGACTAACTTAAATATCTAACAACTTTCAGTTTCATTATAATAATGTGATACAATACTTGTCATTTTCATAGTGTTCATATATAAATCCCATAGATAAGACGTATACATGATGCGCTAATAGTCAACGCGTGCGCCCGCCACTGAATTCCCGAGCCAACCCGAATTTAGCCGAGCGTTTCCGGAACTTGTTTACATGCTTAGTTCTCATTACACTATCGCGACATCACGGGCTGAGTGTATGCAATGTTGCGCCGGTCTTGTTATTGTTATTTTTTCTGTTTTTCGTGCAATTTATTCAAACAAAATAATGGAGCCGATGGCAGGTCCAAGTAGTAGAAATTTTAATCCATCTATTAATTACATACTTGGCCGGAAGGGGACACAAGTGTTAGTGTATAATAACAAACAATATAGTAAACACAAGATTTATAAAAACGGTAATGCCTTGTGGCGGTGTATTAAAAAAGGGTGTTATGGCACGACAAATGGTCGTGTTATAACGTAAAAAATAAAACTAATGATTATACAGAGTCTCATTACTATGAAATAAATAAAATGTTCAATAAAAACAGAGTCATAAATCTGGCAAAACTTTTAGATTGCTTCCAAAAAACATGCAATAATTATGCCGAAATAAGAGTAAAAAATAGGTTATTCAAATCATCAAAAACATGCTGAAATAAAAAATAATATAATAGAAAACACAATAAAAGATTATAAAAATGGCTTAATTTCAGTTGGACATTGTCTAGAGAAATGAAGATTCTGATTAATAATAATTTATTTAATTGATAAGTTTAGATACTAAATTGCCCATTTCTTCAAGATTATTTAAGAATCTTAAAGATCGTGATTTGTGATTTTAAACAGTCTGTGATTTTACATAAAACTAGAGTATTTTTTTTATTACTTAAAAGGAAAGATAAGAAAACTTCAACATAGATCTCTATGGAAAACTATATTTACAATGTTTTTGATATTTGTCCAAGTTTTTATTGCATGATTATGAAACAATCTCTGATTTTATTAAGAACACAAAAAAGGAACATAATAGAAAAATTGTTAAAAAACAACATTTTTTTTTTTTGGAAAGATGAAACAATCTCTGATTTTAAATAGTAAGATTACAAAAATTACAAATATTGTGTCACATTATTATAATGAAACTGAAAGATGTTAGATATTTAAGTTAGTCTTTTAAATAATAAATATTTTCTCCTATCGACATTTTTATTTGTTAGTCCCCGCACTATGCGAGTGATATTCGTAGGTGTGCTTCGTGGAATAGGAAATTAATTATTTTAAATTTTTATTTGAAGCCCACCTACGGGTGTGCTAAGTGGAATACTTTAGGTGTGCTTCGTCTGGGTGTGCTTCGTTTGGGTGTGCTTCATGGAATACCTCGGAAAAATAGGTGCCGAGGGTTTTTTTTGAAAAGCCTAGGGTAAACCTACCTAGAACCTAGATCCGCGCCTGCTGGCCATACAATAATCTATTACATAATATAATAAAATCGTAGCGAAGTCAAAACTGTACATTGTTTTTTTTAAAGTAAATTTTGTGAGGCCTGGGCCTGCAGTCTCGACATAGATACCGACAAAAATCGGTCGTTAAGTCCAATCGATGTCAAATTTCTTTAATAGATTTTCAACCTTATACTTTGGACATAAAGTTGAAAATCTATTGAAGTAATTTGACATCGATACGACTTAGCGACAGATTTTTGTCGCTATCTAATGTCGAGACTGCAGGGCCTGGAAACGATTCTTATGCCGAAAATGTAATTTTTAGAATATTTGTCTGTTTGTAAGTATGTATGTTCTAGCATAACGGTACCACTGCCGGATAGATTTTATTCAAATTTTGCATAGATTTTCCCTATAAGTCTGGTCAGTCTGTGTAGGCTATAAATTATAACGCTATTTGCCATGGGCGCTGAGCAATATTGCAGTTTATTCGTATTCCTTGTAAAAAGACGAGCCAAAACGGGAATATTGCAGATAGCTACAGATTTAACCTTTTAAATGGTTATCATCATGCTATAACTTTATGGAGCTAAGTAGTCAATCATGAGATATACCTATGGAGTGGATTTTTGAGGTGGGGCAATAACGGCAGGTACCTTAACCATCGTCACTACAAGAAAACTGTCTTAGGAGACTGTTCTTAAGTTTTTGAAACATTTTGAATAGCACTCCCAAATTTTGAAAAAAAAATTACAGTGTGCAAGAAAATGGGCAATTTAAAAAAATACAATTTGATGCCAATTGACTCTGTTTTTTATAAGGATCAAAAAGCTCTATGGGACCACTGAGGGTTGAGTACCTACTAGAAAATTCAGAAATCGCAAAAATCCTTCCCATACATTACGTAGGAAATTACACTGAGCAGCGCGAACACAATATACCAGTGTATGACAACAATCGAATTATTCTGTTACTTCACTGGACTGAATAGGGTAGAAATAAAGCAGATAGTTACATATTTGACCTTTTAAATTTAATTATCATACCGCTATACCTTTAAGGAGCTAACCAGTCAATCATGACATAATAGTACGGGCGGTGCCGTTAGTTTAAAAAGTAATTTTATACCGCTTGAAAATCATACCAAAAATAGGTTTTCCTCAGTGTAAAAGATATCAGAGCGTCAGCTGCTCGAGTAGTGGGCAGTCCAAGGGTAGAGCATGTGAAAATAAAAAATAAACTTAAAAACATAGTAATTTCATACCGCGCCAAAACCTTATGTGAAGGGTTTTGGGATCATCTTCAACCCAAAAAAGAAATCAGCTGCATGCAAGTGGGGGCAAAATATGTCAGTCGCGTAAATGATAAATGATTTTATTTCTATATATAGGTTTGTACAAACACTTTTACACGTCAATCATTACTATTCTTCTATCAATTTAAAACTAGATGAGGTAACGATGAGGTACGTAAATCAACATGATTGTTGCAATGGCACATCAGGGCTAAATTCAAACTATGGATAGTAGGACAAAGTGGTCAAAGGAACTATGACCTCAATTTTGAAGGAAAATAAAACTGTTGTTGCATTGCATTTTTTGTTTTTTGAAAAAGCTTCTGCCTGAACCGGGAATCGAACCTGATTCCTTTTATCAAAAATCAACCTGTATTTTTATACTGAGTGATAGTGTTGCTGACAAGTGTCAATTACTGCATTCGAATACTTTGTGTAAAATCAAAGGTAGTGCCAGTTTTATAGTAATTTTCATGTTTCATAAATTACGAAAAAGGAGAATGCTCATCAACTTTGAAAAAAAAACCCAGAGTGAACAGATCCACTAAACACTATTTAATAATTTATTTATATGTATTTGTTTATTTAAGTCATGAGGTGTCGGTTACGAATAGCACCAACGCCTTCTCGACGTGTCATAAAAGTCGACTAAGAGACTTAGATGAGACTTTACATTCAAATGGTAGCGACAGAGTTCGCCACTCATCATGCTGAGTCTCGCAGAAAAGCGGTGAAAAGTGGGCTGCGGATAGTTGATTTAAACAATCTGCAGTCTCTGCCTACTCGTATGGGATCATCGACGTGAGTATATGTATGTATGTATTTATGTCGTCGGGTATACGCAAATCGACGATATATTAAAGAAAAAAAATCACCCTTGATGAAAAATAAATAGCACAATATCACACATTTAGCCATCGAATCTTATATTTAAATATTTACAGGATGATATCACTAAAATTCTGAGCTACATTCTGTATATATTCGCTCTCAGCTTTTTTATCACTATCCTTTGAAAAATTGCCATTTTTTTTATTTTTTACATTATTATTGTTCACAGCCTTTGATCCATATAACCTACACTATCGATTAGTGCAATAAAACAGGGTACCGTTTTTGTAAAAAAACGAGTTCGATTCTTGGCTCAGGCAGAAGCTTTTTAAAAAACAAAAATGCAGTTTAATTTTCCTTCACACTTGAGATCAAGGTTCCTTTGACAACTTTACCTTATTACAGCACCCTAATTACGTAACACACTATCTATTACAATCTGAATCATTTTGAAGCCTATTGCTAATCCATTGCTTCATATGTTCCAAAAATTTGTCTGCTCAACAACGTACATAACGCAATGAATGTTGTTGAACTGTCAAAATGAAACCCATTCCTATTGTTAGTGTGTTACGTAATTACCCCGCGGTTATTACCCGTAGTTTCGAATTTAGTCTGATGTGCCATCGCAACAATCGTGTTCATTGTCGTGACTGACATATATTCCACCCACTTCTATGCAGCTGACAATTTTTTTCTGGGTTGAACATGATCCTAAAATCTGTCCCATGGTTTACGCGCGGTATGAAATGACTTTTTTGTAAGTTTTTTTTCTACAACTTTTGACCTGCTGTAACTTTGGATTCCCCCTTAGGTGCGGCGACTGACTCACATCCGTGATTATTAAAAGTTAAATAACCACTAGACATAAAATTTATTCGATATAAAATTGGTCGCAAAATCGAGCAGTAATTCTACTTTAGAGAACTGCTATTTTAGTCAACTTTCAATAAAGCAAATAGCTTAAAAGTTCGACGACTGCTTTGCAAAGCCATGTTCGATTCCCAACAATTATTTTTATGCTTCCTCTTTATATTTTGTTATATCGCTTATTGGCAACAAGGGTGACGTAACTAAAAAAATATGCAATATTGAGTTAGTTATACAGGTGGACGTAGAAAATTGTATTCTTTTAGCTGCACAAACGACGTTACGCTACAGCCTAAAAATGTGAGAGCTAAAAAGATGTGAGTTTATGATTCGTCGCACTCTTTCGATTACTTTTGAATTTTTAAGTCATCATATCCAAAAATTTCTCTTTTTGAAATATGTCAAGCTTTCTCGCAAATGAGCGATATTGTTTTATGCTACGAGTAGTTCGTAGAACGTACACAGAAAAATATTAAGGTAAGGCCTCTGCTGTCATCTTTGGTTATAATAAAATTAGGTTACGTGAATGTTAATGAGGAATCCCGTATGTTTACAATCTACTGTTATAATATTATTTTAGTGATAACTGTTCGTCAGGAATTATCTGTAAGAATGTATCAGTCAGTGTATAAGTGTTGTGCCATTAGGTAGTATATATGCAGGAACGCAGGCGTTCATTAATTTACTAAAAACGAAAAACTTCGCAAGCAATGGAAAATTACTATTGAAGGCTGCTGGTGTCGACCTCAGAATGAGCTGCTTCTCACACGGACAACTGTACGTTGCGCGTTGCTTGATCCCGCTTCACCAGTCCTGACTCTCTTCATATTTTGGTTGGTGAGACCAAACCTACAAATGTAGTACCTATAGAAGACTTTTATAAAAATGTGGCTATTTTAGTATATTATTGGTGTCTTAGACTTCGTTCGCGTGGAAGTCGTACTTCCACGCGAACGAAGTCTCGGGCTGAAGCTATTTAATAATATATACAAATAAATAAAATTGAAGTGTCTGTTTGTAATATCAAAATAACAGCTTTTTACTAAATGCATATGAAAATTATATATATACGGTACTTATTTTTTATTTTTTTGTCTGTAGTCTGTTTGTTTATTCTGGCTAAGCTCCAAACTGCGGGACCGATTTTGACGGGACTTTCATTGGCAGACAGCTGATGTTGTACGGAGTAACATAGGCTACTTCATGTTCCTGTGGGATAATTTCCAACACCCACGCGGGCGAAGTCGCGAAAAGCAGTTATAGTACATTCATAAAAACACCTCTGAACTCCAACAGTAAATTTTTGTTACAACAACAATGATTCTGCTTAACAACTAAGCTTTCATTGTTTCTTTAGTATTTTAACTAACTAAACCTCATTCTTAACAAAACGAGCTTTAGTTCAAATTGTTAAATCAAAACATCTAAACACTTTGGTCAAGTCCATTGTTCAAGTTTTCGAGCTTTTCACAAAACTTTTGAGTTTCTCCAAAAGTCATCTTACAGTAACACGATTAGAAGTAATCGGTTTTAACCGAGAAGATAGGAATTTGGACGTAGTTTTATTTGAAATCTTTGGTTGATTACCGGGGTGACTTTATCGAAGAAATGTCTTTTTCTAAAAAAGAGTTTTAAATTCCGGAGCTGGAAGTGACTGAAATGTTGCAAAACGCAAGTTGAATCTTCCAATTTGTAAAAAAACAATGCTAGGCCTACATAAAGGGAATACACGCTAATAAAGACTCAACACATGCCAGTTCTGTATTTATAAATAAACTAAAAATACAAATAAACTGCGCTTGGCACGATCCGGACACACAGCAAGAACAAAAATGTGGCCCTATTTACGTGCCCAGCATTTAAAGCTTGTAACCATAAATATTCCGAATGTGCATAATTCCAACATAAAATTGGAGCTAATAACTGATGTGCAGGACACAGTCACGCGCGCGGGTTTGCTCACAAAATTCAATAGAAATCGTATTTGTATCGTAGGCCATGCAACGTGCATTTGGCGCCTATGAGATACGTAGCTTTTTTCAATAATTATGAAACTTACATTCCTCAACGCATCCCACACGAAATTCAACTTTAGTTTCTTTACTACAAAGAATAAATTCTTCCCAAAATTTTCGGGTTCTGGATGAAATCTAAGTTAATCGTTTTACAAGCGGGTGATTTTCTAATATCACCGTTAACGTTTAGAATTTAGGGTTGATGTTTCCGTGGATTGTCGTATCCTTGTACTAGGATAATAATAATGCATTTTTTGTTATCCAAGATGTCCGTGTGCGATGCACCGATGTCTGCGCGTGTGTGCGTCTTGTCTAGCAGCTGTGCCTATCATTTTGGCGTTGTGTGCGAGACTTGAATAGTGCGACGTTGTGAATTTGATACGTTGCAGCCGATTGTGGTGCACTATTCTGTAACTCTATTGAAAATCTAGGTTCATTCAAAATATAATTTATTAATATGCATAATTGTAATATATTACAGAGGTTCCCAAGGATTTCTTAAGGAACGCCACTGAACAAATTATTCAAATCGGTATTGCAAACTGTAGTCGAAATCAGATAAAGCCGTCCTGTCATTTTATGTCCGACGTCTCTAGACGCGTTTTCAACAATACGACGTGAAAAAAATTGACGCTACGACAAAACGCACAATATCCAAGGCTGATTATGTTGTACACGCTTGCGTGACAGGTTGACATTCGACTTAAAAAGTATAGTTTATGGCAGCCGGTAAGTTAGGGCCAAATGTGTTTATATTCGGTTTTGTAATTATGCAAAGCGATGATAATGACTCCGTCAAGTCACG
This sequence comes from Dryobotodes eremita, assembly GCA_917490735.1. Classification (NCBI taxonomy): domain Eukaryota; kingdom Metazoa; phylum Arthropoda; class Insecta; order Lepidoptera; family Noctuidae; genus Dryobotodes; species Dryobotodes eremita. The sequence goes on along the minus strand of OU823241.1, from coordinate 25,623,527 downwards.
ATTAAGCTATATTTGAATTTTTTTAGGAAACTTTTTCCGCATTAATGTTTATGGATGTAGCAAACTTGTTAATTTTTATAGAACTGGGTCAGGTCAGGACATCACACTGCATTCATAAATAACTCTGGGCAAAACTCACGCATAGTTCTACGCTAACATTGCTTTTATAACTCATGTTATGAACTTTCTATACATTATGCAGTTTTCAACTATCAAAACTATTTGAGTGCATAACAAAAATAGAAAGAAACTTTTTTTTGCATCGTTGGCAAAGCCATTCCCAAGAACATGTGGACCGCTACGTTGCTAGATCAAATACACCATCCTGCCGACATTGTAGTTCCTTTATCAATACTTTCCAAAAAACCCTGTATAGCATCTGTCTCACTTTAATCTGCCATTTAAAATACAGAGGTGTGAAAAGGACGGGTATAGAGGAACATCTTCAAACATAATTGCTTCCAAAATGAATAGATGTTAGACAATAGTCTTAAGAAAGAATGACAAAACGTCCCGCGAAGTCTCTTCTGACGGTACAATTGCCAATTTGAGCTTAACACTTAATTTATTTTATTTATTTTTAGACAATACACTTCTTAAAATTGTCGGCAATAGGTATTATTAGATGTGTTTTGCCGATATTATTTTGAAAGAAGAGGACAAACTCAGAGGTCACAGTCTCTGTTGAAGTCCAGACATTATCTTGGTCCGATCATGTGAGGACCACGTATCTTAGTGTCAGAAATGGTCTTTAGAGGAAAGAACCACACAGATTTGAGTGAACCTGTCCGGTATAGTGAAGTGTCCATTACATAATTGACGTTGAGATTGTATATAGTCAAACATGCTTAATATGTAATATTAAGGTTCTTACGTAAGTAACTTAATGGCGTCTGTGAAGTGCGCTATTCGCTGCGCAGTACCTCATCCCTCACCCCCGCTGACACGTGAATTGGTTACTGCGCAGCGACTCGCTTAATGTTCCGAGCCGCCGTTAAGTTTGAATCATACTATACATGGCTTAGAAATAATGTAACGCATTTGTTCACTTCTTCCCTTGGGATCATTTGTTAATCAACCATCTATAAAAAACAAAGCTCCTCAATCAATCTGCCTACCCTTTTACCAACTTTGTAGGGGTCGGCTTCCAGTCTGACCGGATGCAGCTGAATACAAGTATTTTACATAGTGCGACTGCCTATCTGACCTCCACAACCCAGTTACTGAGTAACACTATACCCCTTGGTAAGACTGGTTGCCAGACTTTTGGGCTTCTAACTACCGGTAGCAACTTTCGAAGGTCTACAAATGACAGCCGAGACCAACGGCTTAACGTGCTTCCCGAGACACGGCGGAGTTTTGATATGTAATGGACGGTCACCCATCTACGAACCGACCGCGGCGAGCGTAGCTTAACCTTTGATCGATCCGTGCGGCTATTATAATTTAGCCACGAGTCAGTCACTTAAACACAAAGCTTCTTCCATATCTAAAATACAACAAAATGAAAATAAAATATCTATTAACTAAACTAACTCGTATCATTCTACTTATCTATAAAGGAACCTAGCTTTCACGACATTACACGTGGTACCGAAATACTGAAATAGAGAGCCGTAAATATAATATTACTTACATACGAATCACGTTGTTACCAAATACGAAAGTTAATAAACCCCATGGTATACTGTTTTGGCGCACTCGTTCCGTGCTCGTCCTTGAAACCTGTCGGTACTTGAGAGCCTTATAAACAATACTAAATATCATAAACACAATACAATTTCCAACAGTAGATACTTAATCACGAAAGCCGAATTAATTCAAACGGTTTTGACTTGACCTTGAGTTACCTGTGAACTGCAGTTAACCCAAGCTAGGAGTTAAGAACCTTTCTTGTTGTCTTTGGAGTCAGTTCATGTAAGATTCAGTGAGTTATTGTGCAGGTTAACTTATTACTTGAAAATAAAAGTACAATAGCTATTGGAGTTGAAAAGCTGACGAATGTAACCAATTACGGTGCTAAGTTTAATTATTGCTGTACCAATAGTACAAGCGGTACAAAATTAAAGACTTTTTTTTTATAGAATACTTGCTTTTGCCCGCAGCTTCGCCCGCGTGGAGGTCGGAAATTATCCCACGGGAACGTACTACCGGGATAAAAAGTATCCTATCCAGATTATATAATATCTGTGTTCCAAATTCCATCCAAATCCGTTTAGTAGTTTTTGTGTGAAAGACTAACAAAAATTCATTCATCCTCACAAAGTTTTACATTTATAAAGAATATTTATCATTTTTTTTAGGATAGAGGTAAGTACATAGTAGCTTTAGTTTTTGTGTATGTGTTGCTTTTCCGGGCTTTAGAATATGCCTTTTGCAGTATTTTGCATTGCGGTAAAAGATTGACCATAAATTATTCGGGAGTTTTTAAAATTATCTGCGATTGCATGGAATATGGCCAAGTCATCATAGTTCGAGATGAGAGAAGGAAGGTTTAACAAGGCTATCTGCTATGTTTAGTCTGCAATTTCAGCTATCTGCGGTGGTGCTAAGCAAATATTTGCTGTTAAGGATGTTCTGCGAGTTTTGTCCAATCTCGCGGGATTGTTTTTACTTTCCTAGAATGTTGGGTGTTTCGAACCTGTCTCCAGAACATAAACCTGCGTTACACAAAATTTTATCAAAACCCAACTTGTAGTTGTTGTGTAACGCGTTACTGGAAACACAGTCCAGTTTCCGAGAGATTTAAAAGATAATCTGCGATTTTATGGAATTTGGCCAAGTCATCATAGTTGAGGATGAGAGTAGAACGGTTTGTGAAAACTGTCTGCTACTTTGAGTCACTAATTTCACCCATCAGTAGTGGCCATGCGCCTAAACAAGATTTTATGGAGGATATTTGAGTTTTAGCCTATCCCGCGGGATCGCTTTGCCTTTGCTCCGAAACATAAGCTTTCGTTATATCCACTTTCAATAAAAACCTTAGGTAGTTGTTGCTTATTGAGCACATGAAAAAATAATAAACTTGTCGAGAGTTTTTAAAATTATCTCATTTTGTATGGAATGTGGCCAAGTCATCATTGTTGGAGATGAGAGAAGGACGGTTTATAAAGGGTGTCTGCTATGTTGAGTTATCAAATCCAACTATTACTGGTAGTAATATACCAATATATGCGGTCGGGGAAGATATACGAGTTTTGGCATAAATATCGCGGTATTGCTTCGCTTTTCCGGGATGTTGGGTGTTTCTAAACTTGCTTCGGAACATAAGCTATCGTTGTACTAACTATCAATCAAAACCATGTGGAAGATATTGCAAATTGCGCTACAGTACACACAGTCCATTGTTCGAGAATATTTAAGATTATCTTCGATTGTATGGAATTTGGCCAAGTCATTATAGTTGGGGATATGAGAAGGAAAGATTGTGAAGGCAGTCTGGTAGGTTGAATCACCATTTTCACTTATCAGTAGTGGTACTACACTAATATATACTGTCGAGGAGGATGCAAACACTCGTATATTATACGAGTGTTTGCCTATACCGCGGGACTGCTTTACTTTTCCGTGATATTTAGTGTTTCAACCTTGCTCGGAAACATAAACTAACGTTATATCAAGTTTGATTAGTACTTTTTGCGTATTGCGCTAGTGCAAACAAGTCCATTTTTCGAGAGTTTTTAAAATTATCTTGGATTGTATGGAATTTAGCCAAGTTAACATGGTTGGGGATGAGAAAAGAAAGGTTTGTGAAGGCAGTATGCTTTGTTAGTACGTAGCACTGGTAGTACTACGCCTATAAACATATGCCTCTGAGGCTGATTAACAATAAACCAAAAGTGCTAATTGGATTTGGATAAAACTTGGCACAGCAATAGCTAAACCGCCGCTAGCCGGAATTAGGTTGGAAAAGCTGAACATCCTGAAAAAGCAAAACAATACTTGATATAGGCTTATATAGTTCTTCTGTCATTATCGGAAGCGTATATTGGTGTAATGCCATGATTACAGATGGGTAAAATTGGAGCCCTATCGGGTATCATATCAGAGAGCAGCGTTAAGAAGTCTTCTAGGTCTCATGTTCAACCATTTAAACTTGTACAAATCTTGTACAACTGAAGATAATTAAAAATCTCTCGAAAAGTAGCCTGTTATTCCAGCGATAGATTTTATGTTTTGAAGCAAGGTTGAGAGCCCGCCATATGCCGGAAAAGCAAAACAATCCCAAGAGATAGATCAGAACTCGTTTCTTATCCGCGGCTGCATATACCCGTATATTAGCGTATTACCATCACTGATTAGGGAAATTGGTGACTTATCATCGCTGGCAGTTCTCCAACAGGTCCGGCCCCCAACCATTGCATGCGAAAGTAATTTTGTCTGTCTGTTACCTTTTCACGCCTAAACAGCTGAACGTATTTGGATGCAGACGTAGAGACAATGATCTGGTTGAGAACGTAAGATACTTTTTATCCCGGTAGTATATACTACCGGGATAAAAAGTATCTTACGTGAATATTCTATTCTAATTCTAATATTCTAACTAAAATTATTCTAACGTGAATATTCACGTTAGAATAATTTTCGTGGTCCACGCGGGCGGAGCCGCGGGAAAAGGTTACTGTAAGGCTATAAGTATTTAAATAAATCAATGATAACGTATCGACTTTATTTCAGAGAGGAAACAAATGAAATGTGCCAGGTTACATCTGCAGCAAAGAGCCAAGAGCAAGATGAAAAGAGAGAACTCCACTTTAGTTGAGAAACCAAGAAGATATTGTCAGAAGAGGCTGGTAAACCCTCAGCACGAAGAAGATCCTAGATGGATTGATATTTTTGACAGGTAAAGGATGATGTCGATTCTGTTGTGCACAAACTAAACTTACTTAAGGCTATTGCTATCTTTTTCTTACTAATAATCCAAGAAAGGGACAGACATAAGTATATTAGACTTGTCCATTTTTGTTGACTTACTAGTAATTACGAGCCTATAATATAACTTTTTTTTTGTTTTCTGGCCGTTCTCTGTCGATACCCATTCGAAAATTCATTCGTAAGATGGCTAAAACTGAACTGAACTTTGAAATTTTATTGGGGAAATGGCCAATGTTTGAAATGCGGTATCTCAGGTTCTATTAGACTTACAGAGCTACGGCTGAGCTCAAATAGTAGCAAATGCTGTATACTTTAAAAATGTAACGGATGACTTATACGTAGGAGCAACCTTTTAGAAGTTATATGTAGAAACTTAAAAGAAGTACGAAAAGGTGGAAATTTTTCCAGCACCACGCAGTTAGTTCAGGTCTTTCGAAGCTGCAATGCAAAGTTGGTTTTAGACTATTGGTATCTATCCTAGCCACATCCCAAAAAATCAGAGCAGTGGAATTTTTGCGACTTACGATGTCTTATATGACTGACCTCAAGGCATAAACTAATTTGACATTTGTAACTTCTGTCACCATCTTTTTCTTGAGATGTCTGTCAGTATTATGTCAATGGTCTTGTTTAAGTTTACTTTGTGAATAAATGGAACCTGCGCCATTTTCTGTTTTTCATCTATGTCTTAATAATATAAGTACATTGCGTCCAAAGCAGGTCGTATTCCAGTCTAAACTGAATATGACCCGCTATGGGCCGGGCAAGATTTATGTTGTTCTAATTTATCATATCACACATAGAATTTATTAAACAACTAAACTGTCAATATCGCGCTACCCTCTCAAGTCTCAAACCTTTTATACCCCCGAACAACCCAAATATCGGTCAAGGTTAAGACTTGTTACGTAATTTAAAAAAAAAGGATATTAAAATATTGTTCTAAGCATGATTTATTTTACTGTACTTTTTCCTCTTTTTATGAAGATACTTTCTATTCAAATATTCAGATAGAAAGCATAAAGAAGTAGGTACCTAATATTCAAAAGACTTTGAATGTTTTATTACAAAAATATGAAAATTTAAATTTATCTACTTCATACGTTAATTATTATGTTTTCTTGCATGTTTCTGCGTAAATGCCTGTTCTTTCTTTTGGCTTAGATTCCATTGCAACAGTGCTGAACTCTCTGATGCCATCAATAGCGTCCGAGCTCAGCAAGATACAGAAGACATGGTCCTCACGGTACAGACCCTGAAGTTCCAAGGTGACATCGACCAAACCTGCCGGCCACGAACCAGCTTCAAATATAAGAAAAATATCGATGGAAATAAACATAGAATGTTCGTCAAACAAGCTGTTAGCGAAAATGAATTAAGCGATGATGACAGATCGTCCCAGCTAACTTCCTATTACTTCGACGAATACATAAAATATTTGTACAGTACTGACAAATCAAGACCAGAATCTCGAAATTCGAGCGTATTCTTGCGAGGATTTAGCAAAGAAAAAGAGAGAGAGACAAAAGTAACGCCAGTCGCAAACAACACAGATGAAACGAAAAAGTCACGGAAAACTGAATCCAAAATTAAGAATAACGTAAAAAATGTCCCTAAGACAGAAATAAAAGACGAAATTAGAGACATCTCTGAAACTATAGAAAACACGAAAATTACTTATAAAAAAACTGGAAAAAGGAAAAGTCTTACGATATCCCGAGCTCAAAGCCCTGAGACTGTCCAAGTAATTAGAGTCGATGTTGTTTGTAATTACACCAACACTTCATCATCGGACTATGAAGATAATAAAAAAGAAAGTCTCACAGATAGGTCGGAATCGTTTAAAGAAAATGCTATAATAAAGAAAGATATTTTTGCAAATAGGTTCAGTAACCATTTAGCAACAAAATACCTTTTGACGAATTCAATAAAATCCGTAGACGAGAATTTATCAGGAGGGTCTAAAGTGACGCTGATCTGTAAAACATTCAAGTTATCTGATCGAAACATAACTGAGAAGCCGGAAAAAGAAAAGAAGCCAACTTTGAAAAACAAGAAGACCTACAAAATAAAAAGTAATAAAATTAAGCATCATGAAATAGTCTGCTAGGATTTCTATCATTTTGTCTTGGCTATTGTGTACTGGGAAACTTTTTATGTCACTTAAAATAAGATAAAACAAGAATACTGATAATAATTTAATATCAAAATACCTATTTATAATAAATTTCCATCGTTATAATAATAAATGAACTAAGTACCTATGATATGAAAATTTGAAAATAAATCATCCTTACAAAAGTACTAATTAGTTAATCCATTATTTCTTTTTCCCACTCGGTTTCTGGGGCCTTACTCCCGACAGCTTCGAGTTCTGAATCAATCGAATTCGATTCGAATTAAACGTCGATCCATACTTTTGAATCCGACACTAGCGCACGATCGTGCGGTGGATCGAAGCGAAACTAATTTGGATCGACTCGATTCGTTAGGATCGAAAAGTTCGTACTCCACACGCTATTTGACTGTAAATAAATCGAGTTGTAGGATCGAATTATACGTCAAATTACACGATAGCAAAAAAGCTACTTTATGCAGATCGAGTGAGAGTTTTTAGTGTTAATAACTGCAATATTTCTTCAAATTCTTTATTATTATGGCTCGCCTTGCGTCGTTTTTTCAATGTTATTGAGGAATCAAATCGTATGGATATTCGTGCGAGAAGAAATATGCAAAGGATGAGTCGTTATAACACCACGGCTATGGAAATGGATTCGGAAGAATTTCGGATAAATTTTCGTTTGGCGAAAGAGTTGTTTGATGTGTTAGTAGAAGATTTTTCAAATAAAAATAAAAATATATATTAATAAATAATTGTCCCAAACAAAATATTGTTCTTTCTTTCTATTTAACACCATTTCCAGACCAAATCATTTTCAGATTTTGGTTGCATTATCGTTTTTGGTATTGGAAGCTAAAGAATAGTAGGAAGAAGCAATGGCACGGTAATGTCACAGCAGTCAGTGTCAAAAGCTATAGGGGAGGTTACCAAAGCATTAAACTAGAAAGATATATTGACGAAATATATCAAGTTCTCCTAATCAGCCGAAGAAAGAAATACTATTAAAAGAAAGTAGGTGGATACAATGTGTTGCTTACAATATTTTTATATGTGACAACATGATTATAATAACAATTTACCTACTTATATCGCAATGCTTATTACAGATTTTATGAAAAGTTCCACATCCCGGGTATGTTAGGTTGCGTTGATAAATAATAATAAATCATATATTATTTCATAAGTTTTTGTTTGATAAGTGTAAATAAAGCACTAGGGTATCGTTTTTTACGTGGGAAAGTGATAGAGAAGTAAAAACATTCAACCACTTAAAAGTTACTAACCAAAGACTAGCACTTGACGGTGACGTAATCCGCCGGATACGCATAACGACGCTGATAATACTCGAACTTATGTCGATCTTGGTTTTCGATTCGAATTGGTTCGGGAGTAAGGTTTTAAATCGAGTTCGGATCAGAAACGAGTTCGAATTGGAAACAAAATCAAAGTCGAATCGTTTTCGGGAGTAAGGCCCCTGAATTGACAATTTGAAGCTGATAACTAATCAACCCTCAATTCTCAATTCAGAAATAGGGTGTTATTGTTATGATACCACTTCGCTATTACTAACGCCATCTGGTATATTTTGAAAGAATCTTAAGAACTGCTATTAAAATGATGTTTTCTTGAGTTCGCTATTACCACGGATTCGGATATCTATGGCTATTACATACGCAACCACGCGGGAGTTTCAAATTATAAGTAAATCTACTCTTACACAAGTTGTCTACATTTCTTTTTATCTTCTTCCCTATCGCAGGTATGCTGGAAGAAATTTCTTTAGAAATAAGTATCACCTTTGTACGTATTTTTCTGTTTCTTTCTTCTTGTCTTTTTATAAGTGTGTGCACACATGAAAAAAACATATAAAAAGAAATATGAAATGATGATGATGAAATGTTTGTTTTGTGTGTGTGTGTGTGGTATTTATCTATGGGCCTGAGTTGCCTGAAAATAAATTGATTTATTATTATTATAAATGGTTACATAAATAAATAAGTATGATAATTATGATGAAAGATTTTAAAGGTATTCCAGGAAGGGTAGGAAGAAAGGCAAAGAAGGCAATTTTCTCTTTCTTTTTCACAAGGTGTTTACGTTAGTGCAGAGAGCCTAGACAGAGTGATATTCTGTCAGTGATTTAATAACGATGACGCAAAAGTATAAAAATGTATTGGTTTGACATTATTCTGTTGAAACTCAATGTAGAAATACGAAACGCTTTGAAAGCGATTATCACGTCTTGTCTATGCCCTCTGGTATAAAAAGAAGCTGCTACAGAGTACGTCGCAGTAAAACTCAACATAACTATCAAACGTGGGAATCGAACCCATACTTGGTAAGAGGGTATCACTACAAAGATGAACCGAAACGTAAAAAGGGTTGTAAAGGTTGCTGGGCATAAATAGACTAGATGCGGAAGGCAGAGCACCGGATGTTGTGGCGCCACATAAGTGAGGACTATGCCTAAGAATAGGTGAGTTGATTGATAGCGGTAACAACTGAAACTAAAGCTAGTTAAGCGCCAAGTTGCTTTCGAAATTCAAATTTTCTTACTATTTTTTTGCAATTTGCAGGTTAGTGTCAGATTGTTTGTTGAACAAAATATGATTCGCGACCGAAACAAGTATGTATTTACAGAATATAATCATTAAAATCATCAATACAACACTCGAACTTCATATAACCCTATTGATTGATATTTTATGAAATTGTCCACCATCGAGCCATTTTTGGATTTCGAACTTTATTGCGAGTATATTAAAGTTCTAGTTACAAAATGTGAATTTGGTAATAAGAACTTTAAGTTTGTCGCAATAAAGTTCAAAATACTGGTTCAAAGGTTTGGACTTGTTTTACTGAAGTTAGAACTCGTTTTGTAGTGAAAATGTGAATTAATTAAAACTAATTAATTATTGTTTTATAACAGGTGGAAAAAATAATTTAACCTTTTCACCGCCACGAACTTCAATAGAAATTCAGCTGCCTTGAAATTTTATTTAGATTTACATGTTTTAAAATCAATTTCTAAAGGACACACTCTTATTTTGTTTTAAAGGCGTACGTGCCATTAAAACATGTAAATCTAACTAAAATTTCAAGGTAGCTGAACTTCTATTGAAGTCCGTGGCGGTGAAAAGATTAAACACAAATCCTACGTAAAACTTTTTACAATTAATATTACCTATTTCACGATCCACACTCTTCTAGTTTTCTTGGTGAAGTCGTATTTAGTTACAGCAAATTGAGTGGACAATAGACAATAAAGATACTTTAATGTACATCACGGCGACACCATGGTGTCGTTGAATACCTGCCCGCGAACCTGCCGGCATTCTGGCGCCACCCTTACATTTTGAACAGGGGCTCTCAAAGTTTTTGCTTTAAGTATGATTATTATTTTTTGTTTATATTTAGTCAAAGTCAAAAGTTTATTTGCAAACTAAGTGTACATTTTGGTGTTATTTTATAATGTAGGTACTTACAACTTAGCAGCCTTTTCCAGGCATCGCAAATTTGAGCGTTATTTAACATTAAAAATTAAAATAACTATGCTATTGTCACGATTGTACGTTAATAATTTCAATAATTTAGTATTACTCATTAAAATAATATAAATTAAAATTTATTGTCATTCTATCTAACCTTTTGCCAACTACGTTGGGGTCGGCTACCAGTCTAACCGGATGCAACGGAAAACCAGTATTTTTCATGGAGCGACTGCCTATCTGACCTCGACAACCACGTTACTAGGTAACACGACACTCGGTAAGACTGGCTGTCATACTTTCGGGCTTCTGACAACCTTTAACGACTGACAAAGATTTACGAATGACAGCCGGGACTAACGTACTACGTGCTTTCCGAGACAAGTAGGGGTCTCGATATATAATGGGTAGTCACCAATCCACGAAATGACCGCAGCAAGCGTAGCTTAATCTTCGATCGACCTGTGCGACTGTTATCATTTAGCCACGAGCCCCATATGTTGCCATTGTGTTGGTTGTAAAATAAACTGATAGGTATATACAGGGTCAAATTAAATTAGTTAGCGAAACACCGCAAAAGTGATGGGTATCGATATCTGTGCATAAGTGCATAATAATATACGGACACTATGAAAAATCATATTTGACAAGCAATCTTAGCGAAAATCTTTGAGAATCCCTGACTAATACGCAGAAAAAATATCGTAACGTATAGTTTTCACAAGCCCAGTGATTTAGTGAAACGGTGCGTGATTAAAAAAAAGTCGCTTAATCTATAGTGATGGACCGACAAAAAAATAACAAAACGTTCTGTAATCAATCTTTTAGTTTTTACAAAAGTAGACAGATATTATTAACGAAATGCCTGTAAATTGTTGGGAAGATTTTGTTATTATTTCTTGAATGAAAAAACTATAATTATCCGAATTAAAAAAAATACAGATATAAAATAAAGATCGATATCATATTATCTAATCACTAATCGCATTATTTTCATATTAATTTAATGTTTGGTTTAGTTACTGACGAGTGCTACACAGGCTAAATTAAATTAGCCATTTTTGTTATGTCTCACTCTGTCCAGCTTTTTAGCGTACTTCTTCTTTCTTAACATGATGCTGGCTCATCACTATGAAAGTCTTTGAACAGACTCCGGACACAGGTTAATCGAAGCAAGAAATCCTGTGGAAAACGTCCTGACTGTCAATGGGGTCCTCTTCCACAAACGATGGGACAATTAATATCGAGCCCAGCGTGCCCTGTGGAGTAATTGTGTAAAACTAACAGTAGGAACGAAAAAAAAACAAAAAGGCTTTCATTTTGACAGTTCAACAACATTCGTTGCGTTATTTACGTTGTTGAGCAGACAATTTTTTTGAACATATGAAGCAATGGATTAGCAATAGGCTTCAAAATGATTCAGATTGTGCTCGTTACAGGAACAGATGAATGTACTACTGGTGCCAAATTTACTTGCCGAATATTGGGCCGACTCCATTTAATCGATACGTTAAGGAGGTGGTTACTATGAAATGGCCATATCTACTTAAATGGACGTCCAGCGCATCCCGGACAGTCACCTTCGGAACTTGGTAACTGGCTAAATACATACAGCTACCTATTCTTTCAGCAAGACATTCACGTACCTAGTATTCTGGCAAAGTAGTTCGTAATATACCTTAACGAGAGAATAATAAAAATAATATTTTAATGTAAAAAAAAGTATATGTGAAGACTGTGATGTCAGGGATATTAACAGTTAAGCAAAAGTACAACCTACGTAAATTTGCCGTATTATACCTAATTCGAACAACTGTCTAAGAATGACAGTTGTGATTTGACTATACGGATAGTTTAAGTTGGTAGTCAATTTGCTTATTAATAAATTTCCCTGAATTTACATTTCCACCTCTCAAGTAGCTTAAAACCAAATCGCTCATCAAGTTAGTAGAATCGAGGACAAAAAAGTGTAAAATGGTATCAGACACCGGTCGGACGGACTGCGCAAAATTGTAACTTAATTACTGGCGCTAACTTACGCGATGATGACTTGGGTTACGATATTATACAGGAAGCACCATCTTGCGGAAGGTTGAAGAAACTACGCGCATATTAGGATTTCATTTATGATAACCTTAAATATTATACAATGCAAGGGACATCGACGCGCACTGTTACTATGATTCAGTAATTACATGATTCTAGACCTTCCAGTGTTGAATTTTACCTAAAAGATATAGCAGAAGGCTTTTGCCAAGGAGAGAGAGAGTTCAGACTAACGCAATATATAAAAAATTGCTTTTGCTCGCTACTGCGCCCGCGTGGAGGTCGGAAATTATCCCATGAGAACGTACTACAGGGTTAAAAATTATCCTTCGTCCTACTAATTCAGCTCTGGGTCTACCTGTGAGCCAAATTTCATCGAAATTCGTTCAGCCTTTAAGGCGTGAAAAATACAGACAGACACAGAGTACCTTTCGCATTTATTATATTAGTATGGATAAGAGCAGTACCTAATTAAGTACCCAATTTCCGGTTCTGACAAAATTGCAACTTGCATTGCCAGGCCTTTTCCAACTATGTTATGGTTGCGCTCAGCGTTAAGTCTGACCAGATGGAGCTGAATACCAGTATTTTACATGAAGCGACTGCCTATCTGACCTCCACATCCCAGTTCCTGGGTTACACGATATCCCTTGATTAGACTGGTTGTCAGACTTTCAGACTTCTGACTAATACAACTGTCAAAGATCTATGTATGACAGCCGGGAATATGGGACCAACCCAACGGTTTTTGAACCACCTTAATAAAAGGAGGACTGATTACTAATTCATGATTATAGAACTTCATAAAGGAAAGAGAAATCAAATTATTAGCAGTAAGAAACAAAAAGTCATGTTTGATTCATTCAGTATCTACTAATTGAACATAAATGATTGTGTTTTTTTTACCTTTACGTGGTATCACACGTTTAAGACAGTTTCTCAAGATTAAAGTTTTTGACCAGTGCGTGTTGCCGGTGATGACTTGTGACACTGAAACGTGTTCGCTCACAGTGGGTCTGATAAGAAGGCTGAAAGTCACTCAAAGGACACTGAAGTGGGCTATGCTTTGAATTTTTAGATTCAACAGATTATCTCATTCTATTCTATCCTACTATTACAAATGTGAAAGTTGGTGAGGATGGATGGGTGGGTGGATGGATGGATGGATGGATGGATGGATGGATGGATGGATGGGTGGATGGATGGATGGATGTTTGTTACTCTTTCACGCAAAAACTACTGAACTGATTTGGATGACATTTGGAACACAGATACTTTATACCCTGGATTAACACATTTTACCTCAGTAGTACGTTCCTGTGGGATAATTTACGACCTCCACGCGGGCGAAGCCGCGGGCTAAAGCTAGTTTATCTATAAAGCAACATTAACTTCTCCCATTTTTCCTTTAATTCCAAGCTTTCCTTTTGTTTTCTTTGGCTATCAAATTAGTTCTCACCGTTTCTTTAATTCTACCTTGAGTACTTATTCCTGAAACCATGCCTATGGTGACCCGTAAGGCTGCTGCTCAGGAGTTGGAGCTTATATTGAAAATGACTCTTCAAGATATTAAGGCATTAAACAGTAAATGTGAACAGCTGTTACGGGAAATAGATGATAGTGAGAAGGAGGTCGAGAAGGTAGTTAAATATAAGCTTCAAACAGGAGCTAGTAGACCTATATCCACAATACCTGGATGTTGTAGATGAACGGGATAAACTGCAATTGGTCGCGGATGGTTTCAATAACTGCAGTAACTTGTATGAGGAGACTTTGTGTAAGGTTGGGGACAAAAACAATGTACTCAGGCTAAAGAAACTAGTAACTTAATATATAATGAATTATTTTATACTAATTGCAACCCTCATTCCTTAATAACAATAGACCTTACTGAAGATTCCATATTGAAGTATACTGATAGTAGTTATAAAGTAAGTCAAAATAAAGTAAAAATATATGATAATAAAATCATAAATTCAAGAAAAAACACAAACAAAGTTCTAATAATATTAAACTAAGGAAATAAAGTGTGTGTGTGTGTGTTTTTATAATAAAACATATATAGTAGTAATACTTAAAAAAAAATACTACTTCAAATTAATCTAACTAATAAAAGAAAATGTGACAGACGTGTGCCGCCCGCATGATGGCCGTCACGAGTGCACTCTGGCGTAGCATCTGGTCGGTGCCCGTCTGTCACGCTGAGTTTGGCTGGCTGCAGGATGTCGAGCGGGTGTTGTAACGTAACGGTTTGCTCGTCATAAAGTGTCAGGGCGAACCGTAGGCCACGAGTTAATTAAAGAGTTCTAGCTACTACAACGAATGATATAAAAATATTTAGAAGGCTGGTCGTAGTCGTCCGGAGATCCAGGGAACTTACTGGTGGAAGAGGAGCGGAGTTCTCACGCCGTGCAGCAGACACAACCCCAAGGATCCAGGCAGCTTCCTGGTGGCCAGAAGAACAGCAGCGTTCCCACGCCGTGCAGCAGAAGTTGCTCCGAGGATCCAGACAGCTTCCTAGTGGCCGGAAGAAGAGCGGCGTTCCCACGCCAAGCAGCAGAGGTGAAGTCAGCCCCAGACGTGGCTGGATGGGCAGCTTTCGGAACGTGACTGGCCAAGGATGTGGCTCCCAAACATGCGCTGACCTCCTGGGTCCACGACTGGGGACCAGACTTCAAGGTTCCTGATTTGGATGAGGCACCCCCCTCCATTCAGACTGGTAGATGGGCCAGATCCGGGGCATAGCTCTAGCATAAGGGGAGGCCGAGGACAGACATATTTTAATATATTTAAACATGTCGAGTATAATAACGCCGTATCTTCCTGACTTCTTGAGGTCTTAAAATTTAGTAAAAATAAAACTCCGTAGTGATGGTTGGTGATAAAATCCGGACTGAGAAGTGGAAACTGACATAGAGTTTGTACTGCTATGTATTTAGGTATACTAATATTTTCGATTGTTTCAAAAGTATACAAACTACTCTTAAATCGATTGTCAGCCAATACAAAATAAAAACATTTACACAATTTTACAACGAACCTTGGTTCACTTACTGAAACTTTATAAAGATTTTACATAGAGATAATTCTGTTTACCTTGGATACGTCAAAATATCATAAGCAATGTAAGATACAGTAAGTAATAAGAAACTAAGCTAATAGACGTGGTATCGTAATGATAATACTACAGTGCAGCAGTGTGTGGAACTATACCAGAAATGGAAGCAGTCCTAATCGCGCCATTAGACCTCATTTTTTTCCGTGGGGATTTCCTCATGGATACCTGCCGTCTGGGGAGCACGACGGGTTATGTCGGACTCCTACCGACTAAAACCCTACTGTTCCTTCTACTACCATAATTCGGGGGCCCAGGAGATACTTGTACATCCGTCACAGACTGCAGGTATCAGCCCGTCATATTTAGCGGGCCCCATCATCAAGTGCGGCCGATTACACTACCGCACATCTTCCAATAAAGGCACGTATGAAACACTGCGTGCCACCTCTTTGGGCCTGACTGTTCGAGCGACGAAACAGCTCCAATTTCACCGCCTGCAGGTCTCTAGTTATGGTTGCTGGAGATCGTTAAGCGCCCTTCGACACCCAGCTGCTATTCTGGTGCAGGTGGTGAGTGGTATGCTCTCTCTCCTCCGCTGCCTCCATTGCATGCATCACTTCCTCGCAAAAAGAGGCGATAGCATCATATCCACGACATTACGATATTTAAGATCTAGTCAGATCCGTCTGTCGGTCCGTTACCGAATTTGGAATAACTGGGACGAAACAGACTGCACAACTTTTGGTTGAAATGGCTAGTTAGTTCACACATTTACCTGGCATCTCAGTTACAGTCATCCTTAGAGTCTAGGTCGCTACCGCAGTTTCTAACAACAGGCGTTACCTGCGCCACAAGTCAGGTGGTCCCGCGGAACCCAAGTGTAGGCTGATCGCATGTTTGTCGACGGTCTATAAACTTCTTACATCCATTTTGAGAGCGAAAATTAATACGCACATTGCCAGTAGCTCGATTACGTCTGTTTCTCAAAATGCTAAATCCATTTCGGGTCCCGCGGTACTAAGGAGCTAGTTCTCATCGACATGGCCATATAAAAACAGGTTCATCGATCCCGCAAGGACCTGTCGACATGCTGCATAGATTATAAGACGGCCTACTACTCGGTGCCATATACATGTCTCATGAGGGTGCTGGAGTTATACAAAATAGATGCAACTCTACGCACCTTCCTTTTGTCGTGTATGGGGCAATGGAGGAAGGTCCTTCGCTATTCAGGATGTCGACAGACCCAGTTATGATTAGATGATAGGATTAAACGGGGGATATTTCAGGCCGATAGTTTGAGTCTACTTGGGTTCTACTTTGCCCAGAATCCTCTCAGCATACTGCTCGAGGATTCAGGTGTAAGCTGTCGGTTGAAGGAGGTGGTCAGGTCATATCTCACCTCCTCTACATGGATGACTTGAAACTCTGCCCCCAATAAACTGCGTCTGATGGAGCTACTGAAGTTATCTGAATCTTTCAGTAGCGCCATCAGGATGAAATTTGGTGTGGACAAATATGCAGTCTTGCATTTAAAGCGAGGTAAGATTATGGAATCCGAGAGAGTTCAACTTTCGGATACCGTACACCTTACATCCTTATCCTCATCCGAAAGCTATAAGTATTTGGGTATGTCGGAAACGTTAGGCACCAACGTTGCTGACATGAAACAATCGTTGAAGGAGCGCTTCTTTAGTCGCCTGATGAAGGCGACCTATACTAATTAGTCTTCTTTCAGGTGAAAGAAACGTGCGCGAGTTCAACGGTTGAGTCATGCTAGTTTGATGTAATCTTTCGGCATGCTCTACTAGACTCAGACAGAACTCGACGCTTTAGATAGTAGGGTCCGTACACTGCCGATCGCAAACCGCATGCATCACCCAGGATCATCGGTTATGAGACTGTACATCCTGCGCAAGTGCGGGGGTCGAGGCTTTTTAAATGTGAAGACCCTGCACAACCGCGAGGTGTGCAGTCTCAGGGAATATTCTTTAAAAGCCGAAATGGGTATGCACCGTGATGTGGTCGCAGTGGATAAGGGGCTTACCCCGCTCTCCATGACTAAAGAGAACTGGCACAAACCTGTAGTATTTACTGCTGATAACCGCAAGGAGGTATGGCAAAGCAAGTAGCTTCACGGGCGCTTCTAGCGGGCTCTTCATGAGCCCGGTGTAGATTTCTTAGCGTCCATATCCTGGCTACGTTTTGGTGACCTTTTCGTGGCAACTGAAGGTTTCGTCTGTGCAATCATGGTCCAAGTTATATTGAGGAATAACTACTGGAGACAGATTTTGAAGGACGGGACGGTTGACGTATGTTGGGCATGCTACCGTCCAGGTGAATCCATCAGACATATTATCTCTTGCCAGGATTATTCACCAACAACTTGCTTTGACAAATAAATTTGTGGACTTAGAGGTACCGTATTACCAGTAAGTGCCCCAGTTCGACCCTGTTCTCGAAAACGATCATGTCACGTTGTACTGGGATCGGTCTATCATTACTGACAGGTCTATTGTCGCCAATAAGCCTTATATAGTGTGATAGATCGATTAGCACGACGCGCAATGATTGTCGATATTATCATTCCACACGACGAGAACCTCGTGAAAGCTGGGGAAGAGAAACACATAAAATATCTCGACTCAGGGCTTGGAACCGGTACCAAAACTACAGGTTCTGTACCGGTACTTAGCGGTTCTTGCCTTTTTGGTACCGGTCCCCGTCTGAAACCAGTACCCAGGGGTACTGGTTCTAGACGGGGACCGGTACTGCACCTAACAAGTACCATTACCTAACTCAGGTACCATGTTCCACAAATCTCATATTTGTACGAGGAACGTCGTACGGTTGGCAATCTTAAGGTTATTTTTGTAATGCCTTTATTAGGCATTAGAAAAATATTTATCCTTTTTATTTATTATATTCTGTTTTCTCACTCTAACTTACGGAAAGATATGTTTGGTACCGGTACAATAACGATGCTGATTGAAAATACCAATAATACAGGTACTACTCTGGTACCGGTATCACACCAAGGCCAATGGTACCAGTTCCCAAAACTATCAGTATTCAAGCCCTTCTCTCGACACGAGGTAGTTGACGTGTGGAATGTGAGCTGCCGCGGTCATCGTGCCGACTGTCGTAAAAGCCTCGATCAACATCTCTCGAGGCTCTCGTTAGGTGGTTCTATCAAGAGCCTGATTCAGAATACTCCTGGATACGGCTCGTACCGTGAGGAGGTTCCTGTCTCTTCAGCCGTAACCATCGGAAGCTTGTACCCTGCTCCCAACACTGGCGGAACTCTATATATTTATAGTTAAATGTTTTTCTATCTTTTTTATTTTAAGAAATATTTAAAAATGTTATAAGATAAGGAAGAAAATAAATAAACGACATACTAAAGAAATAAAAGATGCTGTTAAAAAACAAAAGACTTCGTTTGTCCATATAAAGCTACTGAAGTGCAAACTTTGCAACAAATATTAAAAACGATTGAATAGTCAAGGTATCGACATAATAGCAAATAACCATTGTTTATTTTCCCAAATAAATCAAATATAATATATTGTAGGTGTTAGTAATTATATCTCAATATTTTCAATAATCTTAATATTCTAAATGGAGTCTCTGACCTATTGACTTGTATACACCGGTCTTGTACTTCTTCAGTTACAATTTCTGGCTAGGTGCTAGCTATTCACAAGTAACTGCTTGCTGCGGCGTGCTCGCTTCGCTCACTCAGATCGAGCGCGGATGTTTCAGTTCCAATAAAACCCTCACCTTTATAAAGGGGTACTCTTACTTAGTCTTCTGCCGTTGGAAACTTCTAATGTTCTCGTAATGTTCACACATACTTGTACGATGACATGGCGCCGCCGTTTGACAACATGATGATTTTCGATGATTTGAGTTTTCCGGTGCTACCCTAGGTTTTGTAGTTGCTCATAACTAGACTTTTTGGGCTTATTGTGTACCTTATGATGTAAACTTTCTTCGATTGTCGTTTTTTTTACAATTCCGAGCAGATTTGCAGTCGATATGAGAAGAAAACTGTATTTCTTTTTATACTTTCTACTTTATAATGCATTTTTAACCCTATTTTGGCTATATTTCTGTTGTTTCTCTTTAGGTTTTGTTTTTTTTTCCCTTAGGTATTTGTAACTAATTTGCTAACGGTTTCCGATACTGCCATAGCCATTGTATTTGCTCGGCACTCGTTAGTAGGCTCGTTACATTCCTTATAAAGTAAGCTTTCACCGATTGTCATATTGTTCAGTTCTGAGCAGATTTACTTGGTTTGTTTGTTAGCTGTTAACAATTTATTGTGAAGAGAAGGTTGGTTACTGAATAGCACGTTATACTAACTACTGTCGCGGTCTTTATATATAGCAACTCAGTTAACAACTATATCCAATGGCTACTATAACTAAACTCAAAGACACGTGTATTTTTTAACCGACTTCAAAAAGGAGGAGGTTATCAATTCGGATGTTTATATATATTTTTTTTAATGTATGTTCGGGCATAACTCCGTCATATATAGACGGATTTGCAAAATATTTTTTTTGTTTGAAAGGGTATACTCTCGAGGTGGTCCCATTGTTACCAAGTCTGAATCCGATGAAGGGATCCCATGGAAATCAAGGGAAATCCTCAAATTTTATAAGCACACCAATAGCGATTTGGGAATTTTTTATAGTTACTCTTGCTTTTGCTCTCGGAAAGCACCATTCCGTGAAGTGGAACTGATGATGAAGACCAGAGGTGGCCACCGGAACTACTCAATAATAAGTATTTCACGGGTTGCGATTCGATTACTTTAATATGGTTGCTAAGCAATCTTTGCTTTGATGGTGGCATCACCATCAGCTCAGTTCTTTTTTAGGAGAACTCCTCAATAATTAACGCATCGGAAAAAGGAATATTTCGTAAAGGCAACAATTTAAATGCTCACCAAAATAATTTTTAGACACTAAGACTAAGTACCAAGTAAAATATGTTAACTTCAAATAATATAAACTCACTCTATACCGAGGTGCCTAAAGAACAACGTTTTAAGTTCCAAAATAATTATACACTCATCAGAATAATTGTAGGTGTTGTATTTATATTCCTTTTGCCTACCAAAATGGATGAATGCTCACCAAATCTTGTTTAAGTTGCTCACCAAAAATAAGTTTGCTTCAAAATGTAAGGGTGGGATAGGATGCAAGAGCGAGCGAAGCGAGCTCGGGACTTGGGGCACCCCGACTCGGACAGGTTAGGTTAGAAGGGGATGACGGGGTCTGAAATACCCCGCCATCCCCTACGCGGTATTTTTTTTTTAAACTACCCGGAAGTAGGCGCCCCGCCGAGTGGGGCTCCGCCGACTACGCCTTATAAATAAAAAAGGAAAATAGGTTAATGTCTAGAATACTTTTTGAAACACAATTTGGTGAGCATTTATCCATTCTGGTGGACACAATTTGGTGAGTATTTCGAATTTTTTGGTAGTAAAATAGATACTTTTCTGGTAGGCGTTTAAACACAAGCCTTTTGTAAAAGGTGATGAGCAGTTGACATTAGGCTATTGTAACTTAGATAAATTAATAACTGAATCACTAAAAAGTGAAAAATAAAAAACTTTTACAAAAAAAAAAACAACCAACTTCAAAAAAAGACACTACATAGTGAAAAATAACTTTAATTTCGGAAGTCGGTGGCAAAAAACTAAAAGTCAGATCCAAGGACACCGACTTCCGATATTAAAGTTATTTTTCACTATGTAGTGTCTTTTTTTGAAGTTGGTTGTTTTTTTTTTTTGTAAAAAGTTTTTTATTTTAGGTCTGAAAGTTATGTAACAAATATGGCGAATAGAACAAATGAGAAAAGATTACTTGCTCTACAAATGTTATCATGACGTTTTGTTACATGATTGCATTAAATAATGATAACTTTTTATCAATTTTATCTATAGCTACTTAGCTAGTATGTAAGTAATAAGTAGCTTATCACATTTTACATAGATATAATGTAGGTACGAGGTCCTTTAAAAGGGACTGAGGTCGTTATAAGACGCTAAAAATGTAGCTGTGTTTTCCCCTTTTTATTGAGCCAAATTATGCACTTTCATAACTTCGTTATTATTAGAGTGCAGTTTTTGTTTTTGTATTTAAGCAAAGAACTTTTGAACTTTTATCGTGTTTTAAATCATTACAATTTAACATTGTTTTCAAAACTACACAGAAACACTTACGTTGTTAGAATAAAAAGGAAATTTATGACTCCGGTTACTCGAAAACTGATTTTATTTTGTTACTATGTCTAGTTTAAAATAAAATAGAACGAATTTCCTTATCGCATGGTACGGACTTGACGGATGGGGGCTAGGCGAAAAAAAGTAAAAGAGTTTTCCGTCACGAGTTTCCGTTACGACCCTTTCTATAGTGTAGACGGTTATCCATAGCGCGATTGCTATGGCCTGTGCCCAATCATAGGTGCGCGCTTATTGGTTCAAGGCAGCAAGTTAGTAATTCATTTATTTGTATTTGTTAATCAATAATGTAGTATTTATCAATAATAATATACTACGAAAGGAACTTCGTTCCAACCGAGTGTTCCACGACATTTACTTATTTTTTGTTGACGTTTTTATAGTAGTTGGGTTTTAGTTTTTATCTTTCTTTTTTATTTCAATTAATATATTATATATATGGAATAAGGGATCATTGAAATCATTAGGAATTTCATACCTATGATTTGTTAAGCAGCCTACATAACGTTTTAGAAGGGTATTTAGTGTTATTGAAAACAGTCAAGAGTGAAAAATAATTGTTTTATTAGCATTTGGGGGTTATGTGTATGAATAATTATAGATAACCAATATATTTTCACAAAGTACTCTTTAAGACCATTTATGACTAACCAAAAATGAAACTAATCTAATAAAAAACCCGTAACACTTTATCTCCCATAAAAGCCGCCATGGCGGATTTTATGTGTCGTCAAATAGCCTATAACCAATAACCAATAGCCTCTATCTATAACCTGCGGAACAACATAACGCTTCCAATGACACCTCGTTAATCAAAATAGGACGAGTAGTTACGGAGTTATGAGCGAACAGATGAACATACATAACCTTTTAAAATCATAACCCTTCTCTGGCTTTGTCGTAGTCCGGTAAAGACAGTGTTAAAATCTACCTGATTTACATATTTTGAGTTGTAAAATGTTTTGTATCCCTTTATTTTTATTGAATTGATTAGGCATCATAATATTCAAATTCTAGCATTGATTGAGATCTAGCTGCTGTTCATAAGAACCAAAGAAAGGTTTTTATAAAAAAACCAAATTCCTTGCCGATTTTTAAGTCGCTAAATGTTTTGTGCTAAAAAAATCTGATACCTTTTCTTCAAAAACTTTAGTGACCACTGATACTGAGATAAAACCTAAAGTCAGACAGACGGCCACCGTAGTCTTCCTTAGTAGTAGAATCTCATTGCATTGTAGTTGTAACGACTTTCCGTTCCAATACCATACCAAATGTATTTCAGAATGATTCTCAAAAGCAATAACACAAAGCGGTACATAGGCGATCTACCTAAAGCAAAGGTGTTGTACATAAGCAAGATCACTGGCAGAAACGGCAATGATTAACGATAGTAACGGAAACGTTTGTGAATATTAATTTATAGTGGAGGTCACCGTCGCTTGCCAAGTGTGACACGCCAAACGAAAGGATTGGTGCGTTATAGACCTTCCCCCCTTCCCTAGGGGTGAAATGTGTGTGCCGAATTTATAGGTGTGAGAGATGGAACTTCAGGGTAGCTAAAGGGTGAGGTTGGACTTCGGACACCCTCACTTGGGGGGGTTTGTAAACCCCCCAATTTGCCCTAGTCCGGCGCCCCCGCCCGAGGCTCCCGTTCTGTCCAAGCGATAAGAGGGAAGAGGGAGATCGTCAAATGGACGTTTTACGCATAATTTAGAGAAGTAAATGGATTCGAACAGTATCCACGCAGCATAGGTAGCTACATATATCGGCACGAGTAATGAGTCGATTACGTGAAGCATTTGACTTGGAGTTTTCACTGATAATGTCGCATGTACCGGACGGGAAACTTTAGTGATTTTTGGTTACCAAACGTCTCAAATTACAGAACGTAAGAATCAATTTTCAAGGCAAATTAAGGTTGTTTTTTTCTTCTAAAACAACATATTTCTTTTTATAACACAGTTTTTTAAATCAGTGATCACGTTCATTGGTAGTTACCTAAAAAACATACTTAGGATTTCTAATACATTTTGCATAAACCTAGACTTTGGTAAAGACAAATTTGTTTGAAACTACTTGGACTTGAGCTTTCTCGCGGGGGATTCGACGCACTCCGTTCAGTTTTTTGCTCTACCTACATATCTACCTACTTACTTCACGGCCAAACAAGATCTCTAGAACTATGCAAAATTTCGATAGTACGAGTTTCCTTTCAAAATTAGGCTTTAGAAACACCTACGAAATCTACGAATTCAGTAAAACGAGAACTGTAAAAAATTTGAACATTTTCTTTCTTTATAACTCTTAAGTTAAATTAGTAGACACTAAACAAACATTTACGTGCAAACATACAAAACAAAAGTAAAATCACATGAAATAGTAATGTTCTTATAAGGGAATTAACTTGGTCCATGGGGACTTCGCTGTTCGGTAATTAGCACAGCTCAACGATGGCTGGTCAAGTGTTGTCCATAAAAGGGTTGGCGTTACAAAGAAGTGAACGTGCCAAGTTGGATGTATGTAGGAACCTATAGATATAGGCATTTTTAATAAAGATTCTTCTTTATTCCTGTGAAAAGGAGGAAAAATGTATTTCATTTTGAAGCTGAATAAAACTTAGATAAGAATTTGATTTTAATATAAGGTAAAAATATAGCCATCTTTGTAAGGTCTTACATCAGTAGGTAAATCATTTCTTTTTCTTATAATGCTTGCATGTATTTGATAAATTTAAGTCAATCAGCTTTTTATTTTTCCAACCAACTTGGAAAAGTGTTCCTGGAAGGTTTTTGTGTAATTAAATTCACTAAATAAGTCTACGGTTGTCATTAATATAATTAGAACCCGACTCAGACTTGTTAAGATAGGAATCTCATATTGTAGCTATTCTTGAAGTTTAGCAGGATCAGGTAGATCTTTCCCATAAAATATTTCCTCTAAAATATTATTGACCTTCTTATGTTATACGTTTTTGTTTGATGCGGCGAGCGTTACATCCAAGTTGGACGCAGTTACTTGACTATTTATTATTTTTGGGACCCCAAATAGTAATTTGAGCTAGGAATAGGAATTTGAGGTTCACAAAATGAGGCGCATTCATTATATTAGTGTGTAATTTTAGGAAAGCAAAATGGCAATTAGTTGTGTTTCGATTATATTAGGAAAAAAATGCCATTTCCGGGTTTCAAGTCGATGCATAACAACGAAGGTTGACTCAAACTTAGTTCATCCTGTTTAAGTCATCAGCCTCTAAAGCCTAATAGTGAACGTCGATAGACTTTCACGACAATAGAGTCTTCCAAATTTCGATGTTATTTTATTGCAGCTGTGGCACCGAAACAATTACAATGATTGTCTAAATTAAAATTAATGAATACGTTTATGAATCTTCATTCTCATAAGAATTACAACAGGTGTTCAGTTACATGAGAAACTTAAATGTATTTATAATAAAAAAACTTACTAATGAGCGCTGGCATAGAACATCATAGTACTATTATATATATATGAAAAAAGAGGTAGTTAGTTTACATGTTACATTCAACTGTCCTAGTGGCAAAAAAAAAAGCTGTAAAATAAAATAATGTTGAAAAAAACTTGTAGGTTAGTTTTTGAAAAGTACTACTTATTTAGTGCATTACCTATTCTATATTCATAAAATGAAAACTTTTATTGACTGAAAATGAATCCAATTATACTTTAAGTAGAGAAATATGTTACCATTTTATCATAATTCCATTTTGTTTTATATTTTAAAATCACGCCATTCCCGACATGAGAAACGGTTTCAAAATGTGTTGAAATAATCTGAAATACATTTTCAACAAACGTGCTCGAAACGTTACTGTTATTACCGCAATAAGGTTCACAATGCAGTGTATTGAAAATACGTGCATTATTCAGCTTTTTTTTGTAATATTCTGCCTCGAGTGCGATGACAAACTCTGCACACTTGCATCAAGATTTACTATTTCGTGTATGATTTCTATAATTCAGAGAATAATTGAGAGTAATACTCGATTAAGCTACGGTTTCCTAGAAGAACGGTGACCGGACCGGGCCGTGGTTACGGCTGTCAGGAAAATGACGGCTGCGACAAAGATTTTAATCGTTAGATTCTCCTTACCACGTCAAAAGATAGTCGCGTTTCTGTTTAGTTTTGACACCTCTGATACGCAGTGACTTCACTTGATTGTTATGGAAACGCTATTTAATAATATGTGAGCTCACTATTCTCAATAAGGACACTTTTTCGTGTGACTAAGAACGGTGAGAGCAAATCTATTGATTTCAATCTTAGGGCAGCGGGGTTTGACTAAATGTCAAATACTGGTGTAAATGACAGATTTTCATGACAGCCGTTATAATATAACGGCACCGGTTTCATAGAAAACCAAAGCCTTACTCAGGTTTCCTTAACCAGAGTTTATCGACAAATTTTGTTTATAAATTTGTATTGTATTATTATTTGGCGTTTAGAAGTATTTGTTAAAACCAATTTAC
Source organism: Dryobotodes eremita (assembly GCA_917490735.1). Taxonomy (NCBI): domain Eukaryota; kingdom Metazoa; phylum Arthropoda; class Insecta; order Lepidoptera; family Noctuidae; genus Dryobotodes; species Dryobotodes eremita. The sequence continues at coordinate 25,597,179 of OU823241.1, read as the reverse complement.
AGGAAACAAAATCATTTAACACTTAGTTATCGAAAGATTGAGCATCAATTACTAATTTACTGAACAATAATATATTTTCAGACTTGTTTAGATATTTTACAATTATCCGTCTGAAATTTTGCTGTGGTAGGGAAACACACTTCTCTAGGAACAAAAATATAATGAGAACAAGTTCGAACATTCATGTTTTAAACCTTGATATCTGGTTTTAACAAATGTGGAGAGAACCTGTTTTCCATTTATGCAGTTATACAGGGTCAAATTAAATTAGCTAGCGAAACTCCACGGACGTGATGGGTGTCGATATCTAAACATGATAAAACAAAAATGATATTAATTTGGTGTTTTTTTTGTGGGGTCCTCGACTGCAGTTTGTATTCACTTGAAATATCAGTTTAAAATCTGTTTTTTTATGTAAACTTCACAGACGTGATTACTATCGACATCAAAACACGATAAAACACGTTTTCTCAACTCATACTCCAAGTAACAACACTACCAGCGGTCATTGACCCCTAAAAAAACATCAAATATATTTAATTTTAATTTTATCATGTTTAGATATTGATAGGTACTCATCAAGTCTGCACAGTTTTGCTAGTTAATTTAATTTGACCCTGTCTATAGTTTTCCGATTGGATTTCCCATCGGCAAAAATAACGAACTTCCTTACAAATTTTTATTCTCTATTTAACCCGTTTAGGGGATGAGTTTATAGCGGCATCTACAACGCCACATGCGAGCTACACGTCACACTGACGTCCCGCAAAAGTCCTGCATCGCGCAAGCAGAGTTTACCGCACAACTAGCATACATACAACGTCCCGACATCAATCGTCAAGCAGTTGCCCACCAGACACGACACCCGTCTGATCGAAGATCCTCCCTTTTCTATGGAGGTATAAGTAAACTTTACACCCTGTTCCTTATACCTCTATATGCTCTCAAAATACCTTCCTTGCTCACTTTCGTTACAAAAGGAAGTCTTGTGCAAAATTTCATACTTCTAGGTCCTGTGGTTTAGGCTGTGCGTTGTGGCCGTGGCGCACAGGCAACTGAAGAAACACGGGTGGGTTTTAGTCAGTAAGAGTCTGACACGCCCTTCCGCTCCGCCCAGAGCGGGAGAGGTCACTTGATGATTTCCCACCCGAAAAAAAAAGGCTGTGCGTTGTCTGTCAGTGAACAAATTAAAGCTTGAATAGTAAAGACCATAAGAATAGACCAACTAGATCTGTAAGTTAGTTATCAAATACTTCTCAGCTTCCCTTTCAATAATATCAGAACAAAAAGATTTTCTTTAAAACCATCTGTCGAAACGCGATGAAAGTCGGCATTTACTGGGACGCAAGATCTCGCCATTGCTATTCCACGTGGTATCCAGTTTCTGGCGCACTGCCAACAAACGCTGGCATAATATATTTTTATAAATAGTGAGGGAAAACAGCTTCGTTTCAATTTAATGTACCGGAATAAACACTATGAACATTTTTTTGAAGATAAATTTAGAGAATTTATTGTCACTTTTTTTTGGTGTGAAAGTATGTTGTTTTTAGCGAAGGACGTTTGGGACTATAAAGTTCACCATTTTCTATGTCGGCTCTTGACTAAGATTAGTCAAGAGCCGACGTAGAAAATGGTCTCAAATCCATCTAGAGTTGAGACTTAAATTCCCCATGCCCATTTGCAGTCTAACCGGTCTACTGTATTCGATATCAGAGGAGCAATGCCGTATTTGTAAGAACGACCGCAATCTCTCATAAAATGTATCGGGTTCTGGCAATGACTGTCGCCGAGAACAGCACCCTAATTGCGTAACACACTATCACAATCTGAATCATTTTGAAGCCTATTGCTAATCTATTGATTCATTTGTTCGAAAAATTTGTCTGTTCATCAGCGTAAATAACGCAATGAATGTTGTTGAACTATCAAAATGAAAGCCATTCTTACTATTAGTGTGTTACGCAATTACCCCGCAGTTTGACGATCCGATAAGACGAAGTGATGCCGATCTGGTGCTGACCATATCGACGGCCGCAAAGTATATACGGTATATACGGAGAGCGGTTTGAACGCAAAACTGTAATAATTAATAGAAGAACATGCCTATCTTCTTCTGTTTTATAACATTTGGTTAATAAGGCATTACCAAAGAAATGGTTAGAGCCAATTATAGTATTTTTTTTCCAAAATACGGTAGATGACTATATCTACTTCCTAATTCCTAAAGCTTATAGATTTTAAATATTAAAACAGATAAGTATTACTATTCTTTTTAACCGACTCATAAAAAGGAGGAGTTTCTCATTTCGACGTATTTAAAAAAAAAAAGTGTATTATCTCAGAACTTTTTCTAGGTGAACCGATTTGGGTGATTATTTTTTTATATGAAAGCTGGTGCTTCTCATGTATTCTCATATAAATTTGATCAAGTTCTGACTAGGAGTTTTTGAGTTATCCTTAATACTGCGTATTTTTTCCACTTAGTTTATATTGATGATGTTTTAATAATTTCCTGTCATTTTTATTTACATATCAAGTACTGGTATACGAATTTGTTTGGAGTAGATACCATAACTAAAAAGTGAAAAAAAAACCGGATTCACAAAAAAAAAAAAAACAACCGACTTCCAAAAAAAAAAACATAAAAACAGTGAAACATTACTTTAATTTCGGTAGCCGATGGCAAAAAACGAAAATACAAAACCAAAGACACCGACTTCCGAAATTAAAGTTATTTGTCACTTTTTTTGTCTTTTGTGGGAGTCGGTTGTTTTGTATTTTACATTGTTGATTGCTACAATAAATAAAGGTTCTTAATCATTTTCCCTAATTAACTATTATTTGTAACGCCAACATGACTTATTATTGTAGTTGCACTAAAAAAACGAACGCACGTTAAAAAACCGACGTTAAAACGGCTATGTGGCTGATATCTTTGTTTACAATAGGTGAACACGCCAATTGTCCGCCGTATATGTAGCAGCCAACTAGCTTAACTACCCTTTCGGTTAACAGCCTAGCCCGGCAAAACGGCTAAACGGCACCGTTCTACTAGCTGCTTGAATGATATTCAGCCATTCAATCAAACAGCTAGGCAAATCTCTTGGATTGATAACGTTTCAACTACTTGCCTAGCCCAGATATTTAAATTGGCCCTTTGTTTATTGTAGTTTTGGTAAATAAAAAATGACAAAATTCGGCAGTAAAAACTGAGCAGTATACGAATTCAAAATGAGTCGTAACAAATATTAAAATTGGTAGTTAAATAAATATTTAGCAGTAAAATGGCTTCACGGGCAGTTACGTGTGGGTAGTTAACACGGTGGGAAATCTTACTTGGAAGTAGCGCTCGCCAGCCGCTCCCGCGGCACCGCTCGCTTCGCTCGAGCGCGTTTGGTCACAGTTCTAACTTAGCCTAACCCATTTGGTCGGGGTGTCCTGGCTTAGTTACTGTAACCAATTCGGCTCATGCCTGGTTGGTCACAGGTCCCACCTGACCTATGAACTACCAAACTATTTACCTAACTGCCCATTCCAACATTTTTACTGGCCATTCATTTATTACACTACTTGAGAATTTTTTGTACTGACATTGTAGGATGAAATAACCGACCAATTTTCGTTTTATCTGTTCATCTTTTACTGTCATACTAATTTACCAGCCGCCGAAAAATAAAATGACTGCCCCTATTTTTCTCAACTAATCGTATTAACCTCCCTAATGTTTGACCTCTTGAATCCCGCGTAATGAGACAATGATTGTCTATTGTGTCTCGCTCGATATCACGACCTCGGGACTCAAAGAGTTAAATAACAGTTGTTAAAATTGTTACCCATTATAAAAATAAAAAAACTACACGTGGTTACCCTCTATTGTATAAGTGGCCTAAGCATCAGCCAGCCAATTCATTATAAATGTTGTATTTAGACGCATCGGCTGAATATGATTCAGGCCGCTAGTTGAACGGCGCCGTTTAGTAAAAAGGCTAGGCTGTTAACTGAAAGCCTAATTAAGCTAGTTGGCTGCGACATATTCTTTTCTTTCTTTCTTTTCTTGCTTTCTTTTCTTGCTTTCTTATCTTTCTTTCTCTTCTTGCTTTCTTTCTTTCTTTCTTTTCTTGCTTTCTTATCTTTCTTTCTCTTCTTGCTTTCTTTCTTTCTTTCTTTTCTTTCTTTCTTTTCTTGCTTTCTTTTCTTGCTTTCTTTTCTTGCTTTCTTTTCTTGCTTTCTTTTCTTGCTTTCTTTTCTTGCTTTCTTTTCTTGCTTTCTTATCTTTCTTTATTTTCTTGCTTTATTTTCTTTCTTTCTTTTCTTGCTTTCTTTTCTTGCTTTCTTTTCTTGCTTTCTTTTCTTTCTTGCTTTCTTTTCTTGCTTTCTTTTCTTTCTCTTCTTGCTTTCTTTCTTTCTTTCTTTTCTTGCTTTCTTATCTTTCTTTCTCTTCTTGCTTTCTTTCTTTCTTTCTTTTCATTCTTTCTTTTCTTGCTTTCTTTTCTTGCTTTCTTTTCTTGCTTTCTTTTCTTGCTTTCTTTTCTTGCTTTCTTATCTTTCTTTATTTTCTTGCTTTATTTTTTTTCTTTCTTTTCTTGCTTTCTTTTCTTGCTTTCTTTTCTTGCTTTCTTTTCTTTCTTGCTTTCTTTTCTTGCTTTCTTTTCTTGCTTTTTCTTTCTTTCTTTTCTTTCTTTCTTTTCTTTCTTTCTTTCTTTTCTTGCTTTCTTTTCTTTCTTTCTTTTCTTTCTTTCTTTCTTTTCTTGCTTTCTTTTCTTTCTTTCTTTTCTTTCTTTCTTTCTTTTCTTGCTATCTTTTCTTTCTTTCTTTTCTTGCTTTCTTTTCTTTCTTTCTTTTCTTTCTTTCTTTCTTTTCTTGCTTTCTTTTCTTGCTTTCTTTCTTTCTTTCTTTTCTTGCTTTTTCTTTCTTTCTTTTCTTGCTTTCTTTTCTTTCTTTCTTTTCTTGCTTTCTTTTCTTTCTTGTTTTCTTTTCTTGCTTTCTTTTCTTGCTTTCTTTCTTTCTTTCTTTTCTTGCTTTTTCTTTCTTTCTTTTCTTGCTTTCTTTTCTTTCTTTCTTTTCTTGCTTTCTTTTCTTGCTTTCTTTTCTTTCTTTCTTTCTTTCTTTTCTTGCTTTTTCTTTCTTTCTTTTCTTGCTTTCTTTTCTTGCTTTCTTTTCTTGCTTTCTTTTCTTGCTTTCTTTTCTTGCTTTCTTTCTTTCTTTTCTTGCTTTCTTTTCTAACTACGTAACTTTGTGAAAAATAGGTTTAGTTGTCTTTATATACGTGACTTAATATTAGTGAAAATGAGAATAAAACAGAAAAAAATGAGAGTCGAATTATGAAAAAACTGAGTTTCGTAAAAAGTGCAGATGTCTCTTTGTACTTTGCTGCCGTCGATATGTGTGCGATGACCTTAAATTAATACGCGCCGTGAAAAACCGGTGACATATTAACCCCGAAACAGAATTTCAAAGCAAAGTTATTCTTTTAAAAACATTTTTCTAATACATTTGTCTGTCAACTTGTGTATTTTTGGTCAAAGAAATATTTTCTTGTTCGTTGTTTTTATGTACGTGTTTGTTACTGAAAACCTTTGATGATACATTACAGTTGGATGGGCTTTATGCCCCAAAAGTCAAACGAAATTAATAAAAATTAATGGAAAACATACCTTGGACTTTGTAATATTCGGGTAGAAAGGACGAATATTTTCCTCACACGCGTGTTGAGAAGGTTTGAAAATACAGAGTACGGCAAACCCACAAAACTTAGAAATAGGTAATATACTCAATGGAGTGGCTCGTCCGGGGAAGTACTACCTTAAACCAAGTTCTGTTTCAATTCAGCATTGCCAATAAAATGCAATCCTACTTCAGTATTATAGCTATATTTTGCTATGACACATAATAAACTTTACTCTATTGCTAAAGTAAACTCGTAAATTAGCCTGGACCTCCATGCAGCTTGTTCAAACAACGATCTCTACCTGAGGACCTAGCACGAACACGCGACGTAAAGGTAACGTAAAATCGAACGGTTTTTATCGAATATACAACCATTCTATAAGATTTTGGTTCTGCGACGAGCACAAATTATTATCACTCACAGTTATGAATAAAAACGGGCGAGGTAAAGGTAACGTAAATTCGAACGGTTTATATCGAATATACAACCATCCTATAAGAGTTAGGTTCTGCGACGAGCACAATTATTATCACTCACAGTTATGAATAAAAACGGGCGAGGTAAAGGTAACGTAAATTCGAACGGTTTATATCGAATATACAACCATCCTATAAGAGTTAGGTTCTGCGACGAGCACAATTATTTTACTCACAGTTATGAATAAAAAACGCGCGACCTAAAGGTAAGGTAAATTCGAACGGTTTTTATCGAATATATAACCATCCTACAGGATTTTGGTTCTGCGACGAGCACAATTATTATCACTCACAGTTATGAATAAAGTCTTAAAAACTAACTAATTATTATGTGGGAAATAATTATTTTATAATTTTAAAATCGGTCAAAGTTAATACGTTACGTTTTTTTCGCAAGTTCGTGCTAGGCCCACAGTATGCAATTTCAAACACAAATAGCCAGTGCCTTTGATAGAAAAGGAGAAACTTTTCTGTCTACAAATAAAACCTCTCCTGGGGGTAGGATACACGTATAATCAGCAATAAAAATGTGTTGCATGTCCCAGCTCTTTCTAATTCAAGAGGTAGTGTGAACGTGTTAAAATGAGAGATGCATTACCCTGTAAACTTGGTATCCTATTTTTCCTATTAGAGAACGATAGGTAGCCGTTTTTATTTTATTACTCTCAAATACCTAGCCTGTTTCCAAATATGTAAGGGTTGTCTTCCAGTCTGACCGGATGCTGCTAAACATCAATATTTTACAAGGAGCGGCTGCATAATGTGACTTCCATAATCCAGTTACTGGGGAACACTAATGACCTAATGCCTTGGTAAGACTAATAGTCAGACTTTCGGGTTTCTGACTATCCGTAACTTCTGTCACAGAGCTACCAATGACGCCCCGGCTTAAAGTGCTTTCCGAGGCACATGGAGTCTGGATATGTAAGGGACGCGGTCACCCATACTCGGACCGACCTCGGCAATCGTAGTTTAATCTGCGATCAACCCGTGCGGCTGTTATTTTTTGAGTCTTTGCTTTTTGTTCCAGTGCTCTAGGGGTGAAAAATAAACTGGTGGTGCACCTAATCCCTATGGACAACTGTACCACCAGAGGCATAACCATTGCCAGAGACAAACTTTAACTATATCCGGCGACCCTGGATACTTATCTCTTTTGCTGTCTGTACATAGTAAAGAGCTATATTGCTACTAAATTTGTGATTGACTGCACTCCTCCAACAAAATTGCTTGATTTCAAATATGAGGAATTGTGGAACTTATATTGAAAACTGCATCGTGGGAGTCATTCATCCATAAATTGTCTCATGCAATATTGAATATTTCCGAGATACTTCGTCAGGAAATATGTCGTATTAAATCAAAATATTTATTGGATAGTATTGGATGTTTTGTAACACATGGGTACACATCATCTCGTTTCCTAGCCAGAAGAGGGTTTATTAAATTTGATTCTTTGACTATTTAGCTAAGATTCAAAATTCAGCTGCGGACAAAATTAATTTTGACGTTGACTATTTGCTGGTTACTGATGTAGTGGCATGAAACAAAGGAGAAAATCATTATTTCTTTTCGCAAAATGTGAAATATTTTGCGTTGTTCCATAATTAGCTTTCTCGCGAAAATAAGTTGCAATAACCATCACCACTATTAAAATTACTCTAAGCTTTAATTATTTAACTTTTTAGGATAGATTAGAGATATTTCCTTACTTGTTAACACTTATTAATATGCATTTGTATGTACCGTCCCCAAAAGTGATAACTAACCAGGGTCGTCCATATAGTTGAAATTTACTAAGAAACCGATGAATGTTTTCGAATAAAATTTTATTTAATTAATAGAAAACAAACATGTCAGTTATCAGATTAAATTTCATGCGAAAAAATCCATCGGTTTCTTACTAAACTTCAACTATGTCAGACGACCCTGGTTACTTATCTCTTTGGGATTCTTAATACCAAAATATACAAACACCGCAAAACACATCCGACATCGCGTCCCATTAAATTGTACTTCTGCTAAACAAAGCAGTTTACGAGTGTAGACTTGAAACTGAATTAAACTTTCTATCCGTAGCGCTATTTCAGTAAACTATTGAACATTGTAAATTTTACTAACAACCTTATCTTAAACTGGTAGTCCTTTTTGGTTGTTCCTTTGGTATGTCTTGGGTTCCTATGGTTTTGTAACATGGTTGATATCGATCAATAGTGATCGTCACGACCCAGGCTCTCCGGTTACCGAAACTACAGCTGCATACAGGCTAGCCACCATACCACAGTCTATAAGTCACATTGGTCACAGACTGTGTTGAGTTACCAGACCGAAGACAAAGTGCCATGGGATTTGAGTTATTTGTTGACAAAGCATGATATGGAAACATACTTTGTGCAAGGCGTGACTAAAAACCAGAAAAAGAGCTACGTCTCTGCTCATTATTTTGAATCACTTTTATTTTGGGTAACCTTGAAATCAACTGATTCACACGTTTCCGATCACATAAACTTGACAAAATGTATAGAACAGTAGATGTTTTTTGCGTTTTCTGGTTTGTTCCTGTAGTAAAAGTTGTTCAATGAGCGTTTTTCGGGTTTTCAGTAAATTGAATTACACATAGTACACGTTCGCACATCGGATGGCCACGGAGTTGTCACCACTAACAGCCACGCTGTCAGGAGTTAAGCTGCCTATTGAATTTTTAACAATCACGTACCCTTTTCAATTACCGATCGAAAATGGGGTAGCTTCACTGTCCAACCTCGGGTGAAAATCCTTTTTGCGTTGTTTAATTATTTAAGAAAATTTCTTTATTTAAACGAGAGCGCTGAAAGCGCTTTTTAGAGCTTTAAGTGCACATTTGTGATGCATGGGTATGGGTAGCCGATTTAAAAATAATTTGTTTTTTTTTTCAACTTTAATTATCTCAAGTAGGGGCTAACGATTTTTAGTTTACAAGTGGCAGGGATTTGCTAAGCCACTACAACTTAGATGACCGCATTGTTTAGACCAAAACATAATTTATGAATGCCTAATACCCTCGCGACGTAGGCGTCCTTAAAGTGGACAAAGAAAATTAAAATATTTATGCTACTACTACAAACTTTTTCTATGACAACAATATACTATTACTTTACGCAAAGCACCTGCCCAGCTTTATGCTCAAGCTCAATCGATTGAGCCTGAGTCTATAGCTGGACAGATGCTTCAGTCAAGTTACGCAATGCTACGCGGCGTAGGCACGTCGTAGCTTCGTAGCTAGGTCGCCTACGAACTAGCTACGGAACAGAGCTGTGGCGTACCTGCGTAGCATAGATTAAAAGTACTGTCTTGGTAGTGACGTTTTCTGTTGTGTACTCCGTCTGGTGTTTGTTTTACTCAGTGGTCTAGTCTCGATAGTGTACCAAAACTTATTTAGGAGGATGCGGTAACGTAGCCCGCGTTCAATTAGTTTTTTTTGCAGTTTGATCAAAATTTTATTCGCGACCGTAACAAATATGTATTAAAAAAAAAATTATAATCAATAGAATCAATAATACAGCTTACTCTGATTTGCTTTTGTGTTGATCATGATTTGTTGCCTGAGAAATACTTACGTACGAAACGATCTTGCAAACCAGCTATTGGCAGCTGAATGGTAAACTTTCGTCATCATCGAAGCTTATGAATTTTTAACCCGCTTTGATTACCTTCACGTGTAAATAAAAAACAATTTTATAAAATCTTGGAAGTCAATTTTAACCTACTTCTTATTGTGGTATCGAAATGAAAACTTAGTATGTGTTATGTAATTCGGATGACAATACTATAATTTGGTATCTTGGAGCTGATCTGATGATGAAGTCAGGAGGTGGATAGTGGAACTCTTCAGTGGCTAGTAAATCGGTCAAGCGTTGACTTTATACTTGTTAACAAAATGAAGAATATACATACTAAAGTTAAAAAGAAATGCAGTTTAAAAAAACTAAAAAGCACGCTTTTACCCCCACATAAAATTATAAAATAATTAAATTGACTTGTATTAGTTACGATATAAGTACCTATGCAGCTTGTCGCTTCTTTTATATCCAATGAGTAGTAATTCAAAAAATGTGGAGCACTCTTTGCTTGTATGTTTTTAAGCTATTGCATAGCTTTTATCGCGGGCTTTGAGCGCGGCGACCGAATCAAGAAATTCCGTAACGAAAATAAAACCTAACACCCCTCACTCCGCCTACCATGTAGCTGCTCAGACGAGCGTTCACTTAACGTGTATGTATATGGTACGACTGTACTTGAATTAATATCAAGAAAAAAAAACTGCATAAATAAAAAATAAATAAATAATTATAATTGCATAAGTTGATAAAAAATGCTATGCAATAGCTTTACCGCGGCAGTCCCCGAGTGGCATACGTGTTTTTTTTTTAATAGTAATAAACCTAAAGGTAAATAATTTATTTTTACCTTTAAGTTTAAAACTACAATTAAAGTCAAATATGATGCTAAGAAAGAAAATTATATCAAGTCAGCGTGGCACAATCCAATGCAGGACGAATCTTTTCCTAACTATGTTGGGGTTGGATTCCAGTCTAACCGCATGAAGCTGATACCAGTATTTCTCATGAAGCCTATCTGACCTCCGCAACCCATTAACATGATGCCCTTTGGTCAGATTGGTTGTCAGACTTTCGGGCTTGTGACTACCTGTAACGACGGTCAAAGATCTACCAATGAGAGCCCGGTCCAACGGTTTAACGTGCTTTCCGAGGCACGGCGTGGTGGTCACCCATCGCCGGACCGACCTCGGCAAAAGTTGCTTAACCTCCAATCGATCGACCCGTGCGTATTTAACTTAGCAACGAGTCTACAAAACGTATAAAGTAGTTGTAAAACTAAACTAGTAGAAAATATATAATAAATTGATCCTGAAATGTTTACTGAAAATACTTTTGATAGCGGTAGAAACAGTTGCTTCCCATGGGCATACTACAGAAATTCTTCACGCGAACGATGCCATGAGCTATAACTATACTATGTACATTTTATGATGGTTTAAATGACACATGCGAAAATAATGTTTTACGCTTTTTACAAGCCTTTAGTTAGCTTCACAAGACAGTTTCATAACATGTATTTTTGTAAGCAATTTACTCTTGTTTGTGTTCGATGGGAAAGTGGTATTCAATTAACTAACTTTCGATATATATATGTCATCAAAATAATCATTTTGAGACGTGTCGTGCAACAATTTCTGAACATACTATAGTAAATAAAAATATGAGTAGTTTATCTTTTATTTAGTTAAAATACCGAAATAATATACATTTGTTATTAATTTAATGACAAGTTAATATAATGGGTATTAATTAAAATATTATTCAGTTGTGTTAAAGTTATGTTAATTTGTTCCAGTCGAATTTCGGTTGGGCATAAAGTAACCACATATTTCATTAGAAAATCAAAATGATAGCAATGGAAAATCTCTCATAAACGTCTATTATTTCGATAGCCAATAGATATAATGATGTTTATTTCTATAAGTAGGTTCATACAAACATTATTACGCGTCAATAATATATCAACAACTAGATGAAGTCAATATTTTCTATCCGATTACTCTGAGAAGAAACAACGAAACAAGCTCAGAGGTCACAGTCTCTTTTAAAGTCCTCACATTATGTTAGTCAGATCAAGTGAGGACCATGTAGAATAGTGTCAGAAATGGTCTTTTGAGGAAAGAACCACACAGATTTGAGTGGACCTGTCCAGTCAGTGTCCAGTCAGTGGTGATTGGTGCGACAAACATTATCGGTCAAAATATTACAAAAAGGAGGTTTTTCTTTTGACATGTAAACCATGTCAAAAGCAGAAACAGACATCGAGACACTTTTTGTAATAAGAACGTACAGTACAACTATTTTGTTAATGTCCCTCGGGAATCATCGCATTACCGAATACAAACGAATGCTAATTTCCATGTCGATCAATTATTAGATTTATTGTGTATAATAATTTGAATTCGGAACTAAGTACTTTATTGTTGTTTTGTTTTGATGTAACAAACAATAAAGTTCTGAATTCAAATTATTATACACAATGAATCTAATAATCGATGGACGTAGAAATTAGCATTCGTTTGTATTCGGAAATGCGATGATTCCCGAGGGACATTAAGAAAACAGTTGTACTGTAACAAGATTGAAATATAGTTCTTTAAACAAAACTGCGGGGTAATTACGTAACACACTATCAGTAGGAATGGGTTTCATTTTGACAGTTCAACAACATTCATTGCGTTAATCACGTTGTGGAGCAGATCAAGTTTTCGAACATATGAAGCAATGGATTAGCAATAGGCTTCAAAATGATTCAAATTGTGATAGATAGTGTGTTACGTAATTAGGGTGCTGAAGGCCAATGCTCGTACCTATAAAACGTTTAAATTTAAGTCAACATCTTGGCTCAGCGACAATCTATGTTAAAAATGGACAAAACGTAGTTGTACTTATTAGAAGGTTTTTTTACAGGTTGATACTGAGATTAACGGCGATAGTGCTTAAAGAAACGCGAATTGCTCCTCCGATAACTTAGTCGGGTAGTAAGTTATCAGTTTTGTATGAAGTATTTTACCGTAGCCGGAATAAAGTTAGAAATAAAAAAATGACTCCACGGTTTCAAACTTTTTTTTTTTTTTTTTTCTTTTCTTTTTTTTTTCAACCTGGATCTGAAGATAAATCCTTTTTTGTAATCAGACGATTTGACTTGGTGGACTAATATTCAGACATTAATAATATCCCTACCAATTAACAAATGAAAAGTTCATTAAAATTAATTCCCGATTTCCAGTGCGGACATGCCAAAGTTTCGTCCGTTCTTCACAATAATATGCGTAGTTACGTGTCGTGTACGTCACGGAGTTTGAACTTACGATAAATCGATATTATGTCCAGTATCCGTACCTCTAGGGATACGGAATGTAGAATAGGTATGTGATTGTAATATTTTAAAATTATATAGGCAGATAAATAGTATATGTTTTTTTAAAGTTCTACTTTCATGAAGTCTTTTACTTTTACGCCAATACCTATTTAAATAGTTTCTAGGTACAATGTTTGTAGTTGACAACAAATTTATTGCTGATGTAATTTGGGCACGTACTTTATAGTATACCAATTAAAAACAAAACATCAAAAGAAAATCCAACACTTTCGCAGAAACATTTAATAATTTAAACAAAGGACTTTACCCAAATTCTCTGAAGTCTCTAGCTGTATTTTTACCGTGGGCTATTAAAAACTCCCCTTGCCGGCCACATAATTACGCCGAGCATCGGCTGGTAAATCCGCGAGTATAAGAGATACATATTAATACGAAAATTTAAGCCGGCCCGAACGTCGCAAGTACGAACCCCTACCCCCCAATAGCCACCTAAGTCCGAATAGGTACCTTTCTCGGAGGTTGTGTGTGTGTGTGTGCGTCCATTCTTGTGTGTGTGCACGAATTTCATAATAGGTGTGGCGTTGTGCTCGGCTCAAATTTTACATCTCACATCTCATGCGTACAGGATGTTTCGGATTTGTTGTTTGATTATTTTATGGTTTTCTTTGTTTTTAAGAGGTTTAAGAAACTTGTGATGACTATGTTTCTTATGTCACGTAAATTTGTGTTTTTACATAACTAAGTATATTTTGGACAGTGGGATTACGATGCATACGCTATTAAAAAATCTTAGCTTACATAAGTGAACAAATTCCAGAAAATATGGAGATGTTTGTTCGTTTTGCAACAACTAGCGCTATATCTGTGAAATTCATTAGCTTATGAAATATTATAGTCCTTTGTATAAAATTTGCAGACAAATATGCGGTCTTTCCACTAAACATCTATTTTCGCTTAGTCCAATTACATTTACATTACCCATACAACTCTACATTGATAATAATGATGACGATAAAGCCTACTAGCCGGTTTCAACTACACCGACTGCATTTGATGACTTTCAGGAAGGTTGAAAGCTAAGATGTGCTGCTCTTTCATGTGTTCTAATGTATACATCTAACCTATCAATTTAAAAAAACAAAAACCCAATAAATTTAACCAGAAATCGGGACATCCTTTAACACGGTACTCACGGACATGCGTGCTATATCTATGCGCACCTAGGTAGCTGCTTTATTAATTTATCTGTAGCGGAGAACTAACCATAGCCTTCGGGCCTCCACCCACTACCCCTGCCTCGCTGTTTAAACATTTCCAAATGAGTATGCAGAAGATTTTGCCTAATACATGGCCACGCGTGGTGGAACGTACCCTGCCCCTCTAAATTACTTGAGCTTTAATTAAAAGCATAGCATTCTGTTCATGACAAGTATTCCAAGCGACCTATGCCTACTACTCAAGTAGTATAGTACTATAACTAGGTATTTTCGAGTACCTATATTAAAACTTTGTTTTAATAGCTATTCATTTAGACGTGGGCTACTCGAAGTACGATAGTATTGTAGGTTGGTTTATTTAAAAACTGTCGATGGTGTTTCTTGCCCGTTCTTCTCCGTAGGAACCTACTACGTCTTGGAATTGGGCTACGAGCTACATCTTTCTAACTGACCGACTCCTTGACTGTTAAAAAATGCCTGTAAATAAAGTTTAATTAAAATAAATGCTTTGAGACTCAGTTTGGTTTTTTTTCTAGATTTTTTATTACCTGTTTTGATCAGGGTTGATAAATTTGGGACTGTGCTACGTCCAAATAAATGTTCTGTTCTATCATATTTTTCTGTGTCCTGTGCGTTGAAGATATTTATTATACAAAGTTAAATAATAAATTAAATGTTATTTAAGAAGTCCAACAATGCACGAGAACGACTTTAATTAGATTTTCTCAGTTTCGATTATAATTCCCTTGGGGCTGGTTTTTTAATCGACAAATAACTTTTATCTGAAGAATAAATAATGTGGTTTGACATGAATTTTCTGCACACACACATTAATTTTCTGACAAGCTGCCAAGCTGTCACATTCACTCCTCGGATAAAAGTTATCTGCCGATTGAAGGTAAAAGATTAGTAATTATTACTACTGCTAATGCTGCTGTTACAGTTAAACTTACGTGTTATAATAACGACAACTCCCAGGATGGGTAGGCAGAGTTTTCCGGCAACTAGACCTCTGATAAGGTGGCGAAGATTTGGCCATTTCATCATGTGCCTAGTCTTGTTCCACTATGTTGGGGTTGACTTCCAGTCTTATCGGATGCAGCTTTTTTTTTTTTTTTTTTTTTTTCAATTTTTTTTTTCTTTTTTGGCTGGGAAATCATCAAATGACCTCTCCCGCTCTGGGCTGGGCGGAGCGGAAGGGCGTGTCAGACTCTTACTGACTAAAACCCACCCGTGTTCCTTCAGTTGCCTGTGCGCCAGGGCCACGGTAACTCTTTCGAACAATCCGCAGCCCCGGCAGGCATCGGTCCTATCGGACCCCGTCAATTTTGCTGACATCTCTTTGAGGCGCGCGTGGAACACGACGCGCCGTCGACCCGGGCCTGGTCCTTACCGGACGACGAGCTGCCCATTGCTCGCCGTCCGCAAGCCCGCATCGGATGCAGCTGAATACCAGTATTTCACATGGAGCGACTGCCTATAGGACCGCCACAAACCAGTTACTGGTTAACACGATACCCTTAGTAAGACTGGTAGTCAGACTTTCGAGTTTCTGACTACCTCTAACGACTTAAAAAGATCTACAAATGATAGCCGGGACTAACGGCTTAACGTGCTTTCTGAGGCACGGAGGGGTCTCGATATGTAATCTATGGTCACCCATCCACGGACCGATTTCGGCAAACGTTGCTTAACCTTAAAGATCGAACATTTAACATACACAATTGCATTAATAACTTTTGTTTACTTTTTAAATTTCACTAGTTTGTTTAATTTTAAGTAGAGGAGTTCGTGCCGTTTTCAGTTAGATTGGCTTTATAGATATACTTCTTGTTTACGAAGTTAGTAATATGTTTTTGATTGTGTTATAAACAGATTCTTAACATTGGGAACTACAGTCAGTAATGAAGTCAGCGAACCCTTCAGTTTTTTTTAGTCTTAATTATTGACCAAACTAATCAATAACAATAAAAAAATTGTAGAATGTATTCAAAATAACTCTTAGCTGATAATCAAAAAGCTAATAAGCAGTTTATCAAATCATTTTGTGTCAATATTCATGATAATTTTGTAAAAGTGACAGAGTTACAGTGACTTCTGACCGTACCTAAGTACTAGAAAATAAGATTTTTGGTATTTTATGTTTGTGGGCTGGTTACTTAACCGACCTTTATGTAGTCAGTTCCTTCAGAAGGATGCGCTTGCGCAGCCCGAGAAATTCAAATTTTCTTACATTTTGCAATTTACAGTCAGGTTATATGGTTATAAAAAAGAAGTATTTAATCGATAAAATGATCAATACTACTTTCTAAGTTGAAATTAGTTGAATATTTGAATATTTCACGAAAACATGACGTTTGCGACCAGTTCTAACTTAGAGAGTTGTATTATCAGATTTTAATTTTGAGCTGCAAAATGCAAAAAATGTTAATCGCTAAGTAAAAAAAATAAGTCGAATATAGTTTGACTCTTGGCTCATGATGAAAAATCTCAAAAACCATTGGACCAGTTTAGTTTCAATGTGAGTTTCTTAATAGATTCTCACAAGCTCCGTTTTAAGGCTGTTCATAAAATCTCTATAGATAGGTACTATAAGAGTATTTAATGCGTAAGCGGTAGCTTAGTACCTATGGTAATTAACTTATTTGAGTAATTTTATTTAGTGAGTCGTAAGGAAATTAACACATTTTGAACACAAGGTCTAGCACGATCGCACGACGTAAAGGCTCCTTCACACAGACGGGACACGTGACGCGACACAAAGGCACCGCTCATCGTGCGACAGGCAGTGCCTTTGTGTCACATGCGACTCGCGTGGCATGTCACGCCTGTGTGAAGGAGCCTTCAATGTAACGTTTAATTCGAACGACTTTTAACTTGGCAACACTCGTTTCGCACAAAATGTTTACCTATTCCGTTTAAAGACTTTATTCACAAGTATGGGTGATAATAATTGTTCTGTGCAGTGCTGTCCAGAACATGACCCACTTGCTCAAATGTCCCAAGTGTCCATACACTTGCACCTTTGAGGATCTAATGATCGCCACTGACGCTGCTTCCTATTGGTACACACGGCTACATATCAAGCTATAAATGTCCAGTATAAATTGATTTCGCACTGTACAGGATTTCCGTACAATGAGAGGTCAGCTTACACTGGAAATTTATAGCTTGATATTTAAAAGTGAATCTAAAAGTATTGTGTTTGTCGCATTGTTCGAGATGAAAAGAATACTTTTACGTTAGTGCGTTCGTTCTCTAGTTATATAAATTTCCAATTTGTGAAAACACATTTTTGGGTTCTGATGGTTATAAAACTACAATGCGACTATGGATTCTATTTATTCTATTAAGGTATAATATTTCAGTCGTAGTTTCAAATAGTTTACATAATGTAAACTACATTATTATACAACTAACTATTTGATACTAGGCAGGTACATACAAAATTATACAAATAAACAAAAAAAATGATTATGGATTAATAACAGGTACCTACTTGACTTTTCAATTTTACGAGAGCACTTTAGTTGATTTCAGTCACCATTGAAGAAGCATCTTGAGAAAACTGTAATTATGCTGTGAAATTACTTGCATTCCATATTACTCAAACTATTTATTTCAATTACGGGCACTGCTGCATTGTCAAGGACAGTCGGTCAGTCAGAAAGATGAAGCTAGTTACCCATTCCAAACTGCAGTTAGGTTCTATGGAGAAGAACGGACAAGAAACTTCATGGACACGCTTTTAAATCAAAATATTGTTACAAAATATTGGTTACATCAAACTGGTTGAAATTTTACATTGTGAGAACGATGTAGAAGAACGAGCACGTTAGAAGCATCCATAGTAAACCATTAAAAAATTGAAATAGGCCATGGTTAAGAGATGACCATTTCCGTACTGACGGCGCAGGTTTTACGAACATGACGTAGGTATGGATCAGCACCATTTAGCTCAACCATTTTGATGGGAACTAAATGATCCAACACACACGCCACCATCAACGAGACATTGGAGTGAGAGTCAATACTATGACTCATACAGCCGAAGGACGTCCACTGCTGGACTTAGGCCCTCCTCAGCATCGCCACATCGACCGGTTCTGTGCTTCTCACATACAGTGCAAGTTCCAGTTAAGTTTAGCAATTCCCCAGGCTATGTCGGTTACCTTGGTTCTTTTGCGAATCTCTTCATTTCTGAGTCCATCACGTAGGGAAACTCTTAGCATAGAATAGAATACTCTTTATTATGTACACCATAAATATTACAGACATAAATGTACATAATCACTACCAACTGCGTTAGATGTGATTGAAACTACGCTCTTCTTAACATCACAATCAGAGAATTGACTAAAAATGAATGGGGGATGGTCCGGAGTTGGAAGGTTTGAAAGATAGTTTATTGTAGCTGCCTTCATGGTCCTATTACAAGTGGGACGCAGATGAGAAGTGTTGATTCAGTAGATCAATATCTAAGTTTTTAGGAATAGATTCTTGGCGCGATTTTCCAACTCCCAAAGATTTAAGAAATTTCCAGACTTTAGCTGGATCTCCGTTTTCAACAGAGGTGTGGATATCGCGGCGTTGGGCATCTTTACACACCTTATTGCAGCGATTACGAGCATTCACAAGGATCTCTCGGTTCGACGGCGAAGGCCGACACTTAAATGTAGTTTTGGTTACAGCCTTCCTGTGCATGACACTTCTAATATCGTCTGTAAGCCATGGTGCCGGAAGATGTTTAATTTTTACAGCACGAATGGGAGCGTGGACATCGCCTTCTCTATTACCCTTTGAGTGACTCAAAAAGAATATACAACTGATTGAGACGAAATTTAAATCTTGTATAAAACGCACACTATGTGGGCAGGCACACAATATGTTAGGGGATTACATCGCTGATAAAAATGCCTGGGCTAATGCCATGTCTTGCTCCACAACCACAACTAATTGATTAACACTTGAAAATACTGTTGGAGCTGCCGAAGATTGTAAGACTTATATCTATGCATTGTATAAACTCAATCTCCTTTGTATTATTTAATTGCATAGCACAGGTGTAAGTACTACTTACTACAGATCTACCATTTACCGGGTTATATGTCTTTCATTGACTTGAATGTGCCCTAGTGGCTGATAGTATGTCACGCTTTTAGTTTGAGTTTGAGTCATTTGTCCACCTGGGAACAATTCACAAACTTATATTTTTCATCCTTGCTGTTTCAGTAAAAACCAGAAAGAGTAACTGTTGCTTAATTTATTTGCGGTATTACTTATTTGTAAGTGTAGACTACGGTTAAAAAAAAACAACCAAATTACTTACATTAAAATTTCCATTAGATCTGTAAATATTTCACAGGAAGAGGAAAGGAAACAAATATTTAATGATCAAGAAATAAATCTATTATTGTTTGAAACCCAGTTTAATTCTAATTATAATTTTATGGACTTCGTTAAAGTCTATAACTTCACGGAACTTCAGACCTAGAAATGTATGGATTATCAAAACATTTGGTATTTCAACGGTGAATTAGCTTTAGTTAGCTTTTAAATTATTATATTATCTACTAGCAATAACAAAACTATCTCGAGCTTCGTACAGTTTTTACAACTTGATAAAATATCGAGATTTCAGTGCCCTATATATTTTATTATTATCTAAGTAAAATATTAATGTATTATAAACCTTCCGGATTAATGATCGTAAAAACAGCATCAAAGTAGTTTCGAATCTTTTTAGAGATAAAGGCAGCCGGGCTTAAAAAATATTACGTATATCCTTAATGGTGTTTAATTAGAATAATTGATTCGTATTTCAAGGCATTTACTTGAATAATAATTATGCCCTACCGCCGTATCTCTACGTTGACGTCGTGGTGGGGCTTGCGCGCTTCTGAACTCTGGGGCTATTCCGGTGGAGTTTGCTTTGTAGAAGCAGGTTTAGGGTAAGGAGCACGACCAAGAGAGAGACGTCGCAGGGCAGCATGTGGCGTGCTGTTGGGCAGTAGCCACCCCACGGATCCCATCTCCCGGGAGAAGTCTTGACCCTCACCTCTGGCTTGCCTTTATTGGCCGGCTTGAGTGGAGATTCGCTAGAGCATACGTGCTTGGAGGAAGGAAGTATTCCAGTAAGATGCTGGATCTTGACTATCTTCGGGCTCTGGGATTGTAGAGTGAACTCTGACGAGGAACAGAGCTTCCACCTCTTTCTTGCCTTTATTGGCCAGCTTGAGTGGAGATTCGCTAGAGCATACGTGCTCGGAGGAAGGAAGTATTCCAGTAAGATGCTAGTAGGGATCTTGGCTATCTTCCGGTTTCTGGGATAGTCCTGATAGCCGTGGAATACCTCTCCACTCCTCAAGCACCTCAGGACACGTTGCCCCTTTGTCACTACGTCACTAGCGACTATTTCCGGGGGCCCATTATGGAGTGTCACCATTGCCATTGCCATTGACATTGTGTGCCATTGGGGAGAGTCACCCCCTGCCATTTTATCCATGTATATTGAGTAACATTGGCTAGGCAGGGGACATAGTTCTTCCATAGTTCAAGGTTACTTATCCACTATAGCCACCCAAACCCATAGCCCAGTATGTTTTGTTTCCATGATCTGCAATAGTCCTGCACCAACTGGGGGTTGTCCTTGGGTGCACTTGCATAGTGCATACAGGGATAATCGTCGGTTGGTGCCTCATTTTATTCAAAACGTCTAACGGGCCTCTGCAAGTTGGCTGCGGCCCCTCGTACGTCTTACAAAGGTCCGGGGCCCCAGGGTCCCAGGGAAATATCAGTGACGTATTCTTTTTTATTGCCTACTACAAATAATAACAAAAAAAATACATTAATATGTGCTCTTGTAGTTGTAGATAATACACAGTTGCAAATTTCAAATTCATTAACATCTGCGATTAATATCCTACTTATCCGCCATACTCTTCTATTTCCGTGAACTTTTTCAGACAATTGTTTTACAGCAAAGCTAAAAAATAAAGGTACCTACTACAAATGTTTCTAACCAAACTGCACTCCAAATTGATAACTTAATAGAAATGTTTATGCATTTCTTGATATTATTTTTAGCTTCATAGTGAACATTAAATTAAGCAAAATAGTGAAAGACAACGTAGGTATGTAGGTATACTAACGCCATCTAGTGGTAGGTTTTAGAAACTAAATAAAATAAGTGAAGCGCGAAATGCTTCTGAAAGTTCTAATGAAAGTTTATTTTCTGTAATTAGTACTTTTGTGTTACACTGAGCAAGTAAATGTGATGTATTATAAACTAAGACCCGTTATAGTAAATATTGTTTCGACGAGGATTTAACGACCGACAGATTTAAAATGCGTGAGATATGTAGGTATGTATTTCACTCATTTTCATTAATAGACATTTACACTTTCGGTTTATTAAAACTTTATGTATCGTAAATGTGCCGCACATTGATTTGTTTGTTTTTTGTTTGTTTCTTATTCTTCCATATTTTTCAATTAGTCTTCAAGGTGTTCACCCCCTTTCTACCCATATCATCTTTCCTACAGTCCATCCATCGTTTCTTTCGTCCTCCCCTACTCTTATAGCAATTCACATTCATACTTAAAACTTTCCCCACATCATTTTTGTTTTTTAGCAATGAATATAATTATAATTGGAGCACCCTCTTCGTTCATGGATTATGAAGAGAAGCAACTCCTGTGTCCGGCATCAACTTAATAAAGAATACCTAGATCTTGCTACAGTGATAAGATAACCAAGTCAGCAATTTTGATAGCTGGACGAATGCCTAGGGACAGGGTGCGCTTGGCGTACAACATCGCTATTCTATAAGTAAAGTTAGTCAAGTTAATTGTTTACCAAATCGACTACCATCTTAAGTTGCTTGCATAAACAAATTACAATTGTAATTCTTTGGCTGTTGTATTAAAAGGTTGTGACACGCCAAATTGACGTAGTGTGTCAATTTGATAAACAATGAATTTCCCTGACACTGTAATTAGGTAAGTATTACCAGTCTAAAGGAAGGTACATTTTAGTTTAAGCTTATCTTCCTCTCATTCAGCCAGTATTAAAGATTTCCCGTCATGCAAAGAAAATGCAGTGGAAAAATAGACTTGATTCGGGGTTACTGTAAAAACAACTTTAGGCAGTTACGTTTAAAGTTGATTTTACCCTAGACTCTCTAACAAATACTTGTTTGATATAAAGCTTTGCCAATAAGTTATTTCCATCCTTGCTTATTATGAAACTAATAAAAGAGGCTTATTAAAACGGCTTAGATGTAAGCTTCAGACAGTTTCATAAAAGAGACCATTTTTAATTTATTTTACTTTGTTTTAAATGTCATCTGCTGGCTGTTAGTATGAATAACTATAACTGTTAAGGCATAACAAAAAGTCCTTTTAGTTTTACTCATGTGTAAGTTTTGTGATTCACCGACTTATTTAGGACTCGGAAGGATTCTTAATTCAATAGTCTAATAAGGGGTAACGACATTGTCGTAAGTCCCAGGTCCTACTCATTTATCTACCTGCGCGTGGGTAAAATCCGCAAACAACCGTAAACGTGAAAGTTATGAAACAATCCACTATTTGTCAATTTAACGATAAACTAGTTCCTCTGTATTACAACTTATATGTATTGAGATTCAGAGTACACAACTTTCAAAGTAGAAGGACGAAATTATCCAAGAAAGTACACAAATACTTAGTTGAGTCGCGGCGGAGTTCGCGCGAAAATGAATGAAACCGAAAGTCAACGGCCTCAGCGATTTGTTCGGAACAACAGACTTAATAACTTGGCCCATTCATACCGACCTTCGTCTTGAGACGGAATTAGTCGATTATGTGTGAATGGCGCAACTCTATTTATCTATTATTTTTTTATCATGGTGCGGTGCGTCACTACTTGTAGATAGGGAGCCGATGATTGACAATTTTGCTGAACATTTTTTAAGATTGAAATGGTATTGCTATAAGTTTAATTATAATAATTATAAGTAGGTACTGTGTGATGCGTCATCAATAGTTTCTTACTGGAAAATCTAAGTACACTCGAATCTTTTCTTCATCAAAATTTACTTTCCTTTTTTTCTATTGTAGGTAGTCAGCCCAACAGTTATTAAACTATTTTGAATAAGGTAAATGCCATTAAAACAAGGTCTACCAATGTTATTAAAACAATCTAGCAGGAAAGAATTTTCTTGCAGTCAAATCATTCATTTTGGACCAATTTATCCACGTGTCAGTTTGCCAATGCAAATGACCGACCGGACACTTTTGCTATCTCCCCTAACCCTATGATTATGCAAGTTCACCGCTGCAGTTCAAACGGGGTAGAACTCGGAACTGATCGATTCACAGCTGACCCCTTGTATTGTAAGTATCCTTTTTTTGGGAACACATCGTAGTTGGTTGTCCGCTATAAGTAAAAAAATAACAGTACAATTATTAAAAAAAACAATTAAGTTAGTTTCGGGTATTTGTTTAGTTATTTTCCGTCACAATTGTGAATTCTCAGCAAAAATCTTAATTCGTCGCATGAACGAACTTCTTTCGACTGAAATTGTGGAAGGTTCTGTATTTTTTCTTTTTTCATTATGAGAACGAAAAATACTGACTAATATTTACAAAACTTTTTTGAAAAGGGTGCTTATTACTTAACATAATTGAAATCAGTTGCATGTCGATAAAAACCTTAATGATGGCTTTTCGGACCCTTCTTGATGTCCATCACTTTGTTTGCAGTCAAGGGACCAGTAAAAGTAGCTAGTTAGCCTACAATGGAAGTTGTACTATGCGATACCTACATCCGACTTTTAAAGTGATAATTGGGTAATTGACTTACTTTAGATTTTTGCTTAAAAAGTTGGTACTTACTACCTCTGATAAAATAATGGTGCCAGATGATTATAAAGTAGGTGACTACAAAATTTCATAATTTCTGATTCAAACGAAAATTTAAGACAAAGGGCAGTCAAGAACATAGTGGAAGCGAAACAGAATCTAGGTTTCTAGGTGAAATATTCATTATACGGTAGGCAACATTCTCACCATAGCGCAGGGCTACCACTAATGAGAAAACACAAGCATGTGTGGACAGCGTTCGACGCGTGGACTAGAAATTGTATAAAATGTGGCTGAGCACATTTCCATCGTCAAGGGAATTTGCACAAGGAGGAACAAGGAAGATGCGGGGGCACCCCTTTCTCTGGGGGGTCGGGCCGTCCGTCCGCCCTACATACGTACCTACGAGGGTTGCCTGTTTACGGCGAGCCGGGCACGCACGCCGCTCTCTGTTCTACAGAATCAGGGCTGCGAGCCGGACACCCAGGGCTGCCGCGCAATACTTATTTTAAACATTCATTTTCTTGATCGATTTTTTCTAAAGTGGAATGTTTTTTCTTTTTTGAGCAGTCATTTCTTGAGCCCCATCCATCAAATGGTCTCATACTGATGAAAGGAAACCTTGATAGTGTTTTGTTTCTGTTGAAAACTTTAGTGATAGTAGGTTACAAATAAGATGAAGTACTAAATAGGGACATGATCGAATACAGTAGCCGATGCTGAAAGTTTCATGACTAGTCCGCCAAACTTAGCCTAAGATAATGGCCCTCTATTCTGTGTCAAAATTAATATTAGGTATTTGTTTACTAGTTGTAAAATTAGCATAGTAATGTGGTCTAGTGTCTATATACGTGATCTAATATTGTTAATATTGAAAAACAAAATTCATATAGTCAAATCGGTAACTTTAAACTAAAAATTCTTTAATTTTCCGTCGATTTCGGCAAACATTGTCAAACACCACTTTCCAAAGAGAACGAATCACGAAAAAGTTTAAAATCTTTTTTTTTTAAATATTCAAATAGTCTTGAATAGTTCGAATTAACCCTAGCGGGCTAGTCGCCGTACTAGATGACGCAGGGTGGCCGAAGGGGCCGTGGGGGTGCGGCGAGCGATTCAGGGGTTGTGCGGGGGGCGGGAGGGGGTCGTCCCCCCTTCGCCCCGCGTCCCCCGCTGGCCAGGACGCGGACGGTAACACGAGTGCGCCTATGCGAGGCATGTATCTTGGACGAGCAGATATAACAGAGAAGTAGCCCCCAGTACCAAGCTTCTAATCGAACGCTCGGCGGTATGCTCTACTTTAATTTTTTAAATTGAAAGCTTTTTTTAAAGTATTTTTTATTTTTTGTTGTGTGATAAATATGGTGTAAGAGTATTTTGGCGGGATGAAAGATAGCATCTGAAGAGCTCGTATTCTGTCAATTGCTGGGCAATAATTAGGAACCTTTATGAATTAAGATTTTCAAGTTTTGGTCGGTAAAAAGTGTTAAGGTGCATTTAGACTGCAGATAACAAGAAAACAAGTTCATACAAATATTAAACTTTCCAAAGGGCCTCTGCAATGGTAAACAGTTTTACGGCTAATAATATACGGCCGGTCATAATATATTAGTGGCAAAACCGATGACCGTTGGGGTTGACGTGACCTTGAATGGAAACCGCGAATCGGCAGACCTTAGTTTGGACGCCTTCAGGTGGAGCGGTGATCTTCGCGTGGTGGCTGGTAGCAGTTGGATTAGAGTAGCCGAGGAGACGAGAATCGAATAGATTTTTATTTGACTGGTCAGGTTTATGTCCAGCAGTGGATTGCCATTACTGATGTTGGTGAAAGGTATTTGGAGGTTTATTGAAAAACTCATTTTTAACTACCGACTACCAATTACTTCACTATTACATGGGACTTAAAAATAACTGCCGAAATGTGGATGTACTATAGGTGTAACCAAACCCTACTGGGCCCACGTGGTAGATATTATACTCCCTCTCACGGAGAGGAGGCTTGTGTCCCAGCAGTGGGAACATTATAAGCTGATTATGCTATGCTTATGATGAAAACCCAAAAATCAATAAAACTAATTAAATATCTAAGTAGAGTACCTTTCGAGCCAGCCGTAGCTATTTTACATGTGCGCGGCCTATAGCTGCCGTCCTATCGGTAGGTACTAGCAGTTTCAATAGCATCCCAGCGACTCAGAACTGAATATATTCCGTATTTCGTGTATTCCGGTTTAGACCCGGTTTTCTCCAAACGCGTTCGATTTTTGAAAGCATTTTCTTTTTTTTTTCGCCAAACGCAGGTGATTAAAACGGACGGGTTGTCATTTGGGCGGTTTCATTTTCACTTGGAAAATGTTCTACTCTGATTTTTGGTTGAATTACTTTATAGGTCGCGTGTTACGATTGATTTTGGAAACTTTTGCTGGTAGAGGAATTCAACCTAGGTAGAATGAACAAAAGCCTATGACAAGTCTTATTGGATTATGCATCATATTTTTCGAGTTTAATTTTTTTGTGATAAATGTATCACACAAGAAATTTTCACGAAATTAGATATAAAAAAAATGATAATCCACTTCCACTGCAAATAATGTTACATCTACATTAAATAAAATTAAATATCAAGATGAAAGCAACACTTTCTCCCAAAAAAAGACAAGACCTACTTATAAAAATCATTTAGGTTACCCGAGACAAAAAAGAAAAAAAAATCGTTGGCAAAACAAGCTCACACCCACAAAACAAAAATAAAAGAAACAAAATCAGTTCGAAAAGTAGACAATTTTAGAAACACGTAGGACGACATAAAGGGGTACACTGACGGACCGGATCCGTCCCCCGGGGATCGGACGTTCCTCCGTTGATTTTTTATAAATATTAATACGGTCATCTCTACCTTCCCCTCCATTGTTTGATCAATAAACATATAATAATCTATTCAATAATATTATCATAAACTTCATACTTACATTCACTAAGATTGAAAACCTATTATTACAATATCTTATTGGTGGTCAATACAATTTCTAGTAATCAAACTCAAAGCATTTATTTCAAATAAACCAATAACAGGCATTTTTGAATTGTCAAGGTGTCGGTCAGTTAGAAAGATGAAGCTCCAAAGCCCATGCCAATGCAATGGGTAGAGCCTATTCCAAAGAGTAGTAGGTATCAATGGAGAAGAACGGGCAAGAAACTCCAGAGACACTCTTGCAAATCAAAATATTGTTACAAAAAATTGGTGACATCATTCATGTTGAAATTATACTGTATGTGAGAACGATGTAGAAAGACGTGCACGTTAAAAGTGTCCGTAATAAAAAAGATAAGAACAAAAAAGAACTATTCTTAAATTAAAATAAACCATGGCAGCTAAGAGATGACCGGTCCCTACTGACGGCGCCCGTTCACGAACAAGAAGTATGGATCGGCACCATTCAGCTCAACCATTTTGAAGGAAATTTAATGTTCCAACACTAATATTTATTCCCTTTTCAGTTCCAATAGTAGTAATAGTAAAATATTTAACTATTTTTTCTTTCTTTTGTATAAACACATACAACATTTATAATAATAATACAAGCTGTGTAAGGGATTTTCCATCGGCAAAAATGACGAAATTCCATCCAAACTTTCATCTCCTATTTAACCCCTTTAGGGAACGAATTTTCAAAAAAAATCCTTAGTGCCTTCGTCGTTTATAAGGAACTGTTGTGCAAAATTGTGTAATTTAGTTCGTTATAAAACGAACTCTTGTACAAAATTTCATGTTTCTAGACTCAATGGTTTAGGTTGTGCGTTGTCTGTTAGTGAGGGAATGAATCTTTTAAAAATTTTGTAGTTATGGTTGCTGGAAAAGTTGTTTAATAACAGTGTTTGTTTCAGGTACCTAGTGGGTTTCTTTATTAACTTTATGCTAAAATGTTACCCAAAAAGTTGTTAATAAGATCATTGATTAATAAGATTGATACTAAAAAAAGTTGTTGATAAGAAATACATACATTGGTACTTATCTATAAACAAGTGATCTAAAAAAACGGCGGATTTCACAGTGCAAGATTCAAACTACTCAAAATTATCCATTCATATTGTTTCATAAGATTACTTGTCGGCAGAGGTTTATAAGTACCATTCTTACTATCTAGTATCTCGTTAAAACCATTAAGAGTTCAGCAAGGCGGCAGTCCTATAAAATATAACTGACAATGCGACAAATTTATCAAAAACAAAAAAACTAAATTGTCACTTTTCACGACAGATGCTGTTTAGTAAAGCAAAAATCTATGAAAAAAACTTTGTAAAATTATCGAATTGTCGCCTATCACTTCATCACTTTGTCGCTTGTCGATTTTACTCTAGGCCCCAGGTTGCGCCAGGCTAAGGTACGTTTAAAGTGTGCCACTTGTGGAGGCGATGGCAATGCACCCCCTGCATTGCATTCAATGAACTTGCACCATTCTCTCTTTCCTAACCCCCCCAAAAAGGGAGGGAGATACTACTGAAGGTCACTTCTCGCAGACAACTTTCGCTTTCACCGCATTCGTGTATTTCAGACGTGCAGGCTGCACTTTCGTTGACCACCAAGAGAAGGTCACAGTTACGCGTCTTTTTACACCCTGTATAGCTGGGTGGTATACAAGGTGTAAAAAGACCCAAACTAAGAAACGTTGAGTAAAAATAATTGGTGGGAAATGACTTTTATTTTTGGTGTGAAAAATCGCTGTTTTCGGTAACGATGTAACGCACGCAAAATATTGAGCTGTGGGGTGCATGCGACTGTATCGGGGTCGTGGAGGTATTTAAAGTTTAGTTATAACTTTTAAGTAAATTTTATTATAATTTGTTAATAGTTTTAGTTAATTAATGATATTCAATTGTTTTTCTTTTGACTATTTAAATAGTTTGTTAGTTAATTTAATATGAGGTCCAGTATGGTCCAGTACAAAAAATGATCGCAATCACGGAAATACCATGTGACCCTCGGCTTCGTTAAGTGTCTTTTTACACCCATTATGCCGCAGGGTGTTTAACTTTACCAGTCTTTGTAAAAAACAGCAGTAGTTTATGATAAATGCGTAGTTTGTTATAACATTATTTTGAGTAAAATTAGTTGTTAAACTTTTCTTAAAGACGTAAACGACTCTGTCGTTTTGGCAGAGCAATTTAAAATTTTTGGCAGTTTGTAGTCAAATAACTTTTAACAATTGTTAATTTATCGGCGTCGTGATCAGTGTCTTTTCAGTAGTTTTCAGTAAAAGACTATAAATTAAAATAGGTAAAAAAACAACATAGCTTTCTTTGCTTGCAACATTTATGTATAAAGTTTATTCAAGTCCTTTTTTCCAATTCATGTTATTTCCACTTCATGGGATACACTGAGGTTACCCGCGAAATTTTAATATTTTTACGTTTTCTGCAATTTGCAGGTCAGTGTCAGGTGGTTTGTTGATCAATATATGATTTGCGACCGTAACAAATATGTATATATACAGAATTATAATCATTACAATCATCAATATAACTCTCTAAGTTAGAAATTGGCCCAAAATTTTATGATTTCATGAAATACCTAGTCATTAAATTGGATAATTTGAACGTTATATTGTCGTTTTTAATGATTATAAATATACAATTTGTTACAATCGCGCATTATATTTTGATCAACATAATATATAACCTGATATATACTGACCTCTAAATTGCTAAAAACGTTAGAAATATTGAATTTCACAGGTTATCCTGACGCTTTCGTCTTAAACCAATATCAACTTAACTTCAGTGTCAATTAAGTTAATTTTAGAATGATTACTACTATTGAAAAAAAATATAGTAGTTGTAGCGCAAACTGAACCTTGTGTTATAGTTATATCCAAGTACACATAATTATATTTGTTTACATTTGTATCAGTTTTTCGATAGTACCTACTAGTCATTCTAAAATAAACTTATTTGCACAGACATAAAGTTGATATTTGTTTAAATGGAAGTACCATCAATTGCAAACAAGAATTTGAACAGACTTTATCCTTCATTTTCTCGAATAAAAAGTATCATAGTTATGAGTGCCAAAATCATAATTTATGATGGGGAATATTTAATTGATCCACTTAAATCTTTTTGATGATCTTTCTGATCTTTAAATGATGAACGCCTTTTTTACTCAATGATCTTAGAAAAAAAAGAAAGAAAATAGTTTATTCTGCACAATTACATTAATTTATTACACACCTACAAAATAGCCAAATGCCTCGTATTCAAGCTATAAAAGTTTGGCAATTTTGTCTATTGCTTGATATTAGGGCTAGGGACCAAAGACAATACACATTGCTCTGTGTTGCGACACTGGCAAATGACAACAAACAAACGATCAAAAGAAGAACAAAATGCCGATTGCAAAGATTACCTTCCTTTTCACCGCCACGGACTTCAATACTCTAATAAACTCAGCTGCCTTGAAATTTTAGTTAGATTTACATGTTTTGATGGCACGTACACCTTTAAAACAACATCAATTTCTAAAGGACACACTCTTATTTTGTTTTAAAGGCGTACGTGCCATTAAAACGTAAATCTAATTAAAATTTTAAGGCAGCTGAACTTCTATTGAAGTCCGTGGCAGTGAAAAGGTTAACTATGTGGTCTATTAAGCTAGAGCACCCCGACCAAATGGGCTAAGTAGGTTAGAACTATGTCGCAGTAACTAAGCAAGGGCATATCCCAAAGGACGATCATTAGTGTATTGATTAGTATTTTTAGGAAATCAAAATGTGAATTATCTGGGGATCAATTCTAAACACAGTGGCCTCCAAAATTTAGTTGATATTTCCACTTCAGTTGTTATGCCACATTAAATTTTGAATTTCTAGTTTTTTCAAACGTTTGAACTGTACACTATAAGTTACGGTACTTAACGTTTTTATTGCCTAATTCAACTACCTAAGATAAGGCAATACCAGACTTTTTTTTTAATTTCGTACCAGTTTGTAACTTTCAAATACTTGAATTACAGCGACCATAAGTTAGTTGTAAATTTCCGTAGTTTTAAAATAGTTAAAGTGTTGTAATATTATTTTAATGATATTATTATTAAGATATAAGTATTTTTCAAATTAGATTTAGTCATTGCTAGGGATTTTGGCTTTATTCAGGAAAAATATTGGCTACGGGGTGATAATACTGATAATAGACCACTGAAGAAAGACGTAGGACATGAAAAACTACAAAAAAAACATAGTTAACAAAAAAAAATTGCAATTCAAATCTCGTACGATACGATGATTACCAATGTTTTTTCAGGCGACGTGACCTTGTAAATTAGTATCGTGCAGGCGTCCGTCATCCGCTGGTTGTTTAAGAAATTAAAGTTCCTGGCTTCTTGTAAGAGTTCTCTAATCCCTCATACAACGATCGAGGAATTGATTTTGTACTACCGCATTATTCGTCATAAATCAAGAAAAGTTGTAACTAAGTACGTCCAGGTCGAGGTTTCTATCTGCGTAAAATAATAAAAAAGAGTGAGTGAAAGAGTTCTAAAATATTTTTTATTATTTTTCGTACCCCTTCAAGGCTGATTTGAAACAATTTTTTTACAGAACAAATTTTAAAGATTTTTATGTTCACACATAATCTTTGGTCTCTCTTCTATAGTTAATTTTCACCTCGAAATTATTATGTTTTCTAAATAAATTCAAAAACCCTGGTAAGGATTAAATCTAATTTGAAAAATACTGTTATCTTACTAAAAATATACTTAATTCAAATAATATTAAACAACCCTGTAACTATTGTAAAACCACAGAAATTATAAACGTCAACTAACTTTTAGCAGCAATAATTCAAGTATTTGACAGCTAAAAGTGGGTTATAAAAAATAAATAGCAGGTAATCTCTTAGCATAAGATAGTTGAAACTTCTTTCTTCTAAACAGGATATATTTTTAACCAGTGAGCAAACTGTAACCACGAATTCAGCATATGAACATATAAAAGCCCAAGCGTAGAAATTTTTCGTCAGTTATAATTTTTTTAATTTGTTGTTCCATACAGTTTGACCGCGTAGGTATTGCACTTTTCTATGAAACAGCAGATTTTTTTTTTATATCCGACGAGAAATTTCTGCGCTAGAGGGTCTAGAATCATGTGCTGAATTCATGGTTACAGTTTTCGCACTGGTTTAAAAATGTATCCCGTACAAAACCAATTGCTGTTCGTTACTCTCGCTAAAACTCAAAAACGGCTTAACCGATTTTTTAATTTTTTTTGCGCTAACACAGGGGTGATTTGAAAAAAAATAAAAGACATTGCAACGCATGCCGGGCACTACCTAGTTAAATCAATAAAAGCCTTATAGTGTACAGTTCAAACATTTGAAACAAGAACTTTTGATTTATATAAAAATCGATTGCCGTTCGTTAGTCTCGCAAAAACTCGAAAATGGCTCGACCGATTGCAATTGAACTTTGGTAAGCTGTTGTGTGCGCGCCAGAGAAGGTTTTAAAAGGCACTGCAATTTGCAACGCATGCCGGGCATTAGCTTGTTAAACAATAAAAACGTTATAGTGTACACACACTTCAAACACTTGAAACTAGAATTTTAAATCATAATGTGGCATTACAGCTGAAGTGGAAAAAAACAACTAACTTTTGGAGGGCACTGTACATGCCATAATCAATTCGATAATAGCGATTAAGTGGCTACTATAGGTATATTTGTAACTTGCATTCTACTTAGAATATTTTCTCTCGTCTGTTTACAAAAAAGTGTTGAATGGACTGCGTTAGTGACGTCATCAAACGAGAGCGACCCGAGGGCCACTAATAAGTGGGGCATCGTGGATATCACTACAGTCTTTTTTGCCCCTTTATACCCTTTGTAAAGGGCGATCGTAAAACTTAACAAAATATTGCTTTACTCTCCTATTTTGATTTTCAAGAATATTTTTTTACTTGCTTTTTGTACTGAATTGGATTTTCTTTACAGAAAATTTTGTTTTTTTTTTCGCATAACTATTTGAGGCAAGTAATAGTGAGCCGTATTAAACATGTCACTAGACAGTTTTTTTACCTACACGGAATCATTGTAGGTGTTTTTTAATGCACAGTCAATGAAAAATCAAAGTACCTAGAGCTTTTAAAACTAGAGTGAGTCAACCTAGGTAATTATTTTTGGTACTTTTAAAGTTGATTAAGTTTTTATGACAGAAGTAAAGTAGTACATGTTCTAATAAATTATTTTCATTAACAGTAAAGTAGTGATACGATTCAGTCGCAAACTGAATCAAATGAGGTCCCATAAGGATCAGAACGTCTCGAAACTAACTTCTTATTAATAGTATCCTGTTCTTACAGTAATTTCAACTATGTTACTACAAAATCAGTGCAGTCCTCGAAACATATTGCTTTTGTTTCAACGTGCTTATATTTAAATAAATAAAAAAGTTTATAAATAAATAAAAAGTTATCAGGCACATCGACGCTGCTCGTAAAGAGTCATAACGAGCGGCCGCAATAAACAGCGGAGGTATGGGCGTCGGGCGTGCGTTCCGAAAGGCAAATCTGTAAATTCAATTAAGGTTCGAGCATTTTTCGGACACAGGCGTCCGGAGCTACGCAGCCCTTCCGCCGCGGGCACTCGCCCCCGCATTGGAAAATTTTCTCTCGAAAATTGAAGATATTTCGTGCCTTCTCCCTGGGGGCGACTCGTTCCTCGACACTTATGGTCGGCGTCCTCTGGGTGTGCAGGAGGCTTTTTACATAAAGTCCACACGTATAGGTATCGATCGTGGGCGGCCGGACAGGGTGTACGCAGATGACGGCCCCCAGCGGCTCCCTAACCCCCTCGCTTCCCCCTTTCATTATGTAAGTGCGTACCTAACGCGTGCTCGCGCGGACCTGATTAGGGGGCCTCTTTTTTAACTGACCCCCTCACTTGGTGCGATTAAACTTAATTTGAGAGTGTCCTGCGAGAGGCGATTAAGTTTCACTAACAACTAAGCCTTGAAATATTGTTCGCAATTTGTTACGCTACGCCAAATGCGACAATGGACGCCCGTCCGCCTACATATATGGTTGTCTTATCGTCCGATGCTGGTCGTTAAAGAGAATTTAATCTTATATTCGAGTTAAGTAAAACACTGGTTTAGTTTCACAGCTTTATTAACGCGAATCAATGCTTTAAAAAACATAATTCACTTCAGCACACCGCATCAATGGAGTGTTTGAGTTTTGAGTAAATATTTTTCCTTGAGTATTTTATTATAAATCGTCCAAGTCGTCCTATTGTAGTCTTTCAATTTACCTGGCATCACGCGGTACTGATCCGTGTCATATCGTCCGAACTCCCACAGAGCATAATTTCCACTGGACGAATCTTAAAAGAGCCTAAAACTTCTCGGAAAAGATGAAAAGGGGTATGTCTACATTAAGTATTCGAAAAGTGGAATTGTACAAGAAAAGCAAAGTCTTGTTTTAAACGAGGACGGGGTCTTATATCGAACTTTTCCAATGATCGGACACCGAAGAATTTTTCAATATAGATGTTTGGCGCATCTTCTATCATTTATATTTTAGTATTCCGTGAGGGAGATCCGTGGAGTTGCCTTGTTGAGTTTCATATTGTCTATTAAATAGGTCGTTGTAGGAGAGTTTATAAGTTGTGATACGAAGTTGTCAACTTATAAGTTTTGTCGTTGTTGCGTGCCGACTGCCTCGTTGGCCTAGTGGTCGCAAGGGCTACTGTTGAACATGAGGTCCAAGGATCGGTTCTCAGGTCGGGTAAAGTGTTATTGGGTTTTGTCACCAGGAATTTCTCAGTAGCAGCCCGGAGTCCAGATTTGTGTCCGGTTGATGGCATTAGGCTACAATAAGGTACACCTGTGTCCAACCTTTCGAGGATTACAGGCATGATGTTATGTAGTTGTTACCTGCGGGGTAATTACGTAAAACACTAACGGTAGGAATGGGTTTCATTTTGACAGTTCAACAACATTCATTGCGTTATATATTTACGTTATTTTTCAGAAAAATTAATAGCAGACAAATTTTTCGAACATATGAGGCAATGGATTAGCAATAGGCTTCAAAATTATTCAGATTGTGATAGATAGTGTGCTACGTAATTAGGGTTCTGCTTCATTTGAATGACAATTTCTTGTAGTTATTTTGCAAAAGTTTAAACTAGGAGCAAGGAAGGCGATGTAAGAGACTCGTTTTACTTTTGAACCTAAAAACAAAACTAAAAAAGTACGCTTTTTAATTACAGTACCAAGGATAGTCAAGCAGTAGTTTTTTTTTTTTAATATTTTGATTTCAATCTTCAAGATCTAGAATAAATGATGAGATTAAAGTAACTTTAGTTTTGTAGAAGGTTGTCGTGATCGCATTGCTTAAATAAGTCAATGACAAATAATGATGTATGAAA
The DNA here is from genome assembly GCA_917490735.1 of Dryobotodes eremita. Lineage (NCBI taxonomy): Eukaryota > Metazoa > Arthropoda > Insecta > Lepidoptera > Noctuidae > Dryobotodes > Dryobotodes eremita. The sequence continues at coordinate 25,561,633 of OU823241.1, read as the reverse complement.
CAGACAATTTAAAGATAGGCAAAAGAAGAAGTAAAAAAATAATGTTACCCAAAGTCTACTCCACTCCATTCGCTGCGTCGGCCATCGCCCAAGCCCGTTGCCTGTATACTATAAAAAGTATAGTTGCTGTTCGTAGATTTGGACAAATTAAACATCTTTCACTTGGTATTACTGTTGCGTACCCTCAGATTAGCCTTCAGGCACAAATTCTGTCAATCAATAAGGAGTAGAATTGAAAATTCCGAAAAGGAAATAAAAAATGTACTATGTTCTTTCTTATTCCATCGAAATATCGCTAGAAAACCGGAAGACATGCGACATTCATCAACCTGCGCTAGACTTGCGTGTCGGTTTATGGCTCATTCCCTCTCTCAGAAGGCTCTAGCCTACCTCATGCATCTCAGCATTGGAAAAAATATTGACTGATTATGTTTGACTGATTATGTTTTGACTGATTATTTTTTGACTGATTATGTTCTTGCTGATTATGTTTTGACTGATTATGTTTGACTGATTATGTATTGATTGATTATGTTTGACTGATTATGTATTGACTGGTTATGTTTGACTGATTATGTTTGACTGATTATGTTTGACTGATAATTTATTGACTGATTATGTTTGGCTGATTATATATGACTGATTATGTTTGACTGATTATGTTTGACTGATTATGTTTTGAGTAGACTGAACTAGGGTAGAGAACGGTTCTTTTATATTTTGTGAATTTGATAACATTATGATTGATTGATTGATTATGTTTGACTGATTATGTATTGACTGGTTATGTTTGACTGATTATGTTTGACTGATTATGTTTGACTGATAATTTATTGTTAGATTATGTATTGATTGATTATGTATTGACTGGTTATGTTTGACTGATTATGTTTGACTGATTATGTATTGACTGATTATGTTTGACTGATTATGTATTGACTGATTATGTATTGATTGATTATGTTTGACTGATTATGTCTGACTGATTATGTTTGACTGATAATTTATTGACTGATTATGTTTGGCTGATTATGTATGACTGATTATGTTTGACTGATTATGTTTGACTGATTATGTATTGACTGATTATGTTTGACTGATTATGTTTTGAGTAGACTGAACTAGGGTAGAAAACGGCTCTTTTATATTTTGTGAATATGAGAACATTTGGACCTTGTAGACTGTTGATCTATAGACCATTTTCTATTTTATTAAGTACCTGTTACCAGTTAACAGGCTTACACTGTCCTCCCATACCTATTAACACTGTTATTTGAAAACATTGTAAAAGCCAATTAGTTTTAAAAGACTAGGTAACCGCGGAGTTTCTTGCCGGTTCTCCTCCATAGGAAACGACCAATTAGAAACATGCACCTAGCTTCTGACGTTTCATAAGTGTCCATGCAGGTTTATGTGAAATAAAATATTTTGATTTTGATCATAAGACAGATATAAGTCTGTATGGTTAAAAGTTATAACTTGGTGCCTAGCAGAGCAGTACAGCCAGCCTCAAAAAAATGTTACCTATACATCGACAAGCATTAATTTAATTGTCTACAATCTTTGTAATAATTGTAATTATTTGTATCTAATTAATTTTTAAATTAATTAAAATTAATAATTGTAACTAATTGTATCAATGTGTAGCTATAAAACATATTACACAATAGAGGAACCTAATTAGAAGCTACACATTAATATAGTATTAAAGAACAGGAATTTTAGACAACCAAATGAATTCTTGACAATGTTTACATATTTTTGAGGCTGAATGTACTAGCCTGTGTCTAAGGCTTAGCGCGCACTACGAATATTAATCGTTGCGGATAATCATCGCAAATCTGTGAACAATACCAATATACTAGAGTCCGCGCAATGCGGTAAATAATTGCTTGAGAATACGCTTGAAAAATTATTTTCGTTTGCGATTTTATTTTGCAGTTTAAACATCGCAATGATTAAAATCGTAGTGTGCGCTAAGCCTTAGACACGGGCTAGTACATTCAGCCTCAAAAATATGTAAACATTGTCAAGAATTCATTTGGTTGTCTAAAATTCCTGTTCTTTACAAAACTTAAATGCAAATCTAGCCAGAGAGCTATGAAATGAATCAATAAAGAAAAAGAAACCGGTCAAGTGCGAGTCGGACTCGCACACGAAGGGTTCCGTAGCACAAGGCAAAAAACGCCAAAAAAAAACGTTTCTTGTTTGGAGACCCCTTTCATTTTTTACTTTACTTTATTTGTTGTTATAGCGGCAGTAGAACACACAACAGAGATTCACAGTGTGAAAATTTCAACTGTCTACCTATTACGGTTCATGAGACACAGCCCGCTGACAGACAGACAGACGGACAGACGGACAGCGGAGGCTTAGTAATAGGGTCCCGTTGGCACCCTTTGGGTACGGAACCCTTAAAACGTAGATCAGATAATTCAGATAGTCCCAGTCTTCTATAGTCAATAAATGTTTGTAAAATTAAAGTTTGTTTGTTTGTTTGTCCCGCAGGTATGTGTTAGTAAATCATTCAACCGAATGCGATGAAACTTTGATTTATATTGTCGTGCGCAAACCCGCGGAAGTACCGGAAACAAAGTTGCCGGCAACAGCTAGTACTTATCAAATAAACATATTAAATAAAACGAACTGAATTAGATACTTTTGGATAATAAACAATTGCAAAAAAAATAATTGAGATATTGTTTAAAACAAATAGTAAGTATCCTGAAAACAACTTAGTATCTAAACTTATCTACTTAATTACCAATTAACTTTTATATGGTAGATACTTGTAAGGGTATTTTATGGTAAGTACCTACTGTTTACGTTTTATCAACTATACATAGTCAAACGCCGGTATGTTTTTCTTTTTATTTATATTAAGAAAACACGGAAATCACTGATAGATACAATGTTATGTTTTCTTGCAGCGCCATCTATGACACATTTGAAGAATAATTGCAGCCTCAGCTTCCTTCATCCGCTCAACGAGAGACGCTACGTAGACTTAATATACAGTGTTGGCTCCATCCCACAGATGGCGTTAAAAGCTCGGTATTGATGTTAGGTGAAAGTATTGCGAAAGGTGAAGGGCTGCAGCTGTATTTCTTTGCTCCCTTTCCGAGTAAGTATGTGTTAACATAACTGGTTTGTTGAGAGATGGCGGTGGGAGCTGCAAAAGCCCGACACAAAGAAACCACATGGCGCCTGAGAATAAAGTGTGGAATTGTGCGTATATGTGAGAAATATCCACCACTCAGAAAGCCCCGAAATCAACACTTCAACTATCACATTATTTTAGACGATTTTGGAGCTTAGTTTTAATAAATACTTAGCGTAGCTTAGCATCCATAAAGCATAGAATGATTAGTGAATAGTAAGTAGTAATATTTAACCCGCCAGTAGGATGCCATTTTTTTTTTGCAATCTGCATGGCTCTGATTTTTATTCTACCAAAGTCATATCAGATATTTTTAATCACAGCGAGGTATCAATTTCTCAGAATTAAACTGAGTAGGCAGGTATTTATAACGTAAGAGTTGACACATATTTTTGAAGCTGATGCAGCATCTTATATTTTGGCGTCGATTGTCTCGTCAGATAGTTTTAGTATTCCTTCAATGCCTTCCTTCCATAAATGATCACATATGTTTGCCGTCATCTTGACGACGGATATTAATGTTGGGGATGAATAATGAAATCAGATATTATTGCCGAGCTGTTCATACTAAAATATTTATGCTCGTGACTGTACTACATGGTAATTGTACAATAATAATGTTCACGTTGAGGGAAAAACCAACCACTTTGTTCCCAACCACTGTAACCCTTGAAAGCCAAAATCTACAATGGCGACCAGAAAAGCGCCAGAAAAGCGCCAGAAAAGGTCAATGAATACAAAGAAAGAAAATCACGTTATATGCACTAAACATGACGCATAAACTTAAAAAGAAAACAGATGGGGAAAATACTTATGTGTCACATTTGCTCAAAACGGCCAAGAATGCAAACCACGCAGCAAACTCAACAAGTCCCGGAGAAATGATTAAACTGTCTTATAATACAGCGGAGGAGTAAAAAAAACCAAAGTTTCCAAATCCTTCAATATCAAACAGGAGACCGAACAATATAACGTTACCATATAGAGGTCGATGCGCCTCTGGTCGCAGAACTATATTGATACCTTTTGACATTCTCTATGAAATTATGGGAGCGGTTTAAAGGGTATATAGTTGAAGTAGCAGTGGGTTCCATCACTTATTGGCATCAACGATGAGGCTGATATAGTGGTGAGAAAAGCAGCTCTGTGTGGAGAAGCGATTTCAATTTTACTCATTACACCGATATATTACCTAAATTAATAAAATACTGTCATTATAACTGGCGATAGTACTCTAATGAAAGATCTTTAGGACAAGATACTTAGTATAAGACAATACAATGAAAAAATAAAATACTTGTAAAGTATTATATTATTTTAATTTTGTGAATGTGAAGACTATGTGGGTAATTGCTTTTTTTTTCTAATTTAATTTTAATTATGATCTGGCAGTTTGAGTAATTTATGCGGCCTACCCAAATGTCCTTTCTTTGGTATTGTTCGTCGAATCGTTGAGCTCCTTAAGTCCTGACTTCCTGAGTCGAGCTGCACGATTACTGACAAATGCGTGCACTGACTGGACAGGTCCACTCAAACTGTGTGGTTCTTTCCTCAAAAGACCATTTCAGATACCAATCTGCATGGTCTTCGCATGACCTGACCAAGATTATGTCTGGACTTTAAAAGAGACTGTGACCTCTGAGTTTGTTTCGGCCTTTCTTCTCAGAGTAGTCAGATAGGAAACGCCGACCTCATCTAGTTTAAAAAACATGATTGACGTGTAAAAGTGTTTGTACAAACCTACTTACAGAAATAAAATCATTTATCATTTATCATTTATAATGTGAGCTTCCTTGAACACTATGGCTTATTATTATGAATTTGATAGCTGGAGAGCCGACTGCAAAATGTCGTACCTACTTGATACTGCGATGAAATGCACAATGGTTTCCCATAAAAGTGATGCTAAGACCGAATGTAATAGTCTGCCAAACCCGAACTTACTGAAGGTAGAAAAAAGCCTAAAGTTCCCGGTGCGAAAAAAGGGGCGTATTTTACCTATCTGATACCGGAATAACTGATATGGCATCAGTTAGGAATTTACTGGTAGATACAGAAAATCGAAATCTGCTACTATTTTTTTTTTGCTGAAAGTGCTTGGCAGGTGCTCTCAAAGGTGACTATCGGTATATTCCAGTATCAAATGGGTAAAATATGCTCCTTTTTTCGCACCGGAATTCATATATTTTTTTTCTACTTTCGGCAAGTTCGGGCTTGGCAGATATGACATTCGGTCTTATCATCACTTTTATGGGAAACCATTGCGCATTTCATCGCGATATCTAGTAGCCTGTACGAAATTTTGCAGTCGGCTCATAACAGTATTTCGTATAAGATTCGGCCACGTTGCATTTCAAACAAGTTGGTTTAGGATGTGAAATTCGGATTCCCCGAATTGCGATATGTGTGGAGTAGTTGAAGACCACCACTTGTTGATGGAATGTGCTCGTTGTGAAATAGACCGAGAGTCCTTAATGAGGACACTTAAGGTGAATCCTCAGCTGTAGCCCGCCAAATTCAATTTGTTTTTTGGTTTTTTGCAAATTGCAGCTCTGTTTTACATCGTATGTTGATAAAAATGCCATTCGCGACTATAGGAATGATATATTTACTAAATAATAATCATCAATTTCGTATTAATCGTCTGGACATTTGTTCCACCCAAGGATAAAATTTTCATATGAAATATTCTAAAAAATTCTACGGTGGAACAAAATTTGGCGGAATACAGCTGAGGATTCACCTTAACTTAAACAGACTAAGTATAAGTATGCTCCATGAATTATTAGCATCGCCGACATCCAAAGCCTTTAAGAATCTGTTTAGGTTCCTTAGTCCTCATCACTACATATTATAAAACAAAGTCTCCCCGCCGCGTCTGTCTGTCTGAACGCGCTAATCTCTCAAATTACCAGTCGGAATTGATTTTTTTTCGCATTTTATTTATTAAACATTCTTGAGGAAGGTTATATAAGCTATTTAACATCACGCTACGACCCCTAGGAACCGAGCAAAATGAAAAAAGTTAGAAATAATGCTAAGCGAAAATAAAGTAATAGCGGGGGCGGGCGATGCGCACCGATGCGGTTGCCAATATTTCACGCAGACGAAGTCGTGTTTAGTTAGTTATGAGTGGGTAATTAAATTTTATTTTAATAAACTTTAGGTTACAATGGCATTTTCATTTACACATGTATAAAAAATCATAACAAAAATAGAAAAAAAAAGCTTGGATAAGCGCAGGATTGCCTGACATCATCATCATTATCCACAGTCCGACTTCACCCACTATTGGGCACAGGCCATTTCTCTGAATCCTTTGCCAATTCTCCACGCTCCTGCGCCGCAGCCTCATCCAGGTTCCACCCGCGATGGCAATATTGTCGTCCACCCATCTTGCCTAGCACCACCGATGAAAATTGGGTCTTATTATGCGCAGTTTATAAGTCTGTTGGAGTCTTGTTGCCTCTGCTGGAGTGTTCAATGTCAGTTTACCTGCATCCTTGACGATCTGAACAACGCCTCTTACATCTGCCTACTCTTTTCCTAACTATGTTAGAGTCGGCTTCCAGTCTATCCGGATCCAGCTAAATACCAGTGTTTTACATCAGCGACTGCCTATCTGACTTTCACAGCCCGGATACTGGGTAACACGATACCTCTTGGCAAGACTGGTTGTCAAACTGTCGGGCTTCTGACTACCCGTAACGACTGTCAAAGATCTACGATTGACAGCCGGGGCCAACGGCTTAACGTGCTGTCCGAGCCACAGAGGGATCTCCGTATGTAATGGATGGTCACTCATCACTGACGGACCTCGGCAACCGTTGGTTAACCTTGAAGATCGACCCGTGTGGCTGTTTATTATTTATTTTTAAATATTTTATTATTTATTTAGCCACGAACCCCTCAAATACCAGATTATAACAAAAAAATATGCTGATAAATGATGAATATTTTTTCGGAAGGAAATTCTTTAACGGAGCTTGCGGTAGGAGTTAATTGGTACAAATCGACACGTAACGGAAAAGCGTAATGCCCCGTCCATGCGACTTTTTATTATATATAATAGAAAGAGACAGAGATATAGGGAGAGATAGTTTTTAAGGTTTCCCAGGGTGTTCAGCACCCTGGAAAGTATGGTCAATCAATAGAGATGTCAAAATGAAAACTTAAAATGTCATTTAAAGAATTTCGAAGGCGCCATCTTAGATTTTCATTTTGAACTTCGTTCCTGCCGGGGGTCCCCCAACCCCACACGTATTTTTTTCCTATCAGTAGGTTTGCACAAACATATTTACACATCAATCATATTTTAAAGACAAGATGAGGTCGGTGTTTCCTATCCGACAACTCTAAGAAGAAAGGCCGAAACAAACTCAGATGTCACAGTCTCTTTTAAAGTCCATACATGAATCTTGGTGAGATCATGTGAGGACCATGTAGATTGATGTCTAAAATAGTTTTTTGACAGGTCGCGGTAGACAAATGATCGCCGTCACCGGGACGTCACGTTCGGTTCGAATAATCTCGTTTCTCGGTGACGTCTCGGTGCAGGCTGCAGTGGACAAACGTCCTATGGCAAAGTAAAGAAGGTAGTGTCGTGAGAAAAGTTTTGATAGTTGAAATAATGATGGATTGCGAGGAAAGTAATATGGCTAGAATGGAGTGAACCTACTTGATGGCAGATATAGAAAAGGAAGACATTACATTATTTGGGATAAGGGTAGAAGAATTACGATAATAAAATAAAGTGTAAACTTACTAGTACCTACAAGGTGTAATTCAAATAACTCAAAACCCGTGTCAGTCATCACTATGAACAACTTTTACTACCTTTGTAGTTGGTTACTTTATAATCCTGAAATCGTGGAAAAATCATCCGTTTTGTGACGTTGCAAAATCAATAAATAACGCAACAAGTAGCGACATCTTGTGTCAGGCATTGGCATGGCTGTCAGCATGTTCTCTGTAACACGCGAGAAATTATGTCATGTAAATTATATACAAGAGTATTAGTTAAATTTAAATAAATAAACATACAGACATAATTTCCCACATTTTATTTAAAACAATGCCTAAGAAATGGAAAATAACCAATAGACAAGAATTTTATTTAGTCTATGGTGGTGGAAGCTTCTCGAAGGTTGGTGACATTGATCCGGCAAGGGGAAGACCCGCAACGTGTGTGACATGATATGAATAGGATTTGGAATAGGAACTTAGTTCTGGAGGAACAGACTGTACCCAAATAACCCGATGGGTTTCCAATAAGTCCCATTCGAAGCTGAATCCGGTGAGTGTTCAACCGTATTTTTTGTTCATGCGGGATGGCGTGGCTCGTACATGTGATTTCTGACACGAGTGTATTGTTACAGGTCTGGCTGTTTTATGCTAGCCTTTTTTCTTGTAAGATCTGCTCTGATAAATAATTGAGACGTGATACTTTGGAGTAGCCCCGTGGTCTGATGATTGGAATGGATCCGGGTGCAGGCAACCTTTGAGGTATGGTCATCCGTTTGACAGGAAGGCTTTACTTAGGCGATATCGGTGATGAGGGAAGTTCGCCGCTCCAGGTAACGAAGCGTCATTATTATACCCGTAGGCCACGTAACGTGCAAACACAGGGGTACACTGTGTTTGATGCCAAGGGTCGTAGTCCTGTCAAGTGAAGGGATTAGTACTGAGAGATCACCGAGAATAATTGGTAAGGAAGCGATTTAGTCTATGAGAGAGTTAGGCCTATTGTATGGACTGGGTGATGAGACCAGTTGCCATAAATTGTTGTGTCGCGGATTGCTTAGCATAATCTTATGTTCCCGTTGTTAGCACAACCTTGATAGGTAGGTACTTGTATGATTGAGCTAGTATCTATTAAGTGGTTCACCTCACGGACTCGCTATAGCGACTCTGAGATATTGTAAGTCTCATTGCAGGTCAACACACCAATACAACTAGACCCGAGACTGGTTGTACTGGTGTGGAAGCCCAGGTGTATGGGGGAAGGTATGTGGCCAGCCACATTCAATATTGTGAACCTTCAATTGTAAGTTATTGTAATAAACATTGCATTGTGTAAGAAGGTACTTGTTTAATTGAATATTTCCCTAGCAGCTTATTATACCCTACAAATTTACTTTAGCACGGTGGTGAGTAGTACAACACCGAAGGAGACCATCAACATCCAGTCTCCTAACCAATTCTGTATAACTCCGAGGGCCGGGTTACAGTTTCACACATTTATTTCACATAACTCGACAAAATGTATGGAACGAATGTTCCATACAACTCGATTTCTACCGGCCTCCCTTTGAAAAATGGCAAAGACAGTATTATTTAGACAAATAATATATAATCACATTAAATATATGTACTCTGGCTTACCTCTTACAAAAATTTACCCTCGCTACTCTGGAACAACAGATATTTTGTTAGTGTAATTTTGAATTCAGTTACCCTTTTTCAGGTTTTGAATTATTTCAATGACCTACACCTTATAGGCGCGATTACCAAAAGTTCAAGGTTTGGCGAAGGGTAGGTTCCACGTAGGTTCTGAAAGCTACACCCATGCGATAAGGTACGGAACTTGCGCCAAGGCGACCAACTTTCGACAGGTTTTCATTTCCCAAGCGCGGGACGCGACAGCGCGCGTCTTTTGTTTTAATGTGGAAGTCATGCGACTATTCCCGCCGGTTTTAACACCTCCATACAAAGAGATTTAAGATACTTACTAAAGTAAATAATTTAATGTCTTTGCCTCCATACAAGTTAGTTGACACAATCGGTGCGAGTGAATTTCGTCGCGCATCTTGCGCGGGATTCTCTTCGCGTTTGGCCAGAGTTGAAGACTTATCTGCAAACTTTCCCCGAATCCCATAGGAGCAATTTTTATTTCAGTCCTTACAATAGATACCATATCAGAGATTTCATTTGGCGATTGACGTCATTCCCCTTATTGAGAAAAGAGACACGAGACTTAGAATAAATATAGTTTGATTTCAAGGCTATTTATTCTCAGCAGGGAGGACAGAGACTAACGAAAATATACCTTATGTTGCTAAAGCTAGATAAAGCAAGCTTGAAAGAATAGGTAATACCGCTCACACACTGAGCGATAATCGAATAGCCGATGTTGCTCTTGTGTCTCTAGTGTACTGCAGTCAGTGAGTAGCGAATTAAAAATGAGAATGCACCAATTTTAACACGTATAATTAATGAATATTAAAAAAAAAATACGAAATATATGATAAGTATACTAGATAGTAGATACTGATAGACTAGATAGTGATAGTTACTTATTATTAAAACAGTTACGGAACTAGTAATTTGGCTTAAATTAAAAGCGAATACTAGAAATCTTAAAGTAGGATGGTAAATCTTTGTTACGTATTTGCTTTCCGAACTAGGGAATCGATTGCAAACGGGTTTTGGTTCGTGATAACTAAATTACGTAAACTTTCAAATGAATATTATATTATAATGATGAACCTCAGTTAACCCGATAGAAACAGTCTTGGTTAAAATTTTTACTAATATTAAAATGTTAACCCTAGTAGTTATGCTACTATAACAATTAAGAGTAAAGGTTTAAAGTAACAAGTCGATTCTGATGAACAACAGCTTCAAAGCGTAGCACGCCTAGCCGATTCTGACGAACTGGAACCTCGAGGCGTAGCACGCCTCGGCGGAATCGCAGGTGATATGACAATCATGTGTCTCGAGCCAGAGCGGACTTGCTGGTCTCGAAATCCAAGGATTCGATGTGGCTGGTAAAAGCGACTCAAGAGCTCGCAAGCCTAAAGGGCCGGGAGCAGCTCTTTTTTCTTGGTTCTAAGTAAACACCTACGACAAATAAAATAGGGTATTACACCAGAGAAAATGCTAAGACTTCCGCTGAGAGGGCAAATCAGGAAAAATACATACCAAATTCGAAGAATATCGTAGGTACACAAAACAGAACATTGTTTAGTTAGCAAAAACCTGCGTGGTGTGTAACATAAATATAGGGACTGTACTTACCTACACATACATACAGTGCTTTAATTATAGGGAAAAGATGCTAATTTATTCCGTAGCCGTCGCCGTAGTTGGTAATGTAGGTATAATCGTAAAAACAGCGGTGTAACATTACATTTGCCGCAGGTTCTCGCTAAAGACGGCTGAAAGTTGAAGTTGGTTCGACATTCTCATTGTAGCGTCATCAAACTCACTACTGAGTGTGTAACACTCCGCAGAAGGTTCTTCCTTAAAATTTTTTTTTTGCTTACGAATCCCGTCGCTTGGATAACCAAGAACTCTGAGAAGAATGATGAAAGATGTTAAGACATGAAATGCGTTTATAGTAAACAGTCTGCCATGTACAGCCGGGGAAATCAATTGCTAAGCAAATTGACACTCTACGTCAATTGACCGTGCTATATCCATTCCATATAATTATCAAAGAATGACAGATGTGATTTGTTTCAGTTCTTTTTTGTATTTCTGTTTTCTCTGCGTCATGTTTCCAACAAATATATGAGTTTTCTTTCTTTCTTTTCTTTCTAATACACAGAAAATTTTGGTTAGATGTAAACGGGATATGTACAGTCACCAAAAGAGATAAGTAACCAGGGTCGTCGGATATAGTTGCAATTTGGCAAGAAACCGATGGATGTTTTCGAATGAAATTTATTTTGTTAAATTACCTGTTTGTTTTCTATTAATTAAATTAAATTTTATTCGAAAACATTCATCGGTTTCTTACTAAACTTCAACAATATCGCGAACCCTGGTTACTTATCTCTTTTGGTGATAGAGTGCGCCAATTTTCACTATACACTATTGGCAAATTCAAATTCAATTCAAAGTGTTAGTTATCAATAATAGCTGATACTAGATAATAGGATAAACTTAATCGAAACCGCTATTATAAATTCGTTTGGTCAAAATATTCCCTATCTATAATTACCTATGTAGTTACAAATTTTGTGTCGTCTGTCTATTAAACCCAATCAGCTATTCAATCTACGCTAGCGTAAGCGCATAATTTGATTGCTTTGTGAAGCTATGTCAGCAAATGCGACAATTTTTAGGACGGCAACAGTTTAGTGTTTTGATTCGCTCACGGCACTGCACTATTCGCGACATGCTCGGAGTCAGAAATAAAATTATCCGGGAAAGAACCGGAGTTACCGAGAGCTTGCAGAGTAAGAGTAAGCCAGCTGAAGTGGCACTGGGATGGCCATGTTTGTCGAAGGACCTTTGGCCGATGGAGCAGACGAGTCCCTGGAGTTGACGCCGCATATTGGCACGCGTGGTGTGCGTCGCCCCTCAGGTAGATGGTACCGACGACCTTAAAAAGGTGGATGAGAGAGACTGGATGCGGGAGGCAGAGGACAGGGTGTTGCGGCGCAGCTTGGGTGAGGCCTGTGTCCGTCAGTGGACTGGGATAGGCTGCGTTGGTTGATTGACTGCACCATTTTACACAAACGTGGAACGCTGAAACACTCTCCCACAGGCTCACAGTTCAATACAGTACAGAACAGTTGAGTATACTATATTGACTTGCAAAATATTAATATAACTAAGAGAGGATTGCTTATTTTAGTGTTCTTATCACAATCCGCCTTCCGCCTTTATTCGAATTTATTTTGTTGTGTCGCAGCATGTCTTCTGTCACATATTTCAATCTCATGATACTACTTTTAGGAAACTATTATGTACCTTTTGATGGCGGTGGTCAGACAGTGACAATGCTTTATATGATTTTTTAAATAGTTTATTTAAAAAATATGGCTATAAGATATGCCGTGAGAAGTAGTGACAGCATGGCACTAAAACTTAATTGTAACTAACTTAAATACTAAACAAAGAAGAGTGCCAGGAGGGTTTTAGGCAGGTGGCGGTAGGTGCATGGAACCCTTCCAGTCCTCAGTACTGCCGGAGGCGTGAGTCTTCTCCACAGGAGTGGTGGACAATGTTGATAATGGATATAACTAATATAAAGTTGTACATACAGTTGGGCTCGCGCACTTTTAGGAAATTTCCACAGAACTCTCCAACAATCAAAGGGAGTGACGTAACGGTATGCTGGAACAATTGACACCAATAAGGAAAATCAAATAACATTCCCGACTGGATTAACACAACCGGCAATTCATAATGCAACTCATCCCTTTATTGTTTAAGATAACCACCCACTAACCAAAATAGATTCCTCGTATAAATTGCCGATTACAATATTTATAATTTTCACATGGCGTTATGTGATGAACAATCGCTCTTAATGCGACACATCTGTCTCCGACTAATTAATTGTTGGGCTGCTGTGTCCTTCAAACTCTCGGCTGCCTTTAAAACTATTATTCATATAGAGGATAAATGATCTTTTAAATTATTTTAGACACAAAAAGACGATTAATTTTGACGTCGGCCGGGTTTGAACTCGCGACTAATAACATCACAGTCCACAATCAAAGCTCGTGTGCTATCTATAATAGAATAATTATTATTAAAATTTAGGTTCAGGTCACCTCTCGTAGAATGACGTCATTACAATGCCTTCTTTTTTTAACACTTAAGGTCAACGTACACATATCAGTTCGGCACAGGATCGGCATCGCCTCATTTCGAGACGTTCAATAGTCTTTCTATGAAACTCCATACTGTAAAGCACTAATCAGCATCGTAATAAGATGCACACTGTGGAGAAACAAATATCTTCCACCTCCACAGTTCATCACTCCGGCAGAACAACTAACCCCTTTTTTTTTTTTCGTCTGGCTATATTCATGGATGTTTCCTACCCTGGGGCAGGGTCTGTCAGACTCTTACTGACTAAAACCACACGGTGTTCTTCTACTACCTTTAGCCGGGTGCTGGAGTGCTTGCGCATTTCATTACGCTCCCCCGGCCAGGTGTTGGCCCGCATGAATTAACGCGGACCCCGTCACCCTCAGCGGCCGCATACGGCCGCAATTCCTCTAGAGAAAGGCGCGCGCGGAACACGGCGCGCTGCCCACTCGGGCCTTTCACTGTTCAGGCAACAAACTCAGAACAACTACCCCCTGGTCACGAACTGCAGTGGCTATCATGGAAATTGTGAACCGATTCGACTGCGGACTCAAATTGGCCGCTGCAGATCCAATCTGGCCAGATGGTATAATCGACCCATCCCAAACACAGGCTCGACACAAGATATGCCGCACCTTCTCTCCTATTGCACAACTATCTGCACCCTCCAGGATTTAAATGAGGCAAATGTCAGAGCTGTCCAGGTCGCTACGTACTGGTCGGACAAAATAAAATATATCGACACGAGAAGAACAAAAAGCATCATAAGCTAGTGAACAGCATGCGGTTAGTGGTCAACTCGCAGTCACTTTGCTTACGTTGGGTCATTGCTACCTTCGCCCAACCATAAAGCACGACGCCGCGCCGATAAGCCGTAAGTGAGGCTTCGTCCATCTTTATAGATGGACGAAGTCTCGCTTACGGCATAGCGGCGCAGCGTCCCCCCGGGGTCATCGCGGTGGTGCTCCGGTTATAGTATTTTTATCTCAGGAAGTGACACGTGCTTTACTTTTGGTAATCAAGTGTACAAATACGCTGTGAAAATGTGCGTGAAAACGAATAGCATCACCACATAACACACACACACATGCACATATCGGAATATGTAGCATCATATAAAATTTATATTCGATTTTTTTTTTCTAAATTGTCGCAGTATTTCTAGACGACCAAACGATTCCAAATGAAACCTGTGATCTGTGAGTCGGTCTAAATAAATACAAAAGCTTTATCATACTTTCACCTAAAATTTAATGCTAACAGAATTATAAATTGTATTTAAAATATTTCCTTGGTTTTATATGCTATTTCGAAGTATAAGTTTTTCTATATCAATGGTTTTTATTGTGACTTTAAATACTACTATCACAAACAACAATTCTAGACGAAATGTAGGTATATCCAAACATGGCAACCAAAACCAAACCAACTGTGCTGTGAATGTCTGTACATTCACAGCGTGTTTGTACACTTCGTAACCACAAGTAAAGCGCGAGTCGCTTCGTGAGATAAAAATACTGTACGTGCTCACGTTGGGTTGACGCCTGGTTGACAACGAGTCAATGCCGATCCTATTCTGAGCTGTAATGGTGTGCGATGACCTTTGGTCACATTTACTTCGTTATTCTATTTAATGATAAAAATAGTATGATTTCTGAACAATTCAGCACGTTTCCTGCTCATAAACAATAAAGACAGGATGTTACAGCATCCTGTCTTCATCGTTATTTATGATCGCTGATATGTAATTCCTTTTTCTTACTCCGTGTCCTAACGTAAGCGATCGATGCGATAATTTTGTTCGGCGAACCCAAACGCGGTAAACCGCCGACAGAGGGTGCCTTCCGGTTTACCAAAGTAATGAGTCACAAATGATCGTGTATTCCACCGACTCACTGTGACCGATAAGGCCGATTTAGCTGGATAATAAGGGGTCACTAAATTTCTTCTACCGCACTAGCTTAAACGATAACAAACACTCCCGAGGTCACCATTGCAGAAATAATGTTGTGCAGATACCCTCTAATAATTCGTAATGAATGTCGAAGTGCTCGATAAGAGAGTAATTATAATGAAATCATTCACTTTTTCGCAGTTTATGTGTCAGCATCTCAAAGTGGTACAAAAAGGTTTTATATCTTACCTATTTTTAATTATGGACCGTGAAGAAGGTGGTCAGTAGCAGTTTTTAAAATTATAACTATTATAAATAACCTTTCTATTGCCGAGAAAACTGCAGACGAATATGAGAAAATACTTTTGTTTTTGGGAAAAAATGAAAAAATACGAGTTTATTAGAAAATGATGATTGCCCGGATTACGCTACAAAATTTGTGGAAAAATGGGCTCCATGCGGAAAACCATTGGACCGTTTTGAGACACTGTTTGTTGGCTGAAAGGAGAAGACGATAGTTTTACTGTCAGATATTATCTGTGTAGTATCAGTGCAGACAAGCCTATTAAAAGATAATTATGTAATAACTCAGAGAAACCGTCAGTCCCAAGAAACCAAGAGTTCGCAAAATTGATAACTTTGAGATGGATCATGTACTAGAACTAGAGGAAAATGCACTTTATGTATGTATTTTGAAATACCTACTGGGTTTTATAAGAAAAGTACGTCATGAAGACAGTTTATGTGATGTGAGTTTGCTCAGTTGCGATAATGAATATAAGTAGTTATAATATGTGACAAAAATAAATATTGACATTTTATTGCCGCTTTTATTTAATTTTACATA
Organism: Dryobotodes eremita; assembly: GCA_917490735.1. Classification (NCBI taxonomy): domain Eukaryota; kingdom Metazoa; phylum Arthropoda; class Insecta; order Lepidoptera; family Noctuidae; genus Dryobotodes; species Dryobotodes eremita. The sequence goes on along the minus strand of OU823241.1, from coordinate 25,545,181 downwards.
ACATTGACTGTAATAACAGACTCAAAAATTATATTTTATTAGAATTTAAGTAAATTGACGGTCACCCATCCACGAACCGACCGCAGCAGAGTATATTAACCTTCGATCGACCTGTGATGCTGTTATCATTTAGCCACGAATCCCTCAATTACCTTCAATATCTATAATAAATTAAAAAACACCCCTTATTTTCATCGGGGTCGGATAGTTGTTATTAGTGGTAAAAATATAATATATAACCTAAACTAATGACCAATCCAGACTGTCCTCAACACACGTACAAAACCTTCATAATGAGAGGTCAGCTTATACTGGTTTTTTGTTTTATCCATTCTATCCATACTAATCCTAACTTCCTAACTTAATATTATAAATGCGAAAGTAAGTTTGTTTGTTACCTTTTCACGCCTAAACCACTGAACCAATCATCCTGAAATTTTGCATATACGTTGTCAGGTGTACAGAAACGGACATAGGGTATCTTTTATCCCGAAAAAAAAGTGCTGTTCCCGAGGAAAACAACAATAACGTGCTTACGATAATAGATGGCGCCACGTGTCTTTCGAATCAAGATTGAATTATATTATTGCAGAAACTTTAGTTAAGTATCTAATACATTTTTTGAGTCTTAGAGTGTCGATAGACCAGTTTTTCATCCTCCAACTATAATTTACCGAACAACCCGAATTGATTGACAAATTCTAAATTAACGCGAGCGAAGCCGCGGGCAAAAGCTAGTAGGTATTATAAATTCGAAAGTAACTCTGTCTGTATGTTACCTTTTCACGCCTAAACCACTGAATGTATATTGATAAAATTTGGAAATCAGTTACATGGCAACCTGGGGAAAGACATAAGCTACTTGAATAATAATGGAATAATTGAAAATATAATGGAATAATTTCCGACATCCACGCGTGCAAGGCCGGGGGCAGGAGCTAGTCATAAATATGACTTTTTATCACAAATGCGGAGTCAAAACCTTGCGTTAAGAGCTAATTATAAGTGTCAAATAATATTGACCAGCTAGATTGGCCTTTTCGTTCACAGTGTAACAATGGCATATATTAGGACACGGCCTTATGAATTTATTTCTGATCACTTCCCTTCGCTACTAATTCTCGATACAAAGGAAAAAACAAAATAATTAGTGCCTATTTCGTATCACTCGCTACTATAGTAACTTGATGCTACTCAACAATTCTATTATTGACTTTTTTTTTTAAGAAACTGTTTCTCAATAACTACTACCCACGGGTCGATCGATCAGGTTAAGCTACGCTTGCCGAGGTCGGTTCGTGGATACGTTGGTAGATCTGTACATACCAACTCGACTCCTCCGTGCTTGCAAAAGCACTTTAAGTCATTGGTACCGGCTGTCATTCGTGGTTATTGGCAGTCATTACGGGTCGCCAGAAGCCCGAGTCTGACGACCAGTCTTAACTGGATTATGGAGATCAGATAGGGCTCCATGTAAAATACAGAGATTCAGTTGCGTTCGGTTAGACTGGAAGCCGACTGCAAGAAAGTTGGCTAGGCAGATGATGTTCTCGATACTCATGTTTTTTCTGCAACCTTAGTTGCTTGCAACTTCTTTTTATTATTGCACTTAACTTCCAGCCTGCAGTACATTTTGTCAATAATTCGTTCATTTTTAGTATCAATCAGAAAGTTCAGTATCAATCAGTTATGAATGAGTTGGACTCAGCCGGTTCTTGTACTAATACAAGTATTCAAGCATAAATCGCACTTACCATAAAAACTTGATGAGATTTCAAACATTTTGCAAAGAATAGATAATTATTCATATACAATTGTACGCCACTTCCGGTATTATCTAAAACGACGCGTTTCGAATTGGCGTTCCGTTTGCCAAAAAACGTAACATAATATAATTAATAGTAAAATAAGCAATGCATTAAATAAATAAAAATTGCTTGTTGTCCCTATATCTATCTATCTTGATACAAAGTATAGTAGTAGTATTTCAATTATGAAAAAGTCTTGAATTACTTACATATTTTCTATTTTTCTATGAACAGCGGCAGTACTTAAGCCCATTTTATAGAATAGGTAGGTACTGACTCTGATTTTTCCTGCTGGACCGACGATAGAAAACATCACAATTGAATTTTGTAATTTTCATTGCAATAATGACAATTTTTTATATCGTGTTAAAAGTAATGATCTATATAATCCTAACTAATATTATAAATGCGAAAGTAAGTTTGTTTGTTTGTTTGTTACCTTTCACGCCTAAACCATGAACCGATCATCCTGTAATTTTGCATGTACGTTGTCAGGTGTACAGATACGGACATAGGGTATCTTTTATCCCGAAAAAAAGTACTGTTCCCGAGGAAAACAACAATAACGTTTCAAATCAAATCAAATCAAATCAAATCATTTATTTGCCAATAATGTAGGTGTACAGATATGATGGTAATAATATTTTACTAGCAGTCCCGATACATTTTGCCTTACGGCATGCAAAATTATTTTTAAAACACACAACAATACTTTTCAAATAAGGCACAATGTCAATAGATTAATTTCAGTTACCTACTTAAGTACATGGCAGACAATTAAATTACAAATGTCAACAATATAATAAATTAAACAAGAAAATAACAAACAAACCACAAATTTCAATAAATTAAGTCAATTAATTCCAATACATATGTCAACAAATTATTTATCTTTAGAATGACTACCAATTCAATTACATAATTATGTCAATAAATTCTATTACTGAAATGAATATTATTAAATTAAAACAAAAATATTATCAGTAAATTAAATCACAGAGAACAGAAAGCTTTGTCATTGAGAAAACGTTCTTACGATAATAGATGGCGCTACGTGTCTTTCGAATCATGATTTAATTATATTATTGTAGAAACTTTAGTTAAGTACCTCATACATTTTGCGAGTCTAGAGTGTCGATAGACCGGTTTTTCATCCTCCAACTATAATTCACCGAACAACCCGAATTGATTGTCAAATTCTAAATTAACGCGAGCGAAGCCGCGGGCAAAAGCTAGTATAAGTTTGATGGATAAGCGCCATATATAGTTATATGTATTTCCTGACCATATTTCACTGGTGTCCATGATGAACAGTAACTTGTAACAAAAGCCAAGGCTTTTCTAGATAAACCTAACTAAGCCTGACATGGGATTATCGTATCGCCTGTGTAATCCGTCGTGTTATGACTTAAGGTGGATTCAATGTGGTGTGGCATGTCTCGACATATTCCTTCCAGTGACATGTCGCATATCAGATATGACAGAACAAGAACACAAGACAAGGTGTCAGGAGTTAGGACATAACACGCGAATATAGTGTTAATCTGCTAATTATTAGGAACAAGCGACCCGCCCCTGTTTCGCACGGTTTTTACGACTTGACGAAACGTTGAGACTTCTATCTACACATACAATAATATGTTGAATATATTATAATATATAATATATAGTATAATATAAACATAATAATAATAAACCCATCATCGTATCTTTACGTTGACGTCCTGGAGGGGCTTGCGCGCTCCGAAGTCTAGGTCTATGCAGGTAAAGTTTACTTTTCCAAAACAAGTCTAGAGTGAGGAGCCAGACCAAGAGAGATACATAAATCCGCAGGGCAGCATGTGGCGAGCTGTTGGGCAGTAGCGACCCCACGGACCCTATCTCCCGGGAGAAGTCATGTTTCTCATCTCTGGCTCGTCTTTATTGGCCGGCTGGAGTGAACACTGACGAAGAACTCAGCTCCCACCCCATTCTTGCCTTTATTGGTCGGCTTAAGTGTAGATTCGCAAGAGTAAAGGTACTCGGAGGAAGGAAGTGTTCCAGTAAGTGCTGGTAGGGATCTTGACCGTTCTTCCGGGGTTGTCCTGATAACCGTGGAATACCTCTCCACTCCTCAAGCACCTCAGGATATTTTGCCCCCTTGTCGTTACGTCATTATGTGCTAGGGACAGTTCCCGAGGGCCCATTATTGAGTTTGCAAGTCACCCCTGCTATTTTATCCGTGTATATATAAAACATTGATCAGACAAGGGCCATAGTCCTTCCATCCATATTTCTTGGTAACCAGTTGACTTTACCCATCAAAAACCGTAGTCCAATATCTTTATTTTTCCATATCCTGCAATAGTCTTACACCAACCGAGGGCTGTTCTTCGGTGCCCTTGCACAGTGCATACAGGGGTAATCGTCGGTTGGTGCTGAATTTCATTAATATTGTCTAAGGGGCCTCTGCGAGTTGTCTTTGGCCCCTCGTACGCCCTCCAAAGGACCGAGATATGTAAAAATATTAAAAAGAAAATATGTATACAGGGTCAAATTAAATTAGCTAGCACTCCGCAGATGTGATGGATATTGATATGTAAACATGATAAAACAAACAATATTAATTTAATATTTTTTTTGTGGGGTTAGAGCAGGCTCTTGCAACATCAGTTGAAAAAAAAAATGTTTATACTTCACGTGATTTTTATCGTATCGTATCTAAACACTATAAAATAAAAGAAAAAAGATTTTCTCAACTCATACTTCAAGTAACAACACTGCCAACAACGTTGACCCCCAAAAAAAATCAAATCATCTTTATTTTTGTACCCGTCACGTATGCAGAGATTCGCTTACTAATTTAATTTGACGCTGTACAATAAAATTAATTTGTCTGTTTGTACTGTCAAAATATAAGCTTTTACTAAATGTAGGTATATGAAAGTATATACAGCACTAATAACAGAAGAAAAAAAAGGTGTGTCCGTCTGTTTGTTCCGGCTAATCTCTGAAACAGCTCGACCGATTTTGATGAAATGTGAAACATGGTGAAGGAAATATTAGGCTATTTTTTATCGCCATACCACGCGTGTGAAGCCGCGGGCGGAAGCTAGTATTATATATATAAAGTGCAACAAATATTCGTTATACCAAGTAATTTGTTACAATGAGGTGCTAAGTTGGACTACGATTCATTTTAACAAGTAAGAAAACTTGTTTACTTATTAACCTCAACATTACGTAGGTACTCATCTGCTTAACTGTTATAGCGAACGATTTCTACTAATAAATGAAAACACTGTATTTTTATTTAAAAACAGTTTACACAGTTTTCTGTCACAGAATATTAGAAAAAATTAACATGTCTGAACCTAATGGGACATGGATTTGTGGAACTGAGTGTGAATAATTGATAAGATACGTTATGTAAAGGTTGTAAGTTGACAAAATTCATTAAATAGAGGTAAATAATTATTTCTATTTATATTCTGCAATGATTGAAAATTCGTTATAAAGAGGTTTTTGACAAATGTATTCGTAATGTAAAGGTATATTTCCATTATTTCTTACGGGCAGTTCTACGAAATTTCGAAAATTTTGTTGAATCGTGGAAATCGTTATATTGAAGTTCGTTATATTAAGGTTGCACTGTAATTTAAATATTTATGTAAATACTATACTTATAAACTTTCCGGAATACATTTTCTAAATGATGGTGTAAACAGCGTCCAAATCCGTTGAATAGTAAGAACAATGCGGTCTCACAGTCATACACGGAAATCAACATTAATTTATAATATGCATAGATATATTGTATTACATATTATATGTTTTGATTTGATACGCATCGGATGTCGTCATATTGAGACTAAACATTAAGGTGGAGACACCACAGTAATTAAACCTCTTTTGTATTTACCAATACTTATATGTAATTGTCATCGTATTTCGTGGTATTGCACGCCTCTATTAATTTTTATCAATGTTTGCCGACCCCAATTTCAGCAAACATTTTATTCAATACACGGAATGTATTTCCGACGTCAGTCGATCAAAAAGTTTTATTACTACCTCACCGAAACGGGAACTGGCAGTTCTGTCGATACTCTCCATGTGATAGGTATGACCACATGTAATATATCGCTGAATTCAATCTATACATCTATGTATATCTATTCTTTATCTATATGCTATACATATAATAAAATAGTAACGAAGTCAAAACGGTACATTAAATATTTTTGAAAAAAAGGAATTGCAACGAGGTGCGCGTGTGTTTTTCGCCGGTGTACGTCGACTAGTTAGCCAATTAGCGGTTTTACGAGTAAGATATAGATAGCTAATGAACTCAGGAATAAGAACACGAAGACAGGATAGCCCTCGTATATTGTAGTTTAGACTTTATTTCTGAATGTGTAGAAGCCACTTCAATTTACTATCTATGATTAGTCTCAAGTATTTTTCTTCATCTATTTCATTAATTATTTATTTTATTAACGACGAAAAAACAGGTTTCACCCGAATACTTTGTTAGGTCCCTTTTTCGATAACTCCAGGTATAGAACGGCTGTCCAGAGGATTTAAGGACAATTAGAACTGGTTTCCAGGATCTTCTGTGGAAGGCCCTTCAGTATCGCTCCTGCGATAACGCTACTATTGTTTTTAATTCGTCCTTCAGCTGAAAAAACATAACCTTTCTTTGGTTTTTCCGTAGTCGGGTAAAAACAAAGGACGAAGTCACGGAGCGATTTATAACGGGTGTTGGTGAAAATATTGTGAGGAAACCTGAGCTTATAGTTAATATAAGACTGAAATCGCCAACCCGTCTTGAGCAAGCGTGCATGCGGATCAATGCTCATGCCTTCTCTGTAGGAGAAGATTATATTATTATGATAATATTATATACGAAGAGATAGTTAATTAATTTAAATACGACTTTTTAAATTAATTTTCTTGCATTTTCTCAATAAATCTCTGTATTTCTTAATTTTTGCAATATATTGTTGAAAACTTGGCAGAATTTTATGTGTAAGGAAGTTTGTTTAATTCGTCAGTCACGCATAACATAATAACAGTAGAAATTACCGGAAAATATTGCTGAAATGCTTAGAAAAGTTTCAATGGGAGTTCAGAATTTTCTGTTTCATTAGGTTTTAAGCTGAAGTAATTATGATAGCCAGGCCTGGGAAGCCACTTCATAAAACAACATCTTACAGACCAATCTCACTGTTGCCTGTGTTGTCAAAACTATTGGAGAAATTATTTCTAAAGAGATTGAATTGATCGTCTTATTAAAACTGAAATCTAATCTCGGATTACCAGTTTGGATTTAGAGAACAACACTCTACGCTCGACCAAGTACACAAAATTACTAATATTATTAAAAGAACACTAGAGAAGCAGAAAGTGTGCTCAACTGTTTTCCTCGATGTTGCCCAGGTTTTCGATAAAATATGGCACGATGGCCTCATTTATAAACTAAGAACAATGCTGCCTCAACAGTTTTCAGACATCATAGAGTCCTAATATATTAAACAGATTGTTTCGGATAAGACAAAGAAACGCTTAGTAAGACCTTAGGCGGATAAAAGCTGGAGTACAACAAGGGAGTGTACTTCGTCCAGTCCTGTACCTACTATACACCTGCGATATTACTGAATTAGAAAATAATTTCATTGCAACAACGAAATAGTCGCGAAGAACCAGCAGAAAAGGTTCAAGAGTCCGTAAATCGTGTTTATGAGTGGACTGCAACATTGGCGTACAAAACAAAATGAAAGGAAGTCTATCCACATTGAATTCACCAATAAAAAGCCACAATACTTCCCGGTGTTCATGAATAATCAATCAATACCATACCCGAATACTGCTCAGTATCTCGGCATGACCCTGGAAAAAAAAAACTACGATGGAAAGCATGTCAAAAAGAAAAGAGCCGAAAAATATTAGATACAGAAAAATGTACTGGCTACTTGGTAGGCAGTCACCGTTGTCAATATCTTACAAATTGTTGTAATATAAACAAGTTTTAAAGCCTAAATGCACCTATGGTATCCAGCTGTGGGGCTGCACCAGGCAAAGCAATCGTCAAATCATACAAAGATTCCAAAACAGCGCCCTCCACCGGAACTTCAAGATGGATGTAGTAAACATAGTAATAAAAAATATGCAGAAGCCCTTGAACACAGACTTCATTATCACGCGAATGCGAGGCGATCCAACTCCTTGACATCACTAAATTAGTGCGAAGACTAAAAAGGGTAAAAACTTTTGAATTTGTTTGGTGCAGTATGAGTGAACTTAAACTGCTGTGCAAGTTCTGACTAAAGAACAGGTGAATTAAGTGTCTTCCCCTTAATATAAAGTAAATAAGAAAGACGTTATTGGACGATTTCTTAATGTTACAGTTACTTAGCAGTTTAAGTTATATTTAAATTACTTATTAGCGAATAGGCTAGATTATAATATGAATAAAGTATGATACATTAAATGGGAAAAAATGGATTGTAAGCCCAGATTAGTGTCTGTTCTGTCTTAATACCAGGCACATTATGTATGAACAACACTTAACTTGTTCGTAATTCCAACAAATTAATATAATAATAGAATATTTAGCCCCAGACAAGATACAGCGCTGTTTTGTTAAACAAAAGGGTCCTCATGCAGGGTGTGTTATAACAGGGAACGACGCGGTTCAAGCGTTATATCGTGAGCTTCGGCCAATTTACTTTTACTTGCTCCTCGCTCCTAAATTCTGTCTTAGTAATTTCCTGATTTCTTTTACCCGCTGGCTTTTGGATATGTAACGGCAGGAAGATTTTTTTTTGATTTTCCGTAACCGATTGGTTATTTAGAAGTGAATTTGTCAAGTGAACATCGATCGCTGCATAGCAAAGAATAATGAGAGATGAATAGGCAAAACCTCCTAACATTTCGGCAACGCTGTGCGGTAGGCGGGCATAGCGGCGGTAAGGCGGGCGGGATCGGAGAGTGCGCGAGGGGAGGTCGATAAGCAGCAATTCAGTGTGACTCGGTCGGTCGAGGCTCACAGTCGCTTCCCGTGCTCTCAGGGCGGTAGACACGCTCTTCTCCTACCCTTGCTCAACTAAGTTCATTCCGCTCCCGCGTCGCTCGCTCGCTTGTTCGCATCGCTTGCAAGTTTGAGTCGCCTGCTAGTGTACGAGTTCACCGCTCTCACGCGGTTCGCGCCTTACCGGTGGTTTTATAAGTAAGTATCTTTTTCAGCCTACCTGTCGCCTCAACGTTCTCCATATTTTTCTTAAATATTTTCACAGGATTTTTTCGTATGAAATTATTTTTTTAGGCACTGCTGGAGCGGTTGCGGGGAGGAGATCGTCTTCCGTTTGGCAATGTAATTTATTTATAAGTAAAACAAAGCCTCCATGTCGCACTACAACGTGAGTGCCTGTTAACGTACTATATAGTAATAAACTGCGGCACTTTAATAATACTTCCGAAATGGATTTGGCTATCGGTATAAATCTTCGTACGTGTACGTGACTTTGGATTTGAATGTGTTTTAACATAATCAATAATGGGGGATGGAATATAATGTGATTGTTTTAATCCGTGTCTGAAATTCAGTCCACTAATTTATTTTGGACGGGGCTTGGTTTTGGGTCACGCTGTTGTCAAGTTCTCTTTTACTTCTGTTGACTTAGGGCTTTGTTTAAACCCGTTGTGTGCGGCAGCACCATTTGAGAAAGCTTAAGGATCTTCGGTTTGAATGTTTCTTTTAATTACGGTTTTGAATGTACCTTGTACATGAAATAATTTCGGAAATGTAGACTCCGTATCTTTTGCGAGCTATCATTTTGGTTCTAACCTTTGCTAGAACTGATTTTAGCACAAAAATCGATTATATTAGTTACGTAAAATTTGATAATTTGCTTATTATTCCGATTTCATACAGAATCATTTGGAAAAGGTATTCAGGGGAAGGCGACCTAAACACAAATTTGAACATTAATTAGGAAAAACGAAAATTTAATCAGCCCAGGTTAATTGAGGAACAGGCACCAATAATTACGACAGGTCATTATGTCTGCTTCTATAAGTATCTACTAATTATTAATCAACTCGATAATAAGTATAATAACATAATTTATCCAAAGTGGGGTAAAAAAAAAATCTAAAGCTACGCCTATTTTCGAATATCTTATTAGTTGCCTTAAATTATAAAAGCGAAAAAATAAATATTCCCATCTTTTACAGTCACAGTTCTAATAGATAATATTTTTGTACGGGAATCGGTAAACGTCTCTTGAAGAAAGAATAAGAAAAAAACGAATGAGACCGCGTAACAATAGATACTTGGTCCAAACAATTTCATCAATGAAACCTTTATTCGTACCTACTGTAGTCGAATTCTGGGGTTTGAGTAGTACGTGGGCGTTAAAGATAACTTTAGGAAAAAGATAGAGTATATTCGAAGTATTTATATACGCTTTTCTGTACATACAGAAATTAAAAAATGTCTCCTAGGAACGTTTTCCTGTAACTAAAACGTTTAAGGTACCTGCCTCGTCTCAAAAATTAACCCCGTATAAATAAAAAAATATCACGACGATCTAATACCACACAGCCTTAAGCGCCATTTGCACTCTGCATTTTTTTTGCCTTTAGCATACAATAAAATTGAAGCAACAAATGACTTATATCGTCTAAACACTGTTTAGACGGTGCAACTTTTATTTGTGCTTCAACTAATTGCATGACACTGGCTATTAAACCGCACCGTGTAAATCAGGCTTAAATGACTAAAGAAACACAAACAATTTTTCAAAATGTGTGTCTATCTTCATTCATTTTGGCTGTGCGTTGTCGATCAGTCAATCTGTCACGGATTCTTTTTACATTTCCTGTAGGCTGTGTTTTTACAAACTCTCATTTCCTGAGCGGGTCTCTTAAGATTAACCAAGTAATGAGCGACAATTAGGTCTATAGAAATTATGGATGCCTCAGCCAGCAAATTATGCCACCTCAGCTAGTATAGCAATAAAGAGAAGAAAGAGAAAAAAGAGAATTACATGAATTTCAGACTAAATAATAATATATTTGTCATGCTCGTTGATCCCGGCTGTCATTCGTGGATATTGGAGTTGTTATGGGTCTTCAGAAGTCCGAAAGTTTGACAATCAGTCTTACCAAAGGGTATCGTGTTACCCAGTAACTGGATTGAGGTAAGGTAGGCAGTCGCTCCATGTAAAATACTTACTGCTGTATCCGGTTGGACCGGAAGCCGACCCCAAGATAGTAGGAAATAGACTAGGCAGATGACGATGCGCCACTTTGACGTAGTTAGTGCCGATTTGAGAGAATAAGCTCTCAAAAAAATGGTGACGGAAGTAATGAATCTCGTTATTATTTTGTTATTTACTCTATTTCATTTGGAGAATGCTCATTCACACTTTATTACAATGTAAATGGAAAACGCAATTGATTATGCTCCGTCTTCGACTTCAATATGGCATGATATTGGCGCTTTTGATATTCCACGCGAGTCTTAGTGACAATGAATGTTAATACGGTATGTATTTCGCAAATCAATTACTGACACGTTTTGACGTGACAACGTCTTATTGTTGGGTGTACCGGTAAGTTCAATGTTTCTAACTAAGAAAATGATGTAAGATTGCAATACGAGACTTTTAATGCTAGAGAGAGTCAATCAATTGAGTATGCAAAAGATAGGTCAGGTCAACCAATTTTGAGCCAGGATTATTTTTGTCAAGCTCTTTTACTAAAGGCGCTGCCCAAACGTAAGACACCGTAAAACGCTCAGTTTTTTGCCGCATAGTTAAGCGTATTGCTACGTAATACAAAGACAGAAAAAAAAATGAATGTATTGTCAAATATAAAAAAAGACTTATTCAAAAATATTTCATAAAAATAAAATAGTATCATGATAAAAAACATCGTAAAACAGCTCATAAATTTTTTGTTCTTCTCATTATTCTACAAAATTTTGAACGTAAACTGTCATATTTTAATAACCGTCTAAAAGTTTAGACGATGCAAGTCGTTAATTGCTTCAATTTCATGGTACGGGCAGAAACTTTGCATCATGTTAATGGGGGATATAAGTTGTAGTTCCATGTACTAATTGTGACGACACGTAGCGAAAGTTAAAAGCTATTTACCGGTCTGTTGAAACGATTAATATAAAATTACTCGGCAAAGTTCTTGTAACTAAATTTTTAAGCTATTGCATAGCTTTTATCGCGGGCTTTGAGCGCGGCGACCGAATCAAGAAATTCCGTAACGAAAATAAAACCTAACACCCCCACTCCGCCAACCATATAGCTCGGCCGAGCGTTCGCTTAACGTGTACGAGTATGTATATGGTACGACTGTACTTGAATTAATATAAAAGAAAAAAAAATACTGCATAAATAAAAAATAAATAAATAATTATAATTGCATAAGTTGATCAAAAATGCTATGCAATAGCTTTACCACGGCAGTCCCGAGTGCCACACGTGTTTTTTAATTTTTTTTTGCCAATCATTTGTAGCCACAATGGTAGTGGCTTTTCTACTTCTTAGATATAAAACGGTCATTTAACGAAGCGATATTTACTAATAACTAACGGTAAATTATAATATGGGCAATTGCTAATAATAATTTAGAATCAGGTGTTCAATGGAAACATAATGAAACCATTTGGTTGGAAATAGCTTTTTTATGTGGTCATGTGTATAACACGCACTTCGGTAATTACGTAAAAACTTGACGGAAACAAAGGATTTTCGTTTTAAAAAGATTCTAGTTTAAACATGTAGGTACCTACTGGTATTTTTACTGGACACTTAAGTAGATTTTATTTTTACTAGGGAACATGAAAAAATAATAGTTACTTTACGTGAGTAACCGAAATATAAACCGAGAAGGCATTTTAAAATTCAGTCCATGTACCTAATAATAAAAGTTGTATAATTATTAAAACAATTTAAATGTTGTATCCCGGTCTGCTTGTACCTTCTAGCCTTTCTCCTAATCCTGCCACCTGACAGCGTACGGTGAGATTTGTATGGAATAATTTAATCATTTTATTGATCTAGGTAGGTACCATTCTCACGAATGTAAGCTCAGGGTCGCGGCACTGAATGTGAACCAAATCAATTAAACTTTGAAGAGTTTTCCGGAGAAAGTTTGCCGGTTCCGTTTTTTTAAATAAAAATATTTTATTCGGGAGACGCTCAGGAAATAAAAATAATGAAAATCCGGCCAACTGCGTGTCGGACCGCGCACAGTGAAGGGTTCCGTCGTTGGGATGAACTTATTCCAAGAACAAACTTAACGTTGTAGTTGAAAAACATGTTCTCCTACACATCCTAACTACAAATGTAACTTGGTCGAGTATTACTCGTAAACTTGTAAAGCCTACTTAGCCGCGATAGTTTTCCCTTTAACTTCGTTATATATACTACTACCATGATTTTTTTCACATTTATCCAAAAGCAACCATTTAGCTGGTAGGGAGGGGGCAGTTGACTCTAACAAACGTTAGCATTCTAAAGCTTAATATTTTACAAACGGATCCCGTAATCGAAAAATTGTTTTAACAAACCCGCAATACTTTTGAAAGAACTATCCAATGACACGCCATACCATGGGGTAGACGAGGAAAAAAAATACATCCCCACTTTACGAGTAAAGTAGGAACCCTAAATAGTATAACCCGCAACACTGCCCACTGGGGTTTCAGTAGCAGTACAAGCAGTTGGTAATGGTATTCAGCTGCATCGGGTTAGACTGGAAGCCAACCCCAACACAGTTCGAAAATGGCTAGGCAGGTAATGACGATGATATGTAGTTGGTAAAGGAAGGATCGCAAAAAAAAAAATTAAGATGATTGTTATGGATGACACTTCAATTTTTAACGGTCATCGGCAAGCGTCCTTTCTATTAAATTAGCAGCACTTCTAGCGGATAAAATCTACTTGGCTCAAAATCCTTTACCCTCCAAAGAACGCTGTTAATTCTGACTTTCAGATCAACCCAGTCCATGTTGTGCCAGTTGATAGGAATAACTACAATCATAAAGAGTGTTTTAGACGATAGAAATATAATCCAACTCACGGGCTACTGATAAATAAACAAAAAGCGAAAACTAAAAAATGAATTGTCAAAGGATTCACTAGAATTTTTTGTCCACACAAAGGAATTTTTTGGAAAAAATGTGACTGAATATTGCCGTAAACAATATGCCGAAACAAGACTAACTTCATTTTTATTCTGTTGTTTTAACATTATAAGTACGTGAAACGAAACGGCTTTGGACTGATAGTCCATAGGACGGGATAGTACTCTAGCCTTTTAACTGAATATGATTCTCAAAAAGACAAAAATTACAATAAAGAATAAGATGGATAAAAAAGTTATGTGTGCTTATTTCGGATAAAGGCTCCCACGAACAGGCGTGACGCGACAGCGCTACACAAAGGCGCCGCTCGTCGCGCGACACGCGGTTCCTTTGTGTCGGGCGTCGCGTCGCGCCAGTGTGTACGAGCCTTAAAGCAAAATGTATTTTAATATTTTTTCAAGGAAGTCAATAGTTTTCATTTATTTACAGTGCGCTGCGACGTAGGTTTCATAAGAAGACAAAGCTTTGTACTTTTAAAAGCATTAGCTTTTTTCTTACAAAAATGCCTTTGAAATATAAGGTAATTATAATAATTTCGTAAGTCACATCAAATTCAAATTCAAATCTTTATTGCATATCATACGTGTAAAAAAAAAAATCGGTCAAGCTGGATATTTTGTCATAATATATTATAACTATACAAACATTTAACATTCCACTCCTTTATCAAAATATACACTAAAATATCCCGGATGAAGGCTCGTACCCACTGGCGCGACGCGACGCCCGACACAAAGGACCGCGCGTCACGCGACGATCGCCGCCTTTGTGTAGCGCTGTCGCGTCGCGTCTGTCTGTGGGAGCCTTGAACCTGTATCTTCGCAACCCCCCGTATGATCAAGTACCTACTTTATCGTTAGCCGATACTGTCATAAAATTACCTACTTACTTTCTATAATCGGGAGTGGTGGCTCATTAAACTCAACTTTATATTTATCTTTACGATTTGAATCAGTAATTTATTTCGTAGAGTTTTTTATATAAATATGATTAGCTACTTATCGAAATGGTTATATTAATATCAAAATTTCTGGCGGTCAGCTTAGTCAATCCAGCATTTAGTAAAGAAAAAATATTTCATTATTTAAGCCATATTTTCCGTTAACAACCGAAAAGTATACCTAAATTATTATAATAAATTTTGTTGGTCATCAGATTAGTTCGGCGATCAGTCGAAGGTAAATTTTGTCACTAAAGTGTAAAATCCATAGTCTTCATCATCCTCCCGATCTTATTTATTTGGGATCGGCACAGTATACCTTCTTCTTCCATAAATATCTATTAGCCGTCATCTCTGAAGTTACCCCAAATAATAATAATGCACTTATAATACTAAGATACAACTTAACATAATTTCACGCCTGTAATCCGCGAAGGGTTAGGCAGAGGTGTACCTATCGTACACCCACATTTCGCCAGACACATTGTGTGTTCTTATAACTTATCATTAATACATAATCACTCAACCACACGCTCCAAAACGAGAGCGTGGTCTCTTTTAACCCGATGCCCCACAACCTTTGATATTCTGTACTGAAATAATGAATATTTTACTTTGTTGTACAACGCAACCAATTTGACAAGGGTAGGAACATTCAGTTAATTATGAATACGAAAGAAAAACAATAATGGTTGGAACAGGCGATTTTACAAAACAATCATAGAGACTTATGAAATGTTGAACGGTCACCTTGAAAATACTTATATTAATTCTGACGTATTCTGTCTAGTTTTCGACATTAACAAGCTGTTGTGAAAATAGCGTGTCATCTCTCTCTATCATTTTTTTTTCTCTTTGCTAACAAAGAACTATAATAACTCTTGAATTAACTCTGACACTAAGTATCACAATTATACTTATTCACATTACAATCTCGCCTATTCGCTAATAAGTAATTTAAATTTAACTAAAACTGCTAAGTAACTATAACATTAAGAAATCGTCCAATAACGTCTTTCTTATTCACTTTATATTAAGGGGAAACAATTATTTCACGTGTTCTTTAGTCAGCATTTGCACTGCAGTTTAAGTTCACTCACACTGCACTAAACTAACTCGAAAGGTCCTTTTTAGTCTTCGCATTAATTCAATGACGTCAAGGAGTTGGATCGCCTCGACATTCACGTGCTGCTGAAGTCTGTCTTCATGAATTTCTGCATATTTTTTATTACTATGTTTACGACATCCATCTTGAGATCCCGGTCGAGGTCTCTGTTTTTAATGTACCAGGGCGCGTTGCTATATCCCTGAGCACTTCGTTTTGGAATCGTTGTCTGATTTGACGATTGCTTTGACTGGTGCAGCTGAATACCATAGGTCCATACAGGCTTTAAAACTTGTTTATGTAACAATAATTTGTTAGTCTACCAAGTAGCCAGTACATTTTTTTGTATTTAATATCTAATTCGGCACTTTTCTTTTTCACATGCTTTTTTATCGTAGTTTTGCATCCAGGGTCATGCTGAGATACTTATCAGTATTCACGTATGGTATTGGTTGATTATTCATGAACACCGGGAAGTACTGTGGTTTTTTTATTGGTGAAGTTAATGTGGATAGACTTACTTTCATTAATTTTGATACGCCATGTTGCAGTCCACTCATAAACACGATTTATGGACTCTTGAGCCTTTTAATATTGGAATTGTTTTCGTCTCTTTATTACGGACGCTTTTAACGTTCTGCATCGTTCTCACATGCATAATTTCAACATGAATGATGTAACCAATAATTTGTAACCATATTTTGATTTAAAAGAGTGTCCATGGAGTTTCTTGCCCGTTCTTCTCCATAGGTACCTATTACGCTTTGGAATAGGCAACTAGCTTCATCTTTCTGACTGACCGACCCCTTGATAATTCAAAAGTGCCTGTAATTGGTTTATTTGAAATAAATACTTTGAGTTGAGTTGAGTTTCCACGGATTCCTCGTGACTATTTCCAACAGCCATGATAGCTGTGTCGTCAGCAAAGGTTGCAATGAAATTATTTTCTAGCTCAGGAATATCGTTGGTGTATAGTATGTACAAGACCTGACCAAGTACACTCCCTTGGTGGTATTCCAGCTTTTATCTGCCTCAGGTCTGAATAAGCGTTTCTTTGTCTTATCTTATACTATCTGTATGACATATTAGTACTTTATGATGTCTGAAAACTATTGAGGAAGCATTGTTCTTAGTTTATAAATGAGGCCCTTATGCCATACTTTATCGCAAGCCTGTGTAACATCGAAGAAAACCATGGAGCACACCTTTTCCTCATCTAATGATGTTTCAATAATATTAGTAATTCTGTATACTTGGTCGAGCGTAGAGCGGTGTTCTCTAAATCCAAACTGGTAATCGGGGAATAGATTTTCAGTTTCAATAAGGGGCTTCAATCTCTTTAGAAACAGTGAGATTGGTCTATAAGATGTTGTTTCATGAGGTGGTTTGTCAGGCTTGGCTATTCTAATGACTTCAGCTACTTTCCACATGTTAGGACGTGTTTTAACCGAAATGCAGCTTTAATGAGCATGATAAGCTTGACTATGGCGTTGTGTGGGTGATTTTTTAAATCTTGTCCTGTAATTAGGTCGTAACCAAAGATTTTTTTCCGATTAAAACTGCACTTAATTTCTCTAGATACTTCTTTTGGGGAAACCAACTTTATATCTGAACTAATTTGACAACCTGAATTGTTCTCACATTGTGAATCTGGGCTTCATTTGTTTGGAATATTTGTTATAAATGCTCAGCGAACCTTAGGGCTTTTTGCTCGTTCGTCACTGCCCATTTTCTATTTTCTTCCTTAATAGGAGGAATTTGTGTGATCGGTTGGTTCAGGTACTTTATAGCCTTCCATAGCGAGTAGCTTGTTTTAGTATCGCTCGTTAATTGGCTAAGGTAGCTGTTTGTAGAGGAGTCGTTGTAGTTCTAAATTTATTTCGCAAGACGCTTAGTAGGTTTGTTTAGCAATTTTTTATCTTGTAGACATGTGGTCTGATGCCATTTATTTCTTTGTTTCCGCTTTTCGGTTATAACACAACTAATTCCTGCAGGATAGGCGGTTTTGACCCGCTGTATTTTGCCCGATGTGTTTTTCCAGGCAGCTGGCTGTATACTAGCTGTTGAAAATTTTGTTCCAAATCCACCTATTCCGGAGTTTTTAATGGAACTCTTATTAATTCTGTCGTATTATCTAAGTCCATTCTTACCTGTCTTTATAATTATTTATAAGTTTAGGATTGCTCTTTATGCGTAGGATCCAATGCCATACTGATAGAATACTTGGTGAAGGGTCAGAATTCATGTCAAATCATTAATCGATGCTTAAATAATTAGTTGAGATATTTCTAGTTATAAAAAAGTCTATTACTACACATCCTCTATAATTAGCAGGATGTGGTTCCCCACAGTGGACACATTTTGGTTTCTCATCTGCCGTTTTTTTGCAGTCGACTGTCAGATGTTTGCCGGTACATTTGACATATCTAGTTCCTTAGAACAGTATTTGTGTGTATGTCCGTATGCTTGGCATCTCTTGCATTGAGGTACAAGCCTCTAAGTATAGAGAGGATATACTTCTACTTTACATCCTAACATTGACTTAATGCTATAGATTTATTTATGTCTTCCTCATTTCTGAAACTCAGCATAAATATGTTTAGAGGCTCCTTATTTTTCCACCTCAATTTGTTTGCTGCATCTTCAAACTGGAAACATATTTTTGCAAGTCCTCAATAATTCTGTCAGGCTTGCATGTGCAATGAAGGGTTTTGCACCATAACTCTTATTGGCCTTTCCTGCTTGTTTTCGTAGGAGTGCCTGAAAGTTACTTTCAGTCAATAACTTTGTAATAGACTTATATTTGTCTTCGTTCACTGCATTTATTTTAACGCACTTCCCATTCAACATTTTAGTCATGAATCTATCACCAGACTCAGACTTTGACAATAAGTCAAAAAAGGCCTGGTAGTTCTCTGCGCCATCTATAACAACAGGCGAAGGTGTCGGAATGTTTTTTTCTCGGACTGAACGGTTTCTAGGTGTTCAATGTTGGCAGTGTGTGTGGGCGATGTGTTTAGTTTTCGTTTTATCCTGCTCTTTTCCCTGATCGACGATCTAATCGAGACCCAACACGTTTAAAAAATCCTTCACATCAAAGCACATTATGCCATAAAAATAGCTTTATCACAGCAATTAAAATATTCAACAATATTCAAAAAGAAATACGGTAACTCCCTCTTAAACACTTTAAATACAAACTACATAAATGGCTTATTGGTAATTGTTTTTATAGTGTGAAAGAATTTATTGATAAAAAAGTAACCGCTAAATATGCTAACTGAGTTTTCATTACGTACATCACTTTATGATTTTATTATTGTTAAGAATTTACCGACGTTATTAGACGTGTTAGAATAATAATTTTAACATATTAATGTAGGTATCGTTTTTAATTTAACATGTTTAAATATTTTTATGCCAGTCTATTGCGAAACACGTAAGATCATAATTCTATTTATAAGACCTTAATGTACCATGTTTTAAAGCAAATAAATATATTCTATTCTATTCTATCCACTGAGTTTCCCTGGCTAGCTCATCTTCATCCGTACACTATTCACACAGTCAGGACAGTAGGACACTGTGTTGGACTTTTTATTGGCTCAGCTGACTTACTGGTTACAGATGTACTTTGTTCTGCTTTATGTTGTAAATACCTCACTGGTTTTCTGTTTGTTTTTCCATATCAGAAATAACATAACGCCGTTGTTCATTATCTGCTCTTTCTGCGCTGTAGAACTTGTACAGCAATTGTTCGTTTTCCATTTTCACCTTAATTGGTGGTCTCAGCCATGTTAGTGACGAGTTAATTAATTACAATTATAACTGGAATGTAGATCAATTTTTACGTAATTGTGCGTGACATCGCGGTTTGTTTGCTGCGTCTCCACTTTGCTTTTAAGTAAAACTCGCAATCGACGTGACTAAACTCAACGAATATCAAAACACGTTTGTTTCAATTAATTATAAAACGAACTATATCATTCGTGTGATGCTAAATTCGTGTTGACAATTATTAATCTTTTAAATTCTTCTTTTTCTTGGGCTTCTTCAATATTAAAGGTAGACAGTTATACTCTTCTTTTTTCCATTGTCCCGAGCTAATCAGAACCGTAAATGATCTACTGCTTTCTTAATGCTCTCTCTCGGTCCTTAGTCGTAATAACGACATTTTTCTGATGGCTTACAATTCTTATGAATATAATTTATAGCAGCGGATAATAAATCTTTTATAATAATAAGTACAGTTTCTTTTAAACAATTGTAAAAAAAAACAAAAAACTAAAAATGCATCGCAATAATTCCTTTGCTACGCAAGAGCTACGTAGGCCTACGCCGAGCTACGCGAATTGCTATACAAGATAAAAACGGTTTTCATTTTTCATTCAACAAAAATCATTTTATAGCTCAAATTCGTTTGCTAAAACTATTAAAATTCCCATTAGTAGTCCAGTTACGTTAGGTGAGGTACAGAGGTGTGAATGGGAAATGTAGCAATTCAATCTCAATTTCCGGAGTTCTCCGGCAGACTTGACCTAAATCTATCTACATTGTGTAACTAAAATGGTATTGGATCTAAGAGGGGTCATAGTACTCATCATAATGAAAAAAAATATGCCTACATTTTGTCGAATTGTGCGAACATAAAATATGTAGGTATCGCGCACAATTGAGGCGGTAAGTCCCCTCTTTGAGGAGTGGTTTGAGAGGCGCCACGGCATCCTCACCTTCCGCCTGACGCAGGTCCTCACCGGATATGGCTATTTCGGGAGGTTCCTGTTTCGTATAAGGTGGGAGGAATCGCCCGGGTGTTATCAATGTGTGGATCGACTGGAAGACACGGTGGAGCATACGGTGGAGGTCTGCCCGGTTTGGGCGGCGCACCACCGTGTCCTCGTGGTGACGATCGGAGGCGGAGATCTCTCGCATCCGGCCGTGGTCCAGGCCATGGTATGGAGCGAGAGGGAATGGGAAGCCGTCACCTCCTTCTGCGAAGCAGTAATGCTCGCGAAGGAGGAGGTGGAGTGCGTGAGGGAGAAGCAATCGTTGCGTCCTCACGCACCTAGCCGCCGCTGGAGGTGACACCCTGGGCGTAGGGAGTCGATAACCGACTCCTGGTCACCGTAGGCGCGGGCTTGCGGACGGCGAGGAATGGGTAGCTCGCCGTCCGGTAAGAACCAGGCCCGGGTCGATGGCGCGTTGTATGCGTGCGCCTCAAAGAGATGTCAGCACAACTAACGGGGTCCGATAGGGCCGATGCCTGCCGGGGTCGCGGATTGTTCGAAAGAGTTACCGTGACCTGGGCGCACAGGCAACTGAAGGAACACGGGTGGGTTTTAGTCAGTAAGAGTCTGAAACGCCCTCCCGCTCCTCAGAGCATTGGAGGTCATTTGATGATTTCCAAGGGCAAAAATAAAAAGTTATTGTAACATTTTTTAGCAAATTCTTGTGTTGATTTGCATTCCAAAAACCGGCCATAATTAAGACTATAATTAATTATATTAATTAATGCTCTTATTTTGTGAACAAGTATTTTATTATATTACACGAGTATAAGAAAAACATTATGCCAACTTGATTATCTGTTTGTATAAATTGCAGGTAATATAAATAATATGACAATATATCATTATGTTGCCTTTTCATCTCTGAGGCCTTTTGGTAAGACGTGTCGAAACGTAAAATAGATTATTTGTAAGTATAGCGTGGGCATGGCATTCAATATTTGCGGCTAGGCTGGCAGATGTTTATCTTGTGTATAGGCTAACCTATATATTTGTGGCTTTCATATTTTCGATAATGGAATTATAATTTTATCATAGTCGATTCCGAAGTTCATTCAGGAATAGGTAGGAAATAATGA
This sequence comes from Dryobotodes eremita, assembly GCA_917490735.1. Classification (NCBI taxonomy): domain Eukaryota; kingdom Metazoa; phylum Arthropoda; class Insecta; order Lepidoptera; family Noctuidae; genus Dryobotodes; species Dryobotodes eremita. The sequence continues at coordinate 25,523,311 of OU823241.1, read as the reverse complement.
AACCCATTTTCTTTTTAATATCATAATTAAAGTTTACCTTCCCGTTTTTATGGTTTCGCACCCAAGCCCATTGAGCCACGATAATAATATCTCCGGGACAATTTACATTTTCACAGATCATAAAAACATTCCTGTTTTGTTAACATCCCCGTTTGATCTGACTTTCGGAAATAATGACCCGAACGTAAATCTAAATACGAAAGTGGTACGGTTTGTGGAAACCAGATATTATTTATCATATTAATTCAACACCCTAATTGCGTAACACACTATCACATTCTGAATCATTTTGAAGCCTATTACTAATCCAATGCTTCATATGGTCGTAAAATTTGTCCGCTCAGCAACTTATATAACGCAATGAATGTTGTTGAACTGTCAAAATGAAAGCCATTCCTAGTGTTAGTGTGTTACGCAACTACCCCGCTGGACTTGGAATTGACTGCCTCGTCGGTATAATGGTTACAAGCGCTACTGCTGAGCTTGAGGTAATATTTTTTTTTTTTGGGTTTGAAATCATCAAATGACCTCTCCCGCTCTGGGCGGAGCGGAAGGGCGTGTCAGACTCTTACTGACTAAAACCCACCCGTGTTCCTCCAGTCACTTGTACGCCAGGGCCACGGTCTGAGGTCCTGGGTTTCGATTCTCAGATCGGGCACAGCGATTTTGGGTTTTTCTATCAGGCATTTGTCAGTAGTAGCTCGGAGTCTGGATTTGTGCCCCGCTGTCTAGCGCCTCCGGGAAAACAGGTGTTATGTTGTATTATACATTCAGGATGTATTTTAATTATTAAGAAACAGCTAAAATTATACCGATTCTTCTTCTTTTTCCTCGTACTCGTAGAACTCTGGTCATTGCGGTCGTGGTCCTCATGTAGTTTCTTGTCTAGGAGCTGATATGATTCGCCTCACAATTTCTCTATTTTCCAACGATTAGATATTATGTATTAGGTAGGTATGTCTTAGCTTAAGTAAGGGCGTGCCAATTAATCCCGAGTCGTACAATCGGTCATTCGGTCTCGGTCACCAACAGATGACCTGTCAATTGCTCTGGATATCGTCCCGAAGGGATGTTTTCATTAATACATGTCATCCTTTATTCTTGAGGCTGACTTGAGAATGTTTGTATAGTTAATCAGGTAATTGCTTCGACAACGTTTTTTTTTTGGTTGGGATTTCATTGAATAACTTCTCCCGCTCTAGCCAGAGCGGGAGGGCGTTGCAGACTTTTACTGACACACCCTAAAGTTGAATCTCACTTGCACGTCATAAAACGTCAAGATCTATTTTTGCTTTAAAACTTATGACAAAGTTAAGTAGTTTTCACCTTAGTTATGTTACAATTTACTGGGTTTTTTTGTCAAAAGTGGCAAAACAACTACGAGGTCGACTGTGGACCGTTTTCTCTCGTATCGGCATGAATTATTCCCAGAATATTTCATGGCTGCCCAATGTGTGCTGAACCAGGGTGTCCCTACCACCATTTTATGATAATAAGTATGAACTTGTTTGTTTCCAAACGGTAGGTATTGGTGATTCAAGATGTTTTTTTGTTAATAGTATAAAACGAAGTTTCTTGTCGTGTCTGACTGTGTGAACGCATTATTCTCCTAAACTGAGCAACGGATTTTGATGCGGTTTTCACCATCATATAGAAAATTAACTCGGGAAGGTTTATGTGTACAGTCACGAGCTTAAATATATTACTATTGATAGCTCGACGGTTATATTTGATTTAATGATTCGTCTATTAATATCTGTCGTCAAGGTGACTGTAAATTTAAGTGATAATTTGTGGAAGGCATCAAAAGTGCCAGCACAAATATATGACCAAAACTATCGGACGAGATAAGTTACGCCAAAATATAGGATGCTGCATCGACTTCAAAAAGATATGTCACCTCTTAGAATGCAATAATTTCGGACTTGCCTTGCGTTATAAATATCTGCCTACTCATTTAAATTCAGAAGAATGTGAGACCTCGTTATGATCAAAAATATCTGATATCACTATGGCAGCATAAAAACCTAGACCGTATCTGTATAATACAGTAATATTTACGAGTATTATACGTAATATTATAAATAAATCTTGTTTTTTGTCAATTTGCAAAAAACGTGAAAAGCAGGGCCAAGTCGTTACTAACATATGAACCATTTTCCAAATTATTATAATAGCATAGATACTTTGTAATATAAAACAAAACTTTTAACGACTTCTACAGCATTTTATTGCTAAAACCCTCCGTAATTCGTTCGTTTTCACGTAACATGTGTAATATAATTACAATGTATACGTGCTCATCTCCCACTGTAGTAGCGTGAAGATATGGACACAATTTACGTTTTATATGCCCGGGCATTTACATAATGGCCCATCCCATAAGTATTCATGCTGTGATTTCGCTTGTTTGCATTACATTTTTTACTTTATATAACATTGTATACACTTTGATGGCAGGTTTTTATCGATTATACCAATATTTAGCTTATTACCTGAGTCCGCTTCACCGTTTTGCGGCGAAGGAAAATATTTGCGAGGAAGCCGGTTAGTCCTTGGACCTTAAATTCGAAGACATGTGACATCCACCAACCCGCACCGGGCCCGCGTGATGGATTATGGCCCACTCCCTCTCACAGAAAGGAGGCGTGTGTCCCAGCAGTGGGAACATTAAAGGCTGATTATGTATCTGAGTAGACAGCAAAGTTAAAATGGTAATAAATCTCATAGGCTTATATGATGTACCTAGGTAGTACCGTTTTATATCTTTATACCGTATTATTTAGTTTAATTAACAAGACACCAGCTTTTAATTTTTTGGTTGGGAAATCATCGAATAACTTCTCCCGTTCTGGGCGGAGCGGGATGGCGTGTCGGACTTTTACTGACAAAAAATCCGCCCGTGTTCCATCAGTTGCCTGTGTGCCAGGGCCACGGTAATCCTTACGGACAAACCCGCGATCCTGGCAGGCATCGGCCCTAGCGGATTCCGTCAGTGTGTGCTGACATCTCTTTGAGGCGCGCGTGGAACACAACGCGCCGTCGACCCGGGCCTGGTCCTTACCGGACGGCGAACAAAATAGTTCCTGGATGAGTGGAGGAAAATAACTTATCTTAAATAATCACCAATAATTATTTAATTACGACATTATTACCATCGTGGGTAGAACCTGGATAAGGCTGGCACAGGAGCGTGGGTATTGGCATAAGAAAAGAGAAACCTATGTCCAGCAGTGGGTGAACTCGGGCTGTGGCTGATGATGAAGAAGTATTTAATCCTGAAAAAAAAAACATTGTAATATTAAGAACTTATCGCTAAATGCCAATTTTTCAATTGTCACATTATGTAAGATTATCTAAAGAATAAATTGGCGGTTTGACAATGTAAACAAAAGCTGTTAAATAGTCATTGTTCCATATTAAAAATCAGCCCTAAGCTCCTGTATTTATAGTGTTCTATGCCCTAAGCTGTTTCTTCATCGATAATACACTATAAATACAGGATTTAGAGGAGCGGTTCCATCATATTGTAACGGCCGTCATGAAAATCTATCATTTTGAACAGTATTTGACATTACGGTGTCAAAAAACGCTCTGTATTCTTATATATTAGGTCTTTACCTATGAAATTGCCGTTCTGCAGTACTGGCCATTTCAAATCAAAATAATTTTTGTTTGGCTATGAATTCTAATTTCAAATTAATTTTATTTTAAAAACATGGATTTTTTTTTCTAAAAGTAGTCATTTCTTTATTGATTAGTGTTACATTTTCATCGCATTTCAATCTTTTTCGTCATCATGGATACGTTAAAAATTCGAGTAATTATGGAATATGAGTACCGTCGTGGCAGCAACGCGGCACAAGCGGCACGCAACATCAACGACGTTTACGGAGCTAACTCTACAAACCAACGCACCACCTGTTATTGGTTTGCTCGCTTCCGTTCTGGAAATTTCGACCTGAAAAATGAACCTCGCGGTCGTCCGAAGACTTTGGTCGACAATGACGAATTAAAGGCGATTGTGGAAGCTGATGATACACAATCTACGGCTGAATTAGCAGCAGCTTTCGACGTTAGCGTCAAAACAATATTGGTCCATTTGCGTCAAATTGGCAAGGTAAAAAAGCTTGACAAATGGGTGCCCCACGAACTCAATGATCGCCAGCGCGAAGTACGCGTCGAGACGTGCCTTGCACTGCTCAACAGACACACAAATGAAGGAATTTTGAACCGCATTGTTACCTGCGATGAAAAATGGATTCTGTTTGATAACCGTAAGCGCTCAGCAAGTTGGTTGGATCCTGGTTCAGCACCTAAACAATGCCCTAAACGAAAACTTACCCCTAGAAAAGTGATGGTCACTGTTTGGTGGTCTAGCGCCGGTGTGATTCATCACAGCTTCTTACCAAACGGGGTGAGCATTACTGCAGATGTGTACTGTGAAGAACTGAACACAATGATGGAGAAGCTGGCGCATCTCCAACCAGCATTGGTCAATCGCTCGTCTCCGCTGCTCCTGCACGACAACGCGCGACCTCATACTGCACAGCAAACGGTCTCCAAGTTGCAAGAACTGGGGTTGGAAGCTCTCCGTCATCCGCCCTACTCACCAGACCTTGCGCCTACAGACTACTACTTTTTCCAGAATTTGGATAACTTCTTGGCGGGAAAAAAATTTAATACCCGAGAGGCAGTACAAAATGCCTTTGAAGAATTTGTTGCCTCCCGTCCAGCTGATTTCTTTAAGAAGGGCATCAATAAACTGCCACTGCGATGGCAAAGATGCATTGATTGCATGGGTGATTACTTCGATTAATACAAATAAAAAAATCATGAAAAAAATTCGTTTAAATTTTTTCATACAAAACGGCAATTTCATAGGTAAAGACCTATTATATTCTTCTGTCTTATATTCACCGTTTTTTTAGAAGCTTTACAGATAAGATTATCCTTAAAATACTGCTTAATTTCCTCATCAGTTCAAGACAGACATCGTTCGTTCAATGACTTAATTTAAAAAAGCTAGAAAATCTGCATTTGTTTTGGATAAGTAGCTAAAGAAAGAACAAATTAAATCGTATTTCCCAGCGCTAACGATCTACTCGGTTGCGGTTTTTAGATTGTCTCACTTAAGTTCTGTGTGATCCGATAGACGATACAAATAGAAAACAAATCGAATTATTTCATCGGATGTTAAGTCTGCGGCTAAAGGCGCTATTTGACGCGATCCCTTTCGGTTTCTTTTTCTTTTCTTTACACTTACTATCAATGACCTAATTTTATACAAAATTGCATTGACACATCACCAAGCGCGATTCCAACTCGGACTTTGGTTGTTTTTGGAACGAAGTTCTTTCACGCAGATTACGGTAGGAATAAAATTTTAGACTTTTTTTAGAAATCGTCACGTATGCGTTATGCGACCCTCTATGCGACTTTTTATTTGTATAATAGAAAGAGAGAGAGAGAGGTGTAGTTTTCATGGTTTTCGAGGGTACTGCCAATAGTGAAGTCAAAATGAAAATCCATGATAACGGCTGCGAAAATTTTCAAATTTTTCAGCATGGGTGTCGTTTTCATGGTTTTCGAGGGTGCTGAAGCGGAAAGTGAGGTCAAAATTAAAATCCTAAATGGCGGCTGCGAAAATTAAAAACAATATCATCATAGGTATCGTGCTGTAGCGGAAACTGCCCAACGATGACTTGAAAATGATTCCTCGATCGGCAAATAATTTAAAATATCACGATACAACTGAATTTAGAAAAATATATTTCCAGCCTGTACTCACGTGCGCTTCTTGAATTTTCCTATCCAAGTTTATTAAACCGGAAAATTCTAGATGGAAACTTCATTCGATAGTATCTGATTGTCGCTGGATACAGAATACCGAGTTACCGATTTTCATGTAGTTTACGTTTGCGCTACATGTTGTTGGATTTGTTAAAAGTGTTGAAGCTTGTACCTACGTATTTGTTATTTTTTTCTCAGATTATAAATAGGTATTGGATGGCTATAAGAACTGGCCAAGACCAAAGAAATGTTGGATGGGCTGTGAGAAAGATGATATGGCTTGAAAGGGGTTGACTACCGAGATGACGAGTAATAGAGAAGTATGGACGAGAAGACTAAAACTAAAGTTATTTTTAAAATTTTAAGCATTTGCTTTGATATGTTTTTAGAAGAAAAATGTTATAATATTGAATTTACGTTTTATCAATAAAGTACGTGCGGTCTGGTTTTAATGGCTCTATAACCATTCTGAGGCCATTCTGAAGGTAACAAAAGAAACGATAGCGTCAGAGCAAGGTCTCTTTGACTGAAAATTTCGAACTCAAAGGTCTTTTGTCCTATATGTAGGTACGTATACGTAACACAAGAAATGTTTTGAAAAGGAAAATAGAATATTAAAGAATCTGCGTCCTTGTAACTCGAATCATTTATCATCAACATTTTGCGTCATTCATTTAAAAGTTTACAGAACTGGATTTAAATAACAGATTTGCGAATCTGTTATTTTAATCGTGTTTATTTCGATCGTCTGTTTTTAATCGCGATCTGTTGTTTTGGTTTCGTGTTTTTTACTTTTGATTCGTTTAGCGTTTTCGTAGAAATACTGAATCAAAATAATGAGTTTCATGATTTTCAAACATTTGTCCTATTATGTAGCACGCTTGTGCGGCAAAGCGTTCTCCCGGGGAGCTACCCCGCTTTGTAACAAATTAAATACACGGTTGACCAACGAGCCTTTATAAACTCTACTTACCTAATCGGTTTTCATTCAATTTTACAAAAATAATAGAGTAAAATAACTGAACATGTTATAATTTTTTGATAGAACAATGTTATGATAAAATATACTTCAGCTCTTATGTGAAAATATGGTGTTATAAAACCTATTTTGGAATCAGTAATACAAATACGCAACAATGACTACCAAACAAAAGGTTTTGGTACCTTTACCTACATGATGGTTTACACACTAACTTAAAAAACAAACTCGAAGTCGAAAGTGTTTGATTCAATTTAATGCTTTGTTTTCATTTTGTTTAATAAATTTTTGTAATATGTACCTACTATAAGTGACTACATAGTGACCAGCCTCAATATAAATTTTAACTAAAATATACGTTAAGCGTCAATTTATAATAATAATAATAACCCCACTGCCGTATCTTTACGTTGCCGTCGTGGTAGGGCTTACGCGCTCTGAATTCTAGGTCTCTGCCGGTATAGTTAACTTTGCCCGAACAGTCTAGTGCGAGGAGCCAGATCAAGAAGAAATATATAGAAACCCGTAGGGCAACATGTGGCGAGCTGTTGGGCAGAAGCGACCCCACGGACCAACAGTAATCTTGTTCCTCACCTCTGGCTTACCTTTATTGGCCGGCCAGAGTGAACACTGACGAGAACCAGAGCTCCCACCTCTTTCTTGCCTTTGTTGGCTGACTTGAGTGGAGATTCGCAAGAGCAAACGTGCTCGTAAGAAGGAAGTATTCCAGTAAGTACTGCTAGGGATATTTACCGTACTTCCGGGATTATCCTGATAGCTGTGGAATACCTTTCCATTCCTCAAGCACCTCAGCATATGTTGATCCCTTGTCACTACGTCACTATGTGCTAGCGACACTTTCCGGGGACCCCTTAATTGTGTGTGAAAGTCACCACTGCTATTATATAAAAATAAATCAGGCCTTTGCCCTCGCATGAAGACCGATCCAGTGCGCCATCAGTACCGAGTCCTATATATATATATAGAGCCACCGACAACATCCACGTGCCTCACTAATAAAAGTGTGTGAATCATTAGGTAACATAGCAAGATCAACACAAGTCCAAGACTGCTGGGCATAAAAGTCTAAGAATTGATTTGCGAATACTCACCCGGGTCGGCGTTGAAATCTCCCAACACATACACAGATTCTACATCACTATTTTCAAGTATGGAATTTATTTCAACGTGAACTCAATTAAATTATCTTTCGAGAATGTAGGCATATAAAGAGACATAATTAACCTAAAACGCTCACCCATCTCAACCATAATAGCTGCTATGCGATTTCTGCTACACTGTCACACTGACACTGAGGGAAACACAGACTTCCTCCACGGCACTGCCAAACCTCCGTATGGTCGGTCAGCTGTTTCACACACTTTTCGTACACAATCCCCTGATTTTACAATATTTTTGCAGTTAAATGTTACGACTTTGGCGTAATTATTCATAAAGAAGGTTGGACTACACATAAATGATAATGATAAATGATTTTATTTCTGTAAGTACGTTTGTACAAACACTTGTACACGTCCATCATATTTTTTAAACTAGATGAGGTCAGTGTTTCCTATCTGTCTACTCTGAGAAGAAAGGCCGAAACAAACTCAGAGGTCACAGTCTCTTTTAAAGTCAAGACATAATCTTGGTCAGATCATGCAAAGACCACGTAGACTGATATCTGAAATGGTCTTTTGAGGAAAGAACCACACAGATTGAGTGGATCTGTCCAGTCAGTGCACGCATTTGTCAGTAATCGAGCAGCTCGACTCAGGAAGTCAGGACTTAAGGAGTTCAACGATTATACCATTACTTTCATTATAACATATACCTACCATTACTTCTTGGCTTGAAGTCAACAAAGCGACGGTATGCAACGTCTTCTGGCCAGAAATCATCATTGAGAAAAGTTTCTAATCTACGCTTCGGTACCAATATTTTGTACGCATCATACGTTTTTGGTATTTTCATATTCATTTTTCCAGGTCACACATCAGTTTTACTCGCAATATAACTCAGTATGTCACGCCCGGGCACGTCCTTCGCAACATTGTTAGGTAGATAGGAATTTTTATAACCGCCGTCTGGAAACTTGCATTTGAGCTCAAAACTGCCCTTCCTCTATTCGCAACAAAGCGGTTATTTAGACGACTCCTCTGTACTGGGATCCATTCTTTGTCTTCTTTAGGTATTTTCCAGTCACCTTCGCGAACAGCATCGGCTAAAGATTTATTTTTACCAAAAACGTTACAGCTTACGTTCAGAGCGACCGGGTATCCAGTCTTGTAAGTTACTCCGATCGCAGCTGGTTGCAGGTGAGTCATGGACTCGGGCTCGACAACGACCCCCACGAGGCAAGTACCGCTCTCATTTAATATGTGAGTCGCACAACAAATTTTCTGTCCCCCCCTCACTTTTAGAAAAAGATTGAGGGATGTCCCGATAGTTAGTTTCTGTTCGTACCGCGCTAGGCGTTTCAAATCAGAATCATGTTCTGCGCCCACGTTTGCAAGTCCCCTAGGACCACTGCAGTATCGTCGTGACTGACTAGCAAAAAGTCACCCCGCTTGAAATTAACATTACAGTTGGTACTTCCAGGGTTGTTCACTATAGAAGCCTTTTTTAGGTTTTCAAGATCAGACTTGACAGTATCTAGGTATCCTTAGTGACATACTGTTCTTTCATCTGATTCACATCTGGCTGTATACGCATCAAATCCTTTAAAATCCTAGTGACGTCGACATGATCAAAAAGTACCTATAAGTAAGGCAGCTTGTCTAGATCACGGGAAATAAAAACCGGTAAGACCTCAGGATCGGACTCCTTCATGATGCAAATGATGTCATCTGTTTCACGGAGCTTTTTTCCGTTTGTCTTTCTTATCTTCTTACGCTTCTTTGTAGGTAATGATTCGCACAGAAGATCTTTAGCACAGCGAATGTCCTCGTCAGGAAATGCACTCTCTCAAATTTGACTAATGCTCTCCTCGTTCATCACAGTCATCGATTCTATTACTAACAAAGGCCAGAACCTCGTTGGTAACTATATTACAACTCGAACCCTTTGCTAATTTGGAGGCCATGGTTGGTATCGCACGTCCATGCGACAACGCATGCGCGACACGACTGAATTCATGGGGCGACCACGACTAATTGTATTTAAAATTGGTGTGGCTACATGCATTAGCAGGCACTGTTATATTTTGGTAATTTTACCGTGCTAATAAAATGATGTAATTACTGGCCACTTTGATATTAATGTTACTTATTATTTAACTATCCAATCATTTTAAAGTTAATAGAACACATTTAAATTGTTACGACACCTCTTAATGTCTCAAAACCTTTACTTAATTCAATACGTCGCTAGATGTTATGTTAATTTTATCGTTATACCAAATATATTTTTTTAATTTTACCAATGCTAAATTCAAAATAACAACCGGTGGTGAACCAAATACCTAATTTTAACATCGATGAGTTGATCTCGATTCGGTCGGGAAGATTTTATCAGGGTGAGAACGTGTTAACTCTGCGCCGATAGATCGATGAAGCTTGAAGCTCTTATCTCGATTCTCGAATCAACTTACAGGTACCAACTTTTCGTATAATTATATTATAGTAGATAATGTACTCGTACCTATAATAATGTATGTATTTCACATGGACGAAGAAACTACAGCGAGTTACATATTCGAATTATAATACTATTCTAAATTACCTACTCATTGCTTTCAACACAATATCCACGGTCGGATGAAGCCAAACAATATTTTAATTCAGTCAATCCTACGTTCAGCCCCGGTTGGCTCGTTACCGCGAGTAACAATGATATAAAATTATAACAAAGAAGTTAAAAGATAATTCCAAGACGATCTCGAGTCAATAGAAACACGGAGGCATTAAATAAGCAACAAATGTCACACAATAAAACACTGTTTTGACACTGCAACTTTTATTGTTGATTCAATTTATGATTTGCCACAAGCAATTAAATCGCACCGTGTCCATGAAGTCTTAAGGTGAATCCTCAGTTGTAACCCGCCAAATTAAATTTTCCTTTAGTTTTTTGCTAATTGCAGCTCTGTTTTACATCGTATGTTGATCAAAATGCGATTCGCGACTGTAGGAATGATATATTTATTGAATAATAATAATCACCAATTTCATATCAATCGTCAAACTTTGGAAATTTGTGTCACCTACCAGAATTTTTCAGAATATCTCATATGACAAAAATTTGAATTTGGCGTGCTACAACTGAGGATTCACCTTAACACAGCTGCGACAGCAATTTTGGACTTATTAATTCAGTGTTAATTTTATCAGTAGCACTCACATTTAACAAAAGGCCTTACCAATTTATTTGATTATACATATGTAATTCGAGCTCTATTAATGGCAATAGTTTCTTCAACGTCGAATGTTACCGACGACTATTATTTAAATTAATCGCACTTTTGGACACTATTCACTCTTTTTTAACCTTGAAAGTATTGAGGACTATTCAAAATGTAAAATTTAGCTACAGTTTTATTAAAAGTTTTAAAGAAGTGATCCTTGTGTAAATCGTGCTACGGAGTGCATTTTAATAGTTTTTGGTTTAGCTCCATTGACTGTATGGAAAACATTTGTTTACTCTGTAAAATAGCACACACAGGGTCAGTAAAGCAGCCCCTGCATCCATACTACGAGTAATATTATAAATTCGAAAGTAACTCTGACTGTATGTTACCTTTTCACGCCTGAACCACTGAACGGATTTCGATAAAATTTAGAAAGGAGTTATATGGCATCTTGGGGAAGGAAATAGGCTACTTTTTGTCCCGTTAGCACGTTCCCGTGGAATCATTTCCGATAACCACGCGGGCGAAGCCGCGGGCAGAAGCTCGTCTACAATAAGTTTGCGCAATATGGTTGAGTACAAGAGCTCAAACGATCAATTATACACGCAATAATATTGACGGTCCACCAGATTTAATGCAATTAAAATATCTACTTAATAAAAATATTAAATTCACTGACAAAAAACGCTTGCACCACTGGGTATGGAAACTTGAGATTTCGCACAAGGGTTCCTTATTTAACGAAAGTGAGCAATAAGGAAGGATTTTTTTTTCATCCCCTAAAGGGTTTAAAGAGGAGAAAATATTTTTCATCATTTTTGCCGATGAGAAATTCCATGGGGCACACAGCTTCTTGTGCAATAAAATTGCTATAAAATTTAAACTACTTTTTTCAATAATTGCAGTATCTCCAATCAAGAGGTCAAAAACCGCCTAAGAAGCTCTATTCCGTAGTGCGGTGCAGCTTCGAAAATGAAACAAAAATCGACTAGGCCCACAGTGTGAAGATATTCAGAAACACAACCGACTGTGCCCACATTCCCCTGTGGGCGATACGTAATCGAGTGTCATTGAACTCAATTGTCCTCACCGACCCTGTATTGCTTTTTACAAACGAAACTGATGGTAATGCAGTTTATGCAGCTGTGGCGTGTTGGCTAGCCCAGTGCATTCAACTGAAAAAGTGGATAGTTCATTATCAATTGATTATTTAGAATCAAAACAACTTTGTAAATTAGTCTAATTCGTGACACATTAAGTTAATTCACAGGCCTCCTCTCTGTGAAACGGAGTGGGCCATAATCCACCATGCGGGCCCAATGACTAAATCTTAGGATAAGGAGTTCTTTCTTCTCTCCTAAATGCGCTACGTTTCATAAAACGATTCCTTTGATTCATCCTTGCATCGATAAATGATCATACCAAAATACTTTTTTATATTTAGGAATGTAGCTTTCAAATAATAAAATTGTAACTTTCTGTAGGGTTTTAAACGTTTACCCTGACTACGAGTAAATTATATCTTTTATTTCACACTCGAATTTAAGAAAAACATTTAATTAAAAGATTGATTGACACCGCGTACTGATAAAATCAATTAGGTCGTGGAACTTGTGGAAGTATTTGCATGTTCTCGCTGGTTCGATTTTTAATCGTCCTGCTAAATATGAAAACGGATATATTTTTTTGTTTAAGTGACGGGGCAATCGTGATTCTTGTACCACGCACTTATGCTCTTAATAAATTGATATGTCAATATTAAACCATTTTGAATATACAGGTGTATAGTTATTAGTTTCTAGATTAGTCCATCATCTAAGTATTCCAAGTTATGTATCTCATTAGTATAAGTAATTAATTAGTGGCTACCTCAGGTCATCTCCGTTCTGAGACTCGTAAGTCGGAGTCCAATTAAAATGGATATTGTTACTGTAATTACATATGCTTGAACACAAATTGGTGGTAGATAATTGCTGGCCAATTATTGTACCGGAAACCTATAATTGGATGTACATCCAATACGTAGATATAGGTATAGGGAGGTAGATAGGTAATGGAGTCTTCGATCAGGGAGTTAAGGGGCTGTCAATCAAGCGCTTCTTGCGTCGGGAAGCGCTTTAATCCGCCAGACTAGATTAACATACACGGTAAAAGGAATAAGACTTGAATATTTATTTTTCAATTTAAATGTACACACCACGAAAACATAGCAAATTTTTTTTGAGTACGTACAACTTTACTGAGAGAAGAAATGTATCTACATTCTTCTAATTTCTTCTTAATCATGTTTTTGCTCAAAACGATTTATTATATACTAGCTTTTGCCCGCGGCTTCGCTCGCGTTAATTTAGACGTTGACTATAAATTCGGGTTATAATTCAATCACGCTTCGAAAGACTCGTGGTGGATCTATTATCATAAGAACGTTATTGTTGTTTTCCTCGGGAACAGTACTTTTTTGCGGGATGAATGGTAGCCTATGTCCATTTCAGTACACCTGACAACATACATGCAACATTTCAGGATGATCGGTTCAGTGGTTTAGGCGTGAAAAGGTAACAAACAAACAATAAACTTACTTTCGCATTTATAATATTAATATATATAATAATAATAATATAATAATATAATATAATACTTTATAATATTTTATAATAATAATAATATTTTTATTGAATAAAACATTTACAAAAAGTGTACATTTAGCCAACAGCAGCAATATTTTCCATACAGTTTTATTGCCTAAAAATAAACTAAAACTAAAATTTGACTGGGCTCTGGAGACAGGCCTGGTCATCCTAAATCGGGGTTCTGTCCCCACGTGTGTGCGGATGCGGGGTGAGTCAGTGGTGGACATCTCGTTCGCCAGCCCCGCTCTGTCACCGCGTGTCATTGACTGGCGCGTCATGGAGGGGGTGGAGACGTACTCCGACCACCGGTACATCCGGTTTGACGTCTCCGCCCAGACCTCGAGCGCGCTGGTCCGACAGGCCCCGAGTGGTCCGCGGTGGGCGCTGAAGAAGCTGGACCGGGAGCTCCTCCTGGAAGCCTCGATCGTGCAGGCCTGGGTGTCATCACCGGACAGGCCTGCAGACATCAACGTCGAGGCGGAGTGGTTCCGGGAGGCCATGTCCGAAGTGTGTGACGTGGCAATGCCCCGGGTCCAGCCCGGACGCGCCTGGCGCCAGGTGTACTGGTGGTCGCCGGAACTAACGTCTCTGCGCGAGGCGTGCGTTGCCGCGCGGCGCCTGTACACCAGGCACCGCAGGCTCCGTATCCGCCCTCCGGATACGGAAGCCATTCAGGCGGAGCTGTACGAGGGTTACAGAGTGGCGAAGATCGCCCTCCGAGCGGAGATCCTGCGGGCCAGGGGACTGGCCCGTGAGGAGTCGCTGGGGACTCTGAACAGGGACCCGTGGGGACGCCCATATAAGGTGGTGCGGGAGAAACTCCGCCCATGGGCTCCCCCGCTGACGCAGAGTCTCCGGCCCCAGCTCGTGGAGGGCGTGGTGAGCGCTCTGTTCCCTTCGCGGGGGGAGCATACTCCCCCGCCCATGGCTCCGCCTCCTGCGGTGCCAACTGCGGACCACACAACCGACGATGATGACGTTGCTCCTGAGGTGACCGAGGTAGAGTTGAGAGTGGCGGTACGTAGGCTGAGTGCCAAGAATACCACCCCAGGACCCGACGTCTTACCTGGAAAAGCCTGGGTCCTGGCCTCAGAGGCTCTCGGGCCTCGACTAAGAGGGCTCCTAAGCGCATGCTTGGAGGAGGGCCAGTTCCCACTTCGTTGGAAGACGGGGAAACTGGTCCTCATTAAGAAGCCGGGGCGCCCAGCGGACTCTCCGTCCGCTTACCGGCCCATTGTGCTGCTCGAAGAGGTGGGCAAGCTCTTTGAAAGAGTCATTGCAGACCGCCTCGTCGGGCAGCTGGTGCGGGTGGGGCCGGATTTGGCGGACAGCCAGTTTGGTTTCCGCAGGGGGCGCTCCACGGTGGATGCCATCATGCGCGTGCGAGCCCTCACGACGGGGGATGCTGTGGCCCGGGGTGGGGTCGTCTTGGCGGTGTCTCTAGACATCGCCAATGCCTTCAATACCCTGCCCTGGAGTTGCATCAGGGAGGCACTCCGGTATCACCGGATGCCGACCTATCTCTGTCGTGTAGTCGAGGCCTATTTGGCGGATAGAGCAGTTATCTACCCCGGTCACCAGGGAGAATGGAACCGGCGAGAGATGTCGTGCGGTGTCCCACAGGGATCGGTCTTGGGGCCGCATCTGTGGGACATCGGGTACGACTGGGTGCTGCGCGCCGACCTCCCTAGTGGCGTCAGTGTGGTGTGCTACGCTGACGACACGCTGGTCCTGGCGCAGGGGAGGTCGCACCAGGCGGCGGCCGAACTAATGACACGCGGGGTTGCGACAGTCGTTGAAAGGATCCGGCAGCTGGGACTCGAGGTGGCCTTGCACAAGTCCGAGGCCATGTGTTTTCATGGTCCTCGGAACGCGCCACTGTCGGGTTCCCAAATAACGGTAGGAGGGGTTCACATCGGCGTCGAGTCGACGATGAAGTACCTGGGACTCGTCCTCGACAGCCGGTGGAACTTCGTCGAGCACTTCCGACGTTTGGCTCCCAGACTGCAGCGGGCCGGGGCTGCTTTGAAGCGGCTCTTGCCCAATCTGGGGGGGCCAAACGCCTCCTGCCGGAGGCTCTACGCGGGGGTCGTGCGGTCCATGGCCCTTTACGGGGCACCGGTGTGGGCGCGTTCCTTGAGGCTCCGGCCAGCCCGCCGGTTGAAAGCGTCCCAAAGGGTCATGGCCATCCGGATGGTACG
The DNA here is from genome assembly GCA_917490735.1 of Dryobotodes eremita. Taxonomy (NCBI): domain Eukaryota; kingdom Metazoa; phylum Arthropoda; class Insecta; order Lepidoptera; family Noctuidae; genus Dryobotodes; species Dryobotodes eremita. Next base: position 25,507,360 of record OU823241.1, on the reverse strand, counting down.
GGTATACCGCACGGTCTCCTGCGAAGCGGCGAGCCTCCTTGCCGGATTGCCGCCGTGGGATCTGGAGGCAAAGGTCCTCGCGCACGTCTGGGAGTGGCGCGAGGAGGCGAAACGCCGGGGCGTAACTCCGCTGCCGCGAGTAATCGCGGCACAGCGGACAGAGCTCCGGCGGGATCTCATGGCGGCATGGAGAGTGCGACTGTCGCAACCCAGCGCAGGGCACGCCACAATTGCGGCGGTAAGACCCCTCTTTGAGGAGTGGCTTGAGAGGCGCCACGGCGTCCTCACCTTCCGCCTGACGCAGGTCCTCACCGGACATGGATGTTTCGGGAGGTTCCTGTTTCGAATAAGGCGGGAGGAAACGCCCGGGTGTTACCATTGTGTGGATCGACCGGAGGACACGGTGGAGCATACGGTGGAGGTCTGCCCGGCTTGGGCAGAGCACCGCCGTGTCCTCGTGGCGGCGATCGGCGGCGGCGACCTCTCGCGTCCGGCCCTGGTTCAGGCCATGGTACGGAGCGAGAGGGAATGGGAAGCCGTCACCTCCTTCTGCGAAGCAGTAATGCTCGCGAAGGAGGAGGCGGAGCGCGAGAGGGAGAGGCAATCTCTACGCCCTCGCGCCCCTAGCCGCCGCAGGAGGAGGAGACACCCTGGGCGTCGGGAGTCGATTGCCGACTCCCGGCCACCGTAGGCGCGGGCTTGCGGACGGCGAGCAATGGGCAGCTCGCCGTCCGGTAAGGACCAGGCCCGAGTCGACGGCGCGTCGTGTTCCACGCGCGCCTCAAAGAGATGTCAGCACCATTGACGGGGTCCGATAGGACCGATGCCTGCCGGGGTCGCGGATTGTTCGAAAGAGTTACCGTGGCCCTGGCGCACAGGCAACTGAAGGAACACGGGTGGGTTTTAGTCAGTAAGAGTCTGACACGCCCTTCCGCTCCGCCCAGAGCGGGAGACGTCATTTGATGATTTCCCAACCAAAAAAAAAAAAAAAAAAAAATGTAGAGACCCGCCCGAACTAGGTTAATTCAAACCTGTGTTTCAGGCCATCACTTTACGTTTCAATTAAATTGTGACAGTAAAATTTAAGTTGAACTGATAAAAATAATCTATTAACAACTATGAGAAAAAGCATAATGGTACATTAATACCTAAAACTAAGCCTATGTAAATATACAAAAGTAAATACGAGGGAATATATTATAATCATACCAAAATATCTAAAAGTTTTTCTGTGTCTGTGTAATTGAGAATCGCTAAATATTCTGATAATATTTTACTACATTTAATATAACTTACACTATAGAAGCTTAGTAACTTGTTGAGCCTATTATACAGAAAAGGTCCTAAAAACACATAAAATCGATTAGCAAACGCATGTCTGGTTTGAGAGTTTATGCAAACCAAGTCCTTCCTTCTCTTGTCGGAAGGTACTGGTGCAAAAGGAAGTGCAGTATGCTGGTGTAGTACTAAGCTTAGAATAAATAATTGCCGTACTGTTAGTACTTTACATGCTATGTAGAGCTGGTGCGTAGGAAATCTAAAAGGGCGAAAGGTAGCAACCTTTAGAATTGCTCTTTGAGCACGTTCTAGAGGGAGTAAAATTGTTTTTGCAGCACCACCCCAGGAAGTTATGCAATAGGTAAGGATGGATTGACACAAAGCTAAATAAACCTGTTTAATTAATGTATAGTCGGCTATGTTCCGTAAATTCTTAAAAACATATATTATTTTGCGCACTCTAGTACATAGTAAATCGATATGTTTACGGAAATTTAGATTGGAGTCAATAGTGACACCTAGATATTTTAAGTTGTCAGCTTTAGCTAAACTGGGGCAGGAACATGCATTGTCAGCGTACGTGCTACAGCTATGTACATAAATGTTTAGATTAGTAAGCGGTATGTTAGTATTTCTCATTGTAAATGTAATGTATTTTGTTTTATCTGCATTTAATGTTAGGAGATTATTATGGAGCCAATTACAAACAATATTAAAACCATTCTGAGCAAGATCATAGACCTCAACTCTTGATTTAGCTGAGAACAACAGAGCGGTGTCATCCGCATAAGACATTATGACACCATTTCGGAGTGGCAGGCTGCATAGCTCATTTATATAGATTAAAAATAACGTAGGGCCCAAATTGCTGCCTTGTGGAATACCAAAACAACTATTTTTAAGTTCAGAACTTGTATACTGACCAATTTTTAGGCATTGATGACGATCGCTGAGATAATCAGAAAATAGTAGAAGTTGTGCTCCTCTTATCCCAAGTGTTTCAAGCTTGTGCAAAAGTAAAGTACAAGAAATAGTGTCGAAGGCCTTGGCAAGGTCTAGAAAGATCCCAACTGTGTGCATACCATTATCTAGATTGGAAGTAATATAATTAGTTAGTTTGTGTACTGCTTGGCTAGTAGATCGTTTAGGTCTAAAACCAAATTGACAATCTGAAAGTAGTCTGTTATCTTCCAGATATTTTATCAACCTACTGTTAATGATTTTTTCTAAAATTTTTGAGAGGCCTGTTAACACTGAAATGGGTCTGTAGTTATTCACACAGTTTTTGTCTCCAGACTTGAATACAGGTGTGACCACGGCTTTTTTAAGCAATTTAGGGAATATTCCTTTAGATAAACATAGCTGAAAAATGTGGGTTAGCGGAGGGGCAAGTAGGTATTTAAATCTTTTAAGTATATTATTAGGTATGTCATCCCACCCAGTAGCACAAACATCCTTTAACGCGTTTATTAGTCTTACTAGTTAACGTCGGTATCTAATAAAACAAAAGATTTTAGTGTAGAGGTTGTCGTAGTCAGGTTTTGACGGGAAAAATTACCAGATTTTAAAGATTTTTCTGCCAAGTTTTTACCAACGTTAGCAAAAAAGTTGTTTACTTCATTCATTGCTTCGGATGAGTTTATTTCTGTTGATAGTAAATCAAGCGGTGATTCGGGATTTTTCGATCTAAATGTGTCAGTTTTTATAAATTTCCACACAAGTTTGTTATTTTTCCCCGCCTTCTGTAATTCATTTTTATCATGCTGATTTTTTAGTTTTTTCAAAAGATTATTACGGAAGTTTCGATACCTTTTATAAGTGTTAGAAAGTATTTCGTTATCAGGTGCGAGTTTCAATTTTAGGTGAAGCTTGTCTCTATGTCTTATACTCGTACAACGAACGAGACCGGGTGTGATCCACGGTTTAATACAACTTTACTTTCTAGGCATTGTCTTAGTGAATGTGTTTTTCCTTATTGCATATTGTAACGAATTTATGAAATACTCTAAAGAAATATTTGCATCGCTTGAATTATAAACAGGGTCAAAATTAATACCGCGTATGTCGTTTTCAAGGTTTGTCATATTAACTTTAGTGTAGCTACGCATGCAGTTTATTCTAGGTGAACTTAATTGTAATGTTAGTAAAACAGCTTGATGATCGGTAAGCGAAGAATTAGTAACCAATGTTTTGGATGGAGTTTTTTGATTTTAGAATGATATGGTCTAAGCATGACCCGCTCTGATGCGTGGGGTGATAGTGAGCTGGTAAAAGTCCATAAAATGAGCAAATATTCAGATAATTATGAACATGGGTATCAGTTTTCCCGGAAGCAATGTTAATGTTAATATCGCCCAAAAGTATTATGTTTTTAAAAGATGTTATGTTTTTTAAGTTTGTGTCAAGTGAGTCTAAAAATCGGTCCATATTTTGAGAAGGAGGCCTATAAATAGCCATGACTACCGTGTCGGGAATTATTTTAATTATTAAGCAATTACTATCTTGGTATACAGGTTCTTCTTTGATGGTTCTTAAATTATTTTTGATATAAATTAATCCATCGTTTTGGTTTATGTTTCTGTCAGTTTTATAAGAATAATATCCGTCAAGAGATGGTAAATTGACTGTATGTTTTGACAACCAACATTCTGTTAGGACGATAATATCACAGCTTATGTCAAGATTCTGTAATAACACTTCAAAACCGTTCATGTTTCGATTTATGCTGCGAATATTCTGTGTGAGCAGGGTTAACGTTTTGTCACCAGAAGGAAGAAGGTATTTGCAGTCTTCAACATTACAGATTTTAGATTCAGACACAGAAAAACTATCTAGGTCACAAATAAACTGATTTGTCATGATTGTTATAAACTTAAACGAAATATAAATAAAGAATAAACTACCTGTTTATGTGCTAACTAAATAAAGTATTCGGTGGCGCTCTTAGGCGCCTTCATAGTCTATTGAGTTGATGTAGTTTATCTCTGCATATTTCCGCGCCGGGCAACCTACATCACCTGTTGGATGGTCACATTTCCTCTTGAAGCGTTTGCACGTCGCACATTGAGGGGGGGAAGATTTGCTGCTGCATTCCTTGAAGGAGTGTCCAGTCTCTCCACAATGGTTGCAAGTAGGACTAGTTTCACGGCAAAACTTGGCTGCGTGTCCGAACTGCTGGCAGTTGAAGCACCTGGTGACTATCGTAAAATCTCTCACAGGGCACGATGTCCAGTTTGTAAAAATTCTGCTTTGATTTATGATAATTTTTCTTATGCTAGCGGGTAGTTCCAAGATGTAGTTACAGGTAGGAAGGTCTTTCTTACCCGATTTATGGCTTAACTTGATACTATCAAGGAAGGACTCACGAGTTGTATTCGGCAGCTTGTCAGAAAGGTTCTGCTCATAAATGCATTCAAATACCTCTTTCTCGGTAAGGGATACGGGGACACCAATAACAGCGACCCTAGGGCGGCGTTTCGAAGGTTCTTCTATTGTAAGGCCCGATGATACTAGTTTATCCGAATTTTTCAGTTTATCAATATCGCCTTTATTTTCAGTGCTAATCAGAACGCCCCCATTTTTCACTTTTCGCAGGCCACGGACATGAAGCTTCAGTTGTTCGGGGGAGATAATCTTTTGGACAAGTGACTTGGTGTCGTCACTTGTTTGGGTCTTATCGCTAGGATAGATGGCAACTGATCTCAAATTTGCAGGTCGGACGAAGTTATCGGAACCTTTCTTGACCATGCTAGCATAAGAACAATTTTCTGAGGGTTTCAGCTTTGTCTCTACAACCTCTTTGAATTGCTGGAGAGAGTTCACAACGTTCTGGTGAACCTGTTGGTGCTGGATTGTGGTATGGGCCTGGATAGTTTTCTGCTTCAACGATTGGTATAAGACGGCCATCTGAGAAGTTCCACTTGAGACCTTCCGGCAAAGAGAGGAGACACGAAGCTTCTGGTCTGAGTTCATTTTCCCTTCAGCGACAATAGAGCAAACTTCGTTCAGAATGCCATCGATAGATCCTAACCATTTCTGGATCTCCGGCGTGCTGATGACTTCACTCGGCAATTCATCTTCCGCGGATGCTGGTGGATTTGGGTTGCTCGGGAATAATGGTTCGGTAGGCGTCGGTGGAGGACTTCGATGTAGCAATTGGCTACGACCAAACGGGCTCGATCCTGGGTTCGACATATTAGTGGAAACACCGTATTTATTGTTTATAAAAATATTTAGTTCATCTTGCACATGAAACTCGATATAAAAACATACAAGTCACACGCGACACACTTTACTTTTATACTGACGTCGCAAATAAATAAATTTACTTGCCGTAATTGTTTACTTCATCAATACAAAATACACGACCGCTTAGTCTCGAGTCTCGTAAAGCGTATAATAATATATGTATATAGTTAGGAACTTAGGATTAATGAAATAATAACTTATCTATTCGTCAAACCTGAGAAATAATAAACTTGGCTCTTAGAACGCATTGTATTCCGTATTACTGCAAAATAATAAAATTAACCTAGTTTGTAATTTTCTAACATAAAAATCAGTCTTCTGAAGTCGTATCGGCAAATCATAAATATCAAGAGAACCCAGACAAAGTGACATTCTGCGATAACGATGATAAAAAATTCACTAATATATGGCACTGATACAAGCTGCCGAAAAGCGTACAGACCTCAAGTCAGTTGAAACTCGTTGTAGGAATACGAAACGCTTTGAAAGGGATTGCCACTTGTCTAGGTTCTAGTTCACTTCAATCGAACCTAACTCAAGTGAGCGCACACAACTCTAAAGCGAACTTATTTGATTTTCAAAAAATAAATCATCGTGAATACATACTTCGTCACCGTCCTCGAAGTGATGTTTAGACTACAATACAATATTGCTATCCATCCCTAAGCATTCTAACATTCCTATTTAAGATCAACACGTAGTATATATTTTCCAACTCATTAGTATAGTGCCGTGTTCAAAGTTAAGAGCACCGGCCTTCCCTATGGTCTCGGCTCGAACGCCACTAGAATATGTATTGGCTTAAATTATTTATAACCCGGATTTCCTGACATATCCATAGAAGAGTATACGTTCCCTTGTTTCTGCAAACATTGCGTAATAGGATTTCTTAGTAGAAGTAATAAAATAGCTGTTGTAAAATAACAGTACCTATATCCTCGCAATGATCGCAAATAAACGGTGACTTAATGAAATTTAAATAAATCCCATTAGTTTTTATTGTAGTAAAACATTTAAAAAAGTTAGCGTGGAGTTTCTTGCCCAGTCTTCTAAATACAAAACTACTTTTTGGTAACCAACCAAAATTAATTCTATTTTCTTGTAAAGTTTAACGTTCAAAAGTACCTATTTGAAATAAACAATTTGACTTTGACTTTAATCGACAAAGCTTGCAGAGTAAGCAAGCTAAAGTGGCAGAAGGCTGGCTATATTTTTCGAAAGATCGATAGCCAGTGGAGCAGACCACGGAGGAGACCTGCTGGACCTGCTGGAGTGGAGACCGCGTATCGGCAAGCGTAGAGTGGGATTCCCCCCAGATAGATTGACCTTAATAAGGTAGCTGGGTCAGACTGGATGCGGAAGGCGGAGGACAGGGTGTTGTGGCGCAGCCTGGAAGAAGCCTATGTCCAGCTGTGGACTGTAATAGGCTGAGTTGATTGAGTTTATAATACAAAACCAGATCGACGAATACTAAATCATTATTTAATTAAAATGGAAGACATAAAAATAGATCATTAAAGCAGCCCAAAAAATATTATTTTAGGAACAACGATCAGTAGGTTAGGTTGAAAGGTTCTGTCGTAACGATCGCGTACCGGAAGAAGTAGCGTTGGAAGGTCTCCCACAAGGTGTACCGAACCTTGTGAAAGCCGCAGGAATCCTCTGGATGCGGGGAGCACCGAACCCGTCGAAGTGGCGGTGCTTGGGGGAAGACTATGTCTAGCAGTGAACGTCTTTCGGGTGGAATGTTGATGATCAGGAGGTGGGTAAAAATAAATCCGTGAATTTTGAGACAGGTGAAATTAAAGTTTGTATGAAAAAGTCATCGGGTACTGTTCTATCAAAAACCAACGCTAATTTACTACAAATATGAATAACATTTGGTAATGTTTGCACTTAATTAAGTCGTGTAAAATAAGAGATTTCGTTCAGTATAAAATAATAAAACTCGCTGGTAAATATCTGACCTTTCAGGTAATAAATTGCAACTACATTCCATCTGTTTTGCGCTGCAAAATAAATACTTATTCAAAGGACTTAATCTCAGAAATCACAGATTTCACATTTCCTTTGCCATTCAGGTTTATATTTCCCTTGACATGTTATGCGTTCCTACTGAATACTTTCAGGAATTCCTATTGCCCACTAGCCGGTAAGGTAACAGGCAGGTCGTGTGGCAAAATTTCGCGGGATTGCCCTGTTAGGGAAATGCGGTTTTGGATCGCTATGTTGTATATATATATATTTTTCATTCATGTCCTTTCATGCATTTCCAAGATTGTTGTGTTCTGTCTTTAAAAAAATCAAGATAACTTTTAGCCTGCAGCGGACTGGGATATAAAATTTATAAGTACATATTTATTAAATAAATGTATATTACGAAAATCTCCAGTATCTTCAGTTGTGACTGGGTAGGTATTTATGTTTTATTCTGCTGATTTTTATCAAATTTCTTCTAGTTATTTTGAACATTTTTGATGGAACTTTGGATGGATAATAATTCATTTATTATTTAAAAATATTTGTAAGTACTGAGTCCGTCTAAATTAGTTACATGAAATGAAGCGCAGGTTACCGGCCCTCAACCCGGGCAGTGACAATAAGGACAATGTCCTTTTGAGACTGAATTATCAAGCTTAAGTGGTAAATAATTAAATAGGTAGCAACATTTGTAACGTTACGTGGATCTTTTACCTAGTGCGTAAATTATTGATTTTCAAGTAACCAAATCCGGGGTTTTAGTTACTTAAAATGAAACGCATAAAACATTTTTTATTGATAAAAAATGTAAGTAAAAAACCTTTTTAAAAACAAGCTTTAATTGAACTAAAAAGTACTAAATAAAACTTACGTTAAAATAAAACTTTAATATTTTCTTAAAAGCTTACGGCTTATTTTAAAGTGTAAGAAGGACGTTTACGCCTGAAGCTTTTAAGAAAATATTAAAGTTTTATGTTAACGTAAGTTTTATTTAGTACAGTTTAGTTCAATAAAAGCTTGTTTTTAAAAAGGTTTTTTACTTCAATTTTATTTTATAGTTTTTAGCATTAGAATTACTATAGATAACCGATCTATCACCTTCTCTTGAAAAGTACTTGTAAAGACAAATCCAAAGAACCCAAACGCGCCTTTACACAAGTCATGGTGAGAAGCCATTCGAGTTGCACTATCCAAGTTATGCCACACTTTAGAACGGGCTATCATTATAATTTAATAATAATATAATTTAATTTACAACATTTCGTGCCTGTGCTGTTGACCTCTGAGGAGTTCTCTCCTATGGGAACCAGTTCTGGGTGCAGCAGCCAGATCATGGTAAATTTTAGAACGAGCTATCATAATTCTATGCGTATATAAAATTTTGTGTCCCTGCTATTGACTGTTGAGGAGTTCTCTCGACTGGAGCCAATCCTGGGTGCAGCAGCCAGGTTATGGTAGTCTTTAGGAGGAACTACCATAATTAAATGCGTATAATAAAAATGTCATGTCTGCACCGTTGACCGTTAAGGAGATCCTTCGTCTGGAGCCAATTTTGGGTGTAGAATCACAAGTCATGCATAATAAAAATGTATTGTGTACGAAACAGAATCAACGTGTGAAATTTCAACTCCGTAGATTAAGAGGAAGTGATTTTTTTTTCAGCTTGCAAGATTCCACCTTGACAAACATAGCAAGTTAAAAAAAAAAACCACGTTAAATAAAAGCTTGTAAAAATAGGCGTGACACTGATGGCTATCCTATTGTACCGATGCATGTACTAATGTAGTTTCAAAAGCTTTTTATATTAAATAAAATGAAATCTTCAAATAAACGATTTGTGCTTAATTTTTAATAGCATTTGAGTGTGCAATGCAAACACGTAACTGGCGGTCGACCAAGCTGCAGAACTATTTCCCACCGTGTCGATGGAAAACCACATTTAATTTCCCGCCAGCAAGTAAAATTCTCTATGCTATAAATAAATTACTTACTATACACAGCTCCTAGCAGATCCTAGTGCTGCTTTCTGTAAAGTTCACTCCGAATCTTACTCAAGTGATAGCAAAAAGAAATCGATCCTTTAAAAACAAAAATGACATTTAGGAAAATATCACGTTTTCGCGTTTTGAATTTCGAAGTGATGTTTGTTTGTTTTGTTTTTGTTCCGTGTCTGGAACAGTTATATCAGAAGTAAAATTAAGAAAATAAAGTTTATCCGAAAATAAAAAAGGACAAACGGGTACTTAGTTTGTATAATTAGGATTTTTAGATTTGAGCAATTACTAATATACTGTAGGTACATCAACCATCATTATCATCCATCTTGAGCACGCGTGGTGATCAATGCTCGTGCCTTCTTTCTGTGAGATGAGGCCTTTACCCTGCAGTGGGGCAATAATAGGCTGGTATATACACAGTTTAGAACAAAGTCGCTTTTTTTGTCTGACTGTGTGACCCCTTAGATTTTCTAAACTACACAATGGATTTTAAGTCGGCATTTGTTTAAGAAACTACTGTGATTGTTGTCCATATCTAGGGACCTATAAAAGAAGAAAGAATAATAGTTTAATCTGCATTAACAAAACGCACATTACAAAATTTATACTATCATGTATAAAGTATGTCTCGTGTATAAAACCAAAAGCTCTTTATTCGGAAAAAAGTATCAAAAGATTTAGGTAATTCGATGCCCATATTGTAGCGGTATCTTCATCGCCACTTGCGAGCTACGCGTCACACTGACGTCACGCAAAATCCTGCATCGCGCAAGCAGAGTTTACCGCGCAACTAGCTTAAATACAACGTCCTGACATCAAACGTTGGGCAGTTGCCCGCCAGACACGACACCCGTCTGGTCAGAGGATCCTCTCTTTTCTATTGAGGTATGAGTGAACTTTACACCCTGTTCTTCATAGTTCTATAAAATAATTACTTCGGAGCTATCCATAAATTACGTCACTCAAATTTCAATGATTTTTGGAACCCTCTTCAGAGGTGAAAATATGACACATTTTATGCAATTTTAAATGAAACCTTATAATAAATAATATTCACAGAGTTAGTAAAATTTTAATATTTTTCGTAAGAGTTAAAGTTTAGAGTTTTAATACTTTAGATTTATACATGTGACAACACGATACTTATTACTCGTTTGGAACAAAATGTGACATTGTGTGACAAGAATGTCACACTCTGTGACGACATTTATAGACCCCATTTATAGGCCCTTTCCTTTTACAGAGAGGAGGCCTGTGTCCTAGTAGTCTGAACATTATGGGCTGAGTATTCTATAATCTTCAATTGTTATTTAACGAAAATCCGTTGATGTCATATAATTTACATAGGTACTGTTACGAGTATATGATCTTTATTGTTCATCTCTTTCTCTTTTGTCGATGATACATCTTCCGTCTACTAATAATTGTATTTTTAAATATCTCATTAAAAGTATGCATTCTGAAAGTTGCCAACGTCGCAAATAGCTGACAAATATTTCGTAAATTTAATATTACTAACTGAATATATCACTAAATATTTAGCATTAAGGGTAAAAAACATAAGACCTTAAACTGTTACAATACGTAATTTTGTGTTATTATCGCAATTTATTAATTACTGATTTGCGACGTTGCCAACTTTCACTTTTTCTTAAGGAAGATATATGTTCCGCTCAAGTCAGACGGCTTTTTTCTAAGCCTGTAACCACACAGAAACTACTCTAAGTTAAAATTAATTTGCAAAGAAAAATACGGTTTTCAAATTGTCTGCCTGCGTCCTTAGCAGTTCTAGTACCTACAGAAACTAAATAACTTATAAGCAAATTTTAATGAAAAATCCGCTGTAAGAGATATTTTTAATATTGTCGCTCTGTTGGTACCGAGTTTTAATGAAATATTATACCTCTAGTATAGGGTTATATACAACATGTCCCAAAATTCAACGATAAGCTAACACCGGAGGTTAGACCTGCCCATGACTACTCGGGGAAAAAAAGAAAAAAAAATATATCAAATTTTTTTACTAAGTTATCAAACAAAAATGAAATTCTTCAAAAATTGAGACCTTTTATGACATTTTTCACTACCATGACCACAATTTTTTAAATATTTCTGTTTCCTTTTTTTATAGGCAACCTGAATAGCACTGCTATCTACTGCAATTCTTAAAAAATCCAGAATACCTCTAGTTTTTTCACAAAAATTAAATAAACTTATTTTATTACCTTAATTTTTTGAAGATTTTTTCTGTTAACCAACTTTAACTTATCGTAGTGTAAAAAAAAAAGTATGAACACTAGTGTGGCAAGTTTTTTTATAAATTGACACAACTAATCAAGATTCCAAAATGGTATAATACTCTAGGAAAACGAGTTACAAAAAGAAATGTGCATATTATTTCTAAACAGGGGCCAAATGACGATCGGGTAATAAAAAGTATTAGTTGTTGAAAAAAGTTTAATATTTCAAAACACATGGTACAAACAATTTCACTTGTAATATATTACGTTAGTAACATTACAGCAAATGTTCGAATTGTTTGCCACCAGCATTAATACATGCACGACATCGCCTTAAAAATGATCGTTTTATTTGTCTTGCTTATCTTCTGCTATCGATGTAATCCGCAGCCTGAGTGATATTTCGACGAAGCTCGTCCAATGTCGCAATGGGTTTTGAGTAGACCTTGTCTTTAAGACAACCCCAATAGAAGAAGTCCAGGGGGTTCAAATCGGATGAACGGGGTGGCCATAAGATAGGACCAAGTCGCCCGATCCAACGCCCTGGATACTCTTGACTTAAATATTCTCGCACAGGACGGGCATAGTGTGCTGGGCAGCCATAATTTTGGAACCACATGTTTTGGAGATCACTTAAGGGCACGTCGTCTAACAATTCTGGCAAGTCATTTTGTAAAAAGTTTACATAACTATTCCCATCTAAGTTTCCTTGTAACTCAAAGGGCCCAATTACTTTTCCGTTTAATATCCATAGGTCCATTGATAGGTTAACTTTGAATTGATATTGGGATCTGTCTTGTCTCATCAAGTGCGGATTTTCATTGCTCCAACTATGTAGGTTGTGAAGATTTAAATTCCCATCTTTCTTGCATGTTGTTTCATCCGACCATAGAATTTTGTCTAGGAATTCGGGATCTTCCCTGTGCCTTTGCAGCATCACACGGCAAAATGTGACTCGTAGTGGATAGTCCCGCGGTAATAACGTCTGCACACTAGGGTGGAGTGAAACCGACGAAAAAATTAATTTTATTTTTTTTTCGTTTCTCCTGTGTAATTAATAGTTGACCCTATAGCATATAATTAATTATACAAAATATCAAGAGCGTAGGACTTCATCTTCAGGTGGCGCACAGAGGGTAGATAAACAAAAAAGTCAGGTTAGACTACATACTTCTACCCGCTATTAAGAAGTGTTTAACTATTTTCACTGTCACTATGTGTTGTTGTTGCATTCATAATAGCTTACTGCTACATGGATAGTTGTTGTTTACCCATAAATTTCTATCAGATTTTTCACTGAAAAGCTTCAATTCAAACCAATTTCACGAAAGTTTGAATTTAATTTCTACGTTTTGTGGCTAGCTAAACCCGTGAAATGCCTAAATTACGGAAGGATATACGTTGTCCAATATTTGGTCTACTTAAAAACTTAAGTGATAATGTGTTCCCGACGTATTTTGATGCAATCAAATACTATTTGTGGATACGGTGTGATTTAATTGAATTAAGTAACGGAAAAGATCCTGCAGTTAAAGACATATGCGAAATAGTTGCAACCGATATCGAAAAAATATGGAACAAAGCATCTTTTCCTATTATCAGCCATCAACAAGTTGTTGCGAGATTGATTTCATATTACAACAAGTACAAAAATATTAAAAAATTACGTAATGAAAACAAAAAACAAGAGTTCTACGAAGAATCTTTGAAAAAGTTATTCGATATTGCAACATGCAAGTGCATCTCGAGGGAAATGTGTAACTGTAAAATCAAAGTACCAATTTGTGAAGTAGACTTTCTGAAAGACCAACGAAAGGACAGAAAAATGTACATTGGTTTTGTGGACCAGGCGACTACCAAATCAATCCAACGCAAGGAAAGTAGGAAGCGTAAGTACGATGAGTTTATGAAAACTATGGCTTATACTCCAAGTAGTTCTACTTCCACCTGTGAAGTGGAGTGTCTTTCTGACAGTTCTTATACCTCTGCTGAAACTTCAGAATCATACCAGGATGTTTTTTTCATTGAGCCATCGATTGAGCACAGCGGGAAAGAATCGCAACAAATGAGAACTAAACTACAAAATCTTGCAGTAGCTTCTGATAGAACTGGGGTTTCCGATAGATCAGCAGCAATGATAGTAAATGCAGCAACCTAAACTTCAGATTGAGGTGTCACACTATAACGATTTAATAGATTGGTCAACAGAAAAAGTTACTGAGCCAACAATGACAATGAAATGCAGTGACGGCCAAATCAAAGAGATGATATCCTCTGGAGACAATTTATTGTATTTTCAGAAGTTCCCTTGTCACACCCAGGCTGTAAAGCGATGTGTTAAGCTAGCAACAGGAGCTTCTTCATCCGTTTGCGGACCAGAGGCAAGAGGTGGGTTCATAAGATCAAGAATAAAAGCTAGGCAAGACTTACCAGTTTTTGACACAAGATCGCAAAATTTCCTTCAAAAACAAAGACTAACGTCTCCTGAAGAAGACCCTGAATGCTCTTCATAAAAGTGTATTTTGTTAAATTGTATATTATTCATTAAATATCTTCAATAAAAAATTATAAAACATTCGTCTTTCATTGTGAGTACCTACTATTTTTACCTCGAGTTTAAGCTGTTATATTGAAATTTTGAAACTTAGTGCGCCACCTGAAGATGCTGACTTAGCAAGCTGATTTTTTGCGTACATGTATCTTACTTCCCAGGTCAGTGATTGGTAAAACAGGAAAATCAAAATAAAAAAAAATCAAAATTCGCTCCACCCTACTGCACACGCCTGTAGTGATATGGGTGAAGCCTGTGACGAGTATGCCCCATTCAAATTCCTAGAAGTTGTAACAAGAACCCATTTAGGGCACGTGGTTAAAGTGATTACTGTCAACTACAATTTAAGGAATTTTGTTCTTATTATGAACTAGTATGGATATTATTTTTTTGTGGCTGGTTTTAATAAAGTATTATACCATTTTGGAATCTTGATTAGTTGCGTCAATTTATAAAAAAACTTGCCATACTAGTGTTCATACTTTATTTTACACTACGATAAGTTAAAGTTGGTAAAAAGTAAAAATCTTCAAAAAATTAAGGGAATATAATAAGTTTAATTAATTTTTGTGAAAAAACTAGAGGTATTCTGGATTTTTTAAGAATTGCGGTAGATAGCGGTGCTATTCATGTTGCCTATTAAAAAAGGAAACAGAAATATTTAAAAAATTGTGGTCATGGTAGTGAAAAATGTCATAAAAGGTCTAAATTTTTGAACAATTTAATTTTTTTTTGATAACTTAGTAAAAAAATTAGATATATTTTTTTTTATTTTTTTCCCCGAGTAGTCATGGGCAGGTCTATCCTCCAGTGTTGGCTTATCGTTGAATTTTGGGACATGTTGTATATATATGAATATATACTTACATTTGTGAAACTTTTAGTGACAGTGTTTGTCTAGAGTGCATAATAAACATGGGAAAGTTATATTAAATCATTTTCAGATTTTCTTTACAAACCCATATGTAGGACTTTGAATCTGAGCTCTCCATAGTATACTGAACTTAATAAATGTTGGTACCTATAGGTCTTTTAGAGATATTCTCTAAACATCGCTTCGAAATTGGAACGGTGTCGACGTGACAATCTTGCGGTCACTTGTGTGAATTTCACAGAATAAAATTCTACCTACTAGAGATAGTTCTACTTAGTTTATTAAGAGCTGAAATGTACTATAGGGCGCGGTACAAACAAATGTTGGATTTTTTAAGTATATGTATGATAGAAAAAAAACAATCTGCCTATTCTTTTCCCAACTATGTTGGGGTCAGCTTGCAGTCTATCTGGATGCAGCTGAATACCAGTATCTATTTTACAAGTATATACTAGTATGATTAACTAAAATCACGTTCGTCGCGGCTCGATTTCAATTCTGCTGATTCTGCAAATTTTTTGTGCTGACAAAATATAATTATCAGAGAAACTCAACGATACGCTACAGAAAAGTTTTCCATTTTCCGTTAAGTACATAAAAACTTTCATATTGGTCCCTATCTCACACCAAACACGTATCACGACACGAATTACAAACTGTCTCAACTTTGTTCGTCGAACATTTTATTAAAAATCTTCGCATTGACAGTAATAGATTATACCGGATTAGTTCAGCCGTACGGAATGTTAGCGTTTGCGGTAGAACTATCATAGTATCGCATTGCTGCAGTCGGGCTAAGTGCGGGCTCAGAATGTGGGTTTAATTCAGTAAGTAGGTCGCAGCACTGTCATTTAAAACCTCTTTCTATGCGAATGGGCGGATTATTATGTACTCAGATTAGCTTAGAGCCCATTGTTTGATCAGTAGTCAAACATACTAATACTTAAAATCCGTTAGTTAAACTAACAATTTGTTAAAGATTACATAAGCTGTTGCTTGACAAATGGTTGAGCTAACTATAGTTAAAAAAATTGACAATTTGCTATGAAAGTTAACCAAGCGTAGACAGAGTAGTTAAACTTTAACTATTGTCAAGTAACTAATTGTTAAATTTACTATTGGTAATTTTTTACTTTATATCAAACAACGGGCCCTTAGTGTAAATAAAGTTAATTGCAATCAATTACTCATGGGTTATTTTTCAAAACAGAGTCTAAATTCAAAAATTTCGCCTATAAAAATTAAGAATGCTGTTCGTTGGTAAGCGCTTGAGAACAGCTGGACCAATATGGCTATGTTTTGTTTTAAGATGTTCGTGATAGTCCGAATTGGGTTTTTATGGAAAGTAAAATTAGAAATGTTTCCTGAAAAATGTTTAAATTTAGGAAAACCTGAACGCCCTCGTTGCTATGGAAGTTTGGTATGATTTATTGAAATCTGGACAGGACAACATCTGTCGGGTCAGCTAGTGTAAAATAAATTTAGCTATAATTAGGTGCAAGGCTCTCCGAAAAAATCGTGCACATTAGCACAAATGTTTTAAAGAGGAGTAAATGTTAGTTTGTCTTTTTCTTACGACGTGACCGAATTCACGGGTAACTCCAGTTGACTTTTTCTACCAAAGCGGATTCGAGAGTTAATTCGATTAGCAAGTTCTCATGAGTTCTGCGAGGATATTTTATGCTGTAGAAAAAAGATTATATATAAACTTAGTACTAGTAATATATAAACTTAGTACTAGTAGCAAGTCTTACAGAAGTCTTTGGACGTATTCTAGTGTCGGCACTTTTAATTTTCACTCTCGATTTATCCGTAACCCCTATTGTGAATTTTGCACGTTGAAGCATGTTGATATGTAACTATAACTCGACTAAACTAAAAAGTTTACTCCTTCAATCATTTACTTACCTCAAAACGACACTGTCATTTGATCGCATTGTAATTAGTTGCTTACTATGCAATCTGAGATAATGTCTGTGATGTCTAAGCATTTAATTGTGCTTTTATGTGCGCTGAATAAATGATTTATCTATCTATCTATCATAGTCAAGTACATATTTCATAATAAAACAAAGTGTTTACAACGGGTTTCGTGCTGATTGCCAAAATTAAGCTCCGCAGTAAATTAAGTGTAATACAGTACAACGATTTCTCAAATAATAATACATAGTTGAAATATTCACGAGCTGGGTGAGGCTGGATGTTATGAAACCTAATCCTCACCGAAAGGCAAATTCATTCTGAATTGAAAACGGAATATGTTAAGCTTTTATAAGCATGAGCTTAGTTTAGGAATATTTTATTCTCTTTCACTTATACATATAAAAAACTTATATTAATATTCTTGAGTATCAGTATTTATAGACGTTTCGCTCTTCGTTTAACATTTTTTTGCGGTTTGCATTGAATATTTCGATATTGTAGTACTAAGGGAAAGTAGATTCTCAAAATGGAAAGAATTGTTTGAAGAATTATCTACCTCTTTCGTGTACAACCAGCCTCAAAAACATGTATGCTGGACAAGAATTCATTTAATTTTCTACAGTATTTGTTTCATAATATTGTATCTATGTGTAGCCACAAAACGTTTGACACATTGGATGCATAATTGTAGCCACACGTATGAAACACAAATTGTAGACAATCAAAATGAAATTTTGATGGTCGGAATTATCTTTTTGAGGTTGACTGTACACGAACTACATAGGTAATTCTAAAGAACTAGTTACTTTAACAACTCATCTAGAAGGTTTCCCAAAAACGTTTAGTATGAAAATATGTATTTAATAGATAACAGAAAAACTATCTTTATCGGCCTTCCCAACAGAAATATCAGGCCACTTTCACGAGGGCATAGTAAAACGGATGCTCTATAATGAACTTATTCTGTACCGGCATTTCTGACGTGCAGTTTAGGAACGAAGTGTTCCGCCTGAATAAAAAGTAGCCCGAGTTTCTAGCAAGAACGCGAACGCGTGACGTAACGTAACAATTCAAAATTGTTCGAATATCGAACATATTTTGAATCGAAAATATGCTATATATAGCATTTTGGATTATGTTTTTGTGACAAGCACCCATAGATATGAATATAGTCTTAAAACCAATGAAATATTATGTACGAAACGAGTATTTATAACTTTAAAATCGTTTGAATTCACGTTACGTTTACTTCGCGCGTTCATGCTAAGCCCAGAGTTCTGGACCGAAGTGTTCTGACAGAATAAAAAGTAGTCGTTTTTCCGTCTCAGGCGTGTCATATCTTGATGACCAATTGAGTTATCGAGTAGCGATGGAAGAGGAGTGATAAATTTAAATATAAAAGAAAGATATTTTAAGGTAAAGAAAATTCTGATGCTTAAACAGAGAGGGCTAAAACTGATATAAAATTTTAATTTTCATTTTATTAACCAGAAGGCGTTGTAATATTTTCGAATAATAAACTTGATAGTTTGGAGAACGTTCCTAAAATTATTATTAATTATCATTATTGTGTCAGCAAGCGATATTCGGGAATTAATAAAAATGTACTCGTAGGTATCGGAGCTGACTACTTCGTCCCAAAAAGGCGGACTCACGTTCCAATTTAAATGTCCTGTAGTGTCTTTCACTTAATGTCATTTCAATTCGAAATTCGAACGGTGTTGAGGCATGAATTCGTGATGATTTCCTTTAAAAACAAATGAATTCGATTTCAAATTGTGTACGCTCGTTTGAGTAGGGTATGAAGTAAATTTTACAGAATAGATAGAATACTATCATGTTATGTCTCACTTATAATAATTATTATAAAATAAAGGCGGTTTTTGTGTCTGTATGTGTGACTGCGTCGTTATTCTAAACTACGCAACCGATCCTGATGCAGTTTTCACCATCATTTAGAACTTTTATTTCGGTAGGATTCTGTAGGTAAGTACTACATTAATAATATAGAAATCTCGATGTTTTGTCAAGTCGTCAAAACCGTGCCAAGCAGGGGCTAGTAAATTTATTAAAACTACTACTTTTGCCTTTAATACTTAAATGAAATTACACTTTAATATAAAGTCCACTTCCATATTTATTACAAAACGGATACTGTCATCTTTAATATAAGCTTAAATAAATCATACGATATTAAAATGCTTTTTCATTTTAATAACGTATGATTTATTTAAGCTTGTAATAAAGTTTAATAATTAGACTATTAATATGATTATTACTGAATGTATCCATACAATTCACATTATTCTGCCCTTAAATCATATAAATATAGAAGGAATTAAGAGTTCAACATTATGTCCATGTTGTGGCTACATGAATAATATGCGTGCATTAAAATTAACGAACATAGTGGACTTAACTGCACTCAGCAGTAAAATACAGGAATTTTTTGAAATAGGAAAAGGAAATTATTAAGTATAATAATTGTAGTTAAGAAAAATAAATAGCAGACACTCATAAAGTGCAACTAGCCCTTATAAACATTCGAAATTCTTGAAACACACTCCAACATCAAAATCAGAACATGACTACATTTATATCTGTTATTTTTTATGGTGTACATAATAAAGAGTATTCTATTCTATTCTATTCTATTCAGAAAGTGCTACGAGCACTGCCTACCTCTTTCCTTCTAGGTACTAACGTTGTTAGTGATGTACGGTCACGAAAAGAGATAAGTAACCAGGGTCGTCGGATATAATTGAAGTTTAGTAAGAAACCGATGGATTTTTTCAAATTCAATTAAATTTGATAAATTAACTGTTTGTTTTCTATTTTTTTTTTTTTTTTTTCGTATTATTTACCTATCAATATCAATCAGAAAAAAAAAATTAAGTACACTAAAAAGTCTAGGTCCGTTTAAAATCCAATTCCATGGATTGACGGAAAACAAGCAGTAAAAATAGGAAGAAGCTGCAGAAAATCGCCTCCGCAAGGACACGGCGGTGCTCCGCCCAAGCTGGGCAGACCTCCACCGTATGCTCCACCGTATCGTCCGGGCGATCCAAAAAATGGTAACACCCGGGCGTTTCCTCCCGCCTTATCCGGAACAGGAACCTCCCGAAACAGCCATGTCCGGTGAAGAACTGCGTCAGGCGGAAGGTGAGGACGCCGTGGCGCCTCTCAATCCACTCCTCAAAGAGGGGACTTACCACCGCAATTGAGGCATGCCCAGTGCCAAGCGCACCTTGGGTGCGCGCGCGGCGCATGTATTGGTGCAGTCACTCGGTGCAAACGATCAGATGATTCCAGTCTAAATCCGGTACACCGCACCAACCGTAAGGTGTTGGTCCAATAGATTATTGTTCCGCCACATATTCCCCACGGCCAGACCGTAACTACGGTCGATAAAAATCGTACTCTCCGCCCGATTTTTGTTCTCTCCTGTGTCTGTTGTTGCTGGTGTTGTAATGGCTGTTGGAGTGGTCGTTGTGTTGACTTGACCACTGGTTGCCATTCTCTTCCTTCAAAACATAGGCTGGTTTTAATCTATCAACAGAGACGTTAGTTGTCTTTCTTATTACCTCTATTGTATAATACTTTGGATGCCTTTGTATAATTTTGTAGGGTGGTTTTAGTGGGCTTCGGACGTAGTCTCGGCATAGAAAGACGTGTGTTAAGGAATACTGAGCTCAAGGTATGTAGAAGGGAGAATTTGTATGCCATAAGGTCGGCCTGGGAGTGAGTTTGATCATGTGTGCAGGAAGACGTGGTGCGAAAGTGGTTAAATGATAAATTATTTTATTTCTGTAAGTAGGTTTGAACAAACACTTTTACACGTCAAACATATTTTTAAAACTAGATGAAGTCGGCGTTACCTATCTGACTAATCTGAGAAGAAAGGCCGAAACAAACTCAGAGGTCACAGTCTCTTTTAAAGTTCAGACATAATATTGGTCAGATCATGTGAAGACCATGTAGATTTGTGTCTGAAATGGTCTTTTGATGAAAAACCAGACGGATTGAGTGGACCTGTCCAGTTAGTGCACGCATTTGTCAGTAATCGTGCAGCTCAACTCAGAACATAAGGAGCTCAACGATTCGACCAACAATACCAAAGAAAGGACATTTGGGTAGGCCGCAAAAATTACTCAAACTGTCAGAGGTTTGCACCAACAGCACCTCCTGTAATTAATTTTATATAACAAACTTATCTTCGGTTGTTCAAAGTAAGTCTCACGTTGTTACATTTTCTAGAAAATATAATGTTTCTATATTTTCCGACATTAAATACAGGAGCCGAATATTAGTATTAGTTTATTTTTTTAATTTGTATTTATTTTGGTGAAGTGAAATTATATGGTTTGGATTATTTTAAATATGGATTGCTAGACGCAAATAGGGGGTTGAATAGCATCAACACCAATATCTATCCAGAACAGAATAATTAGGCCAGTACTCACCTGGATTTTTCTTCCTTTTCCTTCTTGAAATTGGAGGCAAATTCTTGCAGGAGTCCGCTCGATTATGTTGATGTAGGTTTAGGCGAACGTATTATTTTTCGCGATTCGTTAGCAAATGGTTATTTAGCAATCCTTGAAAAAGGGTTCAAATAAACTGCCTTTTAAGTTTGAGCTCGCACGAAGCGCTAGGAGAGAGGGTCTGAGTGGTGAGTGGTTTCAAAGCAAATGAAACGCTGTTTCATTAATCCTTCCGTCTCGTCTGACATCTAGTTAGATGCACTTCATTCTTTGTTTAAAAAAAAAAATATCTTTATTGCAGTCCACAGTCATGATCCATAAAAAAAACACAGTAAAAAACAAAAAGTTTGCTCACGCCACTTCGTTAAATTTGTTAATATTTTAATGCATCTACAAAAAGTTAGTTGTTTCTGAAACACGCTGTATTTTAATGTCTTATTTTTTTCACAAAACATGAGTTTACTGTAAAGACGGCACGAGGACCTCTTTAAAAAGAAATCTTGTTTCATTTCTGATTTAAATTAAGAAGGTAGATAACAAGCATATTTTATTACAGAAATTATTTATATTAGCTGACTCATTTTTAGTTGGTAAGTACTCTAACAATTAAAAATCTGTAGGCCCTTCATGTTTATTTCAATTATTTACAATTAAGGTTCATTTTGATGAAGAGCCTGGAATTAATCTGCTGAAAGCTTGGTTTATTGAATTTAACTTCGGTTTCTTGCAGGGAAGGGGAAGGGGTTGAAAGTTCATGACCTTAAAGTAATGTTGACCTACTAAGTACATAACCCTTTATATTTTCACTAATATTCTAATAATAAACAAAAAGTAGGTTTACTAGTGTCTGTCCATCGATCCCACAAGAATACCTGAATCAATTTACACAGCACTCACGATAAACTGTCTCATATCCGTTTTACCTAAATATAATGAAACCAGACATAAAAACAAAAAATATCCAATCACAAAAAGCCTTACCTTTGACCCGTCGTCACATAGTACCTACCTTTGTGGCCGTAATATATTAGAATTTCATGGGCCTTATCTTTATTCCAAGGCCGAAAAAAAGGCCTGTCCTAAAACTATTTCCAGTTTCCTTATAACAAAGACAGGAAAACTTAGATTAAGTGAGACCACAAAATGTTAAGGTATTTATTCATCATCTGCTTAGCCAAATATATTGGGACCGGATTCACCAGCGAGTGCTTATCTCCTCCATAACTCAGTTACTGCGTAATACGGTACCCCTTAGAATGACTGGTTGTCAGACTTTCGGGCTGACCGCCCATAGCAACTGTCAAAATGACCTCTGATGAACCCGATGCAAATGTCAACCATTTTAGAGTTTTGGACTTTTTTTTTCCGACATATAACCAATAACCCTGTATATTATTTTTAGATAAAAGAAAAAAAAAGAATGAAAAAATACCGACCACAACATAGTCAATACAAGGCTAGGCAGATTGATTGACCAACTAAATGTAATGATGATTATTGTGATGACTTGTAAGAATCCCTTACCAATTAGTGACTTTATAATTATTTACCAATATTATGCACAACATTACTCGCAACGTACGAGTATGTTCGACATTTCGCTAAAATGTTGACAACATTGATTAACGACAACTAAAGCGTTGCTGGAATCTGGCTATAATTCCATTGGACGAGGGATTTCAGTTACATTTTGATGACGTTTCGAATATGATTTCGATTTGGACGGTCGGATTAAATGGAAGATTTGATTTGTTAATGTGTATCTGTTGGCATTTTCATCGTGTATGTGCTACGTTACTTTAACAACACTTAAGATTACACTTGTCAGATTTTGTGTTGATTAAGCAGGAAGTAATTAGTATTATTATGCATACATTAAATAGCGTTGTATCCTACTATAATATCTAATATATAAAATTCTCGTGTCACAGTTTTCGTTGCATTTTGATGAAATTTTTTGTGCTTATCCGGTATCTATGAGAATCGGCCAACATCTATTTTTTTTTTTTTTTTTTGGTAGGTAGGGTAGGGAGTTAGGGAGGTAGGTAGGTAGGTAGGGTAGGTAGGTAGGTAGGGTAGGTAGGTAGGTAGGGTAGGTAGGTAGGTAGAGTAGGTAGGTAGGGTAGGTAGGTAGGGTAGGTAGGGTAGGTAGGTAGGGTAGGTAGGTAGGGTAGGTAGGTAGGTAGGGTAGGTAGGTAGGGTAGGTAGGTAGGGTAGGTAGGTAGGGTAGGTAGGTAGGGTAGGTAGGTAGGGTAGGTAGGTAGGGTAGGTAGGTAGGGTACGCCGTAGATAAGTACCGCAACCCGTGCGAAGCCGGGGCGGGCAGCTAGTAATATATAATATAGTATACAATAATATTACAAATGTGAAAGTTTGTATATTTAGATGTTTGTTACTCAACCACGTCAAAATGGCTACACAGATTTGGATAAAATTTGGCACACAGATAGTTTACAGCCTGGAACACATAGGACACCTTTTATTCCAGTAGTACATTCCCGTGTCATAATTTCCAACATGCACGCGGGCGAAACCGCCGGCAAAAGTTAGTAAATATATAAAATGCTATTAATGGTTTATAGGTCAATGAAATACCTAACGGAAATAATAAGAAAAATATCTTCAGAGGATAAAACACGTAGCAAATTAGAATTCGGCTTATAGGATTCAATTAGGCCTCGAGCGATGTCTTGAAGTAAGCCTTAAAAAGGCGCTTTTTCAATAATTTCCTGTCGGTAGCCGAATACATCAAATTTTTGTCTAAATAATTTAATTCCGTTGTACAGTGCTTAAAATGTTCTCAAGTAGTTTTATTTCGAACCATAAGACTATAATAAGCTTGTGTTGTGCTCTTCATTTCATTCTGAGTATACTAAGTTCTAATCAAACGCAAAATAGTGTTGTGGCGCATTTTTTGTAGTACCAACAACCATAGAGCGAATACGACGACGGCACGGCTGGCGCAGTGGTTAAGCGATTGACTGCTGCGCTGCGTGTCGCGGGTTCGATTCCCGCACGGAACAAATATTTGTATGACCTACAAGTAGTTTTTCCAGGTCTGGCTGTTTGTGTATATGAGTCGTAAATGTTTGTAAACGCACCCACAATACAGGAGAAAATTCCTAGTGTGGGGCAAGGATTTAAAAAAAAAGATAAAAAGACAAAATACTTCCACAGAGATGAAAGCCTATGGGGTGTTCCTCATTTCAATCTATGACTTCTAAGCGTAAATCAGTGCAAACATGATGATTTGTCGCAATGAACGTGCCATAATGGTTTATACGGGCATTCTTGCAATGAATAATGAAGACACCAACAGTGATACGGCATCACATAAAAGCTTGTGGATTGTTCTTCAAAGCCCCATTCAAAATATTTTTATTTCTAGAACATAGGTAAACTATAAATACAGCTGAAATTCATACTAGTCCATACAAATATTATAAATTCGAAAATAACTCTGTTTGTCTATTTGTATGTTACGTTTTCACGCTTAAACCACTGAACGGATTTCGATAAAATTTAGCAAAAAGATAATAAAAGAGATAGAATCTTGGAAAAGAACATAGGCTACTTTTTGCCTGAAAAATTATCCTAAAAGGGGGTGATATAGGGAATGGAAGTTACTGTGGGAAACTTAGCATTTCTTTAGTGAGCGATATGGAAATTTAAATTTATGCTTTTGGTAAGAAATAAAAAAGAATTTGTTTCAGCGTTTTTGTAAAATCATCCCCCAAGGGGGTAAAATAGGTGATTTTAAAATTCACATGTTTATTGAATTTTTTGTGTACCTATCTCTTTTTAAGATATTTAATTAATTATAAATATACTCAGGACCCGTATCTTGAGGTATTATTTATTTTAGTATTTATTTCATTTAACTCTGGCTACCCGGTTTAAAGTTATAACAATTTGAAGTCATAAAATAACTTAGCTAATAAATAGGTAATACTTGGTGAATGGCGGCGCTAGAGTATTTCAAAATAATGATGATAATATTGCAATGAATTATTATTATTCTTAAGTTAACATTTAGAATCATAAAATCCTGTTTAATAAGATTATTTGCATTTATTATTTGTCAGTTTGTTACCTTTTCACGCTTTAACGGCTGAATGGATTTGCACGTGTAGCACGTTTCCGAGGGATAATTGCCGACATCCACGCGGGAATTACAAGCAGATGGGAGTGGAAAAGCCGGGAGGGGACGCCCTAGGAAGGCATATAGTGACCTAATTGGTGACGTTTTTCAGAAAGGTCAGGTGCGTAGTACTCGCAACCGGCGTGCGTGTATGACCAGTTGTATGAACGTAAACGAGGCAAAAGGAGAATGTAAGAATCGTAGCAGGTGGCGTTCTGTAGTTTCTGTCTACCCCTATGGGAAGAAGGCGTGAGTTTATGTATGTAAGTCCACGCGGGCGAAGCCGCGGGCAGAAGCTAGTTATAAATAAAATTAACGCTGTGTCTTGCCGTCAACGTTAGTCAGTACTTAAAACATTCAAAATTAATAATAGAAAAAAATCATTACGTTAAAAACAGTAAATTAAATTACTCGTAATTCCAATAGCACATGTTTCTGTGTGCTACGAATACCGTAGCGGCGTAGCGGTTTCGTAGAAGCTCCGTAGCATCGTAGCTCGGATGAAGCTTAAGATTCTGTAAATCTGTAGTAAGAAGCTTTAGCGTACAAATATGTCAGTATAGAATAGAATAGAATACTCTTTATTATGTACACCATAAAAAATAACAGATATAAATGTAGACATTTTACACAGGGTGACACAATGGGCGGTCTTATCGCTAAAAGCGATCTTTTACAGACAACCTTTGGATGGATTCAAGGGAGAAGGAGAGACAATAATGCAGGTAGTCAGTGGTGTACCATTTACATATACAACAAATACATACATACATAAAACATATACTTATCTACATATAATATATACAATAATAAACATGAAACAAGAGCAAGGAAACTAAATGTAATGATGATGTTTAAGGAGAGAGGAAGTGTTTTTTACCCATAATTTTAAAAGTGGACAAAGATTGAGCACGCCTTATCGACTCGGGCAAGGCATTCCATAACCGTACTGCTTGAACTGTAAAAGACTTGTCATAAAAGCTGGTGGAATGCATCGGCATCTCTAGTCTTAAGTTTTCCGATGACCTAAGATATCTATTATGTGTGTCATGAAGGAACTTGAAACGTTCTTTAAGATAAGAGGGGGTTTTAGGGTTGAATAGAATACTGTAGAGCTGAAACAAGATATGTGAATTCCGGCGAAGACGTATGGGAAGCCAATTGAGCTTTGTATGAAATTCAGAAATGTGATCATATTTGCGCAGGCCAAATATAAATCTTATGCAAAAGTTTTGAAGTCGCTCAAGTTTATCTAGTTGTGCCTCAGTGAGATCGAGATAACTGACATCAGCGTAGTCAAGGATGGGAAGTAAAAGGGATTGTGCAAGCGCAGTTTTAGTGGCAGTCGGAAGAAAGTTCCGCAATCGTCTCAGGGACTTACTAGATGCAAAAATTTTGCGACTTACGTCCTGCAACTGAGGACCCCAAGAAAGATATTTGTCGATCCAAACCCCAAGGTTCTTAACCACCAAGGTCAAGGTTCTTAAGGTTTTTAACCGTATACTGTCGTCCTATCGGACTATGAGAGTAGGAAGAGAAACTGCATTTGTGTCTGCGCACACATTTGTGCACTATAATATCTCCCGCGCCGAAGGCTAGTCTCCGTTGAGATTGGCCGCCATGACCGAAAACGGTCAGGATGACTTTTTTATTCATACAGTTAGTCTTGTAATTTGACGTACTCCTTCCAGGTCGTGATAGTTTGATCCATTTGCAACAAATAAGCACCCCATAAAGCCTAGGCAAAAATTCATGGAATTCGATAAAATCCAATTTTTCCTGTATTTAAGAAAATTTCTCAGTATGCGTCACTAAATATCACTTTTCTCTAAACTTTGTTATTGAATGGCCTTCATTGCTATTCCATTGGGTACCTCAAACTTAAACGCACCTTTTGATGTAACATTTTTTTTTTAAACATCAAACAGTTATAAGTTAAAGGAAGAACTTTATTAACCATTTTCAAAAATCATCTATATACATGAACCACCAGTAATCTTATAATTTTACCATGGCATTAAGCGTACAAATTACAAGGAAGACATTTTCATTTAATTAACTATCTAATGAGGTACACAAATTTAAAATTAAAGTAATAAATAGGGTCAATAACGCAGGCAAAGGTCGCTTTTGCTAATTGTTAAAATATTAAAAAATTTAATGATAATCGAATTAATTAACTGGTTTTTGCTAAATGTTTATAGTATATATTAAATTTTTGTACTTCGTTGGATAGCTGATCAAATGAAAATGTCTTCCCCGTAATTTGTACGCTTAATTATTATTTTTTTAGATAACGGGTATTAAAGTTTATGTAAGTACATTGATTTTTGAAAATGATTATTAAACTTCTTCCTATAATTTTTAACTGTTTGATGTTTTAGAGAATTTGTTTGGTTACATCGAAAGTTGTGATAAAGTATTCGGTAACCAACGGAATATCAAAGAGGGACATTCAATTTTAGAGTTTAGAGAAATGTGATATTTAGTGACGAATACTGGGAATTTAAAAAAAATAAGTACATGGAAATTTGAGTCTTCTCGATTTCCATAATTTTTTGCCTAGGTTTCATGGGGTGCTTAATTATTACAAATGGGTCACACTGTCAGGTTCTGGAAGGAATAAGTCAAATTACAAGTCACCCTGTATATTGTCGGATGAATTTATATCTTTGTTGTTGTTTTGGCGTTAAAAATAAAATATTTTGTAGTACCAAAAACTTTACAAACAAAATATGATTTTAGTTTTAAATATATGTAATAACCCGTCCAAAATCATTATAACCCACCCAGACCAAACCTAGTTATACAGAGTGTTTTTTGATGTGAACGAAAGTGTTCCAGTTTTAAAGTAATCCACATCCAAGTCACAAAACGCGAACGGTTGGCAATTACAATGTAAATTTTAGTATTTATAAGGGATCTATACGTATATTGTTAATTAAAGTCACATTTCGTGTCTGTCTATTGACCCCGTTATCCTTCTAAACGACGCAACGGAGTTTGGTGCGGGTTTGCCATCACTTAAAGACTTTATTCCGGAAGGTTTATTGTAGAACCCTTTTTTTTTTTTTGGGTGGGAAATCATCAATCAAATGACCTCTTCCGCTCTGGGCGGAGCGGAAGGGCGTGTCAGACTCTTACTGACTAAAACCCACCCGTGTTCCTTCAGTTGCCTGTGCGCCAGGGCCACGGTAACTCTTTCGAACAATCCGCAGCCCCGGCAGGCATCGGTCCTATCGGACCCCGTCAATTTTGCTGACATATCTTTGAGGCGCGCGTGGAACACGACGCGCCGTCGACCCGGGCCTGGTCCTTACCGGACGGCGAGCTGCTTATTGTAGACCCTAACACATTAATATTAAACTTACAGAAGTAATCTCAATATTTTGTCTAGTCGTAAAAACCTCTACCTATCTCAATATTCTACTGTGTGATTTTTTTGTCAGTCCTGACACTGTCATGACATGACGACATGGTGTGACCATAACTGTTCTGTAGATACACGTGTCATGACTAATACGTGTCAGAGCTCAAGTCTTAATTATTCGTCTTAAATTACAATCTAAACTTATAGTTAGTTCCAAGTAGTTAATGTATTTACATACCTAAAACCAGAGCACGTCAGAATATATTACTATGGACAGCTCAGCAAAAAAGATTACATTGTTAATGCTGCCAAAGTTCCGGATTTTTTTTATTGCAACGAGATATCACATTCTTCTGAATTTACGCAAGACATGTCCGATGTTATTGCATTCTAAGCTAAAGAGCTCTAAAAAGAGCTTCGAAAATGTTAGAGTACGTTCTAAGAGTTAAGTTCGTAGGTATCTACATATAACTAGGTAATGTTAAATGAAACACCTAATGTTCATTTAAAGATTGTGGTTAGTATAACCCTAATTACGCAACACACTATCAATCACAATCTGAATCATTTTGAAGCCTATTGCTAATCCATTGCTTCATATGTTCGAAAAAATTGTCTGCTCAACAACCTAAATAACGCAATGAATGTTGTGGAACTGTCAAAATGAAACCCATTCCTACTATGAGTGTGTTACGTAATTACCCCGCTGATTAAAATAAAGTTGCAACAGAACCTAGAAAGTTTCCTAAATTTATAGCATCTAACACCTGTTTTTGCAACTCACATTTTTACATTCCAATTCAGTTGGAATGACAAACACAAACCTAGGTTGGACGCAGTGAAACAGTTTTCTAAATGCACATGAAACTCAAGTCAATAAATGTTTGAAAGGAAAAATGTTTTGTTGCTTTTTTTAAATTTATCACGAGAGTCGCGCTGGCCAGTTTCAACCGTGTTGAACTTGTTTATTTTTTCTGAATTGTCATGGTGGATTTTTCTTTTTGCCTCTATATTTCAAGTTAGTTGCACTTCTTAGACAAAGGAAAATCAGGTTCTTTTGGGCATGGGCAGTTTACATCATCAATATTTTTTTTATTATTGACCCAATGATCATATTCATAGAAGTGAACAAAAACGGCAAAAGAAACGTTCTTAATCTATTATCTGAATTAAAACCATGCCCTTAAATGGTGTGCATTAACTAAAATTACTTTAACAGTTACCGCCTTTGTTTGGTACAAATATAATATTCTCATATTGCGTCGTCGTTTATAGTATCGCTATATTACACAACAACAAATGGCCTGCATCGTCTAAACACTGCTTAAACAGTGCAAATGTTGTTGTTGATTCAATATGTGGTATGCAAATCACATCGTGTAAATCAGGCTTCAGACTCCATAATACAGATTGACCGAGCTTATTCACGAGCAATAAATCTATTAACTTGAACAATCCATACTAAAATTATGAATTCGAAAGTCTGTCTATCTGTCTGTCTGTATGTTACCGTTTCACGTCTAAACCACAGAACGGATTTCGATAAAATTTGGCAAGGAGATAGATGGCATCCTGGGGAAGGACATAGGCTACTTTTTATCTAAAAAAAAATCCTCAAGGGAGGGAGGAAAGTTTGTATGTTTGTAACTTAAGAAATGCTGTGTGAAACCCAGCATTTCTTAAGTGAGGGATATTAAAACAAAAAATACGCTTTTGATAAGAAATAAAGAATTACGTGTTTTTCAGCATCTTTATAAAGTCATCCCGCAACGGGCTAAAATAGGGGATAATTTTAAAATTTACATGGAATATTGAATTTTTTATCTACTTCTTTTCAAGAAATTTAAGGGATTGGAAATGTAGTTATAGTCCCTATCTTAAAGTAACAGGTCAATATTTAATTAAAATCGGCCCACTCGATTAAAAGTTATTACAATTTAAAGTAATAAAAATCCTTTCAAACATTACTTAATCAATGACGCCACTAGGGTACCTAGGTATTACAAATAAATGGTGATGATAACAAAATGAAAAAAATATTATTTTAAGACATTTAGAATCACGACAACCTCTTTTTTTACTCGACTTTTGTGAGTAGGACTTGCGCTCTAGGGTTCTCAAAGCTGTGCTCGCTCACCTCGCCCGCTTGCCCAAATGTCCAATTCCGGATTGAAGGAAAAACCTGAACTTTTCAGTTGAATAAAGAACTTTTAATAGAGTTTATTGGACCAAGTGGCAACATATTTTTTATTCTTTTTAAATATTATAAAGTATTTATTCACAGTATGTTTTTTATTGCGTTTACTTGAAACTTTGATTTTCTTTACAGCTCCAAGGGACCGTAGATCTGAGTTTTTGATATCTATTTCAACTTGATACGTCCACGCAATCCTGAGAAAAAGGGTTTTTACTCTTGACAGACAACGAAGTCATCCTATAAGGGTTAAAATTTTTCATTTTCAGGCACGGAACTCAAAAAAGATAATTTTAATATATTACCTGCCTCTCTGTCTGTTACCTTTTCATGCTGTAATGGCTGAACAGATTTAGATGAAAGTCATACAGATATGCCATGACCTGGGTTAGGACATAGGATACTATGAATCTCAATAGTACGTTCCTGTGTTATAATTTCCGACCTTTACGCGTGCGAAGCCGCGGACAAAAGCTAGTTGGATTAAACGTTAGACTAGAAAGCAATGTACGTTAGTTCATATTCATATTCATATTAATTTATTCACATTTAAATAGAGTAAGTACAATCGGTGGTTTCACACGTTACATTATTTGGTCTTATATTTTATTTAGCCTTAGTATGGCATGTGAAGCTTAATCATGCAAGATAATATAATGTCGCTTATAGATAATGTAGATGTCCATAATATAAAAAAGGATGGGTATTTAGTCATACTCGTAATCAATACATGTCTCTGAGATTCATAGTGTCTAATGACAATTATACCTGGCCAACTACAGTGTCCAGTACCAGTAAAAAGT
Source organism: Dryobotodes eremita (assembly GCA_917490735.1). Classification (NCBI taxonomy): domain Eukaryota; kingdom Metazoa; phylum Arthropoda; class Insecta; order Lepidoptera; family Noctuidae; genus Dryobotodes; species Dryobotodes eremita. The sequence goes on along the minus strand of OU823241.1, from coordinate 25,475,280 downwards.
TTTTTTTTTTTACTTTAGCAAATGGCATAGTTGACTTGAAAATACATAGGTAGGTATTACTTAAACAATATCCTTGCCGAGGGTATGTCCGAGCACTATCCAGTCCGTTCACGAGCCGCTTTCTAGTATTCTTTGCTACAGAAAGCATTGTCTTTACGACTTACGGTATTATCCGGCCAATCGGCTTTAAGAGCATTGTTTCAAACATTAGAGAATGGCATTTGGAATCAGAGCTTTGTATATAGCTCATTTGAACTTCGTCTTGTATGCAAGCGTATGACTTTGCTCAGTGTAGCCTAAAATTAATTGACGCAGCTTAGGGCATTAGGTCGATGTACGCCGTACGGCTAGTCGATTACAAAATCGCCTCAGCAGGCCGAATCGCTAACCCAATTACACACGTCGATAAAATCGCAGGTGACTAGTTCATTTTGGATCGAAATGTCAATCTTCATGCGACGGGCGATCGCCTGCGACTGAGTATTTACGCGGTCTATTTTAGGCAGCCGCCGCATGCAACCTGTCACCGCACGACAAAACTCGAAACCTACTCTACTTTGGAACGTGCAAATTTAGTCACCTGTGGCCTAGCCGAATTGACATTTAGACAGTCCATTTTCGCCGCATACGGCTATTGTCAACTATGTTAAATCCGCACACGATCTATATTGGCTACAGCACAACAGGTTCACAAAAACTACCTGCTATTCTTGTAGGTAGCACTTTTCAGCTTAAAATAAAAGGAAAGAAAGAAAAAGAAATAGGTACATTTTATAACATAACATCACACCTATATACCCCGAAGGGTTAGGCAGAGGTCCACCTATAGTACACCCACAATTCGCCAGTTATGTTTAAGTCCCATGTAAAACGGGGCGAGCCTATTTCCATCAACCGGGCACAAATCGAAACTCTGTGCTGCTGCTGAGAAATTCCAGATGGAAAAACCCAATAACCACTAGACCAAAGAGGCAGTTAGCTACATTTATTGGTTAAAAAAACGCACTTACAATTATTTACTTCAACTTAAGGGGGAACCTTCAGGGTAGCCCGCAAAATTCAAATTTTATTACGTTTTTTGCAATTTGCAGGTCACTGTCAGGTTGCGTTTTGATTAAAATATGATTCGCGACCATAACAAATATGGCTCTACAACTCCTTAAGTTAGAATTGGCGTCAAATGTCATGATTTCATGAAATAGTCATTCAATACAGTAATATGAACTTAGAGAGATGTATTGCTGATTCTAATGATTATAAGTCTGTAAAGCCATATTTGTTACGGTCGCGAATCATATTTTGTTCAACATACAATCTGACACTAACCTGCAAATTGTAAAAAACTTAAGAAAATTTGAATTTCGCGGGCTACCCTGAAGGTTCCGCCTTAAGACTGTTTAGACTGTGTCCCTTTAATGTTGCTTCAATCTAATAATATGGTATGCTACATGCAATTAAATTGCACCGTGTAATCAGGCTTTACGCTCGGTAACTGAAGACTACATACTGTATACATACAAGTAGTAGGTAGGTACAGTAAGCCGCAAGTAACTTTCAACAAAACCAGTATAAGCTGGTAAAGCTGGCATTTTATTCTATTAAAACTTTGTTCTACGCTACGCTAGCTCAAGGTTACAGTGTTACCACCGACGTGCGGTCTACTGTACTTAGGTGCAATTCATGTGTGTTAACGTATTCTTAATGTTGCATTTCTCTTTCGTCCTAAATTAAGTTATTGAGCAAATAAAGATTTATAACTAACTTTGGTTTTCCTTCTTCAACAGGCTTTCGCGTGGCGTCATGGCTGCAGTCATTTTCCTTGTTCAAGTAAGTTCAATTTGTAGTAATTATTTGTAATAATAATTAACTGCGTACCGGATGACGTAGCGTTAGAAGACCACTCACAAGATGGACTGATTACCCGGTGAAAGCCGCAAGAATCCGCTGGATGCGAGAAGCACAGGACCGGTCGAAGTGGCGGTGCTTGGGGGATCCTATGTCCAGTAGAGGACGTCCTTTGGCTGAAAGGATGATGATAGTGAATAATAAAAAAAACGATATAGGTACTTCAGCACTTTTCCAATTAAAAATAAAAAATAAACATGGTTAAAAAAACTGATAATAAGAAATATCCATGTTTGTATTTACAAATCTCAGTTTCACAAAAAATCACTGTATCAAACAAGTTTTATTTCTTTTGTTGTGTACAATTCCTAAAGATTCAACACAGTAAGTACGGCAAAAACTTGACAAATACAATAAGTAGGTAACCCTGCAATTATTTATTTACCAGACAAAACGTACGTATGAAAAACTTGAGGCTCTAATAATGGAAGCGTATTCTTTCAAAATGACGTGTATCTTTCTCTCTCAATGTAATTCAAATTTACTTTCTTTTACTTTTGGCTAAATAATAAAAGCCGCACGAGTCGATCTGCAAGGTAAAGCAATGCTTACCGAGGTCGGGCCGTGGCTGGGTGACCATCCATTACATACCTAGAGCCCTCCGTGCCTCGGGTTGGTCCCTGCTGTCATTCGTACATCTATGATAGTCGTCAGTAGCCCGAAAGTCTGACCACCAGTCTTACCGAGTAACTGGGCTGTGGGGATCAGATAGGCAGTCGATCTATTTAAAATACTGGTACTCAGCTGCATCCGGTTAGACTGGAAGCTGACCCCAACATAGTGGTGGAAGAGCTAGGCAGATGATGATGATGGCATTCGAAAGAATACATCTCCTTGACTAAGCTGTAATTCTGCATCGTTCTCACATGCATAATTTCAACATGAATGATGTAACCAATAATTTGTAATCATATTTTGATTTAAAAGAGTGTCCATGGAGTTTCTTGCCCTTTCTTTTCCATAGGTACCTACTACGCTTTGGAATGGGCAACTAGCTTCATCTTTCTGACTGACCGACCCCTTGACAATTCAAAAGTGCGTGTAATTGGTTTATTTGAAATAAATGCTTTGAGATTTTTGAGTTTCAGTTTAAGTTTTAAGAGCTTCACAGTTTTCTTCGGCAAGTTCTATCTGGAAAATCATACATCAATGGTAACTTACAACAGCAAAAAAGAGCCATCCTCGCTAGTTACCGCTAAGAAATTAACAATAATTAAGAGAAAATTCTGTTCAGCGAAGTTCACGAACATCTATAATTTCACTAGTGAAATTATAATATGACTGGTTTGACATTCCCTGCGACATATACTCGTACAAGTAGGCTGAATGCCATTCTGCGGTATTTACATTACAACGTAATATATAGTGCTGAGTCGTTAAAGCAAATTCTATCGTGCAATGAGCAGACAAAAATAGTCCATAAAGTGTCTAAAATATTTTAAATGTGACTGTACCTATCGGCAAAATACTAATGTGGTAAGATTAATGTTCGTTTTTATTGACACCAGGCATTCAATTAGGTGTCACCTAGTGTGAGTGAAAACGGGCATTACTGACAATTAGTACGAATATAGACATATATAACACCCATTACAACATCGCTTAAAATCTTTTATGTTAATTTTTGTTATTATCCAACTTATATTTACGGTTTGCATCATACTTACAAGTTATCATTCAAATAAGGTAGGTACTGGTCGAACACTAATCCATCCAATTAAAAAATATTACGCTCATTCTGGCACAATCGGGTGAAAAGTTGGCTAAGGGACGATTTTTCAATCATCAAATAGTTATAATCTGAGGAATAGAAATAGCGGTTCAACAGCTATTGTATAGAAAGTCAAAGCGCCATATTTTTTATTCAGATAAAAGCTTTTGCAAACCATCTCCAAATAACCTTTCCTGTCACTCGTTTTAACTACACGTCAATAAAGGCACTACATTCCTTTTTCTAGCTTCGTTTTAGACACTCAGCTTTTTATAGTGGATTTTAATGCACAAGCCCTGTACAGCGCTAATAAGAATTTATTTCACGCTTTCACGGTAGCTTCACAAATCTTCCCTCGGATTTAACTTTGAGTATAGATACCAAGTTTTACTTTGTAACAAAACTTAGGTTCACTAATCGTAGATTAAAATCCAGGCAGGCACTTTACTTTGTGTAAATTATTATTATTTCTTCACCACTGATCTAAAAACGGTGAAAATAAAATTCGTTGGGAAACCGACATGTCCTAGAATCAAATCAAATTGAATTTCACCCACCGCACTCTACGGCCAGCTCCGTCTCACAGAGGGGAAGGCCTGTGCCCCAGCAGTGAGAACATTATAAGCTGATAATGCTATCAATCTATAATACAGCAGAAAAAACAAAAAACATTAGCTGACAATCTCATAAATACAGATACATCTAATTCTATAAATGACATAAATAACTATTTTTCTAGCATCGGCAAGCAGCTAGCAGATAATATAATTAACTCCTCTTATTCTAACTCATTACCTTATAGAACTGACATTTCGACTAATTTAAATTCTATCGTATTACTTTCCCCGGATGAAGCTGAAATCGAAACATTAATACTTAACCTCAAGAATGACTGTGCTGTTGGTTGGGATTCCATACCAGCAAAACTTCTTAAAATGGCTAGACATGTCATAGTTCCTCAACTAACTAAGCTAATAGGGATCTGCATTGCGCAAGGTGTTTTCCCACGAGTTTTCAAAAAGTCACTAATAACTCCTGTCTACAAGAGTGGATCTAAGGATGGTGTCGAGAACTACCGGCCTATCTCGGTTCTTCCGACAATATCAAAAATACTTGAGAAAGTGCTCAACAGTTGGCTAATACACTACTTAGAACATAATAAGATCCTGTCGGAATCTCAATTTGGCTTTAGGCGAGGGAAGAGCACCGAGGATGCTGTCAGCCAACTTGTAGAACATATATCATCTTGTGTGGATGCTAATCAAAAATGCGTCGGCATCTTCCTCGACTTGGCTAAGGCTTTCGACACCGTCTGAATTCCTCTACTTGCGGACAAGCTGGAACATTTTGGCATTCGGGGAAATGCTTTAGGGATCTTCAGAGATTTCCTCTACGACAGGACACAGAGAGTGAAAATTGGGGGACACATTAGCTCAGACGCCCATGTTGTATATGGCGTACCGCAAGGAAGTATACTTGGCCCGAGTCTCTTCTTGATCTACATAAATGATCTGTGTCAACAAACGCTTGCAAATGGCAAAACTTTCACATATGCTGATGATACAGCTCTTGTGTTTCATGGCGGGACTTGGGACGAAGTAAAACGATACGCTGAGGTGGGACTACACAGAGTGAATCAATGGCTAAGAGCCAATCTCCTGACTGTGAATATTTCAAAATCGACACAAATTCAGTTCAGTTACTCCAAGATCAATCTCAAAAAAATTGAAATCATATTACATGTATGTAACTCACCTCAGAATAATGCAACCTGTGCATGTCTGGCTCTAGGGAAATCGATATCAGTGAAATATTTAGGGGTTATTCTAGACGGAAAACTAAGCTGGCGCCAGCATATAGACCTTACCACCGCGCGTATTAGAAAATTAATTTGGATTTTTAAAAGACTCAGACAGGTGGCTGACCTTGAGCTATTACGCACTGTTTATTACGCACTAGCACAATCAGTTCTCGCATATTGCATTAGAGTTTGGGGTGGCGCGTGTAAGACGTATATGATTCGCCTTGAAAGGGCCCAAAGATCTGTCCTTAAAGTAATGACATTCAGGCCATTCAGGTTCCCCACCAAAACCTTATATGCGCAATGTCAAATATTAACAGTACGGCAGATGTATATTTTAGATATTGTCATCAAACAGCACCTTATCACGCCATACGACAACAATGTTCTAAAAAAACGTACCACACGAAACATCTGTTTGTCAGTTAAATGTCGAACTGCATCAGCTAGAAAACAACATAAGTATTTATCTATTCATTTATATAATATGACAAACAAAGAGCTTAAAATAAATCCTCTCACAATGAAGGAAGCTAAAAGTAAGGTTAAATCATGGCTACTTACGCATGACTATGAACAAACCGAACTCCTTTTAAAATAGTATATACTTTAACATCACACACCACAAACACTACACACCATATTAATACACTATACCACTAACACTCTTTTAAATTACTCCAAGTTGGGAAATGTTTCTCGTGTTTATAATTTTCTCTTTTATCTTTTATTTTTTACTTTAATTTCTGTACTTGTGTTTTTGATTAATTCTTATTGCATAAAACTCGACTCATAATTATTGGGAGAAGACACTGGCTTCTGTAACACAGGTACTATACCTAGCGCAGGAGTCAGGGCCTCACTACTTTTGTAAAAATATTTATGTCAATAAAGAAATATTATTATTATGTCATTTATTTATTTATATACTTATTAAATACATTTTTAAATATTTTTATAAAACATAAAAAAAAACATTTAAAAGTATAAAAAATAGTGGTCCGCCGGTATCGGGAGCAGGGTCCAAGCTACCGGTGGTTAGGACTCCAGAGATAGGAACCTCCTCACAATGCGAGCCGTATCGAGGAGTACTGCCTTCTGGATCAGGCTCTTGATCCAACCGTCTAACGAGAGTCTCGAGAGATGCTGGTCGAGGCTTTCGGCCATCAGGCCATTGGCTGATACGACAATCGGCACAATGATAGCCGAGTTAACATTCCACATGTCAACAACCTCGTGTGCTAAGTCGAGATATTTAATTTGTTTCTCTTTCTCAGCTTTCACGAGGTTCTCATCATGCGGAATGGTAATATCGACAATCACTGTGCGACGCGCTAAACGATCTATCACCACTATATCAGGCTTATTGGCGACAATAGTCCTGTCAGTAATGATAGATCGATCCCAGTACAACGTGATATGGTCATTTTCGAAAACTGGGTCGGGCACATACTTATAATACGGTACCTCAGAATCCACTAGTTTATATTTCAAAGCAAGTTGCTGGTGAATAATCCTGGCTACTTGGTTATGCCTGTGCAAATACTCGCCGTTAGCTAGACGAGAACAACCAGAGATAATATGTCTGATGGACTCACCCGGACGATGGCATGCCCGACACACGTCAACCGTCCCGTCCTTCATAATATGTCTCCGGTAGTTATTCGTCAAGATAACTTCGTCCATAATTGCACAGACGAAACCTTCAGTTTCCCCGAAAAGGTCACCAAAACATAGCCAGGATACGGACGCTAAGAAATCTACACCGGGCTCATGAAGAGCCCGATAGAAGCGCCCGTGAAGCTCCTTGTTTTGCCATATCTCCTTGCGGTCATCGGTAGTAAGTACTACAGGTTTGCGCCAGTTCTCTTTAGCCATGGAGAGCGGGGTGAGTCCCTTGTCCACTGTAACCACATCACGGTGCATACCCACTTCGGAATTTAAAAAATATTGCCTGAGACTGCACACTTCGCGGTTGTGGAGGGTCTTCGCATTTAAAAAGCCTCGACCCCCGCACTTCCGCGGTATGTACAGTCTCATTACTGATGATCGTGGGTGATGCATCCGGTTTGCGGTCAGCAATGTACAGACTCTCCTATCCAGGGCGTCGAGTTCGCTCTGAGTCCATTTGAGTATGCCGAAAGAGTACATCAAAACCGGCATGACCCAACCGTTGAAGGCGCGCACCTTGTTTCCGCCTGAAAGAAGACTAATTAATACCTTCCTCAGGCGACCAAAGAAGCGCTCTTTCAACGATTGCTTCATGTCAGCAACGTTGATGCCTAACGCTTCTGACATACCCAAATACTTATATCTTTCGGATGAGGAGAGTGATCTAAGGTGTATAGAATCCGAAAGTTGAATTCCCTCGGATTTCATAATCTCACCTCGCTTTACATGCATGACTGCACATTTGTCCACACTAAATTCCATACTGATGGTGCTACTAAAAGTTTCAGTTACCTTCAGTAGCTTCATCAGTTGCAATTTGTTGGGGGCAAAGAGTTTCAAGTCATCCATGTAGAGGAGGTGAGATATGACCTGACCACCTCTCCTCAACCGATAGCCTAGTCCTGAATCCTCAAGTAGTAAGCTTAAAGGATTCAGGGCTAAGCAGAACCAAAGTGGACTCAAACTGTCGCCCTGAAATATTCCCCGTTTAATCCATACAGGCTCATCGCTCCCCTGGATCTGTCGACACCCTGGATAGCGAAGAACCGTTCTCCATTGCCCCATACATGACCTAAGGAAGGTGCGTAGAGTTGCATCTATCTTGTACAACTCCAGCACCCTCATGAGCCATGTATGTGGCACCGAGTCATAGGCCTTCTTATAATCTATCCAGCATGTCGACAGATCCTTGCGGGATCGACGAACCTGTTGGCTTATGGCCATATCGATGAGGAGTAGCTCCTTAGTACCGCGGGACCCGTTCCGACATCCATTTTGAGAGGTTGACATAATCGAGTTACTTTCAATGTGCGTATTAATTTTCGCTCTCAAAATGGATGTAAGAAGTTTATAGACCGTCGACAAACACGTGATCGGTCTATAATTCTTGGGATCCGTGGGACTACCTGACTTGTGGAGCAGGTGGGTAACGCCTGTTGTTAGAAACTGCGGAAGCGATCCAGACTCTAAAGATGACTGGAACTGAGATGCCAGGCGGGCGTGTGAACTAATTAGCCATTTCAACCAAAAGTTGTGCAATCCGTCCGGTCCCGGTGATTTCCAATTCGGTAACGGACGGACTGCTCTGGCGACATCCAATGGCGTAATTAAAACTGCTTCCATTTCTGGTACAGTTTCACACGCTCGCCCGACATCCAGTATCCAGCTAGCCTCAGAGTGACAGACGGGCACTGACCAGATGCTGTGCCAGAATGTACTCGTGGCGGCATCATCCGGGCGGCACTCGTCTGTCACATTTTGTTCAGATCGCTCCCAAGTTCTATACACCCATCTCTCATTGTTCTGGAACATGCGATTCTGTGTGTACCGATCAACCCGCCGCTTATACCGCCGAATACGACTCGCCCATGCACAAACTTTCTGCTTCAGGAAGTCGATGCGCTCTGTGACACGGGACATGTATTCTCGAGGGCTGATTCCAGTCCCCGAGAATGCCCGCCTTACAAAGCGCGTCACTCGTGGTCGTGTATTGCCCTCCCTGAAGCAGTATAGTTTGCCGATGAGTACCCTGGCCCCATCGATACGACGCTGGATCCTGCACTGCCAGGCTGGTACGGCTGGTTTTGGTTGCGTAGCCACGTCACAGTTTGGAAATTTGACGTTAGCTAAACGACATGCCGCAACAGCCGCGCAATACAGGATCGAATGTGTATCAACGAGATCCTCGCTGCTCTCGAACACATTCTTAAGCTGCGAGTCCAGAGCACACACCAGCGCCCTATTTTTTTGTGCATAGGCAGGCGTGGTAATCGGGGTCTAAGTTCGGTCGGAGTGGATCTGTACTCACGAAATGCATCCTCCAGTGCACTCCTCAATCGAGCATTGCACTGGCTACTTACTGAAGCAACCCTATCATCTTCCACTTTTACACTATGATTAGATCGCGGCGGTATTTCATAAATGGTTGATGTTTGTACCGCGGTTTGTGCCGGATTCGAGACGATATGGTTGCTCAGCTCTGAGCGCAGCCTATCAAGTGCGGTATCGTCCAATCTATGACTGCGTTGGATGACCCGCACCTGATCCGACAGTCGTTGGGCCGAGACGTTGACAGTTGGCTCTAGTTCCTGAAATAGAGACAGCATCCTACCACGGTACGCAGTGAGGTTAGTTCCTCCCTCTGTAGACCTGTAATATGCGCGCATGACGTTTTCGTTCATAAACTGAGTCCATTTCATGCGCTGCACACAACCACCGGCAGCGGGTTATTATTATTATTATTATAATCTCGGTCTAGGACTCTGTGCGCTCTATGTGCTACTAATTACCTACTACGAGTAGGAGTTTTGGACTTCAACTCGTTGGAGGTTAGATGAGGCTATCTACAGCTCGCAGTAGCCTGCAAAGCTCTTAAAAGACGCATCGACAGTCCCGAACTCCACGATATTTTCTGTCGGCTATTTGTTCCCGACAAATACATCGGACATCGCCCAAGCCGTTGACGCAATCTGTTTGCGCCGCCGTTATCTAAAATTGTCGCCAGACTTGAGTCTCCTGAGTGTCGTACTTTAAGGATGCTTAACGCCCTCCTGACCACCCATCCTGAATGTGATCAGTTTGCTGATGAATGGAGCAGATTTATGCGTGTATGTCTGACGTTTTGTGAGAGTAAGTATGCTAGGTTGTCATCTATTATATGTTAGTATTCGAAATATTGTTGACTTCAATCTCTATGTTAATTAATGTAACTTATGTTACCGGTTTAATTAACAATAATTAATTAATAAAGCATTAAGTATCTTTCTTTCACCAGCCAATAAGTCAGTCATGAATTAGCGAATTATCAGTAGGTAGGTAGGTAGTGTAGAGGTTGTCTGCATGTGTCAACCTTATGTTGCGCACGCTGGTAATAAATTAACTCTAATTACGTTCGAAAAGTCAAGCAAGTTTGGAATAAGCATTTGAATGGTTTAAAAGATAGCTTTTGTTTAGTAGTAGACTGGCAGGGCTAGAGGCTTGTCAATGTATTAAATGATAAATGATAAATTATTTTATTTCTGTAAGTAGGTTTGTACAAACTCTTTTACACGTCAATCATATTTTTTTAACTAGATGAGGTCGGCGTTTCCTATCTGACTACTCTGAGAAGAAAGGCCGAAACAAACTCAGAAATCAGTCTCTTTTAAAGTCCAGACATAATCTTAATCAGATCATGTGAAGACCATGTAGATTGGTATCTGAAATGGTCTTTTGAGGAAAGAACTACACAGATTGAGTGGACCTGTCCAGTCAGTGCACGCATTTGTCAGTAATCGTGCAGCTCGACTCAGGAAGTCAGGACTTAAGGAGCGCAACGATTAGGTTCATTTCTTGATAAAATAATATTCAAGTTCAATATTAAATACTCGTATAGTTTCCTTTCTCTTACGCCCACACACAATCATACATATTGAGAAAGGTATTACAGCAGGTAGTGTTATTGTAAAGCCTATCGATTCTCGATTTTCATAAACATTAATTCATGTCATTTCAATTCAAACTGGTTTTAATTATGTGAAGTAACGTACAATTTGAATTTGGGCCAAATGCAATCTGAGTAATGAGTCAAATGAGGTATAGTCGACCGCTCATCGACCTTTTCCAACAGCTAACCTGGCGTAGTACGAAGTTTCAATAAGAACAGATTACACTGGTTTTGTTACCACCGACGTGCGGCCAACTGTACTATACCAATTCCTATTAAAATTTGAAAATTCGTACCCAGATGTCTGTTGCTCATTTACGGCTGAACCAATTTATAAGAAAATAGGCCATGGTCTCGAGTGACACATATACAACTTTTTATCCGGGTACATGGTACACCACTGACTACCTGCATTATTGTCTTTCCTTCTCCCTTGAATCCATCCAAAGGTTGTCTGTAAAAGATCGCTTTTGGTGATAAGACTGCCCATTGTGTCACCCTGTGTAAAATGTCTACATTTTTATCTGTAATTTTTATGGTGTACATAATAAAGAGTATTCTATTCTATTCTACATACATGTATAATAGTAGGGACCCCTAGGCTGCGAGTAAAACTACGGTTAACAGCTAGTGGATATTACTTAACTTGTTACCCCTCCCGTAGCCGCACCGTACGCAAATAGTTTGCGACTGAATGTTACCCACGAGTTAGCAGTACCTGTTTTCATTAGAGCTATACTGCGCGTATAACGTGGTTAGAAATTATATTCTACAAATTGTTTGCGTACTAAGTTGGCTGTTGTAGACCAACAATATTGGACGTTAATGTTTCATAATGGAAGCTAATGTATGTAGTGTTTTCCAATACTCCATGCAATAATAGTGTAAAGTGTAGTATATCTGTAATTCGTATGGTGTACATAATATAGAGTATTGTTTTCTCTGCTAAAACCTACTTGCAAATATCTTCCCGCTTTTAAGTCTTTGGTCGAAGAGTTCGCAAGCGTAACTTTTGAGGGTTTTCCTGGGTTTGAGTACTAGGTTGAGTAAAGTGCTAGTGATTATTTTCATCCCAATTCGTTCAGTGGTTTGCGCGTGATCAAGTTATAAATATTGAAACATCTTCACAATCTTTCACATTCTAATTTATGTACGTATAAAAAGAAAGGTGCTGACTCACTCACTCATTCTCTAACTAGCTCATCAGAGCCCAGGCTAAATCTTTAGAACCTAGAGAGTTGAAATTTTGCACAAAGGTGCCGTTATGATGTAGACAAGGATAGGGAACAAAGAGGATTGCAGACGAATTCGCTGGCAAAGTGCTAGTTTATAAAACAAATTAGGAAGCCTAGAGGCAAACTAAAAAGCTGCAACAGTTTTCTCGAGTCAACCATCTCACTGAATGACAGCACGAATAAAATGTGATTTCTCAAACATCCTCCTCCGACGAATTTTGTCCAGCCTGGAGAAAAGCTCCCAGCGGGCCTCCAACTACCAAGGCCCACCTAGAAATCTCTACCCGACTGCAAAGCCAAGTGGGCCGTTGTAGGTACAACTTAGTGTAATGGAGGTACGCTGACGAGCCAAAGTACGAATGTGGAGTCACATCACAAACGATGTTCTACCTCCTGGAATTTTATCTCCACCTTGAGGGACTTGTGCGAAGACACTGCTAACGCTGTCAATATTGCGGGTTTCTCACGAACGAATCTCACTTAACTAAAAAATTGCAATCATCGAAACGACTCAGAAGTATGATTTCTGGAAAGATGCTGCTACTACGATGCTGCAACTAGAACCTGCTCTTTTGTAAAAGTTTATGAATAGGACCAAAGCTGTATTTTAATCTTGTCTTCTTTTATTGCAGCTTCTTGGGTACCCTCCGTCAGGTGGACTGGGGAGGATGGCGACGTGACACTCACAACCTCTTCACTAAGCTCATCCGGACTAAGGACCCTCGTGAATCTGAACAGAATCAGGAGGTGTCCTTACCGGGCAGACAACGACTTTCGGTAAGTACATATTACAGATATCCGCGACGGACGGCCCGCACCACTTAGTGTGCTCATAGATATTTCAATTCCATACAAATACGCGCGCAGACCGTCCGTCACGGGTTTGTGACTAGTAATTCCTTTAAAAGGTACCTACTATTATATAAAGTTCTCGGAGGCTTTACAAAGAACTGAGTTAAGACTATCGCTCTATAAAAACAATGATCGCGCGCACACTCGCAATGAAACAATAATAACAACAACAATCAAAGTTATCATAAACTTCTGAAAAAACTGTTCGAAAGCGAAACTTGACACTTGAACTTTAGAATTTCGAAGTGATGTCTTGAACCAGTCAATGAGGGTAAACAGTTTCCTACATTCTAACTTTCTTTGGATGTAGAAGAATAGGTACCCACCAACCCACTCGTGTTTAAACATAAATTATTTTATACGATTAAAGGTAGAGACAGACTAGTCCCACGCATGCATCGCATTATAACATCTGCACTCTTGATTTTCGAGTAAAAACTATACATTACAAACTTTGATTACTTATCGAATGCAAATCAGTATACGTAAGTGTTTCTAATGCATAGATTTTTTTAATAAAATCGAGAGGCCAGATGTCACAATGCGTCGCATATCTTTTTTTTTTCTTTTTTTGCATGGGGAATCATCAAATGACCTCTCCCGATGACACGACACAAAATGACAGATTGTGGAAAGAATTAAGGTGTAATGTCAAAAAAAGCGGCCTAGAGCGAGTAGGACTCGCACACGACGGGTTCCCATTTTTATTTAAATACTTTTTTTTGAAAAATAATTCCGAAATTACACGTTTCCTGTAGGGACCCTTTAATTTTTAAGTTTATTTGTTGTTATAGTGGTCACAGTAGTAACACACTCTATGAACATTTCAAGTGTCTACCTTTTACAGTTCAAAAGATACAGATCTGTGACAAACGGACGAACAGCGGAGTCTTAGTAATGGGGTCCCTTTGGCAACCCTAAAAATGAACAATAGACGCGCACTTTGTTTAGGAGAAATTAATTAATTTAATATATTATTTTAATTCTTTGTAGAGAAGAGATAGAAGGGATCATGCTACACGTTCAGGAAATAAATCACATCCATGGCCGATCTTGTGGCAACATCTTGGCTATTATACTAGCAATGTTTGTTGAAGAAAACAAACTTAAATCTTAACAAAGTTTTCCAAGTAAATAACAGAAAGTTCCCGTGGCGACAATGTAATGAATGGTACTCCTTACAAAGTGGCATCTGCTACAGGCGTTAATTATTTTCTATCATTGTTAGACTGTGGTTGCTACTCGATTTAAGGAGGACCAAGTTAAACCAGTCAAGTATAGTGAGTGTAGTTTCATTATTGTGTGTGTAAAGTTTATTTTAGACACTTATTTGAGGTGAATTTAATTAAACTAGTGAGTTTTTTTTGGATTTTGTGGACAGGTAATGCTGTCCTGCAAGATTACTTTGCTTCAGAATTCAGATGTAGGATCATAATTTCATCAATATATTTGGTGGTCTTCGCACAAAGTGTAGTCTCTAAATCTTAGCTATTATACTTTTTTTCTTACCAAATCAACCTAAATTCATCAACATAATCACGCTTGCAGTTCCCGAAGAGATAAGCAAAGGTGTAACTATAGTACTGAGACTTTTCGCCAGTTATGTTTAAGTCCCATGTAATAGGTAACGCCAACATGTAGATACATAATTATTTAATTAACGCCAATCATGCTGTTGCAACTTTGTCTCAAACTAAAAGCAGAGCTTATGAAGTTAAGACATTATGCAGCGTGTAACGTGATCAAGACGAGTAGTGAGTTCAGGCATGGTTGTTATCAGTTTCGAGGTACCTAGCTGGAAACTTCAGGGAAACATTGTTCGACTTTGGTTGTGCAACATTCTCCGCAACACTGCTACCATGAAACTGAAATAAATTACTCGTTTCTGTTTAAAATAATTATGATAATAGTCACCTAAATATATTAAAGATATTCTCGTAATGGCTTTTAATAGGTGAAAAAAATGTCATCTACGATATTTTATAAATTATTACTTGCACTACTAAAAAGTTGATACTTGGTTTTCACTCCAAGCATCTAAAATAATTATTTCGCAGTTACCTCGTCCGGCCACTTTATATTTCAGGAGGTGGTCCGTCTGCCTCTATCCACGAATATAAATTTACCGGTTCAAGCTGGTCCATCCGATGAGTTAATATTTAATATTTCTACTACAGTCTGCTTTACAAAATCACCCAGCCTAAGAATAGATTTAGTAGTTCCCATTTTTCCTTGTTTACTATGTAGTTATTAATACAGAAAGAAAGACAACGAAATTAAGTGTTACCCTATTTCTAGTAAGGTTGGTAAGGGTCTTCTAACTCCACGGTTTCCTAGAATAAGAACGGCGGCCGCCATGTTAAGTCCACAATTTACCGGTGAATGACGGCTCTGATACGTTATTTATGAAAGTAAATTGGTGTATTTTCTTAGACAGCTAGCTGCTATAACTTACATGACAGTCGTCATCGTCACTGCGGCTGTTATGTAGTGGCCACCGCTTTTCTAGGAAACGTATCGCTTCAAAATGTTAAGGATCTCGAAATGTGCCGTGGTAATTTGAAAACAAATAATTCAACTTTCGAATTTGGTGGGGTAGCTGCATGAGATATGAGTAAGGTCACCAACAGTGATAAGTAACCAGGGTCGTCGATATAGTTGAAGTTTAGTAAGAAACCTATGAATGTTTTCGAATAAAGTTTAATTTAATTAATAGAAAACAAACAGTTAATTTATTAAATTTAATTTAATTTGAAATATCCATCGGTTTCTTACCAAATTTCAACCATATCCGACGACCCTGGTTACTTATCTCTTTTGGTGACTGTACCAACTGCAGATTGCTCGTCATCCTAAGCCATGATGATATTACTGCAGCAAATTAGCTAATCCAGCTGATGTAACTAAAGGAACATGCACATTAGTAGGAAAAGCTGATAATAATCGACGCTTCACCTTTAGCTGTCGTATAAACGTTTCAACACAAAATGAATCAAAAGTAAAAATGAATTAATTTGTGAACCAATTCAAAAATGTCGGAGTCCGGATGCATCTTTCACTCGCACTCGAAATGATCGAAAAATGAGCAAATGAACGTTCATTTCTATGTAATTTTATAGGGGACGTGTGAACGTGGAACGAAAAAAAATGAGGATTCACTCTAGTAAAGCGTATGTATCAGCTTAATATGTACATGAACTGATCACTAACACGCCCTTAGATGAGTAAACAAACAGTAATTCTGGTTGCGTTTATCATTTAAAACGACCTTTTGCAATTCAATACAGAAAAAATCTAAAACCAGCCAAGTGCGACTCGGACTCGCACTAGAAGGGTTCCGTACCACCGTAAAACATTTTTTTTAAACACGTTTCTTGTAAACTGTCCCCCATTCATTGTATACTTGTTTTTATTATTTGTTGTTATAGCTGCAATAGAAATATACACTCTGTGTAACTTGTAACTGTCTACCTATTACGGTTCATGAGATACAGTCCTCTGACAGACAGACAGACGGACAGCGGAGCCATAGCAATAGGGTTCCGTTGGCACCCTTTGGGTATAGAACCTAAAAATGAAATTATTTTTATAGTCATAGTTAGAGATTTCAGTGGTAGGATTTGCAGTAAAATGAATATATATATGCATCTAAAAGTGGTACATCCACGAGACATATCTTACACAGCGCGTCGAGAATTTTCCTTTGAAACTGGATGAAAAGTGTAGGTATCTTAGAGTTTTTTTTCCTCTTATCATTACAAGTTTTCTTTGCTAAAATTGTTTGAGAATAATTACATAATTTATTTATTTAAAAAAAAGTGTGGTACGTGCAAGTACAATAAATATAATTTTACAATTTAGGGATAAATCGTAAAGAGAGTAACAATTAACAGAATTGAATCTGGCGTCCTAGCTAGCTTACATGATAACCTATATTAAGGTTCGCCAGCCCAGGTTCTCACAGACGGAGTACAAAAAATTTAGTAGAGACTGCTTAAGACTATAAGATGCAAACGTTTGTTAACTTATACTAAGTGTGTGAAGTGTTAGTGTGTGTGTGTGTTTTGTGATGTAGTTGTGGTGTGTTTTGTGATGTAGCTGTGGTGTGTATGTTTTTTGTGATGTAGTTGTGGTGTGTTTTGTGATGTAGCTGTGGTGTGTATGTGTTTAGTGATGTAGATGTGGTGTGTGTGTGTGTGTGTGTAAACGAAAGGCAAAGAGGTTGAGTTTAGATACGGAGTGTTAGGGCCGTATTACAGAACCTTACTCAAAACTCAAGCATTACTTGAAAACTAGTTTCAACCATTGAAATGGCGTTAAACAAGTTTTAAATAATGCTTGAGTTTTGAGTCAAGTTCTGTAATACGGACCTTAGAGAAGTCACTACGATTGTGAAGTAAGCAGTTGTTCAGTGTCGTCGTGAATAAAGTTAGTTTGGATGTAAAATAGACTGTTCCTTTCTGATCTAATTAATGTAAGTAGAATATAGGTACGTACATGGATTCCTTACAACTGCATCAATTGATTTTTGGCCTTACATTCTTTGCAAATAAATATATCTATTATATTTTATTAGAAATATTATTTAAATATTAATTAGATGTTATCAAAAGTTCATAAACTGAGTTCAATGCTACGAGTATTTCAAGGTTGTCGAGTATTTTAAAGTTACCAACTTAGAGGTAACTGTGAGGGAAAACTATGGTATGTATGTTCCTAGAACCAAGTATTAGAAGACATGTTTTATCTTCACCCCGTAATGGGCCCTCGTGGTTGATTACAGGCCACTCCCTCTCACAGAGAGGGGGCAAAAAATAGATAAGATTATTTTTCTGGTTGAAGAGTTGAGAAAAAGTTGTCCGGTACAAATGTACGGAACAACTTTTTTTTTTTTTTTTTTTTTTTTAATTATTTATTAAAATATATTATTTGTTTTAAAATACTTTATTTGATGAAAAATCAGACTAGATATTGATGTTAATGTGACATACTAAACCATTTTACCTACTACCTAAATTGCGGACTAGCACCCAAAAATCAGATAACAAAATAAAAAAATTAAACGCGCCAAGGAATATGGCGGAACGAGTTGGACAAAAAGAATGACTAGTGGTACACATTTAGCGATGGATCGCAAGAGCTGGGCCGGCAGTCTCGACATTAGATAGCGACAAAAATCTGTCGCTAAGTCGTATCGATGTCAAATTTATTTAATAGATTTTCAACTTTATTTTCAAAGCATAAGGAGGCCCTGGACGGCATGAGGAGAGGACTTTGCCTAGCAGTGAAATAATACAGGCAATAACCAGTAAAAATGCGTCATACTTGTTTTATACAAGTCAGTAGTGGTATCCTTCCATAGGTGCGTTCTTAATTTTATTTCAACTCCATATATAGTTCGAACAAGTGCAATAGGTTCCCTTTGGGCCTATAAATATCATTCCTACCTGTGAATATCGGAATATTTAGAGTGACACACATCTGTAACACGTTTCCAATAATTAGTTGTAACTTGGTACCGAGAGTCATAAATGAAACACGTTCGTACGCCTGTTCGTATTTGCATGACAGATGTGTCCATCTGCATAATTTTACTATAATTATAACTGGTATTTCGGAACAGACATTTATGAATGGTTTCTACTATTGTGAATCGAGGTTTTATTATTAGGTATAAAATGATGAATGATGAAACTCAATACATGGCTTCACACACTGGACTACGCACAGACGGAAAACTTACTTAAAGAACTATACACGTATTAATTAAATAGCAAAGTAGGAAACAAACTCTCAGATGTAACCCAAACTTCACCCACCAAGCACAACCACTCACACTCACACACACATTCATACACACAAAACAATAAACAAACACACACACTCACACACACACACACTCCACTCAAGAGCTTGCTTGCACTAAATTACCTTCGTTTTAAATTATTTTAATTTTATTCCATAAATTGTTAATGTTCCAAAAACGGGTGAAGACACTGACTTCTGTAACACAGATACCCCTAGCACAGGAGTCAGGGCTTCAAATGAAAATGTTACACCTTTTGTATGCCAATAAAACATTTTATTATTATATTATTATTAATGATACCAGCCACTTTCGGTTTTCGGAAATAAGAGTATTTATTTTTTCATTTACTAACCGGATAGAAGCATCGAATTCTGAAGAGTAGAAAAATATATTAAGTAGGTAATAGTGGAGTAACAAAATTTTACTGGCAACATTATGAATTTCACCTGTCAGCTATTTCCGATAATATTCCACGCGGTTATTTCACAGAAAACTTGCTTGGTCATGTCTACAGCTGTCACGAATTACTGTTTCCTTTAATGTCATTTTGAGGTGTCGGTTTACTCTATAACATAAACATTGGGTTTCATTTAAATAAACCTGGCCAATTTATTGCACAGAAAAATTATACTCTCTTATTTAAATAGGGTTTATTTTTTACTTTCACATGGAGTCAAAAAATCCTATTACCTCGCTCGCTTTTTCGAATTTAACGTTTAACGTTCATTGAACAACGGGGTTTTCCTGAGGGCATGAAGTTGTTATTATTCTGTGGTCTCATTCTTTTTACGTCACATACGCAAGGCACTCCACGGCAACATACCGTGCGACAAAGACTAATACGAGACGCGACGACGCGGCGACGCGATTGAAATTCTTTATGTATAAGGCCGTGTCGTAATATAAGCGAACGTGGCGCGAAAACGCGACCATCAATTTGACTTTGTCACTCATTTATTTAGGTAGGCGCCATTGGGCGGAGCACGTGAAAAGATGATCGCGACGATTTCTTTCTATTAGGACACGGGGTTAAACCTATCGTCCAATTTCTTTTGCATGCTCTTAATATGACATTCCATTCGTTGCAGTACAAAATTTAATTAAACCCGTTGGGACATACCTTTGTAGAACTGAAGCTTCCTGAAAATTGTCGCTTGGAAGTTGAAGCATTATACTTAATTGCCAAAGGATAGCGAACAAAGCATTTAATATAAAGCTCTGTAATATTAAGCGAAAGAGGATCTGAGTATTCAATTAATTTGTTTGCTATCTCGTCGTCTGTAAACTGTCTGGTCAATTTCGCCAAACGTTCGTAATTATATGTAAACTTCATGCGACAAGCTGTGCGTCGTTCCAACAATGTGTGAGCAATCATATTTCATCGAAACATGAAATTAACATTTAACTCATGTTAGCGCCAAGGTTTGAACTTCTAACTTTAAAATAACCTGCGAACTGGGATTTAATTTGTTGGACATTTGCCACTAGACACTGGTACATAAATTTATTGAAAACATTTAGTTTATTATGAGCAAGTTTTAGTCTACAGACAAAAGAGAATTGAATTAAAAATGCTCTCTTCATAGAAACCTTTCGTTATAATATTTTGAAAACCTTTTTAAAAATTTAAATACTTCAAGTGTCTAGGGATCAAGCTTGTTCGTGCTATTTATTTAAAATCTGTTTTTTTTTTATTAGATTTTTTTGTAACTACGTATACAATGACCTCGTGAACGCAGAAATTGGGCAAAAGAAGAGTGGCGTTTTGTGTGTTATTCTGACGAATCTCGCTTTGGTATGAGGCCTGATACTAGACGTACACGGTATTGGAGGACCCTTGGACGCCAAGAACGTTTAAAATCATGCCAAGAAGTCCATGCATACAGTGCAGTGGTGTAAAAATCATGATATGCGCGGGTATTTGAATTGGCGGAAGAACCGAACTGATTTGGATCAGAGGCAAACTCAATGCACAGATTTACGCTGAAACGATTGTATCAGATGTTTTCATTCCTTTGCAGACCCAATTTGGTACTGAATTTCTGCTTATGCATGATAATGCACGTCCACACACTGCCAGAGTCGTTGCAAACACACTTGCCGCAGCTCATATTAACGTCTTATACTTATATACTTATACTTAACGTCTTCGCCTGCTCAATGGCCAGACTTGAATCCCATTCAACACGCATGTGATGGTTCTTCAAAGATGAGCTCTGCCAAATATGCAAGCTGTACACACACCTGAAAATCTTTGTCGCCTGTTACAACGGACGTGGGCGGTCATTCCGCTACGTGATTTGGATGAACTCATATTGAGTTTGCCGAATCGCTTCGATTGTTGTCATATGCGTTAACGGCGGAAATACAGACTACTGATTTTGTTTGGTTTTACGGAATAAAAACCCTTAAAAACTTTTATTTTTATCTTTCTATCACGTTTTAATGTCAGGATTAACTGAGGTGAAAAATCCAGCATAAGCAAAATCGCGAACATTCTTTATGATGCAAAAGCAGACAGTATCTCCACATACGAAAAAAAATTATTTAATCAATCTAACTAGAATTTTTTATTTAATTTCAATAGGGCAACAAAATATATTTTTTAAATACCCTGATCCCTAGACACTTTTGATGTGTGTATTTATTTTTATGCTTTAGTTATGCTTTATAGAACTGAATCAAACATAAATTTAATTGTTGCGCCTGGGAATTGATTGATTCTTTTGTAAAAACTGGTAGGTGTAGCCCTCGTAGATGCGTTGATGACTACGCCGTAGCAAACCGCGTAGCAAACCGCGTAGCACCCGCGTGGTAAGATTTATAGGTTATCTAAAATTATAATAATTACAATTTTAAAATTTCAAATTTCCATTTAAATCGTGTTCCAATTATAATTATTAGAACACGATTTAATTATAAATGCCCTTTTTAAGTATGAAAATAAACTTTTGTACATCAGCATAGACAGTTTTACATGAATAAATTCCTATTTGAAATAAATACGACCGTTTACAGTTCGAATACGTTGATTCAGACGAAAAAAACGTTTAGCGCATAAAATAGTCGTTTAGGAAGATATTTATGGGACACCAATATCCGCAGCAAATGTGCAGCGCGGTGAGGGACGTGATTCTCCGAGGGTGATATCCTCTAGCTAGTACGTCATAACTAGCACCGTAGTATAGATTCTTTTTGCAAAAAACTTTAAATCTTACTCTCTTCAAGAGGTGCGAATATTTTAAGGATTAATATTAACATCATCATACATTATCATCAAATTAGAATTAACATTTATGATAAAATCATAAAATCAATACATATAATAAAATCGTAGCGAAGTCAAACCTGTACACTGAATATTTTTGATAAAAGTAATTGCTACTCGTACGAGGTCTGGGTACGATTCTAATGCCGCAAAATATAGTTTTTTGCATTTTTGTGTTTGTCTGATGTACGAGTATGTTCCAGCATCACGCCAAAACTACCGGATAGATTTTGTTTTAATTTTGCATAGATATTCCCTATAAGTCTGATCAGTCTGTAGAGTATAAATTATCACGCTATTTGCTATGTTGGATGAGCAGTATTGCATTATGTTCGTATTCTTCTATAATTTACCGCAAATTGGAAAAAAACGAGCCAAAAGGACAAAGTTACAGATATCACAGATTTTTTTCGCAGGGATTCGATTGCCAGTACCTGAACCATTTCTGTATGGTTCACATACTGAGCAATCAAGGTCGGTAATGTGCTTATGTGGTATTTTTAATTCTGTGTTTTTAATTATATTTTAATGTGTGTTTTTATTTTATTTTTAATTTGGTAAAACATTTTGTGCATATGATCCTTGTTGGTCGAAATAAACGTATTGTATTTATTTAACCTTTTAAATGATAATCATCACGCTATACCTTTATGGAGCTAAGCAGTCAATCATGACATACAGAGTGGATGTTTAAGACGGGGTAATAAGAGCAGGTACTTTAACCGTTGTCGCTACAAGAAAACGGTCTTAAGAGACTATCCTTAACTTTTAGGAACATTTTGATCCGCAATCAAAGATTTCGAAAAAGAATTACAGTCAGCAAGAAAATGGGAAAGAGAAAATGGGAGATGCGCGGCGATGTAGATTATAAATGGCTCTAACAGCTCACTTTTGCAAAATTAAGATGGATTCAATGTCAGCAGCCCAACCCCACAGTAAAATGCTATATAAAATAATTCTGTGGAAGTAGCTAAAGTAGACCCAATGCGGATTTCTATATCTGTTGAATGTCTTATCTTTATAACAGCATAAACGGCCGAGCTTAGTCGCCCCGCAAGAGATGTTATATGCGCATTGAAATTGCAATTAATTCATTTCATTTTTATTTTGCATTGTAATTTCTCGTCTAGCGTGATTACTAAGAACACCGTTTGATTAACAAATTCTAGTTTTTCTCCATTCAATATGATGTAACATTCGCTACTTCTAATATTAGATAATTTAAATCTGTAATGTCTGTAAACTCTCAAATGTATTTGGTTTTATTTAAACCAATCTTGAACCTGCAGAAAAGAGTTATTCACGTCATCAAGATTTTGTGACCGGCGGTCTATTTTAAAGATCAATTATGGGTCATCTGCACATACTCGTAACACCATCATTGGTTGATTTTGCAGTACACACATAAACTAATAAAACCAAATGCGGCCCGCCCCTGCTTCGCACAGCTTTTATGACTTGACAAAACATCAAGATTTCTTTATTATTGACCGACCGAGCGTGGATCGTTCCCGTGGCATTACGCTCTCGACACTCGTCCTGAACGATCGTGCTTACGCTCCCCCGTTCATGACTCAGTGGCGCTAGCCTAATTCTTCTCGTTACGTTTACGTAACGCCCTCGCAGCCGCCCCGGCTGCATACGATCATCGATCGATTAATTAATTAATTTTAATTAATCAATCGCTTTTGATCCAATTATAAAAATTGCCTTTTTCAAGGCACTGGTACTGTTTCTTTAACGTTCGCGTTTGTGTGAGTAGCTTCACTAGGCCCCTTCCGGGCAAAACCACAGTTTCGTGGTCCTCGGTGGATACCTTACGGTGCCAACGAAACCGAGTGGGGTGTTGACCCAATCACACCCGCCGAACCCCTTCAGGGCTAGGCAGTCAGTTGGACGGGTCCCAGAGTTAACCGGCCTTGGGGGATCTCCTAGTCGGCTCTGGTGACAGTTTTCCTTCCACAGCTACTCACCTAGTGTCTCTAGGGTGTGTCTACACCCTTCGCGCTAGACTGATAGGGCCCCGTTCGCACAATAAGACTGGCGACGGGCTTACAAGCTCAGGGCTCACCAATAGGCACTCAACCTCCCTGTCTATACCCGACAGGGAGGGTGTGACACATCCCCGGGCAATTCCACCCGGGGAGCTAGGCATAGGGAAGATAGGCGGGAACCTTCAGTTCCACCATCCCCCAATACCAACCCTCCCGCACCCCCAACAATGGGGGATGCACTTATCGCTAAATTCTTTAGGGACGTCCTCCTAAAGGACCCCGATTTCTTAGCCAAATATGGCGACCATTTCGCTGCTATGCAGCCCCCCACCCCCTGTCCCTCCGACCCTCCAGGCATCGCTAGCTTTAGCGATGCATTGGAAGCCCCCTCCCCTCTGTGCTCTATGCCCGCCATAGACACAGAAGACTCGTCAGGTCCCATGGACACTGACTTACCGACCTACAAACGCCCGGTCTCTCCGTATCCTTCTGATACGGAGGCCCTGACCTCCTCCACCTCATCGTCTGTGGATGACGGCTTCCAGACCGTCACCTCCGCCGCCAAAAGGAAGAAGA
This sequence comes from Dryobotodes eremita, assembly GCA_917490735.1. Taxonomy (NCBI): domain Eukaryota; kingdom Metazoa; phylum Arthropoda; class Insecta; order Lepidoptera; family Noctuidae; genus Dryobotodes; species Dryobotodes eremita. The sequence continues at coordinate 25,450,533 of OU823241.1, read as the reverse complement.
ACGTCGTGTCTTCTTCCCAGGCAGGGAAAGCCCCTAAAATCGCCTCCCCCGCCCCCGTGACACCGACCCCCGTTGTCCCCGCCCCGACCGCGCGCCCCGCTTCCTCCGCCGCCGCGTCAACCCCCCCCACCCTGTCCAAGGCTTATTTCGATAGCCAATCGAAACAGGCCCCCTCCCCGCCTCCCGTGTTCATTCAGGACAAGGGAAAGTGGACCGTCGTGTCCAAATGGTGCGTCGATCTCCGGATCGGCTTCACCAATGCCCGTGCCACAGAGCAGGGCATTAAGCTGCAAGTCCCTAATGCCACCGATTATAGAGCCCTCACGAAACTCCTCAGAAATAGGGGAGTTTCGTTCCACACGTACTCCCTTCCGGAGGACCGACAGACCCGCGTGGTCATAAATCGCATCCCAAAGGAAATCGCGACGTCCGATATAAAAGACGACCTTCTGTCGCAAAACGTCCCCGTCGCGGAAGTGCACCGCATGCACCGCGCCCGAAGCGGCGAGGCATACAACATGGTCCTTGTTGTATGTCCCGCCGTCGAGGGACACCACCCGATTTTTACCATCAAGTCGATCTGTTGCCTAACTGGATTCGACATCCAGAAGCCACGCAAAACTGGCATCGTCGGCCAATGCCACCGGTGCCAACTTTACGGTCATTCCCAGCGGAATTGCCACGCGACACCCAGGTGCGTCAAGTGCCTGGGCGAGCACGGTACTTCCGACTGCTCCCGCCCCAAAGACAGGACTTTGTGCACAGAGCCACCCAGCTGCGTGCTCTGTGGGAACTCCGGGCACCCAGCCAATTACCGTGGCTGTCCGAAAGCCCCCAAGTCAACCGCCCCTAAGTTGACGAAGCGTACCGACGCCCGTCAGCAAAGGGAAGCCCCCGCCTCCCAACTTCCCGAGCGACTGAGTCCCCAAAGACCCAGTCCTTGGCAGCTCCTGCACCACCAACAGGCCTTCCCGGCCTTGGGGCGCTACCAACAACCTCCCCCTCCCCCCATCCCTCCGCTGATGGACCCCCGCATCCGTGCCCACGCACCCGCGCCCGCGCCCGCGCCCGCACCCGTGCCGGCGCCCTCCCGCGGTAACCCACCCCCGGCTCCTAAAGCCGCTCCCCCCGCGCCGCTCGCACCCCGCCCGCCCGCACCCACTCCTCCAGTGGTCGGGCCTAACCCTCTCGACGCGTTCAATGTGATCTCGAGCACATTCCTCGTCTTCCTCACCCCTGCAGCCCGCAAGATGGCTAGCGAAATCGTCACAGCAAGAAATTCCTGTGATCTTTTCGCTATCCAGCAAATTTACAATGCGTATCCGGAGATAACGCAAGCGCTAATGTCCTTCTCCAACAAACCTAAAACCACTAATGGATAAAGGAATTGTTGCGCGAATGAAACCCCGATCCCTCAGACTGGGTTATTTCAATGCCAATGGCATCACAGGTCAGCGAGACGAAATCGCGACCTTCCTCCGCGATCACGATATAGACGTCCTCCTCATACAGGAGACGTTCCTAAAACCCCACCACCGTAGACCGTCGATCGCTAACTATCGCGTAGTTCGCAACGACAGGACTCGGTGTCACTTGGGCGGCACCATGATCTATTACAGGGCTTCGCTCTATTGCATCCCAATAGACCCCCCCCCCCTCTCGCGATTAGAAGTTTCCATATGTCGACTAGGCATGACGGGACACCAGCCAATCACTCTGGTGTCGGCTTACCTCCCCCCCACCAGTTCCGTAGAGAACTTTCAATACTTGACTGATGACCTGACCTTCCTGCTCGGCTTGAGTTACTCCGTTATCATAGCAGGCGATCTCAATGCCAAGCACACCGCCTGGAATAGTGCCAGAATCTCTACCCGAGGGAGACACTTGTTCGACCTCTGTCCCGTTCTTAACTTCGACGTCATCGCCCCGATGACCCCCACCCACTTCCCCGCTAACGTTGACCACGCCCCTGACGTGCTCGATGTGGCACTCCTAAAGAGTATCAGCCTACGGTTGGCCTCTATAGAAGTGCTACAAGAGCTAGACTCTGACCACCGACCAGTCGTAATGAGACTAGCCCCTCGCATAGGTCTCCCCGACCCTGATCAACCCCCCTCCACAAGAGTGGTAACGGACTGGAGGTTAGTAAGCGAACGCCTGAAAGCCAACAGGTCCCTCCACTTAGACTCTATCCCCGACCTCTTCGACTCTGTCGCAGACACGACGGCCGCGATCGGCTCGTTCACAGAACACGTACAATCCGACCTGAACGATTGTTCAAGGGAAGTTCCGGCGATGGAAGACTATCGCTGGAAATTGCCGGACGATGTACGTGAGCTGTTGACCGAGAAGAACGCGGCCGTCCGTGCGTAGAGCAACTTTCCCTGCTCCGCGAACCGAACCCACATGCGCTACTTACAGCGAACTGTAAGGAACCGCGTGGCGGAAGTACGTAACGCGGGCTGGGACAAGATGCTGAGCGAACTAGAGCCCACCCACCTGGCATTCTGGGAGCTTCAGAGGAAACTCAAATCCCGAGAAGTAGCCCCCCCTGACCCGCCCTGACGGCACCATCGCCTTCGATGATACCGACAAGGCCGAGTGCCTCGCCGACAGTCTAGAGGCCCAATGCTCGCCCAGCACTCAACCAGTAGACCAGGCCCACCTCTCTGAGGTGGAAGCCAAAGTCGAAAGGAGAGCTTCCCTCCCCCCCGTAGAAGACCCCGAGTTTCCTCTGCCTCGCGTCACTCCCGACGAAGTGCACGATCTCATAAAAGGTCTCAAACCCCGCAAAGCCCCGGTTCGGCCGGTATCACCAATAGGGTGATACAGCTCCTCCCCGTTCATTTGATCATGCTCATGACCACCATCTTCAATGGTGCCATGAGCAATAACATCTGCCCCCAATCGTGGAAACAGGCCACTGTCATCGGTATTCCCAAGCCGGGCAAGCCCAAATCCGCTCCCTCCAGCTACCGCCCCATCAGTCTACTCAACGTCCTCGGCAAAATCTATGAGAGGCTTATTTGCAGAGACTACGCCGAGACGAAGGGCCTCATTCCCAACGAGCAGTTCGGTTTTCGAACCCAACACTCGTGCGTGCAACAGGTCCACCGGATCATCGAACACATAAGCGTCGGTTTCCAACGCGGTTCGTTGACCGGTGCCTTGTTCTTCGATATAGCGAAAGCATTCGACAAAGTCTGGCACGACGGCTTATTATATAAGCTGTACAAACTTAAAGTGCCGGATCGTCTCGTGCTCATCTTACGAGACTTTTTGTCGAATCGCACGTTTCGCTATCGCATCGAAGGAGCGCTATCCTCCCCCCACCCCATCCGCGCCGGAGTCCCTCAGGGCTCCGTGCTCGCCCCTCTCATTTTCACGCTATTCACCAGCGATATCCCCAAGAGTAAAAAGGCTCAGTTGGCTCTGTTCGCAGACGATACGGCCATTTACTACACCGGCCTCGGCCACGACACGATCTCTCGCATTCTCCAAACCTCAGTCAACCAACTCGGTGACTGGTTTAGAAAATGGAGAATCGAAGTCAATCCCGACAAGAGTCAAGCGGTGTTCTTTTCGAAACCGCGACTCAGACCCGTCCTCCCCCGTCCGCTGACCATGTTCGGCAAGCCTATCCCTTGGGAGAAGCAAGCCATATACTTGGGCGTCGTCCTCGACCAGCACCTCTCCTTCTCGGAGCACATAAAGCAGGCGCGCTCGCGCGCCGCTTTCGCTCTTGGTAGGCTCCACTCCGTCCTGAATGCACGCAGCAAATTGTCACTTAGGTGCAAATTGCGCATTTACACAGCGTGCATTCGAACCATCATGACCTATGCGAGCGTAGTATTTGCACAGGCGAAACCCCGCAGCATCCATAGGATGCAGGCCCTCCAAAACCGGTTCCTCCGCAGGGCGACAGGTGCCCCTTGGTACGTTCGGAACGAAAGTCTCCATCTCGACCTTAGAATCGCGACCATCAGTCAGTTCATGAAACGCCTATCCAAGCGTTTCATCGACTCCGCCGCCACTCACCGCAACCCTCTGGTTGTCGCGGCCTCCCGTTATGTCCCCTCCCGAATCAGTCATACCCGCCGTCCCCGGCATGTCCTAGTCGACCCCGATGACCCCATAACCCTCCTCCAGGAGAGCAGTAGGGCCACCAGTACAGTGAACAAACACAGACCGCCATCGTTCCGACCTCGCCGACGAGGTCCTACGCGACGACCCCCCCGCATCCGTTCCCCCCGTCCCCAGTCCGATGAGGTCTCAGCCCACGCCGTAGCTGAGCCTGTAGCTTTAATTTCCCCGACTAATAATCATGATATTATAAACCCTTTGATCCAGCCCGTCCCCAATATCGCGCTGCCCTCTCTCAATGACGCCCTAAGCCGAGGTCCGTACCCCACAGGGGGTGCCCTTAGCGTGCGGTCATCTAACTTGTAAGTTTAGTTTTAAATTTTTCTGCTCCTGGCTGGAGGCCCTTTCGATTAAAATCTAAAAGGCAACCACAGGACAGTCCGGTTAAGCAGCCACGACCCCCAGTAGTCAAAACTGCGACTTGCCATATCAAAAAAAAAAAAAAAAAAGATCATTCCCGTTTCAGCGTGGGCAAAAATGTTTTCGTATGTCCGGATGTCCGGATGTCCGGATGTCTGTTCTCCTCTACAGGTCGCATTTCTCAACCGATTCTCGTGAAATTTTGTGAGCAGGTTCGATAATTATATGGATTTTTTTATCTATTCAGTTTTTCGAAAATTATCAAAATGGCGAAATTAAAAAAGAAACATATTTCTGCCATTTCGCCTTTTTTGTTTTAAGGTGCGTGGTGAACATTTATTCAGTTATAAGCTATGCAAAGAAAGACTCGCGAGGTCTACAGCCCACAGAGCCACTAGTATGTAGGATTAATATGAATGATTTTTACACATACACCCTCCCGAATAATGGCGTACCTATAGAAAAACAAAGTGGTCACACAGACAGGGACGAAAAGCAACTTTAATTAATAATTATGTACAGAGGTATGAACCTACCTAATATAATAAATAAAATAGTGTGCAAACATTCATTCACACAACCCGCCTTGAACCTATCTTACTTGACACATCATAGTTAAAAATACCTACCATCTATTGACAACGTTCTTTATTAAACGTCATTCATGCTTCTATTGAATCTAGTTGCGTGCTTGAACCTGCCACCGCCACTTAGTGTGGGTAGCGTGGGATGAAATGGACGCTTTGAGGCAGAATATCAACCCCAGTTTTCCATAAAAGCGCAGGGCGAATATTACAGAATGGTTGTTAAATACGGTTTCACATTGTGTAACATAAAATTAAAAAGTAATTTTGCATAACTTTACTTGTACATTTTGTATAAGTTTAATAGTGATTAATTGATTGGGTATTTTTCTTCCGATATTTCATCTATCTATATAGATAAAAATGGATGTTGGTATGATGTTGGTATGTATGATATTGATAGACTTCAACACCGCGTTTGACTGATCACCATCCATTGTTTTGTAGGCATAAGTAACGGTATCTTAATAAAAAGTTTAGTATAAATGATTTTATTTCTGTAAGTAGGTTTGTACAAACACTTTTACACGTCAATCATATTTTAAAACTAGATGAGGTCGGCGTTTCCTATCTGACTACTCTGAGAAGAAAGGCCGAAATAAACTCAGAGGTCACAGTCTCTTTTAAAATCCAGACATAATCTTGATCAGATCATGTGAAGACCATGTAGATTTGTGTCTGAAATGGTCTTTTGGGGAAAAACCACACAGATTGAGTGGACCTGTCCAGTCAGTGCACGCATTTGTCAGTAATCGTGCAGCTCAACTCATGACTTAAGGAGCTCAACGATTATCATATAAATCAAACATTTAAGCTTTGTAAGGTTGTATGCCCTTCCAAAGCAGAGGATACTAATTTATTAGATTATTTACACAATTAGTCTCGTACATACATACATCTGCAAATTATATATTAAATTAAGAATGAATTATGTGTTTTGGCGTAATTACTTGGGCAACTTGTGCAAGTAGCCAAATCAGGAATATTTTCTTTTTGAAATGATTAGTGTAATGTGTAGATTTTGAATAATACGTCAGTACAAGTAATTGACAATTGTTGTGTCATTGTAAGATACTCTACCGTACCTAACTGCTCTATTTTGCAGAGAATAAATTATTATTAGGCGGTAAATCACGTCAACTTAGTATAAATCGACCATTACATCTGAAAAGCAGTCGCTCACGGCGGTCATTAGTATTTTCAATGTGATAATTGCATTTTCCTCAACAGAGCTACAAACGGAAATAAGATTTTAAAAACTCCAGATGCGAGAACGTTTCCGTAATTTTCTGCTTTTCTTTTAAAAACAAAAGACTGCGAAGGAACTTTAAAATGTGGAACATTTTTTTTAAATGCTGCATAATTTTCTGCTAAGTTTTAAGTAGTAACTTGTAAGCGAAAAATAGAACATTATGCATTTGAATGAGATTAATTTTTTAGTTCCTTTTACAATCAAGAAGAAACACTAAACGTTAGCCTACGTGAACCACTTGTTGTATTATCAATAAGTATAGTTTCAAGGAATATTTTACTTTATTTGCCAGGCACTACAGTCCACTTTTCAATGTGGGTGCATATCAAGGTGTAGCGGCCGTTTGGCCAACCAGCCGCCGAGTTATATTGAACAATCTGAATTATTTGGTGTACCATTTCCATTTAACTTTAACGTTGAATAGTTCTGTGGGTATGGCGAAAGGAAGCTTTGTTTTATGGTTGACCATTTTAAATATTTATTTATTAAAATTTTATGCACAAGTAAAAAAAATACTGTACAAAGGCCGACTTAATACCTGAGGCGTTTTGTACCAGTCAACCTTAGGGTGATGCAGAGACAAAACATGCCAGGTGCAACATACGGGATAGATAGCTCGGAAATAAGTATAAAATACAAGAATAAATACTAATACGAGTACATAGATACATACATATAAACAAAATAAACTTTATCTTGAGAAATAACGATTGGTATAGAGGAGAAAACGACTGCAGCAAATCAGCGCTGGGATGTTTCGGCCAACTTCTGATGGATATGTTCAGGTGCCTTCACTTTAAAAGATAACCGACTGGTTGCCGTCCTGGTGTTCAGAGGGAGTGCATTCCAAAGAAAGACTGCCTGGACTAAGAAAGTAGAATTAATGAAGCCAGAACGGTGAGCAGTACATCGTAGAAGACGATTGTTGGTGGAACGAAGATATTTACTATGGGCAGATCATAAATATTGAATTTGGGAAGTAAGGTAAGAAGGAAAAGTGGGTTTATCGAGAACAGACAACAACGTAGACGGAGCCCTCAACTCGCTGCACTGATGAATGGGTAACCATTTTAAAAGCAGTCTGTGCGCGGACACATGGTCATACTTACGAAGAATGAAAAAGAATCGAATGCAGTTATTGTGAAGGCGGTCAAATCACAAACCACAGTCAATTATGGGAAATATTAGGGTCTGTACAAGCAATGCTTTTATGTGTGACGGGAGAAGGTTTTTCAACCGATAGAGCGACCGCAACGTTCCGGTGACTTTTGACTTACAGTCATGACCTGATTTCGCCAGTCAAGACAAGTGTCGACATGCAGACCAAGATTCTTAACATCAGAGCTAAACGGGATGACTGAATTGTCGAAGATTACCGGTGGCACAGTTAAGTAATTCAGCTTCCTGATACTTTAGGGGCTTCCTACTATGATATCCTGACACTCGGTGGGGTTAACCGCCACCCCAAATCGACCCGACCAATTTTTAATGACATCTAAATGCCAGTTTAGCACCTCAATCGCATACTATATGTTTTCAACACTTGCCCGGCAGTAAAGCTGCAAATTGTCAGCATAAAGATGATACGCAGTCCGAAGCTCGGTGGTAATGAGGTTCTAAAAATGGAGAATAAAAAGGAAGATAATACACGCTTTGAGTCTCCAGCATAAACAGACTACTGACATCCCTGAAAATAAGAGGAAAACCATTCCAATAACTTATAATAAATAATAATATTCTTGTTCAAAAACCACAAGCAGCTTTAAAATATTATTCCTCCATTGGGAGGAAATTATAAAAAGGATTTATTGAAATGTTTATATTCAAAGTACGTTGCAATGGGCTTATTCAAACCAATAATCATTAATGAAATTTAATTTACGAGTAGTTGTGAATGTGGATCCACGAAGTGAATAGGCATCCAATCATTACAAAGCCAGGATTAATTTAAAATCAAATTGATTCAATTTTACTATAATTAAAAAGTTCTCTAAATGTTATGGTTTTAATTAAAAATATGATATTGAACTATTCATTACAACCCCTGCGCTAATAGAAAAGCTCTCCATCGGTATTCATGAGGCAAATTGAACAAATAAACGGATTTTAATTTTCACATAATTGACTTTAAAATTATGCTAGCTTTAAATATGGATTAAATACGAGTATTTCGTACTCATCCATCCATGAGGCTACAAGCATTTATGAATCCGTACGCGTGTCGTTTCAATGTATTTTGGATGGATATTTTTAACAAAAGCGTTTGTGCAGTGACAAGCGCTTTTCTGCTCACATACAATTTTATCCCAACTATGTCATAGTCGGCTTCCAGTCTAACCGGATGCAACTGAATACCACTATTTTAGTTGAAACGAATGCCTAGTTGACCTTTACAACCCAGTCACTGGGTAATACGATACCCCTTGGTAAGACTGGTCATCAGGCTTTTGACTACTACCGTAAAGACTGACAAAGATTCAAAAATCATTCTTACGTTTTCCGCTATTTTAAGTTGAAAGTTGATGAAGCTCAGAACGCGGCAATTATTTTAATTTTAAAAAAGAACGGAATGGAATGTGAATCGGATACGGGCAATCATGCATTGGGTTTCGAATAATATATTGCAGTGATGAAACTGTTCACTATGAAACTATTTTCGCAATGCAGTACGTGAAAATAATGCGATGTAAAATGGAGTTACTCAAAATTGGCATCGCTGGAATTTGTATAAGATGAAAATGTTGTTTATTAATATTAGTACATATCTCATAAATAAAACACAGTAGTATGCATACATATCCGAACTAATAAACCAAGTTGCTTTTCATGTTTGTATGTGGAGGATTCTTTGTTAGTATTCATAGTATTTTGCAGTGAGATGTTGGTATGTGCGCGGGTTTAGTTAATAATAATATAAAACGTTTATTTTCTCTACACAAGTTATGTACTAACAGCTAATATTCGACAATAGTGCACGAACAAGGACCTAACTTTGTGAGAGACTGGTGCCTGAGTAGGTTTATATAAAAGCCTGTATTACAGGTCACCAGGGCCCTCCCGCGGCTAGATGCCTGTGACTTGGACCATCATAGCAATGCAGTATACTTAACTAAGGTTGAATTAAGAAACAAACAACAAAAAATAAAAAGTTCATAAAATTTGTGGAAATACCAGACTGTGTTAGTAACAAGGAAAAATATATAAGAGAGGTGTGAGAGTGAATGTGAGAGGTTGCTTGAGTGAGTGTGGTGCGAGTATAGTCGATGGTATGTAGAAGCAGCAAAGGGGATGAGTAGTAGGTAAAAATAGTCTGAGAGGGATCAACAAATTCTCAGTTCCCCGATAGTCGTAGTTAGTAATTACGTGACGCGTTCGAGGATGAGCATCCGTCGATAAGAAAGGGAGGTAGGACTGGACCTGGAATACTGGTGTGAGCTTTTAGCTATCTCCACGTGGCTTCACTAGTCGGTACCTCGTTTGGCAGGAATATCACTGCACCACACTCACGATTAATGTTCACTCAACTTTAGTAGGTTGTAGTATTAGAAGAAGAAAAGAAGAAGTCAGAAGTTTCCAGAAAAAATGTGCGCGCGCTCCGTAATACGATCATGTGTCTTCCACGGTGTCTTGGCGTAGAGTTGTTGTCACTCGATTGCGGTGCGAACTGCTCCGACATTAGCCGAAATACGTCCTCTTGTCTCTCAATCATTATAGGCAGAAAAGTGAAAGATATAAGACGTCGAAATGCTTATCATATTAATAATCTTAAACATTTTATAGATTAATGAATTTGAGTATGAGGCCTCTTAGACTATAAACGTCAATTAATTTATTTTAGTTTTTTTGGCGTCAACAGTATGTGTCCTTAGTTCATCTAAAACACACAATAGATCTTGATACAGTTTTGAGAGTATATTCCGGAAAGTTTATATGTATAAACCTATATATATATATATACATATAAACCTACCTTATAACCTATATTAATATTTAACGACCTAAAATATCGCAAGAACAATCATAACGAAATTGTGGGTAAAGTTTCGTAACAAAGATTTCATGTGCTCTTTTGTATTTTATAATTCGATTGTTGGAAACTAAATTTAAACCTTTGGCTTCTGAACTGTAATAAACTCTCATTTTATTTCAATAAGAATTTTTCAAAGTCTTATCTTCATATCTTCGTTTCACACAAAGCAAACGAGTGAATGATACTCAGTTTTGTTGCCATATAAAAAATAAGGATACTCGTGTGAAAGATAAATTGTAGCAATACTTGCAACACTTATAAGATAGCCTTAGGGCAGCGCTTTTCCAGCAAGAAATAAAATTCCCGTGGAAAAAGGATAATAGGATTTCATTCTCGCGTTGGTTTTGGCTGCGTATGCATCTTATGGTTTTAAATATGATTCTGTAAACTTATTTTATTCATATAAATTAGTTTTCTTCTGTTTTTGTTTTTTTCTTTCTTTGTTTTTCTTTTTTATTTTCTTTTTTTATTTTCTTTTTTTTTTCTTTCTTTTTTTCATTTTATAAAATAATTGTAATATACCTACAATTCCACACTACTTATACGTACGTTGTCATTTTATAAAACAAACAGTATTGTCATTAGATTTTAGAGAACTATGAGACTTTTTATTGAGACTGAGCCATCATTGTTTTCATATTTCGACAGTCGCATTAACGACAGCGGGCTTTAGGCTTCGTTTCCACCAGAGGTGTGCGAGGATGCTTAGCGAGGGATGTGTGTGAAACTAACCAATAACAGTGCTAGCTTAGCTCAAGCTATGAAAATGAAGCAATTTTATTGGATAGTTTCACACACATCCCTCGCTAGGCATCCTCGCGTATCTCTGGTGGAAACGCAGCCTTAAACTCGGTTTCAAAACCGGTTTTTGTTATAAGAACCGTAACATTGTCGGAATTTTATTCGTAATACAAAATGGCGTGTTAGTTTAAACCTGGTTCTAAAGAAAAACCTTTTTTTGTAAGGTTAATGTTTAAAACCAAGAAATTAAAGTTGCTTTTTTACCAGAAACTTGCACTTGTTACCTGTCAACCGAATTAATCATATGTTTTTTTCACAGCGATGCCTAACGACAATGGATTTAACATCTCTCGGTGTCGGCTCTTGTGTCGGCACTGGTATGTACCTAGTGGCCGGGATGGTTGCTAGGAAATTTGCGGGGCCCGGCGTTGTCATCAGCTTTATAATCGCCGCCCTTGCCTCCATCTTCTCCGGTAAGTCCTTCATCATCATTTTTGCACTTATCGTACTTTATTTCGGGTTTGTGCAAAATGTGATTTTTCTTCCATATTCTCTATTAGTCGTCATCGTCCATGTAATCCATACAATATTTTAAATAACTTTTTGTTTTCATAAGTTAGGAACTTAAAAAGGGTATTCATGCCGGTTTGCACTAAAAACACTAGGGAACGTCTAATGCCCAGGGAAAATCTTAATAAGAATAAGAAAACTAGTTAATGTGATTTATTTTTAAAAGAGTAACCGTGGATTTTCTTGCCGGCTCTTCTCAATAGGAAACGACCAATTGGAACCGTGCACTCAGCTTCAGACGTTTCATAAATGTAAATGTAGGTTTATGTATTTTTTTTATTTGCATAAATATTAAATGTGAATGCTTGTAGGTAATGAAATGCAAATGTATAAATACTTAAAACACTGAAATGGATTAAACAAAAAGATTTCGGTGACGATTCGTTCGACCAGATAAACGCGGGGCGGTAACCACGGCTCGTTTGATTTTGAATGGAAGAGCACAATTTACTGGACATTGGACGGTTTTAGGTACCATCAAACGGTCACCCCGTTTGATGGTACGTATAACCGTCCATTGGGGATTATTATTAGATTATAAACGATGTTTTCACATTCGTTTAGCGCTTAACGTATTTAGTGATTTTTAAAGCCCGTTTGCCAAGTAATCTAGCACTATGCCATAATCAAAATTAAAACTGGGTTTAAAAATAGGTACCGTCAAATGGAGGGAAATAGCGATGCAGGGGTGGATCTAGACGAAACTTTAAAAGGGATTTTAACATTTAAATAATATAGTTTGTTACTTAATGCCCAGGAGTAGCGCTTGGGACCACTAAACTAAAGAGGCAATCCCTTCTTTAAATTATCCATGATTAAATAATTGTTTTTTGTCCATACAGGAGCCTGTTATGCCGAATTTGGAGTGCGCGTTCCACATACAACTGGAAGCGCGTACATGTACAGTTACGTAACCGTTGGTGAATTCATTGCCTTCATCATCGGTTGGAACATGATTTTGGAGTACTTAGTAAGTATATTTTATAATCTTTTGCCTTTCTTTAAAAGCTAGGATGTAAAGGAGGGCTCCACCAATTTAGTGATACTACACAGTTTTACTAACTCAATTTTTTTTGTCATTGAATTTAATAAGATAGAAAATGTCACGTCACTGACTCTGACCGTCTGCCACCAAGTCCGAGTTGTCAGCTTCTCGGTTTTCTATCGGTTACATTTCGGAGAGTGTGCGTTGGAATTGCACAGTTTAGTTCCGCCAAGCCCGTTTCGTCATCGGAGAACAAGACGTACGGCGATGCACCACCGCTAATTGGTGGACATCCCATCCATACGCACATAACGTTTTGGGAACACTTTAATTGTGCGTACAGCGTAGTATTCCCTGCCGGAGTCTGATTCCTGATAGCTATAACCAGCGGGGTAATTACGTAACACCCTAACAGTAGGAATGGGTTTCATTTTGACAGTTCAACAACATTCATTGCGTTATTTACGTTGTTGAGCTGACAAGTTCTTCCAACATATGAAGCAATGGATTAACAATAGGCTTCAAAATGATTCAGATTGTGATAGATAGTGTTTTACGTAATGAGGGTGCTAGTTGTATTTAAGTCGAGAGTGAATAGGTTGCTTCTAGGCAAGCGTGCTCCATCGTCGACCACATTATCGATAGAATGAGACGATCGCGTTTACAGGCGACGATTGTTTATATTGGGAGACGGGAATAGTTCCACACCACGCGACGCGCGCGCGTGTTGCTACTCCACCTTATTTTACCCATGACTATGTATGCCACCATAATAACTTACTAGACCTTAAATGTAGACCTATTTAAAGAATTGCCTGAGTAACTTACCTTGGCATGAAAATATATGAGAACTTTTCTTGGTCAAAGTCAAAGTCAAATCATTTATTTCAAATAGGCACATAAAAGGCACTTTTGAACGTCAAACACATAGTAGTAGCACATACACACTAGATAAACATAGTTGGTCCCAACACATCCTAACTATCCTTTTTTTTTTTTTTTTTGTCGCTGAGAAATGCTTTATGCACTTCCGCTCGTCGGGGGACGAGACGGGGTATGTGGGACTCCTGTCCGAATGCCAGTATACCCACTAAAACTCTGCGGTGTTCCCACATCGCCGTGGTGGGAGGGCCATGGGAAACCAGCTCAGCCTTTACATCCACAACCCTCCCGGCGCTTGCCCGCCTAGCTGGCGGGCCCCGCATGCCCCCCAGGCTGGGGGGCTACGGGAATGGCCGGGAACACCTGGCCACTCCCGTCCGACACTGGTGGAGGCCTGTGCAATACATTCAAGGGTGCCCCCGCACCCGTTGCCTGCTGGTCTCCACCCGGGAGGAGTCGGAGATGACTATCAAACTGACGTCTTCTTCGACCCCTCCTCCGCCTTCGGAGCAGCGCCGCGTGAGGATCCTCCTCCCGCGCGCGCTCCGCCGCCTCCTTCTGGGACATGACGTGTTCGCAGAAGGAGGCGACTGCCGCCCAGGACCCCTCGTCCCCCAGCATGGCGTTAACCAAGCCAGGGAGTGAGTGGTCCGGTCCGATCACCGCGATGAGACTGCGGCGCGTTTCGGACCACGAGGGGCACACCTCGAGGGTGTGCTGCGCCGTGTCCTCCGCCGCGCCACAGTCGTGGCACGACGGCCTCGCCTCCCGCCGGACGGCCTCCCGCTCTTCCGGGGCTGGGCGTTCTCCTCTCGCCCTCCGCCCCGCCGTCCATTCATATACTCTGGCGAGCACCCACGCCTCGAGTTCCCAAGGAGGGGTGCCGGCCAGAGCACATGCTGCCGCGAAGCCCACCGTGCGGTAGGCCCGCGCCACTCGCTGGGCTATGGCCCTTTGGGGTGCCCGCAATGCGGCGGCGTTCTCCCTCCTTCGGAGGGAGTCCTCCCAGATAGGAGCCCCGTAAAGGGCCATACTCCTCAAGATGCCGGCATAAAGTTGCCGGCATCGCGCGCTGGGCCTTCCCAGGTTGGGAAGCAGCCACGAGAGCGCGCCTGCGGCATTCAGCAGGCGCGACGACAGCCCGCTAAGATGCGGACCGAAGCGCCACCTGCTGTCGAGTACAAGGCCCAGATATTTCATCTGGGCCTTCACCTCAATTCTGACGCCCTCCACGAAGATGTGGGCGTCAGATGGGGGGCGCTGCCGAGCTCCGTGGAAGAACACGGCCTCGGTCTTGTGCAGCGCCACCGTTAAACCTAGGCGGCGGATCCTCCCCGCGACCAAGGATCCGCCCGCCGAGGCCAGGTTGGCCGCCTCCCTGAAACTCCCCCCCCGGGCGGTGAGGAGAGTGTCATCCGCATAGCAGACGACACTCGTGCCCCGGAGGAGAGTTCCCCGCAAGAGCCAATCATAGGCGATGTTCCAGAGGAGAGGTCCTATGACTGACCCCTGCGGAACGCCAGCCTCGACGGCGTACCGCCGGACTTGGCCAGTCCTATCCGCCAGGACGATCGTCCGATGCTCTAGGTAGCTGGCCAGCAGACGACGCATGTATCGAGGCACTCCGTGGAATCGGAGCGCCTCTAGGATGGTGGAGTGGGGAACTGAGTTGAAGGCATTGGCTATGTCGAACGACACAGCCAACAATCCGTCCCGCGCCTCCATCGCCCCCTTCACCTGGCCCTTAAGGCGGGCCAGCGCGTCCACCGTGGAACGCTCAGCCCGAAAACCGAACTGAGCGTCCGACAAGTCCGGCCCGATACGCCGCAGATGACTTTTCAGGCGGGCAGCGATTATCCCCTCGAACATTTTTCCGACCTCATCGAGCAGCACGATGGGCCGGTATGCCGAGGGGGAGTCTGCTGGGCGGCCCTCCTTGCGAAGGAGGCACAACTGCCCCTCCTTCCACGGTTTCGGGAACCTCCCACACGCAAGACATGCGCTGAAGAGGTCCCGAAACCTCTTCTCCATTTGAGTGGCAGCGATGGCCACCACTCTTGCCGGAACACCGTCGGGGCCCGGAGCCGTCTTCTTGGCGCGGATATGCAGAATCGCCGCGCCGAGTTCCGACTCCGTGACCGGAGGGGCCTCCTCTTCTTCTTCAGCTGGCGGAGCTATCCTCAACGTGGCCCCCATCACTGGCGAGGCGAAGTTACTGTCCCTGCACGGGAACAGGGACTGAACCACCCCATCCAGAAATGAGGGCTCCAGGGTCTCGGCCACCGGGGGACCAAAGGGGCGCAATTTTTTGCGGGCCGTCTTGTATGGTCTCCCGTAGGGGTCATTGTCGAGACCCTCCAGCATCTCCGCTCTTGCCGAGTCTCTGGCGGCGGCGCTGGGCCTATCGAGGACCATTTTTGCCTCAATGTACAGCTCATAGAGGTGGTCCTCGTTGGCGTGGTCTCGTCGACGCCGCCTTCGGCTTCGCGTGTAGGCCCTCCTTGCCTTCACACACGCTGTTCGAAGCCCCGCCAGCTCCACCGACCACCAGTACACGGCGCGTTTGGGTGGTGGTCGGCTAGACCGAGGCATGCTAGAGTTGCATACCTCGGTCAGAGACTCCCTCAGGTGCCCCGCCACGGTGTCCACATCCAGGCCGGCGGAAGGCGCTGAAAACCAGTCCTGGATGAACGCCGCCTCCACCGCTGCCTCCCTGTCCAGGCGGGTGAGAGCCCACCATGGGAACGGTGATTGCACCGAGGGGGGCCGCGACTCTCCGGGGCCACCGGTGGAGATGTCGAATCGTACGTAGCGGTGGTCCGACATAATCTCCACCAGGTCCACCCGCCAGTTCAACACGCGCGCGGCCAACGCAGGGGTGGCGAAAGTGACGTCCACTATTGAGCCACCCTGCCGCCGCACGCATGTCTGGACGCTTCCTCTGTTCAAGAGGGAGAGTCCAGAGGAGGCTGCCCACATTTCCACTGCCCTCCCGCGAGCGTCGGTGGCCGGGTTGCCCCAGTTCACCGACTTGGCATTCAGGTCTCCCAGTACGGAGACCTGACGCGGCACCGCCCTGCCGACCACGGCGGCCAGGATTGCGAGATAATTCTCGAAATCCTGAAGAGGGCGGTTTGGGGAGAAATAGACGCCCACAAGGGCTAATTCTCCCCACGCGGCGGCCACGTATCCCGGTCCCCTCTCTAATAGCGAGAGGGGAGGGGAGTCTGTGGAAGACCGCGCCGCTAGTGCCACCAAGCCGTCCTCGTCACCCAGCCAGCTGCCGAGGACTGAGTAGGGCTCGGCGACCACCGCTACGTTCACCAACCACTCGGCCATAACCTGAACCACCAGGTCCTGGGCCGCCCTACAGTGGTTGGTGTTCGCCTGGAGGATGCGGTAGTTGGAAACCATTATTCCAACATCGCACATCCCTCCTCGGCTACCGCCGCTGGATCTGCAGCGGCGACAACGACGGCGGTGGTGGCAGCAGCAGGGCGAACCTGCGCCGGCACTATGCCTTTCCTCGCGGGAGGCTTACAGTTCCTGCCCGTCATCCTGTGGTCCGCGGGGCGGCCACTGGCAGCACACGCCGCGCAGCGCAGCGTGGTAGCGCGGCAAGCGGCACCCTTGTGTCCCTCCTGCCCGCATCGGAAGCATGAGTCTCCCCAGTCGAACTTGGAGGGACACGTGACTCGGGTGTGGCCGAACGCGAAGCACTTGAAGCAGCGCGTAGGTTGCTCTTCAAGCGGCCGGACCACAGCTGAACTGAGCCCCACAAGCAGCCGTCCCTTGGTCGCAGTAAGGACGGCCCCAGCCGTGGCGACCGGGCACTCGACGCGGATGGTGCCCATGCCGCGGCGGCCGAGCCTGATGGCTCCACCTTTCACCGCGCCAGCGTCGCAGCCTCCAGCCGCCGCACGTCCTCTTTAGTGACCGAATCATCTAGATCGGCCACCTCCAAGGCTGCGGTATTTACAGGCCTGACGACCGTTGCCGCATCCGCGATGACCTCTTGCACCATTTTCGCGAAGAGATCCGCATTTGCGCCGCGCTGCTCCCCCGAGAACTCGAAAATTCGAGCCCCGGCTAGGGTTCGGCGACACGTGATGTTGCCGATCCCCAGCCGGGAGGGATCCGCGTTGGTACGAGCCCGTCTTAGGACGGACTCATACGTCTCGCCCCGCTCCACGGCCTCCGGGGTGATGGTCACCACGACGGCCGCGGTTTTGGGAGGAACCAGCTTCCTCCCGCCGGCTGGATCCTTTTTCGCTGCAGGAGCAGTCGCAGCGGGCTTGGGGGTCGACTTTTTCCCTTTTCCCCCCTTTACCACTTTCGTCCACGGCTGGTTGGACGGGGTGGTGGAGGGAAGAAGGGCGTCCTCTCCCTGCAAGTTCTGGGGGGCTGCTGGAGTGGCAGACGACCCAGACGCTCCCTCCGCGCTCGTGGTGGGCATTTGAGCGGGCACCGTAGTCCCCTTGCCCTTGCCCTTGCCCTTGGAGGGCTTTGGGGCCCGGGGCTGCTCGCCCGATGCCAGGCCTCCCAGAGGCGCAGGTTTCGGCTCCGTCGGCGGTGGTCTCATATCCGCCGCTAGCGGCGGGCATTCCGCCGCCTTTCCGGCAAGAGTCGGTCCTCGATGCCCGCGAAGCAGCCTCTGATGAAGGCCCTCTCCTCCATGACAACCCCACGGATAATTGCCTCAAGGCTGGCAGCCCAAGAGGAGCCCTCCACCACCGCACCTGGGGCAGATTGGGCAGGTCGGGCCGTGACCTCAGCCAGCTTCTGGTGCAGCTGGCTGACCTCCGCCTGCAAACGATCGACCTTCGCCTGCAGCTGTCGCGTCTCGTCCGTGGCCGTCCGCTTCACCAGCTCCATCACGATGCCGTGCATGCTGGCGGCCCGGCATTTGAGGGCCTTCTGGAAGGTCCCCTTCAAATTGGAGGACTTTGAGGCGACCTCCAGAACTTCCTCCTTGTCCTCCTTTGCCATGCGCTCCAATTCCGCCAGGGAGTGGTCAGCATATAGCACATTAGGTGCACCATAGCCAGCCCTCGACCTGGCGGCTTGCGCCTGCCGCTCCTTGGCTGCGACCCTCTCCTCCAGGTCTTCCTGGAGTTGCGCCCTTTTCGCCAGGTTTAGCTGGCGCTCGGCGTCCACCAAGCCCACCTCGTGAGCATAAGCCGAAGGAGAAGTTGAAGCCTTTTTAGACTTCGACTTCTTCTTCGCCCTAGATCCGACCGACTCCGAGGAGCCCTCGGACCCGAGCCTCATGCCGGCCCTCTTCCGCTTGGGGCGGTCGCTTTCGGCCGCCGACGTGTCCATATTGGACTCGTCGGCGTCCGACAAATCGTCCGGCCTGCTGAAAAAGCTGGCCGCAGATGGTGCGCGGTTAGCTTCCGACGCCGAAGCGCCACCGGCGTGGCCCTGAGAAGGGCCGCTGGATTGGCCCTGAGAAGGGCCATTGGTTTGGCCCTGAGAAGGGCCGTCGGGTTGGCCCTGAGAAGGGCCGTTTGAATCACCCTGGGAGGAGCGATTCGAATTAAAACGCCCAGAGACGGCACGGCTTGGTTTTTTCTGCATATCCGCAGACGACCTCGTTTTTGTCTGCGAATCACAGCGCACTTTAGCCGCCGGTCTGCCACTCCGTTACGGTGGTCAGACACGGCGTTGCCCGGGGGAAACTACGTGGAAGTATGCGCTGTGGGGGATCCCCCACATCCTAACTATCCTTTTTTTTTTTTTTTTTTTTGTTCCGGAGTGGAAAATCCTCATGGATGTCCCCCGCCCTGGGGGGGCGGAGGGGTCTGTCAGACTCTTACTGACTAAAAACCACCCCGGTGTTCCGTCTCACACCTACGCCGGGGGTCGCGGGAACGTACAAATCTTCCGCAACCCCCGGCCGGTGCCGGCCCGCCTCTGCGGGCCCCGTCCGGTCGAGCGGGGGGAGTGAGGTGTTTGACTCCCCCCGCGACGTCTAAGAGGGGCGCGCGTGGAACACTACGCGCCGCCACCTCGGGTCCTGATGTATGGGGGGCGACGGACGTCCCCGAGTCCGTCGCCCCTGGACCCATTTAGGGGGGCTGGAAGAGGGCGTTATCCGCCCTCCGCCGACGCCCGGTGCGCCTGCTGCGGGCCGGGTGAGAGGATGAGATCTCTCGCTCCCTTTCCGCAGCCTCCTTCTGCGAGATCACTGTTTCGCAGAAGGATACCACCGCGTCCCAGGACTCCTCGCCGCCGACCATCGCATTCACAACGGCCGGCAGCGAGAGGTCACTGCCTACTCCTGAGATGAGGGCACGGCGCGGCTCCTCCCAAGCGGCACACTCTGCCAGCGTATGCCGCGCCGTGTCCTCCCGACAGTCGACGCAGTGGTGACACCGGGCGTCCGGCTCCCTGTTTATGCGACACAGGTACTTCCCGAAGCAACTGTGCCCCGAGAGCACCTGCGTCACCCGAAACGACAGGGAGCCGTGCCTCCTCCCGAGCCAGTGGTCGAGCACCGGCCGGACCGCCTCGATGGTGACGAGGCCGGCGGTAGGGCGTGAGAGCCTGTCCCGCCATTCCGCCACCAGGACCTCGCGGAGCTGCGACCGACGCTGCTCCATTTGTCGCTGCATCGGTCGCTCGCCCCGCGCCCGCGCTTCCTCGCGCCACCGGTACAGTGACGCGAGCACCTTCGCCTCCAGGTCCCAGGGCGGGGATCCGGCCAGTGCACAAGCCGCCTCGTAGGAGATCGTGCGATAACCCCTGATGACTCTGACGGCCATCGCTCTCTGCGGCTTTCGCAGAACAGAGATGCTGCCGGCCGTCAGGTCAGCCGCCCAGATCGGGGCCCCGTAAAGGGCCATCGACCGCACGATCCCCACGTAGAGCCGCCTACAAGCGGCGCTCGGGCCCCCCAGATTGGGAAGCAGCGTTGACAGCGCCCCAGCCGCGCCCAACAACTTGGGCGCCAGCTGCCGGAAGTGGGGGCCGAAATCCCACCGGCTGTCGAGCACCAACCCAAGGTACTTCATGGTGGGCTCGACAGCGATTCGAACCCCCCCCACCACAATGTGGGATCCGGATGGTGGCGCCCGCCGGGGACCATGAAACACCATGGCCTCCGACTTGTCGAGGGCCACCTCCAGGCCAAGGCGCCGTATGCGGCTCACCGTCTGTGAGACCGCAGCCGTCGTCAGCAACGCTGCCTCCCTGTACGAACTCCCCCGGGCTGTGACCAGCGTGTCGTCAGCGTAGCACGTCAGGTCGACGCCCGGTCGGAGTTCGCCCCTCAGCACCCAGTCGTACCCGATGTTCCACAGGAGCGGGCCCAGGACCGAGCCCTGTGGAACACCGCACGACATGCGGCGCTGGTTGACGCCATCGCGTCCCACGTAGGTGACACACCTCTCCGCCAAATACGCCCCAACGATGCGGCGGAATCCTAACTATCCTTTTTTTTTTTTTTTGTTCCGGAGTGGAAAATCCTCATGGATGTCCCCCGCCCTGGGGGGGCGGAGGGGTCTGTCAGACTCTTACTGACTAAAAACCACCCCGGTGTTCCGTCTCACACCTACGCCGGGGGTCGCGGGAACGTACAAATCTTCCGCAACCCCCGGCTGGTGCTGGCCCGCCTCTGCGGGCCCCGTCCGGTCGAGCGGGGGGAGTGAGGTGTTTGACTCCCCCGCGACGTCTAAGAGGGGCGCGCGTGGAACACTACGCGCCGCCACCTCGGGTCCTGATGTATGGGGGGCGACGGACGTCCCCGAGTCCGTTGCCCCTGGACCCCTTTAGGGGGGCTGGAAGAGGGCGTTGTCCGCCCTCCGCCGACGCCCGGTGCGCCTGCTGCGGGCCGGGCGAGAGGATGAGATCTCTCGCTCCCTTTCCGCAGCTTCCTTCTGCGAGATGACTGTTTCGCAGAAGGATACCACCGCGTCCCAGGACTCCTCGCCGCCGACCATCGCATTCACAACGGCCGGCAGCGAGAGGTCACTGCCTACTCCTGAGATGAGGGCACGGCGCGGCTCCTCCCAAGCGGCACACTCTGCCAGCGTATGCCGTGCCGTGTCCTCCCGGCAGTCGACGCAGTGGTGACACCGGGCGTCCGGCTCCCTGTTTATGCGACACAGGTACTTCCCGAAGCAACCATGCCCCGAGAGCACCTGCGTCACCCGAAACGACAGGGAGCCGTGCCTCCTCCCGAGCCAGTGGTCGAGCACCGGCCGGACCGCCTCGATGGTGACGAGGCCGGCGGTAGGGCGTGAGAGCCTGTCCCGCCATTCCGCCACCAGGACCTCGCGGAGCTGCGACCGACGCTGCTCCATTTGTCGCAGCATCGGTCGCTCGCCCCGCGCCCGCGCTTCCTCGCGCCACCGGTACAGTGACGCGAGCACCTTCGCCTCCAGGTCCCAGGGCGGGGATCCGGCCAGTGCACAAGCCGCCTCGTAGGAGATCGTGCGATAACCCCTGATGACTCTGACGGCCATCGCTCTCTGCGGCTTTCGCAGAACAGAGATGCTGCCGGCCGTCAGGTCAGCCGCCCAGATCGGGGCCCCGTAAAGGGCCATCGATCGCACGATCCCCACGTAGAGCCGCCTACAAGCGGCGCTCGGGCCCCCCAGATTGGGAAGCAGCGTTGACAGCGCCCCAGCCGCGCCCAACAACTTGGGCGCCAGCTGCCGGAAGTGGGGGCCGAAATCCCACCGACTGTCGAGCACCAACCCCAGGTACTTCATGGTGGGCTCGACAGCGATTCGAACCCCCCCCACCACAATGTGGGATCCGGATGGTGGCGCCCGCCGGGGACCATGAAACACCATGGCCTCCGACTTGTTGAGGGCCACCTCCAGGCCGAGGCGCCGTATGCGGCTCACCGTCTGTGAGACCGCAGCCGTCGTCAGCAACGCTGCCTCCCTGTACGAACTCCCCCGGGCCGTGACCAGCGTGTCGTCCGCGTAACACGTCAGGTCGACGCCCGGTTGGAGTTCGCCCCTCAGCACCCAGTCGTACCCGATGTTCCACAGGAGCGGGCCCAGGACCGAACCCTGTGGAACACCGCACGACATGTGGCGCTGGTTGACGCCACCGCGTCCCACGTAGGTGACACACCTCTCCGCCAAATAAGCCCCAACGATGCGGCGGAGGTAGAGAGGCACCCGATGATAACGCAGTGCCTCTCGAATACAACTCCAGGGCAGGGTGTTGAAGGCGTTGGAGATGTCCAAGGACACCGCCACCACCACCCCACCCCGGGAAACCGTTTCCTCCGCCAGGACTCTCACCCGCGATATAGCGTGTATGGTGGAGCGCCCATGCCTGAAACCGAACTGGCTCTCGTCCAGGTCCGGCCCCTCTCCGCACAAGTGGCCGACGAGGCGGGCTGCGAGTATCCGCTCCAGCAGCTTACCCACCTCGTCTAGCAGCACTATGGGCCGGTACGCGGACGGCGAGTCCGCAGGGCGCCCCGCCTTCCTGAGCAGGACCAGACGACCGGTTTTCCACAAAGTGGGAAACTGGCCCTGCTCGAGGCACGCTGTGTAGAGTCCTCTCAGCTGGGGCTCCAGCTCCTTCAGAGCGAGGGCTAATGCTCGGCCGTGGATCCCGTCGGGCCCCGGAGCCACGTTCTTGGCCCGGAGCCGCATCACGGCCGCCCTCATCTCTGCCTGTGTCACCTCTGGGACGCTAATGGCGTTCTCCTCTGTAGACTCTGCGGCTGTGGGCAAAGCCATCGGCGGCGGAGTATGCTCCGCTCTTGCCGGGAAGAGGGCTGCGACTACCTCCTCCAGCAGCTCTGGCTGAAGACTCTCCGTAAGTGGAGGCGCCGCGGCTCGAAGTTTCCCTCGAACCGCTCGATAAGGGCGCCCCCACGGATTCCCGTCTAGAGTCTCCAGCATCTCCTCCCTGGCTCGCGTCTTCGCCTCGCCGATGGCCAGCCACAGAGTCTCTTTAGCCGCGCGGTACACCTCATACAGCGCGGCTTCTTCGTCAGGGACCCGACGACGTCTCCTCCGGTATCTCGGTACTGGCGTCTCACCGCCACGCACGCGACGCGTAACTGCGCTATCGCGGCGGACCACCAGTACACCTGGCGCCTTGCTGACTGTGCGTGGACTCGGGGCATGGACGCGTCGCAAATTTGCGTCATCGCCCCGCAGAACTACAGTCAAAGTCAAAGTCAAAGTCAAATCATTTATTTCAAATAGGCACATAAAAGGCACTTTTGAACGTCAAAATTTACAAAAAAAATAGAATTGATTCTAGTTGCCCCTTCCAAAAGGTAGTTTCGTATGGAGAAGAATGGGCAAGAAACTCCACCGTTACTCTTTTAAAATATTTTACAATATTATGTAAGTTCACATTAATTATGTAATCATATGTGAAGACGATGCACCTAGAATAAAATTACTATACCACAATAGGTAAAAAGAATTAAATATAATGCAAAGGCAGGTAAATTAATTATGTGATAGATACATGGTGCTCACATATTTACAAATATTGAAAAGTAGATGATGTTTCCAAAATTTCAACAAGTAATAATTTAGTGTGTGAGTTTAAGTAGTTAAGTACATAATCAATCAATGTCATAAAAATTATAAATTATACAATCAAATTAGCAACCAGTTTGATTTTGTCTAGACTCTAGATTGTCCTATGGAGCAGGACCAGCATGTTTCCAAGCGCCTCCTGTTCGACGTCGACGGGTCCGCTCACTGCCGACTCCCGGCCCCAGGCCTGGACAATGGCGGCCTCCTCGAGAAGCTCCCTGTCGATGCGCTTGAGCGACCAGCGCGGGCCGTCCGTTCGCGGGCCCGATGAACTGCGGCCGCCGGCAGTCTGGGCGGAGACGTCGAAACGGATGTATCGGTGATCCGACAACGTCTCCACCTCCACGGCGACACGCCAGTCACGAACACGGCTCGCGACAGCAGGGCTAGCGAACGATACGTCCACTATAGACCCGCCCCGCTGCCGAACGCACGTGTGGACCGAGCCCACGTTCAGGACGACCAGGTCGGTCGTGACCGCCCACTCCTCCAGCGCCTCACCCCTAGCATCGGTCACCGGAGATCCCCACGCCGCAGACTTGGCGTTGAGATCCCCTAGCAACAGCACGGGGCGAGGGTGGAGTCGGCCCACGACCGCACCCAACTCGACAAGGAAGCTTTCGAAGTCGGCGAGACTCTTGTTGGGCGAAAAATACGCCCCAACCACGCCAATGCCGTCCGCGAGGGCGGCCATCCAGCCGTGTCCTCGGGACGGGTTGGCGAGAGTCCCGCCGATGATGGCCACCAAGCCGTCAAGGTCTCCCACCCAGTTATCCCGGGGGGGGACAAAGTACGGCTCGGCGACCACGGCCACGCGAATCGACCACTCCGCCATGCTCTGGAGCAAGAGATCCTGAGCTCTGGCACAGTGGTTGATGTTGCCCTGGAGGAAATGGTAGAGCGCCATTAGACGCAATCCATCCCCTCCGCACCATTCCTAGGCCGGGAGTCGGCCGAAGGGCAGCCAGGCTGAGGGGGGGGTAAAGAGCCCCCCGCAGCCTTGGCACCCCTTCTCTTCTTTTTGTTGGCGGGTACGCCACAGGCCTTTCCGCCCGCTCTGTGCCCGGCGGGCCTTCCTGCAGCTGTACAGAGGCTGCAGTTTGGCGCCGCGGAGCACTGGGCCGCCTTGTGGCCGGGCTGGCCGCAGCGATAGCACTGCTCGCTGCGGTCCACTTCGGCGGTGCACCGTGCCCTAACATGCCCAATGTCAAGGCACCGGTAGCACCGCATGGCCCTGGGCTGCAGCAGTTTCACACTCGCCGCAACCCATCCCACCAACAAACGCCCACCGTCAGCGACCTTGTTGGCCGCCGCCACCGGGCACCGCACCCAAATCGAGCCGAGCCCGGAAGCGTCGGCGCGGATGTCGCCCGTCCGCACGTCGTCGGGCGGACATCCACCGACTCGGGCGATGGCCGCCACAACCTCAGCCGGGGTTGTCGAGTCGTCCAGGCCACCGACGCGCAGCTCAGCTGTCTTCATCGGCCTGGACACCCGGACGTCCTCCGGGTTGAGGACCTCCCTAAGCTTGGCGGCCAGGATGTCCGCCTTTTCACCGCTAGAGGCACCCGACACCTCGAGCAGCCGCGCCCCCGTAATCGCCGGCTTCATTCTGAAGCCGGATGGTGTTCCAAGGTCGGGGAACGCGACTTTGGCTTTCGCCTCAGTCAGGACCGCCTTGTAGGTGATGCCCCTTTCGACGGCTCCGGGCTGCAGCGTAATCACTACAGCCGCGGAGCGTGGGGCTCTGACCCTAGGCGGTCCCTGGGCCCTCTTCGCTGCCGGTGCCGGTGCTCCAGCCGGTGCCGGTGGTGCCGACTTCCTCCCCTTACGACGGCCCCTCTTAACGACCGTCGTCCAGGCCTCCGTGGAAGGCCCGGGCACGGCCGCCTGTGGTGCAGCCGCCGGTGGTGCAGTCGCCGGTGGCGCAGCAGCCCGGGAAGTGGGCACGGACGCACCCTTAGCGGGCTTTTTGGTCCCACTCCCGGAGCGGCTTGTCTCTGCTGCCGCGGCGATTACTGGCCCCTGCCTGGCGGGCCCCTCCTTTCTCCGCTTGTCCGCAGCGAGCGGTGGGCGGAGGGTTTCTTCCGGCAGGAGCCTTGCCTCTATGGCCTCCAAGCGGGCACCCACCATTGCGGGCGATCTTTTCGATCTCCGCATCCGCAAGTGCAGGGGTCGAAGCCGGAACCGGCAATGGAGTCGACGATGGGGCCGCGACGGAAGAGGGGCCGGTGGCCGCGGGAACTGCCCTCTGGGCGGCGAACTGCCGCTTGAGGTCCTCCAACTCGGAGCGGAGACGGCATCCTAACTATCCTATCCTAACTTCCTAACTAATATTATAAATGCGAAAGTAAGTTTGTTTGTTTGTTTGTTACCTTTTCACGTCTAAACCAGTGAACCGATCATCCTGAAATTTTGCATATATGTTGTCAGGTGTACTGAAACGGACATAGGATATCTTTCATCCTGCAAAAAAGTAGTGTTCCCGAGGAAAATAACAATAACGTTCTTATGATAATAGATAGCGCCACGAGTCTTTCGAATCATGATTGAATTATAACCCGAATTTATAGTCAAAGTCTAAATTAACGCGAGCGAAGCTGCGGGCAAAAGCTAGTAGATTATATTTGTAGCAAATGATGAATATTATTAAGTACTACCTAAGCTTTAAAGTTCCTATTAACATAATTATTAAGATGTGTATACATGTCAATAGTGGATTTTATTATGAGTTATGCTCTTGCCAGCTATGGATTAACATTCAAAACTAACTTGGATAAATTAGAAGCTCTTCAAATTCGATTCTTGAAACTAGTTGTTACTCAAAAAACTAAAATCAGTTGTAAAGGTGATTTTAGGAAACTATTTAAAATATGTAAAACTCTACCGATTAGTTACAAACATAAGTATCTTTCACCAGTTAACCACCCTGGTACGCAGGAGCATAACCTAACTCATGTTATCAACAATCATAACACACGATCTACGACTGTTGGCAAATTCAATGTACCCAGACTCACTAATTACTATGGTGACAGTACCCTAAAAAAACGAATACCATATCTATTTATTATAATATTACTATTAACTAACGAATTCTAAATTAACTATAATAACTTTACCTATTAAGCACTTTTGCAAGGAACATCATTCCATTCTGTATCTGTAGAAGGGCGTTGTTAGCTGCGCTACAGTTTATAATTTTGCAGCTATCATCGTTTTACTTTTTGTACCTAATTCGTGTGTTAATTGTTCCAAAATATTTTTTATTTTTATTATTGAACGGTCTTCCAGATGACATAAGGGGCGAAATAAACAAAATAGTTTTAAAAATATATTTTTTAGAAATATGTTAAATTGCTACCTCTAAATAATAATTAACTTTAAGTTTATTGAGTGTATAGAGACTCACCGACCTCACTACTACGCGTTTGTGGGGCTTAGTTTATGTTATACTTACCATAAATAAGTGAATATAAATAAAGAATAATAATAAGCCACATGTTTAGTGTATCAGAATGTTTGATCGCGCATTCGTACTTACGGACTAAGTTCGCGCGAACTACAGTAATCAAACATTTTATTCGCGTGATTATATCGTGCGCATGTCTGTGCATAGCGATTTCGTTTCATCTTCATGAATTTTTACTATCGAGACAATTATTATAATTCTCGTTTTTGTCTTCACAAAGCGCTTGACCGCATGTTTATAAAATATTTTTTGCGCAGAATTTATGTTTGGCTAGTTTTACAGATATTTAAGTGCAAAAATATTATCTCCAAATGAAATTCATAGCTATTCTTACTTATCAACGTATTCCTTTCGCATTGGGAGATCCATTGTGTTCTTATAATAGCGAGGTACTTTTTGATATAAACAACTTTGAAGATCGTAATCATGGTAAAAAAGAGATACAGATTTTTTTTGCAGAAAAGGTATCTTGATTAACTTTAATTCTCCATGACTAACATGAAATCTTGATAACTGAAGAAAAAAGACATTGATCAATGAAAATTTAAACCTTCAACCAAATACGGAAATGAACTAAAAGGTTACATTTTTATTTTGTATGCTTTAATTTGATTAAAAAACGAGTAGGTACCTTTGAATAGAAAATACATCGCTTGGTAAAATAGGTAGACTCAGTTTACGACAAAAATATCGAAACAACTTTCAGATTTCACCACCGTTTAAATTGGGTGACTCATATTTCAAGCCACGTTATTAGCATACTAATAGCACGAAACCAACCGTTTTTACAACAAACAGTTTAAAAAAATACTTGGAAATATAATCCAGCTGTCATTTCTACCTGCAAAAGCGTTCACACTTTTAATTTGACTGATCTGAATATTACCAGTTTTTTTTTTTGTATTGGCTATCGTCAAATAACTTCTCCTGCTCAGTAGCCGTACTATGACGCGTAAATACCATCGTGGTTCCATTGCGAAAAAAAGATAGTACTATTGGTCATATATAGCTCCGTCTCTCTTTCACGCTGGAACAATGATGGCTTTAACACGTCATAGTACGGCCACTGGTCGGATCTCAGGGCGTGTCAGACTTTTACTGATTAAAAACAGTGACCAGTTTTAAAAAGCAAACGCATAGCAGACGTCACGTCACATTACCTAATAACAGTTGCAGTATTATTCCTGCAATTACATACTTTTTGTTGTCATGTCGATTAAATTCGTTTTACGAGACATCCGGTCAGCTTTTTACTTTTTCGTGTTTTTTTTTTTTGAATATTCAAAAATTGACAATTGTTCTGAACAATGCCAAAAAGAAAAAAAATTAAGGCATTCTGTCGTTGGAATTCCAAGAGAATTGTGATATTTTTTCAATAATATTGAATCTTTCTTCGAATGTGAATTTTTTGAATTTTTAATGTTTAACCACGATATGTGAGTATTCAGCGGATACAATCGACTGTACGTCCCCTGGAATTTGTCGTCACTTTTTCTTTTGATTGTTTGAAAGGCCACATTTTTTGGCCTTACCCTGCCATTTATTGTTCGCCTGTCTTCTTTCATCGTCTGCCGGCTTCCGAAGTCCGAGCGAGCTTGCGGAGAGAAGCGCAGGATCGTTGCCGAGCAAGGTCGAAGACACAGG
Organism: Dryobotodes eremita; assembly: GCA_917490735.1. Lineage (NCBI taxonomy): Eukaryota > Metazoa > Arthropoda > Insecta > Lepidoptera > Noctuidae > Dryobotodes > Dryobotodes eremita. The sequence continues at coordinate 25,421,341 of OU823241.1, read as the reverse complement.
TCTAGTAGCTTGGGCATCAGGTGCATCAGGACATTGTTCAGAACAATTGTCAATTTTTGAATATACAAAAAAAAAACACGAAAAAGTAAAAAGCTGACCGAATGACTCGTAAAAAGAATTTAATCGACATGACAATAAAAAGTATGTAATTGCAGGAATTATACTGCACAGTGTGATAGTGAAATTGCAACATACGAGTTCAATTATATTGTCAGAATTTAAATTATTTTACTCATTAAATAAACACACTTCCAACTTCACTCAAGTGACCGCACACAATTCGAAACCGAATGTGAAACAATGTTTGAATTTTGAAGTGAAGTCTACACAACTCAAAACTGAATTTCGAACAACACTAGGTACTTAATGGATTTCATTCATTCATTCATAGTCTTGTTTCATTAACTACAGGATAGGCTTAATAGTTTTGTGTAGGTAAATATAACAGGCCAAAGTATTTTGATCAATACTTTATTTACCTAGTTCTTAGTGGACCGATCAATATATTGTAGGCTCCGTTGGGTTAGAGATTTTGATGTAATGTCACGCAATGTGTGGGTGGCAAGTAAAACTATAACCACACTACCTACAAAAGTAAATCTATAAACAGTTTAAGGATTTAAAGGCTCTAATTTAAACCCAACAGCAAAAATACTGTTAAAAAATCAATGAGTAACAGACCAAGCGTGAACCTCAAATTAGGATTATAAATTTGCTGTAGTGCTATTCTGTAAAGTTCAACTTCGAAACTCATTCAATTATCACACATTTAAATTACGAATTCATTTTATACTGCGTTCGCCTTAAAACACGGTTTGGAACATTGGACGTCGAAGGGGTGTTCAGAAAAAATAAAAGTAATATCCTCATTTTTTCCGTTTTTTATCGGTGGTGAACTTAAATTCACTGTCAGATAACGCACAGCCTTAAAACTCTGGGTGTAGAAGCATGAATTCTTGCGCAAGAGTTGCATAAGTAACAAAGGTGAACACTAATGAAGGATCTTGATTATTTATCCCCTAAAGGGGTTAATAAAGGGATGAAAGATTGTATAGAAGTTCGTTTTTGCCGCTGGGAAATAACATCGGGCGCACGAGCTGTGCCTACCTATTTTTCGAGAAGTGCCTAGGTACATACTTTTACAACTTCCGCTCATTCTTTAACTCGTTGTATAAGTTACTAGCTTCTGCACGCTACTTCGCCCAAGAAAATTTCTTGTTCCTCCGACCCACCCCGTCGCATCGCATCACCTGCCCGCCCTATCACTTCGTTTTCGCTTAGCGTTCTTTCTGACTTTTTTATTTTTGCTTAGGTCCTAAGGGTCATACCGTGATCTTAAATAGCCTATAGCTTGCCTCAAGAATTGGACTAACAAATGCAAAAAGATTTTTGCAAATCCGACCGGTACTTCCAGAGATTACCCCCTACATATAAACAAATTTTACCTCCTAGTTTACATTTTAGGATAAATTTGGATCAACTAAATAACGAATACTTTCCTTTGTTTCTCAGATCGGTTCCAGCGCGTGTGCCCGGGCTTTGAGCGCCTGCTTCGACTCGTTATGTGACGGTGCAATATCTCGCAAACTGGCTGACAAAATCGGAACAATGTTTGGTAAGTACGTTCTCAATGTTTTACGTGAAAAGGTGGAGGGAAATGCTGCTTGGATGTGTCACGCTGAGCCAGGCCGTTTTAGAAAAGTTCTGATTTAATTTCTTAATTATCTTAAAATAGTCAATACCCTTTACAATTTTATGCATTATTTTTCGATAATTTATAATCTGTCCATGGTAAATTGACAAACTGTGAACTACATAGTATCAAACATGCATGTGTCGGATCGCACCTCGCTCGAATAAATACCAAATAGGCAAGTAATTGCGACCAACTTGGAACTAGCACTCGCTCGGCTCGCACACGGTTGGTCACAGTTCTAACCGAACCTAACCCATTTGATTGGGGTGCCCTGGCTCAGTTACTGCGACCACTTTGGCTACCGCCAAGAAAGACAAATCAGGGACGGTTGACAATTTTACGGATGACAAAATCGGACAGATTGTGAATCCTGTCGGTTAGTGCAGGTTCGTTCACAATTTGACGGTTTGACATGGATAGATTATAAACTGTCGAAAATGAATACGTTATATTGTAAGCAGTATGTTACAGTTCACAATTTATCTATAGTTTACAATCTTGCTAGACAGATTATAAACTAACGGAGTAATGGTGTTCACAATCATCCGGTGACACATACATTTATACAACTCTTTTTGGCCACCATTTTTATTTGGCGCCAAATTTTACGGTTCTTTTATAACCAACATTTAGTTCAAATGTGGCAAATTAGTTATGCACCATTTATAAGGTCATAACCACGCTTAATTTCAGTAATTTTATCTCAAACGGATTCCTAAACGGATTGAAAAACGACCCAATTTTTTTTTCAAGAGGTCCTTCTTTTATCTAATCTCATTTTGATCACGGAGGATATGTAATTAAACAACATTTTCACTATTGTGGAGAAGGGCAATGTTTGTTGACCAAGATCCTGCCTTTTCTCCAACAAATATTTTTCTTTCTTTCTTTCTTTCTAAAATTACAGGTTTTTTTTTTACATTTAGCCGGTTCGATTCCCGGTTCAGACAGGCGATTATTTAAAATTCTTTGAATACAGTTCGTCTTGCTTTTAAAATAAAAATGAAGTCTTCATTCAATAAACGTTTCTATCTACAGTATTTAAAGTACTTTCTCTCCATGTCGCAGTCGTGGGATGCCCTGTGTATAAATATAAACACAAACTAATACCTACTCATAATTACACGAATATAATAAAACAAACAATGGGAAAACATGAACTACATTACTGAGTTTCTAATTAAATATTGATAAAGCAGGCAAATACAGTTAGTTATTTCAAACCGTTCATAATAATGTAGTTTTGTCACTCTCAGCACACCTGTATGCTCACACTATAAAGCAAAATTGTCAAACGTTTCGTGAGTTTCAAAGACACAAGCAACATGGCGCCGACTCGTCCTTGTGATGTCAGTTTGTTTGTTGTGCTCTCTCAGAACTAACACGAGTTTGTAAAGTTTCACAGTCGCTTATAATGCAATGCCACTGTCCATTTTCTGAAACTTTATTTCATAAAATTTAATGGTTGTTGTTTGAAAGCATTTCATGTTAAATCTTCTCTCGTTTTCGCATGAGTTATTCGAGATTTTTTAGCTAACTAGCTGCTGTTGCCCGCAACTTCGTCTGCGATCCAGGATGATAAGTAGAGAAGATATTCGAGTATACCCCACCCAAAAAAAAAAATGGCTACCTATCCGTCAAATTTCATTACCACCGGTTTAGTGGGTTAGACGTGAAATGGTAAACAGGCAGACAGACATGGTTCCTTTTCAGTCAGAAAGTCGATAACGAAGCTGTTCTGAATACCTGTAACTTTATGACAACCAACCAATAATGATGAACTCACCCTAGACCGGGGCACATAGGACAAGGCAAGGCATAGGTTGCTTCTGGACAAGCAACCGCTTGTGTAGCAGGCGGTAGGTGAAATGGCTGAGTAATGTCAGGAAACTAGTGATGCTCGTGCGCTCTAGTGATGTGCTTATACACTTACTATCTTTATGATAACTCGACTAAATACTGTTGTGAAGCCACAACGTTACAATGTACCTATTGTATTATCTACCTGGAAAATAAATAAACTTAAGTATGTTTCTTTCAATTTCTATTATTACATTGATTGAGGCAATCATAACTTTAACCATAAGCCACCCCTCATAATAACCATTAATCAAACATCCACCAAAAGCTAAACGAATTTCCATTTACTAATAAACAAACCTATTAATAACGTTTTTTTAATTAAGGGTTTTTATGCAGTGCAACTGGCAAATCACACGGGAAGTCGATAGAACATTCTTGCGTACAATTTTTTTTTAGTTGGCTCTGTCAGTATGAATATTTTATTTTCTTTACACACAAGCGGCGGGAAAAACAATTTTAAACATTGAGGTTATTTATGATACGTTTTGGTCAGATCACTTTCCCTTAAAAATAGAATGTAATGTAAATGTTATTAGATTAAAAACTAGTGTAATTGAATCATCGCTTAATGGTGTTCGATGGGGTGAGAGAAGCCCTGATGAAATAAAGGAGTATGCGTAACATGTGCAACAACAAATTGAAAAACTTAGATTTTCCTGAGGAATTTGAGCTATGCGCTGATATTTTTTGTGATGATCCCAATCATAGGTTATTGTTGGATTCGATGTATAAAGACTTAGTATCTATATTAAGTGAATCAGCTAGTATAAACAGAGTGTCTAAAGCCATTATTAGAAAGAAAGTTATAAAAGGCTGGAACAAGCATGTCAAAGATTTTCATACTCGGGCAAGGTCTAAGTTTAAATTGTGGATGTGGTATGGGGAACCCAGTAGCGGGCCTATCTATGAGGACATGATATTAAGTCGTAAAGTATTTAAATCAAAATTGAAATGGGTCATTAAGAACCAAGAAAAAATTGCAATGGATATATTGGCCTCGCTCCATTCTAAGAAATGTTTCTCGTCTTTCTGGAAAGGTACTAAAAAGCTCAATGTCTCTCCAAGCTTACCAGTTAGAGTGGAGGGTGAGAGTGACCACACTGGTATAGCAAATTTATTTAAAGAGCAGTTTATTGTGAGCTCACCTCTTGAGTCTTTGGGAAGGGTGAATGATGCTGAGTCTTATCAATCAGGAACACCCTTTAAGTTTACGTGTACAAAAATAAAAGCAGTCATTAATGTATGAAGCGGGGAAAGTCTCCTGGCCATGATGGACTCAGCATTGAGCATCTCCAAAATGCTGGTGTGCACTCCAAGAGTAATAACCATGTTTTTAAATCTTTGTGTGGGCCATTCTTACCTTCCACAGGAGATGCTCGATACGTTAGTTGTACCTATTGTAAAGAATCGGACGGGAGACATAGCTGACAAAGGGAACTATAGGCCAATATCATTGGCAACCGTGATAGCCAAAGTGTTTGACAGTGTGCTTGACACGCACTTAAGTAACTTTACAAAACTACACGACACACAGTTCGGTTTTCGTGCGGGGCTGTCTACAGAGAGTGCAATACTTGCGTTAAAGCACACTGTCAAATATTATACGGACAGGAAGACACCAGTGTACGCTTGTTTCCTAGACCTTTCCAAGGCGTTCGACCTGGTTTCATATAAGGTTTTATGGGAGAAGCTGCGGAAGGCGGGAGTTCCGGCTGCATTGGTGTCAATATTATATATCTGGTATGAAAAGCAGAGGAACTTTGTAAAATGGTCCAATGCATTATCAGACCCATAAAAACTGAAATGTGGTGTGCGGCAGGGGGGTCTGACTTCCCCGAGAATATTTAATATTTATGTTAACAACTTGCTTGTTGAGCTCAGCAGCACTCATGTCGGTTGCCATGTAGACGGAGTTAGTTTAAATAATTTAAGTTACGCAGACGATATGGTGCTGCTGAGCCCCACAATAGGGGGAACCAGAAAGTTACTCACTATCTGTGAAAGATACGCTGAACAGCATGGGCTAAAGTATAATCCCACGAAAAGTGAGTTATTGGTTTTTAGAGGAAGAAATAAATGTCCCTCAGATGTCCCACCCGTAGAACTGAACGGTTTACCCTTAAACAGGGTGTCACAATTTAAATATTTGGGCCATATTGTTACCGAGGATCTAAAAGATGACTTAGACATGGAAAGGGAGCGCAGGGCGCTGGCTGTGAGGAGAAACATGCTAGCACGAAGGTTTGCTGGTTGTTCAGCACCGGTTAAAATTACACTTTTTAAGGCGTTTTGTCAAATATTTTACACCAGCAGTCTGTGGGCTAATCATACCCAAAAAGCAGACAGCGCACAGCGCATTCAATATAATAACGCCTTCAGGGCGCTGTTGAGGCTTCCACCTTACTGTAGTGCGTCAGGGATGTTCGCGGATGCGCACACTGACGATTATTTCGCGATCATGCGCAAAAAAGTGTCATCAGTGATACGTAGATTGAGGGGAACCAGCAATAGCATTCTGAAGGTATTTGCAGAAAGGCTAGAAGGGCCTACAATGGATAGATTTATCAAACTGCATGTCAGACATGGGACTTGATGAATCTTCCTCCTCTTATCTTGGCTGTATTTTTTAGTGTGTATTTGTGTTTTTATTGTGTATTTGTGTTTTTATTGTTGTACTCATGTGTGTTTAAGTGTTACTAATAACATAGTTTTTAAGTTTGTACTGATTACTAACACGCTATGGGGCGTCGACGCCTGAAAATAAACGATTTTTATTTTTTTAATTATTTATTTTACCTTTATTGTTTTGTATAAAATATTTATTAATAATAACCTCGTTTTCTTTATAACTATAACTAAAATAGAACGCAGCCAGGCAGCTGCAGCAGCAGCAGGCAGAAAAATGCTTGGCTTAATGCTGGTCCTGCTCCACAGCCACTCGGGCGCACTAGTTAAAATTTGAATATTTGGAAGAGATACTCCTTTCTTATTCCCCTTTTTATTTTTCTGACATTGCTAACTTATTGTTTGTTTATTTTTTATAAAATATGTTTTATTATTGAATAACTCAATATATATTTTAATGATTCTTTTCTTTATGTAGTAAAATTTTATTCATTGCTCAAATACATTGCAAACTATAGTTCTGTGTAATTTAGAAGCATTTTTCAATTTTGTAAATGTGAGTACCATGTATTCGTTTATTATATACTTGTGTTGACTTGACAGCATGGCAGTTGAGACTATGTCATGCTCACTTAAATGTCTCACTGTTGGTGGCGCGTGTGTTGGATCATTCGGTTCCCTACAAAACGGTTGAGCTGGATGGTGCTGATCCACGCGTCATGTTCGTGAACGGGCGCCGTCAGTTGAGACTGGTCATCTCTTAACTGCCACGGCTTATTTTTATTATTAATCTTATATTTTGAATTGTTTCTTTATATATTTTTTCATTGTTCTCGTATATAGAAGCAACAAGAATAATGTAGCCAGGATTTTGTAATATCTTGATTAAAAAGAGTGTCCTTGGAGTTTCTTGTCCGTTCTTCTCCATAGAGATCTACGTTTTGGAATGGGCAACTAGCTTCAACTTTCTGACTAACGGACCGACTCTTTGACAATTCAAAAGTGCCTGTAAATGGTTTAATTGAAATAAATGCTTTGAGTTTGAGTTTGAGTTTGAGTTTGCAGACAGTCTGCTTAGGGCTTCACAAAAGGTGCAGACGAGAGAAAACTTTCTCTACCTAGATATTTCACTGTTCATTCTAAAGGCTTGCAAAGACTTTAAAAGTTATCTTTTAGACGTGCTAACCACTTGTACTGGTGAGCAGGGCTCGGCCCAGCTGAGTGGCAAATGGAATAAATATTTTGCCACCCGACTCTGGCGAATCATACCGACCCTTGTGTACCAACCCTTAGGTATGAGATGTTATTTTTGTCGCAGTAGACTCCTAGGCCGTTCATTAAACGCCGGCATCCAATTGGATACCTAGGCCAATAGTTAATTGAACTAGAATCAATCAACGTTTAACAACTTGGCGTATTAAAAGTCAGCCCTTTGAAGATGACCGACCAAGACTCAGCCAAGTGATTCAAACTAACCTAACCTACCCAAACATCACAAATTCATCAATATCTAATTTAACTAAATGACTACACGACATGCAGCCATCTGCTTAAACGTTACGCTCAATGACTTGGCTAGCTGTCCTTCAGCTATTTAATTGGATGCCGGCGTTTAATGAACGGGCTAGGCGTCCAATTAGCTGGCTAATTAAACCAGATGCCTGCGGCATTTCCACCATCAACAACTTCGTTTATTTGTTTGCTATCGAGTTAAAAGCCACCTTTCACGGTTCGATCTCTCTCACCTAGATTTACGAGATAAGAAATAAAAACATTTTGCTCTTACGATTATTAACTTCCAGTTTACGCCATGTTTTACATAATTTTGATGTGAAAACTTATGTATTTGGTGCGATCGCGAAATCTTTTGGGTTCGCGTGACCGACATGCTAATTTTAACAGTATATATATAGCTATGAGCATGACTTCTTGCGCTTGGCCAGCAGTAAAACATATATATTTTAATTAATCATTAGAAAATAAAAAAGCACTGTATTTTCATAGTTTTTAATTTCCACTTGTGTCTACATGACTGCCCATTTTATTGTTTCTTTCTCACAAATGCAATTTTCTTTATATCCTGAATTGTCACGGGTGTGGGGTCATATGTAGCCTTTCCATTGCATGTTTAGAACACGACCTAGTTAGCACTGCATCTGCCATTTCTTAGAGCTAGAATGGCTACTATTCCAGTCGAGATGGCGTGCAGTATTACACGGTATGAATGTCGATTTATATACGACTTTGTACATTTATTAATGTGACCATCAATGGTTTACTGATAAAGTAGGGTTTTTAAGCTTTTAAAGTGATGCTTCAATAGTTGAAAACCTTACTTACCCACCCTTTTTCCGATTTCTAATTACGATTTTCCGATTTAATTTAAAGCAGCGGCTAAAGGGAAAATCTTTTATTTTTATTTGATTATATTGTTGTTCAGCCATTCAGGAAGGACATTATCATACTCTGCACTGGGTTGCCTCCGATTTTTATTGTTTGTTAGGAATATCATTCGAAAGTGACCTCGATTCAATTTTACGTAAACGTTTTTCTCTTTGATTAAGCATCCAAATTACTTTTAAATTACATTCACATGTTCATTTCGTAGTGAAGTAATCTGTGCCAATCTTTTGTCAAAAAAGCCTTTTTTAAATAATTCGAAAAATTATTTTTTCTTGGCGTATTTACAAGGCGCAAGCCTTGAATTTTCCGCCCAAATTCTATGGGATTTGCTCTTCAAGATGAATTACGTTACCTAGCGCGTGAAATGGTCATTCAAACCAAGATCTTCATTTCATAATAACATAAATCGTAATCGTACCTAATAGCAAATTATCTTTCTCGTTTAGTATTCCACCCAAGCAACGCTTCTCAAGCGAGCCATCCTGTTATTTGAGGCGTTAATCCGTTGGCCATGTGGTGAGATAATGTCGTGCTTCACTTGAATTGTCGCAGCTTTGGGTTAGATTCATGAAATAATCGATTTGTGGCCTGTATGTTGTAAATTGGTGACCTGTGGAAGGCAATAGGATGTCTTGATTGTTTTAGTCTATACTAATATTATAAAGAAGTATTTGTTTGTTGGTTATATGTAAGGCATGGGCTGGAACTACCGGTTGGACTTGAAAAGTTATTTTTGCATTTGATAGCCCAATTCTTGAGGAAGGTTTATAGGCTTGTGGCGGTATCTACATGCGAACTACGCATCATACTGTCACGCAAAATCCTGCGTCGCGCAAGCCGAGTTTACCAGGCAAGTAGGATATCGGTATACAACGTCCCGACATCAATCGTCGGGCACAGCCGTCACTGTAGGTGAGCACCAACCAAAACCGACGCCCTTGTTGCTTGATCGGCTCTTACTGGGGGCCTTCCCTAGGGAACTAACGATCTCACCCGGTAAGGGCCAAGTCGCACGGGCATCGTGAACACTTTGGCGCTACCACAGTCACACCCCAGAAACACACTACTGAACATTAAGGGGAGGTATACCCCTCACCGGCTAGGTGTGCAATAAAGCACTCCCACCCCCTCCAATGGGAGGGGGAGGGAAATTCAAGGACGGGTTCCCAAGTCTGAGGACCAAGAGACCGAATCCTTGGGCAAGGGGCCAAAAACCTCAACGCCGACTCCTCGCGCCCCTTTCGTGGGCGCAGAGAAAACGTCAAGAAAAATCATCGAGCAGTTGCCCACCAGACCCGACACCCGTCTTGTCGGAGGATCCTCCCTTTTCTATGAAGGATGAGTGAACTTTACACCCTGTTCCTCATACCTCTATAGGCTTTTTAACATCACGCTACGACCCTTAGCAGCTGTGCAGAAAGAAACGCGTGCGAACGAACGAAGCACGGGCAGAAGCTAGTATTTATTAACTTTATATTTAGATATATATATATATATACAGGGTGGCCGGAACATTGACGTCCAAAAATAAAATTTAGGTCCCTCGTATCGTGGGGTATCCGAATCACCCCCATGTATGTTCCGCGACTTTTCATAGTTTTCGAGTTTTGAGAATGATCTTTTGATCTTTTATGAGAACTTTTTCATAACTTTCATCACAGTTACGAAGCTGATTATTTTATGCATAAAAGTACTACTCACGAAGATTCAGTTGCAAAAAAAAAATCTCGACAAAGCCATGTACTTTTTTTTTAAATGTTTTTTAGATTGGTCAGGTCGATCATTCTCAAAAAATCAGAAAAAAATTCGTAACTCGAAAACTATGAAAAGTCGCGGAACATACATGGGGGTGATTCGGATACCCCACGATACGAGGGACCTAAATTTTATTTTTGGACGTCAATGTTCCGGCCACCCTGTATAAACTGGAAGAACAACATTGGCATTGGCTGATTTTTTCAACATTGTTGGGAAACGACTAGGCAGCTTGATATAATAACTTGATATCAGACTATCCATTTTAGAACACCAATATTTGTGTTAGTAAGTACAATACGAAATCAAATAGAGTGCGATCCAGTGTCTAAGAAATGGACAGTCTAACCGGCCCGCCATTACATTCAGAATGATGTTGGAACTTGTATGGATACGGTGCAATATGGAAGCCGCTCTTATATAAGGCTTAAAATTGCGTAAAAAAGGGAACGTTCAGCAAAGGGGCAAACAGGTTGCAATCGCTTTCAAAGTGTTTTGTATTATTCATGGAAAAGTCAAAAAAGCTGATACGTAGAATGTCACTTTGTCAAGGGATGACTACAGTTTCAATCTGTTTTCCTAGTATACGGGTCATGTTAAATTAGCTAGCGAAACTCTGCAGACGTGATGAGTATAGAAATGTAAACATGATACTACAAAAAAGGTTTTTTTGTTGTGGTTTCGTCGACTGTCATGCTGTTAGTGTATTCTCTCGAAATATCAGTGTACAAATCGCTTTTTTTTGTGTAAACTTCACAGATATGATTGGTATCGATATCTTAACACGATAAAACAAAAAACTAATCAACTCATACTTCATGTAGGTAACAATACTACAAGCAGTCGTTGACCTCTAACCAAAAAAAAATTTTTTTAGCTTCTTTTTGTATCCATCGCGTCTGCGGAGTATTGCTGGCAAATTTAATTTAACCCTGTATAAATTAAGTTCACCAAAATGCCGTACGTTTGTTGAGAACAAACTTAACTATAAACCGTGGTAAAGAAAGCAACAGCGCTTCGAGAATTCGAAAGTAAGGCTTTTCAAATGAATGAAATCCTACAATGGTAATACTAAATGACTGGCAGGAATAGCAAGCAATTCAATAAAACACCATACTAACTCGTTTTCATTCGTTTCTCTATCTCGATGATGGAATTAGCTTTCTTATGCACTTTGTAGGAAGGTTTACAGCATGGTCTAAAAAAACAAGATCTGGCAATCCGGGAGTGACACATGCTTACGTCACCATCCAGTTGCCAATTTATTGCAACAAAATACGAATTATGGAAACATTTTCAGTCACCATTCTGTTGAAAATATAAAAATGAAACAATTCAATTTAAACATATACCAACGTAATTGTTAGTTAAAACCTCAATATAATAACAACAACCTGAATATTTACTTTGTAAAATAGTATATTATTTTAATTATTGTGAATGTGAAGACTATGTAGATCGCTGTTTTTTTTTTTTTTCTTTCTTGATTAGTTTTAATCAAAGTCTGGCAGTTTGAGTAATTAATGCGGCCTACCCAAATGTCCTTTCTTTGGTATTGTTCGTCGAATCGTTGAGCTCCTTAAGTTTTGAGTTGAGCTGCACGATTACTGACAAATGCGTGCACTGACTGGACAGGTCCACTCATTCTGTTTGGTATTTTTTCCTCAAAATTACCATTTCAGACTCAAATCTACACGGTCTTCACATGATCTGACCAAGATTATGTCTGGACTTTAAAAGAGACTGTGACCTCTGAGTTTGTTTCGGCCTTTCTTCTCAGAGTAGTGAGATAGGAAACGCCGACCTCATCTAGTTTTAAAATATGATTGACGTGTAAAAGTGTTTGTACAAACCTACTTACAGAAATAAAATCATTTATCATTGTTTCGCACAGGTAATAAAGGTGGTTGGGGAGTTATTATTACACACTACTGGTAACACAGCGGTGATGACGTAGGCTTGTGTCTTCCTGTGTCTCGGTATGCTATACCTGGCGAAGTATATTATTATACCATGGATTACAGGAAATAGGTTTTTAAAAATCGAATACTTTTAGCCACCACATAAGTACTTGAATGTAATAGGTACCTACTATTACCAACTTACTGTGGTACCTATCTAAAATTGTTTACTATTTAGTTTTTAACCTTTGCCGAAGATTTGTGAGGGTCCTATTTAATATAATATAACTGACAATGTACTATATTTGTGAAAAATTACAAAATTAACACATTTCCTCGACGGGTGCTGTTGATTAGAGCAGGAAACTATGAAAGAAACTTAAGAAACATTTTCGGATTGTCGCCTTTACCTCTCGCCTGACTGTACTATTATATATGCTTATGAACTGCACCCTAATTGCGAAACACGCTATATATCACAATTTGAATAATTTTGAAACCTATTGCTCATCCATTGCTTTAAAAATTTTGCTTTAAAAAATTGTCTGCTCAACAACGTAAATAACGCAATGAATTTTGTTGAACTGTCAAAATGAAAGCCATTCCTACTGTCAGTGTGTTACGCAATAACCCCGCTGATTTGAAGACGAAAATGCTCTTAGAATATCATTCTTTCAGCCATAATTTATTAGTACCATCAAACGGGGTGAAGGGATGCAGGGGTAAATCGGAACGAAACTTAAAAAGGGATTTTAACATAGAAATAATAGTTTGTTGCCTACAAGGGCACTTAATCGTTAATTATGATACAGTAAACACATTAGAGTCCTTTCTGGCAACAAACTATATTATTTCAATGTTAAAATCCCTTTTAAAGTTTCGTCTCGATTCACCCCTGCGTCCCTATTCACCCCGTTTGACGGTACTACTTTTAATAATATAATTATTCACTACTACATTAAGTAAAATTGAGTCGTCACGTTATAAAAATAAAACTTTAAGTTCGTTCATAACAGGGAAATATTTTAAAATCTTTCTGCGAAATGTAGAACATAATGGAGTAAAACTCTTAGGCGGCGGCAATTACGATGGTTAAATTGTTGGAGTTATTAACTTAATTTGAGGGTTTCACGAGAGCCTCCAGTTCATGGCTTGGCTTTAAAATGTATTTTTAAATTGTTAACTGCATAATGTACTATGATAAAATAGTTATTTATGATGAAACATTCAGATAAACAAGAATAATTATTATTATAATATTATGTTTTTATTATAATATTGTTTTGTTTTTTGTTTTATTCGCTAACGGTTTTCCTGTAACACAGACCTATTTTTCCCAGTTTCAGTCACATAGTTTTATCTTCAAACCCGAAGTCATAAATCGTTCACTTCTTTTTTAAACTTACTACTCAGAATCGTTGAAGATTTGTACTTTTCAAAACCTAATTATTTTCGGAGAAGAGGGCGGGGAATGGTAAATTTTCATATATTTTCTTAAATAACATCAAAACTCTTTATTTTAAAATTATGCAGATAATATATTCGAGACCCTCACAACAAGCCCTTTCATTTGATATGTCACAAAGTAGAGTTAACAATACTTTTTATTCTGGTTTTCCGCCCAAAAGCGATCCCCATATTCAAAATTTATTTATTTAAGTTACACTTTCGTGTTTGGGTCACAGAAATTCATATCTGTACCAAATTTCAACTTAACTAGTCTTGTAGATTCGGAGCAAATTGGCTGTGACAGACGGACAGACGAGTGATCCTAAGAGGGTTCCGTATTTTCGTTAGAATAGAATAGAATATTTATTTGCTCAGAATGTAGGTATTTACAATAAGGTGGTTATAATAATATTAAAGAACCCTTGTACATTCTACCATTTTGGCATGCAAACATTGATGCAGTTCATCATCAAATATACAAACATTGATACTCAACTAAAATGTATCAGCTAGGAAATCCGATACGGAGTAGTAACATTTATTCAATAGAAGTAAAGTTAGTTTATTTTTGAAAGTTGTTAGGACGTACGGAACCCTAAAAAGGATTGGATAAACCGTGTGTAATTCCAAACCAATATTTTATGCTATGTCCAATTGTAATAAACTGCTTTCTGTTAAAAATAGCACCACTATGCCTACAATAACTGTCCATTTATTTTTTGATGAACCGGTCTGTTTTATTTAAAAAAAATATTTCAGCAATGTGTAGAATTTATCGATGTCCCAGTCCCACTGTGACCAGTCAAATAAAAATACACGAACGCTTTGGTACTAAATGAAAAAGCTTTTGAAAAGTACCTCTTCAATGTATACTGTACCTATCACGCTGAAATTAAAACATACTGACACAGTTTCCGTTCTTAAGTTCCGATGTAGTGTGGTTTGCGTTTACGTTAACATTTTCGTTTCGTCGCAAACAAATTAAATAGTAGAAATAGCGCAGTGGAGGGGACGTCTTGTTTATTCCTTATTCTTACAATTTAATGTAGGTATTGTTGAGGTCGTAAATGAACGCGCGACGCAAACGTAACGTAAAGGCTCGTACACGCAGGCGCGACGCGACGCCCGAAACAAAGGCACCGCGTGTCGCTCGAGGAGCGGCGCCTTTGTGTAGCGCTGTCGCGTCACGCCTGTCTGTGGGAGCTTTAAATTGGAGCAATTTTTGTATCGAAAATACAACTATCCTACAGCATTTTGGTTAAAATAATTGTGACAAGCACAACAAATATCACTCATAAACTTAAGAATAAAGTCTTAAAAGTAAGTCAGTGGATATGGCCTCGCTTCTCATGCATGTGGTTGTGGGTTAGAATCCGGGCAAGTAACAATGTGACTTTTTCAATTCGTATGTACTTACTGACTTTAACTTGGAAATTACTGAAATCACATGCTGACATTAATGAAGAGGTATTTACAAGTCAGATGTGAGTGGAACCACCGGGAGTGGTCGCCCTAGGAGGACATATAGTGACCTTATTGGTGATGTTCTTCAGAAAGGTCGGGTGCGTAGTACTCGCAACCGACGTGCGAGTATGACCAGCACCCTAATTACGTAACACAGTATCTATCACAATCTGAATCATTTTGAAGCCTATCCATTGCTAAATATGTTCGAAAAATTTGTCTGTTCAACAACGCAAATAACGCTATGAATATTGTTGAACTGTCAAAATGAAACCCATTCCTACTGTTAGTGTGTTACGCAATTAGCCCGCGAATGTATGCACGTGAACGAGGCAAAAGGAGTATGTAAGGATCGTAGCAGGTGGCGTTCTGTAGTTACAAGTTTCAGTTTCTGTAGTGGTGTTCTGGAAACACATCGTGAGGAAACCTGGTGTTATCTATATATATAAACATGAATCCCTATTTCCCTTCGTCATGCCATCACTTGAGAACGACTTTACCGATTACATCCAACTTTTTTTTGAAGTTATCTAATACTTTGTATCGGGTCTTACGGATTTTTTTTTTAAGAAAAGCGACGAGGTGGGTGAGGAGAACAAGAAATTTCACGCGGACGAAGTCGCGGGCACAAGCCAGTAGTTAATATAAATGTCTGAAATCGCCAACCCATCTTGAGCAAGCGTGGCGATCAATGCTCGTGCCTTTTCTGTATGAAAAGAGGCCTTAGCCCTGCAGACGGACGATAATAGGCTGGTATTATTATTTATAAAAATTATACACGAAAAGTATA
The DNA here is from genome assembly GCA_917490735.1 of Dryobotodes eremita. Classification (NCBI taxonomy): domain Eukaryota; kingdom Metazoa; phylum Arthropoda; class Insecta; order Lepidoptera; family Noctuidae; genus Dryobotodes; species Dryobotodes eremita. Next base: position 25,405,395 of record OU823241.1, on the reverse strand, counting down.
TTTTCAATTTTAAAAGCTACAGTACTAGGCTCAGAGGAAAAAATTGATAATTACTAGTTGTAGAACATGTAGTTAGTATAACTAGCTAAGCCTTTTCCCTCTAATAATATTAAGATCGAAATAGAGATGAAATATGTCGTCGTATTGTTATAAAATGGATATCAAGTTTTCCGATACTTTTATAACACAATGGATATTGCGGATAAACATTTTAGTATTGTGAGCGTATTTGTCAGTTCCTACCTTTGTCTTTTTTCAGACCTCAGGCAATGTAGACATGATTATTAGAATAATGGAGAAGAAACCAATGCTTATTCTGTTATAACATTTCCATCTCTATTTATTCTTTCTTCTTTGTTTCATGAACATTGTATCAATATCTTTATTTTCTTTAGTTCCGCATGGAAGCAGACCTCGCGGATATTATTCCTAAAGTACATAATTTACTATTCCATGTTCAATTCTTTGTTTCCAATCTGACGTTATTTCCATTAAAAGAAAAATCAACTTTATTGTAGTAAATTAAGTTGATTTTCGAATGACTATGTGAATATCTTCTGTAAAACCAAAATTACCGGTTATTGGCTAACTTTTTTTTTACTAAAATAAACTCAAACAATATTTTCCGACTACTGCAATATTTGCAGTCTACTACTTTAATTAACTAGTACAGGTAGGTACTTGAGCTTAGACATAATGAGCTATGTAAAAAATATGGAGTAGTCAAGGAAAATAATTATTATTTAGCGAAACGCAATTCGTCAATTTGATAAACAAATTTTTCCCTGACCGTACAATAAAGCATGATTAAATTCAATAATGTATTAGATTGTTTTCTAATGACCGCTATTTCCATGCTAAAACGCGACAGCTAAAACAATCTTGTAGAACGTAGACTAAAAGAAAGGTTATAAAAAAAGAAATGACGAAATAAGAAATCCTCCTCCTCTCGATGTAATCCTAATTGGGTACTGAGGGTTCTGCGAAATTAAAGCAGCCATGATTATATTTTAAAAACAAAAACAAATTAGTTCGCTTTCGAATAGTGTGCGGTCACTCGAAAGAGTATTGAAGTGAACTTTACACAAAAAATAATACTTCTGTGCAATATTCACGGAGCCGTCTTAATCCGCATTCGCAAAAAAATCATAATATTGGTAAGTGTCTGGATAAGAAAAATAAAAAAGATTCTGTAAAAGGTCGCTTTCAGCGATAAGACCGCCCATTGTGTCACTACATTTATGTCTGTAATTTTTATGGTGTACATAATAAAGAGTATTCTATTCTATTCCGTACGCAAAATACGCCCATTGACGTGGAATTACGGACACCAGGCCGTATTAAGTATCTGGATTGCACAAATAATATTTATAAAAGACAAGATACGTACATACTTATATGCATCTTCTATTATTTTTTCTCCGCTTCTGTTTCTCATATATTACATACATTTTATCATTAAGTATTAATTTGTAATGGACGTGGATAAATGACGGAAATAATGTAAATGCAGGTTTTCATATTTTGTAGCTTGGTGCATTGCATTAGTGGTTTGCATTTTTTGTGTTTTGTGTTTTCTTGTTTTTTTTTGTTTTGTTTGTTTGGTTTTTTGTGGTTTTTGTTGTGTATTTTGTTTTTGTTGTTTTTTTTCTTGTTGATAGCTCCTACAACCTAGTTGCTATTGTGGCCAACAAAATGAACAGCCCGATAATGTGGCACTGGCTGACGACTCAACCGAACAGCGATATTGTTATATGTAATATAAAGTAAAATTTATTTAGTTTTAGGTAATACATTTAAATATTTAGTTTTATTTATTGACTGTAATGTTTTACCTATGGACTCTGGTTGGAGAACAGATTTTACTAGCTTCTGCCCGCGACTTCGCTCGCGTGAATTTTCTCATTTAACATAAAAACATATCCAATGGCACTCAGCAATAGTCTTGTTTTCTATCAATGAAATAATTTTCGGAATTGGATCAGTAGTTCCGACGATTAGTACGTTACATATAAAGTCACTTTTACCTCTTGATAATATTTGAATAGATTATAATTATTATATTTTCGGATACAATGTTGTCTTTTTAATACTAGCGGATACCCGGCGTGTGCTACTATACTAATAAAAAACAGTGGAAAAAAAGTAATCTAAAACCATTTTCGCGTTATTGCCATCCTAATTAAACTAGTTTGCGGCACATCGTGTGGATGATTTTAAAGTCTATAACGGACATAGGTAGAAACAATTGTAATATAAGATAGATAGATTTAATTTCATCTACCAAAAACAAAGTCAGTTGACCAAATTAATCACACCGATTACGCATATAACAGAAGCAAGTAAAGATAAAACAGTGACCTTTCAAGTCATTTATTCTATTAGTTTCCTACGAACAAGACAATCATGACCAATTTAAGGTAAGATTCCATTTTCACTCACCCACACACTACAGATTCATTAATAGCAATTAAAGTCCAACAAATGAACTAGAATTACAAATCTGAGGCACTGGCCTTGAGTCAGAAGGCTCGAGAAAAAGCCTTGGAGAGATAGAACAAACAGCTTAGTCAAGAACAAAGGTAGTTAAGTGACCTTTGTAAAGAAAGGATTAGTTCAGAAAGCCCTGCTTCAAGTAAACAGATGTACTTGGAAGTTTTGTACGACATTCGTAAGAATGACACTGTTATTAATGTTGGTAGTGCTAGTAACCCCGCTTTGTAAACTCGTATAAATGATTTTAGGTTTCCACATTTATACTTAGCTGCTATTACATAATACAACCTTCGTTTTTGTTTACCCTAATTCACTTAAGAGGGCGCACACCGGTCCACTAGCGCCACTCCTTTAAAAAAATATTATCTCGTGACTGAGAGGGAATTTTGACTAACGGCTCAATAAACACCCTCGGTAAGTGTGTCTAGAATTTTTTAATACCTTTTATAAACTTTCATATTGAGACACGAAGCAACAAAATACGATCTAGAGGAATGTGGCCGCTTTTCTTTAGATCGAATTTAAATTCAAAAATTCTCAGTCACGAGATAATATTTTTTTAAGGAACTGGCGCTAGTGGACTGGTGTGCGCCCTTTTAAGAGGTCATTATGCACGACTTTTACTGTGGGACCAAACCTGAAATCGCAAAAAAAATCATCTGATACATTTTGTCTATTTATGTGGACACAAAATGTACGGAAAAGCTGATTTCTTTTTCGAGATTAGGCTCACATTACATTATTACAAGAACAAAAAAAGGGTATTTTATTGCCTGATTCTGATTTTGCGAATGAACAAACTCAAGATTATACTGAGAAGATATATGGAATCAGTCCGGGTCTTACGACAACTTATTTAACCAAAACTTTGTACAAGTAATTAATACCAATATTATGCAGAATTCATTTCCGTGGGTTTTATTTTACTTGCGAAATACGATTAATATTAAAAAAAATAACTCTATTTTTAAGATGAGTTACCTACATAGGTAAAAAACTTTAAAACTAAAGATTCTTAACATAACACATCTAATGCATTCTGCAATAACAGAAAAAAACAATATTCTTATGGAAAATAAATTCACATTTTTCTATCCTCTTTAAGGTTAGGACAAAGACATAAATATACAAATCGAAAGCATTGAAAAACGTCATTAGACCATTGTAGTCCAGCGCGTTTGATACTGGCTATAGTGGTTTGTCTACGGTTAGAAAGTACATCTTTGAATCCGATGGTAAGCCCAACACGTCCCATCGAAGATAATCTCCTTACATGCCAGATAGACGTCCTCACTCTGAGCCCGTTTCTTGATTCCTGATGTTACATATTATTTTCATATATTCTGTCTGATAGAATAAAATCGTCGGTAAGTTTGAGATTTTTTACTAGTGTGTTATTTCCGTTGCCAAATGGCAAAATCGGAAACGTTGTAATTTCGTCCATCCGTCCGTACGTCACAGCCATTTTACTCTGGAGACAATAATTAGTCTACTAATTATTAGTTAGGCACTAGATCGATGGCAAGAAGGTGTATTCTATGAATCGTTCTACAATGGCGTAGTAAAATTACGATATAATAGGTAAAATTAAAAAACCCCCGAAACAAAAAAGAGCAGATAACCTTGAAACAGCTAAACCAATTTCGATAAAACATGTCTAAGAACTACCGCTAGAAAATCTGCTTTCAAATAAAGAAAACCGCATCCAAATCGGTTCACCCGTTTAAGAGCTACGATGCCACAGACAGACACACACACATAGCGGTCAAACTTATAACAGCCTTCTTTTTGCATTGGGGGTAAAAAATAGGGAGTGGCACATACCCACACTTAACCCGAAGGCTGACAAAAATATTTGTTGCACACAAATTCGTCGAAACGATTCCAACGGGATTCAATAAATCTATCATTTTAGTTTAACAAAATCAAATCCTTCCAAATTTGCTCGGTAAAACAAAACAGCGAACGCAATTAAAACCCAAACTGTTTTAACGCTTTCACTCCTGGAACAATTCCGTTTCCATTTGATATAAGCTGCTCATGCCCGGCGTCGCCCGGGGTGAATTTCATACAAAAATAGCATCCAAATTTCCGACCTTCCCGGTAGATTTTCCAAAACTTTTCTTTAATACAAACCTTGTCCCGACAATTACAAATACAATAGAAAAAGTATAAGCCAAATAGGTGCAGCCGCTTTGAAGTGATGCACGGACAAACATTTGTGGTAATTTATTTTTACGTATACCCATATAGATTATATATATATTAAAACAAAAGGAACGAAAACTATAGAACCAATCCAGTAAAAACATAAATTTATTATTTCCGCAGAAACGTTATTATTTGATATTCGCGTAAATCAAATTTTATATGGAAAACGTATTCCTAGCGTTCGCTGCGCTTCCGCTTCAGCTGCAGTGTTGAGGCCAGTGAAATATAACGAAATAAAAAAGAACAGGTCTATAACCTGTCGATGGTTTTTTATTTGCTTTCCATCAGCGGGGTAGTTGCGTAACACACTAACAGTAGCAATGGCTTTCATTCTAACAGTTCAACAACATTCACTGCGTTATTTACGTTGTTGAGCAGACAAATTTTTTGAACAATTATGAAGCAATGGATCAGTAATATCCTTCAAAATGATTCAGATTGTGATTGATAGTGTGTTACGCAATTAGGGTGCGTGGTTCGTAAAAATCCGATATTTATAATAAATATCGAAATACCCGATATTTAGATAGGTATTTATTAAAAATATCCGATATTTGATATAATTTGGTCCGATATAACATCGTGTATAAAAAGATGCGATGTTCATTATGTAAGTGGTTAATATGTGGTGTTTAGTTGTAGAATTAAATTTTGTGTTTGACTATTTGACGAAGCCCGTGAAATACAAAATTTATTTACAAAAAACGTAAGAAATTTTAAATTTCATGGGCTTCATTGAAGGAATCACCTTAAGTAATGCTAAAATAGAGTTTGACAAGTTCTCAAATTCAAATCCTCAATTTAAAAACCGGGTATAGAGGTACTTTGTGACTTTTGTCAGACACTTTTTCGATTAATGTATCCAAATTCCCAATAAGCTACACACTTGCCTCTACCATCTACGCTTTCAACAGTTTACTGCTACACCGCCCTCTCCTTTGCGAATTATATTGCAATATCCACGCTCAACCCCCTCGCTCCTTTGACCACTTTACCGTGACATCGATCTTCGGGTGCATCCAATATCATGGCCAATTTACAGCCCTATAGAGAACTCGTTTAGTCCACTTAGGATTCACGGCTAAAATATAAATATTGTACACCATTTTCACAACCAAATAAAACATATAATAATATTAAAACAATATTTCGACAGTGTACGAGGAGCTAATAGGCATTAAGAAGTCTAAATAAATAAAAAAATCGAGACGTGTAGTGTGACACCCGGTTGGAACAAAGTTCCTTTCGCTTGATGTTATGTATTAAATAACAGGCACAATAAAATAAACTAACAACGTGTGAGATTAAATAGATGAAAATTTAAAAAAAACAACGCACAACTTCATTTCGAAACCGTTATTAAACAAAAAACTAAATTTTACAGGAGAAATAATTTACGATGTTTGCATTATTATTTACCTCTTCATAAAAAAGTGATGAACTCATAAGATATATAAGGTCCCATTAAAATAGGTGGACAAATTTTAACACAGCGTTCAGTATGTCTAACCAAAGATATCCAAGCAAAAAAAAAAACAATGATTATAGTTTTTTGTATTTTGACCTTAAATAATAAATTGCCTGCACACTAGAATAAACACATCCATTATGGGTAGGTAGGTACTTGCATTTGCGCCCCGCTGCACCGCCGCGCGCGCGTTCGTAAGTCGCGCTAAACCCCACTACCCAGTCAGTTCTGTTAGCATCATTATTAGAGATGGGTCGTCGACGTAGGCGGTAAACTAGTCTCCGGCGTGCTGTAGGTACCTATTAATTTGAACTTCTTTTCCCTTCATACACATCATCTTTTTAGGATAGTGTTGTTAGGATAAGTAGAAGATAGATAGTAGGTACGCGCAACTCGAGAATAGGCTACGATTGGGGGTGAATAAACTTTCCTCGAACACACATGATTACGAACCGTCTATGTACTTATGAAAAGAAATTATTCTAATTTCCCATCACACTTTACCAGGCTTTGGACTGTCTAATTGCGTGCTGAACTGATATCAAAGTATCAAAGCTTTTGCAGTAAGTTGTAAACAAACAAGCGCGCAGTGTATCGTTAGCAGATTTTTTTTTCTTGTACTTATCTAATGCGTTTTTCTTATTTTATTTTTTTACCATTGTCCTTATTTTGGTGGTCTGAATGATTTGTAAAAGTTTGTCCATCTATTTTAATGGGACCTTATATTTAATCCTGAGATTACATTATGTCAAATTATTGTTTTCTTTTTAAGGTGTGTACTGTTTAATCTTATAATTTAATATTTTCAATTTCGTGAAAGTTTCGTTTAGTAACGGTTTCGAAATAAAGGTAAGACAAATATAAAAGTGTCGTGACAATCAAAATTTTAAGGAAGTACACTTTTTTCGGCCTAGCTTTCATTTGCCAAGTGTGCAGAGTGTAACGTGCGAAAAGGAACTTCGTCCCAAAACCTTCCAAATTACTTAAACTGTTACAGCACTTCTTATTATTACATATAATTAAAAGATAAATTAACTCACCCAAAGTAAAGTTGAACGTAATACCTAATGGAAGAGAAATTAAACACGTTCAGGATGGTGCAACCTCAGTTTAAACTTTGATTAGTTATGCGCAGTCTCGCGACAATCCTTCCCGGTTCCCATGCAAGATGAAAGGCCTAGTATTTGCATTCTAATGTACAGAAAATACATAGTATAATGAAGCTGGGAAATCTTGAACGAGACAATCTTGACTGGCACTGGATTTGCGGATTTTAAACATGTTTCGGAGTATATTTATTCAAGAATAACTTTAGGGTCTTTAGAAAGTGTCCGAAAACATTATCCTCATATTATTAATGTGTAGAAATGTACATGAAATAGACTAGAACCATAATCCTGTATGAAGTAAGTGCAGGAATATTTTGAAAAGCATGAATGAAATTATGAAAATTCATGCTTTTCAAAATATTCCTTATTGGATACTTATTACTAGTTCATGGGTACATTTAGCTTAGTTATTCTAACTGGACATGACAACGACAGGTTGTTTTTCTTACAATACAATTTTATAAGTATGAATGTTTAAAGTGCAATTGCTGTGCATTAAGTACATCAATCATAATAGGGCTTTATTCTGTTTTAATAACATAACATCACTTTTACAATTAATTTTGATTTCTACATTAGGTGAAATGTCCTTGTTAACTTGGTAGGGTCCTGAGTATAAGCTTGTGAGTTTATTACCTGATTCGTTTTTACTAATACTTTGTCATTTGGGTTATAATGTGTGGGGGCATAAGTGTCATACCTACGTTTTGTTACCAACTTACTGTTAATTAAGATTTTGCGAACTTTTGTTTGTAACCTGTATTTTAGTTCCAGAGGGTAACTATCATAGTTATATAGCGGCTTTATTTTTTGAGTGAGGTTGCTTGGTAAAATGCACTTTTTACCTTACTTATACTAATTCAAACAGAGTGAATTTAGTAGACGTATTTACAGAAGTATTATAAGCGAAACACCAATAGGGCAGCCAAGTACACCAGGATTCAGATTTTTGTTCCGTTTGAATACGAAGAAATGCGGACAAACTTTTGTGAGTTTTCTAGAGCTCGTATGCTTTGATGGTGATATGCAGTTGAGTTAAGTTTTTTAATACTAGGCAAAGCACATACCTCTTTTACCGGTTCTGCCATAAACTCAGTACCGCTGTCGGTGGCGATTTCGTTCGGTACACCATGATGAAGCACGATGTTGTCCACAAAAGACCGTGCAACTTATGCTGCTGTTTTTGTACTAAGTGGAAACGCACATACATATTTTGACATTATCTAAAGACAATCTATTGTCTTTATCTAAAGGCCCGACTAAATCTAGGAAAATCTTTTCGAAAGCAGTGTGTGCCGTAGAGGTGACGGCCATTGGTTCCTTTACTTGTACTTTGTACTTTTGTTTCTGACAATCTGGGCATTTTTTCACATAATTTTTAACATCTGTGTCTAGGCCAGACTAAAAATAATATTTCCGAATTTTATTTAACATTCACCTTATCCGCGTGATCACTTCTCGGTAAAAGATGAAAATCATTAAGTATTACCTTCCTGTCGTCCTTATTTTCGACGCGTTCTAAGTCTTGTATTATGATTAATCTGGGCCCTAGCCCATTTTCGCTGTCTTTGATTTGACTGATTAATTTTTCAACAAATATTCTATTATTCTTATTTTTTATAAATTACACTCCCTCTACACATATCTCACGACAAAAATCGCTTAGCGCTTTCACAAATTCTGCTCGAGTCACTTGCGAGTGAGCCGCTGGTTTTATAAAGATTTTATTTATAGAATAGATAAAAACATTGTTTTCTTTATTTTGTTCGTTTTCTTTCCTTAATTTTCCTAGCCTTGAATTGTCTATAAATCTTAATTCAACCACTTCTTTTGGTCTATTCTGTGTCTCAACAACTTTTGGTTTTTCTAAATAATCGCATGGCTGGGCTGCCTCGCCCGATGATGGGTTGGCATTATTTTTTTATTCCCAGCTATGTCTAGTATTTTGCGTACTAGTAAAACTGGGCTTGACCATATGCTGTTACATTTTTCAGGTCAGGTCTACGAACAATTTTGTGATTTTATTACCAAACTCATCAATTTACAGATTATCCTGTCTAAAACCTTGCAGTTTGCGTTGAATAGCAGTCGCCGATTTTGTCGGTAACAGCTGTATTTCTCGTAATAAGTGCATCAGTACCAGAATAGTTAGGGGATAATTTCAGTTTCTCGCCCCGTGTTCGTCTATTTTTCAAAATAAAGTTTACTAACCTTTTCTGGGAGTCGTCGTCGAGCTCTGAGCTGTAATATTAAATACCACCTATAGGACGATTAATGCTGTATTCATGGTCGGCTGAAAGAGGCAATAAATTCATAGTTTTAAATCAAACTTGGGCATGTTTTGGCTTTCCTCAGTTTTCACAGAACTCAAGCTTAATATTTCCTTATATATTATATTAAATTATTCACATTTTTTTTTACAAATAGGTATTCTTGTTCCTTAATGCTACCTTTAATTGCTTCTAATCTTTCTAAAATGTTTTGATATTCTTCATACTTTTTTTAGTTTTAGGTTAGCTTCTCGTACCTTTACTTTAATTATTCAACCCATTCGTCTCGTGGCACCTATCTTCACTAAATATGTTCTCAACTCTTTTATAAAGTTATCTTTTATCTTTTTTTCTTTACAAGTAAATCTGATAGCTATGAAGTATCTAAGCCTTTACAAACATGAGGCGTCTTTTTTATATTTACTTATTAGGTGCTGCTATTTCGTGGCCCTGGCGCACAGGCAACTGAAGGAACACGGGTGGGTTCTAGTCAACTTCCCAAACAAAAAAAAAAAAGTTGCTGCTATGTAGGTACACACACAATGCGGATACAATTTCAATTAGTGCTATTAAGTAATATTTGATACACTTATCAATATATGTATTAATATATGGTTAATACATTAAAGTTTCCACGTGATTTCTCTATTTTGGGGTTAATTACAATTTTTTTAAGTTCCATTTTGGATGCTGTCGGACCGAACTAAGGACTTTATAAATTGCGACACTTTCACGGTTGTAAAATAGGTACTCACACGCTTTATCAAGCTCATACTCATGAAAATATCGCCAAACACGTCGTTCAAATATGTATGTTTATGTTACGTGTCGTTGTCCATGCGGTTTCTAGTAGTTTGGTCCTTTTGGAATGTTCTGCTCTACGTTCTCCGTTCCAATATTAATTTTTGGGTCTCGCCGGAAGTATGATATTGATCCTCGCAAACAGTGGCGATTTATTTCATTGGGCATCCACTTGGTGTGACAGTTCTTGTAAATCCTGAGTGTAAGGTAAAGAAATCCCAGCAACAGCAACAAAAAAATCACCAACAAAACCACGTTCGTTGTACTAGTATAGTATTTTAACTGCTATAAATCTGCGTTATTATTACCGCCGGAAGCTCTTTGAGCTATAATGACTTCTTCCTTACTCTGACTTTTCCCGTAATAATATTGATTATTATTGATGCCACAAAAAGCACTGTTTCTCAATTGACCTTGTTTGCGACTACAGTTGCGGTTGAACATTCTGTAACTGTAGGTACGCGTGATTTCACCAAATGCCTTTGAAATGTTCCACATCAAAAATTCCAACATTCGGTTGCTTCGAGATGCGTAAGTAGGTAATTTAATGATTCGTGTGCAACCACAGACATTTAAATATATAATTGCGATATACAGGACAAGACGAGAAATACCGTAAGTTACTTGTTATATGCTAACTGACCTCGCTTAGTCGTCTAGCCAGGCGGGGGCGTATGACAAGAGACATATAAGGTCTCGTGTCATACTCCCCAGATGACAGATCGCATTGTGTACTAAAAGCAAATTGTTTTCGAAGTAAAATGGCGCATTGTGTATGATGTTGGGTATTGGAGTGAAATGACACCAAGGCGAAAGATGAGTAAATACTGTCTTTATTTCAATTATGTTACCTACATGTTTTGTACTCTAAGACACGTATATCAACTAATGTGCATTATGCTTTTTCAAATCTCGTATTGATAAAACGACTGGGCATATTTACGGTTTATTTTTGTTAGTATATTGGTGTTTTCCCAGTATTTACATATAATAAGTTATTTTGGGTACGTATTTGAATATCGAAGATTAAAATACCTACGCTTAAAATACCAATGTTCAAAACATCGAAAATTTAAATATCGATTATATCAAAATGTCGAAAATTGTTATACCTAAGCTTAAAACGTCGAAGATTGAAATGCCGAGTGATTAAAATTTCGAATGATTCAAAATATCGAATGACATTATGCCTAAGTTCAAAATATCAACATTTAATCGCAACATTTAAATTAAATCCTGGGGATATTGCGAAAACACGGATAATTAGCCAATGGTAAAAACATTTCTGCGAGCAACTTGGAAGTAGCGCTCGCCGGCCGCTGCCGCGGCACCGCTCGCTACGCTCGCTCGGCTCGCGCGCGGTTGGTCACAGTTTTAACCTAACCTAACCTATTTCACCCAATTCAAAATTACGAATCATACAATCTGCCACAGAAATGTTTTTACCATTGTCTAATTATCCACTCGCAGGCAAATTGTATGATTCGTCATTTTGAATTGAGTGAAATAGGTTAGGTTAGGTTAAAACTGTGACCAACCGCGCGCGAGCGGAGCGAGCGGCGCGAGCCGAGCGAGCGTAGCGAGCGGTGCCGCGGCAGCGGCCGGCGAGCGCTACTTCCAAGTTGCTCGCAGAAATGTTTTCACCATTGTCTAATTATCCGTTAAATTTAATAAACTGTAGGCGAGTCGTCCATTAGGTATTTCATACCTACATAGTTGAAATATCAAATATCTTAAAAAATCATTAGATAATTTAATTTACTACTAGGACATTCGATAATCTGTATTTCGATATTTGGATCTTTCGATGTAACTTTTGTAGATATTTAGATTTTAGATATATTGGACGTAGGATATTTAACCATTCGATACTATAAACTTTCGTTATTTTAATTTTCGGTTTTATGGTCGTTCGATTTTTCCATTTTCGATGTTATGAACATCGATATTTTAACAGTAGGTATTTTAATCTTCGATATTCAAATACGTACCCGTTATTTTCTATCTGACGATTGCTAATTAATGGTTGATGTCGGTTAATAGTCCGGTTTTGACACATTTTGTATGACAAATCTATCCAAACCACACCGAAAGACCACTGACATGTTTTTAAATTACTGGAACCAGAGCCCTGCTCAGTGTGAACAGGGTTCCCCATAATAATTCTAACTGAGAGGGTCTTGGTTCCATGAATCATAAATTTTAGATTAATGCTTCTCAACGAAGGTAGGTGCCGCCCTGCATGAACTATTTGCGTCAAGTTAAAGTACAAAAGGGCCAAGCCTTGTACCTAAAGTGCGCTTTTAGAATTTCTAACGTGACAATATCATCGTGGGCATCCACGTCCATAAAATGAATGGAAATATGTGCACTTTATAGCGTTATCGTGGACGGAAATTTAAAAGCGTATTCATATATATGCATACATTTTACTGCCCAGTATTATCGTGATAACGTGACGTGGACATGAACGTCCGCAATAATACTGTCACGTTAGAAATTATAAAAGCGGACATTGACCAGTAAAATACCCGTAGGTCTGGTACTCTATTTAAATATTGTACAATCCCACTTATTTTCGTATTGAGGTCGTACTTTTAGAGAATATTAATGCTTTCTTGATTTCGGATCAAATAATATTAATATCTATCTTAATTCTATATCAGTTTTGGGTCAGGCAAATAATCTATTTGATTGTACGGAATCTACGTATTTTATACAAAAAATATGAAATACTATATGTTTATAAGCTTATAAGCTCTATTAACAATTCTATATTTCGAGAAGACGCGGCCAATTTTCAGATTTCTAGCTAGAAATACTGCGAGCGAAATTATATTCAAAAATTTGTTCAATATCAAATAGATACACAACAACGCGATTAAACAACGCGTTTATGTAACAAAATAGGTAGGTATAGGTACCTCATTCAAGAAACCGGAAACTCGAAAGCGAAATCAGTTGTTTTGTATATCGACATTCACTAAATCATTTCAGAATTCCCTTTTCCGCTTTTGACTAGAATAGAACTGCTCACCAATGTATTCGGGGCATTGGAGTAGGTACCTAAATGTATACTATAGCAGTGGTTCCCAACCAGTGGTCCGGAAGGGCTAAAATATCGTCCGCCCAATATTTCAAACAAAATGATAAAAACTGTAAGGATGAATTTGAATCTGATTCTTTGGAGAAGTTTATGTGTAAAAAAGCAAATGAATATTCCAAAATCCGAAAAATCGTTTTGCTATCTTATGCTTTTCTCCACAACCTATTTATGCGAACAAGGATTTTCTGCTTAACTGGTAATTAAAAACAAGTCCAGGAATCGATTGAAAGTAAGTGATGTGTGTTTTTGTTTTAATGTTTTTGCTCAAAGCCTGTGCTTTGAGCAAAAACACAACCCCAAGATTCAAGAACTTGTACAGAAGATGCAAGCTCAAAAATCTCATTGATGCAAACTGAATTATCTACAAAAAAAAATAAGAGCTTTGTTAATTAATGTTACATTTGAATTTTACGAGTAGGTACGTATGTTAAAGTTTTCGATTAAAGTTTATTTTTAGATTAATACAGTTCATTTTTTAACAATGTGGTCCCTGCTAATAATAATTCAATTAAAAGTGGTCCCTCGTAAAAAAAGTTGGGGTCTTTCGTGTTTCTCTGCGTGACTGCTAAGATCTTCTAAACTACACAATGGATTTAGATGCGGTTTTCACCATCATTTAGAGCAGCTATTCCAGAAGATTTTTATGTATAGTTAATTAAGTTTAACATAGACTTTGCACAGTAACCTCCAAGTTTTGACATATCGTGAATGCACCCTTGCGAAGTAGGAGCGAATTGCTAGTACCTACTTAATAATCTGCACGGATCACAAATTAATTATGTTGACTGGATTGGCAGATGCCACCTTCGTTAATTGAGTTGGGTTCTCCAGCTTGACAAATATTAACTATAGATTTTAAACTTAAGGTTACATTAGTCGGTTATTCTTCCAAACTGACGTCGTACGGAGTTTACTACACTGTTTGACAGTGTAAATTAAAAATTATATCTACTTTCACACATACATATATAAACTCTCGCCTTCTTCCCATGGGGTTAGGCAGAAACTACAGAACGTCACCTACTACGATCCTTACATACTCCTTTTGCCTCGTTTAAGTTCATACATCACATATCTGGTTAATTTATCTACTTGTCTCGTCATTATCTAGGCCTTTACGGAAACAGAATTTAAAAGAAATTGGTTTGAAATTTATGAGCGTCGAAATTGCCATATTTCGACGCATCTTAGGGCGTGAATAATTAACTTCCGGAGTACGAAAATTGCAAAATTATTACCGCACAGGGATAGATAATTTATTCAAGATTTCAAATAATTTTATTTTGAATAAGTACAATCAGTAGTTGTAGTAGTTTTTTCATAATATATGTATATACGCCCAAAAGTCTGTTCATGAAATTTTACGCTTGTTTTCGTTATAAATCAACGTATATTTATTATATTATTTTTTTTATATATTATTATATTATTTTTCGTTATAAAATAACGTTATAATTCACTAAATAAATAAATAAAAACTAAATAAACACTACTAAATAAATAAAACTAAATTAATAAACAAATAAACTAAAAAGCATGCATAGCCACACACCCACCCTCGAGTTCGAGCCCTCATCGATTACTGCAGACTTAAATGACCCAAGCATAAGTGATTCGTGCAACTTTGCGAGGTTTACCGACTCTGGATTGTGGATTAACTGTAATTATTTCGGTATTTAGTACCTACTTATGTAAATATTTCGTTAATATTAATTACTGTCATGCTCACTTAAATGTCTCACTGTTGGTGGCGCGTGTGTTGGATCATTCGGTTCCCTACAAAATGGTTGAGCTGGATGGTGCTGATCCACGCGTCATGTTCGTGAACTGGCGCCGTCAGTTGAGACTGGTCATCTCTTAACTGCCACGGCTTATTTTTATTATTAATCTTATATTTTTAATTGTTTCTTAATATATGTTTTTTTTTCATTGTTCTCACATATAGAAACAACAAGAATAATGTACCCAGTATTTTGTAATATATTGATTTAAAAAGAGTGTCCTTGGAGTTTCTTGCCCGTTCTTCTCCATAGACATCTACGTTTTGGAATGGGCAACTAGCATCAACTTTCTGACTAACTGACCGACTCATTGACAATTCAAAAGTGCCTGTAAATGGTTTAGTTGAAATAAATGCTTTGATTTTGAGTTTGAGTTTACATTGCTTAGCTACTGGGTGAGTTTTTAAGTACCTGCAAGGCCTGGAAGTAGTCCAAAATAGATTGGTATTCGAATTTCGAGGCTACTTATAAAAGCACTACTCAGTTTAATACTACAGACAAAGCATTACCCTCCTTCTTGGATAGTCGGGTGGAAGAAATCGAAAATATCATCAACACCTTCCTGAAAATACTTTTGAATTTACTCACAAGTTTTGGGTCGTAAGCATGGCAGGTGTTTTCACAGCTGCTCACATAATGATCTAGCATTTATTAAACTGCCTTTAATTATTGTTCAAGGGAGAAATTGGTTACATTGGCTTAAGGCTGATTTATCCATAGTTAGATAACTTTTATTTGAAGAATAAATGTGACAGTTTGACATATCGCATCTTCGGTGCAATAAAGTCACAACAGCTCAGTTTTGAATTTTACAGGAGAGGACTTTTAAGATTTTTTTCGCTTTTATTGCCTTATTACTGGATTACTATTTGTAGTAGGTTTGAAATCTTTATAAAATTAATTATTTATTGCTTTTGCTATAGTTTCACGTAAAAAGCTTATTTTGAATTATTAAAAATATCCTAATAAAAGACATAACAAAAAAAAGTGTCCTGAATTGTGAGTTTGTTGCACCGAAGGTGCGATATTATTATACTAACATGTAACAAATAATCTGACATTGCATCCACAAGAAAATCTCATCTCGCTGTAGAATAACAGAAATCTCCTTATACGAGTTAGCAATGAATTACTTTAAACTTGAAAACTTTGTCAGTGCACTTAGCTAAGCCAACTCCAGTGTCAGATGAGGACTAACTTTTGGAAGCGCTTTTTTACCTTGATTCATTTTTTATGTTTTCAACTCAGGTTATAGTCATATTAAAAATTAAAATAGAGCACAGTTGCTAATTTTCTCGAACTAGATTGAACCTGTGCTTCAGGCTAGAAAAGGCATAAATACTTAATGCAATACATTAAACAACACAACTAAAACAACAACAAAACACAACAACACAACTAAAATAAAACTTAAGTAAATAAAACTAAAATATCATGTTAGCGGTTCTATTTGCAGACAACAAGCAGATCTGTATGCATAATTGATGGTTAGTAAATACTTAAGTATAATGTTTTTACAGCTATATTAATTTAATTTACAGATACTTAGTATTTTATTTAATCTATCGCACAGAAATGGGCCTAAGAATGTAAAAAGTCTTTCTACAAAGACATGTTTTGAGGTTGCATTAGATATGCATACTATATCATTCCGTCTCTTGTTAGTTTTGTCAGCATTGTAGGTAAGCATGGTGTGCTGTTTTAATCCTAAGTGCATTATTAAAAGCCGGCGAACCGTCAGTAGGTTGCAGGATTTATATAGCAAATATGTGGGAAAGAAAATATTATAGATCTAAGCTAACATTAGCCCGGTTCAAATGCAATGCGTCGAGTTTAGTTAAATGTCATAATTGTTTTTTCATAAAAACACTCGCTGAATGCATAAACTGCTCCTTTTTTTAAAGTCGGTTAAAAAGTAAAACCCGTATTTTTTTTTAAATAACTGCATCTTCTAATTACGTTTGTAGCGGCATCTACAAACGCCACATGCGAGCTACACGTCACGCTGACGTCACGCAAAATCCTGCATCGCGCAAGTAGAGTTTACCGCGCAACTAGCATATATACAACATCCCGACATCAATCGTCGGGCAGTTGCCCACCAGACACGACACCCGTCTGGTCGGAGGATCCTCCCTTTTCCATAGAGTATGAGTGAACTTTACACCCTGTTTCTCATACCTCTATACTGGTGACCCCAAAAATGAACGTCAGCGCAGCCTTCGTGCAAGTACATCAGCGTGACGTCATCATCACTTCCTTCAAGCTTTCGAGCGGCGAGTCACACAGCCAGCCAGCACCCACGGCTTCAACGGGTATCCTGACCAATAGCATGCAGCGACCGCGCATACCTGGTCATCACCCTCAGCCTCATCAGCAACCTTGGCACAGCACACTGCACTCTCGGCCGGTCCACAAGCAGAGCCTTCAAACCCTCTCCTGGTCGACGCCAGCAGTCAGCCACAACTTGGCGCTGTACCATATCCGACGCACTGGAGCATAACGCAGCGCCACCCCGACTCACTGGGTAATCATCGCAGACAGTTCCGACTCACCGCGAACTATGCGACACCCGGTTCCGACTCACTGGAACCTCACCTGGCCCTGGCAAGCATCGCAAGATACAAGACTCTGCCCACTATCGACCTCCGGTCGCCGGGGGGGAGTGATGTAGCGGCATCTACAAACGCTACATGCGAGTAACACGTCACACTGACGTCACGCAAAATCCTGCATCGCGCAAGCAGAGTTTACCGCGCAACTAGAATATCTACAACATCCCGACATCAATCGTCGGGCAGTTGCACACCAGACATGACACCCGTCTGGTCGGAGGATCCTCCCTTTTCTATGGAGGTGTGAGTGAACTTTACACCCTGTTCCTCATACCTCGATACTTTCTTCATTCAATCGCTATAATCATTTAATTTTGAACCTAACGAATAACACAAACGAAGGCTATATTTTTCAATACTCAATTCTTTATTACGAATTCTTTATTCTCAATTCAACTTTTATTCTTTATTATTTTGTATACGTATCATTATAATTGTAACCGGCGCTATCAGAATACCAGCGCTGCGGTATTTTATTTTTAAATACCGTAGCTTTATGCTGAGATATGAGCCTTTTTGGCCCCGCAGAGGTATTTTATTTCCTACTTGTTTATTTTTGTTTTTAATGTTATTTTTTTCGTTTTAAAAGCTTCTTTTTATTTTTATTCTTATTGTTTGTATTTCCTGTGCGTGTCCCAAATACATTTTATTTTCTTTCTTTCTTTTTTGTATCATTTGTTTGGTGTATTTTTTGTTTTGCCTGACTGCCTCGTTGGTCAAGTGGTCGTAAGCGCTACTGCTTACTGCTGCCATGGGTTCGATTCCCAGGTTGGACAAAGTGTAATTGGGTTTTTCTATTAAGAATTTCTCAGTAGCTGCCCGCAGTCTGGACTTAGGCCCGGTTGATGGCAATAGGCGCGCCCCCTATTAGATGGGACTTAAACATAACTGGCGAACTGTGGGGGTACTATAGATACATCTCTGCCTAAACCTTCGGAAACACTAGCATGATGTAACGGTTATGTGGGTTTGTTACTTTTAAATAACTTCTGTAAGCGACACTATTAATGATTGGTAGTACTGACAGTCGCCCTGGAATTAACTAGGACACCACAAGTTAGTTGATTAATTATCTTCAATGCTAATGTTCAAGTAAGAACGATCAATAACGTTAGGTAATTAAAATTCGATAACACTGCAGCGATGAAGGGCAAGTTTGTGAATAGGAACGGTTTGTAAATTTTAATACTGGGTGCTTATAATAACAAACCTGGTCAAAGATATATGTTTGAGGGAATACTTTTCCAAAGCGTTTAATGTACTTAGATCAAATAATGATTCTGAAGAATGAAGATCATCATCAAGCCTAGCCTTTTCCCAACTATGTAGGAGTCAGCATCCTGTATAACCACATGCAGCTCAATGTGAAAAGTAGGACAGTGAAGATGAAATTCATATATTATATAATACTGCCAGTAAAATCTTAGACGCAAACAGCGGTTTCATAAGATCGATATTTCGCGCCGGCCTTAGCACCCGTGCGAGCTCCTAAGCCTGGATTAATACGTCTTAGATCTGATCCAGGCCCTGGAAAAGGCCTCAGAATTATTCATATAGTAATCGCTGCTCAATGTGCATGAAATATGATTAAAAAATAATTACAGTTTACTGTTTTCAGTAGTAGTACAAATTAATTAGCTCTTTACTTTAAACTCACAGCAGAAATCGCAGTTCAAGCAATGGCGTTCCCATTTCTTGATAACGGAATGACCCTATGTACATGTATGCTCTGTAAAGTTCTGATCAAACTGAGGCAAATCCCTTGACAACTAACTTGTCTGGTGTTCAAACTAGCGCGAATAGTAACGTGATTTCCTAATCATTAAAACGATCGGTGCGCGCAGTCGCGTCCCGCGTCTAGGGTTACCATATGGAAAAATTAAAAGTCCTGACATAAAGCCTGATTTCTATAGAAAAGTCCTGAGATTTTGTCGCAAACGTAATTAACGACGACGCATTTTGTTTTCACATGATTATGTGAAGAAAATGCGTTGTGCTCTGATATTATCCAAAGATTATATGTTGTTTACGTTGATTGTAACTTACCAATAAAAAAAAAACTGAAAAGTATAGATAACTTTTTTTATAAAAAATCACAAAATCCTGAGGTTCCCGAGATTTCCCTCAATCCGGCCGCAATCCTGTCAGGAGCCTAAAAATCCTGTGATCTCAAAAAAAAATACTGAGATATGGTAACTCTACCCGCGTCCGCATTGGGATTCGCCTCAGTTCCAACACTAATGAGTTTCTGGCTCTTCTTCTGTCGCGACGATGTTAATGCATACGCCGTTCCACTTTCGTCATCTGTGAAACTTCTACTTGACACTCTTTTATTTCTTACTAACGACCGAACCCAATAACCTATCTATCACCAATTTTGGCGTACTGGAGATAGAAAAACCTATCTATGTCTGCATGGTTTTAACGTCCAAATAATCTATCAGATTAAAGAATCTTACCATCCCACGTTATCTATCAAAGCGAGGGTATATCTCTAGCTATTTGCATGAAAAAGCCAAAGTATGCGTCCCTATAGTATGTTGACAGCTATTTGTTTGACAGGATAGTTACTAAAGATGAAAAATAGGTCTATCCGCCGAATTGTAGGGATAAACATAACCATCAAAGCAATAATTACTATAAAAAATACACTTTTTAAATAATCATTTAAAACATGTCTGATTCAAGTGAAAGTTCGTTAAGCGAAAGTGATTTTGAAATTGTAACAGAATTATATATATTTATTTATTTTTATTATTATTTTCCGATTGGAAAAATAATTGTGATATGAAAAGCTTTATTACAAAATTTAATAACACCACAATTAATATAATAACTAAAACAACAACAATTCATTTAGCAACATTTTTTCCTTGACGGATTAATTTGTAGTTACAGGTAGGTACGAGTACACAACCTCCATCACCACTCCGGCGAATTTTTGCGAGTTCAGAGTTTTCTACTTCTCAAATCTCAGCTGGTCCGATAGAGATTTTTGTTCCTTATAAGGGACAGGATCGCTGAGCACCAAAAAAAGCTTTTGTGAAAGACCATTTTCTTGCTTACTGTACATTTTTTTAAATCTGTAAATGCACATCAGAATGTTTGGAAAGTTAAGGACAGTCTCCTAAGACCGTTTTCTTGCACCGACAACGGTTTTAAAGTACCTGCCATTATTTCCCCATCTCACCCTGTATGTGCCATGATTGACTGCTTAGCTCCATAAAGGCATAGCGTGATGATAATCGTTTAAAAGGTTAAATCTGTAACTATCTGCAATTTCCTAACCTTTGGCTCGTCTTTTTACCACTTGCGGTAAACTATAGAAGAATACGAACTTAAAACAATATTACTCATCCCCCATAAAACATAGCGTGATAATTTATAGCCTACTAGCTTTTGCCCGCGGCTTCGTCCGCGTGAATATCAGCAATTATCACACAGTAACGTACTACCGGGATAAAAATGTATCCTATGTCCTAACCCAGGATATGGCCTATCCGTATGCCTTTCATTCTATTCCGTTCAGCCGTTAAGGCATTGAAAGTAACCGACAAGACTATATTTCCAATCGCTTAAAAAGAGGTACCAGCACAAAAATGTCAATATTAAATACATGTGAATTTTAAAATCATTCCCTATTTTACCCCTTTGGGGGATGATTTTATGAAAACAATAAAACACGTGATTCTTTATTTCTTACCAAAAGCATACAATTGAATTTTCATATAGCTAACCATGCTGGGTTTCCCATTCAAACTTCCATCCCCCATATCCCCTTTAGGATTATTTTAGGACAAAAAGTAGTCTATGTCGCCCCAGGATGCCATCTACGAGTATATATCCTTGCCAAATTTTATCGAAATCCGTTCAGTGGTTTAGGCGTGAAAAGGTAACATACAGACAGATAGACACAGATAGACAGAGTTCCTTTCGAATTCATAATATTAATATGAAAAGACTGACCAGACAGAGGGAATATCTATGCAAAATTTAAACAAAATCTATCCGGTACTGTTTGTGTGACATTGGGACATACATTCAGACAAACAGAGAAAAATCAAAATAAAATATTTTCGGCATTAGAATCGTTCCCAGACTTATCAAAAACTTTAAAAACAAAAAAAAAAATTGCATTCTTATTTGAAACTGGAAAAGAGTCATTAACTGTTTCAGCCTTTCTTCTCAGAATAGTCAGATAGGAAACGCCGACCTCATCTAGTTTAAAAAACATGATTGACGTGTAAAAGTGTTTGTACAAATTTACTTACAGAAATAAAATCATTTATCATTTATCATTTATAACTTTTGAAGTCACGAGGTCCCGATATCGGGCGAAACACAATAGTTAATCATTGTGTCTAATTACTCGGGATTCAAAAGTTTAAAATTTAACCACAGCTTGATAAAATGTTATGAAGTTATTTAGCTGGACATAAAACTAACTACTAATCGAAGTTCATCTACTTGAATTTCATCCGTTGCATGGGTTTCGTAGAACTCTGAACGGTAAATGTAGCTCCCGAGTTTAACCGTTTTTTTTTATTAACCGCTAAATTCTCGATTTATATTAAAAACCTGGCAGCGTTGCCAGAAATTTTTTCTTTTTTTTTCTTTATAGGTACGTTTCTTTCATAGTGTTTAGTGACAGTTTTAGGGTTGACGACAATTTTAATACGTAGTAAAACTTATTTTCTACGATTTTCGGGAGGTATTTAAAGAGTAATGTCTCTCGTTATACTCGCAACTCCCGAGATTATGAGAAATATTTTAAGTTTATTTACTGCAACAAAAATGTTAATTACACTTTAAAACCATTCCTATGTCTCAGGTATTTATTGTTCTATAATTTTGGAAATAAAAAAGCAAATTAAATATTTTTTGGGTATTGTAATTATACATATAAGACTACGCGTATTACTTTGATCAACGCTGATAAATACTGGGGCATATTTAATAGGATCGACCGTTTATATTGGGTCGGGAGTGGACCAACCTTCTCTCCCCTTACCCCTCACACAGACCCTTCCTCCCTATCCCTTTGACACCCAGCTGACGTTATAAAAACCATTTGTGTCAAACTGTAACGCTTATTTGCAAATAAAAAGTAATTTTCCGATTCGTGAGCGCGGTTTTAAAAGCGCTTTTGTTTTTTAATTACGTTTTCAGTTGTTTAGTTTTTATGTCACGTTTAAAATTGTGGACAAAGGGTTTTTGGCACGATATTAAAAGGAGATTTTATATGGCTCAGTTTTACAGGTTGGTTAACTTTTAATTTCAATACTTGTTAGGTATCTATCAATATTATTTTAACAGGACTTACAAGTGTAAATTCATACATAATCATTATGCTTTTATAAGAACGTGTGTGCGTAATATTTTTGCTCTACCTGTCTGTCTTGCCTATAAGTTTTCCAACATTTTTGTATCAAATATAGTATTTGCACAGCCATTGCCTGTAAAAATATAGAATACTTACATCGAAAAAAAATTTTTGGTGTGTTTAAAGAAAGAATGTTTTTTGCTACTTCGAGCCTTTATTAACAGGTTATTTTTTATGTCTCATAACTATAATTAAACTCTATAAATAAATTAATCTCTATAAATAATTTGTTTTTGAGTAAATAAACATTATTATTAAACATTATTAAATTATGTTTACAAAATATCTTTATTTCACCTTTTACGAGCTTAATACTGGCCCTATTGCGCTCATCTCGCCATTTTGTATTCATCACTGAAAATATGCGCTCAATAAAAACTGAAGTTGCTGGTATAGAAAGAAGAAATTATACTATTTTGAAAATATAAAAACTCAGAATCACTGAGCAACATTTTTCAGCAGTAGATTTAGCAACACATTTTTGGACAGAAAGAGCAATAGCCAGAATTTTACTAAACTGATTTTCTGAATACAAATTTACAAAACCAATTACGGTTGTGTTTCGTTTTACAATTATTTTAATGAAATAATGTTATTTAAATTTTCATAGAAAATATAGTAGCTTCGCCTATAATTTTTTTAAATAAATTTTATTATTTCGGCCTCTATTAAAGTAGGATATTACCTACATTATATTATATAGTTGGCAACCCTACCTGCCGACCCACTGCGTTTCAACGTTGATATACTTTTTACTGAAAAACTTGCGTCAAATTTCACTGAAATATACCTACCACATCAAAGAAATCAAAGGTTCGGTTACGAATATGGAATCGAGCAAGCCGATAGACAGGCGCGACGCGACAGCGCTACACAAAGGCGCCGCTCGTCGCGCAACACGCGGTGCCTTTGTTTCGGGCGTCGCGTCGCGCCTGTGTATACGAGCCTTTATGAGTCGCAAAACGCGCACAATAGGTACGTTGCATAAGGGCGCTCTTGTAAAGGGATCGAATTGACAATCTAAGCTGGCCATACTCTCCCGGACTATCTCATTCACCAGTGTTCACAATGATTCCGAAAAAACAGGGTTGTCGAGCAAACGAATTTTTAAAACATCAAGCATGGATTACGAATAACTTCCAAAATCCTTCGGATTGTGATCGTTAGTGTGTTACGCAATTCGGGTATAAAACGTCATGAACTACGATTTGTGTGCTTCCAAACCCGTTAACCCTTATCAAAACAAAGCTGGGTAGAGATCGTCTAATTTAAAACTGCACGCCCCTCCACAAAAATTTCTATACATGCATTTGAAATGTGTATGCAACAAGCAGTAGAGGGGCGCGCAATTTTAAACTGGTCAGTGGACGATCTCTACTTACGTTATATTCTTCCCATCTCTCTGATTTACATTGACTGCCTCTTTCGTCAAGTGATCGCAAACGCCACTACATGGTCTTGGGTTCGATTCTCAGGTCGGGCAAAGTGTTATTGGGTTTTTCCATCAAGAATTTCTTAGTAGCAGCCCGGTGTCTGAATTTGTGCCCGGTTGATGGCAATAAGCTCGCCACCATATTACATGAGACTTAAACATAACTGGCGAAATGTGGGTGGACTACAGGTTACCTATGCCCAACCCTCCGGGGAAACAAAGCGTGATGTTGTTTCTCTCTGATTTAAAAAATTATCCAGTAACAAACATCACAAGCATTTGTCATTTATAATATTCAGAAAATTATTCCATCTATAGAAAGAGTATCTTAGCGTAGCGATCGGTCATTGCGAATGGGCGAAGTTGCCGCTCGCGGTTTGTCATTGCGATTGAGCGACGTTGCTGCTTGCTGTTAGTCATTGGGATTGGGCGACGTTGCCGCTTGTGGTTTATCATTGCGATTCGGCGACGTTACCGTTTGCGGTTTGTCATTGCGATTGGGCGACGTTACCGTTTGCGGTTTGTCATCGCGATTGGGCGACGTTACCGCTTACGGTTCGTCATTGCGATTGGGCGACATTGCCGCTCTTACGGTTTGCGGTTGCGGTCACCTTCGGATAAGCACCATACAATTTCCCAAGTCCGCTTGGGAATAGCATACCTAGATACCTGTCGTGCTGACGAAGATACATTGAACGTCGATTTTGTGAACTACAATGTTTGACGTCAGATTAAATAGCTTAACCCTCCACAGAATTTAACCGTGGAATGTTCAATGGTCTTAGTAATAATTCCTACATAAATTTTCAACAGACTTTTTTAGCTCAGCTATTTGTGCGAAATAGATAGGTTTGGAAAGAAAAAGAAGTGGCCTTTGCCGAGCAGCGGGACACAATGTATTATAACAAAACAAAAATGGCTGCAATTTGCAAACTTTGTATTGCTTTTAATTATTTTAGAAAAGGCACTGTATTTTACCATTTACTGAAATAATAATAGCTAGTAATTGCGTAACACACTATCAGTAGGAATGGCTTTCATTTTAACAGTTCCACAACAGTCATTGCGTTAAATTATTTACGTAGTTAAGCAGACATATTTTTCGAACATATACGAAGCAGTGGATTAGCAATATCCTTCAAAATGATTCAGATTATGATTAATAGTGTGTTACGCAATTAGGGTGCTGTTCTGTGGGTCTATTTTCAGCTATTTTAAGTAGATATTAAAGTTTCATAAAAACTAAAGTGTTTGACATCGATTAGTAGGTATTTAGTTCTAAACCAAAGTAATAGGTACCTACTTTACGATTTGCGGTTATTCTGTAACGCTTTGAATATTTGATCAACAAAATATCGGACCTCTCAGTGTTGTACTCAGACAAATACTACAATAGGATTTGTTAAACACTGACTCGCATATTTTATAAGTCAAATTCATTAAGTTTGTACTATTTGTTTACACAAATTTAGCAAAGGTAACAGCTGTTTTGTTAATGGCCGTTATCCTAAAATTTCACTCACATTTGCGTTACCTTCAGGCAATTAGTACCGACCAATTAATGCTAAAATTACCAAAATTTTATGCTCAATTTTCAAGTACAAAACATGAAAATTGAGCATAAAATTGAGGATAAGTTGAGATCTTCTTCGTAGAATGTTACGAAATAGTTGTAACTGATACAGAATATAAGCAGACGTTTTGTTAATTTTAGGATAAAATGTAGAGTGGTAATGCAAAACTAAAGGGTAATTTAATCATGATTCTGTGGCATATTGATTCTTTGCTTAGGTAGATCCTACCTAATGAAAAAGTTCGACTATTTATTACAAAGTATGAAAATATAATGAAGCCATAAATTTAACAAAAGACGACCACGAACAGCCAATTTATACTGGATTACTTGTAGAAACTAATTTAAGCACAGAAAGCTTAAATACAAGCTCATCCGTGTCTAAACACAGCCAATCTTCTTATACGCAACCGTATCGCCAGACCAAGTATTTGTTGTAAAATGTACCATATTTCTGAACAAAATATTGCCTTTAAGGCACATATTTTTAGTCTGCATTATTTGTAAGACGTCTCGAGGGCATTGTATAGTCTACTTAGGAACTGCTCGGGACGAAACCGTACCCAATCGTTCGACTGTAAATGAGGGTAGGTATCCGAATTCAAGTAAACGATGTTACGTGTAGGTAATATTGGTTGCCCATTTCTGTCATATTTGATGTAAGAAATCTAATTTGGTACTTATTTTGCTAATGATTTATCTATAAAGGTTTACCTACATATTTATGTTATTTTTTTTAAGGGTTAGGAACTCTTTCAGTCTTTGCGTAGTTATTTACTGCTGTACAATAACAATATTCAAATAATAATCATAACATTGGATTCTAACTCAAAAAAGACTTTCTTCGTTACGTGTGTGAAATAATGAACAGCCTATAAAACTAGGATTTCAGGCTAAGAAAACAACAAAGATCAAGGTCTCTGAAAAACGACATCCTTCGTGAATAATCTCAAACTCAAGCGATTATTTCGATTAATTTAATTTGATTTATTTATTTATTTAAATCAAACACAATGATCCATATTTATGTTAGTATACTTAAATAGACAGATACAGGGTCAAATTAAATTAGCTAGCGGAACTCCGCAGACGTGATGTGTATCAATATATAAATACGATAAAATAACGAGTTCGCTAGCTAATTCAATATGACCCTGTCTAAACCCTTCATAGGCACTTTCGGTTGTTAAGGAGTCGGTCCGTCAGAAATATGAAGCTACATAGTTGCCCATTCCCAAGCGTAGTAGGTACTGCAGCATTATATTCTTGCATTAACATTTTTGTAATATACGTCCTTCGCGTAAAAAATATTCAACCTATTTTAAACTTTACTTGACCGGCAATTAATTTTGTTCTTGAATTTTGTTTAGAACTTCTGCGTCTGACAAGCAAAATTTTCCTTACACTGGATGTCATTGCGGATTTTTTTCTTTTTGATTAAGCCAATATTAGCCAAAATTCCTCTTGAAATACATTAATGAAGTCGATTTAACGATAATCACTCGGTTATCCGATGAAGTAATTAGTTATTCCGTTAAAAACTGTGAATGTATTCTTTCTTATGCGCTCAAATATTTTGTCTCGATATTATATTTTATTTCTTTGTCATGGGAACATTCAGGAAACCCTTTTCTTCGAATGTCTTTATTGTTATAAGAATCTTATCTTCAGCAAAACGATCTGTAAGTTTCATGTGTTCAATCTTTAAATTTTCTTCTCTGTTATTAAAAATTCTGCTTGTACTCACGTACCTTATCTCCCATTGTTGCTCTTAGGTATGGACCGTGTTTATCAAGCCGAATTTCGGCCTCATGTCAAGGACTAATGGTATAGCCTGTGAGTCGTAATAAGTTACCTCTCGATTTGCGACGAGACTACACTACAACATCTTTGTTTCCTTCCCGGCAGGCACATCGATCGCAGGATATTTCCAACTACTTATATCTTAATAATATTAAACTCTAGGTTCATTTTCTTTTGAATGTAAGTCCGTACCATAACCATGGTTTCATTTAGCGCTGTTCTTAGACAATAGAAACCTTATATTTAACGTGGGCGTCCTAGAATACAATCAGGCTCTTTAGGACGTATATCGAATACAAGACTAAAAGGTATCGATCCGGTGCGTCTAAGTTTTTCTCGTGTACTTTCTTTTTATATAAGAAACAATATGAACAACATTTTTGCCAATTTTTGATTTGATTCTTTAAAATTTTGATTCTCTTTTTTATAATTGTGAAATTTCGTTGTATTTTTTATTTATTACATACGTATTTATGTGGTGAAATCCTTTCTTTATTTTGCTACAGTATTTGAAGAACGTGGAAGAAACATGTATGTCATTGTATGAAACGGGTATGTAAAAGCGTCCTTGCTGCTCCTGTTTCGCAAGCAGCCAGGATGCTGTAGAGGCTCGTAAACATTAGTAATAATCGCAGAGGTAGTACAAGTTAATTTGTAGGTGTCTAGTAATATTAAAGTCGACTTGTAAGATGAGGGTGGCGTAATCTGTCTAGATTAAAAACCTCTTCAAATAAAAAAAGATAAAAAAAGAAACACCATGAAGACTATTTTAAATCAAACATAATGTTACAAAATATTGGTTAGATCAATCATGATGAAATTGTACATATAGATAGATAGATGCGAGGTAGATAGTATCCTACTAATATTATAAATGTGAAAGTTTGTGAGGATGGATGGATGGATGGATGGTTGTTACTCTTTCACGCAGAAACTACTGAACGGATTTGGATGAAATTTGGAACACAGATAGTTTATAACCTGGATTAACACGTAGGATACTTTTTATCTCGGTAGTACAATCCACGCGGGCGAAGCTGCGGGCAAAGCTAGTATTATATATATGTGTGTAGAAGAAGGCACACCCTATCCAGTGTGGCGATTAGGTTATCACATTAATTCAAACCACGTATTCCACGAGTACATTACGTATTTTAAACACACAATTAAAGTAATTAATAACAATTAACATTCTAGCCATGAGACCATTTTTTTTCGTTTTCGTATTTCCCAACATTAAACTTAATTTGTGATTATTAGGTAAAAATAACTTAAAGTTTGTTTTGAATTGTTGATACCATCGCCCCGCGCGTGTCTATTGCCGTATTATCAAGGGTGGTCTATTTCGTGCCAATTTTTACGCTATTTATTTTATTTAGAAAATTCATTTTCTATTTTTAGTAAAATTATTAATTATATTTATTATTTATTATTTTAACAGACTGATAACAACTTGTAATAACTACTGTAGTATTTAATGTGATAAACTAATCGCCTCTTTGTATAACTAGAATTCTAGGCTAAGTGATTATTTATTGCGCATTCCTTGAATGTAGGACGCATCTGCGCAAAATTTTCCATTATGAAAATATGTCTGGGTCATAGATATTGATGTTTATCTATGTAGGTATTTTAATGATTCAGTTAATTGAAATATACAAATACTAGATTTTAAGGTAGGTTAGATTAAACGACAGACATACTTTAAAAACGGTGTAGTCATGAAAATGAACAAATCTTGCTAAGAGATAAATGAAATGAATTAGTGTCAATCAATCTCAATCTCAATTACCTCCTTCCCTTTTAATGTATATATATAGTATATATATATTATATAATGTAGGTGTATATTATAGTAAATATGTATGTATGTGTATTATAAGTTTATAACCTATATAGGTACTTGTATACCTACTTCATGTATAATTAATTATGTTATCTTTTTAATATTTTTTATTATTATTAACGCCTGTTAAGCAGAGCACCTGCCATCTTATCTCTACACCACCCTTGGTTGACTGGTAGAGAATGCCTAAGGCATTAAGTCCACCTTTGTATGTTATTGTGTGCGAGAAGTTTAAATAAATAAATAAATAAAAATACATCTGCTGTTCCCTAAAAAGTGCAATCAATACCTACGCGATCAAAATGCAGGGAACCGCTGTTTTTTTTCAAGTTCTGAGTTGATCCCATATTAGGATTTCTTAATTCTCAGAAGTACCTACTACACTCCCTCAAATTATGTTCGTTCTTTAAGGGGACTACAGGACCTAAATGTAAGTTTTATAATGCCGAAAAGTATATGATCCACTGCAATAAACAAAATCAGAAAAATATATGTTATTCTTCAGGATATTTGCTAATTAGGTAGATAGTGTGTTGAAAACATAATACAACTAATTTGATACGACAGAAAAAAATCACGAAGATACCTCTAAAAATTTCTTATAACGATTAAAACCATACTACTATGCATTCAACCATTCTGATTTTTGTCAGATTATTCTACAAGCAACATACTACTCGTAACGTAATAGTGTTTTAATTTTTTAATCCAATCAATAGATTTTTTGTAAGTCGATAATTGCTTCGTATTTTGCAATAAATTACCAGCGTTGTGTCATCGCGCTTCTCTTTCGTTTCTTTGCAGTCCGATAGTGACCGCGCTTTAGCTGTTGTAAGCCTCTTAACATATCATCCATACTACGTATATAAAATATTATCAATTCCAAAGTAACTCTGTCACGCCTAAACCACTGAACGGATTTCGATCAAATTTGGCAAGGAGATAGATGGCATCCTGGGAAAGGACATAGGCTACTTTTTATTAGTGGGATCATTTCCGACATTAACCGCCGGCAGAAGCTAGTCTTGATATAATTATCAATGTTTTAATTCCTTCTTTGGTGTTCAAAATGGGTCATCGTAAATCGCTTTGCT
The DNA here is from genome assembly GCA_917490735.1 of Dryobotodes eremita. Lineage (NCBI taxonomy): Eukaryota > Metazoa > Arthropoda > Insecta > Lepidoptera > Noctuidae > Dryobotodes > Dryobotodes eremita. Next base: position 25,374,407 of record OU823241.1, on the reverse strand, counting down.
CCAATTTACGATTCGTTGAGTACTTAGGCCCTGTTATAAACTCGAATCAAATACGCATTCTTACGACTGATTGGGCAATTTTTGGATACCCCGATAAACAATAATTATTCTAATTTACTGTCGTTTTACACAAAATTGTAGTAAACATAATAAAAGTCTACTCTTAATAAAATCATAAATAATTCATTCCAGCTGGGTAGCATGAAATTTTGCACAAGAGTACCTTTTATAACGAAGGTGAGCACAAAATTCAAAGTCATTTGTTTTTTAAAACTCTAACTAGTCCTAGCTATACAAAACCTAAAGATGACCAATATAAACAGTATGTCTCTATACAATATCCCTCACCAGTATCTAATAAAATCGTCCGTCTGTATTTAACTCTAAATGAAACAATCATTGACTACACTGAAGGCAATAAACCGCATCTGCTTTAAAAAAGTAATAAAATACTGCAAGCAATGGCAAAGGTATCAAATAACTGTACAACTCTTTACTCCCGGCGGCGGCTGCTCTTTTTGCGACCGAACTGCACAAAGCTATTGCTAACTATGAGTTTTACTCAGAAGTGGAACTTCATTTTGTTTATAACTATAAAATAGTAAGTTATATTATTACTAACTATTGCCCACGACTTCGCCTGAGTGTATTTTTAACCGACTTCAAAAAAAAGAGGAGGTTCTTAATGCGACTGTATGTTTTTTTTTATGTTAGCTCAGAACTTTTTCTAGGTGATCCGATTTGGTTGATTCTGTTTTTATTTGAAAGCTGGTGCTTCTCATGTGGTCCCATATAAATTTTATCAAGTGTTGACCAGTAGTTTTTGAGTTATCCTTAATACTGCGTATTTTTTCCACTTACTTTATAATGATGATGATTTAATAATTTCCTGGCACTGTTATTTACATATCAAGTAGTGGTATACGAATGTGTGTGGGGTAGAACCACAACTAAAAAGTGAAAATTAAAAACTCTTTTACAAAAAAAAAAAACAACCGACTTTCAAAATAAACACTAAAAAGTGAAAAATTACTTTAATTTCGGAAGTCGGTGGCAGAACACGAAAATACAAAACCAAAGACACCGACTTCCGAAATTAAAGTAATTTTTCACATTTTTTTGTGTTTATTTTGGAAGTCGGTTGTTTTTTTTTTTGTATAATAGTTTTTTGTATTTATAATGGACATAGGAACAATATAAATTATATATAGGTAATTCGTATGTCTTCTCCAGGTCCCAGCCTGCCTATCAGTCAAATTTAATAGCGATCGATTCAGTGTTTTAGGCGTGAAAAGCTACAGACAGACAGTTACTTTCGCATTTATAATATATTAGTGTGGACTGTTATGAGCGAGCTTTGTTTTACTGCTACGCCAAGGCGGTCAGGATTATATCCATTATGATAACGTGCTTCTTCTTGAAAATTCCACAGTACTCGTAAAACACGTATCTTTGTGTTCTACCAAGTCCCAAATCAATTGCCTCAACGCTTCAGTCTTACTTAGGCTATCAGTCTTGGTCGATTACCTTGTACTCGTAGTTACTTATGGCAAATAATAATAATATTATTATGTCCTACTTAGCTAGTCCCATGCTGCCATATTGAACTACGACAATATAATTATTCAGCATTTAAAATTCTCATTTCTGGTCAAATAGCACCCATCCAACTTAATCAAAACGTTCATGTTGAAGTGTATTTGTGGTTTACTTTTACATACACACCCCACAGATCTGTAAAATAGAAACACAGACGCGCATCTGAGTCAGCACCCTATTTACGTAACACACTATCTATCACAATCTGAATCATTTTGAAGCCTATTGCTAATACATTGCTTCATATGTTCGAAAAATGTGTGTGCTCAACAACGTAAATAACGCAATGAATGTTGTTGAACTGTCAAAATGAAACCCATTCCTACTGTTAGTGTGTTACGTAATTACCCCGCAGGATGTAATATACGTAGTATCTCTAGGTAGTCTGTGGGTGTAACAACAACCACAGAGATTCACACAGCCATAGCCAGTAGATTCATTGGTCAGTGGTCACCGCGACATTTGACAAATTTCGATCAGTGGTAGTTTCAATTATCAGCGATCAAATGCTTTTAGTATTTTGCACATTATTATTTACTCATTATGGGTATTAAAATTCAAAAGCAGGTATTGAAAGCAGCTATGTACTTGTAGCACGAGAAAATCTAAGTTGATTTGAACACAACATCAAGAAATCGAATCGAATAAAATTATTACTTTTATTTTTCCGAAACTAAAACCTGTAACTGATTTGTTTTATCAACTTTTCCGCAAGTAAATGCTTCATTGTAAACGCGAGGCGAGAGTGATACGAATTATGCTGATCGCCGCCAGCAAAGAAACTTTGTAGGACGACATATTTAATGTAAACCGCCTCAAAAGACCCGCCCGCGTTTAGTGTTGCAAACTTAAGTTTTAAACCCTTGAATATCTAACGGGGCCAACTTATTTTGGGTCACCAACGCCGACATCAATTATTTGCCAAACGTATCGCAAACGTTTGTGGTGTAAGCCGAGTGCTTAACTTAAGCACCATTATGCCAACAGGTGCACATAGCTACTCCGTATGTGTTAAATACGGTTTTTGTTTAGGAGTGGTTTATTGGGATGTTAAACTTATGATTCAAAGTACCGTCAAACGAGCTGAATAGGGAGGCAGGAGAGAATTGAGACGAAACTTTAAATGGGATTTTAACATTGAAATAATATAGTTTGTTGCCAAAAAGGACTCTAATGTTTTTACTTCATTATAATTAACGATTAAGTGCCCTTACTGGCAACAAACTATATTATTTAAATGTCAAAATCCCTTTTAAAGACTCGTCCCGAATCACGCCTCTTTTTTTTTTGTGTGGGATATCTTCAAATGACCTCTCCCGCTCTGGGCGGAGCGGAAGGGCGTGCTAATATCTCTTTGAGGCGCGCGTGGAACACGACGCGCCGTCGACCCGGGCCTGCGGGGTAATTACGTAACACACTAACAGTAGGAATGGGTTTAATTTTGACAGTTCGACAACATTCATTGCGCTATTTACGTTGTTGAGCGTACAAATTTTCGAACGTATGAAGGAATGTATTAACAATAGTCTTCAAAATGATTCAGATTGTGATAGATAGTGTGTTACGTAATTAGGGTGCTGGTCCTTACCGGACGGCGAGCTGCCCATTGCTCGCCGTCGGCAAGCCCGCGCCTACGGGGGCCGGGAGTCGGCAATCGACTCCCGACGCCCAGGGTGTCTCCTCCTGCGGCGACTAGGGGCGCAAGGGCGCAGCGATTGCCTCTCCCTCACGCGCTCCGCCTCCTCTTTCGCGAGCATTACTGCTTCGCAGAAGGAGGTGATGGCTTCCCATTCCCTCTCGCTCCGTACCATGGCCTGAACCAGGGCCGGACGCGAGAGGTCGCCGGCGCCGATCGCCCGATTCACCCCTGCATCCCTATTCACCCCAATTGACGGTACCTAATGTAACAGACTTTTATTCTTCTCTCTATGTTTGCAACAACATTTAGCCTTCGTAGAACCAACCAATTAACTTTTCGACCGTGAAGTAGTTACATAGTACCTTATTATTATTTAAAAAACTTTTCTCGACTATAAATACCTACCTTTTTTTTTTAGACGGGAAATCATCCAATGACCTCTCCCGCTCTGGGCGGAGCAGAAGGGCGTGTCAGACTCTTAGTGACTAAAACCCACCCGTGTTCCTACAGTTGCCTGTGCGCCAGGGCAACGGTAACTCTTTCGAACAATCCGCGACCCCGACAGATAAATAAAAAAAATAAAAAATAAAATAGATAAATACCTACCTAGCTTTCTTCCAAAAATTACCCTGGTTTTTCACCAACACTGCTCACTACCGAATCACTACACATTTTTCCCCTGCCTCTATGTCACTGCGAACAAAGACGGTGGTGTGCAAATGTCCTTATACCAGCCGTATTCGACTTTTGAACTCGCATCGTCCACCCCCCCAAACCGACTGACCTAAATGCGGTAACAGCGTTTTGTTACCACAAACGTGATTCCATAAAACGTTTTTAAGGCGATGCTTTGCTCCAAAGGCATTATATTGTTGTTTTTGTCATTTACATTTAAATACCCCTACTCGAAACATTACTATAAGTTTTTAGGGTTATTAAGTTATTTGGTCCGTTGAGACAGCATTTCTACTCATAAAATTGTCCATTTCGTGCAAAAAGACCAAAAAAATCACTCTAAAAAGGTCGTTATTTTCTATTATTCTTTCTTTTGATACATTTTTAGAGAGAGTTACACTTAATTCTTGTACGGTCACGAAAATTGATTGTTTACCAAATTGACATACTATGGCGGCCATTTCATACAACTGTCAAAGAATGACAGTTGTGATTTGAATATATAGACAATTTAAGTTGGTAGTCAATTTGACCGACAATTAATTTCCCCGACTTTACATTTATAACAGTCGTCAAACACTTTGTAAAATTGGATCACGAACGTTGGAACCGCAACGTGGCCAGCCCGTGATTGCTTACCGTTAATCAGAAAGAAATATTGGAAACACAGTTTTAACAGTTTCCCCACAATTAATGGCGCTAGGTGTGATTGTAAATTCAATGTCGGAAGAGAAAATATTCCTCATTCGGATAACATTCATAGGATGAAGACGAATAAATACTTTATTCAGAACGTTGCGGGTAAACTACAATGAATGTTGTTTGATTTGTACTCGACTACGGCAAAGCCAAAGGAGGGTTATGATTTTAACAGGCTATATATGTATGTTCATTTGTTCACCCATAACTCCTAAACTAATAGTCGTACTTTGACAAACGTCGTATCATTGGAAGCGTCATATTGTTTCGAGGGTTATAGGCTATATGAAATCGTATAAAATTCAACATGGCGGGTTATAGCTGATGAAAAGTGTTACCGATTTTTTAATTTATTTATTTATTTTTAGAAAAAACGTTGCCCCACACTAGGAATTACTCCTGTATTTTGGGTGCATTTACAAACATTAAACATTTAAAGTCACATACACAAACAGCCAGACCCGGAACAACTACTTGTAGGTCATACAAATATTTGGCCCGTGCGGGAATCGAACCCGCGACCCGCAGCGTAGCAGTCAATCGCTTAACCGCTACACCAACCGCATTTTAAGTTTCAAATATATTGTTTGGTATCTAATGAAAGGCATTAAAGAATACTTTTTGAAAATATATTGGGTATCTATTATTATTCACACATAAACCCCACATAATAAAACAATTATTTTTCACTTTTTATTTTCAGTAACACTAAAAACCTTTTTATAATTTTTTGTAGGCTGCTTATCAAAGCATAGAAATCATACCATTTGCTACCTACCCTCAATGATCATAACCCCAAAATAAATTAAATTAAAAATAAAGTTCAAAACTAAAACCCAACTACGACAAAACGCCAACTAAAATTGAGAATTTATAGTGATATATTAAATTAATATTATTTCGACAGTAAACGTAGAAAAGAAAGAAAAGGGGTAGAAAAAGATGAAATACTAGTAACCACTACCAAGAAAGTAGCTTAGCTTTGTAAACGGTGCTCACGGCGAGAACTTTCGTGTTCAGGCCCTGCAGCCTCGACATGAATAGCGACAAAAATCTGTCGCTAAGTCGTATCGATGTCAAATTTCTTTAATAGATTTTCAACCTTATACTTTGGAAATAAAGTTGAAAATCTATTAAAGGAATTTGACAACGTTACGACTTAGCGACAGATTTTTGTCGCTATCTAATGTCGAGACTGCAGACCCAGGCCTATGCACTACCAGACACTACGAATGTGTATTGTAATCATTCCATCAGTCTTACAAGGCTATTGTTGAAGACAGAGGACTAGCTAGTGGCAATGAAACCACATATTCAACACAACCACTAGATTTATCGTCGATATCCACAGGTTTTAGTTTAAGAATAATTACTTACATACACTGATTCAAGGCAAGCATCGCTTCAGTTAAAGATACTGTGTTCTAAGACATTACGCGGTTAAAACAATTACGAGACTAGTTAACACTCTTATCTCTGGAAGCGAACTTACTAACGACAACCATGAAAGTGGGTGGAAAGACTTGCGTTTACATTAACTTCCGGCTTCCAGTAAGTACGAAAATATTCCAGATTGTTCTACAGTGCTTCCTCTAGTGTTGGGAAACGATCACTATAAAGTTCATTCATAAAAACAAAAAAGCTCATTCATCGGCGTCCCCTGGCGTCGAGAGGCGCAAGCAGTTATCCAATATTCCATTCATACTACGAGTAAATCATTTATAAATACTGACGCCATCTAGCAGCGAGTGGCACAAACAGAGGGATAAACTTATATTGCTTCCGCTGCTCAACGCCGGAGGGCATTGCTATTTATATCAGTCACAGCTATCGTCCACGTAACTGCAACCTAAAAGCACGGCGATTATGCCACGGATTTCCTGTATGATGACCAATTAAATCAGACTCAGGCGCATCACACGCCTAACTACCTCCCATGTTATCGGGCTATATTGACCTTATTTCTTGGGTCAGAGAATGCACTCAGGGTGAACCCCAAAAGCCTAATTGAGTCTAATTTGAAAATTCCGTGTATGTCTCGAGTATGTACAGTCACGAGCATAAAAATAGGGTGGCAGGATCATCGTTACCGCAACGCGCGTTCGTGTTTACCGCAAATAAATGTATTTTCTTTCTTTCTTTCTTTCTTTATCGTCGCACCACCTGATACCATGGATTCAGTACCTACATAATTCTGTAGCCACAGCGTTGAAAATTTTCGTCGGTTATTAAAAAAAATATATGCTAAACATCATCATCACATTTAGTTTCCTTGCTTTTGTTTCATGTTTATTATTGTATATATTATATGTAGATAAGTATATGTTTTATGTATGTATGTATTTGTTGTCTATGTAAATGGTACACCACTGACTACCTGCATTATTGTCTCTCCTTCTCCCTTGAATCCATCCAAAGGTTGTCTGTAAAAGATCGCTTTTAGTGATAAGACCGCCCATTGTGTCACCTGTGTAAAATGTCGACATTTATATCTGTAGTTTTTATGGTGTACATAATAAAGAGTATTCTATTCTATTCTATGCTTTTCCATACATTTTGACCGCGTAGGTATTGCAATTTTGCATGTACTTTAAAGAAATAGAAGAAAAATCGAAAAATTATACTGTTAGGTTTATATGCTACCAAAGTGATGACAGATATTTTTGATCTCCATGAGGTATCACGTTCTTCTGAATGTAACTAAGTAAGCAGAAATTTATAGCGTAAGACATGATATTATCGCACTCTAAGAGGTGATATATCTTTTTGAAGCCGATTAAGCATTCAATATATTGGCGTCACTTGTCTCGTCAGATAATTTTGGTGTTCCAGGGATGTCACATATTCGTGCTGCCATTTGTACTAATGCCTTCCATAAATGATCACATATATTTACCGTCATCTTTTTTTTGACAGAGTTTAATGGATGAATCATGAAAACAGATATTATTGTAGCTGAGTTAGCTATTGTAGTGATGCGATATTTATGCTCGTACCTGTACAATGTTTCATCGGAAACTATTATACTCCAAAACTAATTGAAATGGTAATGCCGTGTCGTCAAATAGAATTTATGTAAACGAATCCTTTAGAGGTCTAAAGCGTTCGTTTATTATCGTTTATAGCAGTTACAACAAAGTCCTACATACACGTTTTCAGCGCAAAATCAACAATACAAAGCCGAGTGGCCACAGTTAAAGCATCGAGAGATCGTTTGGTTTCGTGTGTAATCGCTATACCTACACACAGACAGAAGACTCTCTATACAATATCAGCCGTACTTACTTAGGTACACTAGTACTTGCCCATGCTTCACAGGGGTGCAATTTACTGCTGTGGCGACCTGTCAAAACTTCATGATTTCTGTGGTTTATCGAAGTTAAATATTAACGTATTAAACACATAAACCTTTCGGAATAAATTCTCTAAATGATGGTGTAAACCGCATGAAAATCCATTGTCTAGTTTAGAAGATCAAAGCGGTCATACAATCAGACAAGAAAAGCGACCTTTTTTATACTGTTTATTGAATATACAGCGTGTATCAGAAAAGGAGGAAAAGGTTTTTGTTCTTTGTTGTTGTAAGTTTTGTATGCGACAGTTGATCGCGATTACAATGTTGATGCCATGGAGAATGTTATTCAGTTTGATGGTCTGTCTGAACCACACCCTTAAATTTGACCACACTTTTCTGATGCATGCTGTAAATAGATGTCTGTACTTTGTGTAGGTACTTCACAGCCTGTTTCGTAGAAAAGGTGGTACGTCCCTAAGTTATTTACGTGTATGCCTATTGGGTTGAACTGAGACTAAAGGCGGTAGTTCTTTTTATTCCAGCACTTTTCTCGACTATTTTTACGGTATGTTTTTCTGAAGAGATCTTTCGCTCATTATTTATTTTTTCGGGACAACCTTTTAAATATTTAAGACGTATTAGGTTCTATCGTTTTTCCATTTCTAGTCTGAAGTCATGGACATTTTAATACAAAAGTTTGGGTAGACCAATATCACAGTTTCTCGAAAACGCTGATGACATAATAACTATTATAATAATCTTAGATGTACGAAGAAAGTGTCTTGTGAAACTGTTCACGCTGGAAATGCAAGTCCCGCAATATATTACACGACGATCCTTTTGTAGGTTTTTATTTTTTTGGTGCTTACCATCATTGTCTGCCGTCTTTTTTTAACTATGTTTGGGGTCGTCTTCGCATATCCATGGCAAAAAGTTCAAATTACTGCCACAGTCAAAGGACGTACAAAGGTGACAGCATGCTGCGCAAGATTTAAGATGGGCAATTAATTGTCTGTGGGTTGGCTTCCAGTTGAATACCAGAATTTTACATAGAGCGACTGCAGTGCTCAACGGCATATAAAACTTTTCAACTATTGTCAATACAGCTTTGCAGTGCGGGCGTAGCATCAGGGTATTATGCATTCACAAAGGGCGACGGGTGTTCTTTCTTAAATATTAAATAGGTCCACCAATATCACCAAGAGAGTAAATATAACCCACATTCCGTGAAAAGCGATTGGATTTTTTTATTCAAATCCTTAGTAAGGTTTACTTTTTTACCATTTTGGTAGGGAACCCTAATAATAACGCATAAAAATATTAGTCAGTCACCAATTAGTGTCGAAACTGACTGACCAGGATACATTTTTTAGAATCACCTATCTATATCTATATACTAGCTGCGCCTCACGGTTTCACCCACAGCGGTATGAAATATACTTTACGACCTTTTCTCAGACCTACCAAATATACACAAAAAATTTCATAAAAATCGGTCCAGCCGTTTCGGAGGAGTTCGATAACAAACACTGTGACACGAAATTTTTATATATTAGAAGATATACTAATACTAATAATAAAGCTAAAGAGTTTGTTTGTTTGTTTGTTTGAACGCGCTAATCTCAGGAACGTCCGATTTGAAAAATACTTTCAGTGTTAGGTAGTCATTTATCGAGAAAGGCTATATATCATCACGCTAAGACCAATAGGAACGGAGCACCAATGAGCAATGTTTCAAAATCGTGTTTTTTTTTTCTTCTTTTTGAGAGCTCCGCTGCGTGCGCTGCGTAAACGGTTAAAGTTTCACAAAAGTCATGTATTACAGAATTGTTCCTCTTTAAACGTTCTAAAAAAAATTCTGTGACAGCTTCTATCTATCTTCTAAGGTTGGCTCACTATAAACATTTTATGCTAACCAAATTTGTTCTAAAATAATGCATTATTTGCGAAGGTGTTTTTGTAAACATTATATTAATACTTATCCAAATAAATACGTTATTCATCACAGGTATTTAATTTAAAACCAAAATTGGCCTTTACATCATTTCCATGAATATCTTAGGAGATATCGCAGTTTGAAAATAACATCGCAGCAAAATAATGGTGCAAGCCCGGCGGCGGGCGGTCATGAGGGGGAAGGGCGGTGGCCCAAGTTATCTCTGCGAGATACCGAAAATGACGTTCAGTACCCCAGTAAAAATTTAATCGGTAACCTAGTAAAATTTTTAAGACCTTAAATGCTTTTTGTCCTAGAATTTGTACTGGGTAACCCGGTAATTTTGTTGGGTTTGCGCATATGGTCCCGCGTTACTTCAGAGCCCCAGTAAAAATTCATAAACTCCACAGGAATATTTTAAGAAATCTTTTCTCCGTGTACTGATAAGTGTGATGCCTAAAACCTAAAATAGCTTCTTAAAGTACGTATTATTTAAAAATATTTTCACCCTGTACGTAAACGAAGTCGCGGGTTAAAGCTAGCGTCAGCCCAAAGTAACTATTCCACGTGGACGAAGTCGCGGGCGGAAGCTAGTACTAATAATAAAGCTGAAGAGTTTGTTTGTTTGAACGCGCTAATCTTTGGAACTACCAGTCAGATATGAAAAAATATTTTTGTACTTCATAGCCAAATTCTTGAGGAAGACTATTTAACATCAAGCTAAGACTATTAGGAGCCGACCAAAAAGAAAAAATCAGAAAAAACTTGAAGCGAAAACGAAGTAATAGCGCGGGCAGGCGATGCGATCGGTGGAACAAGAAATTTGACGCGGACGAAGTCGCGGGCAGAAGCTAGTAACTTTATAATTTTTATTGTATTCCGTTTATTCATTTTTTTCCATATAAAATACATTTTTTAATATTTGTTAAAGAAATATGTAAAAAATATATAAAAAAATGTGGTCCACTGGTGTCGGGAGCAAGGTCCAAGCTAGTGGTGGTTAGGGCTCCAGAGATAACAACCTCCTCACGATACGAGCCGTATCGAGGAGTACTGCCTTCTGAATCAAGCCCTTGATCCAACCCTTAACATCCTTATTATATTTATTGTCAAAAACTTTTAAAACCGACATAAGTAACGTAGGAAGTACGTACAATAGATTAAAATAAAAATACTCCTTTAATGTATTGTATGTCTTTTTCTTAATTTAAAAAATATTCTTAGAAAACTCTTATTTTAGCAGGCTTTTCAGTAACTCCACAATGATAAAGCAATGAAATATAATATTAATACTAACATAACCTCGACCTCTGAAAGCTTTTCCAATTAGAACTGTTAAAATATTTGGGTTTTATCATTGTGATGAACCAATGAGTACCAGCTGATAGCAGACTAACGTATCATTTGGATCAGAATTTTCTGAAATGGGGTTATGTTTTTACAAAGTGATTAAATAATCCTCATTCGCACTTTTATTTTAATCTGCGCATCTGTTTTTGGTGATCCTTCGGTTAAATGATAACTGATAAATGATTTTATTTCTGTAAGTAGGTTTGTACAAACACTTTTACACGTCAATCATGTTTTTTTAAACTAGATGAGGTCGGCGTTTCCTATCTGACTACTCTGAGAAGAAAGGCCGAAACAAACTCAGAGGTCACAGTCTCTTTTAAAGTCCAGACATAATCTTGGTCAGGTCATGCGAAGACCATGCAGATTGGTATCTGAAATGGTCTTTTGAGGAAAGAACCACACAGATTGAGTGGACCTGTCCAGTCAGTGCACGCATTTGTTAGTAATCTTACGGTTACTCTTACGGTTTCTTCTTTAGTCCCTAAACTACGGTTTACGTAGACAGTTTTCTGATAACAGTTTCGCTTCTTCTTCTTCTATCTTTCTATATTTCTTCTTCTATTTCTTCTGATGTTGTTTCTTCTTCTTCTTCTTCTTATATGGAGCATGGCCTAGACATAACAGGTATTTTCAACTCAAATCCAGTTCTTTATTATTGTCAGCCAAATCAACTGTGTAGGTTATCTTATTATGTTCCAATACATAGGGAAGCAGCTCCGCCGTGAGTTGCAAAATAATACACTCATGTCTACTGTCTGTCCTTTAAAGATTGTCTGTTCTTAATATTTGTCTGTGTATTTAGAAAATATGAATGAAGAAATTAACCTGACTTTTTATCAACAGGCAAACCCCCGGATCTGATGGCCTGCGGAATTACGTTAATGATGATGATGGTGCTTGTCGCCGGCGTACGAAAATCCTTGTTCTTTAACAACTTGCTGAATGCTATCAACCTCACCATTTGGGTTTTCATCATGACGGCTGGCTTATTCTACATCGATGTCTCGAACTGGACTGAGCATAACGGATTCTTACCTTTTGGATGGAGTGGAGTAAGTAACTTTAATTTTTTTATTTTATTTTCAGACACAATTTTACGACTAAGTACACCTTAGAGTCCTCGCCCACGGCGACTTTTTGTAGCGATGCAGTAGCAATACTGTCGCGCATGTGTATCGATACAGCCGTGATGCTGTCGCTGGCTAAATGATAAATGATAAATGATTTTATTTCTGTAAGTAGGTAACACTTTTACACGTCAATCACATTTTAAAAACTAGATGAGGTCGGCTGTGTACCTTAGCCCAGATTCTGTATCGCTACTATCGCGATGCTGTCGTGCTTCAGTCGCGATGGAAACGCGATTCAGCATCGACTCAGAAGGTCGCCAACGGCGATTTTCACACTTTCACACATTCCTCAGCACCCCTCCCTCCGTTCTTCACCCTTCGTTCCCCCAATGTCGTCAGAAACGGTCGCGCTTTTGCATCGATACAGTAGCGATGCAGAAGCTCGCTTACAAAACGCGCGATAGCATCGCTACAAAAAGTCGCCGTGGGCGAGGGGCCTTAGTGCTATTCTGTAAAATCCACTTCGAACCTCACTCAAGTGACCGCATGTAATCCGAAATCGAACTCTTTTGTTTTTAAAGTCATGGCGGATAAGCAAACTCGATATCGTTCGAATTTTGAAGTGATATTTAGAGAATGGTTGGTTTATTAGCGGAATGCCAGACAAAAAAGTAAAACTCGCTATATAGAATGTATTGGTATACATTCTATAAATTGAGTTTTACGTTTTTTATCTTAGACTCCCTGTTTCACTCGAAATACACAGAGCTAAAATGCAATTACAGAGACATTGACATGTTCAGCCTTTCCGATCGTTATCGAGGGTGACGCCGACGCGAATAATAAGGTTGGATATTAGCCAGACAGAATATTTATAGGCAGTGAGGCTCCCACTTTATACCCAGAAATGTACGCCAAAGTTGATCTAAATGTGCGTTTCCGAGACGGTTATAACCAGTGTTAAAATTATACTCGGGTGTCAATTGTAGTAGGCGTTTATTAGTTTCCTAAGATTCCGTGTAGGTAACAACGTAGAATCCTAATATCAAGAAACTCATAAATGCCATGTGTGCATATTACTGATGCTAAAATGTTTACGGGCGTTAGGAGCTGCTGTGTCAGATATTAATAAAGTACTAGTAGTTTGATGCAGGTGAGAGCTGCGTGTAAACTTTTCATTGCGACCTGCATGAAATTTTAGCGTTCATTAATACGCAAGCTAGCAATCGACAGCTTGGATATTAAAAAGTTGTTTGAATTCATCTCCCATAATTTCAATATCTAGAGCAGATATTCAACATCAAAAACCACTCAGACAGCTGCAATTGTTTAGGTTAGGAGTTTAGGTCACTGCAATTTCAGGGAACGAACTGGATAAAAGTTTCATTCATTTCCGATCTCGGTCATTGTACAAAGTCGGAAGTTTGAATGTTACTGAAGGTTTCTATCGCGATCCGGACTGGTGAGTTGCGTCCGCCATCCACAATGGTGCCGGACGAGTTCTAGTTTCAACTGACATTTCAAACATAGAAGACAGTTAATTTAAGATAACACAACAATTATTTTTCTGTCAGAACCTACAAGTTCTTTTTGTTTTATGGCATTAAGTAGATAAGTAGGTAGTGTGTATAAACGTAAGCCTGCCCAATATCTCTTTTCATACTTTAGTAGACAAAGGCGGTCTGGAAGAGATAGCCTTGAGAGTTCAGACTGTCCATTGTACCTACAATATCAAAATTAATTTGTGATAATAAATAATTGGTTTGTGAAATAATCTGTACTGACAAATTGAATTTCTGAAGTCTTGATGAACGTGTCTTCACACGTCATGATCTAGTAAATATGATTTCAAATGCATAATTCAATAAAACAAGCTGGTGATGACCAGTGGTTATGGCCTCGTGGTTGCGGGTTAAAAACTACCAATGTGACTTTTTCAATTAAGGCCATGAGAGCCAGAGTGGCCTAACTACTTAAACAATAGTTTTCAGTAGCAAGGAAAAAACAGAGGCCCTGATTTCAAATAATTTAAACTAAACTAATTTATAAATTAACGAATTTAAAAAAGAACTAATTTGTAGGCCACTGTGGCACTGTGTGGTGGTATGACTTTTACCGTTTAGAGCAGTGATTTCGGAAATAAAAACAGTATTGAAAAAAAAAAACTATTAGGGCACTCTGGCTCTCATGGCCTCAATTCATATATACTTTTTTAAGTTAATCTTGGACATCACCAACATCGGTGAAGGAAAACATCGTAAGGAAACCTGGACTTATAGTTAATATAAGTCTAAAATCGCCAACCTGTCTTGAGCAAGCCTGGTGATCAATGCTCATGCCTTCTCTATATGAGAAGAGGTATTTGCCCTGCAGTGTTATAGGCTGGTATATTCTATCAAAGGAATAACCGCGCCTTGCTATTTTTCTAATGAACTTGGAAGTTTTTAGCTATGGGTACAAAACCAATGAAATTGAATACGTATAAACAAATCTATACTAATATTATAAAGGGGTAAAATTTGTTTGTCTGTCTGTTTGTATATAGGGGGTAATCTCTGGAACTACCGATCGGATTAGAAGAAACCCTTTTGCATTTGATAGCCCAATTCTTGAGGAAGGCTATAGGCTATGACCATCACGCTATGATCCTTAGGAGTTGAGGAAAAAGAAAAAAGTCAGGAAGAATGCTAAGCGAAAACGAATTGATAGTGCGGGCAGGTGATGCGATACGAAGGGGTGGGTCAGGGGAACATGAAATTTCATGCAGATGAAGTTGCGGGCAGGAGCTAGTTATTAATATTTTAAAGAGGTATTTGTGAGTTTTGATGTAAGGGGTCTGTCTGTCAGAGTCTCATGTCAAATTAGTACAAACTGTTCTCGTCGACTCTACTACGACGATTGACAAAAAGCATAGATGAGGATCAACCAGTGAAACAAGCTGTATTTGTAAATGGCTAATACCACATACTTTAACTGAAAATGATCTTAGAAAAATACAATGAATATGACAAACCTTCATATCCGTGCCTCATCGAATGCAGTAAAGCGTTTGATTCAATTTCACACAGCTCCATATGGCAAGCTCTGGCAGTGCAAGGAGTTAGCAAAGAATACATAGATTTGATAAAGGTAGTATACAAAAATAGTAACTCTCGAATTATGCTAGTTTTAAAATCGAAAGAGGAGTAAAACAAGGTGTGGGTCACCTTGTTTTACTCCTCTTTCGATTTGTTTTTCTCCTAAAATATTTATAGCCGTGCTGGAACAAATCTTTAGAGCGATGAAAAGGGAAAATAAATGTCCAAATCTACATGGATAATACCTGTCACATCTAAAATTTGCAGACCACATAGTATCACTCTCAGAAGACCCAAATAAAATGCAGTGTATGATAGAGTTACTATTCGCACAGAGCAAAAAAATAGGCTTAAAAGTTAACCAAACTAAAACGTAACTGTTGACAAATAAATACAAAACACCAGTCATTTGTTCATCTGTTAACCTAGAATACGTCGAGGAATACATCTATTTAGGACATCTCATTACATTTAGAGATTGCACTGACAAAGAAATGGAGAGAAAAATCAAATGCACATGGAATAAATATTGGGTACTAAAATAAATATTCAAAAAATTAAAAGCTAAACCTATGGAAACTTGCTTACTCCCCACTTTCACATACGCTTGTCAGACATGCCACGATATAAAACTACAGAAAAAATAATTAAAATATGCCAAAGAGGAATGGAGCGGAGCTACATGAACCATAAGCTAAAAGACAGTACAATCAGAGGGAAGACCAAAGCAAAGGAAGTGGCGAAGAAAGTGCTGGGCTTAAAATAGAAGTGTGTTGGACTAGTCCAACGAGTGACAGACAGGCAACTGGTAGACGAAACGCAGACTAGTTATACGACAAAAGATAACGACGATATTGCAAAGATAGCAGGCAAAACATGGAGCAAAATCGCCAGAGATAGAACAGGTTGGAAATGGCTGGAGGAAGCTTTCCCTGCTATCGATAGCGGTCCTTGTACACGAAAGTAAAAATATCACTCTGTTCATACATTATTAGTTAGTAAAAAAAAAAGTTAATACTGTCACTGATTTGATTGTCACTAAAAAGTCAAGTGTTTAAGGAAAATAAAGCAATTTGATTTTAATTTTATTATTTGGGTGTAATCTTCGGAACTACTAATCCGATCCCGAAAATTCTTTCACGAATGGGGAAGCTAAAGTATTGCTGAGTGTCATAGGATATATTTTATTTTAAAACAAGAAATTCCACGCGGACGAAGTCGCAGGCAGAAGCTATAAACAATATTAAATAAACTTGCGTCTATACTGATAGAAACAATAAGTCTACATTTTACTACGTATTTTGACTCACAGACACACACACACACTACACTACACATACACACACTACACACACTACACACACACACACACACTTTGATAGTTTCTAGTGACAACTACTGAATAAACTCTTTTTCAGCCAGTTGATGTAAAATATCAATGTTTTCTTACTACAAAAGTAGGCATAGCTGAAAAATAAAAGAATATCGAGAGTTCGCAGTTCCATTGTGAAATTAAATCATAATATTGAAAGTTTTCTTGAACAATTCACAATATGATATAGAAACATTATTTCATTCAATGAGTGAATAATAACAAGACTTTATTTCTCACAAGTATAAATACATTTAGATGAGAAATTCGTTTGAAAAGTAATATGGTAAGTTGCTAACAATTACGAAATTCATGTCTTCTTGGAAATGTACGTTCACAAATAAGCGGATAAAACATAAAATAAGCTGATTATTATAACAACAACGCTACAAATATGCCGCAAATTGGAGTAAAAATTTTGTTTATTGTTATATGAAATTCCAAAGATCATAAACACAATCTTCTTTCATATTATAAAGAGATTATTAAAATGAACTGCAACCATAACTCATTTTGTGTATGTGTAGTGAACATTGGTATAGATCGAAGGTTAAGCTACGCTTGCCGAGGTCGATTCTTGGATGCGGGACCATTCATAACATCATCATATAGAGACCCCTGCGTGCCTCGGAAAGCACGTTAAGCCGTTGGTCCTGCGCCAGGTCTCTGTCTGGTCGTGTCGGGTTGCCGTTTCATTGGACTACGAGAGTGAGGGAAGAATGAGTGTACCTTTGTCTACACACACACTTGTGTACTATAATATCCCCCGCGTAGATGATAACTAGTCTCCGTTGAGATTGGCTACCATGGCCGAAATTCAGTCTTGAGGACTATTATTAGCGACCCGCCCCGCCCCTGCTTCGCACGGATTTAACTTGACAAAACATCGAGTTTCTATATTCACGTAGGAACAAATTCTCTTAATGATGGTCATAACCTCGTTAAAATCTGTGGCGTAGTTAAAAAGAACAACGTGCTCACACAGATAGACACAAAAAGCGACTATAATTTTTATAATTACTAGGTGTTGGCTGTTGCGCGCGGCTTCGCCCGCGTGGTGCGCCAGAATATATCCCATTTATCCATTGTTTTCATATACATAACACTATTGCTTTACGCGACGCATGCCAGTAAAGTCGGCAAGAGTTTTTCCGACATCTTCAACAATCATCGTCATATTTCAGCCAATTTACATAAAACTGTAATGAATTATACACTTAAACCTTTCTCATGTATCACTCCGTCTATTGGTGAAAACCGTATGAAAATCCATTCGCTAGTTGTACGGAACCGTACATTACTTTACCGACTTACGCGCCGTGCATTCTGCACACACAGCATGTTGTACCTATTATTGCAAATAATATGTAAAAATATATATCAATAAATCAGTGTTTAACGAACATTCACGGCGGTCGGTTTTATTTCATCATCCCAATAGAATCGCCCCGTTATTATATCACTAAGTGTAGGGATCCCCTACATTTTTTTTGGTCCTTCGAGCATTGCAGGACTTTGTCGCGAAACTTTAACCTAGCGCGCGTACAGGTTAGAGGCACGGTTCGGACTCAAGTTTCTGTGATCAAACCAGTGTGGACTCATTCAGTGAATAACACACTTCATCGTTGACTTGAGCAAATATAGCTTAGGTCAACAGCACGGTCGTGGTAAGCAAATCACGGCGTGACATCAACATCATCAGGCTCTGTGGAGCTCATCATCGGGCGGCGAGAGGGTACGGCGTAGTACGCAGTACCAGTGCTGACAGCTACGTGGATCATCATTTAACCAAGTAAGACTGTTCCTTTACCTTCATCATGGAAGCTCTTTTCGCTCGTCAATCTGAAATCATCACCAATTTCACTACAATAAAGGTGAACTTTAACAAGGACTCGGATTCTCGCAAAAATGCCGAATACTTGAGGAAACGGTTAGAGACGTTAGACAACCTCTGGGGAGAGTTCGAGCAAAATCACCAAAAAATATCTGAGCATAAAAATGTGGCGGTTGAGTATTTCCTTGACAACACATATCAAAAGGGTAAAGACTATTATCAATCAACTCGTAATTCTATATCATCTTACGGCAAATCTTCAAAGTCTACTCAACCAGATGGAAAGTTAGACGAATTGTTATCATTGCAACGCACTAATTTTAGGGCATTTAATCGGCTAATCAAGGGCATCAAAGTTGATCTAATAACAGATAAATGGGAACTAGAAGATGAGCTTAAAAACGTTCATTCTAAGTGGACAATTATTGATGCGCAACATTTGCAAATCGATCATATACTTGCTGGTGGAGATATATCATATGACGAGGAGTTTAATCATCATGAGTTGGCCTACAAAACTATCAAACGTGAGTTGAATAAGAAAATCTCATCAACGACTCACTTAGAAAAATCAACTCCGCACATTGAAATACCATCTTTCAGCGGGAACTACACACAGTGGCCGACCTTTTATGACTTGTTCACGGAGACAATTCATAACAATAACTCTATCACTAGAGCTCAGAAGATGCAGCACCTTAAGGGAAAACTTAAGGGTGAAGCGGAACGTCTCATCTATCATCTCCATATTTCATCAGATAATTATGATACTGCGTGGGAGATCTTATTACACCGGTACAACAATTCTCAAGTTCTTTTTACGAATCAAATCGAAATGTTCCTCAATCAACCCAACATTCAAAAGCAATCATCGTTTGAAATCAAAAGGTTGTATGATACCTCAACCGAATGTATTCACGCGATTCACAATCTCGGCGTTGATACGAATACGTGGGATCCGTTATTGGTTCATTTATTGTGCAAGAAACTGGACCCAGAAACTTACGCTGACTACAAGGAAGCACGTAGGACACCTCGTGATTTACCAAGGTTGGACGAGTTAATGGCATTCCTCGAGAGTAAGTTTACCGCTCTTGAGCCCATTCATAAAAACGATAAGGAACCCTCACCATCTAGCAAGCGGAACCCAAATCAAACAAAGAACACAAATACCTTTGATAAGCAAAACAATTATAAAGGTTACATTAACAAAAAATATCAAGCCATCATTACTCAAACTTCAAAATGCTTTGTATGCAATTCAAATCATGCTCGCAATTTGTTTTTGTGTAAAAGATTCATGAATATGACACCGGACGTGCAATTGAAGACGGCGACGAACTTAAAAATTTGTCGAAATTGCCTATTCAGTCACGATGGAAGTCAATGCACTTCGACGAAACGTTGCAAAACCTGTCAAGGTGATCATCATACAATACTACATGAAGCGTGTGTCCCATCATCAAAATCAGCTTCTCAAGCAACATCATCATCATCTGCAATGACCGCTTCGTCATCGAAATCATCCAACAAGCAACCTAATGTTAATCATGTAGCAGGAGATGACGAAGAGTTATTGTTGACCACGCTATCAATCAATGTCAGGTGTTCTGATGGCAGCTACACGACCCTTAGGGCTCTTCTAGACCAGGGATCCCAAATATCATTAATATCGGAAAACGCTGTACAGCGGTTAGGGTTGCAGCGGCGACGATACAACGCATCAGTATCAGGAATAGGTGCTGGTGCTAGGCAAAGCAAAGGACGGGTATCAATCGAGTGTCAATCTATCTACGGTGACTATCATTTTACTACAGAAGCACTGGTTCTGTCAAAGGTCGCTAACTGCTTGCCTGGTACACCATTCAAAAAACAATCATGGTCTCATATCCAGCATCTTCAATTAGCAGATCCAGAATACAATGTGTCGAAACCAATTGATATTCTTTTGGATGTGAGTATCTACTCTCAAATCATCATGGACGGTCTCATCAAAGGACCAGCGCAGGCTCCGATTGCACAACAGACGGCACTCGGATGGATCCTGTCTGGCAACGTTCGCACATTTAATTGTCATATCGTAACAAATGACTTATCAGACTTATCAAAATATTGGGAAATAGAGGACGTTGAAACATCATCATCATCATCTCTTACCAGTGAAGAGCAGTATTGTGAAGAGTTTTATCAGCAGGCTACTCGTCGTTTGGTCACTGGTAGATACGAGGTTGGCATACCCATGAAAACCGAATATGAAAATCAGCTTGGATCATCTAAATTAAAAGCTATTGCACAATTCAAACAATTGGAAAGAAAAATGTGCAATAACGAATCATTTTCAGAAAATTATAAATCATTTATGTCTGAATATCAACAACTGGGTCACATGTGTATTGCCAATAATGTCGATGAATCAAAACGTGCCTTTTACTTACCACATCACGGCGTAATGAAATTAGATTCAACAACAACAAAACTTAGAGTTGTTTTTAATGCGTCAGCGAAATCCACATCAGGAAAAAGCCTAAATGACCTCATGTGTTGCGGACCGAATCTTCAAAAGGACCTCATGACACTCATCTTAAACTGGAGAACCTACAGTTATGTAATCACAGCGGACATAGAGAAAATGTTTCGGCAAATCTTTATCAGACCATCAGATCGTCATCTTCAATCAATCATTTGGCGGCAATCATCTCAAGAAGTACTCAATGAATATCATCTTACTACCGTGACGTACGGTACTAAGGCCGCCCCATACTTAGCTATGAGAACGCTTAAACAGCTGGCAATAGACGATGCTGACAAGTATCCACTAGCTGCGTCAGCATTAAATCAATCATTCTATATGGACGATTTGTTTAGTGGAGCAAATACCATTAATCAAGCCAAGGAGATTCAGCATCAGCTCATTGGGATACTAAAGGCAGCTGGTATGAACCTCCGGAAATGGTCCAGTAACGTACCGGACTTACTGGTAGATTTATCATCTGACCAACTCAATAACCCATTAGACTTCAAGTGTTCGGAATCAAGAAAAACACTTGGATTGAGATGGAATCCCTCAACGGATAGTTTCAGTTTTCAAAATCAATTACAGCATTATGATAAACGCATCACGAAAAGACAGCTGCTTTCGGAAATCTCAAAGCTATTTGACCCCTTAGGCTGGCTGTCACCATTATCAATCAGAGCAAAACTGCTTTTTCAAAATGCATGGTCATCACATTTATCGTGGGACGAAGAAGTTTCACAATCGGTTCAAGAAGATTGGATTCAGCTTAAGAATGATTTCAACATCATAGATCAATTTATCATACCACGCTATCTTGGTAACACAAATCAATCATATCAAATCCATGGATTTTGTGACGCTTCTGACAAAGCATACGCATGTGTTGTGTATGTAGTAGCTAAAGACAATAAGGGCGATTACACATCAACGCTTGCTGTAGCTAAAACAAAGTTAGCACCTCTGGCAAAAAAGGTATCATTGCCACGACTAGAGCTATGTGGTGCGCTACTGCTATCTCAACTTATCAAGAAGGTCATGGAGTCCTTATCAAATCAGGATGTGGAGATTTATGGCTGGACAGACTCCATGATAGTTTTAGGATGGCTCAAAGGTGACGTAACGAAATGGAAGCAGTTCGTGGCTAACAGAATCATCAAAATCATTAGCATCATTCCATCATCATGTTGGCATCATGTGAGGTCAGAAGAGAACGCTGCAGATTGTGCTACTCGGGGTCTGACGTCACGGAAGTTATTAAACCATCCGTTGTGGTGGCAGGGTCCGAAATGGATAAACAATTTCGAACAAAGTACCTTTCCTATCACTTCATATCAATCACCAGATCTGGAGATCAAAAAGCCAAGTGTAAACACGGCTTTATATAAAAATCATATTTCATTAGTACACGAGTTATTACAGAATTACAGTTCATTAACTCGCATTGTAAAAATTGTCGCTTGGATATCGCGTTTCATAACGCAATCACGAGGCAAACACACATCAAGAACAAATGTATTGACGTCATCGGAGATGGACAATGCATTGAATATCATTATCAAAGATGACCAATCACATAAATTTCATGAAGATATTTTATGTATCAATCAAAAGGGACACGTGCATCCAAGAAGCAAAATATCATGTCTTAATCCTTTCATGGATGAGCACGGTATCCTTAGAGTGGGTGGACGACTGAAAAACGCATGCATTAGCGACTCATCAAAGCATCCTATCATATTATCAAGTCATAGTCGTCTCACCGATTTAATCATTGATCAGGCTCACATAACCACATTACATGGAGGCCCGCGACTGACACTGTCATACATCAGAGACAGATATTGGATAATCAGTGGAATTCGTACCGTCAAGAGGAAGTTGAGATCATGCGTTAAGTGTCAGCGCTTTAGTCAAACACAATATCAACAAATCATGGCCGATCTTCCACCGCCACGAGTCACCCCGTCACGACCTTTTTCTCACACCGGTGTCGATTTTACCGGACACGTCGAGTTGAAGGCCAATAAGGGACGTGGAATCAAAACAGTCAAGGGGTATATTGCAGTGTTTGTTTGTCTGTCTACTAAGGCTGTTCATCTGGAACTAGTTTCCGATCTGAGTACTCCAGCATTTTTAGCAGCCTTTCGTAGGTTTTCGGCCCGACGTGGAACGCCAAGTCACGTATACAGTGACAATGGCACGAATTTCGTAGGTGCCAATCGTATCATTAAGAAGGAGTACCAAGAGATCATAGCCACCATCAACACCGATTTCTTCAATAACATCAATGACATGAACATAAAGTGGCACTTCAACGCTCCTGCGTGGCCAAGTGCAGGCGGTCTTTGGGAAGCTGCGGTGAAAAGCCTCAAATATCATCTAAAGCGTATCATCGGCGATCAGAAACTCACTTACGAGGAGTTTACTACGCTACTACATCAAATCGAGGCATGTCTGAACTCAAGGCCTCTCTGCCAGTTGACAGAGAACACTGACGATGACGTTCTTACGCCAGGACACTTCTTAATCGGTGGCCCACTTATATCTAGGCCACAGACTGATCCAGATCACATGAATCAATCAACAAGGTGGCAACTCATTCAATCAATGAACAAACAGCTTTGGAAAAGATGGTCAAGCGAATATCTTCAGCATCTGCAGGCTAGATCAAAATGGCGTAAGCCAAGTAGGAACTTCGAAATCGATGACGTCGTTCTTATCAAGGATGAAAACTTGCCACCCGGCAAGTGGGCGTTAGGACGTATTCAAGCAGTTTATCCTGGAAAGGATGGCTATGTAAGGGTAGTCAGTTTAAAAACTAAGACTAACATCATACAACGCCCTGCCACCAGACTTGTGTTGTTACCAGTAAACAAGGACACAACGCAGGAACAAAATCAAACAGTCAATCATGATAATTCAGACGAGCGAAGCAAGAGAAAGCGACTTCCTCGAAACAACGTATCATTGAAGAGCCTATTCACTAGTTTCTTCTTACTATTTTTCATGTTATTATCACCTACTTCAGCGCAAAATATACCTAATCATGAATCTTATAATGTGACGTCATTAGAAGAGAATCAAGCTATTTACTTCGATAGAATATCCAATCTTCAGTATATCAAGGACGAATGGCGTCTAGTTGTCTACTACAATATGACGACCTACTGGAAAGGCTTATCCGATATCAAAGGTTACGTCAACCACATCAAGTCATTATGCAACACCCATGCAAGTAAACAATATCAGAGTATCATTCTTCAGTTGGAGCACGAAATTAGCGAAATTGAACACTATGATATGTTACTTAAATATCAAAGTCCGAAGAGGTTGAAAAGAGGCCTAGTAAACGGGTTGGGTTACATTGCTAATTCATTATTCGGTGTACTGGACGAGAGGTTTGCGGAAAAATACAAGAGTGACATCGAGCAGATCAGTCATAATGAAGAACATCTTCAAAAACTTATAAAAAATCAGACTAGTATTTTAGAATCAGAATATAATATCATACGCCGTAATGAAAACATCATGAATCAACAATTTTCATTCATCAAGCAACGTCTACAAAATCTATCGACTGATGTGAATAAAATACGTTTGGACAATGAAGACGGCCTTTATGTCACATCATCAGCTCTAGCAGCATCAATAATTCTATCAAATATTCGTTGGATTCAGCAAACGTTGATTGCTACGGTTACAGATATTTCACACGGGCGCATTGACAGCTATTTGTTGTCACCAGAGCAGTTATCGTATCAGCTGAGCATCATCTCTAGTCAATTGAATGGTAAACTTACGGTACCAGTGGATTTGCAAAATATCAAGGACATGTATCGTTTGCTCAAAGTGTCAGCTAGAGTCTTCTCAAACTACTTAATCATCGAAATCAAAGTTCCACTCCTAAGCAACGAATTCTTTGAGTTAAACAAAATCATATCGATTTCGCAAAAGAGAGGACTACAGTTTTATCATCTCGTGCCATCGGTACCATTCATAGCTTACAATCTAGGCAAGGATACAGCATTTCTTCTATCAGAAGCAGACCTACAATCATGTACTCATGTTCCCAACGATATCTTGTTATGCTCATTAGACATGCCCATTTACGATCTAAACACAAAGCAGTCTATCTGTGAAATCAAAATTATCAATCAAAAACAATTATGTCACTCCGTAAAATCGTCATGTGAAGAGCATTGGATCAAATTGCACAGGCCGAACACCTGGTTGTATACGAGTTGCTCGGAATGCCAAGTGCGCATAATTTGCGCCAACGGAGTCACAATGGTCAACCTTGTCGGCAACGCGATTATTACCCTAGGTCAAGGTTGCACATTGAAAGGGGATACCTTTAGTATTTACGCTCATAATAATTTCATCAATCATATAAAAATTCATCATCACATCGAAGTCCCAGAGGTGTCTGTGTTGAACAAAATCTTGAAAACATCTGCACCAGAGAACTTCAGTGTAACCGAAGATCATCATCTCATTTGGAAACAATTAAGGGCTCAGATTGACGAGGTTAAGGAACAGTCGTCTACAGATCTGAGCATTCACGACATTCACCACTATACTGTGTTGTACATCAGTGTAGCTTCGGTTATCGTCTTGGGAGGCGTCGTCGTGTACCTCATCAGAAGACATCGAAATACGGGCAGAGTACCAGCGTCGCCGGCCCCCCAGGGCCAAGAGGCTATCTGGGCGGGGCCAGTGACGGTCGCGCCGGCCGACACAGTACCGGTAGCATCAAATAAAGCAAAATCAGTGCAAAAGTGTAGCCAAGTGTTTACGATTAGTGGTGTAGATAGGGCTACCTCGCCAACGTTTCTGCGTTCAGTGCACTTACAAGATCGCGATGATTAAGGACATGTGTATCTTAAAATAGTCATTTAAATTAATGGTGGATTGCATTTGTATCATTAGTCTATTATCAGTTTACTATTTAATCATATAAACTTGTTTGTAATTTCAATTATCTGTCTATCTATCCATCATTTCAGTTGTCCCGTTTGGGCGGGCAGGATGTACGGAACCGTACATTACTTTACCGACTTACGCGCCGTGCATTCTGCACACACAGCATGTTGTACCTATTATTGCAAATAATATGTAAAAATATATATCAATAAATCAGTGTTTAACGAACATTCACGGCGGTCGGTTTTATTTCATCATCCCAATAGAATCGCCCCGTTATTATATCACTAAGTGTAGGGATCCCCTACACTAGTTTTTGAGTCTATCGCGTACAGACAGACAGACAGACGCGGCAGAGGACTTTGTTTTATAATATGTAGTGATGTATACATATATATATTCGGGGTTGCCTGTTTACAGATGGTTTCCTGTTTAACGATTCTTTGAAAGCCTCTTTCCAAGGTTTCTTGAAGCACCCTTGAATGTTCAGCGATTATTTATAGCTTAGGAACTGGATGGGTATTTTTATAATTTTGTTGGAAAATCCGTCAGATTTCCGTATAAGTTTTTATTATTTTGTCTTTCTGTATTTGTAATACATTTCTTGAAATTGATTTGTTCGATTGAAAGTGTTTTAGTGGAACAAAACTTCGACAACTCTCTTCTTTTGTGGGTATCAATTATTTTAATATTTTTATATATACCTGCTATCTATCAGCTATTTATTAGTGATAGTAGGAAATGAAAAACTGAAAGTACGGGTCGAACTCACGCAATAAACGTTTTGTTCTTGTAACATCTGACCAAAAACATGATACGAGGATGGATGGATTTTAAATTTACGTGAGAATAACCGTAAAAAAAATTAAAAAATGTTTTCAGAATTGTTAACAAAGAGTTTTAAATAAACGACCTGTTTCACAATAAGTTTAAAAAAAAACAAAGTTACTGTGGAATTGAGAAATAATCACTCCCACCACGTATCTGTATACTACAAAATTAAAAACAAAATCGCTTATGTTAATTTCCTTGTCAACCAGGTATTCAGCGGAGCGGCAACATGTTTCTACGCTTTCATCGGATTCGACATCATCGCTACCACCGGCGAAGAGGCGAACAACCCCAAGCGTTCCATTCCCCTAGCGATTGTGAACAGTCTCGGGATCATCCTCCTCGCTTATGTCTCGACTTCCATGATACTGACACTGATGGGTACGTACAAGGCTTCTTTATCTGATGTTTTTCCGGGAACGTATCTAAAGCTAACATTTTCGTGTCATTGACTTAGCTAACAAGCACTATTAAACTCCAAACTTTTAGATGACTTTTCCAATAGTACGAGGTAGTCCTTCTGAAATCAACTTAAATCACACTTAAAATAAAGTTTATATTTCTTCGACTGGAAATAACATAAATTTGGACACAATTATTTGAATATGGAAAACAAGGTGTGTCTCAGGGTACTTAACGTAATAAAACATGAGTGTTTAATTTATTTTTTCAATTAACGGACACAATTGCTTTTGCAATGAACCTTCCTACTCAAAATTTCACCACGAGCGTAGTTAATCAATTATTACCCGACTGCGCCAGAAGGAGAGTTATGTTTTGCGGCTGTATGTATGTATACTACGAGTGTATATGTATTATATTTCTTTGGCACGCTCTGTAACCTAAACGGCTTGATGGATTTTAACTTGAGAAGTGTCGTTAGATTCGTCTTAATTGTGAGAGTGACACTGGGTATACAAGGTGCAGTTTTGAACCTGCAAAACATTTCAGGAGGTTGTTATGAGACTCGTAACTAATCACATAACAATACGATACCAAGTCAATAATCAATAATACTTTTTATTTTCGATTTTTCAATTTTATTGTTTTTCAGAATAACCCTCTTAATAACCCTCTTCAAAAATACAGAATCGCCCATTGCGATGTATCGCGCGTCATGTCACTGTGTGCGTGAATGCGATGACCAGTGACGACATGCGACAGTCTGTACGAGGCTCCGCCCACATTACTACGAAACACTACGAAACGAACGCGGCGCGTACGTTGAACTAAAATGGCGGTCGTTGCTTTGGTTACACCGCGGGGACTACCCGCGATGCGAAATCACAATGTACCTACATTATTGTTTACATTTCGCTAAATAATAACTCATTTTTAAGCATCATTACAATGCGAAATTCTTCATCATCTGCCGAGCCTGTTCCCAACTATGTTAGGGTCGGCTTTCAGTCTAACTGTATGCAGCTCATTACATGGAGTGCCAGTGAATCACGTAGGGCGACTGCGTATCAGACCTCACCAAACCAGTTACTTGATAACACGATACCCATTTGTTAGACTAATTGTCAGACTTTCTGGCTTGTGACTACTCGTACCAACGACCATACGGCAGGGCTGTAAGGTCGTTGACCCGTACCGACCCGTGTGGTACCTAACGACTGTCCGAGAGCTACAAATCAATTCGAACCAAAGACTTTAATTAAGTGCTTACCGAAACACGGGATTTCAATGATGTCCTAGATAAATTCAAAAAGTACTTACATCATTATGAATCTAAAAAATAACACAGTGGTACTTGCTCAGTTGCGAACCCGCAACCTCATGTATGAGAGGAGAACGCCTTAACCACTGGGCTATAACGATAAATAATAATAAGTAGGAAGTAGATACAACTGCGCGAAAGTTCACGTTGGTGTCGTTAGTTACCTATCAGCTGATGAATAAAATGATAGGCGGAGATAAATAAACCTTACATAGCACGTAAGCAGTTCCTGTTGCACAATTGTGAAACTATGATCGCGAGCGCGTGCGCGGGATTTAGGTAGGCACCTAATAATAATAAGGCATGTAGGTACTCGGCGCAGTCGGCGCGTTCTGTAGGTAAATTCAGCCCCAAGGACGGTTTTCGTTTTTATCTGTAGATTAAATTGGTTGATTTAAGATTTTGCTTCCTACTTTTTAACGAGCTGAGGACCGACAAAAATACCTACCGATAATTTGTGCTAGTAAAGTAGGTACTCATGTGTTAGGGATTTTAAGTGATTAATTTTGTCTGATAGGTATTTTTGGCGTAGGTAGTTAAAATTTTTAAATCAACTTATTTACACTAATCAAGTTGATTTAGGTAACATCGTATTTACAAATTATTGTCTATGTACAAATAAATAAATTACCTACTTATGTTACCTGGAGGTATTGTTCAAAGTTTCTACCGTCACACTCCAGGCACAGTCTAGCACGACGTTGCTGATTTTCCTTCAGCTTACGTAACACAAACACATTCGTTTTTATTGTGTCGAAAGCACTGATCACTTTTGCACGTAGTTGGGTAACACTGGTGATTTCGTCTGTGTACACCAATCTTTTAACGTCTCCCCACAGATAAAAGTCCAGGGGCGTGAGGTCTGGAGAACGCGGAGGCCAAGCCTCTGGACCACCGCGACCAATCCAGTTGATGCCAAACCTGTCACTCAAGTACTCACGTACTTGCCGACCGTAGTGAGGACGTGCACCGTCCTGCTGGAAGTACATGTTGCGATACACTGCCAGGGGAACTTCATCCAACATCTCCTCGACGACGTATTGCAACATCTCCAGATATGTGGCACTAGTGAGGTTACCATCGATAAAATGGGGTCCAAGCAATTGGTCTCCTATTATGCCAGCCCACACATTTAAGCTGAACCTCACATTAAAAGAATGCCTCTGAGTCACGTGCGGGTTGTGTTCGCGGTGAGCCCACCAGTGTTCGTTATGAACATTGTAGCCGCCACACTGTGGAGTGGTGCACTCCAAACCGTCGACCAGCCTCCCGCGTGCTTGCCCGTGGCTCTCGCCGGAAGAATCCCAGGATATCTTCCTACAAGGCGATAGACAGGCCTTCGTTGCCGCGACCTTCAGCATGCTGGGGAACGTCGAACTGCCGATGATCGCGCAGTCTCTGCGTAGCAGCCAGCATTACCCTGTGTGAGGGACGTTGCCGATTGGGGAATAACTCCGCGAACATTTCGATGGCTCGAGATACATTGTCTCCACTTATGGCATACAAGCGGACCATCTCCACCAACTCTACATTGGAGTATTGATCCGTGATTTTTACAACTAGGTAGTAGGTACCTATCGCGACCGTTAATCGAAGGCGCACTTGCGGGGCGGAATTTGCATGCGTATGCACACGCCGGCGACATCAATTACACTAATAAATTGACCCGATTTATGTGCTTGCGATGGCCGCGGGGGCGTGGCTAGTGGGAGAGGGAGCGGGCAGTGGTTGGTGCTTTGGATTTATGAAAGAAATGTCGGTTGTGTTTGTTTGTGTGTGTGTGAAAGCGCAGGCTAAGGACACGTACAGATTGGCCGCGTTTTAAAAATGGGACTTCACACTTACCGATTTCCATAAATAAGAATAAAATGAAAAAAAAATACCTGCCCATTTTATTGTTGATTCGGGTCGAGAATCACTAACATAATTACCTCCTAAAATGTTTTGCAGATCCAAAACTGCACCTTGTATAATATTATTAAAAAAATGCCCGATTTTTGGCGCCAAATTATACGTCTTCATATTTTTTTTTCATCGATACCTTTCGAGTGGGGTATCAAAATAAAGTATAAAAATAAATGGCTTGCAAACACACAAATTATATGTTTAAATGTAATTTGGAATGAGAAATGCTAAATTAATAAAACTAAAAAGCTTGAAAAAAAGCAAATTAATAAAAAAAAAAACAAAAAACCCGACTGCAAAAACACATACCTAACTGAAAAGAGAAAAACAACCATTAATATCTATTGAACTTTGTTTTGTGTAAGTTTGTTGCAGGCCCGATAAACCAATAACCTGAAATATTGTGTAACTTTTGTTTATTCCCGCCTGCGACAAACTTACACAAAACAAAGTTCAATAGATAATAATGCTTGCTTTTTCTTTTCAGTCAGTATTCAGGTTTGTTTTTTAAAACTATATTCAAAAACTTTTACTTAATCCTTTGTTTACTTAATACAAATTTTATTTATAAAAACGGTTAATGTTGAGTAGGTACAAACTTTCCTTGGTAACTTGCGGGTTTAACAACACATGGCTCGGGTATTACCTACATTGATACAGCGTGGTAATTGCGTAACACACTTTTTTTTTTTTTTTTTTTGGTTGGGAAATCATCAAATGACGTCTCCCGCTCTGGGCGGAGCGGAAGGGCGTGTCAGACTCTTACTGACTAAAACCCACCCGTGTTCCTTCAGTTGTCTGTGCGCCAGGGCCACGGTAACTCTTGCGAACAATCCGCAGCCCCGGCAGGCATCGGTCCTATCGGACCCCGTCAACTTTGCTGACATCTCTTTGAGGCGCGCGTGGAACACGACGCGCCGTCGACCCGGGCCTGGTCCTTACCGGACGGCGAGCTGCCCATTGCTCGCCGTCCGCAAGCCCGCGCCTACGGTGGCCGGGAGTCGGCAATCGACTCCCGACGCCCAGGGTGTCTCCTCCTCCTGCGGCGGCTAGGGGCGCGAGGGCGCAGAGATTGCCTCTCCCTTTCGCGCTCCGCCTCCTCCTTCGCGAGCATTACTGCTTCGCAGAAGGAGGTGACGGCTTCCCATTCCCTCTCGCTCCGTACCATGGCCTGAACCAGGGCCGGACGCGAGAGGTCGCCGCCGCCGATCGCCGCCACGAGGACACGGCGGTGCTCCGCCCAAGCCGGGCAGACCTCCACCGTATGCTCCACCGTGTCCTCCGGTCGATCCACACAATGGTAACACCCGGGCGTTTCCTCCCGCCTTATTCGAAACAGGAACCTCCCGAAACAGCCATGTCCGGTGAGGACCTGCGTCAGGCGGAAGGTGAGGACGCCGTGGCGCCTCTCAAGCCACTCCTCAAAGAGGGGTCTTACCGCTGCAATTGTGGCGTGCCCTGCGATGGGTTGCGACAGTCGCACTCTCCATGCCGCCATGAGATCCCGCCGGAGCTCTATCCGCTGTACCGCGATTTCTCGCGGCAGCGGAGTTACGCCCCGGCGTTTCGCCTCCTCGCGCCACTCCCAGACGTGCGCGAGGACCTTTGCCTCCAGATCCCACGGCGGTAATCCGGCAAGGAGGCTCGCCGCCTCGCAGGAGACCGTGCGGTATCCCCGTACCATCCGGATGGCCATGACCCTTTGGGACGCGTTCAACCGGCGGGCTGGCCGGAGCCTCAGTGAACGCGCCCACACCGGTGCCCCGTAAAGGGCCATGGACCGCACGACCCCCGCGTAGAGCCTCCGGCAGGAGGCGTTTGGCCCCCCCAGGTTGGGCAAGAGCCGCTTCAAAGCAGCCCCGGCCCGCTGTAGTCTGGGAGCCAAACGTCGGAAATGCTCCACGAAGTTCCACCGGCTGTCGAGGACGAGTCCCAGGTACCTCATCGTCGACTCGACGCCGATGTGTACCCCTCCTACCGTTATTTCGGAACCCGACAGTGGCGCGTTCCGAGGACCATGAAAACACATGGCCTCGGACTTGTGCAAGGCCACTTCGAGTCCCAATTGCCGGATCCTCTCGACGACTGTCGCAACCCCGCGTGTGATCAATTCGGCCGCCGCCTGGTGCGACCTCCCCTGCGCCAGGACTAGCGTGTCATCAGCGTAGCACACCACGCTGACGCCACTAGGGAGGTCGGCGCGCAGCACCCAGTCGTACCCGATGTCCCACAGATGCGGCCCCAGGACCGATCCCTGTGGGACACCGCACGACATCTCTCGCCGGTTCCATTCTCCCTGGTGACCGGGGTAGATTACCGCCCTATCCGTCAAATAGGCCTCGACTACACGACAGAGGTAGGTCGGCATCCGGTGATACCGGAGTGCCTCCCTGATGCAACTCCAGGGCAGGGTATTGAAGGCGTTGGCGATGTCTAGAGACACCGCCAAGACGACCCCACCCTGGGCCACAGCATCCCCCGTCGTGAGGGCTCGCACGCGCATGATGGCGTCCACCGTGGAGCGCCCCCTGCGGAAACCAAACTGGCTCTCCGCCAAATCCGGCCCCACCCGCACCAGCTGCCGGACGAGGCGGTCTGCAATGACTCTTTCAAAGAGCTTGCCCACCTCGTCGAGCAGCACGATGGGCCGGTAAGCGGACGGAGAGTCCGCCGGGCGCCCCGGTTTCTTAATGAGGACCAGTTTCCCCGTCTTCCAACGAAGTGGGAACTGGCCCTCCTCCAAGCATGCGCTTAGGAGCCCTCTTAGTCGAGGCCCGAGAGCCTCCAAGGCCAGGACCCAGGCTTTTCCAGGTAAGCCGTCGGGTCCTGGGGCGGTATTCTTGGCACTCAGCCTACGTACTGCCACTCTCAGTTCTACCTCGGTCACCTCTGGAGTATCGTCGTCGTCGGTTGTGTGGTCCACAGTTGGCACCGCAGGAGGCGGAGCCATGGGCGGGGGAGTATGCTCCCCCCGCGAAGGGAACAGAGCGCTCACCACGCCCTCCACGAGCTGGGGCCGGAGACTCTGCGTCAGCGGGGGAGCCCATGGGCGGAGTTTCTCCCGCACCATCTTATATGGGCGTCCCCACGGGTCCCTGTTCAGAGTCCCCAGCGACTCCTCACGGGCCAGTCCCCTGGCCCGCAGGATCTCCGCTCGGAGGGCGGTCTTCGCCGCTCTGTAACCCTCGTACAGCTCCACCTGAATGGCTTCCGTATCCGAAGGGCGGATACGGATCCTGCGGTGCCTGGTGTACAGGCGTCGCGCGGCAACGCACGCCTCGCGCAGAGACGTTAACTCCGGCGACCACCAGTACACCTGGCGCCAGGCACATCCGGGCTGGACCTGGGGCATTGCCACGTCACAAATCTCGGACATGGCCTCCCGGAACCACTCCGCCTCGTCATTGATGTCTGCAGGCCTGTCCGGTGGTGACACCCAGGCCTGCACGATCGAGGCTTCCAGGAGGAGCTCCCGGTCCAGCTTCTTCAGCGCCCACCGTGGACCACTCGGGGCCTGTCGGACCAGCGCGCTCGAGGTCTGGGCGGAGACTTCAAACCGGATGTACCGGTGGTCAGAATAAGTCTCCACCCCCTCCATGACGCGCCAGTCAATGACACGCGGTGACAGAGCGGGGCTGGCGAACGAGATGTCCACCACTGACTCGCCCCGCATCCGCACACACGTGGGGACAGAACCCCGGTTTAGGACGACCAGGCCCGTCTCCAGAGCCCAGTCCTCCACCATCCTGCCCCGTGTATCCGTGTACCGGGAACCCCAAGCCGTGTTCTTGGCATTGAAGTCCCCGAGTACGAGCACGGGCAGGGTATGGTACCCGACGACGACGACTCTCAACTCCGCAAGGGAGTTGTGGAACTCGGCGAGAGTTCGGTTCGGGGAGAAGTATACCCCTTTTTTTTTTTTTTTTTTTTGTTCCGGGGTGGAAAATCCTCATGGATGTCCCCCGCCCTGGGGGGGCGGAGGGGTCTGTCAGACTCTCACTGACTAAAAACCACCCCGGTGTTCCGTCTCACACCTACGCCGGGGGTCGCGGGAACGTACAAATCTTCCGCAACCCCCGGCCGGTGCCGGCCCGCCTCTGCGGGCCCCGTCCGGTCGAGCGGGGGGAGTGAGGTGTTTGACTCCCCCCGCGACGTCTAAGAGGGGCGCGCGTGGAACACTACGCGCCGCCACCTCGGGTCCGGATGTATAGGGGGCGACGGACGTCCCCGAGTCCGTCGCCCCTGGACCCATTTAGGGGGGCTGGAAGAGGGCGTTATCCGCCCTCCGCCGACGCCCGGTGCGCCTGCTGCGGGCCGGGTGAGAGGATGAGATCTCTCGCTCCCTTTCCGCAGCCTCCTTCTGCGAGATCACTGTTTCGCAGAAGGATACCACCGCGTCCCAGGACTCCTCACCGCCGACCATCGCATTCACAACGGCCGGCAGCGAGAGGTCACTGCCTACTCCTGAGATGAGGGCACGGCGCGGCTCCTCCCAAGCGGCACACTCTGCCAGCGTATGCCGCGCCGTGTCCTCCCGACAGTCGACGCAGTGGTGACACCGGGCTTCCGGCTCCCTGTTTATGCGACACAGGTACTTCCCGAAGCAACCGTGCCCCGAGAGCACCTGCGTCACCCGAAACGACAGGGAGCCGTGCCTCCTCCCGAGCCAGTGGTCGAGCACCGGCCGGACCGCCTCGATGGTGACGAGGCCGGCGGTAGGGCGTGAGAGCCTGTCCCGCCATTCCGCCACCAGGACCTCGCGGAGCTGCGACCGACGCTGCTCCATTTGTCGCTGCATCGGTCGTTCGCCCCGCGCCCGCGCTTCCTCGCGCCACCGGTACAGTGACGCGAGCACCTTCGCCTCCAGGTCCCAGGGCGGGGATCCGGCCAGTGCACAAGCCGCCTCGTAGGAGATCGTGCGATAACCCCTGATGACTCTGACGGCCATCGCTCTCTGCGGCTTTCGCAGAACAGAGATGCTGCCGGCCGTCAGGTCAGCCGCCCAGATCGGGGCCCCGTAAAGGGCCATCGACCGCACGATCCCCACGTAGAGCCGCCTACAAGCGGCGCTCGGGCCCCCCAGATTGGGAAGCAGCGTTGACAGCGCCCCAGCCGCGCCCAACAACTTGGGCGCCAGCTGCCGGAAGTGGGGGCCGAAATCCCACCGGCTGTCGAGCACCAACCCAAGGTACTTCATGGTGGGCTCGACAGCGATTCGAACCCCCCCCACCACAATGTGGGATCCGGATGGTGGCGCCCGCCGGGGACCATGAAACACCATGGCCTCCGACTTGTCGAGGGCCACCTCCAGGCCAAGGCGCCGTATGCGGCTCACCGTCTGTGAGACCGCAGCCGTCGTCAGCAACGCTGCCTCCCTGTACGAACTCCCCCGGGCTGTGACCAGCGTGTCGTCAGCGTAGCACGTCAGGTCGACGCCCGGTCGGAGTTCGCCCCTCAGCACCCAGTCGTACCCGATGTTCCACAGGAGCGGGCCCAGGACCGAGCCCTGTGGAACACCGCACGACATGCGGCGCTGGTTGACGCCATCGCGTCCCACGTAGGTGACACACCTCTCCGCCAAATACGCCCCAACGATGCGGCGGAGGTAGAGAGGCACCCGATGGTAACGCAGTGCCTCCCGAATATAACTCCAGGGCAGGGTGTTGAATGCGTTGGAGATGTCCAAGGACACCGCCACCACCACCCCACCCCGGGACACCGTTTCCTCCGCCAGGACTCTCACCCGCGATATAGCGTGTATGGTGGAGCGCCCATGCCTGAAGCCGAACTGACTCTCGTCCAGGTCCGGCCCTTCTCTGCACAAGTGGCCGACGAGGCGGGCTGCGAGTATCCGCTCCAGCAGCTTACCCACCTCGTCTAGCAGCACTATGGGCCGGTACGCGGACGGCGAGTTCGCAGGGCGCCCCACCTTCCTGAGCAGGACCAGACGACCGGTTTTCCACAAAGTGGGAAACTGGCCCTGCTCGAGGCACGCTGTGTAGAGTCCTCTCAGCTGGGGCTCCAGCTCCTTCAGAGCGAGGGCTAATGCACGGCCGTGGATCCCGTCGGGCCCCGGAGCCACGTTCTTGGCCCGGAGCCGCATCACGGCCGCCCTCATCTCTGCCTGTGTCACCTCTGGGACGCTAATGGCGTTCTCTTCTGTAGACTCTGCGGCTGTGGACAAAGCCATCGGCGGCGGAGTATGCTCCGCTCTTGCCGGGAAGAGGGCTGCGACTACCTCCTCCAGCAGCTCTGGCTGAAGACTCTCCGTAAGTGGAGGCGCCGCGGCTCGAAGTTTCCCCCGAACCGCTCGATAAGGGCGCCCCCACGGATTCCCGTCTAGAGTCTCCAGCATCTCCTCCCTGGCTCGCGTCTTCGCCTCGCCGATGGCCAGCCACAGAGTCTCTTTAGCCGCGCGGTACACCTCATACAGCGCGGCTTCTTCGTCAGGGACCCGACGACGTCTCCTCCGGTATCGGGTGTACTGGCGTCTCATCGCCACGCACGCGACGCGTAACTGTGCGATCGCGGCGGACCACCAGTACACCTGGCGCCTTGCTGACTGTGTGTGGGCCCGGGGCATGGACGCGTCGCAAATTTGCGTCATCGCCCCGCGGAACCACAGCGCCTCCAGTTCGACGTCGACGGGTCCGCTCACCGCCGACTCCCGGATCCAGGCCTGGACAATAGCGGCCTCCTCGAGAAGCTCCCTGTCGATGCGCTTGAGTGACCAGCGCGGGCCGTCCGTTCGGGGGCCCGATGAACTGCGGCCGCCAGCGGTCTGGGCGGAGACGTCGAAACGGATGTATCGGTGATCCGACAACGTCTCCACCTCCACGGCGACACGCCAGTCGCGAACACGGCTCGCGACAGCAGGGCTAGCGAACGATACGTCCACTATAGACCCGCCCCGCTGCCGAACGCACGTGTGGACCGAGCCCACGTTCAGGACGACCAGGCCGGTCGTGACCGCCCACTCCTCCAGCGCCTCACCCCTAGCATCGGTCACCGGAGATCCCCACGCCGCTGACTTGGCGTTGAGATCCCCTAGCAACAGCACGGGACGAGGGTGGAGTCGGCCCACGACCGCACCCAAATCGACAAGGAAGCTTTCGAAGTCGGCGAGACTCTTGTTGGGCGAAAAATACGCCCCAACCACGCCAATGCCGTCCGCGAGGGCGGCCACCCAGCCGTGTCCTCGGGACGGGTTGACGAGAGCCCCGCCGATGATGGCCACCAAGCCGTTCAGGTCCCCCACCCAGTTATCCCGGGGGGGGACAAAGTACGGCTCGGCGACCACGGCCACGCGAATCGACCACTCCGCCATGCTCTGGAGCAAGAGATCCTGAGCTCTGGCACAGTGGTTGATGTTGCCCTGGAGGAAATGGTAGAGCGCCATTAGGCGCAATCCATCCCCTCCGCACCATTCCTAGGCCGGGAGTCGGCCGAAGGGCAGCCAGGCTGAAGGGGGGGTAAAGAGCCCCCCGCAGCCTTGGCACCCCCTCTCTTGCTGGCGGGAGCGCCACAGGCCTTTTCACCCGCTCTGTGCCCGGCGGGCCTTCCTGCAGCTGTACAGAGGCTGCAGTTTGGCACCGCGGAGCACTGGGCCGCCTTGTGGCCGGGCTGACCGCAGCGATAGCACTGCTCGCTGCGATCCACTTCGGCGGTGCACCGTGCCCTAACATGCCCAATGTCAAGACACCGGTAGCACCGCATGGCCCTGGGCTGCAGCAGTTTCACCCTCGCCGCAACCCATCCCACCAACAGACGCCCACCGTCAGCGACCTTGTTCGCCGCCGCCACCGGGCACCGCACCCAAATCGAGCCGA
The DNA here is from genome assembly GCA_917490735.1 of Dryobotodes eremita. NCBI lineage: Eukaryota > Metazoa > Arthropoda > Insecta > Lepidoptera > Noctuidae > Dryobotodes > Dryobotodes eremita. The sequence goes on along the minus strand of OU823241.1, from coordinate 25,336,132 downwards.
GCCCGGAAGCGTCGGCGCGGATGTCGCCCGTGCGCACGTCGTCGGGTGGACATTCACCGACTCGGGCGATGGCCGCCACAACCTCAGCCGGGGTTGTAGAGTCGTCCAGGCCACCGACGCGCAGCTCAGCTGTCTTTATCGGCCTGGACACCCGGACGTCCTCCGGGTTGAGGACCTCTCTGAGCTTGGCGGCCAGGATGTCCGCCTTTTCGCCGCTAGAGGCACCCGACACCTCGAGCAGCCGCGCCCCCGTAATCGCCGGCTTCATTCTGAAGCCGGACGGTGTGCCTAAGTCGGGGAACGCGACTTTGGCTTTTGCCTCAGTCAGGACCGCCTTGTAGGTGATGCCCCTTTCGACGGCTCCGGGCTGCAACGTAATGACTACAGCCGCGGAGCGTGGGGCTCTGACCTTAGGCGGTCCCTGGGCCCTCTTCGCTGCCGGTGCCGGTGCTCCAGCGGGTGCCGGTGGTGCCGTCTTCCTCCCGTGACGGCGGCCCCTCTTGACTACCGTCGTCCAGGCCTCCGTGGAAGGCCCGGGCGCGGCCGGCTGTGGCGCAGCCGCCGGTGGCGCAGCAGCCCGGGAAGTGGGCACGGACGTACCCTTGGCGGGCTTTTTGGTCCCACTCCCGGAGCGGCTTGTCTCTGCCGCCGCAGCTATTAGTGGCCCCTGCCTAGCGGGCCCCTCCTTTCTCCGCTTGTCCGCAGCGAGCGGTGGGCGGAGGGTCTTCGCCGGCAGGAGCCTTGACTCAATGGCCTCCATGCGAGCACCCACCATCGTCCCGCACTGCATCATGCAGATGCGCGCGATTTTTTCAATCTCGGCATCCGCAAGCGCAGGCGCCGATGACGAGACCGGCAATGGAGCCGATGATACAGCCACAATAGCAGGGGAGCCCGTAGAGCGCACGGGAGCTGCCCTCTGGGCGGCGAACTGCCGCTTGAGGTCCTCCAGCTCGGATCGGAGACGGCCGTTCTCCTCCCAAAGCTTCGCCGTCTCCTCCGTGCTAGTGCGATTAAGGAGGACCTCAACCGCCTCTTTTATGCTATCAGCCGCCTCCTTCAAAGCACGGGTGAATGTGCCCTTCAGGTTACCCGATTTGGTGGCAACCTTCAGGACGACATCCACGCCGTCCAAAACCTGGCGGCTGAGCGCCACCGCTGTTATGTCCCCTCCGACAGCCATCCGGGTAGAGCGCCGCTCACGGGCCTGTCGGGCCAACTCGCTGACCTCGTCAGCCGCGACAGTCCTTCGCTGGGCCCGCCTCGCAGCGGTTGCCTCCGCTTTATTTGAACCCAGCAAGGACACTGTGGAGCCCCCGCTAAGGTCCGCCTCCATGGGCTCGAGGCCGCTCTCCGCGCTCTCCACGCGCTCCACTGGAGCTGGCGTGGTGGTCCGGCGTATCGGCATGAAGCGACCCCGCCCGTCACGCTCCGTTACCCGAGCGGGGACTCCGCCCGCCGCACGACCTCTCCCTCTCTGTGTCGTTGGCACTTTTGCGGCCGACAGGTTCTCCTCACTAGAGGATAGGCTGCGCTTCCTCCTAGAGTCCTCCCTGTCGGACCGGTCCCTATCAGGACTTGAACCTCCTCGGCTCTTGTTGCTGTCGGAGACAGCAATCGGCGTGACCACGACGCGCAGGGGCTTCAGGTTTTGAAGCTCCTTTTCTCGCTGGCCGGTGGTGTCGGCATTAAAATTAATCACGTCTTCAGATGAACGAGAACGTGATGAGCCTCCTCGGCTCATGTTGCCATCGGCAAGCGGAAGACATTGGTTGCCCCCCCCAGAATACGAGGGGCATGACGTTCCCGATGGGAACGTGGCGGATTCTCCGGCTGCTGAGCAGCCGGTACCGCCCTGGGGTAGTGTTTTTCCCTTTGTCTTATTTTCCATGATTTTGTTTTCCTTTGAAGGGTATGGTCCCTATTCTCCCGTTTTAACCCACCCCCCCCAGCGCTAGCGACCGGATCCCCTCCGGCCATTCATCCCCTCGGCACGCTCGACCTTGGGATTGAGGTAATTTTTTAAAGAGGTTGTCTTCCTCTCCCGCTCCCACTGTACGCCTACCACCAACCCTCTGCAATCAGAGGGGGTGTAGACGTAAGATGGCCATCAGGCCTACCCCTATGACGGACTCGCCGTCCCGCCCCTAGCCCGGTTCCCTTCACCGACCATCTAGGATGATAGGTGATTGGAACCATGACCCTTCCCCGTTTGTTGAAGATTAGCCGCCAGCCCCAATTGTCCACCTCCAAAAGCAAGTGGGCAATTGGAGCTGACGTTGCCCAGGGTGCGCCACGAGGAGGCTCTTCAACATGCACCCCAGAAGTATACCCCTACCACAACAATCTCCCCGAACCGTGCTGTCACGCAACCCCGTCCCCTCTTTACTGCCTCAAGCGACGGGGTACCGGCGGCGGCCGACGAAATGAGGGTCACTGAGCCGCTCAGGTCCTCCACCCAGTCATCCCTGGGCGGGACAAAGTACGGCTCAGCGACCACGGCGATGTTGATCGACCACTGCGCCATGCTCTGGAGTAGTCTCCGCAGTGGTTGATATTCGCCTGGAGGAGGCGTAATGGGGCCATTATTGGCACTCCATTTCAGCCCCCTCCCGAGCCCCCTGTGAGGGCCCTGCCGCGGTGGTTGCGGCGGCTACGACGATGGGGGCGGCAGCGGCGGCGGCAGTGGCGGCGGGTGCGGCGGTGACGGCGGTGGCGAAGGGCTTGCCCCTGCCCCTGGCTTTGGCGGGTAGAGCGCAGGCCTTACTCCCAGCCCGGTGATCGGCCGGCTTGCCAGCTGCCGCACATAGAAAACAGTGCGGCGTGGCAGTGCACGAGCCGGCCTTGTGACCGGGCTGACCGCAGCGGAAGCAATGATTGCTGCGGTCCACCTCCGAGGTGCATTGCACTCCCACGTGGTTGCCCACCTGACAGCGGAAGCACCTCAGAGGTCTGGGTTCCAGCAGTTTTACCTGCGCAGAAACCCAGCCCACCAGGAGCCTTCGGCCCTCCCCGGCAATTTTTTTGGCCGCCGACACAGGGCAGCTCACCGTCACGGCTTGCATCCCCGCGTGGTCAGGCCGGATGGTGCCCGCCCTAACCTGCTCGGCAGAGCACCCCCCAGTCCTAACGACGGCGGCCACCACCTCAGCCTCCGTCACGCAGTCGTCCAGGCCCAAGATGCGCATGTCAATACACTTGGTGGGCCTGGACACTCGGGCCTCATCCGCATTAAGGGACGCCCTAAGCCTTTCGGCCAGAGCGTCAGCGGTCGGGCCACTGGCCGCACCGGGGACCTCCAGCATCCGGGCACCAGTCGCAGTAACCCTTACCCGGATGCCATTGGTGACGCCAAGCTCTTCGAGGTTCACCGCCGCCCTCGCCTTAGTGAGCAAGTCGCGGTAGGACACGCCCTTCTTCTCCGCATCCGGCTGTAGTGTAACCACTACAGCTGCGGACTTCGGGGCGCGGAGCCTAGCCGCGACGCTTCGCTCTTTGCGCCGCTGCCGCCTTTCCTTCCTTTTGGCCGGCCTTGAAGCCTTCCCCGCCTTCCTCTTCTCTCCGGCTACTTGCCATTCGGCTTGAGCCGGAGGAGCATTAGAAGGCGGAGGGGGCGGCCGTCTCGCCGCCAAGGCTGGGGCCTTCGCCGCCTGCGTAGGCACTCCACCCTTCTTGGGCTTGGGCGGCGCTGTCTTCGCTGGGGGCGGTCCCGCGGGTTCCGACACTGGCCCGCCTTTAGACCGCCCTGCCGTTCCTGGCTTGGCCGCAGCGGCGCAAACGATACCTGCCGGCTCGCCGCTAGCGGGGGGCGCAGGACAATGGCCTCCAGAGTCGAAAACCGACTCTGGAAGGCAGCCAGCTCCCGCCGCACCAGGGTCAGAACCCGGTCCTCCGCAGGCACCGGCACCGGCCGGCCCTGCCCATGCTGCGCCCCCGCCTGTGGCACTTCCCGGGGGCTGGCTGCCCGGAGGCCGGCCAAGTCCGCTCGGAGCTCCTCATTCTCCTTTCGGAGGAGCTCCATGGCGGCTGTCAAGCGGGCTACCTCAGCCCGCATCTCAGACATTCCATCTGACGGAGGCCCAAGGTGAAAAGCCTCCGCTGCCGCCATAATAGAGGCCGTGGCAGTGGGTATGACCTTGTCTTTAGAGGACTGAAACCTCTTCAAGGCCACACCCCTGATAGCAGCTACCACGACCTCCTCAAATTTCGCCACTCGCTCCGACTTAGAGCCGCCAGCGGTGTTCGGCTCACCGCCTGACGACTCGGAGATGTCCGCCCTGCATTGCGTGTCCTCAGTGGCGATCCTATCAGCTCCCTGGTCCGGCTCGGTTGGGCTGGTTTGGCTCTGCTCGCTGGCCTCCTGAGCAGCGAGCCCTCTGCCCGCAGCCTTTTCGCGAACTCCACTCCGCCGACAGATCTTCCCGATTTTCCGGGCCGAGCTCCTCCCGCCATCAGAGGACGACCCCTGGCCATCCCCTGGTTTGGGGCGCTTCTGGAAGAGCCTTCGGTTCTTCAAAGCATCTCCCATTTCCACGCGCTCCGGGCTCTTGAAAGAGCCCCTCGCGCCCGACGCAGCATCGGACTCCGATCCCGCATCGCTCCTCTCCTCTCCACTGCTCTCTTGTTGGTGTTTTTTGTTTTTAATTGGTTCCATAATTGTTCCCACGAGTATGGGGGATATAAAAAGTCATTCCCAGGTTCACCCCGTCCCTAGGCAAGTGTTAATTTGTTACCCAACCAGAGGGTCCACTGGTACTCTGGCTGGGGGTGCGCTAGCGACTGATGCGCCACCTACAACTGGAAAGTTGTAGATGACACTACTCCTCAGCCATTCATACCCTCGCCGCGCACCAGAACTTGATATTAGAGGAATTTTTTATAGAGGTTATCTTCCTCGCGGCCCGGGCGGTTAAGCCAAGACCCTCGACCCCCGTCAAAAGTCAGAGACATGACGTTGACGATCTTCGGGGCTACGAGACTAACGGTGGCAGAAGGAGCAGACTCCTTCCTGCCTGCCCGGCGGCAGGGTTAGTGCACACCGAGCCCGCTCTTACTCCGCCGCTGTGCGTCTCTGCTTAACAGAGATACACACTTTGGAGCGTTCCTCCGACAGGATATTAGCGTACGGGCAACAAGACCCCTTAGGCACAGAGTACCTAATGGAGAGTTATTGCCCGCACCCCAGGGTGCACCGTCCCGGAGACTGGCCTTTCCCCCAGACGCATCCAAGAGAAACTCCAGCCCACGGACACACGGGGAGGTTTCCTGTCCTAGCACCCCAATTGCGTAACACACTAACCCTAGGAATGGCTTTCTTTTTGACAGTTCAACAACATTCATTGCGTTATTTACGTTGTTGAACAGACACATTTTTCGAACTTATGAAGCAATGGATTAGCAATATCCTTCAAAATGATTCAGATTCTGATTGATAGTATGTTACGCATTGGGGGCTATCGTTTTTATGCTCACCAGTTGGCGCCACTGGCCGGTAAGGTCCCGTCAGTATTTTTATTTGATGTTTTGGATATGTTTAAAGTTCCCATAAATTCATAATATGTTTATTTTATTACATTTTAAAACTTCTAATGAATATTTAGATTATAATGTTCCTCAAATAGGCAAGCAGAAAGCAGATAAATATTATTCATCCTTAAGTGCTACCAAATTAGATCCTAACTTTTTACTTAAAATAAACTTTTTATTTAAGCCATATTAACCAGGAGTAGCACAACCATTACAACAATAAATTATGAATCATTAGTTAAAATCCGTGATAAAAAATTCCGCAAACAGTAAACGTTCAGTACCTTCGAAATAAATGGAGACCTTACTCTACACTAGCGCCTCTAGCGGCGATCTCAAGCGCGGTAGCCCTCATTAGGGTGCTGAATTATATGATAGAACTACTTAGCATGATTCAACCAATATTAGTTTGAATTTGTTCCTTTTGGGAAGCAAGTATTCCATCCCAACATTATCATCTATTTGTAGATTTTGGTATTACCTTACCTTACCTTTTGGTGACCTGTCCGGGTTGTTTGGAGGCCTGGAGATCGGACACAAGTATTCCTAGTACAGGTTCCAGTCTCCATAACATCAAACTATTTTTTGTAAACACTGTTATATATTGTACTAATTTTGCATTATGTGGTGGACAAAATAAACGTTTATATATGTTTTTTTCTTATAAAGAAGTTCGGCTCCAAAACGAAGTGGAGACCAGGAAGTTCAGGTATAACTCGAAGTTTAAAGTTTTTGCTCCCACGTCAATACCGTCACGCCACCGCCAAGTTCAGTAGGTACCAAGTTAACAACTGTTTAGTAAAGCTCGTTTAACTTATGAACCAGTCCACTGCTAGACAAAGCACTATCCCAGGCTGCGCCAGTCAGTCCCAGCCACCTTTTTAAGGTCGTCGCTACATCTAGCTAGGAGGCATCCCACATTGCGCTTGCCGATACGCGGTGTCCACTCCAAGACTCCTCTGCTCCACCGGCCATTGGTTCTTCGATAAATATGGCCAGCCTACTGCCACTTCAGCTTGCTTACTCTGTAAGCTATATCGGTAACTCCGGTTCAGTTCCGTCGATAAATCGACAAGGTGACCAAACCGCAAATCAATTTTTTTTGAGATTTTTTATAGTTTGCCTCTTCTAACATTTGATTACCAAGATTAAGTAGATATTTAATTATTTATTTTTTCGCTGCGTCATTTTCTGTAGTTAGTTTCTTACTGTGGTAGTGACAATTCAAGTGTATTTTTGTTCCAATATCTTTCTACATTCTCAAATTAAATTAATGTGAGAGAAGAATTAAAAAGACTTAGCAAAAATAAAAAATTCAAATAAAAATCCATTTTTATTCAACTGTGGTCTTTAATTATTGTTTACCTTCCTATAAATGTTAGTTTTCTAGACGACAAAGTAATGCTTCGAGGTGCTACTGTCTGCTCTCATAAGTTTCTGGTCGTAATTTCATTTGTGGTGTAGCCAACGTCACATTAAGGTAATACTTAGTGCGCTTGTAACATGGTTTCTCTGAACATTAGACCGGATAATATCATTAACCTATTTTACATAATTAGAAAGGAAAGAATAAGCTTTTAATTAACAGATAAAGCTTATTATAATTTGAATGAGTTTTTAGATGAAGGATTTTGATCATGTTTTACTAATTTATTATTTGTAATGGTCTATAATATCATGACATTTTTAAGTAATTAGAGTCGGAGTGACATTTATATTGATTTATTAATATTTGGATGCCATTGTCTAAGGCAATCGTGATAATCTATTTTTATCTTTACTTTAAACATCTTTTGCATGCTGGCAATTTTTTGTTATATGTATTGAACCAGTAAAGTTGAGCAAATAAATGAAAGAAAGAAAGAAAAATATAACAAAATATATCTCAAGGTTCAAATTGAATAGCTACCGAAACTACGCAGACGTGATAAGTATCGACATCTAATAACCACAAAAAAATCATGATTATTTATTTTTTGAGGTCAGCGACCGCTGGTACTTTTTCACTTGAAGTACGATTTGAGAAAATCTGTTTTTTGTTTTATCTTATTTTATCTTATGACTGTCTTATAAAGATACTTAATAATAATAAAAGTCTATTAAGTAAGTATTATAATAATATAGTATTATACGTTTTATTAAGTTTTATATCCGACAACAGTAAATACCTAATTCATATTAGCGTTAAATCTAAGGATCGATATTCACCCACTTCCACCCGTGTAGATCTGACGATATTACCTATAATGTATATTATTGCTATAACACAAAAGTTTTTTTTTAACCTATATTTTCCCGCTGCTGGGCAAAGATCTCCGCCATACTTTTCTAGTTCTCTATATCTTTCACCTTCTCCGGCAAGTCAGAAACGAATCCAAATCGTCACGCCAACGATTCTTAGGCCCAGGCCTCGGTGACGACGCCCCTCTTCAAGCACCCACTGTGTGACGATCCTGACACATCTGTCGAAAGTTTTTTAATAAATTAAAATCTCTACATAGTAAAATAAAAAATATACTTTCACTTACTGATGTTCAAGACCTAACCGTCACTTAACTAAAGAGTAATCAAAACTTCGCCAATTGGATTGACGAAGTTCAAAAATTTTGTCAGTTTATTACAAACTCCAACAAATTACAAGAAAACTTTGATCGTAATTATTTTAACTAAGTGCTATATGGTTGCTTATATTTTAAAATGTTCACTTGAGAATTTGCGAACAACTTGAAAGCAACACACATCACCAAGCTCCTGCTTTTATCCCAATGTCGGTATTTGTGGTCGGCGCAGCATTTTTTTATTTATTAAAACTTCATGCACAAGGAAAAAAATACTGTACAAAGGCGGACTTAATGCCTGAGGCATTTTCTACCAGTCAACCTTAGGGTGATGTAGAGACTAAACATGGCAGGTGCAATATACGGGATAGATATTACGGAAATAACTATAAAATACAAGAATAAATATTAATACATAAATACTAATACACACATACATACATACATATAACAAAATAAACTTTGTCAGGAGAAATAACGATCGGTAGAGGAGAAAAACGAATCCAGCAAATCAACGCTGAGATGTTTCGGCCAACCTCTGACGGATATGGTCACGTGCCTTCACTTTAAAAGATAATCGACTGGTTGCCATCTTGATGTTGAGCATTTCATCTTCTTCCATGCTTCTCTCTTAATGGTAATTTCAGTAGCCACCCCTTTTCCACCCATATCATCTATCACACAGTCCATTCATCGTTTCTTTGGTCTTCTCCTACTCTCATTGCCATCCACATCAAAACATTCCTCACGACATCATCCTCATTCGTCCGCATCGCATGCTCACCCCATGAACACCGATTTCCACACAACTTTTCACTCACCGGTACCACTTTCAGTCTTCCTTTTATATACTCATTTCTTATTCTATCCATTCGCGTTACACCACACATCCCTTTGACACATTCTGATCTCAGTTACATGAAATTTTACTCATCCCTCAAAACATCACTATCAAACGAAATGTAATTTCCGCAATCTGTCCATCAACTCATGAAATCGTTTGAAGATTAATCTAGAGAGATGATACGAGACGAGATCTAGACGACTTATGAAATTCTAACAATTTTAAGCCAGCCAAAGTTGTGGAAACTGATGACAAAGTGCAGTTTGGATATCTCTCAAGTCTCGTCAGTTTGCGGTTAACTTCAATACTGTTGCGAATATCCATTTAATAAAATGAAACTTCGTTATTATGACAGTTATTGGTTCCGAGAGCCGTTCTCTCTCTCACGGAATTGTAAAATGGAATGGACAGTGGCTATTTTTCGACTTTCAGAATTATCAGATGATAGACACTGTATTTATTATTGGAAGCACAGAGTAAAGAAGTAGAAGTAAAAAGTATTGGATGGACAGGGAAATACAATATGGAGGCACTGTACTTTATGGACCAGCGGTTTTTCATAGCGCAATTTTTTTTTTGGATTTTTGTTAGTGTACTCGTACGTATTTTTAAAAACCCCAAACTTAGTTAAGCCATAGTTTAGGTGCCGAGAAAAATATCGCCATAAGTTTATTTCGGGATTGGTGGGATAGTGGGGTATTAAGGTGGTAAAGTTCACATGCGGGTCTAAATTGGTTTCCAAGCAATAGTGAGGTCTATAACATCTTCAAGGTCAAGGTCAACACCCCAAGAGTCAAGGTCGAACACCCTAAAAGTCAAAGTCAAACCGAAATATGTTTAAATCTGGGAGATTGTAAATATAAATTTTATGAAGTAAGGCGAAGTCGACGGAGCCCCGCTTCGTGGTGCTCCTATTTCTATCTGCACGGTTTAAAGGAAATTAACACAAAGGAGATGACGGGGACTCGTTCGCTCGCTGTGTTCGGTCACTTCAGACCACGTCGTCCCCTTCGAACCTAACCTGACCAAGTCGGGGTACCCCAAGTCCCGACCTCATTACGCTAGCTCTTGCATCCTCAGTTCTCATTGCGTTTTTAATTTACTTTCAGTCAAGATGTGTTATTTTTGTATATGAAAATGTTAGTTTGGTGTGCAGTGTAACAGGTTATCGGAAAAAAAAACAACAGTCAAACGTTAGCGTCACTTACATTCGATTACGTTTCGTTGTCAACGATCTTTTAAGAGTAAGTACAAATTAAACTTTATTATTTTTAATTTTATTAATTATATTATTTGTTTCATATTTGAGTTCATTACGGCAGTAACGGGTGGGGGTGCGAGTACGGTGCGTTTTGTTTGTGCAGAATAAACAATTTTTCTTTATTTTTCTTTTTCTTTCTTTAACTATTTAAAAATTAATTAAAGTTTAAATTTACTATAATTATGCTCAAAACCACTAAAATCCGCTGTCACATTGTCTGAATGTAAAACGGGACAACCTAGGAAATTCGTACATTATAGGTTACATTTTAGGTTATTATATTATAGGTTTATTATAGGTATATTATATTATTACATTATAGGTTATTATATTATAGGTTAAATGTCAATTTTATTACGTAAATAAGTATATTTTTTTAAACTTTAAGATGTTTTATCTCGAATACTTAGCGTGACATTTTGCAAAAGCGTTCTACATGAATACATCTATACGAAAAGAAATGTTTGCTTCCCACGCGCGGTCCGTAAAGTACAGTGGAGCCCACAATACAAAAAATTAGGGTATCGCGTAGCGATTTTCAATCAACCATTCTTTCGATCGTGCAACTGGCAACTGTACATTTTGGTGAAGGTTTTTTATTTTAAATATTCATTCTAGAATTTTTGTTCGTGACTAAAATAATTTTGACAACTAATAAACAAAATGTGTTTTTTATTTGATAAAGAAGCAAGGAAGTCAAGTTTTTCTACGTTACCGTTTTAAAATGATAGTTTATTAAGTTTCTTTTAGATATAAATTATGTAGATAAATACATAGTGGTAAAACAGAAATAGATAGATATTGTACATAGATGTGTTTTTCGAATACCACACTCATTATACACACACCACACTAAATATTCAATTATGGGGAGTATAACAAACAAGCAACGCACGGTGGCCATGTTATGACGTCATACGCGGTCTTTGCTTGACCCGAATGCATTTCGCGTGCGACGTTCCACATTGAATAGGTCAGGGTTAAAGCTATGTTGCAGGTGTGGCAGCTTCATAATGTAAAACAATGTAATTGTCTTCTAAAAACCCGTTGCTGGGGTATTTTAGGTACATGTATTAATGGAGTATTGAGTATTGTGGTAGGTACATCTTTTGTGCACCGAATTATTTCAAGTTTGTTCATTATCATTAATATAATATGGTTAATCATGAGTTAGTCCCCAATTACATCACAAGGTAACAAAGTTAGAGAACAAATTGATTTAGGCAAACGTCAGACGTGTCCAATTGCTAATTGACTTGTCACCTGACATCTTGACAGTTTGGTGTTGCCACTCTTGTTTGTTTCCCAGTGATGGTGCCAATCTCCGAAACTTTATATCTTACAATGCTCAAACGGTCGGTTTTAGATTGAAACAAGGTAACGCACACAGTTCCGATAAAATAAAAAATAAATCATTGTTCAACGGGGCAAAAATAAATAGGGTATTACACAAATATTCTACCTGAAAACACAAACATTTTTGCAAAAGTTTATGCGAAATAAAATCACAGATATACACGAAGTAAAGGGTTATGAGTTCGCAACTTCACTTCCCACACTGAAGGACTCCCTGACGAGTGAACAAGAGAACTAAGTTATTCCAACTTATTCAAACCTCTTTCAACCCTTTTCATACTATAATTTCAACCGTTCCTCGAAATTTAGCTTTTTTAACGTATTAACTAAAAAAACAAGTCGACCATCGGAATTTAGATTTATAAATTTGTTTAGAAATTTTAAGCAAGCGTGAAATAACACAAAATTGATTGAGATTTTCACTTGCCTGTTTATGTTAAACACTGAATTAGAAATTCCTTGTTGAAATATTCCCTTTTACGTTTACTTAAACTGTTTTGACATTAGTCTATATTAATAAATAATCAACTTCATACGGATAAGTAGTTTTAATATTGGACCCGTGTCTTAGTGATAAATAACTCTTAATAGGTATGTAGGTTTAACGGAAGTAAATTATTATTAATACAAACCGGCAAATCAGAAATTAATAAAATAAAAAATATGCAGTCATGGTGACTGCCGACGGAACTGAAATCCCCAAAATGTGCACAGGCTGCTGCGCGTCGCCAGTCTGGCCCAACACTTCACATTAGCACGTCGGTGACACGAACCCATAAGTTCGGCCCAATCAAAAGTCGCTCGACGCGGCTAAAGAAGTTTTCACTTCAAAAATATACACTAACAAAAACAAAACATAGAATAGAAAATTGTACTCAATGATTAACCATGGAGATTAATAATGAATTCAAGCCCTAAATGAGAAGAAGCGTCTGGCATTGGCAAACTATTAGTAACATGAAATGTGGCTAAACAGATATGTACCTAAATCTTTACCCAACTATGTTAGGGTCAGTTTCCAGTCTAACCGGATGCAGCTGAATACCAGTATTTTACATGGAGCGACTGCCTATCTGACCGCCACAACCCAGTTAAGTACTGGGTAATACGATATGCCTTGGTAAGACTGGTTGTCAGACTTCCGAGCTTCTGACGACCCGTAACGACTGTCAAAGATCCTCGAATGACAGCCGGGACCAACGGCTTAACGTGCTTTCTGAGGAACATTTCTGAGGAACAGCAACGGGTCTTGGTCTGCCGGGGTCGCGGATTGTTCGAAAGAGTTACCGTGGCCCTGGCGAACAGGCAACTGAAGGAACACGGGTGGGTTTTAGTCAGTAAGAGTCTGACACGCCCTTCCGCTCCGCCCAGAGCGGGAGAGGTCGTTTGATGATTTCAAAAACAAAAAAAAAAAAAAAAGGGGGGGGTCTTGGTATCTAAAGATGGTAACCCATCCACGGACCAACCGCGGCAAGCGTAGCACAGCACCTGATCGATCGACCCGTGCGACTATTATTTCTTAGCCACAAGCCAAGTGGCTTAACAGATATGTAACTAAATCTCATGATAAACTTCCGAAAGGATAGTATATTTTTCAATGAATAATGATAATAAATAAAGACCCTTGAACGTAAAAACATGCCTATACGATAAAACAAACGAAAAAAGACGGAGCGGAAAAACATAGGCAGCCTGACTGCCGACAGAAGTGACAACTCAAAAATAAAACATAGGTATTTTCACTGCTGGCCAAGCGCAACGGGTCGACGGCGCGTTGTGTTCCACGCGCGCCTCAAAGAGATGTCAGCGCACACTGACGGGAACCGACGCCTGCCAGGGTCGCGCGTTTGTCCGAAAAGGTTACCATGGCCCTGGCACACAGGCAACTGAAGGAACACGGGTGGGTTTTAGTGTGTAAAAGTCTGACACGCCCTCCCGCTCCGGTCAAAGCGGGATTTTTTTTTAAAGAAATCCTAAAAAAATAACACGACATTCATACTCATAGCTACAGATATACTGTTAACATTGGCATTTCGGTGACACGAGCCCATAAGATTTTCACCTAGGTACCAAAAATCACATTGAATTTCAAATATGAATTACAGGCACTTGGCACATTTCAGCACAAGAGTGCATCGGTCTGAAACTTCGTTGTTTCAGACACTGATAAATATATTATATAACCAGCTTCTGCCCGCGGCTACGCCTGCGTGGGTGTCGGAAATTATCCCACAGGAACGTGCTACAGGGACAAAAAGTATCCTATTTCGTAACCCAGGTCATGACCTATCCGTATACCTACCACCGCTATTCATTCAGCCGTTAAAGCGTGAAAAGGTATCTGACAGACAGATAGTAAATGCAAATAGGTAATCTTTATTTTATTTTAATAAACGGATTTTTATGATTCTAAGGCCCACTTGCACGTTTAGTCGGGTTAAATGGATAAATGTTGGGTTTGTAAACTCGGAGTTAAGTAATTATCATTTCAACTCTTAAGTCCACTTGCGCGTTCATGAGTTATCCTAAATAACTTTGAGTTAACAGTTAACTCAGGGTTAATGAAAGAAAAACCTTAACCCCCTTCCCCTCACCTCTCTATAATCTTGCGTTACCAAAAGTTAGAAGTAAACCTAGAATTAAACTTTTAAATATTAAACCCACCGACGTTTCCGAGAGTTAAGTCGCTAAACTCTGGGTTAGTGTTAAAAATGTAATAATAAATTGACGTTATGAGGTACCTATGATAATTGTATTGTTATACCTATTGTTCGACGTTGCAGTGAGTGAAAATTCGGTACTATATCAACAGGCAATATATTTCAAGAACTCATATAAAAATAAATACAAATTCTAAAAAACTTACAACATATTTTTGCTTATCTGACATTTTCTGCAATCAATAAGTCTTTATGAAAATTCAACAATACGAAATTCAAAAGACAATAAAGAATTACGTATCGTAATGTAGTTTATAAAAGATCGGTCTACAATTTCCGTTCATCGTTCGTTCATTATTTTTGATCGGATTACATACCAGGGCACTGTACATTGCAATTTTATTTTGTTTCCTCGATTGAACTGCAATATTCCCAACTCAAAAAACACAATGATGTCTGGCTAACAATCCCGGTGTAACTTTTTAGTGGCGCAACGCGTAATAAGAGTTAAAATGTTAATTACTTATCTATGAGTGTACAAACTCTACATTTATTTTTTTAACCTGACTAAACGCGCAATTGCGCCTTAATAAGCTTTGCACGACTAAAAAGTAACACCAGGTTAGTTGACCTGATATTAGTGTTTTTTGAGTTGACATCATTGCAGTTCAATCGACGAAACATAAAATAGAAATGCAATGCAGGCCCTGACATTTAATCCGACCAAAAATTAATGAACGGACATTGAACGGAAATTGTATACCCATCTCTTTTACACTACATAACGATACTACTTTCTTATATACATATACGATTAAAACCACATCTCCATGGAAACCACATGGTTTCCATAGAGATTTTGTTTATTGATTGACAAAAACGTCGGAGATTTTTTTTATAGTTTTTATTATTTGTATTTATTTTTATATGAATTCATGAATATATTGCCTGCTGATATAGTACCGAATTTTCACTCACTGCAACGTCGAACAATATACAATACAAAATGAGTAATCGGTCAACTTTAGTTTTGAATGCAATTTAACAATGTAAAAAAAAAATGTTCTGTTCCTGAACTGACTTCTGTTTCATAAAAAAATACATACATTTTCGCAATAATTTTGTTAGTAGTTACAACTAAATGTACAGTCGTATCATTTTATGGATATGTGCATGGTGTACGCACTGTGCGGCTAATTCAAAGAAACGTACCTACTCGGCATAGTACATTTCTTTCGCATGTCGCCGATTTTAACACATGTTTTCCAGTTCCTATTATAGTTTTTAGCTTTTCGTCGCGAATTTGTGATCTTATCGTAAAGTTACCAAATTAATTTATTAAAATAAATAGTAATTTTCTATGTGTGTGTGTTTGTTGAGTGACTTTCAAAACGTCTTCCGAACCTGAACAATACCTCAGTGCCCGCGAATACGGAAATATGCTCATGTGCTATGGCGAAGCACGTGGGAACGCACGTCAGGCACTTCGTATTTATGTGGAGAATCCCGAAGCTAGCACCCACGAGATTCTCGTTTAATAACACGAGCGTTTCAACATATCTTGGACAATCAGCCAACAGTACAACACAGCGCGAGGAAGCTGGCAGGCCCATGAGACCGAGTGTAGGCTCCTTCAAACAGGCGCGACACAAAGGCAACGATCATCGCGCGACAGGCGGTGCCTTTGTGTTGCGTCACGTGTTCCGCTTGTTTGAAGGAGCCTTGTTGTGAACCACTCCGACTGCCGTGCGGCAGAATGAGCTAGTTTAAAGTTAGTTCATTAATTGATACCTACTTACTGGATCGCTAGGTATTATCTAACATCTTTTTTATTATCAATCCTCATTGGCATCGCTCTTTTATGGGAACACTGCTTATTGTTCGTTTCGATTATAAAGACTAATTAAACTTGCTAGTATGTTGTACCTATCAATGTTGTCGTAAAGGCTCCTAAGACACAAAGGCACCGCGTGTCACGCGACGAGCGACGCCTTTGTGTAGCGCTGTCGCGTCGCGCCTGTCGGTGGGAGCTTTTAAGGCGGTATTTCGGAGGTACGTTCACGAAAATGCGGCGGCACAGACTTGGGTGTAGCCAATTAGGTTGCGCGCGCGTCAACATTTACCGCAGAGTGTTGTGATCGCGTTGTTCGCAATACATAGCTCGCTCAAAAATGAAAATAAAAATACCGGACGTTTGCGAGATGAATGACTTCCGTAATTTTATTTATGGCATTAGGTGTAGCCTTTACACGACGTTTGCGCGTCGATGTCCCTGCCACCCTGTATAATATATATATACATATATAGTATATATTAGTATGGATAATTGAGGCCTTTATTCCCCCGACGTACAAACTAGGTTACAGAAATTAGCTCTACCGCTCTGCGATGAAAATGAAAAACTGTAGCATATTGCATCGTGCTATAAAACGGACGGTAACTTAATAAAAAGCATTGAACCTTTGCTCCCCAATATTTTTACAGCAGCAACATACCATCACGCCTGTATTCCCCGATGGGTTAGGCAGAGGTTCACTTATACTACTTACACCCACATTTCGTCAGTTATGTTTAACTCTCATGTAATAGGGGGCGAGCCTATTGCCATCAACCGGGCACAAATCCAGACTCCGAGCTGCTCCTGACAAATTCCAGATTGGAAAACCCAATAACACTTTTCCCGACCTGGGAATCGAATCCAGGACCTCAGCTCACCAGTAGCACTTGCGACTACTACGCCAACGAGGCAGTTTACAGCTGGGTTAACAGTTTTAAGCTCTAGCGTCAGTTTGAAACTCAAAACTCAAAAAACTCAAAGCATTTATTTCAAATAAACCAATTACAGGCACTTTTGAATTGTCAAGGGGTCGGTCAGTCAGAAAGATGAAGCTAATTTCCCATTCCAAAGCGTAGTAGGTACCTATGGAGAAGAACGGGCAATAAAGTCCATGGACACTCTTTTAAATCAAAATATGATTACAAAATATTGGTTACATCATTCGTGTTGAAATTACGCATGTGAGAACGATGCAAAAAGACAAAAACAATTCAAATATCAAATTAAATTAAAATAAGCCGTTGCAGCTTAGAAATGATCAGTCCCTACCGACTGACGGACAGTGACTATGAACACTTTACAAGTTAATTGATACCATCGCCGCGAGCGAATTTCAGCCCGCATCCTGCGGGGTGATTGCGTAACACACTAACAGTAACAATGGCTTTCATTTTGACAGTTGAGCAACATTTATAGCGTTACTTATGTTGTTGAGCAGACAAATTTTTCGAACATATAAAGCAATGGCTTAGCAATATCCTTTAAAATTATTCAGATTGTGATTTAAAGTGTGTTACACAATTAGGGTGCTACTCGGGATTCACTACTGTTTGGCCTGAGCTTTAGTATTAGGTAAATTAACATAGACAATTCTAGATCTAGATAATTCTACAATTTAGTCTACAGTAAAACAAGTTGAATAGTACCGTATGGTTTTCAAAAATCATACAATTTACTATGCCATTCAAAACCAAGTATACTCGTACGTACATACTGAGAATGAATGTCTTCATCAATGTGGAAATTAAATTAATTAAGTATACCTACCAGCTGTATTTTTTGCTACTGTCCTAATATATTTGGCTCCTTACGGGTTTTCATACCAGGAAATTATTATTTCACACGCAGTGAGTTTGGTTTTTGTAAGTCACAACTTGTGTTGTGTAAGTGAAATAGATATACCTACTTAAA